>JANUYF010000010.1:22234659-23469659 GCA_026167975.1 Phrynosoma blainvillii | reverse complement strand
CTTTGAAGTATGGTTGAGTACAAACTGGAGATACTTTGGAAGTCAAATGTAAATATTTCGTATATAATTATGGTAAAAGACATTCATATTTCAATTTGATATGTATATTGGAAGAATACTTGCTAATAAAATATAATTTAAAAAAAAAAGACAATGAAGAAATAGAAATAATGAAAGAATTCCCCTACCTGGGATCAAACCTTGATCGAAATGGGGACTGCACTCAGGAAATCAGAAGAAGACTAAGAATGGGGAGGATGGCTATGAAAGAACTAGAAAAGATCCTAAAATGCAAAGACATACAACTCAGCACAAAAGTCAGAATCCTACAAGCCATTGTATTCCCTATTCCCATGGATGGATGTGAGAGATGGACAGTTAAGAAAGAAGATAGGAGGAAAATCAATGTATTTGAGAGAATGTGGGGCTGGAGAAGAGTGCGGAGGATATGGCAGACAGCAAAAAGAACAAATAAATGGGTTCTAGAACAGATCAAGCCTGAAATTTCCCTGGAGGTAAAGATGACCAAACTGAGGCTGTCGTACTTTGGCCACACCATGAGAAAGGCATGAAATTATGAGAAAAATGCTAGGAAAGGTGGAGGGGAGTAGAAAGCAAGGAAGAGCGCATGCTAGATGGATGGACTCAAGGAGGTTGCAAATGTGAATCTGCAAGAGCTTAGAAGAATAGTGGAGGATAGGGAGTCTTGGAGCTGAGGTGTCTCATCCATAGCATCCCCATGAGACAAGATCGACTCGAGGATGGTTAACAACAACTGCTAGAAAAGTTTGATTTACTTATTTATGGTCAAAGAAAGTTTAGCACAGGGGTAGGCAACCTTTTTGAGCCGGGGGCCGGGTTGCTGTCCTTCAGACAATTGGGGGGCCGAAGCACCCAAAAATAAATAAATAAATAAATAAACATAATAAAAATAATAAAAAAAATAAATTTAAAAAATATGCATGCACACTCTCTCAGCCCCAGAAAAGCCATGGCAAAACCCCTGTGGAGATTATGCCAAGAAAATCCCAAGAATAAGTAATAACAACAATAATCAATATCATCATGACGGACGGTGGCGGCGGCGGCGGCAGGACCAGCCTGGGGCCGGTCCAAAGGCCTCGGGGGGCCGCATCTGGCCCCCGGGCCTTAGGTTGCCTACCCCTGGTTTAGCAGCAACAGCAGCAAACAGCAACAAGCATGTACTCCACAGGTATTCGGTAAAAGGGCTAGATCTGAGCTTCTGGTAAATAAACAGGATACAGTTGGCCCTCTGTTTTTATGGGGGGATCCGTTCCAAACCACCATCCTATGAAAACGGAGACTCGCCAATATTCAAGCCCCATAGGCTTGAATGGGGTGCGCCCCATTGATTTTAACGGAGGTCACCCCTCCGTGAATATTCAAAACCGTGGACCTCAAGTCTGCGAGAGTGGAGGGGGCGACTGTACATTGGTAGGTAAAAGCAATTTATGGTACTTTATTGTCACATCTAGGTTCTACAGAATAACTAATCAGTAGAGAAAACTACACTTTGGTAGAGAGGTCCCTAAAAGCTGACCTCCGTGTGTGTAAGTAAGAAGAAAAAACATCTTAGTAGCACAGCCTGGGTTGTGCATCCATGCTGCCTAAGGCGCAGAGAAAGAAGAGAGCAAACAAAGGGTCATAAAACTTTATTATCCCCCAGGAAGAGAAGGGCTATGGGACATGACCTCTTCACGTGGCAGAGGGGCGGGATATAAATAAAAATTATTATTATTATTATTATTATTATTATTGTTATTATTATTACAGTCACACTGACCAAATGACCATGGAGATAAATCAGTGTTCCTGCGCAGAGGACCTCAAGGAAGAAACGTAGATCTACAAAGAAGCATTGATGCTACTCCAACAACACCAACAAAGGGATGGCACCCACTGGTAGGTAGTCTCTTGTCTTGAACGTCACAGCGTGGCACAGCGTGGCAGCATCTACTGAGAAACTGCTCTTCTGTGGTTTCGTCCCACTCTAAGCCTTGGGAATTTATGAAATTCATGTTGGAAACGATGGTCAGATCTCTTGCCAAATTGGTGCCACTCCTCCCAGTACCCACAAGCTCTTCAGGCTGGCATGGGAACTCTGTGTTTGGCACGGTACCGCCTGACTTGGAACGAAGGTTGCCTGCTCTCTGGGTGCTGTAAGAAAGAGCTGTGGCGGCATTTTTGTTTCAGCTTGGGGGTGGTTGTGTGCCTTCAAGTCATTTCCGACTTATGGCGACCCTAAGTCGGGGTTTTCTTGGCAAGTTTCATCAGAGGGGGTTTGCCATTGCCATCCTCTGAGGCTGTGAGAGTGTGACGTGCCCAAGGTCTCCTAGTGGGTTTACGGTTTAGCTGGGAATTGAACCCTGATCTCCAGAGCTGTAGTCCAGCTCTCAAACTACTATGCCACACTGGCTTGGAAATATATCTTTTTAGGCTGAGACTGATTGGCAGTGCCAGCTGCAGAAGACTCATTGAATCCAATGGGAACTTGGTGAGTCAATGGTATGTAAGTGCCATTGATTTGATGAGTTTAGCCTCATTGGGACTCACAACTAGATTTGGGCCTTGGATTGCAGTTCCTAGAGTCTGAAGCCATGCTAGTTTGGGTTCTGGGAGGTACAGTCCAAAGTATAGGGTGATTCAAAAAAGAATGGTGCAAAACCAAATGAGAACAGCTTTACTTTTGCACCATTCCTTTTGAATCACCCTGTAATAACAAGTCCTGAATTTTGGCAACGACTCTCCTGAATCCATCATTTGTTCTTGATTAGAGAAAACCCAATCGGGTTTATCTATGGGTCAAGTCACCAATCAACAATTGATTCAAAAGTATTATTCTGTTTAGGCCCCTGTCTCACTTTGATAATGCAGCAACTCAAAATAATAATAATAATAAATAGGAACTTATCACGCAGATGACTATTGTACTAAGAAGAACCTGCTCACCTCTCACATTTGCAGTTTAGGAAGGAGCATTTTGAATTCTCAGTTAGAGCACTCAAGTGCCTCACCAAACTACAAATCCCAGGAATCCATAGGATGCAATGGCAGTTAAAAGTGAACTCATAGTGTTGTCATTGACTGCATCCACACTGCAGAAATCATTAAAAACAATGGGGCTCCAATATTTGTGGTTTTTCCAACTCACATGGGGGGGGGGGGGCGGATCTGGAATGAATGGTCCAGAATGGATCCCCCACAAATCAGAAGGGACGACTGTATTTTTAAGGAATATTTATATGTATTTTTACTTCTTTTATAAGTTTTGTTATTGTATATAGTATTTTTTATGCTGCATTTTTTTCATTTTTATACTGGTCTGTATCCTAACCATAGCGCTGAGCCAGGGCAGTTAAAGTGGTGTCAACCTGGATTATTTCTGCAGTGCGGATGCAACCTTTGGGTGATGTGACTGGGCTCCAGTTCATTCTGGAGTTGCTTATAGTAGTTCTTGTCTTCCACAGCTCTTGAAGCATCCATTGATTCAGCAGGGCTTTGGTCCCTGTTGGAGTGCCGGTGGTGGTTCCTGCCCTTGCAAAACCATGGCCTTGCATCATTTGTTCTTATTTTCAGCCTAATTTGTCCCTTCATGCATACCTTCCATTTGGGTTTTAGGAGGACAGGTTCAGAAAGCAGGGTGTGTTCAGGTGCGTGAGACACAGTAGCAGCCTGGCACGCAACACTGATCCCTGCCCTCATTAACCCTGGCAAGAGCAACCCGCCTCTCTAGCTTTGGCAGAGATTGTGAGATAGAACTGGCACAGAAGGAGCGCTTACTGACTGGCAGCCAATCTATGGCATGCTGGATCTGGGGTGAGCCTTACTGTGTTCGGTCCACAGGGTCTGATCCTCCATACCTGACAACATTTCACAGGTGAAAACTGGCACATGGGTGGCCAAGCAACATCAGAGCATGGTCAAGATGGAAAAAAGTTGTTTGTGAAGAAGAACAGACAAGCAAGGCAAGGCTGCAGCAGTCTGCTTTTGCCCGAGTCTACAGGGAAGGGGAAAAAATTCTGCCCCTTCTATTCCTCTCCCTCGCACTCATCTCATAATCCAGTTTGACACCACTTGAACCACCGTGGCTCAATGCTATAGAATTCTGGGAGTGGTAGTTTTGTGAGACATTTAGCCTTCTCTGTCAGAGAGATCTGGTGCCACAACAAACTACAGATCCCCAAATTCTGGAGCACTGAGCCATGGCAGTTAATATGGTGTCAACCTGGATTATTTCTGCGGTACAGATACAGCCTTTGGGTGGTCTGTCTGGGCTGCAGTTCATTCTGGAGTTGCAGACTACTTATGCATTTTGAACTCCGTTTGCAGCAATTGCAATAAGCTGAGGAAAAAGAGGATATGTGGAAGAAGGAGAGGAAAGCCAGGACATTTTAAAAGCAGAAGAACAAGTGGATTAACTGGAACAGTTGGAGGGAATGCTTCTCCCAGTAGGGAGGTCATATGTCCTACCCAGAGTCCAGAAAATTTTTAATTTCAACTGCCAGAATCTTTATTGACTTCTGGGATTTGTAACCCCTTGCCCCCCAACACAACTTTTGGTTCTTCTTTGTAGACAACAGGCTTCTATTTGAAGCCACACTACTTCAGAGATGAGCCGTTTGTAAAAATATATCACTGACTACTAAAGTTAGGCTTCTACATGGCATCGCTATTTCCCATTTCTATGTATGGTTGGTTATAAAAGCTGGGCAGTGAAGAAAGTGGATAGGAAGAAAATCAACTTATTTGAAATGTGGTGCTGGAGAAGACTTCTGCAGATAGCATGGGCTGTCAAAAAGACAAATCAATAGGTCCTAGAGCAAATCAAGCTTTCCCTAGAAGCCAAGATGATTAAACAGAAGTTGTATTTTGCCATATCATGGGAAGGAAGAAAAGGCAATAAGGCTTGGTAAAGTTGAAGGCAAGAGGAAGACCATATACCAGATGGATAGATTAAATCAGAGAAGCCATAGCCATGAATCTGTAAGAGCTGAGCAGGATGGTTGAAGATAAGGTGACTTGGAGATCACTCATTTGTAGGGTTGCCATAGGTTGAAGTCAACTTGGAAGGCAGTTAATAACAACAAGAAGATGTTTTTGGATAGCAACTATCAGCATCTCTTATCACAGGCCATAGTGGATAGGGTTGTAAGGAGTTGCACAACCTTTGGAAGGCCAGTAGTGACTTGCCGCTCCTTTATTTGTCCAGAGAAAGTCCTATTTAAAGATTAAAGTGGGATAAGAATTGAAAGCACCCGGCGCTTTGATGCTGCCCTCCAAAACTGGAGAGTCTTTAATCTATGTGGCCGGTTAAGACGCACAGTTGACCTGGTCAGCATCTTCCCTGATCCGGTGGATGATGGATAGATAGTACAGTATTCCAGTTTGAATGGCCATGGCTTCCATGTTGGTAGGATCTGCTCTAGTTTTTACTGTAAACTTTAAAGGAGCTGTCCCAGGTGCTGAATCTATTCGTGAGCTGTTGAGCCTTCCCTGTCAGAAGAGCTCTGCTGTCACAACAAACTACAAATCCCAGAATTCCATAGCTTTGAGTCATGGCAGTTAAGGTGGTGCCAAACTGCTTTATTTCTGGAGTGTGGCAGCTGCCCGATGTGTCTTACCCTGTTTGATGCTAGAAATTTGGAGATGAAGGAATATTTGATGGGAGAAAGAATTTTGTCTTGGAGAGCAATATCTTCATTTCACCCACCTCTCATAGTTACACGCCTACATGTGTAAGCAATGTAATTATTTTTGTCCTAAATTTTGTTAACTTTTTTAAAATGAAAAAGAAGAAAATTTTTAAAAAATCAAATCCTCACTTGTTTGTTTGCTTTGTTAATATCCCAGCAAAGCTTCCTGTCACATCCAAAAACACTGGAAAAACTCTTTTATGAATCCTAGAATTCTTAGTTTTTGGATCAACTAAGATGCACAAGCAGAGCCAGTATGGTGTAATGGTTTGAGCGTTGGACTACGACTCTGGAGACTAGGGTTCGAATCCCGGCTTGGCCATGTAAACTCACTGCATGAACTTGGCCGAGTCACACTCTCTCAGCCTCAGAGGATAGCAATGGCAAACTCTCTCTGAAGCAACTTGCTAAGAAAATAGTTTCATCTTCAGGTCACCATCAGTCGGAAATGACTTCCAAGCATCAACTAAAATGCACAAAATGATTTTTGACCTCTTTGCCTGACGAAGAAGCCAGTGAATCCTCGAAAGCCAGATCATCAGAGATCTTGCCAGCCACAGATGCAAGCAAAACATCAGGAATAATTTCTTCCAGAACACAGCCACGTAGCCCCCCAAACCCACCAAAAACTATGGATGCCGGTCGTGAAAGCCTTCGGTGTCACACTTTGGTGGCTTCTCCATCAGGCAACGAGGCTTTAAAATCATGGCCAACAAGGCTACTCTTGAATATATGTTTCCAAGTCTTCCAGAGTCCATCCGAAGGAGCATTTGGCACCACCACCAGCAATAGCAGTTAGGAGCTGGAGGATGAAAGCTGAACCTCTGGGTCTGATATGGCCTGGGGGGCAAAGGTTAAGGTTTATCTCTCCTCCACATCCCAGCTTTGCAGCCAGAGCCCTGTGTATGTATGGGCCATGCAGGTTAAAGATTGCCCTGGCTTTGCGTGAGAAGGCGTTTGGCTGCAAATCATCAGCTTCCCGTGCAAACACAAAACGGATTGGGGAAAAGGGGAAGGGAGGGAGGTGAAGGTTCTGGGGGCAGGAGAGATCACTTTGGAGACAGGACATTGCGTGAGAATGGAGAAGTTGGGGGAAGAGCAGAGGGCAAGAGTCAGGAAGGGCTGTGAACCTAGGAGTGAACCATGAAGGACAATGGACCCTTCAGAGCTGGTTGGATGAAGACCTCCTTGCATCAGCCGAACCCTGAAGCCCTAGAGGTGATGCCGGCTGCCTGTTTTCCTCCACACACCTTCGACAGTCCTGTTGGACTCTTTGGTATGACCAAGAACATTAGGATTGCCAGGTGACCCAGGGGACAGGGTTCCTGTGCCTTTTAACAGTTGTGTCAAAGAGGGCATCTCACCAATGTTGCTTGTCACTGGGCTTTGTCACTCCAGCAACACTGGCTAAGATTCCTGCTCTGCAGAACAGTGAAAAGTATATGAGCCTTGCCTTGTATTTCACTTGGCAATTGACCTCCAGTTTCATTTATTTTAAATAGTAGCAGTAATAGGGATGCAGTGGCTCAAGACGCTGACTCTGTTGGTTGCAAGATTGGTAGGTTGGCAGTTCGAGGCCTGGGTGTCGCATGATGGGGTGAGCTCCCATCACCAGTCCGAGCTTCTGCCAACCTTGCATTTTGAAAGCATGCAAATGCAAGTAGATAAATAGGTACCACTTTGGTGGGAAGGTAAACAGCATTCTGTGCAATCATGCTGGCCACAGGATCACAGAGTAGTCTCTGACAACGCTGGCTCTTCAGCTTAGTAATGGAGATGAGCACCATGATTTGATAACTTTGTCAATGGGGAATACCTTTACCTTTTTAGTAGTAGTAGTAGTTGTTGTTTATTTCTTACCCACCTTTCCCTATGGATCAATTTAGGGAACAACAACAATTAACAGATGGTTAAAAAGTTAAAAAGGCATTGATTAAAACACCCATCAGTTTAAAAGTACAAGATGTACACATATTAAAACAAGCCACATTTAAAACCCGTCATTTTAAAAATAAAATAAAATTGTAACACTAATGACAGACATTGTTGAAATTGTTTGCCACTTATGGAGACCCTAAGGTGACCCTATCATGGAGTTTTCTTGGCAAGATTTGGTCAGAAAGGGTTCTCCTTTGCCTTCCTCTGAGGCTGAGAGAGAGTGACTTTCTCAAGGTCACCCACTGGGTTTCCATGGCTGAGCAGGGAGGGTTCTCCTAGTGCTATACTAGGATACACATTAAAGAAATCACTTTCTGAATTGCAGTAATGGAGTTCCCAAACTGTGGTCCTGCAGGCATTTTGGACTTCAGCTCCCAGAAACACCAGCCAGTTTGGCCAACCAACAGTCAGGAATTGTGGGACCTGAAGTCCAAAATATCTGGTGGACCAAAGTTTGGGAACCACTGGCTGCAGAGCTTTGTGTATGTGCCTTCAAGTTGATGTATGGTGACCTTATGAACTTCTTAGGGTTTTCTTAGACTAAGGATACCTGAGATTGGTTTACCATTGTCTTCTCAGTTATGGCTTTCAACAGCTCATATTTCGTTATGGTTCCACATCCAGGTACCAACCAGGCTTGACCCTGCTTAGTATCCAAGATCAGATGGAATCTGGTGTATTTTGGGAGGTAGGGGGACATTTTTGGACCACAGCTTTCATAATTCCTAGGGAACATGGCCATGTATGGGGTTGCATTTGTTGTAATAGGTATGAGAAAGAATGTGTCTGAGGAATGCTGTTCCAGAGACTAGAAGATGAACCAATGGATTCAAATTACAAGAAAAGAGAGTCCACCCAAACATTAGGAAGAAATTTTGGAGTGTAAGAGCTGCTCAGCAGTAGAATAGTCTGCCTCAGAGGCTTCTTTAGAGATATTTCAACAGATGTTTGATGGCCATCACTCACTTAATTGTGTTGAGAGGTTGCACTGGATGGCCCTTGTGGTCCCTTCCAACTCCATGATTCTATGACCAATGATAAAGGGTTATGGGAGATGTAGTCCAGAGCATCTGGAAATGCGAAAGCTTCCCTGCCTCTCCTTTAGCAATAGGAAGAGAATTCACTTGCTGTCCCTGCTTCTGAGGCCAAGATGGCCTCAGAAGCTGGTGGCATCACCTTCTTGGGAAGTCTTTAAACATAGGTTGGGAAGGCATCTTTCTGGAGTGCTGTAGCAGAGGGTTGGCCTTGGTGACCTCTGTGGACCCTTCCAGCATTGAGATGCTATGATCCTAGGCCCTGCAACAGTGCACACGTGAGACAATAAATACTCCCCAAAATGAGATGCAAATGGGCACTTGGTGATGTTTGCTCACTCTGAGCATGGGACTGTTTTGCAGAGCAGAGCAATATCTTTTTAAAAAGGAGGCATGAGTCCCAGACGGTGATTGGCAAGGTGTGTTCAGGAGGAGGTGTGTGAGGTTGACTCCAGCTGCTTGGCACGCAAGGATGATCATGATATACCCAGCAGCCGGGAGGTATGGTACCCAGCCCTGCCTGGCATGGGCAAAGTGTTTTGTTCTGTAACGTTCGTTGTCACGCACAATCTGTTGATGCCTTGAATGAAGTGGTGGGGAGGGCTGTGTTTACCTGTGGGAAGACATTCCTGCCATTGCTTGGGCATGATTCTCCACCATATGCCTTCCTGCCCTCGCTTCCTAGGTGCCAGGTGTTCGCAGTCCCTTCCATAACAGGAATGTCTTGTGCTGTTCTAGTCCGTTTGCCCCGATTCCCTGATGGGCGAAAAGTTTCAGGGGCACACAGTTTACTCAGATTTCCCGAGCTTCCTTCTTTGAAAGGAAGCTTATTGGAAAATTATAATCTTTGCATTTAATGACTGATAAATAGGCTAGGAGAGCCTAGTGGTTTGAGCATAGGACTGGGATTCTGGAGGTCAGGGTTCAGTTCCCCACTCAGCCATGGAAATCCACTGAGTGACCTTGGGCAAGTCACACACTCTCAGCCCCAGGAAACCTCATAATAAGTTCACCTTATGGTCTCCATAAGCTGGAAATGACTTGAAGGCACACAAGAACAACAGCATATAGGCTAGGCAGAGAAGAAGCCAGAGCTTAAACCTGGGTCCCTTTCACACTGCACGGTTATAGCACTATGATGCTGCTTTAACTGCCATGGCTGCATCCTATGGGCTTTGTAGTCTGGAGAGCCACTGGAGCTCTCTGGCTGAGAGTGCTGAACACCCTTCTCTAAATTGCAAATCCCAGGCTTTCATAGGATGTTGCCATGGCAGTTAAAGTGGAATCATAGTGCTATAATTATGTACCGTAGTATGAAAAGGCCACTAGTTACAGATAGCCAAAGTCCTCTGCTAAGGATACCATTCCCCATTTAATGGGGAGCAGATGTCCCATGGCCTTTCAGATTTTCAGAAAAAGCATAGAGTATCCTTCTTTGGAGGTTTTTAAACATGGGCTGGATGCCCATCTATTGGTCTCTGTGTGTGCTTTGATTGAGAGTTTCTGCATGGTGGGGGTTTGGTCTGGATGACCCTTGGGGGTCTCTTCCAACTCTATGATTCTATGATTCTTGCTGTCAGTAAAATAAAATAAAATAAAATAAAATAATGATTCATTAAATAAGTAAGAATTTGTTGCTGTTTCTTGGTAAACCAAATCTGCCTGAGGCAACTTCCATTTGTTACCTAATAGTAACAGCTGGCTCAGAGGAAATTGAGTAAGAACAAATAGCATGAAAACATTAGCAAATAGAATTAAGAGATTTGTCCTGGAAAAATCAGAAGCATGTCACTTACCCAACAGTATGTAAAAAAAAAAAAATATTCAGAGATATTCTCCTTTTTGATGAGAAAGGATATCTTGACATACTTAAACACCTTGTTTGTTTGTTTTTAAAGTGAGCTGTTAAATATTTGCTGTCCTTGTGTGAGAGTGAAAAGACCAGCACTCCATCCTTATCAGGAGTAGCAATATCAAAAAAGAAGAAAAAATTGTGCAAAATTATTCTTTTTTTCTGCAAAGGCCCCCTTTCATTTAATCCAAAAATGCATTTGCATAAAAACACTATTTTGCATCAAAATCACTTTTGGGGGTTCAAAAACAAAACAAATAGTACTTTTTAAAAAAATGAGCAACATGTTTGAAGAATGTGAGGAATACAGTGGGTCCTTGATATCTGCTAGGTTTTGATTCCAGGACCTCCCCATGAATACCAAAATCCATGGATGCTCAAGTCCTGTTAAATACAATGGTATAACAAAATGGTGTCTTTTATATAAAATGGCAACATCAAGGTCTCCTATCTGCTATTTATATTAAAAAATATTTTCAAACCATGGATACTTGAATCTGTGGATAAATAATCCATGCACATGTAGGGCTGACTGTATGTTAATCTTGCAACTTTATCACACCAGCTTGCTGTCCTGTCACAATCCTGCTAGTGGTAGAATTCAAAGATATAGCCATGTTAGTCAGTAGAATCAGTATGTAGAGAGATCTTGTAGCACCTTTGAGACTGAAGGAGAGAAAGAAGTTGGCAGCATAAACTTTCCTAGACTTCAGTCTACTTCCTCAGATGCATTTGGTGGAGTGGAAAGCCAGGGACAGACCTTTATATGCCATTTTGAATTTAAATTGATATTCTCACACGCTAATGGCATGTAATAATAATAATAATAATAGTAGTAGTAATAATAATAATAATAATAATAATAATAATAATAATAATAATTTTTATTTATATTTCCCGCCTCTCCCTCCGGATCGAGTTGGGATTACAGCAATAAAAATGTACATCAATGTACAGAAATAATAATAATAATAATAATAATAATAATAATAATAATTTATGCCCCACCCCTCTGAGAACAATTGGGGAGGCTAACAAGTTAAAATGCATTACATCCCAATCCCATCCCTACCCCATCCCTACCCCCTTAAAAGAATATTAAATCAAATAAGATTAAAAACCAAATAGAATAAAATACAGCAATTGGCTGCAACATACAATACAAATACAATAAATAAAAACACAACATTATTAATAGATCAATAAGATAAATACAATAAAGTACAATACAATAAAATGACCAATATAAAGATCTGTCCCTGGCATCCCACTCCACCAAAGGCTTCTGAAGAAGTAGACTGAAGTCTATGAAAGCGCATGCTGCCAACTTCTTCCTTCTAGTTTGTCTCAAAGGTGCTACACGATCTCTCTACATATAATCCTGCTAGTTTAAGAATGGAATCATGCAGGTTTGGCATCACCTGTTATCAGACTTCTCCCCACGATAGTGCTTTGGAGATCCGTGGTTGTGTTATCTGCACTGCCAAATGCCACCTTCTGGGAGAAAGGGCAGGAGAAGTGACCAGGGCTGCCAACCTTCTCCTGACGCTGGCTGGTGTGTGAATGTGTGCACAGCAGCCAATTTTGGGAAGGTGTTGGCTGCTGTGAATGGGAGGGGGAGAAGAGCAGAATCATGTCCACTCTCACACATGAGAAGGGAAACTGCAGCAGAAGGGACCTATCGCACAAAGGCAGTAATAGAATAATAGCAAAACTGAGAGCCTATTGATGGGTTTTGCCCAGCTTGTTTTCTTTGTTGTTGACTAGGGCAGGGAGCAATGGATTCAAGCTACAGGAAAAGAGATTCCACCTAAATATTAGGAAGAACTTACTGATGATAAGAGCTGTTCAACAGTGGAAGACACTTCCTCGGACAGTGGTGAAGTCTCCTTCTTTGGAGGTTTTCAAACAGAGGTTGGATGACCATCTGACACAGGGAGGGCTTTGATTTTGTCTTCATAGAATCATAGAGTTGGAAGAGACCACAAGGGCCATCCAGTCCAACCCCCTGCCATGCAGGAACTCCCAATCAAAACATCCCCAACAAATGGCCATCCAGCCTCTACTTAAAGACTTCCAAGGAAAAAGACTCCTGTCTTCTTGCATGGCAAAAAGGGGTTGGACTAGGTGGCCCTTGGAGTCTTTCCCAACTCTATTAGTCTATGATTCTATGATACTACTACAGTGGCTCCATTCTATGGGATCCTGGGGTTTATAGTTTCATGAGGTACATCGAATGTTCTGCTACAGAGGCTGAGTGCACACTCCCAAACTACAGCACTAAAGCTCTTTAACACAGAATTCCATCACTATCACTAAACTACCAATCCCAGGATAGTGCTGATGGAAAGAGTGGTTGAGGCATGTTTTGATTGATCAGAAGGACACAACAGTAGAATTTTACAATTTTAAACTTTCAATATTACAGCCTTTCAGAAGGCTTTACCTCTTAACTTCAAAAGACTGCCCTATGGCATTTGCAGGCCCTCTTGGTCATTCTGTTGAGCAGAGCTTTGAAGAAACAATATTGTTAACAACCTAGGCTTATAAATCTTTTGCCTGTGATTGCACAAGTATTTGCCTAGCCTGGCGATTGCTGATGGGATTGCAATTCCTTTGTGTTTGGAAGCAACCTATTAAACATGGACCTAATTTTTCTCTGAAGCCTTCAGAAAATCCGATCATATGCCATTTGTTCTTCCATCATCACAATAAATGCAAGTCACACAACTGATAAATTCAGTCCTGTGCTGACATACATGGGTTATCTGATGGAAACTTGACTATGGAAAACACAACTTTAAAATGAATCGGAAACCATTAGTTCAGCCTGTCTGATCAGTTTCTACAGGGGCTGCATCTACACTGCAGAATTAATGCAGCTTGATACCCCTCTAACCGCCATGGCTCAATGCTATGGAATTCTGGGATTTCTAGTTTTGTATGATATTTAGCCTTCTGGTGCCACAACAAACTACAAATCCTTGGATTCCATAGGGTGGAGCTGTGGCAGTTAAAGTGGTGTCAAACCGCATTAATTCTGCAGTGTAGCCGCAGCATTGGAAAGATTTCTTTCTTTCAGTTAGTCTCAAAGGTGCTACAAGATCTCTCTACGTTTCTGTCACACAAAATGACAATTCCCAAAATTCCATAGCATGGAGCCGTGGCAGTTAAAGTGGTGTCAAACTGGATGATTTCTGCAGTGCAGAGGCAGTGTGAAAGTCACTGTGGTAGAGGATATTTCACAGAAGACACCAATGTTGAAGCAAACCTCTCAAAGTTTTGAATGGGACAGATGCCATCTTGGTGCCTCGCTGGTGTTTAGCAGCTTGGTGACTGTTCCATGTCCTTGCCATAGCATTTGATTGCAACCCAGGAGGGCTGAATTTGACCACAGGGACTAAGGTTCCCTTCCTTTATTTCCTGAATAATGACAAGAGTAACAACAATAGCCTTCAGCTGGTACCCAATGACTTTAAACCAGTGAGCTTTGATGCACTTCTGGATGTCTGTGTACTTTGATGCATGTGCTGACATTCTAGTGGTGCTTGATGCTTCATCAGTAAAAAGCAAATGAGTAATCTTGGCTTTTGAAAGTAACATATTTGAATTTCAAGTGGACAATTTCTCTGCAAGTCTGCAGAGAAATCACACCACACTAGACTCTATTAACAGTTCACATCATTATAACAGGATGACTTGTGCAAGATCCATTTATTTCCTAGTCCCTGTTATTTGATTTACACAACTACGCTTCATAGAATCAGAATCGTGTTATATTTTAGATCGATTTGCAGTTTTGGAATGTTCACCACATACCTTCTAATTAAAATGTATCAATTGGGGATTATTTTGGTCTGTTGGAAGCTAAGCAGGGTCAGCTCTGGTTTATAACTGGTTGGGAGACCAGCAACAAATTCCTGGTGATGTGGCCATATTTCAGTGAAGGGAACTAGCAAAACCACCTCTGAGTCTTCCTTGCCTAAGAAAATCCCATGAAGGCACAGACCCAAACACTTTTTGGTCTTTAACTATGAAAATTACCCATCCACCCCACACAGAAAATCTTTTATTGGGAATAATATCCAAACCATTCTGCCCATTCCCATTTTTCTCTCTGTCCGTCTGGTGAAAATTGTGTCACAACACCCCTGCACTAAGTGCTGTCTGTCTGTTTTCCTCCCTACGTTTGGCTCCAAGGAGTAAGTGAAATCTATCCAAAAATGCTTTGCACGCAAAGCTAGACAATCATTAACCAAAGTCTGTTCTGCCGAGCCACAGATCTGTAAAACTGCTGCGGATCAATTGTTTTTGATCTCCTTGTTGAACCAATACAATAATTCCTTTTCCTTTACCCTGCCTCTTGTGTATAGGTCCCATGTTTAATCCCTGAATTCTCCAGGTAACTGTAAACTGCTTAGAGTGTGCTGAGTTCACTACTAAGTGATATAGAAATGTAAATGCTATTACTATTTTGTGCTGGTGTCATGGCTGTGCCCTTAGGATGGAGGAGGTTTGG
Organism: Phrynosoma blainvillii; assembly: GCA_026167975.1. Lineage (NCBI taxonomy): Eukaryota > Metazoa > Chordata > Lepidosauria > Squamata > Phrynosomatidae > Phrynosoma > Phrynosoma blainvillii. Next base: position 23,454,602 of record JANUYF010000010.1, on the reverse strand, counting down.
TTTTTATGTACTTTATATACTCCTTCCTTGCCTGACCCATTTCCTCACCTCTCTTTTCTGGATCTTCTGCTGGCAGATACTACTCAGTAGAACAGTTTTTCCAGAGGTTTGCTCTGACAGCTGATCTCGAAGAAAATCTGGCAGAAAAGGGTACTGTTGGCAGACTCTTCCCAACACCTTACTCTTGGTGCTGTCAATAGCTGACAGTTCTTTGATCCAGGTGATAATTATTTTTTGAAATCTGTTTATTATCCTTAGCCTGCTTTTCCTCCAGGGAGCTCAAGGTGTCATACATGGTTCATACATACACTTTATCCTCACAACAACCCTGTGAGATAAATCAGGGAGAGAGAGAAAGTAACTACCTCAAGGTCATGCAGAGAGTTTCATAACTAGAACCTGGCTATCTCAAGCCTCTCCTGAACTGGTATGCTATGTCCGCTCTCCAATTATATTCCTAATTGCTACCTTAGGTACTGAACAACTCAACATGATTTCTGACCTGACCATATTGTAGTCCTTTGCTTTTCTTTGGTGTCTCTGACAGTTTTATCTGCCTGATCTGTGGTTTTTCCAACAGGACTTGGTGCCTCATGTATCTGGTGGCTTATCCAGAAGAAGATTCAGAGGGAAATAGATAAATGTCAGCCACCACTCAAGGATCTGAAATAACATTTTTAACAGTGCAGGCTCTTTTATCATCGCCTTCCTTCTCTTTGTCCTAGAGATCAAATTATTGGTAGGGAGAGGAAGCCCAGGTTATCAGATCGGACCTTGCTGCCTTATACAGAAGCTTTCATCTTGGAGATGTTCAGGCATTCCTCCTTCATGCCTTTTACAGTCTCCCACAGGTAAGGCTTGTTATGCAATTGCTCAGTTCTTCACTTGGGGATAGGCTTCAGTACCTTGAACAGCTCCTTCTAACTTTGGACCTAAACCCAAGGCGGATTCATTGCCCTGTTGACATGGGAATCATCCTGGCCAAATTCTGACTAGGAGAAATGGGGAAGGAATTTCTTAATTTCTCTCTCCCCCTCCTTCACCCTTTGATCTCATCTTTCAGATATTCATGTGGGTACCATCTTTGAAGAAAAGCAGATGTCAGGAGTTACATATGCACCTTTCCTGCCGTAAAATATTGGGAAGTTGGTGTGATGGGTTATAGAGTAGAAACAGGTATTGCTGAGAAGTGGTGATCTCAAACACAGATACTGAGATAACAATGGGAGGCAGGCAAGCATGAGTCAAGTCCGTCTGTAATAACATAGAAGGGGCAGTATGGGAATGAGAGAGGGAAATGTATTTACAAACTATAATAAATGAGAATTAAGCTTGCCATGGACATGCAGTTGTGTGCTGTTTAATTAGGCATTGTTAATACTTGCTGGTCAGTTCTGACAATGAATGTCTCTGAACTGGATCTACAGTTTCTTAATAAAAGTTTTCTGAGTTTTAACTACTGAAGCCTGGATTTCTGAACTTGGTGGCCTTCCAAACATAACAGCAGGATACAACTTAAATATCTGTTACTGGACCTAAATATTTGACATAATTGTTGTTTTTACTTTTCCCTTAGCACAACCAAGGACACTTCCTTGAATGGCTTCTACATCCCGGAGGATCTGTGTGTCTTTGTCAACCAGTGGCAAGCCAACAATGATGAGCAAGTGAAAGGCAAACAAACAATCTTCTATCTTCTTTTGGGAAATTGAGCTTCTTCTGTTGCAGCCAGCAGGGCTAGTTCAGGATATTCTGTGACTCCAATGGAAGGATAAGAAGGTCAGTTCCAGTCCAGATACTGAGGCCAAATGGACTACCTGTGAACTCTTACCAGTGATGTTGGAATAGCACAATCCCCAGTGGGTATGTCTGTGTGTTTGCCTTCAAGTCGCCTGTCAACTTATGGCAACCCCATAAATTTTTCATAGGATTTTGAAATATAGCCTACAGCACCTTGTATGCATTGATGGTCTCTCATCCAAGTACTAACACAAGCTTACTCTGCTTAGTTTTCGAGATCAGATGGGATCTGGTACTACAAGGTTGTGAGTTCAATCCCAGCCAGGGGCTCAGGGTCGACTCAGCCTTGCATCCTTCTGAGGTCACTAAAATGAGTACCCAGCTTGTTGGGGGCAATTAGCTTACACTTTGTAAACCGCTTAGTACATTGGTAAGCAGTATAAAAATGTACTTGCTATTGGGGACAATTCGCTTACACATAGCCTCAGGGGAAGGCAATAGCAAACCTCCTCTGAACAAATCTTTCCAAGAAATCCCCATGATAGGTTCACCTTAGGGTCACCATGTGTCGGAAACAACTTGAAGGCACACAATAACAGCAACAACAAGTCTTGTTTGCCCTTTTAAATTGACATATTGTTAACTGGTGTTGTGTTGTTAACTGATGTTCTGTATTTGTTAATCTGCTGTAATTCCACGCGTTGTTCTCCATGGGGAGAGGTGGGTAAGGTAATAGCCCTAGCATTTACATTTCTGTGCCACTGAATAGTGAATTATTGTGGTTTACAACCTGTAAGCCACTTGCCCTGAACAAGCTGGGGACTCATTTTACCAACCTATGAAAGAATGGAAGGCTGAGTCAACCTTGGAGCTCTCCTCTAGGACCGAACTCACAATGGTGTGGCTACATTATTGGCATTTAACCACTGCACCTCTTCCTCCTCATCATGGTAATAGAGGTAATAATAGAAGTATCTCTTTTTTCTGTTTCAGGAAACTTTGGAAGGATCCTTCCACCTTCAACCCAGAACGTTTCCTTTCAGCCAATGGGACTGAAATAAATAGGGTCAAGAGTGAGAAAGTTTTGATCTTTGGACTGGGGAGAAGGAGGTGCATTGGAGAAGCCATCGTCCGCTAGGAGCTTTCCCTCTTCTTGAACACTTTACTCCAGCAACTGGAGTTCACTGTGCATGAGGGAGAGGTTGCGGACCTAACCTCTAAATTTGGACTTGTCATGACACACAAGAAGTGTGAACACTTTCAGGTCCGAGAGCGGTTCCCCAAGCAGAGCTGTGAGTGAGCTTCTATAGACTGGGAGATCCTCTGTTCTAGACATGGGGAAACTTTGGCCTTCCATGTATTACAATTCCTATAGTTCCTTACCATTGCTCATGCTGTTTGGAGCTTCTGGGAGTTGATGTCCAACAACATCTGCTTGGCCAATTCTCTGCTCTATTTGAATATAGTCCTGTGGATTCTCTTGAATGAGGCGTATTGATATTGAAGCGCTAGTTATATTGTGAAGCCATCTAGCTGACTAACTCCTTTTAATACTTGTATGTAGAGAGATCTTGCAGCACCTTTGAGACTAACTGAAAGAAAAAAGTTGGCAGCCTGAGCTTTCATAGACTAAAGTCTACTTCCTCAGATGCATTAAATGTGTGTGACAAAGTAGACTTTTAGTCTACAAAAGCTCATGCTGCCAGTGTCTTTCAGTTAGTCTCAAAGGTGTTACAAGATCTCTCTAAATACTGATTCTACAGACTAACATGGCTATAACATTGAATTCCTTTTAACACTGGCGTAGCTTTATATATATATATATATATATATATATATATAAAAAAAATCTAGTTGCTTTTCTAAATTATATTATGAAGCAAAGAAAGTGTCTCTGTTTTCCCTTTCCTTCTCATTTTTCTCTGATCTTATATTTTCCTGTCCTATATCCACATCAGTTAGCAAAACTAAATTTTTAAAATTCTATATCAAAATTTATGTGTATTTTCATGGTATTTTTGCATGCAATTTTACCTAATTTTACCCCTGTTTGTGTGTATGTGGGGGTGTTTTGGCACTTAGCTTTCCTTTCCTAGAATGCTGTTTGATATATTGCAGGAGGGTGTCAACAGGCATATTTTAACACTTTTCTGCCTTGCTGAAATCAGGCAGATATTTTGAGAGTGTATTTTCTAATAAAGAAGTGTATGTGTGTCTTGATTTCTCCATGTTCATTAGTCTTTTCTAAATCCAATAGTCTTGCTCAACCTTTTACAACTGGAATTGTATTAATGCCAATAAAACAGATGAAATTACTTCATTTAAAAAAATACACATTTCAGTCTTCTAATGTAAATATATATTCCTGTTGGTAGAATTCAAAGATATAGTCATGTTAGTCTGTAGAATCAGCATGTAGAGAGATCTTATAGCACCTTTGAGACTAACTAAGAGAAAGAAGTTGGCAGCAGGAGCGTTCGTATGACTACCAAAGGAAAATGGCATAACATTTTGCATAATGATTTGGCACAGACATTTTTTTTTTTGTTAGATTCCTACCAAAATATGAACTGAAATACATTCCTTCCCATCCCTATATCCATTATACTTTATAAAATATTTGGCTGTTTTGAGATCCCCATGATAGCTTTATTATAGTCTCCCCCAATCTTCCATGAAGAATTGGTCTCATGGAGATGCTACAGTTCATTAAGACTAAGCTGTATATTGACAAATATGAGTTTCTGCACCTCTTGCGTAATGGATGCCCAGATCCAGAGATTTAATATTAATCCTGCTGCTGTTTTGAACTAAAGGGAATCCTGCTGCTGTGATTGTTGTAATATGTTGTTTGTTGTATTTTAACTATTGTATGTTTTAATTTTTTTCTGGTTTAATTCTATTTTAAGGGGTGGGTGGGTTAGGATATTGATGGATATATGTATTATAGAATTTTTAAACTGTAAGCCACCCTGATTGTGTTGCAGAGGGGCGGGATAGAAATACATTATTATTATTATTATTATTATTATTATTATTATTATTATTTGAAAATACACATTCAAGGCACTCCTGACAGATGACCTCTGTTTAAAAAACACCAAAGAAGGAATGCCACCACTTTCTGAGTCAGTATCTTCCACTGTTGAACAGCTCTTAGCATCAAGGTTCTTCCTAATGTTGCGATGGAAGCTCTTTCCCTGTAGCTTGCATCCATTGCTCCATTGTGTCCTATTCTCTGGAGCAGCAGAAAACAAGCTTGCTCCAATCTCAAAATGACCTCCCTTCAAATATTTAAACATGGCTATCATGTCCCCTCCTAAGTTTCTCTTCTCCAGCTAAACCTACCCAGATCCTTAAGCCGTTCCTGATGGGACATGGTTTCCAGACCTTTCACCATTTTGGTCGCTCTCTTCTGGACACTCTCTAACTTATCAATATCTCTCTTGAATTTGATACCTTACCGTCTCTAACCCCTCCATCACATTGCATTTCAGTTAGATTCAAGATCAGTTTCTCTTATCACAGCTGGCCCACACAGGGCAGATGACTGCAGAAAATAGAAAGCTTCTGGACGTTTGACCTTCTGTGGCATCTCTCAGCCTCTTGCTCCATTGGCCATGGAGAACTGTTTGAAGACTGGGTTGCTTTGCACGCAGACCTAGGCAATAGTTAACCCAGTGTTTTGGGATGAAGACAGATGTGGTTGCTTCTGCCAGGGTTGGCATCAGAGACGGGTCGACCTCAAGTGTCCAGATAGGAGATGCAGAAGTTGCTGGCATAATATCTTTTCCCTCTTACTAAGGCAATTCAGCAACTATTTTAGGTTTGGCACCTTGATTAACTCCTTAACAAAAACCTGCAACAGATTCACCACACCACTGACATGAGAGGTGCCAACTGCTATCGTACTTCCAGAAGTACTGCATGCCCATTTTATGCAAATCTGTTCACGCTTCTATCTTTCCCTTTTTGGTTATGTCTTTCCACTTTTTTGCAGATGTGGTGGTAACCCACCCAACCCTATCAAACAGCAGGCGTTTTGCTTTGTTCCAAAACAAAGGCTAGATTTAACTGCAAAGATGTCTGGGAGAGGCAAAGGGAAATGAGCAGGATAACAAAAAATACCAGCCCAGTTGAGTTTTAAGCTCTAGTAACTGGTAACTAAACCTTGGGAGAGGCATTCAGACCTTTTACAATGGGGGAAAAAAACTATGCAAAAGCTGGGGAATTACAAAGTCATGATGTTATAGCAAAGTGGAAATGGCATGGTAGAAATCCAACAGAGCAGGATTGGTTGAATGGTGGTTTTTGTGGCTAGAACATTTGAAAAATCCCTCCAAACAGCTTCTGGGGATGTGGAGAGCATTTTGGCCATGCTTTGGAGGCACTGGGCTATTTTAAGGCCCAAGGAGGCCTTTATAAAAAGAGTTCAAATAATTATAATAGGCTGACTTGGACAGGATGCATTTATTTCTGAGTCCCTGTTATTTAATTTACACAACTATATTTTTTTTATAGAGAGAGTCAGCATGGATTAAGCATGGATGATGACTCTGGAGACCAGGTTTCAACTGTCCACTCAGCTATGGAAATCCACTGGATAACTGGGAAAGTCACAGAAAACCTATGATAGGTTCACCTTAGGGTTACCATAAGTCAGAAATGACTTGAAGAAACACAACAATGAATTTTTCATAGAACCAGAACCATGTTGTGTTGTAAACTGAAGGTCCAGAGCACATTTTCTAATTAAAATGTATTAACTGGGGAGTTATTTTGGTCTGATCTTGGAAACTAAGCAGGGTCAGCTCTGGTTACCATTTGAATGGGAGACTGCCAGCAAATCCCAGGTTCTGTAGGCTGTGTTTCGGAAGAAGGAACTAGCAAATCCACTTCTGAGTGTTCCTTGCCTAAGAAAACCCTATGAAGGTACACACACACATTTGGGTCATTACCTATGAACACCCCCCTCCCCAGAAAATCTTTTATCAGGACTGATATCCAAACCCTTCTGTCCATTCCCATTTTCGTTTCTCCCCTCTGATGAAAATTGTCTCATCATGATGCTTCAGCACTATATGCTCTCTGTTTCCTTTCCTCTCTTTGGCTCCAAGGAGCAAAATGAAATCTAGCCAAAGATGTGTCTTACGCAAAGCTAGACAATCTTTAACCAGAGTCCATTTTGCTTGGTCATAGATCTGTAAAACTGCTACTGACCGGCTGTCCTTGATCTCCTTGAACCAATACTAATATTCCCTTTTCTTTACCCTTCCCCCTTGCCTATAGGTCCCTATAGAATCCCTCAAATCTCCCAATAAGTCTTGGGAAGATTTGTTGCTGTTGTATGCCTTCAAGTTGTTTCTGACTAATGGTAACCCTCAAATGACCCTAATAGCCGCTGAAGAAGTGGAATGACAGAGGATGCCAAAGGATGAATCAGGTCTGTCCCTGTTCCCTCAACCTTTCCTCGAGTATTTTGTTCTCCATACCTTGCCCTTCTCTGAACCTGCTCCAACTTATCCATATCCTTCTTAAAATGAGGTGCCCAACTCCCAGCTTTCCCAGACCACTGGGAAAAAAGAAAACTTCCACAACATTCTTTAGATTTCATTATTTGGCCCATGTAGACATGCTTTCCTTCTTTCTCATGGGTGTATTTGATCTACCAAGCAACCGGTTTAAGCCACCTTGAATTCTAGTTCTGGGGGAAAGGCAAGGTATACATAAAGTTAATACAACTAATAATAATCATAATCACAATCATGATTAAGGTTTGGGAAGGAAGACCTATCTCTTCTGTAGCCTTCCAGGAGAATCAATTCACTCTTTAAATAGGCTTCAGATCACACAATACTGTTTAATATATTTAAATATACCACTGGATTTCTGGCCACTTCTATTCCATCCCCTGTCTACTCACGTGAATACCCTTTGCAACTCCAGAATTAGCCTTTAGAGCTATTGAAGTTGCCCATACCTTGTCTACACCAAGAGCAAACTTGGTTCTCTGAGTGCCAACCCTTAATGCAGTATTACTCTGTGTGGACCTTAATTTTTAAATTATGTTTTAAATAATTGTTGATTTAATACTGTTTTAAGGGGGGTGGGTAGGGTTTTGTGTAAATATGTTTTATGTGGATTATGATTTTAAATTTGTAAGCCGCCCTGATTGGGTATCCATTGGGCGGGGTAGAAATACAATTTTATTATTATTATTATTTATTATAGTGAAGAGGGAGAAAAAAGGTTGGAAAAACCAAAAGTATAAAGCTGTGATAATAGATCAGAGGTTAAGGGGTCGCATTGCACTCCCTCTGTAACCTCCCACCCATCACCTAAAATCATATTTCTTGCCCATACCTTCTCTCTCATAATACATAATAGAAAAGTTACAATCTACAACTTCTGGAGTGAACATAGTGATCAAGAACCCTGCGACTGGCTAATGTGAGACTTATAACCTGATTTCATCCAAATACCAAGAATTTGAGTGTTTTTATTGGATTTGCTCCAGTTGTTTATCAAGATTTGGCTATGAAAGTGATGCTTTGGATGAAGAATGGGTGATGGATTATGTAATCCTCCTTTGGACTGCAGGACATAAAAAGCCCTCTCACTTGGAAGACATACAGTGTCCGTCGGTGGAAGAGAAACATCTCAAAATATTCATCTGAAGAGATAGTAGATCCCAACTGTATTCAAGATTCCAGTTTCTTCTTTCATCTGAGACACACAGGTATTTAATGACTTCAGTTGTTAGGCCACAATCTTGTGTAATTGTTTTTATGGGCCTTCAGGTTGACTCTGATTTATGGGGTAACTTTGTACTGGGGTTTTCTTGGCAAGATTTATTCAGAGGAGGTTTGCTTTTGCTATTTTCTAAGGCTGGGAGGGAGTACGACTTGCCCAGGGTCAGCCAGTAGGACTGGCTGATCCAGGATTTGAACCCCGATTTCCTGGAATACTAATCCAACACTCCAACCAAGTACATCACATTGAACACTGCATCCTTTGTGTTGAGTCAAGCCAATAGTCAAACTGCCTTGAATTGAACAGGTGTTTGGGGTTGGGAAAAAGTGACTTGATCTCAGGCAACATACAGAGGTTGGAGACGGGGGAGAGTTTCCATGTCAGATGGGAAGTAACTTTACTCTAGTTTTAATTACAGGCTTTGAATGAGTTAAGCAAGGTGCTGAATTCTATCCTGCCCCACTCCAAATAGGTTCAGCATTTAGGTTCAACATTTTAAAGTTGGTAAATCCAACTCCCTGGTGCAGGGGTAGACAACCTTTCCCCTTTCAGGGATGAGGGACTTCAGCTCCCAGAAGCCTTAGCCATGTTGGCCAATAGTCCCATGTTGGCCAATAGCTCCTGGAATTCTGGAAGTTGAAGTCCCTCGGCCCTTAAAGGGGAAAGGTTGCCTACCCCTGCAGGCCTGGTGGGTAAAGATGTGGGTGTAAGTGGGTTGGTTTGAGTTTTTCATTGTCCTTCCACATCCTAAGTTTTCCCTAGGATCTTTTCTTGAGTTTTGGCAGGATCGTTCCCATTACCAGTTCAGCTGGTTATATAAGAGACTCTGTGAGCAGAAGAAGAACATGGTTGCTTTTGAATTGAGCAGAGTCCCATTGTGTGAGCTGAGGAGTTGTTATATTACATATATATCTTTTGAATGCTTGTAGGCCACTGAGGAAGACTGTTGTCGAAACGCATCTGGCCTTGAGTTTTTATTATTTACTATTATTATTTTATTTTTAGCATTTGCACCCTTTTCAGTCAGGTATTATTGCCCTTTTAGGAATTTTACTGACATATCTACTTCAAGGTTCAGTTTTTTTTGGCTCTGATTTTTGAAATTTCTATTATCATTATAATATTTACTTTTAGCATTTGCATACTTTTCAGTGGGGTATTTCTACCCTTTTGGAAATTTAATTTTATTGGATTTTCTGCTCCAGGGTTTACTTGTCCTTTTATTTCTTCATATTGTTGCCTTTTTGTTATTGGAAGTGGGGTTATTTTATCCTGGTTATTTTTTGGCAGAACCTTTCAGTTTGGGTTTTTTGAAGGCACACAACAACAAGAGTAGACCCATTGAATCCATTACATTTATCTGTGTGTTGATTCACCATTCAACAATTGAATGAATGAGTCTAAACTAATTGCGACTAACTAAAAGAAAATCAGCCATAGAATTATTGTTAAGCACATTTGGTTGGTTGAACTCTATCAGTATGCCCAACTAGAGCTGAATCAATTGCTGAATGGTGAGCCAACACTTACGCAAATCTCATTGATTCAACAGGTTTCCTCTAGTTAGGAACACCAATAGGATTCAGGTCCTAATCCTTCAAAGTAAATTTTCCAGTCTTTGGGCACCATCCACATATGCTTTAGCCTATTAACTATACTTCCTTGCCTGTCCTTTGTCAAATTTTAATAGGTCTACAATGCCAGTGTTGGAAATGTCACCCTTAGAAGGCTTGGGCATGATCACAGCAACAGAAGCCTTCATTGCCACGGCTGTTTTCTTGTCACTCTTTATAATGATCAAGTCCTTCTGGAATCAGATCCCTAAAGGCCTGAAGAAGATCCCTGGGCCAATGGGCTACCCATTGATTGGCAATATATTGGAGATGGGGAAGAACCCTCATCTGAGTCTGACAAAGATGAGCCAGAAATATGGAGACGTGATGATGATACATATTGGCACCACCCCTGTGTTAGTGTTGAGTGGGTTGGAAACCATACGCCAGGCCTTGGTGAAGCAAGGAACTGAGTTCGTTGGACGTCCAGACCTTTACAGCTTCCGTTTCATAGTCAATGGGCAGAGCCTGGCTTTTGGCCATGATTCGGGAGAGGTGTGGCGTGTCCGAAGGAAAATGGCCCAGAATGCCTTGAAGTCCTTTGCTGCCTCTCCCAGCCCCATCTCCTCTTCCACTTACCTCATAGAAGAGTATGTCTCCCAAGAGGCTGACTATTTGATCAAGAAGTTACAAGAAGTGACGCTGGAGAAGAAGTCCTTAGACCCCTTTCGGTACATCGTAGTCTCTGTGGCCAATGTCATGTGTGGCATGTGTTTCGGCAAGCGTTACAGCCATGACAGTAAGGAATTCCTCAAAATTGTGAATGAGAGTGAAAAGTTTGTGGAAGGGGCTGCCTCTGGAAACCTTGTGGATTTCATCCCACTGCTTCAGTATCTTCCAATAAACAAGACGAAGATATTTATAGAATTCAATAAAATTTTTGATGCCTTCCTACTCAGACATGTCAAAGAACACTATGAGAGTTTCAGCAAGGTAAGGAGCTGAAGAATAAGAAAGGCCTCTCCCTATATCAGGGATGGGCAAAATACCAGGCATGCCTTAGGATGGGGTGGGCAATTGTGGTGTGTCTGGGGTCCAATATTTCTACCCCTGGGGCTCTCCAAAGGCCCCTTGGACTGCCAAAAATGTGAAAATAAAAAATAGCAAAGTAGCCAGAAGTCCATTTCTAGGTTTGAAAAGCAAAGTTTTTATTCTTTGTAAGTGCAACATTTGCACTCATTTCAAGATTCTGGAAATGAAGTAGTGCATGTAGTGCCATTGTATATCTAGATCAGCTGAAGCATATTCCTTAGCCTCTGTTGATATTGGCACCAATGCTCCATGGGTTACACTTTTTGTTGCACATTCAGTTGTGCATTCCATTGTATTTCCAATTGGATATGCATTTCCACACTCTGTTGGACATTCCCTTGCATGTTCAGGTCACCCATTCAGTTGAGCAGTTGGCTGTACTTATGTTTGGACATTCATCTGCACACTCAGTTTACATTCATTTGAAAATTCATTTGTGCATTTGATCACACATCTGGTTGCACATTTGGTTGTGAATTTGGTTACAGTGTTGATTGAATATTCAGTTGCACTTTTGGTTGCTTATTCAGCTGCATATTGGGTTGTACATTCAGTTGTCCATTTGACTGCATATTGTCCACCCTGTTGCATATTCCATTATCCATTAAGCTGTGCATTTGGTTGCACATTTGAGGTTCATTCAGTTGCAAACAAGAAAGATCTATTCCTAAAACCCTGAGGAGCCACTATCTTTAAATGTAGACAGTTCTGGGCTTGACAGTGAAATATGCTGAATAATAATAATAATAATTTTTATTTATAGCCCACCCCTCTGCACAACAATCGAGGTGGGTTACAACATATTTCATAGTGTCATACATAGTGAAAAGGGATCTTGTAGCATCTTTGAGACTAACTGAAGGAAAGAAGCTGGTAACATGAGCTTTCTTTGGCTGCATCCACACTGCAGAAATAATCCAGTTTCACACTACTTTAACTGCCATGGCCCAATGCTATGGAATTGGGGGGGATTGTAGTTTGGTATAGCACCAGAGCTCTCTGACAGAGAAGATTAAATGTCTCACAAGACTACAGTTCCCAGAATTCCAGAGCATTGAGCCATGGCAGTCAAGGTGGTCTCAAACTGAATAATTTCTGTTGTGAGGATTCAGGCCTACATTTTAGTCTACTTCCTCATATGCATGGGGATATAAGCAGAAATATTTATGAGAGTCATTGTGGTGTAATGGTTAGAATACTGGACTGGGACTGGAAAGGTTCAGCTGAGGAGGTCCATTGGATGATCTTGGATTGTGTCCCTCTTTCTTAGTCTAACCCACCTATGGGTTTGTTGTGAAGGTAAGACAGAGACATGTATGACACCATGAGTCCCTTGGAAGAAAGGTAGCTATTAATGTAACAAATTGCTAAATGAATAAGATCTGCTAAGTGAAGATGAATGAAGTTTCTCTTCTTTTTTAGGATAATATCCGGGACATCACAGATTCCTTCATTGAGCAAAGCCAAGGAAAAGTTCATATTTCTTCTGAAAGTATAGTCAACCTTGTCAATGACCTTTTTGGAGCTGGTAAGGATGTCTTCCAGAGGGGGTCACCAATATCAAAACATGGGATATGCATTTGTAGCTGAAACCATGTTTAGATCAAGATGAGAAATAGGTTGAAGGCAGTGAAGAGTTCTCCTGGATCTAACAAAGCAATCCTAACGCTAACCCTGGTGTCCACTGGATCTTTTGGATTACAGCTCTCACAGTGCATCACCTTTGGCCCTGCTGCCTGCAGCAGATGGGCACTGAAGTCCAAAATCTTTGGAGAATACCAGATTGGCAGCTGTTTTTCACATGCACCATCTTAATGCCAGGGATCATGGCTGCTGTTTGGCTTCAAATTAGTGGGGCAGTAAATCTGTTCTGGGTTGTAGTCTAAACTTTCCAAGCACTATGGAAAATGCTGAGCTCCACTTCCAAGGAGGTTGAGCATTTTCGATATCTCCTTTAACATTTGGAATAAAACTCAGAGTAGATTTACCACCGTACTAATATGAGAGCCACCAGCCACTACTGCAAAGGAGACAAAAACAATAGCTTCTCTGGTTGTTTCTCTCCACTGACAAATATTCAGTGATGTATTGCACCAGATCCTGTCTGATCTTGGAAGTTAAGCAGGGTCAGCCCTTGTCTTGGATGGGACACCACCAATGAATACCAGGTGCTGTAGCTATATTTCAGAAGAAGGAGCTGGCATTGAAAACTTGCCTAAGAAAACCCTATGAAATTCATAGGGTCACCATAAATTTGAACTGAATCTTTTTGGCAGATCCAACTAGAATAGACTCATTGAATTAACTGGTGATTTGTGATGCTCCTTGATTCAGTGTGTTTACTCTAGCTGGGACTATCCATAAGATTCAAGCCTTTTTTGCTGCTTAACGCTATGCTTTCTATGTATTTTGGACAGGTTTTGACACAGTGAGTACAACTTTGTCCTGGAGCCTCATGTATCTTGTCGTTTACCCTGAAATTCAGAAGAAGATCCAAGAAGAAATAGGTAAACCTGGGTGTTGAGCAGGACTGGGTCTACCATTTGGCAGAGTGAGACAGCCACCTCAGGCAGCAGATGCTGGGAGGTGGCAGCAAGGCTTCGGAGGAGACAAGTGTATTCTACATGGTTTCCACTTTGCTCCCTAAACTAGCCTGGATGTTGTAGTGGTAGCCATTGGCTTCCAAATCAATGGAATGGTGAATCTGTTCCAGTGTTTAGTCTGACTTTCAAAGGAGCTACCCAGCATGATGAACCCTAAACCAAAACAGGTTCAGGACTTTCAATAGCTTATTTAAAATTCTGACTAAAACCATGACAGATCCATGGTCCCACTGATATGAAGACTACCAAGCCCAGTGGTGGAAGATGCTATCCTGTTGCCATTGTTAAGGAACAACTGAGCCAGCATACAAAGGGATTTTGTGCCACTTTTGAAAATGACTGAGAGAAAGAAGTTTGTTGCCTAAGCTTCCATAGTCTCAGCATACATCATCAGATGCATAGAATGAAGCACCTCTGGACAGACATTAATATCAGATGGATGGACAAGGTGTATGTATATGTAAATAGTAATAGAAATGCAAAACAGATAAGAATGGGGATGAAGTGTCAAGTTCAGTTTGTCGCTGCACCGTGTGGTCTCAGAAAAAACAGTAAAAGATTTGGGTTAAGCCCATAACCCAGATTTGTTGAACTGGGGTTAGATTCCTGGAGTGTTCATTCTTTTTTGGAGGAAGGGAAGATGAAGAGTCAGTCTCCTTTAGCAAAGTTTGCAAGGGAAAGGACAGAATCTCTTGATGTCTCTCTGAAACTTCAGCCAAGTTAAGGCAAACAGACAGTCCCCTAACTACTCTTTATGTCCATCATTGAAATACCCACATGTCTTACGTTTCTATTACTAGTCACACATACCATCCGCTGGCATAAATGTCTTTAACAGGTGCTTTACTCCATGTACCCAATGAAGGTGACGAAGTCTATGAAAGCTGATCCCACAAATTTTGTTCTCTCAGTACATTTTGCATAGGATGGGGAGGGGGGGGGTGCCTTCTTGTTCTTTGCCTTGGCCAACAAAATGCCTTAGGCTGGCCCTGGTTTAACTGCAGAAGAGAGGATTCCAGTTTCTTTTTCTCTATTCTCCAATCTGCAGATGACGTTATTGGCAGAGCACGAAAACCACAACTAAAGGACCGGCATTTGCTGCCATACACAGAAGCTTTCATCCTTGAAGTGTTCAGACATTCCTCATTCTTGCCCTTTACAATTCCACACTGGTAAGTTCTGTTCTGTGCCTAAATATCCTGAAGACACCGGATCCGGTTTGATCTTGGAAGCTAAGCAGAGTCAGGCCTGGCTAATACTTGGAAAAGAAACTCTTTACAACTTTGCTTCGGATCTGTATTCTATCTCTCCACCAATTTATCCTCTTCCTTGGCTTGCCTTTGTCCTTTTTCACTCACGTCAATATTCCTGGAATTATCTCCCTGAACATTTGTAGACTGCTCCATCCCTCATTGTTTTTAAATCTCAATTAAAAACTTTCTTGTTTTCCAATTCCACCCCCCCCCCATATTGTTTCTAATCTTGTCTATTTTGATTCCATGCATTTATCCATTTGCTTTATATTATTTTTTTTTACTGGATTTTGCATTTCTATCTGAATAATTTATTTTACAATTTGATATTTGTATTATCTCTTCCTTCCCCTGATGACACTACATAAATAGATAACCATAATAAGTTGCAACTAGACACACAGCCATATTCTGATTCTTATCACATCGGTGCCACTCAGGTAGAGCATCATTCTCATCCTGGTCTTTGGGGTTTTTTCTTTCTTTCCTGCATCTATGGAATGTGTTACCTTTCAGAGAAAAGGCATATTGAGCATCATAGCAGCTTCCCTAATAGAAGAAAGCCCTTTGATCATGTGTCCTAGAAGGGAAAACCCTGAAATTCTGCAAGCGACTATCATTGTAATTGCTATTGAAAGAAAGACATTTATACTTGATGATCAAAGAACTTGTTGTGTCACCAATAAATGGCTCCTGTATAGCCACTTGGTTGTGTTTGGTCCAACTTTAGGTAGCATGAGGTGAATGCCTATGGCAGCTGGTTTTGAAATGTGGAAACAGCAGCAAATTGTTGCATTTTTTGTTTCAGGGAGATACATTGTGGGTTTTGGGGTGGTGTTTTGTTTTTTTTTCCTCAGATTCCCAAATAACTTGGCTGTTGTATACCTTGACTGGAAGGGGTGTCTCTGTGTTATTTGCTGATGTGTTTCAGGTAGCAAAGTGTCTTGGGATAATAATTCATTTGGGGTGCTTCACTTGCTATCCATGATTTAGTCCTCCTGTACTTGGCTTCCACAAAATACCCATCTCTTTTGCTTCCTTTCTCTTTCATCCCTGCCAACTTTTTGTAGATTTTTTCAAAATAAATGACATTCCTTTTTTCTATTTTCAGCACAACCCAAGAAACTGTCTTAAATGGCTACTATATCCCAAAGGACCTCTGTGTCTTCGTCAACCAGTGGCAAGTCAACCATGATGAGTAAGTTTACCCAGAATCCCCAAGAACCAGACACACTCCATCCAAAGCTTGGGCAAAACTCTTTTGTGGATTACAGCTCCCAGAATCCCCCAGCCAGCATGATCACTAACCATGAAGATGCTGGGAATTGGAATCTAAAACGGTATCAGTGTGCTAGTGTTCACTGGTGGTTTTCAGGATTATGAGTGATGCTGAATCTTCTGTTCTGGGTTTTAGTCCAAAATTTTAAAGGAGGCCTTCAAGAGGCTAAACCTATTTGGTTGACCCTCTTAGATAATTCCTTCAGAGTTTGGACTAAAGCTCAAAGCGGATTCATTGGCTTGCTGACATGGAAGTCGCTGGAGTATGTGAAACAGATGTGCCTGAGAGAGCAAAATGCCATGGGGTTACTGTTGCTTTGGATGCTGCTTTTATTAATGCCCTTATATTAGTGGTTCCTGGCAGCTTCCATGTCAGTGGAGCAGTGAATCCACTCCAGGCTTTTCTCAAGGAGCAAACCAGGATGCTGAACCCCATCTCAGCAGCTTGGACAGCACCATTAAATTTTAAACTAAATAATGGAATGGATCAGTTCCTTACTGGCATCAGATCACCAACACCAACTGATGATAGTGTTCTTGGTGGTAGTGTTGACCTTTTCTGCTACGGCCCCCAGATTGTGGAATGCCCTGCTGGAGGAGATCCGTCAGATAACCAACTTAGATAGCTTTAAAAAAGCCATCAAGATGGATCTCTTCTGGCAGGCATTCCCGGAATAACACAATCTCCCTCCTGCCATCAGATAGCTCTTTCCTAGATGTCTGCAATGCCACTGTCTATTTATGTTATATGTTTTATTAATTTGGTCTTAAATGAGATTTTAATCTGTTTAACGATTTAATATATTTTTAAGGGGGGGTATTTGTTGTTGATTTGTATGGGTGTACTCTTTTTAACTTGTAAGCCGCCTTGACAGCCCTGGCTAAAGGCAGGGTATAAATAAAGTTTTATTATTTATTATTTATTATATGATGATGATCTTGGTCCTGATCCTTTTCCAGGAATCTTTGGAAAGACCCAAATTCCTTCAATCCAGAGCGTTTCCTCACAGCGGATGGCAAAGACATCGACAAGGAAGAGAGTGAGAAAGTCCTGACCTTCGGTATGGGGAAAAGAAGATGCATCGGGGAGCAGATTGCCCGTTGGGAGGTCTCCCTCTTTTTGACCACTTTGCTCCAAGAGCTGGAGTTCAGTGTTCTAGAAGGAGTGGAAGTAGACATGACCCCTATCTATAGCCTGTCGATGAAGCACAAGCGATGCCCACACTTCCAGGTGAAACAACGTTCTCTGAAGAGCACCGGTCAGTGAATAGTAAAGATGTGTCCAAAAATACATTGGAATTTTGATGTGGTAATATATGCCTCTGTGCACGCATGCTCCTCACCCCGGATTCAGGACCGGAACAAGCTTTCTTTGCTAAATGCATCTGCCACATTTCCCAGTTCAAAGAAATGCACATGTATCTTAACACCTATGGCTTTTTAGGGCCAGAAACATAAAGGTTATGCATTTTCAGCATGAGGAACAATTACAGTGGGCCCTTGATATCTGCTGGGGTTTGGTTCCAGGAACCTCCATGGAAACCAAAATCCATTGATATTCAAGTCCTATTAAATATAGTGGATAGCAAAATGGTGTCCCTTATATAAAATGGCAAAATCAATGTTTGCTTTTTGGAATCTATATATTTATTTAATATTTTTAAGTTGTGGGTGCTTGTATCCATGGATAAAGAATCCATGGATACAGAGGGCTGACTATCATTTTACTCACTTAAAACAAACATTTGTCTTGAACAGTAATGTCTTTGAGTTGCCCTGGACATTCCTACTGTCCAGTGGAATCCTACTGGAGCATGACACTTGCATTACATTAATTGTGTAAGGAGTTGCACTTCCTTAGAAGTTGCATAAGTACTTTTCTGATAAGAGCCAAATATTTCTTAAACACGCGCACAGCTCTCCCTCTCACTTTGGACTTTGATGGATGGGGAGTGAACTGAATTTTTTTCACCATAGGCAATCACAAGGCCTTGGCACCTGCCAAACTATTGGCCAGGTAACTGTGGGATCTAGTGTATATTTACATTACATTGCTAAAGGCAGAGTTGTGCCAGTTTGGTACCATCACAGGCTCTGAGATTTCAGGACCAATGCCTAGGAAGGTCCCTTGCTGATGGAATATTTTGGCTGAGTGGGTGGAATATTTTGAAAAATTGATCAAATAAAGAGACTGCAATTCATATGGATCTTATTAGATATTGTTTTATTTTGGTCTGTATGCTTCTTTGTGGCTCAAATGGAGGATTACCAATGTCCTAAATAAATAATCTTTTAAAATAAATAATATGGACACGACTCCTGGTCTACAAGTTGTCCCACTTTCATCCACATAACCATTCTTAAAACAGATTGAACAGAGAGCAATTGAATTAGCCACCACCATAATGCCTTGAACATGCCAAATCTCTTTTAACTTTGAAAACTAAGCAAGGCCAGGCATGGTTAGCAGTTGGATGGAAGACAACCAGAGAATACTATGGATCCAGGTAAGAGTTGGAAAGAATTTGGATTGTGACTCTGGAGTGCTGTTGCCAGTCAAAGTTGTTGTTACTTCATAAGATGGACCAAGGATCTGACTCAAGAAAAGGCAACTTGCTTTGTGTCCTTACATAGGAGAGTGTTGACCCTGTCTTTAGGCACATAGAGACAGTCAGACCAGGCCTCTGACTTTGTGGGGCAGTTGTGACCACTATTCCAGATGTATCTATTAGACTCTCTAGTTGTTTTCTTCGGATGGAAGAGTGACCACTGTGTGCCACAAAAACCTGTCCTATGCCACCTACTTGGACAAGTTGACTTTCCTGGACTATAACTCTCAGAATCTCACATGTTGTCTGGGGATGCTGGGACATGTAGTCAAAAAGTAGGTATTTCCACCTCTGTCCTAGACTAGAGTGTTGCCTCAGGTGTGGTGGATGACAGCTAATCCATCACCAGGGAAGAAATGAGAGTTAAGTGCCAGCCCAGCTAATTTCTGCATATAGAATGGGGGAAGAGGGCATCATCTTGTCCTTCACCTTGCAAAATGCAAAATGTCTTGCGTTGGCTCTGAACCCAAGTTGCCTAGCAAGCTCCATCAAGTCTGGGATTTGAAGCTGGTCTTATGTTAAAGCAACACTTCCTAACCACGAATGGATTCATTTTCTGACACTTTTGGGTTTTATGGATAATAATTACCATGTGAGCAAAACCAATTAGAAAAAGCCATGGTGGCTATTTTGCGTTTGAAATGCCTTGTGTTTCCAGGGCCTTACCAACTTACCAAGTTGGAGCAGCAGTGCCACAGGCTGGTTGTTCTCAGCATCGCAGGCTGTCTTTGCTCCAGGCCAAAAACATCACAGGACAGACCTGTTCTTCACTGTCCAAAGACAAACCCATCATGACGGGCTATCACACGTGGGCCAGAAAGTGAAAATAAAGTGGAAATGAGGTATCCCAAAAATAAACGGGAAATAAACCTTGTTTCCGCAAACGTCATTAACTTACTTGTGAATTTACAGTAAGTGCATTCAACGTCCACACACAAGTGAAAATAGCCCGTAAATGTACTAGAAATGAGCCTCTTGCACATGCACAGATAGAGGAATGCTCGCTGGAACCATGGCAACAGCAGGGAAATGCTCCCCAATGCGCATTTGGCGATCACATTACCGTAAATTTGCAATTACCTTAATTGCGCATTTGCATTTCCTCCAAACAACCGGATTTCAAAAGATCGCAGTTAACACCAGTTTCTGTGCAATGTCGTGTGAAAACACAGGGCACTAACCCAGTTTCTGTCTGGATTTTGTGTGGATTAACCAGCAGATTTGCCCCCGTGTGATAACGTCCATGAATGATCCCTTAAGAACATAGGAAGTCACTTTGTTGTGATTTAGAGCATCCGTTCTTGAAGCATTGCTTGTAAACATTTGCCTTTTGTGGACTGCAACTCCCCAAATCCCCAAGTGCACAGGCTGGTAGGTAGGGGGATTCTGGGAGCTGTAATCAATAAGTTACTTTCTTGAGATCTGGATTTAAATCAGTAAGGTGTATGCATGTGAGGTGGGCAACTCTTGTTTTGGGGATGCATCTTTCGGAGCCTCCATACCAGAGGTGGGCAGGACCAGAGCAACATTTTATTTTATTTTATGGGCCTTTGCAGACTGCCAGAAATAGTGCAAATTGAGTCCACTTTAAGGGGATGGGTTAGTGCTAGGGAGTCATGGGAAATTTTTTTTTTTCTGAGACATTGAGCCTTCTTTGTCAGAGAGCTCTGGTGCCGCAATAAAATACAGTCCCCATGATTCCCTAACCCTAACCTAACCCTTAAAGTGGACTCAATCTGCACTATTTCTGGCAGTCTGCAAAGGCTTTTATTTTATTTTACTTTATTTTGTTTTGTTTTGTTTTGTTTATATGCTGCCTTTCTCCCAGAAAGGGACCCAAGGTGGCTCACAGATAAAAAAAAGTTTATCAAACTTTACAATAAACATTTAAAAACAATTAAAATAATCTCAATAAAGCAGGAGGCATCCTTTCTCTCTCTCTCTGTCTTTCCACTATCCCTTTTTCTTCCTTCTTCCAAAACACTCAATGGGCTGCTGCAAAAACAACACAAAACAGATCACTCTTTCTGGTGGTCTAAACCCACAGGTTGCAAAGGGCTTCTGAAATAAAGCGGAAGACCAGAAGTCAGATTGAAGGCATATTGTGGTTCTGAGGCTGTATGTTGCCAACCCTTATTCTGGGACAGGTAAAATGCTGCTTTGGGGGCCATATAGGGCCTGCAAGAGTTGTTGGGTTTTTTTTGTGGCCCAAAACAACTCCAGAATTCTGCTTGACCTTTTTTTTCTGGCCCCAAAGAAGGCAAGTTGCTGCCCTTTGAAGCCTCCAGGTGCAGCCATTATTATAATATATTAATTATATTATATTTATTATATTACATTATATTGGTTGTTATTGTGTGCCTTCAAGTCATATCCAACTTATGGTGAACCTATCACGAGGTTTTCTTGGCAGTATTTGTGTGGAGGTGGCAGGGGTTGAACCTGGGACCTTTTAATAATGATAATGATAATAATAATAATAATAATAATAATAAATAAATAAAATTGATTTATACCCCGCCCCTCTGCATAGCAATTTTGCATGCTAAGCAAGGGCTCTAGCACCAAATTCTCTCTCTCCTGACTTGGAGCCTTTGCAAACTGCCAGAAATAGTGCAAACTGAGTCCACTTTAACTGCCCTGACTCAGTGCTAGGGAATCCTGGGAACTGTAGTTTATTGTGGCACCAGAGCTCTCTGACAGAGAAGGCTCAATGTCTCAGAAAAAAAATACAATTCCCATGATTCCCTAGCACTGAGCCAGGGCAGTTAAAGTGGACTCAATTTGCACTATTTCTAGCAGTCTGCAAAGGCCGAGAAGACATGGAAATCTATATTGGATGGACCAGAGGTCAATAAAATGGTGCAAGAATAAGAGTGTGGACAGAGATAATGTAAGCGAGAGAAAAAGGGAGGAGTGCAGAAGGAATTTTTTTCCCTGGTTCCCAAAGGTATCGAGAGATAACTCTTTCCTGCACGCAAAGGTTTGAGAAGACCTCCAGGCCAGGGGTATCAAACTGGTCTTTCCAGTCCCTCTTCATACACAGCTGTCCTGTAGGCACAAAAGCACAAGGGAAAGCAAGGGGTGGGTGGGGAAGAGATGAGTTATGGGACCACTCTTTCTTTAAGTTCTATTTTTGGACAGCATGCATATGCTTTGAAGAATTCAGGGAGAGGGGAGACATCCAGGGCATGTGAAACACTCTTTTGTTCTGCACGAGACCCCCATAGTGATGCAATGCATATCTCTGCAACTGATAGCAGCAATAAACGCCATGCAAATATATGATGATGATGATGATGATGATGATGATGATGATGATGGATACCACTATCATCATGACAATAGCTGGCATCCTGTTGGTGTTTGTTATGCACACATAAGTTCCCTTGCACAAGCAATTGTACTTTTTGGGCCATGACATAACAGTTCATGGATGCGCAAGCAGAATTCTTTAAAGGTAACTGTTGCAGGTGCATCTTCTTGGATGGTTTGCAATTAGTCCCCAGTTCCTCACCTGGAATAATCCTGTGTCCAGTTCTGGGCACCACAATTCAAAAAGGATGTTGGCAAGCTGGAGTGTTTCAAGAGGAGGGCAACCAAAGTGGTGAAGGGTCTGTGAACCATGCTTTAGGAGGAGAGACTGAGTATGTTTAGCCTAGAGAAGAGAAGGTTAAGAAGTGATATGATAGCCCTGTTTAAGTATTTGAAGGGGTGTCATATTGAGGATGCAGCAAACTTGTTTTCTGCTGCTCCAGAAACTAGAAAACAGAACAATGGATGCAAGCTGCAGGAAAAGAGATTCCACCTAAAAATTGAGAAGACCTTCTTGATATTTAGAGTTGTTCAACAGTGGAAGATGCTGCCTCGGAGTGTGGTGGACTGTTCTTTTTGGAGGTTTTAAACAGAGGCTGGATGGCCATCTCCCAGGGGTGCTTTGATTGTGTGTTCCTGCATGGCAGGGGGGTTGAACACTTGGAGTCTCTTCCAACTCTGTGATTCTATGATTCAGTGTACCACCTTATCCTGGAACCAGCAAAGCCATTTGTAGAAGCAGAGTTAGATGCACAATGTTAGTAGTTAGCACACCACTTAAGGGTTAGGGTAACCATCACTTAACTACACAAGTATACAGTTACACTACACAAACACAGTGTAGCCTGTCAGCTGCTAACAATAATGGAAGTGGGTCCACAAAGAGATGCTTGGTGGGATGTGAAGCTGAAAAGATGGCTGATCTTTGGATCTTGGAGCTTGGAAAATAACATGTTTTGGACCCAAAATCCTTCCATTAGCATGATCGATGGCCATGGCTCTGGGATTTTGACAGCAATATCTAGTGGCTTCCTTGTCAGTGGGATGGTAAATCCAGTCCAGATTTTAGCCTGAACCTTAAAGGAACCATTGGATAGACTGAGCATTATTTGCAAAGTAGGCTCAATACTTTTGGATAGTGGTTTGAGCGTTGGACTACACAACTCTGGGTTTGATTCCCTGTTTGGCCATGGAAACCCACTGGGTTACGTTGGTCAAGTAATACATTCTCAGCCAAAGGAAACCCTGTGATAGATTTGCCTTAGGGTTACCATATGTCAGGAGTGGCTTAAAGACACACTACTATTGCTGCTACTACTACCATTACTACTTCTACAGTGTAGATGTGCCCTCTGTTAACAGAAGCATGCCTGTATTCATAACAGCAAGAATGGAGTAAAAGATGTAATTTCTGGATGAGCTACTGGTGGCACTCTTGCTTCACGCTCAGTTCTTTCTAGTCTCAGAAAAGGCTTTGCCTTTTGCAAATGCAAATTGTTAAAGCTGTGGCATTACTAAAGCAACCATTTAACAAACGCAGTTGGAGTAATCATTTACATAGGACCATCAGTGCATAGGGTGCCTTATAAACCAGTCTTCAGGGATGAAGTGCTTACATGTGAACAAATCTGAATGGAAATAAAGTTTTGGAAGAGGGGCAGGAAATATATCCTAGATGGAATCCTGTTGGTTAGTCGCAACCAGAGTATACCTATTAAATCAGGTTGAGTAGCTAGTCAACACATCGGTAAACACTGTGCATCAATGGTTCCACTGTAGTTTGGACTAAACATAGACTTTGAGTCACTGTCTGGTTTTAGATAATGGCCTTCCTTGTTGGAACAGGGCCCTTTCTTAGAAGATCAATGTCTGCTGGTGGTTCCTATTGGGACATAAGGCACCATCCCTTGGGGATCTCCTTTCAAGTCTGGACTGAAACCCAGAGCAGATTTATCACTTCATTGACATTAGAATTTCAATGGCTTTGTCAATGGCTTAGATTCTTAGAATGTCAATTGAACTTTTGAACTATACACTGTTTTACCTACTTTAATTTATATTGTAAGCCATTTTGAGTCCCGTTCGGGGAGAAAAGTGGGATACAAATCAATCCATCAAAATTAAATAAATACATAACCCCCAGTCTCCACTGTAGAAGCAGAGTTCTTTACTGTAGAAGAAGCATGCATCTAAGAAGATCCTTGATGTTTTTATAAGTACTTTTAGAGTAAAAACTGTGTGTATATTTCAAGATATAGCCATGTTAGTCTGTAGTATCAGTCTGTAGAGAGATCTTGTAGCACCTTTGAGACAAAGACAAAAGAAAGAAGTTGGCAGCATGAGCTTTCATAGACTTCTATGAAAGCTCATGCTGCCAACTTCTTTCTTTAGTTA
The DNA here is from genome assembly GCA_026167975.1 of Phrynosoma blainvillii. Taxonomy (NCBI): domain Eukaryota; kingdom Metazoa; phylum Chordata; class Lepidosauria; order Squamata; family Phrynosomatidae; genus Phrynosoma; species Phrynosoma blainvillii. The sequence goes on along the minus strand of JANUYF010000010.1, from coordinate 23,430,012 downwards.
CTCTCAAAGGTACTACAAGATCTCTCTACAAACTCTGTCTATATGTCACTGATCACAGCTCTGTACCCAAGATTTTCCATCAAACCAACTGTGAATGGATACTGAAGAGATAAGGACCATAAACGTATTTCTATATGCCAGGGATGGAGAATGTGTAGTCCTTTAGATGTTTATTTTTTTCTTTATAATTCCTCTTTTGGATTTCTGTTCTGCTTTTCTCCCAAAGAGAAGCCTCTAAAATATTAAATTAAGCCAGAACACATCTAAAATCCAGAACACAATCAGTGAGGACATTTTTTTTTTTTGCATATCGGGAAAATATATGATTGTCTGTTCATGTGTGTGTGTCTTATTGCATCATTTCTTAAAACAAAAAGGGGGAAAAAATTAAAAGAGAAGATGCGAGCACTTTTCTCCTCATTTGGAAACAGAGAGGACTACAAAATGGTCGATGCTTCATGTAGCAGAGACAGTGTTGAAACTAGGGGTAGAGGACATCCAGCCCTTCAGATATTATTGGACTGCAGTTCTTATCATCCATCACCATTATGTATGATGGTAAGCGCATGCACCTACGTGCGTTTGGTTGTGCATCCAGCTACACTTTGGGCACCTTGGTTCCAGTGTAGTGCATGGGCCCTACATGGGTGCATGATGCACTCACCATCATACATAATGGTGACGGATGATAGGAACTGCAGTCCAATAATATCTGAAAGGCTGGATGTCCCCCACCCCTAGTTTCAACACTGTCTCTGCTACATGAAGCATCAACACAAAGATTTCCTAGAACAATTTGTGTATAATTTCACATGCGGAGATTTATGCTAGGCAACCACCTTATAAGACCTTGACCTAGGTCTATCACACAAGGTTGACCTTTGTCCATCCCTGTCTTAGGGGGGTTGCAGACTGCCAGAAATAGTGCAAATTGAGTCCACTTTAAGGGTTAGGGTTAGGGAATCATGGGAACTGTAGTTTATTGTGGCACCAGAGTTCTCTGACAGAGAAGGCTCAATGTCTCAGAAAAAAAACAAGTCCCATGATTCCCTAGCACTAACCCTAACCCTAAAAGTGGACTCAATTTGCACTATTTCTGGCAGTCTGCAACCCCCCTTAGATAAGTCCAACACACACAAACTAGGAGAACTGTTTCATCCATTCTTCTTGGAGTACTACTTGTCAGGATCGATCCATTCCAACAGTGCTAGGGTATCTTGTTATGCTGGCAGAGTAGATGGCCTTGAATTTAATTGGAAAAGAAATTGAATTGTAAAAGCCATTCATTCTGAAAAGCTTCAGAGAAAGTTCATGAAGGTCAGATCCATTAAGGGAACTGCTAGCTCGGCTGATCGACACAATGCGCTCTTATGCTCTGTCTATCTCTCCACAATGTCTGTGGTCACCAGAAGCTGCAGATCAATGGTTGTGGCAAATAGATCACAACCCTTTGGCTTCTTGTACATCCCTTGAATGTGCAGAAAACACATGAAGGACAGAAAACACACTTGTATGGCGATGCTCCCTGGTTCAGACCTTGAAATTTTAAATTTCAGAAGGGACTGGGGATATTTTGCCTATGATGGGCCATTGACTCGTAGAAGAAAATCAATTCAGAACCTGTCCTATTTAAAGCCAGTGAGGTCCAAAACACACTGCAGAAATAATCCAGTTTGAGACTGCTTTAACTGCCTTGGCTCAATGCTAGGGCATTCTGGGAACCGTAGTTTTGTGAGACATTGAGCCTTCTCTGTCAGTGAGCTCTGGTGCCACAATAAACTACAATTCCCAGGATTCCCTAGCACTGAGCCAGTGCAGTTAAAGCTGTCTCAAACTGGATTATTTCTGCAATGTGTTTTGGAGCAAAGTCAAGCAAGTTTCTTGTTTCCTTGTTTCACCACCTTCCCAATTAAAAATCAGTTCACTTCTTTCTGAAATGGTTTACACACAGCAAAGAATTTCTCTTGTGTAAAGTGCAGGCATGAAAGAGACCAAAGAGTCAAGGAAGTTTCACTCACTTGATCATAATATATATATTTCTTTTTGCAAAATGCATAAACACCTGTGGCGGAAAAAGGCATGCTCTTACAGTGAAACAAGCAGGAAGTTCCCAGAATCCTATTTCTTCTTGTTCTTGTTGCTTTTTAAATCTTTTTAGGTGGAGCTTTTTCCAATTCTGGCCTTGAGCCAAAAGGATTGTCCCCAAAGCCCACAGTTGCGCAATGCGCAGGGTCCACTTGCACCGAATGGGATGACTGTATCTCAGTACAATATTGGTAGCTTTTATTGAGGGATTGGAAGGACTGAATATTCCAGGGCAAAGGTGAGGAATCATATGCCTCTCCAAATGTTGCTCTATTGCAACTCCCAGCACTGCTAGCCAGCATAGCCAATGGTAAGGAAAGCTGGGAGTTGCAGTCCAACAATGACCAGAGGACCAACCTTTATCTACCCTTCTTCTAGGACAACTTTTGTGGTGTTTTCCAGACGTTTTAGATTACAATTACGGCCATCTGTACCACTGTCCATGCAGCTTGGGGATTCTGGGAGTGGTAGTCTAAACAGTAGATCTTCCAGGTTCTGGTCCAAGCATCCCTATGTCCCTCTAGATCAAGCATGGCCAACTGTAGATGGGGCAGGAGCCAGTTTTCCCCATATCATCCCTTTGGCAGGCCATACCATCACTTCTCAGCGCACTGGAAATGATGTAATGTCACTATATATGTCTGATTTTCAGCATTTTTTGTTTTTGCTTTCGTCATCCACTGAAGCTGAATGGTGGAAGATTTAGGAGAAATATAATAATAGTAATAATAATAATAATAATAATAATAATAGATCTTGCAGCACCTTTGAGACTAACTGAAAGAAAGAAGTTGGATGCTGCCAACTTCTTTCTTTCAGTTAGTCTCAAAGGTGCTACAAGAGCTTTCTACGTACTGATTCTACAGACTAACACGGCTATATCTTTGAATAATAATAATAATAATAATAATAATTGTCTTTCCCTCCTCTCCTAAAGGCTTGAAGCAGGGTACAGCATCTAAAAATGCAAAACACAATTAAAAAGAAAACACATAAAACCACCAGCTAAAATACAATACTATAAAATCATTAAAATACAGTCATATAATAACAGAAGGAAGTACAGTCAGCCCTCCACATTTGTGACTTTGACTTTTGTGGATTTTATTATTTATGGATTTGATTAGTATGTTCTTTTGGGGAATTCCTCCAGCATGACTCTATGGTCAATGTTCAGCTGTCATGCTGGAGGACCAAAAGATTCCTAGAGAGAACAATTCTCCAAGCATTTGTAGGTCCTCCACCGCAATTCTTTCCGGCAGATGTTGACCATAAGTTGTGCTGGAGGACTGGGAGATTCCTAGAGAGGTGTTCTTTGTGGACACTTTGTATATGCGGGGGATCCGTTCTCATGCCCTGCTGGTGGACTTTGCATAGGCAACGGGTTGTCTATGGTGTAAACATAGGGCTGATCCAATTTTCTATCAAATCCATGGTGCCTTGCCTTGTTTTGCCTTGAGATGCCAAAATCAGTTTCTTCTCATTTCCTTTCTTTTTCTAACCATAGGTTTTAGAGGGCAGAGTCTTTGCCCGCAAAATCTAGCTAATGTTTTTCTGTGCTGCTGTGCAGATAATCTATACCGACAATCTCAAAAAACCCACGCACTTAATACTCATGCCTCAAACAGCTGCTGCAGCTTTGTAATAAAGCATTTGTTTCTTCTTTCATTGTCTACTGTTCTGCCTCGTCTGATAACTAAATTCGAATTTAAAAGGGGGTTAATTTTCCTCAAAAATCCCGAAAATGAAAAGATCAGGTTTTCGTTCGAATTAACCCCCTTTTAAATTCGAATTTAGTTATCAGACGAGGCGGAACGGGACAAATCCCGTAAATTAAAGCCTTCTGCTCGTCCGGTTTATTTCCACTTTCTCCCCACGACTCCCCGTGTGATAATGTCCATAGTCAATGAAAACTAGATTGGTGGTGACTTCCCAGAGGAACTTTTCAGCCGCCGCTCCTAAAATTTGGAATGACCTGCCGGAGGAGACTCGCCACATTGCATCCCTTGACCTTTTTAAAAAAGCGATAAAAACGATTCTCTTCCGGCAGGCCTTCCCAGACTGACCTCTGTCCTGATCTGAACTAACTGCCCGTTTGATCTAGTTCTCCTAAACATTGCCTTTGTTATTGAAGGGAGGATGGGTTGAAGGGGTGGGGGGTTGGGGGGTTATTTTCTTATTATTATTTCTGTAATTGTTTTAATCTTTGCTGTTACCTGCCTCGATCCTCAACAGGAAGAGGCAGGATACAAATTATTATTATTATTATTATTATTATTATTATTATTATTATTATTATTATTATTATTATTATTATTATTATTATTATTATTTTCAAGGACCCCTTGATTGGTCGGCTGTCCATGAAATAAATCCTCAGCACTCTTCTCCCAGGAATGGATTTCCTTCCCCAATTTCCCAATCCTAGGCGTCTTATCTCCCGAGGACCACTAGGTGGCGCGCTTCCGCCTCGCTTTGCAGCCCTATTGGGAGGAGAAAAGAGAAGGGAGGCCAGCTTGGGTTGGCGCAGGCGCCCTGGGACTGCGGGTGGCCGGGGCTCCCCTTCCCTTGAGCCACCAGGCCTTGCCAAGGAGCTCCCAATAGCAGCAGCAGCAGCGAGGGCTGGGTCTTCCTTAGGGAAGGAAAGAAGGAAAGAAAAAGAAAGAGAGAAAAAGAAAGAAAAAGAGAGAGAGAGAGGTTTTCCCCCCCTCCTCCTTCTCCTCTTTCTCTCCCCCCTGGGATCTTGCAAAGGCCTTCTTCCTCCCTTCTTTCCTTCTTCCTTCCTTCCTTCCTCTCCTCCTTCCCTTCCTTCCTTCCTCCTTCCTTCCTTTCTTTCCTCGTCGAGGACCACCCACAGAGAAGAGAGAGAAAGCGCCTTGGAACGCGGGAGGCGCCAACGTTCTGAAAGGGAAAGTCCTCCGAACGTTCGAAGCCCGAGCGTTCGGAATTGGAACGTTCGGCGGCCGCGACATTGTTGCCTCTCCTCCCCCGCCCCCCTCCTCTCCTCTCCTCCTCCTTTCCCCCCTTTTCCCCCTTCCTTTCCTCCCCTTTCTCTGCCCCGCCCTCGATCCCACCCTGCTCGACCTCTCCGGCCCCCGATCCCCACCTTTTTGGGGGTCCAGCCCCCCTCCAGGAGCCCCCTTCCTTTGCATGGAGTAAGGAGACCCCTCTTCAGGGCGACCAAGGACATTGGGGTACCTCCAGAATACCTCCCCCGCACCCCAATTTCTCCGCCTTGGGGAGTGGAGGCAGAACGGATCCTGGAGAAAGGTGAGCTACGAAGACCCCTTTTTTCCCATCTCAAGGTTGTTGGGTGTTTTGGGGTTGTTTTTGGGGGGGTTGTTTTGGGGTTATTCGAACCCCCCCATCTCAAAATCTGCTTCTCAAGGGAACTCTTCAAGGAACTAGTCCCTAAGGAGGTGCCAGAAAGAGGACTCCCCAAATCACACCCACCCAGGACTCCCCAAATCCTCTCCATCAGGGTGACCGGACGTCCTCCTTTGCCAGGACCTGTCCTCCCTTTCAGCCTCCCCTCCAGGAGGAGTTCCAAAACCTCCTCCATTTTGAGCAGGACTCAAAAAGCATGAGTTTACATGTCTGTGGCCCCAAAGCGTGAATTTACATCTCTGAGAGTGGGTTTTGTTGAAGCTTTTATTTGCAATGTCCTACATTTGTCTTGCATGGCCTCCATCTCAATCTCCTGTCCAGGAGGAGTTCCAAAACGTCCTCCATTTTGAGCCTGACTCAAAAGCATGTCTATGAATGGGGTTTTTTTTAAAAAGCCTTTATTTGCAATGCCCTACAATTTTCTAGCCTGTCCTCTATTTCAGCCTCCTGGCCAGGAGGAGTTCCAAAATGTCCTTCATTTTGAGCATGAGCGTGAATTTACCCGTCTATGAGTGCGGTTTAGCTTTTGTTGGGGGAATGCCCTACATTTTTCTTGCACATCCTCTATCTCAGTCCAGGAGGAATGTCCAGGAGGAATTGCAAAATGTCCTCCACGTTGAGCATGACTCAAAATGTACATTTCTATGAGTGTGGTGTGTACCTTTGATTGTGGGCATGCCCTCCAATTTTTTTCTGGAAAGTCCTCCATTTTGCAGTGCCTTGTCCTCCTTTGCAGCGAGGACCTCTGGTCACCCTGTCCCCAAAACAGAGAGAGAGAGATCCTGGGGGGCATGGATATGCGTTTTTGTGTATGTTAGGACTTTGCAGCTAGGAAGAAACCAGAGGGATTTGTGTTGTGAATTTCATTTTCACCGCCTGGGGATTTGGTTCCCTTGTTAGGACTAGGCCTGTCACTTCCCTAATGTCCTTTTCTTCCCTGTGTGTGTGTGTGTGTGTGTGTGTGTGAGAAGGAGAGACAGAGAGAGAGAGAAGGAAGAAGGAAGGAAGGAAGAAAGAAAGAGAGGAAGAAAAAGAGAGAGGTGGCCGTGGAAATCCACCATTCCAGGATGGAGGACCCCCACAGACGCCTCAATTCTTTCTGAATTTATTGATTTATTTCTTTGGTAAGGATGGTCTGCATGGTTTGAATGCTGAGCTAGCACTTCCTTGTGAGTTGTCTTAGGCTGGAAAGGGTGTCGCTTTGTGTGTGTGTGTCAATTTATTGTCAACCAGGCCTTGAAGGGCCTTGGTGTCCACCTTGGGAGTGCTTTGTGTCCATCTTGGGAGTCAAAAATGGTGTGTTTATGGGGGAAAGGGGGACATCTTTTGCCTCCTGAATGATGGAAAAGCCTATGAGAAGTTGTCGCAGGGATGGCTGTAGGTTTCCATTGTGGTGGTTCTCCATCCTGAGGTGGTGAATTCTCTTTATCATTAACCCTTCCATCTCCTTTTTTCATTCTTAGAAGAGATCGAATTTCCCTTTAGTCCTTCCAGATCATCATCAGTGTGCTTTTTCTGCCATCGTTGGTCCTGGAGAAAGAGAGACCTTGCAAACAGATGTCCCAAATAAAGAGGTTTAGGATGGAAGGATGCACAGGCGGTCCCCCTCTTTTCACCCACACTTGCCGAAAGACCCATGTTCACCAGCAGTGGCGTCACTAGGGTTGGTGTCACCTGGTGCGGTAATTCATGGTGTCACCCTCGCATTGACCTCCTCCTATATCAGGGGTAGGCAACCTTTCCCCTTTAAGGGCCGAGGGACTTCAGCTCCCAGAATCCCAGGAGCTATTGGCCAACATGGGACTATTGGCCAACATGGCTGAGGCTTCTGGGAGCTGAAGTCCCTCGGCCCTTAAAGGGGGAAGGTTGCCTACCCCTGTCCTATATGCTACAGAATACTTAGTAATGTTTTTTTGCACCAATGTTACTCGTAAATCATAATTCTCATATATCACTGAATGTAATTACAGGGATTCCCAAACTTTGGTCCTCCAATTATTTTGGACTTCAGTTCCCAGCGGCCCCAGCCATCTTGGTCGACAGTCAGGAATTCTGGAAGCTGAAGTCCAAAACATGTGAAGAAGCACTGTTCAGGAACCACTGCTCTAGGCTAGTGGTTTCCAACCTTCAGTCCTCCATTTGTTCTGGACTTCAACTCCCAGAAACCCCTAGCTTAGCCAACAGTCAGGAATTCTGGGAGCCCTAGAACATCTGGAGGACCAAGGTATGGGAATCACTGTGCTAATAGTTGTGACATTAACAACTGGCAACATTAAAATGATACCATTAAATTACGATATCATATACACAACTTAAATATACTATATATGCCCATTATATGCACAACCTAAATATACTATATATGCCCATTATATGCACAACCTAAATATACTATATATGTACATTATATGCACAACCTAAATAGTATATTTAGGTTGTGCATATCATATACATATACATATACGTATACATATACATAGAGAAGATGTGGTAAAATGTGATGTTTTAAAGAAAATTTTAAAAGATATCTATCTATATCTATCTATCTATCTAAACATTTTGAAATTTGAAAATTTATTTTAATAAAAAAGTCCTAGGGCCTTTCCTTTCTCCTCCCACTGAGCATGACCCCACTCACACCATATCTTAAAGTATTTTAAAGGGAAGTAGGTGAACGCCAAAACACAGATGTTTGAGGCGCATTGGTGTCACCCCACGCTTAGGGGGTCACCTGGTGCCGTCCGAATCCTTCGCACCCCCCATAGTGATGCCACTGTGCACCAATGAGGTGACTTGTTTGCCATGTAGAAAGAGAAAGAGGTAGCATGAATTCATGCGCTTGTGCTTGCTTGATCTGAAGAGGGAATAGAGGGCTCATGTTGTGGGATTTGCCAGGACCCCTCTATGTGTGTGTGTGTGTGTGTGTGTTTGTGTTTGTGTTTTTGTATATATCAATGGCTCCATGCCACTGTTAGGGCTGGCTGGTGGTCTCCTTGCTGTTGTCTACCGCAGACAGTTTAGCTGTGTGTGTGTTGTGATGCCTTCCAGTCATTTCCGACTTACGGAGACCCTAAGTCAACCCTATCACAGGGTTTGCTTGGCATGTTTCTCCAAAAGGGATTTGCCATTGCCACCCTCTGAGGCTGAGAGAGTGTGTGGTGGTGTGACTCACACCAAGGTCACCCAGTGGGTGTCATAGCCGCGCAGGGATTCGAACTCTGCTCTCCAGAGCCACAGTCGAATTCTCAAACCATTCCATCATGACAGCTAGCCAAGCAGTGGTGTTACAATGTGCCTCACACACTCTCTAGGCTCCTTTTCTTTTCTGATTCTCATTGCAAGCAGACAACAAAGCTATTGATGGCGACTGGTCAGTCGTCCTTTTTCTCCCCTCGCATATGGAGGCATATGGAGGCCAAGCGGGCAAGCAGCGGGCGGAGGATCCGTGCCATTGGCGTTTTCTTGGCTGTTAAGTGTGTCCCTTGTCACAAGAGGGAAAGGTGGCGGGAGCAGAGGAATGAATGCAGGGACACAGCAAAGCTCCCTCGGTAGACATTTGATGGGATAAGAGGTTTCAAAAGCTCAGGGAATGCAGCGTCGGCAGACAACTCTGCTCATTGGTAAAGGTTGGGTGGCAGCGGGATTAAAATGGCCCCACGGCCACAGTTACGTTCCTGGTGGGACTCCATCGTTTTTGGGTAGAAGGGCTCTCAGAATTGACCTCTCCCGTTGTTGCGGCTGAATGGGCAGTGATACCTTATTTTGGTCGAAGGAGTTACTGGCAATTTTAATGTAATTGATTTTTAATAGAAATTTATTTATTTAGAATCATAGAATCATAGAGTTGGAAGAGACCCCAAAGGCCATCCAGTCCAACCCCCTGCCATGCAGGGACTCCCAATCAAAGCATCCCCGACAGATGGCCATCCAGCTTCTGCTTAAAGACCTCCAAGGAAGGAGACTCCACCACACTCCGAGGGAGTGTGTTCCAGATATTTATTTATCTGGATTGATTGATTTATGCATTTATTTCAATATTGATTATGGTTTTTGTGCCTTCAGGTCAGCCCTGACTTATGGCAGCCCCATCATAAGGTTTCTTTGGCAAGATTGATCCAGAAAGGGTTTGCCATTGCCTTCCTCTAAGGCTGTAAATAACTTAAACTAAAGGCACTAAATCCCATCTGATCTTGGAAGCGAAGCAGGGTCATCCCTGTTTAGTACTAAAGTGGGAGACCACCCATGAATGCCAGGCAATATTTCAGAGGAAGGAAATTCTGTTCTGTCTAAGTAGCTTGTTGAAAAGGGATCTGGTAGCACCTTTGAGGCTAACTGTGCAAAAGAAGGTGTAGCATAAGCTTTAGTAGGCTTGATCTACTTCTTCAGGGACCAAGTCCACAAAAGCTTAGGATACAACATCTTTTGCTCAGATAGTCTCAAAGGTGCTACAAGATCCCTTTGCATACTGATATTCCAGGCTACATGATTATTTCTCTGAATTGTAAGTACAGTAGCCTGATTTTTGACACGGTGGTCATAAAATGGCTTGTGCTACTATTTTAGCATATTTGGTAAATTTGGAACAGGTGTTGCATTGTTTACGTTTTTTAAAAAGTGTTTTGAACTTTTTGAGTTAGCAGTTTGTAATATGTAATTGGTGGGCCTTTTTTTTAAAATGCTGGTATTATACATTGTTTTGGGGTTTTTTTAAAGCTGTGTTTTGTTTTTATTTTTTAAAAACACTTTTATTACTTAAAATAACACATAGTTTCACAACTATTCCATACACGATCATATTACACAATACATAAATAGCATAAACATCAAAACACAACACAATACAATAACCATGTCATACTTCACAGTTGCATTCATGACTTTCTCTTTGTACTTCTCATCTGACCTTGTTGAATTTAGTTCTCCTTTTATTTGAGTTCCATAATATAAATTGTAATTCTTTTTAACCTTTTATTATCCACCCTTTGTTTGTTGCTCTCTGATTTCAATAATTTCCCTTTTGTTTCTCCCTTTCTTGATAAATAAATTGTATCACATTACAATGCAGTAGCTGCGTTTTGTTTTATCCTATGCTGTGAACCTGTCTGGGTCCCATGATGGGAGAGAGGTATAGGAAAAATAGACTTTTATACACTTCTGCTTTTGAAAAATGGGTATATTTTGAAATTAAGTAGTGTGGGATATGATGGGATAGGCCCGCAGCTTGTATAAAAGGTGCATTGGTGATGCTGGAAGTTTTATAGAGAGATTTGTTGTTGTACTTGTGTGCCTTCAAGTCATTTCCAACTTATGGCGAACCTAAGGGGGAACCTATCATTGGGTTTTCTTGGCAAGATTTGTTCAGGAGAGGTTTGTCATTGCCTTCCCCTGAGGCTGAGAGTGTGTGACTTGCCCAAGGTCACCCTTGTTGGGCCAGAAAAAAAAAAGGGAAATCCAGTGAATCTGGAGGGGTAGAGGGCACATGAGGTCAGATGCAGGTCCAGAAGCTAAACATTGCCCTTTCTGGAGCTAAGAGGAAGTTGCTTGAAATATGATTTATAAACCCACACAAATGAAATCCCCTGTTGAGTGATCGTCTTGTTTGGGTTGAAAAGATAACTGATCACGAATGGCACAGGAAGCGTCGTTAGAAAACGCCGGCGACACTGCCTCCGCATATTTTATGGGCTGACTGTTACAGTGGGTTGCATCCAAAATTAGCCCTGCTTGGAGTAGAAAATGTCTTGATTCAATGCGTCTGCTCTAAAGATGTGCTAGGCAGTTGTGTCATGTGCCCTGTCTAAAATGGGGCTCATAAACACACAAACTGCACTTACACATGAGGGAACCACTAATACAGGGGTAGGCAACCTAAGGCCCGGGGGCCGGATGCGGCCCCCCGAGGCCTATGGACCGGCCCCAGGCCGGTCCTGCCACCGCCGCCGCCCGCCATGATGATATTGATTATTGTTGTTATTACTTGTTCTTGGGGTTTTCATGGCAAAATCTCCACAGGGGTTTTGCCATGGCTTTTCTGGGGCTGAGAGAGTGTGCATGCATATTTTTAATTTTTTTATTTGTATTTTTATTTATTTATTTATTTTTGGTGCTTCGGCCCCCCAATTGTCTGAGGGTCAGCAACCCGGCCCCCGGCTCAAAAAGGTTGCCTATCCCCGCACTCATAGGTTGCTGGCCATTGCCTCTTCTCTCCATCCCACCATATAAATATTGAGTTGAACTGTCATTTGCTAGCTTGAGCGTTCGATGTCTTTTTCCTGGTGGTTTTCCTTTGATTGGGACTGTCCCTGCTAAACTGGGATTGTTGGATGGCTGGTCTAAAATAACCTTTTCCCAGTCTGATGCCCTCTGGTCGCATTGATCCACGTATCTGACCATTGCAGTGCTGGCTGGGGAGGATTGGAGTTGCAGTCTGGCACATTTGGAAGGCTCTCTGGCTCGAGATGGGCTGTTTCAGAGGTACAGTGGGCTCTCCACATTCGCCGGCGTTGGAGTGCCAGGCTTCCATGCAAGACTTCTGCCAGACGTTGACCATAAAATTGCGCTGGAAGATTTACAGGCACCTAGAGAAGTATTCTCTCAAGGAATCTCTAGGTCCTCCAGCACAAACTCTAGTGGAACTTGACCATAGAGTCATGCTGGAGGACCTAGAGATTCCTAGAGAGAACATATTAATCAAATCCGTGAATGATCAAATCCACAAAAATCCGCAAATGTGATAGGCCAATATTCCAAAATCCAAAACTTTGTTCATGGGAGTCTGAGGTAGTGACACCTTTGCTTTGCTATAATAATGTATAGAATTACTTTCAGACTACGTGTATAAGGTGTATATGAAAAATAAATTTTGTGTTCCGACATGGGTCCCATCTCCAAGGCTGCATCTGCACTGCAGAAATAATCTGGTCTGATGCCACTTTAACTGTCGTGGCTTAATGCTGTGGAATTCTGGGAACTGTAGTTTGTTATGGCACCAGAGCAAACCATGTACAAATGTGAGAGCTGGACAGTGAAGAAAGTGGATAGATAGAAAATTCTACACATTGGAGATATGGTGCTGGAGAAAAGTGCTGAGGATACTGTGGACAGCCAGAACGACAAAGAAATGGGTTTTAGAACAGATTAAGCCTGATCTCCCCTGGAAGCCAAGATGACTAAGGACCAATGCAGACAGCCCATAAGGGGTGGCTCTGTGCCACTCCTGGGAGCTCCGGATTGGGGCTGTGGCAACCACATGCTGTGGCCCTGATCCTCCTTTTTTGCCACTCTAAAAAGAGGGGGCAAATGCCGCTCCTTTTGGGGATGGCAAAAATCCGCCCTTAGAGCCGCTGCCGCACCCCTTTGGCGCAGTGTGTGTGCATGCTGCACCAATGGGGCACCCTGATGCTGCGCACCATGCAGTCAGGTGTGCAGCGTAATGGCGGCGTCAGGGTGGAGTCGGGGCAGATGGCGTGCGGTTGCCCAGCCCCAACTCCACCCCCAGGCTGGCCCTTTAAGCCAGTCTGCATCGGCCCTAAGCCAAGATGACTAAATTGAGGCTGTCGGACTTTGGCCATATCACGGGAAAGCACAAGTCATTAGAAAAGACAATAATGCTAGGAAAGGTGGAAGGCAGTAGGAAGAGAGGAAGACTGTTAGACTCAAGCAGGGAGGTCACAGGCCTGAACTTGCAGGACCTGAGCAGAGAGGCTGAGGATAGCGGGTCCTGGAGATGTCTCATTCACAAGGTTGCCATGAGTCAAGGCACAACAAAAAAATCCCTTTGTGTGTAAGAAGCAGGGGTTTTGTAGTGGCCATTAAACGATGTGATTGTCATGGCTCCTTGTCTGGCTAAGGATGCAGTTGCCCTCAGTTCCCCTTATGCTCCCCATACCATCCCTTTTTTTGGGCCATAATTGCATTTAATGCAATCCCCGAGATAAAGCTAGCGGTATGTAATTTGCTTTTGCCTTCTCTCTGTGTGCTGTAATTACTCTTGATGTAATCAAGGCTCAAGAAAGCACGTCACCCAGTAGCGGCCGTTTCCAACGTCGGCAGCTAAGCAACCCGGCAGGGCCAAATATTCTGTTAAAACAGCACTTTTTTCGGAGCTTTCACGCTTGTGGTGTTTGTTTTATACTGTTGGTGGAAAGCTTTTGTTTGTACCCTACTGAGTTATTGGAGGCGACTAGGCTTTGTTCTCTGTTTGCATTGCTCACAGCGAAATTAATGGAGGTCATTACACTGGTCTGGCTTGGAGCAAGCTAATTGTTTGGGCTGGCCTGGGTATAACTGAATCCCAGCTTAAAAGTGGACGTGACTGGGCTTAATGGGCCCGCAGCTTTTAATCTGGAGCGACGTTCTCTCATCTCCTGGCTCCCTCTCGTCATTTCCCATTTTGCACACACACACAAAAAGAGATAGCTGCCTTGGCTCTAAGAAGGCATTTCCAAAAGATATAGTACGTCATACCTTTATGGTTATTATGCAAAGGGACGTTGTAGCACCTTTGAGATGGAATGGAGAGAAAGCATCTTGTAGACTATGAGGCCGCCGAATTAATGCAGTTTGGCACCGCCTTAACTGCCATGGCGCCACGTTATGGATTTCTGGAATTTGTAGCTTTGTGAGATATTTCACCTTCTCTGCCAGAGAACTCTGGTGCCACTACAAACTATACTAGGCTTTCTTTCCCATCTGATTTCTTTCTTCCTGCATCTTCCTGCTGGAAATTCTGGTCCTCTACTACAAACTTCCTCCATGCTGGATGACTGGGATGTATGGCATTGCATCTGGAGTGAGTACACCAGATCAGAAAAGGCTGCCATGTTCCTTTCCTGAGAGAATAATAATAATAATAATAATAATAATAATAATAATAATAATAATAATAATAATAATAATAATAATAATATCCCGCCCCTCTGAGCACAATTGGGGTGGCTAACAACAATAAAATACATAGTATAAAATCCTGAACCAATACCCACCCCCCTTTTAAAAAAGTATTAAACTAAACACAGTTAAAACATTTGAATAACATAAAAAAATTTAAACTCAAATTATCTAAACAATAAATGGCAACAGCAGGAATGAAGCATGCTTTGCTTGGTTTTGCCCAGTGGATCTCTGCTTTTGGACTTCAGTCCCCTTTGGCTTCTGGGAACTGAAGTTCAGCAATTATAAAGGCTGAGAACCGTATTCTAGCCAACTCTTGTTTAAGGCAGATTTCCTTTCTGTGCTAGAAGATTGCATACTTAGAGTAGACCTTTCTCCCCTGGTTTATGACCAGATCTGGTATGGGAACTCCAGAGAATGGGCCCAAGCCTTACTCTAGAAAGATGACACGACACACTGGCCAAGGTTGCTCTCAGGCTGAACATTAATCCTACCATTGGTTTTGAGCAATTTGCCAAATTGATGGAGATCAAACCATTTTGATTAATTCCTGATTATCAAGTATGTTAATGAGGACCCTGAGAGCTTTGATTTTCATAACGCGCTATCACTGGTCTGACTTGGGGGGCCTATCATTTTGATAGGATAGCATTGGTTTGGACAGTGGGTGCATCCACATTGCAGAAATAATCCAGGTGACACCACTTTAGCTGCCGTGGCTCAGCACTGTGGACTTCTGGGAATTGCAGTTTGTTGTGGCACCAGAGCTATCTGCCAGAGAAGGTTAATCATTTCACAAAACTACAATTCCCAGAATTCCATAGCATTGAGCCAGGGCAGTTAAAGTGGGGTCCAACTGGATTATGTCTGCAGTGTGGATGCAGCCAGTGACAATGAACAATTTTTCAAATAAAAATATGGGTTGTGTCTGTGCTTTGATTTGTAGCACAGCAATTCACAACACTATTAAGTGGTCTGCTGAGTCTCTCAGCAAGTTTCAACCAGACTGTCAAAAGAGAAAAAAAACTTGAAAACCCCTGAAGTAGATAATATCAGATTAGGTCAAGGATGGGCAAACTAAGGCCAACTGTATTTATGGACCTCAGCTCTCTTGGAACACCCCCTTTGCAGCCCAGAATGGTGCAGATTGCTTCTTCGGGAACAATGATAGGAATAATAATTCACTTTTTACATAGTAAGTTACAGGAGTGACATCCATAAATACCCATTTTCAAAAATAGACATGGACTACCAGCCATTTCTGGTTTAGTTGCACATTTTCTGGCATTCTTGGTGGTCCTTGTGGCCTGCTGAGAGACTCAGGGCTCCTAGATTTGTAGAATAATCTGACTTTTTATAAGGCAGTTTCTTATATTAGCTGTAAGGAGAAAGATTAACCAGATTTCTTAGTCTGCATCAACACTGCAGAATTAATGCATTATGCCACCGCTTTAACTGCCATGGCTCAATGCTATGCCATCATAGGATTTATAGTTTGTTGTGGCACCAGAGCGCTCTGACAGAGAAGGTTAAATATCTCACAAAACTACAAATTCCACAACACTGAGCCTGGGCAGTTAAAGCTGTGCCAAACTGCATTAATTCTGCAGTGTGGATGCAGGCTTAGGAGGAGTTATGTTTAAACCAAAGCATGGGAAAATTACATTTTTTTTACTACATTTCCCAGAATTGTCCCCAAAAGCAAGACCACTGGTAAAAAGACATAAGGATAACTCTGTGCCTTTGTGGTTATAAACCAGTGCTTTGAAAATGAATTAGCTCCTGCAGATTTCAAAGTAAATAATAGGGATGTAAAACTCTTCACTCATTTTATTCCTGAAGGAAGGAAGGAATAATTTTAGCAATTTTCTTCCTGCTGCAAGAAAGTCTTTGAAAACCGTGTAGTTTTTGAAGACTATGCACAGTTTCTGCACAAGCTTTTCATGCTCCCCATGCAGAAAACAATAATTCTGCCCCAAAGTATTATTTTGTGTATAGAAAATCCTGTTTCCTGCTCAGAAAATGCTGTTTTCTGAACAACAACAACAAAACCCTTGCAGGAATTTTGTATAGAATAAGTCTCTGAACTCCAAAGATTCTTGTCAGTCCTGGTTTCTCCTTTTCAGAGTTTCCCAACACTTGGGGGAACGTGGTTTTTCCCCACCATTTCTCCAATATTTTCAAATATTCTTTCCATTCATACATCGTATGTAAGAAATAAATGAAATTAGAAGCTCTGGTTTAAGGCCAGGTTTCCTCCTTGCCCCTGTTTCTCTTTGTCCATATCTGTCAGCAAGAGATTTTTCACCAGCAAGATCCAACTTCATGTGGGAACTGTCAAAAATAGCAGAAAAGGGGAACCGGCCCAATATGCTATGCTGAGCAAGTCTGAGTCAGTTGTGAAGATTAAGGCTTGTGGATTTGACTTAAATCATTTAGACTTGGTTTCCTGTGATCTAAGCTGATGGATCACTGAATGAGTCTTTCCCTGTTAAGAGAGAAAGCTGCATCCTAAAAATGAAAATGCTTTAGGTCAGCCATACAGAGAACCTCTGGCTGTGATGTCTTAACTTTTTTTGCTGAAAGAAAGCCACAATATGTTTGGTTTCGTTGTTGTCGATGATGTTGTTGTGTGCCTTCAAGTAGTTTCCGACTTATGGTGACCCTAAAGGC
The DNA here is from genome assembly GCA_026167975.1 of Phrynosoma blainvillii. NCBI lineage: Eukaryota > Metazoa > Chordata > Lepidosauria > Squamata > Phrynosomatidae > Phrynosoma > Phrynosoma blainvillii. Next base: position 23,412,975 of record JANUYF010000010.1, on the reverse strand, counting down.
GACCCTGTCATGGGGTTTTCTTGGCAAGAGTTGTTCAGAGGAGGTTTGCCATTGCCTTCTCTTGAGGCTGAGAGGATGTGACTTGCCCACGGTCACCCATTGAGTTTCATGGTTGATTTGGGAATCGAACTCTGGTTTCCAGAGTTGTAGTCCAACACTCCAACCACTATACAGGGTGGCTTAGGTTTGCCTTTGGGTCGCCATAAGTTGGAAGTGATCTGAAGGTGCATAGCAGATATAAGAAGGCCTGGCAGGCTCCAAACTGGCAGGATCTGTTCATTTTTTGACAACTGAAATCCTGGAGTCCAGTGCGAAAGACAGGAAGACATATCCACATTATAGTTATGTCATTTCCATTCTGCTTTAATCATCATGACCCTATACCTGAGCTGGGAATTATGTGGCCCACTGGTTTTTGTTAAAACTGCCGCTCCTCGCATTCTTCACCCTTGCTTTGCTGGCTGTGGCTGCTGAACATTGCAGCCCAACAATGTTGGGGGAAGGAGGCAATTGCTTGATTCCCATCCCTGATCGTGAAAAATCTTGGGATTTGCAATTTGGTGAGTGACTTGGAATTCCCCAGTAGAGAGCTCTAGTACAGGGGTAGGCAACCTTTCCCCTTTAAGGGCCAAGGGACTTCAGCTCCCAGAAGCCTCAGCCCTGTTGGCCAATAGTCCCATGTTGGCCAATAGCTCCTGGGATTCTGGGATCTGAAGTCCCTCGGCCCTTAAAGGGGAAAGGTTGCCTACCCCTGCTCTAGTACTTTTGTTCATGGGAGTGGACTAGAGCTCTCCAGCAGGAAAAACTACGTCCCTCACCAAACTACTAATCCCAGGGTTCCATTAGAAGGAGCTACGGCAGTTAAAGTGGTAGAAAAAACTTGTTAATACATTTGCAGAATTAATTTTTTTGTGGTTGTTTTTTAGAGTATCACAACTGAACAAAATGCATGGTCCCTCCATCATATACAGAGGTCCTCCCAATACTCCTGAAAGATTTTTCCAGCTCATCCATGTCAATTGGGGTGGGTAGGTTAGTCATTTGAGTGGTAATTGTTAAAACAACTGGGTGCTTCCTGATCTACTATAGAGCACTCAGAAATCTACCTGTCGATTTAGATTTATCAGCTGCCCTCCCCTTTCGTTCCATGAATTTGTGAACTTCTAGCATTCTGCAGGGTCCGCTTAAAGGAAAACAGAGTGCCTTTTTCACCCTCTAGTTCCAGTCTTGTCTGGCTCTGGCTTTGCTGAGGCCTGCTGCAGTCAAATATGTAAAGTATGAAAGAGAGATTTGCATTTCCAAAGACTTGAAGGGAAGGGTATGTTATGGACGCATGGCACATTCCTGTTGCATGAGGACACAACTAACGTCTCTCATGTATTATGCATATATTGCAGCAAATGCAGTTGACTTGTAATGGGTGAATCCTGACTGAATATGACAAAGGAACATAGGAATGTGGAATCAGGACGTTGGACCATCTACTCTATAGTGTTGCGGGTGGCAGCAGTAACTGTCCAGCATGAATCCTTTCCGAGCCTAGAAGGCAACCAAAATGGTGGAAGGTCTGGAAACCATGCCCTTTGAGGAGCAGCTTTGGAAGCTGGGTGTGTTTAGCCTGGGGAAGAGAAGATCAAGGGGTGACATGATAGCCTTGTTTGAATATTTGAAGGGATCTCATATGGAGGATGGAGCAAGCTTGTTTTCTGCTGCTCCAGAAACTAAGCCATGGAACAGTGGATGCAAACTACAGGAAAAGCGATTCCATCTCAACATTAGGAAGAACGTCCTGACAGTAAGAACTGTTTGACAGTGGAATATGCTTCCTCAGAGTCTGGCGGACTCTCCTTCTTTGGAGGTTTTTAAACAGAGGCTGGATGGCCACCTGTTGGGAATGCTTTGATTGTGTAATAATAATAATAATAATAATAATAATAATAATAATAATAATAAATTTTTATTTGTAATCCGCCCTTCTTCTCGGCAATCGGGGTGGCGTACAGCAAGATTAAAAAAACAGCAGGTAAAACATCTTTATCCTGGACCCTAACCCTCCCACCCCTTAAAACTAAATTAAACTACATTGTGTCTTCCTACCTGGCAGAAAGAGGTTGGACTAGATAGCCTTTGGGATCTCTTCCAGCTCTTATATTCTATAATTTGAATTCTTATTAGCATGGGTCCTTCTTTGCAGGTATTCTGTTGCATGTACAGATGTTGGGGTCATGGATTTCCAGATGCACAATTCTGGAGATCCAGATGATCGGGGCTATTGTTTAACTCCATACCCAGAGAGAGGCTTGACCTCCTTGCACTGTAAACAGTCAGCACTGCAGTGTCTTGCTCTTTGCGCTGCCAAAAGACAGCCTTGGTGCCAATATAATCAAGGCTCAGTCCATTTCACAGTTGCTGTCTTTTTAGCTATGGCTGACTTGACCTTTCCTGTGCCCACAAGAGATGATAACATACGTAATGGTGAGGGGAGAAGAACTGTGTTCATATGTGATTGAGACACACATACACACACTTCCAAAATGCTAAACAGAAAAGATATCTGAGCCACTGTCTTAGTAGACAAAATTATCTGTGCAGAACAGTTTCATCAAGTAGGTGAGTGGGTGTATATGTATTCGAAATCAAAATCTTGATAGGGTTGGTTTTCCTGAAATACTCACTTTTACAAATATGCACTCCAAATGCAAATGAGAATTTGAACCCTGTATGCTGTTAGTAAGCTCTGTGCATGGCACATTATGCAGCCGAAACTGCACCGCCCATAAAGAAGAAGCGCTAATGGACGTAAAGACATTTTAAGATATGCAACCCCCCCCCCCAAAAAAAAATCCTTTCAAGGAAGAATCCATAAGGAGGATTGAATCTACTTGTTGGGAGCACAAAATGGAAATAGGGGAATGGAATAGAATATCCATTGAAGGGCAAATATAATTGGCTGGCTGGACAAATAAAGCCCTGATCCGAACGCTCCAGAATGCAATATTGTAGTTAAAATGTAATTTCTTACATAGTGATCTATGCAAACTGAATGGAGAAATTTTTGTCGGATTCTTGAGCTAGCTCTTTGTCCCAAGACTGGTCTCTACCTGCTTTTTCTTTCTTTGTATCTGCTCTGCTCCTTTGCACTTTCAACTTCTTCCTCTGCTTTGTTGGGACAACTTAAATGCAAGGCTGACTGATGCAACTCCTAACCTTAAGGGCCAGCATGTTAACCTTTTCTTGATGTTTACCAAGCCCATTCAAGAGAAAGAAAACCCTTCCGGTAAAATTAAACTCAGTTGAAGCCCAAACTAGGCAACAGTGGATTATATGTGGTTGACATTTTTCATGTTTAGGTTGTTTTCAGGACTTCTGATGCAAGAAAATGTCAGATTTGCACAGGTTGCTGTAACTCTATCTCCCCAAATTTAGGGCACTAAACTGAACTTCACCATAGTAGAGTCACCTGGTTTAGTCTTTTCTCCATCCTCTGTCGGCCAAATCAAGCTACTTATCTTTTAGCATGGGATAGAAATGCAAAGGAGGACCAAAGTTTGGGGATCGCAGCTCTAGAGATAGGGAAAAGATGGCCTAGGGATAAAAAGAAAAGATTGCAGAGAGAGAGAGAGAGAGAAAGAGAAAGAAAGAAAGAGAGGGAGGAAAGATAGTCTAGACTAGAGAGTTGGGGAAAGGATTGCAGAGACATAAGGGGGGAAATGCTCGAGAGATAGGGAAAAATGCAGAGAGATAGGGGAAAGATAGCCCAGAGATAAAGAAAGGATTCCAGGAAGACAGATTTTATACTGTAGACATATTTTTAACATGGGGGAATGGGATAAAACTGTTCAAATATATACCCCTAAACAGATTCATTTTTAGTTAACTTTTCTAGCTTGGGCTTTTACTCATTACAAAAAAAAAAGTACCTATATCAGGAGGAAGGTGGAATATAAATAAATAAATAAAATAATAAAAATAAAAATAAAGATTGCAGGGAGATGGGGAAAACATTGCAGAGAGATGGGGGAAAGGACTTCAAGGAGATAGGGGAAGGATGGCCTATTGATAAAGAAAAGATTTCAGGAAGAGAGGGGAAGGATTGTAGGAAGAGAGGGAAAAGATGGCCTAGAGATGTAGAAAAATTGCAGGGGGGGGGGGGGAGAAGATGGCCTAGAGATAGGGATAAGTTTGCAAATAGATAGGGGAATTGGCCTGGAGATAAGTTTTCAGAGGGAGGGAGGAGAGATTGCAGAAAGATAAGAGGAAAGATGTTCTAGGGATAGGGGAAAGATGGCCTATTGATAAAGAAAAGATTTCAGGAAGAAGAGGGAAAGATGGCCTAGAGAAAAATAAAAGATTGCAGAGAGAAAGAGGGGAAAGATTGCAGGGAGATGGGGGAAAGATGCTCCAGAGATACAGAAAGGATTGCAGGGAGATCGGAGAAAGATGCTCCAGAGATCTGGAAAAAACTATAATAGCAATAGGACAGTCAGCCATGGGCAAACTCAATAGGGTTTAGGGGAGCTGATGTTAGGAGGGATGCCATTATTGAGATCTCTGTAGCACAGTGTGATTTTGGAATTGGCATCTTTTTTGGATTAAGGACGAGATGCTTGGGGCCTCCAAGTGAAAGGCAGGCTCTGTCTCTCATGTAAGATAAGCATCCAAAAGCTCCTTTAATGCAACCTGTACTTTGTCTCCTGCTCTGAATGGCAGCTCTTTATTCCTTGACTAGAGGGTGGATTTTCTGTGTCTTTATTTTTGGTCTGTTTGCAAGCAATTAAATTACTTGCCAATTAGAGTGAGTCAAAACTTAATTTTCAAATGGCTGGGAGACAGGAGGACTGAAGATGCTTGGCTTTCTTTGTTTCTGTTCAACGCTGACTGCAGTCCATCAAAATAACTCCATTGCATGTACATTAACTTGAGGCGACCAGGTGCTGAGTTGCATTATTTTTTTTTTACTTTGCATGTTGATTAGTTCTCTTTTTCAAAAGAATTATTGGCTCCTGTCATGTGTCACCTTACATGACCTGTAGTCCTTTGTATAGATCAGCCTTCCCTCGAGAAGTATTGGATTGCAACACTTATTATCCCCAGCCAACATGGCCTTGTCAGCCGAGGAATTCTGGGTGTTGTAATCTAAAAAAGTAACTTTTTCAATTTCACTTTCTCTCTCTCTTTGGGCCAAAAAACAGTGCAGAAATAATCCAGTTTGACACCACTTTAACTGCCCTGGCTCAATGCTGGAGATCCTGGGAATTGTATTTTGTGGTGGGACCAGAGCTCCCTGATAGAGAAGGCTAAATGTCTCACAAAACTTCCCAGAATTCCCTAGCATCGAGCCAGGGCAGTTAAAGCAGTCTCAAACTGGATTATTTCTGCAGTGCGATTTGGCCCCGTGTTACACATGCACAAAGGTAGTGGCAAAAGGTGGCTGTGCAGAGCTGCTATTGGACTGTAACCTTTTCTTGGCAATACTAATGATAATATAGTTATTATTATTATTATTACTAGTTGGAGCTGATGGGAGCTGCAGTCAAACCACTTCTGATGGGCCCCATGCTCCCTGCCCTTGACTTTAAGGGAAGGCAGACTAAAAAGCATAACTAAAACAAAAATCAGTACAGTCGGGTCTTTTAACAACTCTTTAGAATTTGCTGCTAGGATGAATAAGCGGCAACGCTGAGTAGTTTTATTTCTTTATATTTATTTCTAGCCTAAATACAAGATCTGTTGGTGATTATGATTATGGTTATTTTCTTATTATTATTGCTTTAAATATGTGACAATATTTGACCAGCCAGTTGTCCTAATTTTTCTTGTAAAAAGCCTGATGTCAGTGCACATGCTTCACTCTGACTTCCCTCCCACATACATGCAAAGAGCGCATTTTCCTTCATGCTCAGAGTTGGCATTCATTTTTTTAACCCCTCTCTGCCTGGGGGTTTCCATTATTGTAAATCTTTTCTAACTCATTCCATCTCCATCCCCAAGTTTTGCCACAGAACTGTTGCATGCAGAAATAAAATTTTAAAATTGGGGAGGGAACCTTGCAAAGCCTAGTTTCGCCCTTTCCCCCCCGAACAAGGCAGGCATGCTGCGCTGGGTCTGAATTCAAAAGATCCCTGTTTCTGCTTGCCCTGGATTTCAAGGATTTTTGGGAGACTTTTCGGTGACTTTTCGAAAAACCTGTTTCCCTTCCTCGGAAATGCTAAGCAGAGGCATCCTAATTCTGTCCAACTTGGATCCTCGGGACCAGGTTGTGGATTGATTCACAATACTAAAAACTAGCAAAGGCTCCCCAAGCCTTCTTTCGCCCGCATATATTGTTGTAGTTGTTGTTTGCCTCCAAGTCATTTTTGACCTATGACGACCCTAAGGCAAACCTATCATAGGGTTTTCGTGGCAGGTTTCATCGGGGATTGACCTTGCCATCCTTGGAAGCTGAGAGAGTGTGACTCACCCAAGGGGTGTTTTATGCTCAAGCAGAGATTTGAACCCTGGTCTCTGGAATTATAGTCCAACACTCAAACCACTACACCATGCTGGCCTTTCACACTTTATCTTTCGTTCTTCATTATTTGGCTCTATCTTTCTGTTCTGATCTTACAATTAATGTTAACTTCCTCATCTTACCTCTTACTACCTTCAATTGAAATGAAACCTTAATTTGTACGTTCTCATTATGTTTCCCCCCTTTTTTTATATTCTTTCTCTTTTCTTACTCGTCCCTTTGTTTTATTTGTCTTGCCCTTTTTTCAATTTTCTATCTTTCTATAATCCATAAACAATTGACAGACCTGTATTTAATTGTTGAGGGATTTAAGAGTTTCATACACAGATGTATAGCTGTATGAATGATTTATTTTATATGTTTGCATGTATGTCTATATGTATGTCTATATATGTTTGTATGTATGATCTATGTTTGTATGTTTGAATTTTCAAATAAAATTAAAAAAACAAACAAACCTACACCATGCTGGCCTACCGGATACATACCCCTTTCTATTTAAGGAGCAGCCTGGTTTATCCCTCCAGATGTTGGGGACTAGGAGCTTAAAGAGAAGGTAGCCTGTCGGTAGCTAGTCACAGAGCCCAGTTTGCTGTGAGAGCTCCAGTGTGCAACTGGGGGGCTAATTGGCCCCCAAAGAAGAAACTAAAACCCTTTATATATCAGACTTCTCTATGCCTGTGCCATATCCGGATGGAAAGTGGAGAAGAAGCAGAACCTCCAGCTGATGGAGGATTATTGCAGTCCCAGCTTTCTTTCTGCTGCTGCAGGCAGTTGCTGCTGCTTCCCTCCTCTCTTGCCATGAAACTCCTCCCTAGGAAAACCGCAAGAGATGAGAGGATGTGAAGTGTGTGTGTCTGTGTGTGGGAAAGCTGGGAGGAATCTTCATGGGGAAGCTTGACCGTTTCCATGCCACTGGTTCCTTGGCTTTCCTTGTTATATAACCCAAGATGCATCTCAGCTTCTGTTCGGGTCTTGTAAGTGCTGCTCTCCTTTCCCTCCCTCCTTCTCTCTTTCCCTTTCCCCTCTTTCACATTCAGTCCTCCTTCTCCTCACTCTGGGCTTTTTTTTTTTTAAAAAAATACTGTATATAATTCAAGTGGGTCAAAAAAGGCTGTTCCCTGGACAATCCACAATACTGGGCCTTGCTGTGTGTGTCTGTGCATGTTTCAAATGGCATTGCATTCCTTGCAGAGAGATGACATTTTAGCGGCTGATGATGGTCGGTCTCTCTCTGGGAAGCTGGCCGGCTACTGGTGCTGCTGGTTGTAGTGGGAATGGTGTAGGGGGAAGCTGGGAAGCAGGGTGGATGATGGGCAATATTGCTGGCTGTCAGAGGAAAGGATGAGATCCAGTGTAGGCTGTATCCTGGAGACAGGCTTTCCGCTTCTGTGGCCCCAAGCCTCAGATGAATCTGGAGGGAGTCAGAGAGTGGACATCTCTGCATGCAAAAAAGGCAGAGTTAATAATAAAAATAATAATAAAATAATAAAATTTATGGTATATACCGCCCAGTGGCAAGCCAATCTAGGTGGTTTACAAAGCTAAAACACATACAATTTTAAAATAATATAACTCCCTCCCCCACTTAAGAGTCAATTAAACTACATATCAGTTAAAACTAAGTACAATACAATTCGACAAAAACAAATTAACGATTGCATCCATCCTGACAGTTAATCGGAAGAAAGTGGCAGAGGGTTGGAGTGGAGCTGAGCTGACAAAGGCTGCATCTGAAAAGCTGCCTGCAAAGGACGGTAGCTCAGTGCTTGTTCACATGCTTTGCCTGCTGATGGTCCTGGGTTCAATCCCTGACATGCCCACTAAAAAAATAATAATCCTATTTTTGCGGGGATTTTATGTAAAAGCTCCCCTGCCTCTTTCCCTCAATATCCTCTGCTGATTAGAGCAGCCAGTATTCGACTAAATGGGGAGATTTGCTATAGAGTAAAATCCAGCTGTGCAGTCATGCCAACATCTGTAGTGGTTAGAGCAGCCTTTCTCAACCTTTTGACCTTAGAGCAGTAATTTCCAAATTTTGGGTCCTTCAGGTCTTTTGGACTTCAGCTCCCAGAATTCCTGACTGTTGGCCAAGGTGGCTGAGACTTCTGGGAGTTGAAGTCCAAAAAACCCGGAGGACCAAAGTTTGGGAATCACTGCCTTAGAAGGACCCTTGAAATAATTTTCAGGTCTTGGGAAACCCCTGTGTGAAAATGATTGTATCTGCAGCTCAAAACATAATGTGTCCTCTCCTGGAATATTAAAGAGTTTTTAGGGAACTGTGTTTGAGAAAACTTGGGTTAATGTTTTAGAGTTGGACTTGACTCATGTCCTTACTGAGACAGGAAGATCACTTGGTGATCTGTTTGCAAAGGCACCTTGGTGCCTAACTGAGAGAAAGAAGTTGGTAGCATAAGTTTTCATAGACTTAAGTCTTCTTCATCAGATGCATAGAGTGAAGTGCCTAGGAGGACAACTTTATAGCCATGAAAGAGCAAGTTGTATGTGTGCATAGCAAGAGAAATGCAAAATTAGCAGCTAGTTATAGCCTTAGGGTGCATCTACACTGTAGAAATAATGCAGTTTGACCCCACTTTAACTGTCCTGGCTCCAGCTTACAGAATCCTAGGATTTGTAGTTTTGTGAAGCAGCAGCATTCTTGGGCAGAGAAGGCCAAAGACCTTTTAAAAGTATAAATACCAGTATTCCATAGGATGGAGCGACAGCACTTAAACTGGCATCAAACTGCATTCTTTATGCAGATGCACCCTTAGTTATTAAGCTTCTTGTTGCTGTATGCCTTCAAGGAATTTCTGACTTAAAGCTGCCCTAAGGCCATGAGGGTTTCTTAGCAAGATTTGTTTAAAGGAGTTTTGCCTTTGCTTTCTTCTGAGGCTGAGACAATGTGACTTGCCCAAGGGCATCATTCAGTTTCCATGGCTGAGCAGAGATTTTGAACCCTGATCTTCAGGGCCTTTGCAGACTGCCAGAAATAGTGCAAATTGAGTCCACTTTAAGGGTTAGGGTTAGTGCTAGGGAATCATGGGAATTGTTTGTTTTTTTCTGAGACATTGAGCCTTCTCTGTCAGAGAGCTCTGGTGCCACTAAACTACAGTTCCCATGATTCCCTAACCCTAACCCTAACCCTTAAAGTGGACTCAATTTGCATTATTTCTAGCAGTCTGCAAAGGCCCTTAGTCCCAACACCCAAACCACTACACCACACTGGCTCTCAGTTATTAATTTTAATTATTATTTGTTTATTGCACCTTTCTCCCAAAGTTGTGTGAACCTAGGAAGACCCTTGCTGGATTATGAGTTCTTCTAGTCAAATTCAGATATCTGGGAAAGTTAGAATGTAAAGTTGGAGCAACAAGCATTTTGAAGAGAAAGGATGCCACGGTTCTTCCGCTGTGTATTTGCATGACTCTTCCCATTTCTTTGGCTTTGCACCTCTTTGTTCATTTAAGGCAGGGAACGTAAGCCTTGGGGCCAAATCTGTCCTTCTTGGACCTAATCCAACCCTCTGGGCTTCCGAAGGTGGCCGAGCCCCCATTGCCATAACATTGTGCTTGTTTATTTTTCAGGTTTTCCTCCCACGTCTAAAAAATGTAGGCATTTCCGATAGGTTTTTCCCCATTCTAAAAATGTGGAGATGCTTCCTTTACAGGTTTAGTTACTCTAAACTAAAATATGCTGGTAGGTTTGGCCTTTGGCCATGCCCAACACTGGAACTCGGCCCCAGAGGACTTTTCCCAAATTGAGTTTGGCCTTCTGGCTGAAAGAGGTTCCCCATCCTTGATAGTTGCTTTGGGTCCCAATTTTGGGAGAAAAGCAGGATGATGATGGTGATGATGATGATGATGAGTAATAGTAGTAGTAGTAGTAGTAGTAGTAGTAGTCTTCAGAAGCCCACAGTCTGATAGAAAGTCCTGTTTCTTTGTGTGCTTCCTTTCTGTCAAGGGAAGAATTTATTGCTGTTATCTCTTTTAAGTTGTTTCCAACTTATGGCAACCCTATCATGGGGTTTTCTCTGCAGGATTTATTGAGAAGGGGCTTACCATTGCCTTCGTCTGAGGCTGAGAGAGTGTGACTTGCCCAAGGCCACCCAGTAGTTTTCCATGGCCGAGCGAGAATTTGAACCCTGGTCTCCAGAGACGTAGTCCATATTACTATAAATAATAATAACCGTTGTTTGGAATGACTGTATTTCCATCGTCTAGCTGTGTTGTCAATAATTGCTTCCTCTTATTCAAAGACATAGTAGCCATGTTAGTCTAGAAAATAAGTACGGTATGCAAAGGGATCAGTAAGACTTTTGAGACTAGGGGCCTTTGCAGACTGCTAAAAATAGTGCAAATTGAGTCCACTTTAACTGCCCTGACTCAGTGCTAGGGAATCATGGGAACTGTACTTTATTGTGGCACCAGAGCTCTCTGACAGAGAAGGCTCAATGTCTCAGAAAAAAATACAATTCCCATGATTCCCTAGCACTGAGCCAGGGCAGTTAAAGTGGACTCAGTTTGCACTATTTCTGGCAGTCTGCAAAGGCCCTAACTTTCTTTCCTCTTCTCCAGTGATTGGGAAAAAAATCTTTTAAAAATTCATTACAGTTGGGCTTCCATATCCACGGATTTCTTATCCACAGATTCAACCATCCATGATTTGGGGAGAACAAAAAAATCAGTTCCAAGATGCAAACCTTGATTTTGCCATTTTTATTAGGGACACCATTTTCCTATACCGTTGTATTTAATGGGCCGTGAGCATCCACAGATTTTGGTATCCATGGGGTTCACATATCCAAACCCCAGCAGATACCAAGGGCCCACTGTCATTCCATTTCCAAGGCTCCTAAAGTAGTTAGTCTGCTGTTGCAATTTTACAAAACAACTCTTCACTTTCAATTAACCTTTTCCTATGGAAAAATTGTTGCTCTTTTTACTTCCTTTCCAGCCCTAAGCACACTTCAGTAGCAAGACCATGCATCCCTGTAAACTGGTTATAGTTACATTGTTCTGTTGCAAATGCAATGTAACTGAGGCATGGTGGTGGCACAACAATGGATAACTCAATTTCCTCTCTTTGTTGCAAAGGAATGGTTGTTAACAAATAACAAGCCAAATACAAGTAACTTCTTGTTGGTAACAATTTGTAGCTCTGCTCTCCTTTCCTTTCAAGCATTGCTGAAGGCAGTGAAATCCATACACACGTATGCTACTTCTCGCTATTTTCCTCTCCTTTCCAGCTAGTTATTTCTACCTTTTACCTCTCCTGCTCCAATTTTTCCAAGTGAAAGGTATGCTCATCTGTAGAAATAAATGGATTACTGGCTCCAGGCATTTGCTTGGGAAGAAAGTCGGGGACACCAGCAAACCGACTTCTGGATCAAAGCCCAACCTTATCCTCCAGAATTGGATTGTATCTGGGTTTTTCTGTCTCCCAGCTCCGCAAAACCACTGCTTAAAACTGCAGCAGAAGCAGTAACTGAGAAACTGGAGACATTATTTTATTCTAACAAGAGGGAACACTGCAGAACCTTTGGCAGTCTGGAAAGGACACCTGGTCTCATCCTGCATCCCTTTGTTATTGAGATCCTGCGTTGCGTTGTTGTTGCTGTATATTCATTTGTTGTTGTGTGCCTCCACTTTGACTTATGGCGACGCAAAGTTGGGACCCAATCATAGGGTTTTCTTGGCACCTTTCTTTAGAGAGGGTTTGCCATTGTCATCCTCTGAGGCTGAGAGTGTGTGACTTTCCCAAGGTCACCCAGTGGGTTTCCATGGCTGAGCAGGGATTCGAACCCTGGTCTCCAGAGTCGTAGTCCAACACTTGAACCACTACACCACTCTCTGGCCCTCATTTATATCCTGCCCCTTCCCCAATAATAGGACTCTTACAAGAGGCTGGATGGCCATCTGTTGGGGATGCTTTGATTGGGAGTTCTTGCATGGCAGAATGGGGTTGGACTGGATGGCCCTTGTGGTCTCTTCCAACTCTATGATTATACAAATCTTTTTACATATTCCTTGAAGAGTGTCTTGGTGCTATTTTTCTTCATCCCTCTTTTAACTGTTTTCTTCTATATGTATATATGTGTGTGTGTGTGTGTGTAAATCAAGAAATACCCCAAACTTAGCTATTTTTAACTGATTGTACCTATTGTTTCCCCCCTCTAAATTATTTTAGAATTTTTACTAAACTATTTAAAGTTATTCTCTTTGCAATTTGAACTTTGCTATTTCCCCCCATTTATGAGTTAAGAATTCTATTACTTTTCCCCAGTCTTTTACATACTTTCTGTCATCGTTGTCACTGTTACAATATTATTATTATTATTATTATTATTATTATTATTATTATTATTATTATTATCATCCCGCCCCTCTGCCTAATGCAGTTTGGGTTGTGGTGGGTATTTCAGTCTGTCAACAGATCAGAAGGCACTTTCCAGGGCCAGCCCTGCCATTAGACAGAGTGAGGCGGTGGCTTCAGGTGGTAGGCTTGCGAGAAGGCAGCAGAGAGCAAAAAGCAAATGATTTGGATGGCATGGTGTAAGTGGGGGAGAAAGATGCTTTGGAGAATTTTTTATTTTTGCCTTGTGTGGTACATATATAATATGTGTAACATTTGGTAGTCTTTATCTTGACTTGCGCAAGGGAGGAACAAAATTTGGCGGCTTCAAAATGTCTTGGGATGGCATTTAAAGATGATTAAAAAGAGGTGCTCCTGATTAATCTATAGCAAATTCTGTTTCTTTCAATAAGACACAGAATTGGGATTACTCACGGAAAGCACAGATGGCAAGGGCCAGCTTGAAAGAGGCATGGGTTCTTGGATGAGACAAGAAACCCGCGCCATCTCAAAGAATGCACAAACTCAAATGACACATCCCAAGGTAGTCAACTAGCAAAGGACAATAACATTCAAATTCCACAAAACAATGATACCTTTATGGGACCAACCAAAATGCACAAAATATATGTCGCAAGCTTTCAACTCTCCACTGGCTTCTTTATCAAGCAGGTCCCTTCGTCTGAGGAAGAAGCCAGTGGAGCTTTGAAAACTTGCAAGCTATATTCTGTCCATATGTAATAGGAGACAGTGAGAGAGATAGGTAGGCAGATTCATGGTTAAATGGGAGGTAGAGCAAAAGAATTAATGGGATCCAGAGCAGATCCATTGATATTGATGGGATTCCCCTAAGTCCCATTCAATTAATTGTGCTACTTTGTTTTTGTTTCTTATAGATCTCAGCTTTCTCCTAGTAGAGAACTCAAGGCATCTTGTAATGTAGATTAAAATAGAATATCGGTAAACAGGAATTACTGTATAATATTAAGAAACAATTTTAAAAACACAAACGGACTATGATCATACAAATTGGACTGAATTAAAACAGTGCAAAGGCATTTGAAACATCACACATGAGGAAGAAAGTACAGCCCATCATCCCCACACACTTAAAAAGACCTGTGAGCAGCCAAAATACTCTCTAAATATTCCCAGTATTATTAAATCTGAGCCTAACCTGCGGTAAATAATGGAACGTATGCGCATATTTGCTGATTTATTTGATTTTCACATTTCCTAAGGTACGCAGAGGTGAGCTTTTTTGGTTCGGAAGTGGAACTTAAATATCATAAATCTGTTTTCTTTTGACGAACTTTAGTTGCGGAGGCTATAGTCTATGGAGCAGTTGTCCTGTTTTCATCTCTTATTTGAAAGATGCTGAAACCAATTCACCTGCCTGTTTATTTTGTTTCATCCAGTGGGTTTCAACTACTCCCCCAGATATTTTGGATGGCAGATCCCACAATCCCTGACCATAGACTATGCTGGTAGGAGCTTTGGAGCAATGGTGTACCAGAGCTGGAGTATCAGAGCAAGGTTGAGAATGACTGTTTTGAAGGGTAGTTCTTGTGATTTAGACGTGTCCAGATTTGGAAACCCTGGCATCTTAAAACTTTGACCCAGGTCTTGTAGGTTTTCCCTGGCATTGTCAACTGGGTAGTCCTATGTCTCAGGATTTCCATCATTTGGTCCGTGCAGCAGAGAGAAAATGTACCGCTTTCCTGGGAACCAGATGTGAAATAATCATGTTCCCTTCAAAGGGTTTATTCTAATCCCTGACTGACAGTGAATGGCTTTAGTTCCAAGGCAGAACGATTAATATCCTGACGGTACCTCCAACATCAAAAGTCATTTTTGGAGCTCAAAAAGGGGAAATCAATATTTTTTAGTTTCCTGTGTCCAAATAGAGGAGAGCTGCTTTCTCCTTCTCTCTCCTACTTTTGGGAAACATGTGTCAGGGATACAGTTGATGGGATGGAGAGGCCATGGACTATTCGCAGAATACTGGGAGCTGAAGTCCAAAACATGGATGATCAAAGCCTGAGAACTGCTACAGTACTCTACCAATGGTTCCCAACCATAGGTCATCCAGATGTTTGGGACTTCGGCTTCCATAATTCCAGATTGTTGGCCAACTTGGCTGGAGCTTCTGGGATCTGAAGTCCAAAACAAATGGAGGACCAAAGGTTGGGAACCATTGGTAGAGTACGGTAGTGGTTCTCAGTCTTTGATCTTCCATATTTTGGACTTCAGCTCCCAGCATTCCTAACCATTGGCCTTGTTAGTTGTGGTTCATGGGAGTTCAGGTCCAGAACATCTGGACAAGCAACGACTGAGAAGCATTGGAAGATTGATCTCTGCCATATGTTACCGCTTCCCTTCTGGTCTACTTGTGTGGTATAGTGGTTAGGGGGATGGACTGAGATACAGGAGATCTGGGTTCGAGTCCCTGTTGAGCCATTAAAAAACTTTGTTGATTGACCTTGGGCTTGTCCTATTTCACTCAGTTATATTCAAATGAGACTTTCCCCAGCCTGACACTTTAGTAGCGTGCTGGATTACAATTCCCATCATCCAGACACCAATCATGCTAGCTGACGACGAGGACTATTTTGGAGCAGGAGTTGAGAGATCTGGATTCACGTTTCTACTGAGCCATGAGATTCCCGCTCACCCTCACCTACCTCACAGGGTTGTTGTGAGGATGAAGTGGGGAGGTGGAAAACCCTATATCATGGGGTTTTTTTGGCTAGTTTCTTCAGAGGAGGTTTGCCATTGGCATCCTCTGAGGCTGAGAGAGTGTGACCTGCCCAGGGTCACCCAATGGGTTTACATGGCTGAGTGGGGATTCTAATCCTGTGCTCCAGAATCATAGTCCATCGCTCAAACCACTTCACCATGCTGGATCTAATGGAATTGCCTGTTAAGTGTCTCCCTTATATGTGTTTTTCTGTTAACTCATACCCTAAGCCTGTTTGAACGTTTTGTTGCTGTCGTCGATTTAGTATTCTTTACGGACTTGAAATAAATAGAAGTTGTGTTTTCTTCAATCCAGGGTTTAGAGGAGCTATCCCAATTGCTGAACCCTATCCCCTAAATATATTCAGCACCCTGGACAGCTCCTCTAATGCTCAAACCTGGATTGGATTCACTGCCCCACTGACATGGAAGACACTCAGCCACCACATATTATGACATCTTGTGGCAGTGAGTTCCATAGTTCTGCTCTCTCTCTCTGTGTGTGTGTGCGTATATATATATATATTATATATATATACTTTCAAATTGCCTATCAACATATAGTGACCCCATGAATTTCATAGGATTTTCTTAGGCAAGGAATACTCAGGTTGTTTTGAGAGATCCTTCTTCTGAAATATAGCCTACAGCACCTGGCATTCATTGGTGGTCTCCCGTCCAAGTACTAACCAGAGCTGACCCTGCTTCACTTCCAAAATCAGAGGGATCTGGTGTCTGCTGTGTATGTCTTGAATTATTATTATTCCCTTGATAGGATGACTTCTTGCTCAAACTATACCTTTGCTGAAGCTGACTGGTTCTGTGTAGGAATGTGAAAAATGATCAGTCTTGCTGTGGTGCTTCCTTGAAACCTACCTACTTTCTCATCATCTCCTTCATTGTGAGACTTTCTCACATGGACATGTGTGTGCATTTTTGGTACACGTTCTTTCCCTGCTGTGTGCGTTGTTTTGCCCATATTTTTGTCCACATTTTTTCCATGGACTAAAGCAAGGGAGGGGAAAGTGCAGTGCATAGCCTACCTGTGTACCCTAACTTCCCTTTCATATCCCCAGGACACCCCCAAAATCCCAGCCTCCTGGTATTCTAAAAAATGTTAGGCCTGAAAGAGTCCAGACTGCAGCTAGGAGTCCAAATGCAATGTTTTGCCTGGTTTTGCCCTGCCAGCCCCCCCCCTCCATAAATTAAATAAAATAAAAGAAAAAAATGGGGAAAAACCCTAGAGAAAAAGTAAAAGGTTCCACCAAAAATGAAAATGGAAGATATATCACTTCCAGTTTGTGGAGGCATGGCAGGGCTTCCCTTTGAGTGTGTCACCGGAGGAGTGAAAATGGGCTACTTTTGTGCATTTGCTCACACTTAGCTATATGAAAGCTTCTAGAGAACCCCTAAAAATATTTCTGGAAAAATGTTGGATTATGGGACATATTCTCTTGGAATGAAGAATAAAAATGTTTAAGACACGTTCTGCACATATTTGTGTTGTTGTTGTGTGCCTTTGAGTCATTTCCAACTCATGGCAGCCCTAAGATGGGGTTTTCTGGGGCTGAGAGAGTGTGACTTGCTCAAGGTCACCCAATGGGTTTCCATGGCCCAGCAGAGATTTGAACTCTGATCTCCCGACTTGTGGTCCAAAGCTGAAACCACTACACCACACTGACTCTGTTCATGACAGTTTAAGTGGAGTCATAGTGCTATAATTGTGCAGTGTGAAGGACATTATGTGTCTATGTGCAAATATATGTCGATACATAACGCATATATATGGTGCATCCTCCAGCAAGTCTGGGAGATGGAAAATGGCCCTCCATAGCTGTTTGAAGCTTCCTGTCTCTAAAATGAGAGAAGTGTGTTTCTAGTTTGTGTGTAGTGGGGCATCACAGGAACTACCTGAAAAAAAGAAGAAGTTGTGTTTGCGATAGACCAAATGCATCTGAGGAAGTAGACTTAAGTCTGCGAAAGCTCATGCTGCAAACTTCTTTCTTTCAGTTAGTCTCAAAGGTGCTGCAAGATCTCTCTACATTGTGTTTGCATGTTTGAGTTACAGATCTTTTTTTAAAGACCAACAAACAAGGGCCCCATTTATACTACACAATTGTGTACTTATTTGTCTTCAAGTCACTAGTCAACTTAGGGCGACCCAATAAATTTCATAGCAGTATAGTGCTCTGAGGAGCCAGCATGGTGTAATGGTTTGAGTGTTGTACTCTGGAGATCAGGATTCGAGTTCAGCCATGGAAAATCACTGGATGACCTTGGGTGAGTCACACACTCTCAGCCCCAGAAATCCCTGTGATAGGGTCATTTTATGGTCTCCATAAATCAGAAACAACATGAAGGCACATTAAAACACGATTCCATGGTTCCACTCTAGGAAATTCTTGGATTTGCAGTTTAGGGATGAGCATTTAGAATTCTTAGCCAGAGAGCAATAGTATCTTGACATATCCCTTTATATTGTTTTGATCTTGTATCCTGTATTTTAACTTACTAATAGTTTAATATATTTTTAAGGGGTGGGTGGGTTAGGGAAGGGGGTTCTTGGATTATTTTAACTTGTGATGTTGTTTTAATTTGTTTTACGCCGCCCTGATTGTGTTGCAGAGGGGCGGGTTAAATATTATTATTATTATTATTATTATTATTATCAAACTACAAGCCCCAGGATTTCATAGGAGGCTGCTATGGCAGTTGAATTGGGATCCTAGCGCTGTGTGGTGTGAAAAGATTCAAAGAAACAAAATGAAAACCAGGGATTAATTTGGAAAGAAGTGGTGCATCGGGAGCAAGTGTTATTTCCGCGTGGCTGTTATAGGGATGGGCTTGCATTTCCCGAGTTGTCAAGTTCAGGCTTGCAACCACGTTCAGAGGTTGTGTTGTGGAAACCCATTTCTGCAACAG
This sequence comes from Phrynosoma blainvillii, assembly GCA_026167975.1. Taxonomy (NCBI): domain Eukaryota; kingdom Metazoa; phylum Chordata; class Lepidosauria; order Squamata; family Phrynosomatidae; genus Phrynosoma; species Phrynosoma blainvillii. The sequence goes on along the minus strand of JANUYF010000010.1, from coordinate 23,394,449 downwards.
GCTTTCCTTGATGTCCCTGTTTGTTTGTTTGTACGATTTTGGGGTGTATCCGTTGTTGGTCTTTGCGACACCTCTGGGTTACGGATTCTTGCTGAACTGGCATTTGGGCAAAACTGCCCACAAAAGACACAAATGGAAGCAGTGATCTTCGGTGCTAGAAAAAGCACATTGTTCCTTGTAAAACGAAACCTAGCTGTGACAGTGTTCTTTGTGGTTTCCCACCCTGGGATCTGTCCATCTCATTTTCCTAGAGTCCAGAATGCTTTAACTGTACTTTGCCCGCTGACGTCGGTATCCTGATCTAGGAGTCTCTGTCGCTGTGATTGTTTTTGGCAAAGTTCAGGGAGCGGTGGTGAGGTGGCATACACCAGAGGCGCAACCTAGTCTCCAAAATCTGAAATCCTTCCCCTACTCCTTTTCTTTTTGTCCTTTCCCCCCTGTTTTCTTTTTTCCTTTCCCTTTCCTGTCTTCCCTCTCTCTCCCTTTCTTCTTTGGAAAACTTTTCTTTGAAAAAGGAAGACTACGGAGTGTTCTGTTGATGTTTATCTTTTGTCTTTGGAATGAAACTGTTTGCTTTGGTTTTACATTTTATGGGTAGTTTAGTTACATTTTAACTCTATTTATTTATTTTGTGGTGGTCTTATTGTTTGCCTTCACAACAGTTTTGATCTATTCTATTTTATTTGTTTATTTCAAGGATTTATAACCCGCCTTTCTCCCACAATGGGATTCAATGAATCTATGGTTAGTCTATGAATGAGAGGCTTCAAAGAAATAAATTCCACCAAATGCATCTGAGGAAGTAGACTTTAGTCTAGGAAAGCTCCTGCTGCCAACTTCTTTCTTTCAGTTAGTCTCAAAGGTGCTCCAAGATCTCTCTACATCTATGAATGAGAGATTTCCAAGTCACCCTATCCTCAGCTGTCCTGGCCATGGCTTCTCTGATTTAATCTATCCATCCTCTTTTCCTATTACCCTCAACTTTACTAAACATGATTGTATTTTCTGGCAAATCTTGTCTTCTCATGATATGGCCAAAATATGACAACCTCGGTTTAGTCACCTTTGCTTCTAGGGAGACTTTGGGACTGATTTGCTCTAGGACCCATTGATTTGTCTTTCTAGCTATTCATGGTATCCTCAGTACTCTTCTCCAGCAAAACATTTCGAATGAATTTATTTTGACAATAAGTTCTCATTTGACAAACTGGAGCATATCCAGAGGAGGGCAACCAAAATGGTGAAAAGTCTGGCAACTATGAAGCCCTATGAGGAGCGACTCAAAAGTGTTGGTTTTCTTCCTATCCATTTTCTTCACTGCCCAGCTTTCACAGCCATACATAGAAATGGGAAATACGATGGCATGCACAACCCAGCTGTAGCATTCAGTGATATATCTTTACACTTCAGGATCTTGTCTTATTTATTTAGTGCATTTGTAACCCCATCCTTCAGCCAGAAAGGCTCCCTTCAAGTCGCTGTGTGCCTTCAAGTCATTTCTGACTTTTGGCGACCCTAAGACACAAACTTATGATGGGATTTTCTTGCCAATATTTGTTCAGAGGAGGTTTGCCCTTGCCTTCTCCTGAGGCTGAGAGAGTGTGACATGCTCAACGTCACCCAGTGGGTTTCATGGCCAAGTGAGGAATCAAACCTTGGTCTCCAGAGTCGTAGTCCAACGTTCAAACCACTATGACACACTGGCTCTCATCCCAGGGCAGCTTACAAATTGTGAATTTGACAATTTTCTGCCCTCACGCTTACAATCTAAAAGACTTTAGTGGAAAAAAAATGGGGAAGGCAGTGAAAGAGGGAATGAGGTCCAGCAGACCCTAATCTTTCTTCTCTCTTTAAGAGGCCAGAGCAATGAGAGTTGGAACATGGAGGAAGAGCCTCCCACCACCATTTCTGTATGTTTTTACTTAACATCATTGTATACGCATCCATCTGTAATTTGTTTTAATTTCAGTAAGCTGCTTTATGACACTGCCAGATGACACCATAATACTAGCAGAAAACCTCCCAGACCTGGAAGACCTACTACGGAAGATCAAGGAAGAAAGTACAAAGGCAGGCTTAATGCTGAACATCAAGAATACAAAAATAATGACCTGCACAAGTTCAACCTAGACAATGAAGAAATAGAAATAACAAAGGAATTCCCATACCTGGGATTAAACATTGATAGAAATAGGGACTGCAGTCAGGAAATCAGAAGAAGACTAAAAATGGGGAGGGTGGCTATGAAAGAACTAGGAAAGATTCTAAAATGCAAAGATATACAACTCACCACAAAAGTTAGAATCGCACAAACCATTGTATTCTCTATTACCATGGATGGATGTGAGAGCTGAACAGTTAAAAAAGAAGATAGAAGGAAAATCAATGCATTGGAGAGAATGTGGAGCTGGAGAAGAGTGCTGAGGATCCCATGGACGGTCAAAAGGACAAACAAAGGAGTCCTTGAATAGATCAAGCCAGAAACCTCCCTGGAAGAAGCCAAGATGACCAAACTGAGCCTGTCGTACTTCGGACATATCATGAGAAGAGAGGACTCTTTGGAAAAGACAGTAATGCTGGGAAAGGTGGAGGGAAGGAGGAAGAAGGAAGGCCCCATGTCATATGGATGAACTCTATTATTAAGGAGGTCACTATTGGTATTAAGGGGTTGCAGGATTTAAGCATAGAAGGGGAGGAAAGAGGGTCTTCTTGGAGATGTCTCATCCATAGGGTCACCATGAGTCGAGATCAACTCTTAAGGGCACTTAACAACAACAACAACAACAACAACAACAACAACAACAACAACAAAGCTGCCTTGAGTCCCAGTTTTGGGGGAAAGGCAGGGCATAAGCGAGTGAAAGCACAACCACAGTACTGAGAAATATTGCAATATCAAGGAACATTGAGACGTACAAACTGAGGTTCAGCACCTCTGGGAAAAGAAAACAGCTGTGGTTCCAGTGGTGACAGGTGCTCTGGAAGCAATTCCAAAGGGAGTGACAAAACATCTGAATAAACATGTCATAGATAGGATCACAATTACAAAAAACCATCAGAACATGCCTGACGATACTTCATTCATTCTGAGATTCTTGGATAAAACTCCCAACACATGATAAATAGTGAGACGGAGACAGCATCAGCAGTAAGAACAACACTTTGATACTTTTTCTGCCTCCGAAAGTTTGTCCTTACAGATAAACACTTGTGCTATGTAGGTTTCGGTTCATGTTGTGGTGAGGGATGGAAGTGTTTAAACCCACAAGAAGAATAAATGAGCCCCAAAGGCCTGGATAAACAGTCACATTTCTATTTGGTGCTGAAATGATACCAATGTTGGTGCCTATCGGTCTCCAAGGATAGGGCATTTCACAATTGGAGTGCCACAACAACAACAATAATATAATAATAATAATAATAATAATAATAATAATAATAATTTATTTCTAACCTGCCCCTCTGCTTCAGCAACCGGGGCAGCGTACAACAAATTAAAACTGATACAAAGTAAAACATTCCATCAACCAATTTCTAACCCTCCTACCCCTTAAAACTAAATTAAACTAATGCAAAGTTAAAATGACACATAAAATACTATAACTGAGTTATTTCTGCAATGTCCTAACACAGGTCCAAAACACACTGCAGAAATAATCTCATTTGAGACTGCTTTAACTGCCTTGACTCAGTGTTTGGGGATACTGGGAATTGTAGTTTATTGTGGCACCAGAGTTCTCTGACAGAGATGACTCAATGTCTCACAAAACTGCAGTTCTCAGAATTCCCTAGCATTGAGCCAGGGCAGTTAAAGCAGTCTCAAACTGGATTATTTCTGCACTGTGTTTTGGACCACAGTGTATCAGCCTTGTTAGTGGGATGCAGAGATATCCCTCCTCTCCATAGACCTTAATCCTCAAGTATATGTAGGCTTATATGGAGCTGGATTTTATAGCTGCCTATATGTTACATGAGAGGCAGCATGGTGCAGTAGTTTGAGTGTTGGACTAGGACTCTGGAGACCAGGGTTTGAATCCCCACTGAGCCATGAAATCCACTGGCTAACCTTGGGCAAGTCACACTCTCTCGGCTTCAGAGGATGGCAGTGGCAAAGCCCTTCTGAAGAAACTTGCCAAGAAAACCCTAAGATAGGGTTTCCATAAGTTGGAAATGACTTGAAGGCACACAACAACAGCAACAACAAAACAACAACATATATATATATATATATATATATATATATATATTATACAAACAACAACATAAAATACATACAAAGTAAAGCCAAACACATATATAAAATTGCTTATTGATATTCATAAGTACACTTAGTATAGACTTCCCGGTTGAAATCGCCTTATATTACATTAACCTTTTTTTCCCTCCTATTCTCTAAATCTATTCTGAGGACTCCTAATTCTTCCTCCTCCATTTTTTCTATACAGAAAATAAATTGTCTTCCTAACTGTATGTCTTGGTTCACTGTACAGTGAACAACAACATATATTTGGGCGTGTGGTGCTGTTGTGGCTCCCAACAGCATAGGCAATGTTCAAAGACGTAGCCCTGTTGGTCTGTAGAAACAGTCTGTAGAGAGATCTTGTAGCACCTTTGAGACTAAATGAAAGAAAGAAGTTGGCCGCATGGGCTTTCATAGATACAAGTCTACCGTACTTCCAAATGCAACTGAGGACTTATGTGTATGAAAGCTCATGCTGCCAACTTCTTTCTTCCACTTAGTCTCAAAGATGCTGCAAGGTTTCTCTAGCACAGGCAATGGTAAAGCATGCAGGCAGTTGCAGTCAAACAATATCTGGAGAGCTGCGTGATACTCATCCTTGATGCATAGGCCCTGTAAAAGTGGACTGGCGTGCAGGAGAGGGTTAAAGTCTTTTGGTTAAGAAGGCTTTTTCCTTGTTCCTAGCAGACCTAGGAAAAGCTTCTGCCCGCCTGGCATGCATTGTCTTTGGAGACGGCTGCTGGGCAAGCATCAGTGGGCGTGAAGCAGCCGGCATCCCTCTGGACGGCCTCTGTGCGAGCTCCACAGCCAGGCAGTGAGTGGGCGAAGGCTTTCCTTCATTGCACTCCAGCAACTTATTTGCCTTCAGGGATCCCAGGGAAATGGCAAGACTAGGAAGCTGGAGCTGGAGTCAAAGAACGGGTCAGCCGCAGCTTGGAAAAGTGAGCTTTTGGGACTCCTGACATCCCTTAGCCAACATAGGTAGCCTATCAGGGATCCTGGGGAAGGCACAAAAAAGAGATGTTGGAACTGGAGCAAAGAGAGAGGTCTCAGGCAGAGCTTTCATTGATTGATTAATTAATCAATCAATTAATTAATTAGTGTACTGCCTGTCTCCCAATATGGGGCCCAAGGCAGATTACTGCATAGGTTAGAAACAAAATACAGGTAAAACTACTTGTAGTACACAAGTGAAAAAACAAATCCACCTTTTAAAAAAAGCCACTAATTTAAAATATATTATTATTATTATTATTATTATTATTATTATTTTGTATAGAGCCATATACTTTTACATGGCCCTATACAGAAACAGTCAAGTCAAACCACTGTAACCTGCCAAAGGCGTAGAATCTCAAGAAAATGAAATATAAGTATACAATAATTTAAAAACGGTAAAGGTTAAAGGTATTCCCCGTTGACAAGGTTGTCAAGTCGTGTCCAACCGTATCAACCAATTATACAGGTAAAAGATAGTTAAACCCAGCTGACATATAGTCAAATATAAAATTATGAAACAGTATCAATGTGAAGTTCCAAACATACTAGTGAAGATTAAAATAATAATAATACAGGACCTGCATTTTTTAAAAAAACCCTCTTTTAACAGCTGTAACTTTTTGGGATGACACTTCCCAGAATCCCCCCAGGCCAAGCATCAGGGATCCTGGGTAGTGAACATGGATAAGAATATGGAGCTGGAACGAAGTGGAAGGTTTTGGGTATTGCTCAGAAAAGTGGCTATTTTTTGATCACACTTTATGAATTTCCCAGCCAGCCCTACTCATAGATTAGAAATAATTAGTAACTTTTAGTGGGCAGTGAAGACGCAGTGAGGTCATATAACACAAGTAATCCGACAAGTATGAGAAAAGCGATAGCTTCTAGTAACTGCTAGTGGCATTTTTGTGGTTATTTTTGATAGCAATTTTTCCATGTTTTGTGCCATTCTGTGAGCAGTCCTAAGCTTCGTTCTTTCAAAAAAGTAACAGAAATGAATAGAAAAGCAGCAAACAATGGAGATTTTCTCACGGGCAAAAATGACGGGAGCATAGCGGGATGCTCCCGCCACTATTGCGCAATTGCGTGAATATTGATCAGACAGCGTCGTGATATTCATGTCATCATCCCATGAATAAAGAGGAATTCTAGCATCACTAGAATCAGTCCCATGAATAATGCTGGAATCGGTCCCGTGAAAAAAAGCGATGGGAGAATTCCTCTTTATTTGTGGAATAATGATGCGATTATCGCATCGTTGCGCGACGTTGTCTGATAATCTTCATGCAATTGTGCGCTAGCGATGCAATTGTGCGCAGCTGTTAAAAGAGGGTTTTTTTAAAAAATGCAGGTCCTGTATTATTATTATTTTAATCTTCACTAGTATGTTTGGAACTTCACATTGGAACTCTATGACAAGTCACACAGCAAGTTACTTTTTGTCAGTATCCTCACTAACAGTGTCAGGTTTATCCTCAAACTCCGCAAAGAGTAACAGAAGCTTGTTGCTTTTAAAAAGTAACTTTTTGTGCTGGCTGAAGGATTCTAGGAGTTCTGGTCTCCCAAAATAACTTTTCCAAGCTCTAGCCTCCCCACTGCATGAGTTCTTATTTTATGCTGAAGAAAAGAAAAGAAAAATTACATCATTTTAGATATAGTTACTTTAATATGTATTGAGACTACAAATGATTTTGTGATGTTTCCCCACTTCAAATTGTTTCGGTATTTTAAATGGATTCTGTCATATGGTAACCTGAGATCCTTGGACACAGGATAGGTCAGGATATAAGCGTTTTAATAAGAATTGCAACGTGGAGATAAAATATTTTATAAATATTTTAATATTTATAAATTTACTCACGTCAGCAACAATGTAAAGTTAACGTGTCGCATTTTATGCTGGCAAAGTTGGGAAAAAGGGTATATATGGTCATGTCTTTTGCACCATCCTGTATGCGCATGCTTGCTTCTCTTCTCCATTCAATAAAAGTTAGGTTAAATCCTTTTTACCTCACCTTCAGACTGGAAAAGCCCTTGGGGAAAAACCTTGCAAGAGCACACCAAACCTGTTCACAATTCAGTGAACAAAAATGTTGAAAGGTTAATTAACCACAATTTTCAGATATCATCTTTTTGCAGTTGAAAGCACACCTTGAACAGTAGTCAGTCTGATCCCTCAGTGTCAAAACCAAAGCCAGGGAAAAACTACTACTACTACTACTACTACTAGTAACAGCAGCAATAGTAATAATAATAATAATAATTCTGTAAACTAAAATTTCTAGAATCATTCTGGGAATCAAAGCCCAAAATTATTTATTATTATTATTATTATTAGGGCTTTGATTCCTAGAGTGATTCTAGAAATTGTAGTCCATTATTATTATTTGGCCTTTGATTCTCAGAATGATTCTAGAAAGTGTAGAAATTGCCTTAGGATTGCCATAAGTCGGAAATGACTTGAAGGTACATCATTGTCATCATTGTCATCATCATCATTGGCCTTTGATTCTCAGAATGATTTTGGAAAGTGTAGAAATTGCCTTAGGATCTCCATAAGTTGGAAATGACTTGAAGGTACATCATCATCTTCTTCATCATCATCATCATCATCATCATCACCATCATCATTGGCCTTTGATTCCCAGAATGATTCTAGAAATTGTAGTCCATTCTCAGAATGATTCTGGAAAGTGTAGAAATTGCCTTAGGATCTCCATAAGTTGGAAATGACTTGAAGGTACATCATCATTATCATCATCATCATGGCCTTTGATTCCCAGAATGATTCTAGAAATTGTAGTCCAAAAAGGGCAATTTTTCCAGCTTCTGGTTAAAACAGGAGAGATACTACGTATCTCAGTCCTATTTGACAGTGAAATGGTCAGCTTGAAACTGCCCTGGTCCACTTTCTTCTTCTGGTGTAGCTCTTTAGCTTCCTTCTCACCAGGAATCTTTGAAAGCACAACCCAAACCTAACATCTAAATTCTGCTTTTAAAACAGTATTATTATTGACGTAAAGGCAAAATCCTAGCTCTTAATATTGCACCAGGCTTTAAAGTACATTAGCCCTCTCCCAAGATACATTGGGCTTTTTAAAGTCAGAAATAATTTGACAGGCTGAATAAATGTCTCAAAAGTGTCTCCCGCACACTTCCCTCCAGTAGCGTAATGTAGTGAGTCTGGAACATTTGGCTGGGGAAAATTCAAGGGAAGTGTAGTATGGCTTAGATCTTTCATGCTCACGTTTACTAGGAAAATAAAAGTCGTGGTCAATGATTTTCAGGCATGATCATTCATCCCCCTGCGTTGCTTGCATCAGAGATGAAGAACCCTTGACCTACCATAGGAAATTGGACGACAACTCACATCATTCCCTTCCCTTGGGCTTGCTAGATGGGGATCTTGGGAGCCGAAGTGGAAACCATCTGGAAGATTTAATGTTTGCCATCTTTAGCTCTGATCGGGTGGCCAGTGGCCATCAGTCCAAGGGGCAGATCTTGTGCCTTTGGACAAAGACCCTGATCAGCCCTTGGAAATGGAAAAAACTCAGAGGAATCAGAACTGGAAGTGGACAGTAGTTCACTTCTTGTTTGGCAACCCTCTGTCCTCTGTGTATATGTCTTTCTCTCTATCTATGTGTATATGCAAAACGTATTTGTTTTGTTCTTCAGACAACTGGTGCTTAGGAAGTGGAAATTTTCCCTTTTGTGCAATCTTTTTTATTCTTCCAGACAGGAGGGTATTATAGGGGAAGGAGGTTGTGAGGGATCTGTGGACCACAAAAATAACCCTGTGGGCCACATGTGGCCTACCATTGCACTTTCCCCATCTACCTTTCATTTTAAGAAAGAAAATGCACTGAATATATTCTAAAGGAAGCATTTCACCAGGGTCTCAGAGCTGCATCAGTGTGGCATAATAATAATAATAATAATAATAATAATAATAATAGGCCCCAGAGTACCTATTTCTTTTAACTTTTTATATTGCTAATTTTAATTTTAATTGAGATTGAATTTAATGTCTTTTTAACGGGGGGAAAATTGTGTTAGTTTTATATTGTTGGAAGGGTTATTTTATGTATTTGATTTGATTTTAGATGTAAGCTGCCTTAATGCCCAAGGCTAAAGGCGGGGTATAAATAAATTAAATAATAATAATAATAATAATAACAACAACAACAACAACAACAACAACAATAATATATCCCCACCTTCCTCCCAACACAGGGACTCAAGGTGGTTAACAAATCTAAAACAGCCCAAGTTAAAACAGCAGAAAACATTAAAAATGCAAAGTTTAAAAAACAATAAAGCAATTCAAACAATTAAAAACATTACATTATTAAAATTTTCCAGTTTAAAATTCTTTTAAACAAAACCAAAACAGCATCCCTGTCATGCGAAGGGCCTGGCGACATAGTGGTTGAGCGTTGGACTATGACTCTGGAGATCAGGGTTTGCTTCCCCACCTTGGCCCTGGAACCCATTGGATGACCTTGAGCAAGTCACATGCTCTCAGCCTCATGGGGAGGGCAATGGCAAACTTCCTCTGAACAACTCTTGCCAATAAACGCCTTAGGGCCACCGTAAGGGGGAAATGACTTGAAGGCACACAACAACAACAACAAGAAGAGCCGTACACACAGACCTAAATGCTTATGGTCACTTTGCAAGAATAAATAGATTTGCAGCTCTGATTTGAGATGTGAAGGGTGCTTTTTCTATTCCAGATGCCCAGTTTTAATTCTGTTGTGAGCGGATTTTGGGAACGGACACCTTTCTAATTTAAAAGGAGGGAAATGTCCATAGTATTGCCATTAAGTCCCAGAATCATGTTGTTTAAAGGAGTGTACTTCTTTCAGGGCATTAACCATTTTGGCTCGGTTGGGTGAACAGTGATGTAGTGAAACTGCAGAAACAGTGAACAGGATTCAAGTGGGAAGGAGGCAGGGCTTGGGTAACACCCATAGTTTCTTGTTTGGTTAAGCCAGATAAATTAAAATGACTAAACGTAAGTGCCGGCATGGTGTAGGGGTTTGAACGTTGGACTAGGACTCTGGAGACCGGGGTTCGAATCCCTGCTCAGTCATGGAAACCCACTGGGTGACTTTGGGCAAGTCACACTCTCTCTGCTATAGAAGAAGGCAAACCCCCTCTGAGCAAATCTTGCAGCGAAAACCCTATGATAGGGTCACCATAATCCTTTAGGGTTGCTATAAGTTGGAAATGACTTGAAGCCCCTCTGGGTCAGACCAAAGGCCTGTCCGCAACACAACCAGGCTGACAATTTCTCCAGAATTCTGTGCCAAAATCTGAAATGTATGTCTGCCTGTCTCTTATCTGCATACTTGACTGCAGAGTCACCAAACTTGTTGTGTTATCTAATCAGACCGAAACAAAGAACTCAGATTTCTGTGTTATTCGCTTTACAATGGTGCCAATCGAAAATTGTTATCCTTGAGCCATCACCAGTCGACCAGTTATTGCCTATTGGCTTGGCTAATGTTCCAGGAAAATTTTAAAAATATTGTAGCCGGTGGATGCAAATACAATTCTGGTCCCTGCAAAAAATTAATTGATAGTTCTCTGCCTCAGGCGCACTACTCTAGAGTCTACATTCATGTCCATTTATTAGGAGTGGATTACAGTTTTGTAATTCTTACAGTTTTGACCAGCTTTATACTTAGGTTGACCATCCCAAATCTTTTTTCTACAAGTTCAGGATCAGCTGGCAAACTTAAGAGTTCTTTTCAGAAAATGGCTATCTGGAGTCCTTTTTTTTTCCCTTGGAATGCCATATGAAAGGAATTTGGAGGGCTCTAGGGGCTACCAGTCCAACTTTTGTTTCATTCAGGTCATAAAGTGAAGTCCTCAATATCAGCGCTTGCAAAAGCGGATAGATTTCCTTCTCTGTTAGATTAACAGTGGATCAAAATACTCCTTCCCTCTTCCTCTTTTTTAATAGGATTGTAGAGTTTGAAATTTGTATTTCCAACAATAAATAAATAAATAAGGAAAGCAGGCTTCGACATGGAAGAGGGAGAAGCGAAAATAGGAGGAAGAAGTGTTAACAATCTAAGATATGTAGATGACACCATAATACTAGCAGAAAACCTCCCAGACCTGGAACACCTACTAAGAAAGATCAAGGAAGAAAGTGCTAAGGCAGGCTTAATATTGACACATAAAGAAAAGAAAAATAATGACCATCGAGGACCTTCACAAGTTCAAGCTAGACAGTGAAGGAATTGAAATAGTCAAAGAATTCCCACACCTGGATCAAACATTGATAGAAATGGGGATTGCAGTCAGGGAATCAGAAGAAGACTAAGAATGGGGAGGATGGCTATGAAAGAACTAGAAAAGATCCTAAAATGCAAAGATATACAACTCGGCACAAAAGTCAGAATCCTACAAGCCATCATATTCCCTATTCCCATGGATGGATGTGAGAACTGGACAGTCAAGAAAGAAGATAGGAAGAAAACCAATGCATTTGAGAGAATGTGGGGCTGGAGAAGAGTGCTGAGGATCCAGCCAAAAGGACAAACAAAGTGAGTCCTAGAGCAGATCAAGCCAGAGATATTCCTAGAAGCCAAGATGACATGATTTAGACTGTCGTACTTTGGACACATCATGAGAAGAAAGTACTCTTTGGAAAAGACAATAATGCTGGGAAAGATGGAGGGAAGTAGAAAGAGAGGAAGGCCACATATATGCTAGATGGATGGACTTTATTTAAGAGAACACGAATATGAGTTTGCAGGAGCTGGGCAGAGCAGGAGAAGACAGAGGGTCTTAGAGATGTCTCATCCATGGGGTCCCCATGGGTCGAGACTGACACGAAGGCAGTTAGCAACAACAAAAGAGTTAGAAAGAGATCCCAATGATCATCTCATTCCAATGCTTTGTTGGGGCAGAAATCCTTCCCTAAAGTACTCCTAAGAAGTGGACATCCAACCTCTGTCTAAAGATTTCCAACCTCCTGTGGCTACTATTTTTCCTCTGTTTCGTTTTTCTTTCTTAAGCACTGAGGCCACATACTGTCTCTCTGGCTGAACCCTGTGTGTGTGTGTGTGTGTTGTCTGTAGCTCTGTGAGACTAACTTATCTTGTTCCGCTTTCTCTGTTATTTTTAGCCTTACATGCCAAGTTGAGCAGTTTGCTCTATGCTGCTGTGAATCTAGTCTATAAATGAATAAACGCTTCTTCTTTTTTGCTACTTCTGGGTAGTGCTTTCTCTCTTCTTGTTCCACCTCTCTGCAGGGTGGGGGAGTGTACAGTTTGGGTTTCTAGGGAAGCTTTCATTAAGAAGCTTGGAGATGGAGCCTAGAGTTGGAGAGATCTGAAGGTTTGTTGCCTTCCAATGTCTAGCGTGGGACAGATCTGGGTGCTTCCAAGCAGCACAGAAAGACAGAAGTTGGAAATGTAATTGACTGACTGATGTAACATGCCGGCTTTCTCTTGTGACTTTGGAGTGAGCCATCAGAGTTGCGACATGACGGAGGCTGGTCAAAGAGTCATGGCAGGGAAGGAGATCATACAAAGTGAATAGACTTGCTTCACTTCCTCCTCTCAAGGAGACCACAAGACTGCCCACTGCAGCTTCCCAAATGGTGCTTGGAAGGGCCACCAGATCCATCCAACTATCCCAATTTGGGACAGTCTCAATTGATTCTGTCTCATCCCCCTTTTTCAGCTGCTTCAAAAATGTCCCAGCATCCTTCTCCTCCTCCCACTTTCCCCCTTTTCATCCTCGACTTACTTCAGTTGCTGCAAACTGAGCTCAAAACACAAAAGTAATTTTCATTCATTTAACCCAGCAGGAAGGAGACAAGAGAAAAATGGAGCTATCTTGCTCTTCCCAGTAGAGTCAGGCAAAAGCAAGCCACTGCAGCCTTTCCTAGCTTGTGTGTGCTTCCTTATGAATAACTTTTGCCATCTTGACCACGTTCTGATGTTGCTTGGTCACACGTTTCCCAGGTTTTCATCTGTGAATTGTTGGAGGGTACGGATTCACCCTTGTACAAAGTGAGCAGACTAGCGTATATTGGGTAATTTTTATGTTCCGTCAAGTCAACTTGAACTTATGGTGACCTTGCGATTGCAAGATCTCCAAAAAGTCCTGTTATGAACAGGTCTGTTCAGGTCTTGCAAATGCAACGCAGCTTAAATTTTATTTGTATCAAACCAGTGCTCATTGGAATTTTAACAAGCAGAACACATGCCAACAACCTTGATCGAGTTAAGAACATACTAATACTGATGCTAAAACAGTCATATATCAAAAATATATCCCCAGTGATAAAACAGAGATGAAATAGAGATGCTCAAACCAGAGGGCTTTGCCAAGCAGGTAAAATTGATGAATTCTTCTAAGAATAAAATTGTGCAATGTAAAACTCCAGATTTAAGACAGAGTTTCGAGACATCCAGGGGCATATGAGAGTATTTGGTGGTAAGAATTATTGGGATGTAGCGGTTTGAGTGTTGGAATACAACTCTGGAGACCACTACACCGGACTGGCTTTCCTATAAGCCCTACCCTGCTATCAATAAATACTAAATTCTAATAAGTCAGTATAATAAATACAATGTAATACGGGGGGCACAAACACGGAGGGCAGGAGGAACACCTTTTGTAACCCCTTTGCCTGATGAAGAGGCCAGAGGAACTTCGAAAGCTTGCGTCGTATATTTTGTGCATTTTGGTTGTCCGATTAAAGGTATCACCGTTTTGTGGATTTTGGATGTTACTGGACTTTGCTATCTGGCCAGCATGAATATGTTTTATGGAGGGGAGGGTTGAGAAGTGTGGCTTGCAGGCTCCTGGATGTTCTCTCCTTGTCGACTCTTTTCCGTAGACCTGGCCTCTGTGTCTTCACCAGCTCCTGACACCTTGAGGTCTAGAAACATGCTTTGTCTTTGAAGAAAGCAAAACAAAAGCTGAGTTGTGAAGGAGCCAATAGATCATAGAATCCTAGAGTTGGAAGAGACCCCAAGGGCCATCCAGTCCAACCCTATTCTGCCATGCAGGAACTCAAAATCAAAGCTTCCCCAACAGAGGGCCATCCAGCCTCTGTTTAAAGACCTCCAAAGAAGGAGACTCCACCACACTCCGAGGGAGATCTATTGTCCAGATCAAGTGAATGGGTGTGTGCGAATGCTGTTGTGCTATAAAGTGATACCAGTCCTTTCGACTTGTCGCCCAACCTCTGTGCCTTTGGTTTTGCTTCCTCTTCCGCTCTTTGCCTGCCAGCAAAACCCCCAGAGCCCATCTTTCTCACTCAGCTGCTTGCTCTCTTTCCTTCCTGTCCTTTGCTGGTGCAGAGCTACAAGGCTGCTGTTTCTATTCTGCCTAGCTAGCGTCCCGGGTGCTGTTCACACACACATATACACAAACACACATACACACGCTGCATGCGATGGTGGGGCTACCGTTGCTTCCTCCTGCTGGCAGCTCCGGGATGAGACATGCACAAGACATGTACAGATATCCTTTGTAAAATCTAGTTTGCACTCAGGCGATCCTGGGGTTTGTAGTTAGCGGAGGCACTAGAGCTCTCTGGATGAGAATTCTAAACAGCTCACCAAACTACAAATCCCATTGCGTGGGTGGAACCATGGCAGTACGAGCGATACCGAAATGCTACGATTGCGCAGTGTGAAAGGGCCAAAGAACGTTCAGGTGAAGTTTGTCCAAAGCTAGTTTAAGGAACCGGGGATGAAGCTGCATTGAAATGTTCTACACTGGGAGAAATCAAAGTGTGGAAGTAATGAGTTACAACTCATACAGTTGCATGGGATGAATAACTCTGATTGATGACAACGGTTTAATGGAGTCACATTTTGCAAGTAACTCAGTGTGTAGGAATGAGCGCAAGTATAGTGATGTATTGGTTATAATGAGTAATGTTTTCTAGGAGCCATTGGTAGTTGGTTTGTAATGGTGCCTTTCAGCATTTTAGAGGCTTTGGGACAGCAATTGTTTGATGTCCTTTTATGTCATTCTTAATCCTAAGCATCAGAAAAGGTTAAAAAAAGCAATGAGGAACATGAGTTCATTTTAAAACATTACAATGAAAAATGACAGAGAATTACTTTCTGTGCAGTACAGGCTGAGTCTCCCTTATCTGGAATTCCAAAAGTTGAAATACTCCAAAATACAAATTATCCACATGGGTGGCTGAGACAGTGGCACCTTTGCTTTCTGATGATTCAGTCAGTGTACACAAATTTTGTGTCTTGTACAAAATTCTTAAAAATAATATGTATAAAATTATCATCAGGCTATGTTTATAAGGTGTATATGAATCATAAACGAATTTCATGTTGAGACTTGGGTTCTCTCTCCAAAATATCCCATTATGTATGTCTTTTGTAATGGCTTTTGCTACACAACTAAACTTGCTTATTGCTGTTACTATTACATTATGTAGATGCAAATATTCCAAACTCCAAAGAAATCCAAAATCCAAAACGCATCTGGTCCCAAGCATTTCAGATAAGGGCAACTCAACCTGTATAACAAGTCACTGGAACGAATGAAAATTTTAAAAAAGTAATTTCTCAAACTTTGGGGGAAGACATTGAGAAAACAAGGGTCTGCGTGCTAATGATATGTATATATATACTTACTATAAACAAACATCATATATCTTATTATACAAGAAATATCTTTGTATCTTCATTTTTAAGTGTGTTTTAAATTTTGATTATTATTTTTAGATGATGATGATGATGATGATTTATTAGGATCCCCTCCCCGCAATGTGCAAACTCTCTAGTCACTTAGTGCCTAGGCTTCATCCTACATCTTTCACCTCCTCTTGAACAGAGAAGGCTTTTAAAGTCAGAGGAGCCCTTGTCTGATGCCTCTCGCCAGTGATCTCATACCCCCGCATGGTTCAAGATGGCACAAACAAAGTGGTCCTTGTTCGGAGACCCAGCGCCGCAAGACCTGGGTCCCGGCTGGTGGGCTTGTTAAGTCCCACGCAGCTTTGCATGGCAGCACCTCTGCCTGCTAGCTTCATGTTTATTGCACCCTTGGGATATTGGAGGACCATTTGGAAAGGCTGCGTTGCACAAAGGTTCTTTAAGGAAATGCTCAGCCAGAGCCAAAGATCGGGACAGTTCTTTTAGTATTTTGTTTTTCAATTTGTGGTGCAGTCGTTTGAGTGTCGGCCTATAGAGAGCAGGGTCCGGCCATGAAAGCCCACTTGCTGACTTTGGGTAAGTCACACTCTCACAGCCTCAGAGGATGGTCATGCTTTTTTCTTCTCCTCTGAAGAAACTTGCCAAGAAAAACCCTGTGATCACATAGAAATGTTACCCTGTAGTATCATACACTTTATAGATAAACACCTGTTTGTTTGTTTTTAATGGAAATTTTATATAAGAACCGATATCTATATAGTATTTCACGTGATCCTGTATTTTATTAAAAGCCTACAAGGGAGGATTGAGCAGAACAAGACAAGCATTTGCATCTAAGCCTTCGACTCCACATTTGCATCTAATTGGATCCAAAAAAGCATGCATATTCTCAAGAAAAACAATATCCAGCTGTTTGTGACCTGAAAAGTAAAACTAAACTGTAGAACAGAATAAAATAATGTAAAGACAAAAAAAGAAAAGAAAACAAAAACCCAGTGATAGGTTTGCAGTAGTTGGAAATGACTTGAAGGCACATACCACAAACACTTTTCTCCAGTGGCCATATCATTTGGAGACTTCTGGTAACTTCTGCCCTTCCCTTTCCAAAAAAAAGAGGAACTTTTTTCAACTTTTCAATGGGTTCAAGGCTGTAAAACTCCCTCTCTCCTTACTGGGCATTGCGCCAGCTCCTTGATCTGGGTTGGCTTTTTCTGATTCTGTCTGACTAAAACAGGGGTCCCCAAACTTTTTGATCTGGGGGCTGGTTTGCTGACCCCCAGATCTCCGGGGGGTCAGAGGCGCGCGCGCATGCTCACAACTCTGGGTGCCATTTTGGAAGACAAAATGGCGGTTGGCGGCATGCGCGAGCGGCGGTGGCAGGACCGGCCGTGGGCCAGTAAGAAGGCCTCGATGGGTCGGGTCCAGCCCGTGGGCCGTAGTTTGGAGACCCCTGGACTAAAAGATCCCTTTCACACTGTACCCAACTGGCTAGGGAAATTTGGGGGTTTGTAGTCTTAAAATAGTAAATCCCAGTCTCTTGGAGTTGTTGGAGCGTTGCAAATCCAACCCTAAACAGAACCTTTCTTTCCCAAACAAAGCTGTGTTTATTGTATTGTTTCGTATAGACATGGTATAGCAACATGATACCCAAAGCCTGTGTTTCTCCCGTTCTCCTTCACCATCCTCTTAATGCCAGTGCTGAAGGAGGAGGAGGAAAATAGGGAGGCTGAGTACACAAAAAGACTTTATAAAATGGAGCTTCACTGTCAGAGGTTTTGTTAACCGAGGCATGCCTGTGTGGATCTTAAATGTATTAGAGAATTTATAAAATCTGAGATCATGGAGTTCTGCTATAGGCTTCTAAACCCCCTTCCTTCCTTCCTTCCTTCCTTCCTTCTTTCCTTCCTTCCTTCCTTCTCACCCATGGGGCCCCAACCCCAGCAAGTTTCTTCCCATCCAACCCTATTTACCTTGCTGCGGCAATGAAACTATAAATTCCTCTTACCTGCATGTCCACTTTCCTTTCTTTCTTTCTTTCTTTCCTTCTTTCTTTCTCTTACAACATCTATGGGCTGCAGCAACAATCTGTATATTGGTAACCCTGGGAAAATTGCATTTCCCAGGACACCTGGCAAGATGTCACTGTTTTAGCAACAAACCCTATGCACAAAGGACGTAAGAAAAAAAGGAACTTGTCTGTTAACACCTGCCAGGTAACAGGAGAGATGCGGGCAAGTGAGTTGAGATAAGGTGGGAATGTGAATGGGATGGAGATGGAACTATTATCCAGCTGGGATTAAAGTCCAAACTATGGAGCAGCAACAGCTGGCTGTTATAGTTTGTCGAGGTTGCTATTCCGAGTTGGAGAATTGCAGATTGTGGTGACCTGTCTTCTTATCGACCTCCCTTTTGCAGTGTTTAAAATCATATATAACATGGATGTCATTTCTTCCCCTTCCTTTGAAACAATGTACAAACCACTGGAAAACGTAGTCCAAATAGATCTTATTCAGTTCTTCTGATGACATTAAAAAAAAAACCCTGTACTTAAAGTGAATAGAAATATGTAGGTGTTTTTTTTTTAAATGGAACAAAATAAAATGCTCCCGATACTAAATTTTGCTCCCAGTTTCCATGCTTTTGCACAGAATGCAAAGAACCTTGCTTTTAAATAGATTTACAATATACTGTAACAGGACAGGAGGCGAACACATTTTCTCATCTAATCGAAGCAGTTTAAAGGCCTAGGATCAGATTATATTTAAAAAACAGCTTTCTGGTTCAGGGTTTGGATCCCTGCTTTATGGTGCATATATGTAAGCCACCTTGCCTCCCAGCTTTGGAAGAAAAGCAAGATACAAATAAAATAAAATCATTGAGTAGCTTGGTAGAATTCAAAGATATAGCCGTGTTAGTCTGTAGAATCAGTATGTAGAGAGATCTTGTAGCACCTTTGAGACTCACTGAAAGAAAGAAGTTGAAAGAAAGAGTAGCTTGGTGTTAGCCTGGCAGTTTGTTCACATATAGAAATACAGGTCGAGTCTCCCTTATCCAGAATTTCAAAATCCAGAATATTCCAAAATCTAAAACTTCTTCCATGGGTGGATGAGATAGTGATACCTTTGCTTTCTGATGGCACAAACTGTTTCATGCACAAAGTTATTAAAAAATTATGCATAAAATTATCTTCAGGTGCTGTGTGTAAGGTGTAGATGAAATATAAATGAATTTCATGTTTAGACTAAGGTCCCATCTCCAAGATATCTCCTTATGTATATATATTGAGAGCCCGTGTGGCATAGTGATTCGAGCATTGGACTACAACTCTGGAGACCAGGTTTTGATTCCCAGCTTGGCCATGTAAACCCACTGGGTCACACTCTCTCAGCCTCAGAGGGAGGCAATGGCAAACCTCCTCTGCGCCAAATCATGCCAAGAAAATCCCTTGATTTCCCTTAGGAAATCAGAAACGACTTGCGGGCACACAACAACAATATAGATGCAAATACCCCCAAAATGCCAAGATCCCAAACGCTTCTGGTCCCAAGCGTTTTGGATAAGGGAGACTCAACTTGGAACTTATTTGTAGTTTGAAACTCTTGTTCCTTGTTGCATGACTTGATAGCCCTTGAAGTCCCTTTGAACAGCCTGAATGCAGAAGACTGCAGTGGCAGAATCTTCCAAAATCCCGCCTGGCACAGACCGATTTCACGGATGGGCATTCTGGTCTGACAGATGGCAACCTCTGAGTGCCAGCTGTCAGTGTAACTAAGCTACAAGAGACCCTCCCCTTGTCCTGGCCTTCCCTTCTTTTTCTCTTCTGCCCGTCTGTCTTTTCCTAAATCTCTTCCAGAAAGGGGGTGGTGATGGTGGTGGTGGCTTTGCTTATCGTGGGCATCTGTGCAGCCCTTGGACTCGGCCGAATGGAGATTGTGCCATGCACCTGTCGAAGCAAATGCCTGCAAGTGCCCACTTGCTATTAATAGCAGCTGCTGGGCTCCGGGGCCTTTCCTTGGAGGCTGGAACGGCAGGGAGGTTAAATTTAGCCAAGGGGGCTGTACAAGCATTTGGCTCTGCAGGAGATTTCTTGTGTGCAGTTGTATGGTCTCAAGGGAGGAGAATGAGGCTTCTGCATTCAGAAAGAGAAAATGCAGGACAGCCAAGATTCAGTGCTTGAACCAGAAGGGGACCTGGCTAATGCCATTTCCAGATCTCGTTCTGGAGGAGTTGGATGACAGGTTTGGGAGTAACACCTTTGTGTCGGACCAGTTTCTCTTTGGCACGGCTGTGTGCAAAATTTCGGAGTTACACCGGATTCTTCCAACAGGTAGAATAACCTGGAATCCTGTTCTTTGGAGTTTAAATTTTGTGTCGGTGTGAAGGGTTGGACTGAAACAGTGTCTAAAGCAATGGTTCCCAAACTTTGGTTTTCCAGATGTTTTGGACTTTAGCTCCCAGAATCCCAGGCCGTTGGTTGAGACTTCTGGGAGCTGAAGTCCAAAACACCTGGAGGACCAGAGTTTGGGAATCACTGGTCTAAAGCAAGTGTTGGGAATTGTGTTTCTCTGACCGGATATTGATGGACTGCAGTTCCAGTCAGCCCCAGCCAACCGAGCCAGAGGTTGGGGATGATGGGAGGTAGAGCCAGCAACATCTGAAGAGCTGTACTGCCAGTCTGAATCCTAGCTCTTGTGGGCCACATCTGCCTTCTCAAGAAGCAACAGAGGAAATAAAACGGCAAAAATAGAAACTTCCAAGCTGTATCTTATCTCCAGATCATTGCCTACACAGCGCCTAGCAGTTGTGCGTCTGTGTCTATGCCTCCAAGTCACCTAAAAACATATATAGACCCCATGAATTTTATAGGGTTTTCTTAGGCAAGGCAGACTCAGAGGTTGTTATGCTAGTTCTTTCCTCTGAAATATAGCCTACAGCACCTTGGGATTCATTGGTGGTCTTCCATCCAAGTGATAACCACAGCTGACCCTGCTTGGCTTCCAAGATCATCTAGGATCTGGTGCCTTTAGGCAGCCTAACAGATGTACCTGACTGTCATTCAAAGGAATTGCAATGGGAGTTGTAGTACAACACATCCAGGTAGGAGAAGGCTTAACTAAGATTCTGAAAACGTACCCCCACCAGAATATGAATATATATACATCTATGCATATGTGTATGTGTGTGAGAGCGCCAGCTTGGTGCATTGTTTGAGTTTTGAACTTCAACTTTGGAGACCAGGGTTCAATTCCCTACTCAGCCATGAACCCCACTGGGTGATCTTGGGCAAATCACACTCTCTCAGCCTCTGAACAAGAAAACCCCATGATAGTTTTGCCTTAGGGTCATCATAAATTGGAAATGACTTGAAGGCACACAACAAAAACAATGCAGGTCAATACCCAAAAGGCACCCAATCCCACCAGATCTTGGACGCTAAGCAGGGTCACCCTTGGTTAGTACTTGGAGGAGAGTCCGCCAGTGATTTCTAGGTTCACTGTTACGAAGCAACTGTAGCAAGAAGATGCCTAAATAAAGGGTTAAAGATAAATTTAAGGAGGGAAGAAAGAGAAACAAGTGGGATGCAGTTTAGTGCTTAGATGTCAAAGGAGGAAGAATTAACATTAACTAAAAAGAAAAAGAGGAAGGGTTATGTTCACTAAAAATAGAAGGGAATGACCCAGGTTTGATTTCGCTGCTTTATAGAGCATTGAAGGGCGAATGCCCAGGCAGCGAAAATGATGGAGCGATGCATTAATTTTTTAAAAGCCCTTCAGTTCACATCATTTCAGGGACTATGAACAACTTCAAAGAAATATCGCTGTATGTCAAATGGCCCGCAGCTTCCAGAATATTTAGGGCTTTTGTGACTTGGTCACAAAAAATGCAGTGTAGTTATTACAGTTGCAATACAATGCTGTTCCTTTTTGGAAAACGGAATTAAGTACAAGTAGCTGTTAACTTTATAACTAGAATTCAAAGATATAGCTGTGTTAGTCTGTAGAATCAGTATGTAGAGAGATCTTGTAGCATCTTTGAGACTAGCTGAATGAAAGAAGTTGACAGCATGAGCTTTCGTAGACTAAATGCTACTTCCTCAGATGCATTGCTCAAACCAGTATGATGTACTGCAGTGGTTGCCAAATGCATCTGAGGAAGTAGACTGGAGTGTATGAAAGCTCATGCTGCCAATTTCTTTCTTTCAGTTAGTCTCAAAGGTGCTACAAGATCCCTCTACATACTAACTTTATAGCTACTGTAGTTAATCCAATGCTCCAAGATGGGAGGGGAAGGAAACAGACCTATGGAGATGGTGTTCATGTGGGTTGGTATTGTATGAAGGAAAAAAACATTATTTCAAGAACCTGAGGATGTAGAATTTTTATCACTTAGATCTGACTGAATTGTGGTCTGATGTGCAAACGGCTCTTTTGTTCTGCGGCATGAAGACACTGAGTAAAGCAGAAAGTGCATAGCAAGGCATATCTGACATTTTGCTACAGTTTTTTGGGGAAAAACAACACAAATTCAACTGAAAGTACACTTTTTAAAAAATCAAAACACTAAGCAATCTGTCGAGTCGGGGTATTTGTCATCTTACTGTCTCTCCGTTCTGAGGACCGCTTATTGAGAACAGAAAAAGTGATAGTGTTTAAACATGGAGTGATTGTTTCATGTCCACATGTACGCTGTAGCTATGGACAGTTTTTAATTTGGGTCACCTTTTAGTTGTTATGTGCCTTCCAAGTCATGTCTGACTTACGGCAGCCCTAAGACAACCCTATCCCACAGTTTTCTTGGCAAGCTTTGTTCAGAGGGGGTTTGCTATTGCCTCCTTCTGAGGCTGAGAGAGAGTGACTCACTCAAGGTCACCCATGGCTGAGTGGTGATTCACTCAGAGTCATTGTCCAATGCTCAAACCATTATTGAGAGCCAATATGAGGTAGTGCAGTGGTTCCCAAACTTTAGTCCTCCAGATGTTTTGAACTTCAGCTCCCAGAATCCCTGACTGCTAGCCAAGATGGCTGGGACTTCTGGGAGTTGAACTCCAAAACACCTGGAGGACCAAAGTTTGGGAATCACTGATGTAGTGGTTTCAATATAGTGGGTTTGGTATCCTCGTGGATACCAAAATCCGTGGATGCTCAAGTCCGATTAAATACGATGACATAATGAAATGGTGTCCCTTCTATAAAATAGCAAAACCAAGGTTTGCTTTTGGAATTTATATTATTTTTGAATATTTTCATGCTGCGGATGCTTGAATCCATGGATAAAAAAAATCCATGTGGATACAGAGGGCCAACAGTATTGGACTGAGGGTGCATTTGCACTGTAGAAATCCTGCAGTTTGATACCACTTCAAGTGCTGTAGCTCCATCCTAGGAAACGCTGGGATTTATGGCTTATGCAAAGCCTCTTCCGCCAAAGAGTACTGGTGTCTCACCAAACTACAAATCCCAGGATTCTGCAGGATGGAGCTATTAAAGTCTGCAATGAAAATCTGGCACGGTGGTGCAGTTTCACTATACTTTGTGCAGAGAAGTGGGTTGCATGCCTCCTTTGAGACAAGCCTGTCCAGCGGTATTAGCCTTGTTCAATAACCATCGTTCTTGGCAAGCTCCCTCCTCCCTTTCACGATCAATGAGGCTCTAATGGATCCTCAATGTTTTCCCGAAGATGGCCATCCATCAACTGCTGGAGATGCTATTAAATTAAGTGTAGGTCCAATGATGTTCAGAAGCTAATTCTTGGTTCATAAAAGAGACACGGGGAGGGGAGTGGTATTTTAAAAGGTATTTTATTTTGAATAAAGACAGTCTTTTCTTCTTGGGTTTCTGTGTCGTTGGCCTGTGGTCTCAATAGTTGCAAATCACCAAGGAAAGAGTCGTAGTAAAAAAAGAAAGAATGCTCCAAAATTGTGCTTTATTCATGGGAGTCTCTGTTCTTATAATCCTGCGTGACTTTAAAAATTGTAGGGAAGTCGGGTTATAGTATGGCCCAGCGTGGTATAATGGTTTGAGCGTTGGACCAGGACTCTGGAGACCTGGGTTTGAATCCCCACTCAGCCATGGAAACCCACAGGGTGACCTCAGGTGAGTCACATACTCTCAGCCTCAGAAAAACCCATGATAGACCTGAGGGTCGCCATAGTCAGAAATGACTTGAAGGTACACAGTAACAACAAGGGCTATAGTAGGGCACAAATACCCTAAAGGCACCAGATCCTTTCTGATCTTAGAAACTAAGCAGGGTCAGCCCTGGTTAGTACTTGGAAGGGAGACTACCAAGGAATCCCAGGTGCTGTAGGCCATAATTCAGAGGAAGGAACTGGCAAAACCATGTCTAAGTATTCTTTGCTTAAGAAAACTGTGTGAAATTTATGGGGATGTCATAAGTTGACAGATGACTTGAAGACAGATAGACACACATACACACACATACAGAGGATATAGTGGAGCTAAGGCTCCTGGGACTGAATTACTGGGACATTCTGACTAGCTGGGACAGTAGTTTTCTTTGCAAATCTCTTTCTTTCTTGTTCCTTCCCAGTTAGTGTGCAATCCTCCCAACACTGTTGATTCCCAACAGTGATACTTTGTTCTGATAGCCTCTCATTGCAATGCAAAATATTTATTTTTCATGGGCAATCTGGACCCATTAGCTTTACAAAAGCGCTGCCACCGGTGGAAGTGAAAACTGCTAGATTCGCAGGTAGTGAATCCCATGCCGGGGTGGTGGTGCACCAATTACCCTTGCTGTTTATTCCAGAGCTATCCAAAGTGCTGAACCTATTTTGGTAGGGAGAGTTGGAACTTCCTTCAAAATCTGGAATAAAACCCAGAGCAGATTCACAGCATCCCCGGACATGGAAACCTCCTGCTGCCACTACTAGGATGGGTTTGTGGATTTGGATCAATGCAACTGCCTCTGTTTTTGGATCTCCTTGCAGGGCATGGGCATTGGGATTGGCAGAGGGAATGCCCACACTTGAAAAATTTGACACTGTACCACTAGTGTGTGTGTGTGTGTGTGTGATCTATCTATCTATCTATCTATCTATCTATCAGTGCATGTTGTTTAAACTTATCAGAAGACTTCAGGGGTATTACAGTAGGCCCTTGGTATCTGCTGGGGTTTGCTTCCAGGACCCCCCTACCCTTCATACCAAAACACGGATACCAAAATCCGTGGGTGCTCAAGTTCCATTAAATATAATGGCATAGTAGTAAAATGGTGTCCCTTATATAAAATAGCAAAATCAAGGTTTGCTCTTTGGAAATTGCAATATTCTTCTTCTTCTTCTTCTTCTTTTTGGAATATTTTCAAACTGTGGATGGTTGAATCTGTGGCTAAAGAATCTGTGGATATGGCGGACCAACTGTTTACCCACATATATTTCATGGCATCAGCGGTCTGTTTATGTACAGGACACTTTCCCCAAACCTCATGGTTGCAGCAGTGTCATTTAGTCTAAGTGCTGATCGACATCCAGCCTTTGGTGAAACGGAGAAAACTGAAATTGAAGGGAATGTTTGGCTTGCAGACAGATGCACACTCAAGGAAGCATTTAAGCGCAGAACGTTCGACTGGCAGGCTCTCCGGAGACATCTACTGTTGTACCAGGGATGGGCAGGAGGTATTTCAGGATCAACTATTGGTAAATGGCTGGATGATTTGCTGCTGATGCTGATTTTATTTATTTATATCCTGCCTTTCTTTGGATATAGGGACTCAAGGGGGCTGCCGGCCAATTTAAAACTTAAAAACAATGCAAAAGTACAGTGGGGCTTGTCATCCGCGGCTTGCCATCCGCGGATTTTAGCATCTGCAGACAGCAAGCTCCATTGTCCCCAATGAGGTGTGCACCACCATTAGGGACAATGGGACTTGAGGTCCCATCTTTTTTCGTATCTGCGAGGGGTGATGGTTTTGGAACGGATCCCCCCCCCCCCCCCGCTGATACAAAGGTCTGATTGTATTACCGAGTATAAAGTTGGGAAAAAACCTGCAACCCAATTAAGCCACTGGTTAAAAAGTTAAAAACGTGCCACGTTAAAATATAAAAACATGTATTTAAAAATGATATACAAACCTTGACATCTGAACTGCGCAGCATTTAATATTAAAAAGTTAAAAACGTTCCAGATTAAAATATTAAAATGTATTTCAGTGATATACACACCTTGATATCTGAATTGCACAGCATTTAAAAGCCCAGCCCCTCATCACTTTGGAAAACTTATGACAATCTTAAGGCAAAGCTATCATGGGGTTTTCTTGGCAAGTTTCCTCAGAGGGTTTTTTCCCATTGTCATCCTCTGAGGCTGAGAGAGTGTGACTTGCCCAGTGGAGTTCCATGGCCGAGCTGGGATTCAAACCCTGGTCTCCAGAGTCATAGTCCTCAAACCACTACACCACACTGGCTCTCACACACCACGCTTTTTTGGAATACAGTTCTTAAAAAAAGAACCCAGTGGCCATGCTTTCTGTGGATTTTGGGGAAATTTAGTCCCAAACCCATTACTTTTCCAACTTTCAGTAGGTGCTGCTCTGTACCAGAAGCAGCAAATGGGCAACAGGCCTTTTAAAAAAAATCATTGGGTGCAGGTAAAGAGTGTGCTGCTGCAAAGCTAGAGAAGAAATAGCTTGAAAGGTACTTTTTAATTTTTTAAAAAATGCTCTCGTAGCTGTTCTTAAGGCGTGGAAGCTCCTTTCAGTGGTGAGAGAGCAGGTCTGCATGCTTGGATGCTTGGATGAACAGAATGTGACCTCAGAAATCTTCTCTCTTGTCCAGGTCTCATGGTACCAAGTGACGTGTCCTTCTTGCGAGATCCAGTCGCCAGAACCCCCAGAGAAGATGTCGGGAGTGCAGGTAAGAACAAAGGAGGGGAGCCTTTGGGGGAAGGGTTGTGCTATCTCTCGATTTTATTGCAATAATGAGTCTTTTTAGGATGCATCTACACGGTTGAAATAATATAGTTTCTCGCCACTGCTAAGTGCTGTAGCGACAACAAGTTTATTGATTAGTCAACTGACCATATCAACCATATAATACAATGTTTCAAAACTCAAAATACAACATATCACAATACATACAAAATGGAATAAATCACTCCAACATACATCTAAAATTAGCTGGGGGGGGGTTAAAACATATTCGGTGGAATAAAACAACTGGATAAAATAATATGCAAAATAAGCTACAAATACAATATAAAATATAACAACTGCCTTTCTGCCATGCAGGAAGATACAATCGAAGCACTCCCGACACATGGCCATCCAGCCTCTGCACAAAAACCTTCAAAGAAGGAGACTCCATCACACACTCGGGGGGTGCATCTACACTGTAGAGATAAAGTAGTTTGACATTACTTTAACTGCCATGGCTCTGTCCTACAGAATCTTGGGATTTGTAGTTTTACAAGCCTTTATCCTTCAGTGCTAAAGAGTGCTGGTGCCTCTCCAAACGACAAATCCCAGGATGCTGTAGAACAGAGCCATGGCAGTTAAAGTAGTGTCAAACTGCTTTATTTCTACAGTGTAGGGAGTGCTTTGATTGTGTCTTCCTGCATGGCAGAATGAGGTTGGATTGGATGACCCTTGGGGGTCTCTTCCAAGTCTATGATTCAAATAATCAGAAATGAAGTGCTGGAAAAGAGTTTCACAGGTACAATCGGCTGCCAAAAAGACAAGTATATGGGTCCAAGAGCAAATGAGACCTAAACTCTCCTTAGGAGCCGTGTAAACTGAGGGTGTTTGTACTTTGCATATATCATGAGACTATATTACTCACTAGAAAAGACAATAATAAAGTGGACGGCAGTAGGAAAAGAGAAGGACCACACTACACATGGATTGATTCAATGAAGGGAAGCCGTGACATTGATTCAGTGAAGCCTGAGTTTACAAGACCTGGAACCTATTCTTCCTATTCTTCCTATGCTATTTCCACCTCTGATACCAAATCTTCTCTTAAAGAAGTAATGCCCAGGAACACCATCTTCTTCATCAGTGGAGGTATACCTGCACCATGAATCTCTGCAGATTTTCTTGCCAGGCACCATGCTTCTCGTTCCTAAAACAGCAACCCGATTCTGAACTTTTGGAGGCACAGCGTCTTCCGCCTTGAGTGATGTGGTGAGATTTGTGGGTACCACCCAAAATGGCATCAAACAGCAAATCTATTCCAGGTGCAGAGAAGTAGGACGCGCCCAAGATCTGGCCCCCGCTGTGCGGAAATGAGGGCAGGGAGATGGCCTCCTTCATTTAGATGCTGTGCAAGGATGCAGACCATCTCTGGTTGAGGAGTTTGACTTGCACACAACACTCTGAGTCAGTGTCTGAACCTTTAGCTTTGCAGGTAGGTGCCCTTGTGTGAGCGCTGGGTGTGTGGTGTTGTGAGCACCCTGCGTCAAAGACAGTGTGACCAGATGTCATAATCGCAAAGGAGGACAAGGCACTGCTACCTGTAGGACCTTCAAGAAAAATGAAGAACATTTCCCAAATGTCATCAAAGCTAAAAACACCAATACAAATACAAATTCATGCTTCCTAGTCATGCTCAAAATGGAGGACTTCTGGGCAGAAGGCTGAATTGTAGGACATGTCTAGGAAAGGGAGGGTGTCTGGTCACCCTGGCCAAAGACCATCTTGATCACTATCTTTAGATATCTGCAGAGTTGTCATGTAGAACATGTAGTAAACTTGTTTTCTGCTGCCCCAGAGACTAGAACACAAACCAGCAGATTCAGATGATAAGAAAAGAGATTCCACCTCAACTTTAGGAAGAACTTCTTTACTGTCAGAGCTGTTTGACAGTGGAACAGACCGCCTTGGGAGGCTGGTGGATTCTCCTTCTTTGGGCGTCTTTGAACAGAGGTTGGATGGACATCTTTCAGGAGTGTTGTAGTTTTATATAACTGTATGGCAGGAAATTGGACTAGAGGATCTTTGCGGCCCTTTCCAACTGGTAAGATTCAACAGTTACTGTTGAACATAAAGAAAACAAAAATAATGACCACAGGGAACTTACACACATTCAAACTAGACAGTGAGGAAATAGAAATACAGTAGTAAAAGAGTTCTCATGTCTGGGATCAAACATTGATCAGAATAGGGACTGAAGCCAGGAAATCAGGAGAAGTCTAAGAATGGGGAGGATGGTTATGAAAGAACTAGAAAAGATCCTATAATGCAAAGACATACAACTCCACACGAAAGTCAGAATCATGAAAGCCATCGTATTCCCTATTACCATGGATGGATATGAAAGCTGGACAGTTAAGAAAGATTATAGGAGGAAAACTAATGCCTTTGAGAGAATGTGTTGCTGGAGAAGAGTGCTGAGGATCCCATGGACAGCCCAAAGGACAAACCAATGGGTCCTAGAGCAGATCAAGCCAGAAATACCCCTAGAAGCCAAGATGACAAGACTTAGACTGTCATACTTTGGACACATCATGAGAAGGCATGAATCACTGGAAAAGACAATAATGTTAGGAAAGGTGGAGGGAAGTAGACAGAGAGGAAGGCCACATGGACTTTATTAAAGAGACCACGAATATGAGTTTGCAGGAGCTGGGCAAAGCAGTAGAGGCCTGGAGATGTCTCATCCATAGGGTCGCCATGGGTTGAGACTGATGCGAAGGCAGTTAACAACAACAATGAAAGGCAAATCATGGGGCTCACTCTCTTATTTCCTCCCGACCCTGCTGCTTTCTGTAATGCAAAGCAGGGCTGCAATATTTATTCATTTTGAACATGGTTGGACCAAGGGTGGCCCAGGGGCACATGTGGCCTCTCAAATGCTGTTTTGTCCTCCCCAGACTCCCCCAAGCTGCCCTTTATCTGTCCCTCCCCAAACGGGGGAATTACCCATCCTGGAAACTACCACGTGGGGCAAATAATCTTTTAAACAGGTTGCAAGACACTTTTGCTCTGTTACTTTTTAAAGAAAATCCAATATTTTTCAAAGGTGGAAATGGTTGTCGTGGAGGTTGGTATTCCCTTCTGCCCTTGGACTGACCAAAGTCCCTCTCTGCAACTCACTCTTCAGCTGCTGCTGCACCACATTGTGATCATTCTGCTGCTGCTGGGGAGTTGTTGTTCTTGTTGTTTTTGTTGTTGTTGTGCCTTCGAGTCATTTCCAAGCAATGGCAACTCAAAGCTGAACCTATCGTAGGGTTTTCTCAGCAAGATCTGTTCAAGGGAGGTTTGCTTTTGCCTCTCCTCTGAAGTTGAGAGAGTGACTTGCCTCAGACCATCCAGTGGGTTTCCATGATCAAGTGAGGATTTGAACCCTTGTCTCCCAAAGTCCTAGTCCAGCACTTAAAGCACTAATTTTTTTTTGGGGGGGGGGGGATTGATTTTGTCAAGAGGCAGCATGACATAATGGTTTGAGCATTGGATTGTGACTCTGGAGAACAGGGTTCAAATCCCCACTCAACCATGAAACCCCCATAAAGTCATAAACTTTAAAAGTAAACTTGCGGGGGGGGGGGAGTCACACTCTTTCATCCTCAGAGGATGACAATGGCAAACCTCCTCTGAAGAAACTTGCAAGGAAAACTTTATGATGGGGTTGCCTTAGGGTCGCCAGAAGTCAGAAACAACTTGAAGGCACACAGCAACAAAATTGGCTTTGTCCCTGTAGCCAGACATAGAATGACTACAACATCTGTTGAGATCTTCCAAGAACCCCAGTGGATTTCAGCAGATGATATAACCATTTACATCTGGCTATGGAGACACAGCAGCAGCCGCCGCTGAAAAAAAATATCCAGAGGAGACAAGTGACATAGTTCGTCATGCAAACCTCTTAAGCTTTTCCATGCCCTACAGGAACTTGGCCCCTTTGTATCTGCGTTGCTCCCCTTCCTTCCTTGCAATATTCACCAGTAATGGTAAGAAGAGACTTGTCAGTCTGTAATATGCCTCTGTTCTCTCCAACAGGCTGTCTGGCCATCTGGTACGGAATGTATTGCCAAGTACAATTTCCATGGCACTGCCGATCAGGACCTCTCATTCAGCAAAGGGGATGTCCTCACCATCATCTCAGTCACCAAGGTAACCTACTTGGCTCTGGTGCCATAGAGCAATCTGAAATTAGAATCTGTGTCTCTCTCTGTGTGTGTGCTGTTGTGTATTTTTGTTCATGTGTGTATGTGCCTTCAAGTCACTTGTCAACTTATGGCGACCCCATGAAGTTCATAGAGGGTTATTTTAAGGCAAGGAATACTCCGAGGTGGTTTTGCTAGTTCCTTCCTCTGAAATATATAAGTTTATTGCACAGCATTTCCAAACTGATCTGGGCACGGTCTGGGATCGGCATGGAATGGGCGAGAACGGGTGTTACCGCACAAGAGAGCGCCACCGATGTCGCCGGGAGTCCCCAAGCCGTTCCCTATCCATGCTATGGCAGCCAAATTTGAAGAACGATTTTGAACCATTCTTCAAAATCAGATACCAAGAATGGCTGGGGAACAGCTTGGTGACTCCTGGCGCCATCGACGACATTCTCCTGTACGGTAACATGCGTTCTCGCCCCGTTCTGTGCCATTCCGTTCCTGTTCCTTCAAGTGCCGTGCGATAAACTTAATACCCAGCACCTGGCATATGTTGGTGGTCTGCCATTTTAATACTAACTAGGCCTGATCCTGCTTAGCTTCCAAGATCAGATAGAATCTTGTTTACCCTTTAGCAAACCTCAAGGACTAATTTCTTACCCGAGGCTAGTTCTTTATTCCTTCTTTATGCCTTCCTGCCTTGGGCTTCTCTAGAGCAATGATTCTCAGTTTTTGGACTAACAAGATAGTTTGGATTTCAGCTCCCAGAATCCTTGTTCACCGGTCATTGTTGGCTGGAGTTTCTGGAAGTTGAAATCCAAAATCTCTGGTTGAGGTTGAGAATCCCTGGTTTAAAAGATCGTCAGCACTTCTGGAAACACTTATATATCGAGGATGGTACTGTGGCTCCAGATATATGAAACTGGCTATACGAGAAGAATTTATGAAGGAGGATTTCAGAATCGTACATTACTCATAGAGGAATGGAGGCACTCACTCTAATCTGCAGGTTTATGGGCATTGATCATTTACTGAAATCATCCGCTTGTCTCTTTTCCAGAAGTACTGAACACCCCCCCCCCCGAACAGCTTGCCTGGTTTTTAATTATTTCCATATAGTAAAATAACAACAGCAACAACAACAACATCAAAGTTGGCAACCAAGAAAACATAAAATAAAATAGGGACGAAACGGATTTCAAATTTAGATGCTGCCCAAATTTGTACCTAGTGAACAAGTTTTGTAATGGATACCAAAAAGGCACTAACTTGTAGTGAGCTTTGTTTCACAGATAGTGTGCCACTACCAAAAAGCAACTCAAAGCTGAACCTTTGGGCACCCAGAGCAGGGCACTGGCATAGTGCCACTGGTTATGTAGATAATCCCTAGTTTACCAAATTTTGAACCAGTTGAAGCTTGCAAACAGATTCCAACTGTCCCCACCTATAATGCATAGTTGCTATTTTAATTTGGAGGTTACCTATGCATGGGTAGCTATGGAAAAATCAGGGCTTAGGGTGGTGTATGTGTTTGTGGCGGAGGGGGGATG
This sequence comes from Phrynosoma blainvillii, assembly GCA_026167975.1. Classification (NCBI taxonomy): domain Eukaryota; kingdom Metazoa; phylum Chordata; class Lepidosauria; order Squamata; family Phrynosomatidae; genus Phrynosoma; species Phrynosoma blainvillii. The sequence continues at coordinate 23,361,931 of JANUYF010000010.1, read as the reverse complement.
TTTGCTGTAAGACTTTTGTCATGGATTCGGTAGAAGAGAAGAATGTCAAACGCCTTTGCATTCCATCTGGAAGTAGTTCACGAGTCTCAGCGTGTTTTTTGAAGTTTTCTGTGCTTAGTTTTGTGGCCTGCCTTCCATCCCTTGTGGCCCAAAAAGAAATGGGGGGAAATGGCATGTCTTAATTAAACCTGAGCGTTAGTTAAAATTCTTTTAAAAGTAAGCCAGTGGGTCAAATCCCGGGGAGCGGTTTGGCTGATTTAGCAATCCATATTTACCAGGAGAATTAAGCACTTGTCCAAGAGCTGGAAAAGGTTCCTTGAGTGGACTGCAACTCCCAGAATGCCATGCTGTCTGGGGCATTCTGGGAGGTGTAGTCCAAAAAAGGTCAGTTCTCCAAACTGTGATGTGTCCAGCTTGCCTGGTGCTGTATTTTACAACACTTTGGAATTTATTTATTTATTTATTTATTTGTAAAGGGTGCATTGGGGAAGATGCTGCCATCCAAGGTCTTCCGGGGGTCTAATAGTTGCCCCAGTTGCCCACCTCTGCCTTAGGCACATTGTGTTGCACTACTTTCAATCCATGTGATTCCCCCTGGCATAGCTCAGAGAGGAGGAAGGGGCTAGGAAGATGTCAATTCAAGTAGAAAACCAAGATAGGAAGGAATAGTCTGGGCTGGAGACTTTCTCCCAGCTGTGCTAGACTTTTATTGCAGGGCGTTTTTAATCTTGGTGAAACCTTGAGTAATATGGGATCAGGGAGAAAGCAACACAGAAGCTGGCCAACCAAGCAGGATGTAAATGACTGCCCACTCACTGATTCAAAGATAGAGCCGTTTTAGTCTGGAAGATCATTCTGCAAAGGGATCTTGCAGCACTAACTGAAAGAAAGAGGTTGGTGGCATGAGCTTTCGTAGATTTGAGCCTGCTTCCTCAGATGTATGGACTGACTGATTTCTTTAGATGTGGTGGACCGTGAAACCCTTCTCTGTGACTCACCAGTCATTGCTCACGATGCCTTTCTCTTCCCAGGATCCCAACTGGTACAAAGCGAGGAACAAAGTGGGCCGTGAGGGCATTATCCCCGCCAACTACGTGCAGAAACGGGAAGGCGTGAAAGCCGGAATCAAGCTCAGTCTGATGCCGTGAGTCTCAAAATGCATTTCTCTCCATTTGCTTGTTTCCTACTTTTTAAAAAAACTACCACTGTAAAACTGTTTCTATTCCTTATTGTTTCGAGGTATATATTTTAAAAAATTCACATGGTCCTATTGTAGACTGTTTAATTTGCTCAGTAGGTTTTGTAACCCTATACCTTCTCTCTTCCTTCTACCCCCTATATTATTACTATATCCTCTAATATCAGGAGCATTGTGTTTATAATCATTGAATTGTTTAAGAAAAGTTTTAAAACATTCTTTTAAAAAATAATAATCAAATTTTGATCTTTTTTTAAATCTGGGGGCTTTCTCTTCTCCTTCCACTGACCCTCACTCCATCCACACCATCTCTTCTGCATTTTAAAGGGAAGTAGCCTGTACCTGCCAAAAGGCAGATGTTTGGGGAGAATAGCAATAGCATGTACATTTCTATACCGCTTCATAGTGAACTCAGCACTCTAAGCAGTTTACAATCTGTAAGGCAATTGCCTCCAACAAGCTGAGTACTCATTTTACTGACCTACGAAAGGATGGAAGACTGAGTCAACCTTGGAGCTTTCTGGGATTCAGCCCACCATGTTGTGGCTGCAATATCAGCATTTAACCATTGCACCACCAGGACTCTTTGAAGAAGTGTCACTTGCACTTTAGGTGTCACTTTGTGCAGCCTGCGCCCTATGCACCCCTCTAGTGACACTCCTGAAAGCGATCCTAGTTTATGCACTGAAAATGCTAGAAAAATGGTTTAGGGACAAAGCGGGTACCATGAAAAATGGCAGCAGTTTCATTCTTTTTCTTCCATATAATCCGTATAATCCACCCCGCGCACTCAGGAATTTGTTGCAACCTATAAAAACTAGATTGTCTGCAACTGCCCAGAGGACCTTTACGGCTACCGCTCCCAGATTGTGAAACGGCCTGCCGAATGAGATCCGTCACATTACCTCCTTAAACAGCTGTAAAAAAGCTGTTAAGACGAATCTCTTCCGGCAGGCCTTTCCTGAGTAGACAGCCGGCCACTGAAAAAGCTGTGTCTGTTACACCCTGACTTCTCTCTCAGTTAATTTAAACTTTTTTTGTTACTTGTTGTGTATTGTTGTTTTAAAGCAGGGGTCCCCAAACTACGGCCGCTGGCCGGACCCGGCCCGCCGAGGCCTTCCTACCGCCTCGTGCGCCGCCGCCGCCACTTGCGCCTGCTGCTGGATGCCATTTTGTCTTCCAAAATGGCATCCGGAGTTGTGCGCATGCACGCGGCATCACACACACATGCGCACGACTCTGGACACCATTTTGGAAGACAAAATGGCACCGGCGGCGGGCGTGCATGCACACTACTTTGGGCACCATTTTGTCTTCCAAAATGGCTCCCGGAGTCGTGCGCATGCACGCGCGCCTCCGGCCTTCTGGAAGATCTGGGGGCCAGCGAACCAGCCCCCGGATCAAAAAGTCCAGGGACCCCTGTTTTAAAGTATGTTTTAAACTATGATTGTTTAATTGTATTGGGGGGGGGGTTGTTGGGAGACAGAAATGTATGTTTTAGCATGTAAGATGCCCCGGTTGTGTTCACAAAGAGGCGGAATACAAATAAATTATTATTATTATTATTATTATTATTATTATTATTCCTCTCCTCTATTCATGGGTCTCTCTTTCTTATTCTCCCCCAGTTGGTTCCATGGGAAGATCACGCGTGAACAAGCAGAGCGGCTGCTGTATCCGCCAGAGACGGGGCTCTTCCTCGTGCGAGAAAGCACCAACTACCCAGGCGACTATACTCTCTGCGTCAGCTGCGAAGGGAAAGTAGAGCACTACCGCATCATCTACTCCTCCAGCAAGCTCAGCATCGACGAAGAGGTCTACTTTGAGAACCTCATGCAACTGGTGGAGGTAAGCTGAAGCTTTGTGGTGATGGCAGGGAGGTGTCTTTAACTGTCTTGGCAACATCCTATAGAATCCTGGGATTTGTCGTTTTATACAGTCTTTAGCCTTGTGAAGTCGTAGGCTGTCATGGCCATCGTCCATAGTTTTTTGTGGGTTTTTCCTGCTGTGTGGCCATGTTCTAGAAGAATTTCTTTCTGGTGTTTCGCCAGCATCTGTGGCTGGCATCTTCATTCTCTGAAGGTGCCAGCCACAGATGCTGGTGAATTGTCAGAAAGAAATAACAACAACAACAACAACAACAATATCTATCCTGCCCCTCTGCAAAAAGCCATCAAGACGGATCTCTTCCAGCAGGCCTACCCGGAATAGACTACTTGATCTTCCTCCCGTTAGATACCCCCCTACACTTTCTCACTGTGTCCTAGAGAGCTAATGTTTTAATGTTTTAATTCTATGTTGTGTTTTTAACTGACATGTTTATTTAATATATTTTTAATGGGGGGGCTATTCTTATTGTAATTTTGTTTATTGTTTATCCTGGGGTAGTTTTACTCCATTTATTTTAGTTGTAAGCCGCCTTGATTGCTCTGCAAAAGGCGGGGTATAAATAAAATTGTTGTTGTTGTTGTTGTTGTTGTAAGCAATCGGGGTGGCTTACAACAATAAAATACCACAATCTACAATCCCAAAACCCACCCAAATTGTTCTAGTTTTTAGCCTTCTCTGCTAAAGAGTGCTGGTGCCTCACCAAACTACTGATCCCAGGATTCCATGGGAAAGATCCATGGCAATTCAGGTGGAACAAAAGCACTGTAATTGTGTGGTGTGAATGAGCCCCAGTTTCTGCTCTCTGTCTGGGGAGTCCTATTTAAAATCCCAGACACGAAGGGAGCAGTGGCAATTCCCGACCGAGGAAAGAAAGCCAGTGTCCGCACCTGCTGGATTTAAGCTGCTTCCCTAGCAACTTAGCTTGCATTTGTTTGCAAAAAAAATCTGCCTTGCAAATTTTCCACCTGCTCATTTGTGTTTGTGGCTGCCTGTGTGTATATGTGTGTGTTTTGTTCTTTGTTAATTCTTGGGTTCTAGCACTTTAATACTCCCACCATCCTGGCCTGGATGTCCAGAGTTGCCCACTCCTGTAATACACAATACAGTTCCTTCTTCTTGTGCAGACAAGATCCTGAAGGTGTGGAAGCCAGGTTTAGGATCAGCAGGCATGATCTCAGTCTTGGTCTGCTTCATGCGTTCAGTTCTATGTGAAACAAATGTCTTGAATTAGTTATACAGTATGTCGGTCTGCTGTTGTATGCCTTCAAGTCATTTCCAACTTCTGGTGACCTTAAGGTGAACTGATCACAAAGTTTTCTGAGGCTGAGAGTGTGTGACTCACCCAAGATAGTTCTAAGGCTGAGCGAATGTGACTTGTGCAGTGTGGGTTTCCATGGCTGAGTGGAGATTCGAACCCCAGTTTCAGGGTCCTAATCCTGGATTCAAACCACTATATCATGCTGGCTTTCAAATATGTCTTTTACCTAACTACAAATCCCAGGATTCCATAGGATGAAGCAGTGACAGTTGGCATGGTATCTAGTTAGTTTAACTTTACAGTGTGGATACATCCTTGACCACTGAGGATGGGGGATTCTGGGACTTGTCATCCAAAAGGTTAAGGCAATTTTGCCCACCACGTTCTGATAGGGAAGGAGAGGAAACCTCTCCAATATCTCAGCCTCTCTTCCTGCGTCTTATCTCAGCCCCATGTTTGAAGGGCTGGAGCATACAGATGCTAACAGTTACCCAAGGACATGCAAAATCTGCATCTACACTATAGAATTAATGCAATTTGACACTGCTTTAACTGCCATGGCTCATGTTATGGAATTCAGAGGTCTGTAGTTGTATGCGATATTTAGTCTTCTCTTTCACAGAGCTGTGAGAGCCAGCATGGTGTAATAGTTTGATTGTTGGACTGTGACTCTCGTAGACCAGGGTTCGAATCCCGACTCAGCCATGGAAACCCGCTGGGTGATGTTGGACAAGTCACACACTCTCAGCCTCGGAGGACGGCAATGGCAAACCCCCCTCTGAACAAACTTGCCAAGAAAACCCCATGATATGTTCACCGTGCGTTGGCTGTAAATCACAAACAACTTCAAGGCATGCGACAACAACACTCAGAGAGCTCTGGTGCTGCAACAAACCACAAATTCCTGGATTTCATAGGATGGAGCCTTATGCTCTGGGTTCAGTCCTGGGAAGGGGAGCTATTCCAGGGGAAATTTTTTTATTTTCCCATGTGGCTAGGAAAAGGACTTATGTCTTTCCAGCCTTTTGTTCGGTTGTCTGCCAGCTCAGCAACAACCTCAATACACAAAGAAGGCAGCCTGACCATAGTCTATGAAGCTCAGAGGTGCTAAATGCTTCCTGTCTCTCTCCTCGCTTTGCAGAGACCGGATGAAGCTCTGAGCGATACCGAAAGTCTCCAAAACAGGTGCAGGGGGCCCTTATTTTGCAGGCTTGTGCTACTTGTTTGGTTGTAGGGTCAGGGCAGAAAAACTGGGGTCTGAGTAGGGCAGGATCGGAGCAAGGATGAAGCCTGTTCCTCCTGAACCGAAGCAGTGGCTAGAGGAAAAACCGAACCTCTCCTTTCTTGGACCTGCAGCCTGCCTCTAGCATGACAAAGAGAGAGAAATGCATGCAACTCCCCAGGGGTGATAACACTAAAAACCACACAATGCGAGCAAGGCATTGGCTTTTTGGTAAAAGCGAGCAGGAGCTGTGCTTAGCTGCAGGTTGCCCCCTCGTGGAAGGAGCGAGTCTTTTTTTGGGGTGTAGAAGATATCTTGGATTCAAATGACAAGAAAAGAGATTCCACCCAAATATTAAAAACATTTTTTTTTTACTGTAAGAGCCATTTCAAAGTGGAATAGATTGCCATGGAGAGAGGTGGACTCTCCATCTTTGGATGTCTTTCAACCAAGGTTGGATGAGTATCTTTCCGGGCACTTTAGTTGTGGTTTCCTGCATGGCAGGGGGTTGAACTAGATGACCCTTTGGGGTCCCTTTCATGTTTAAAATTCCCAATGTATTTTTATCGAGCTCCTCTCCCAAAAGTCAAACAGTTTTGGAGTGTGCGTGTGTATCTTCCAGTCATTTCTCTGCATCGCTATCATCCTCAATGAGCAAAACATCATCCATATTCTAATAATTTCTGAATTATGGCCACCCTAAAGCGAATGTATCATGGGGTTTTCTTGGCAACTTTCTTCAGAGGGGATTTGCCTATGCCTTCCCCTGAAGCTGAGAGAGTGTGACTTGCCCAAGGTCACCCAACTGCTATCATGGCCAAGTGGGGATCGAACCCTAGTCTCCAGAGTCATAGTCCAACACTCAAACCACTACACCACTCCTACATACATAACATGCATAACACAAAAAAATCATTTGTAACCCATAAATGAACATCTTTTAAAAAATACATACTCTAACATACTCTATTAATCCTAACATTACAATTTCACACTCTACAACTTACAAAACTCTCTCTTGCTCTCTATAATCAACTTTCTTTTCTTTCTTTATCCCCTTTATCTTTCCACTTCTATTTCTTCCCTTTCCCCCTCTTCCAAGTAGGCATGCATAGGATCATCTTGCAAGTTAGCTAAGCTCTTGTCCCATTCAAATCTTTGGGTTTCTGTGTAATGAGGACTACCCTGTCTCATAGATTACAGTGAGCATAAAACATGACTAACTTTAATCCTGGATCCAACCCCATAACGTATTCCTAACTCATTTGTCTCTTCTCTTCCTCGGCAGCATTACACTTCCGATGCTGATGGGCTCTGTACTCGCCTCATCAAGCCAAAGGTTATGGAGGGCACCGTGGCTGCTCAGGATGAGTTCTCGCGCAGTGAGTCTCTTCTAAAGACTGGGTTCGTCCTTTTCATGCCATATCCCACATCCCGCAAGAGAACATTGTTTGTTCTGCTTCACCTTTTGCCTCGTGTCTTTCCAGGTGGATGGTCCCTCAACATGAAGGAGTTGAAGCTGCTGCAAACCATCGGCAAAGGGGAGTTTGGAGGTGCGTTGCTCAGTGATGGCATAACCACATCTTTTTTCCCCCTCTAGGCAACAAGGGAATTCATGCACTGAGTGTGATTTTGTTGTTACACATTGCTAGGGAATTTTGCTTTAGCCAAGATTGGATATTGCTTTTATTTGTTATGTTTGGAATTGTTAGTTGGTTTTAATTGACATGTAGTTTAATGACTTTTTAAGGGGAGGGGAGGGAATTATATTATTTAAGCTGTATGCATTTTAGTCTTGGAAACCACCCAGATTGGCTCGCCACCGGGCGGTATATAAATACTATTATTATTATTATTATTATTATTATTATTATTATTATCAGAGATGAAGAGGCCATAAAAGTCCATTTCAAATGAGAGATGAGCTTTAATGCCCATGAATTCTTTGACATCTCTGAGCAAAACCTATTGAATTGTGCTCTTTTTTTTACCCCAAGCCAAGGGTGGGCAACTGCAGCAACTTTTATGGCCTGGGACCCCTTGGGATGGGTTTAGAGCAACAGAGATGAATTGAAAAACAACAGCAACAGCAACAACCAAGTGGCCAGAAATCCAGTTATGCTTCTCAAGAATGGGTATCTTTTGGTGTTCAACACTACAAGGAGGTCTGGCAACCTATAGAAAAAGAAAACTGTTGCATCTGGAGGCTTATGGGAATAACAATTTGCCTTCTTTTTTGTCCAGGAAAAAAAAAGTCAAGCTGGGGATTCAGGAGGTGCCAAGCACCAAAAAAAGAAAAGAAAAAGGGCCCCATGCAACCTCATGCACTTTTTTGCCCCTGTTGAATCAAAAGGGAGTTGTTGTTGTTGTTGTTGTCTTGGGATTGGTTTTCTCATACTCCAGTGGAGTAGCACAGTACTGGACTCTTTAGCAGGTTGCTGTTGGGAAGAGGATACTGGGTGCAATAGATTCATGGTGTAATCCAATGGGGAGGTCCCTTTGTTCACGTATTTGCCACCTCTCCGTCCCATCCCACCCTTCAACCCATCGTTCTCCTTCTTTGCAGATGTGATGCTGGGCGAATACCACGGGAACAAGGTTGCCGTGAAGTGCATTAAACACGATGCCACCGCACAGGCCTTCCTGGCTGAAGCTTCAGTAATGACGTGAGTACTGCGTCTTAAGAAGGAGAGGACTGATATTGAGATGCAGATTCAGTCTAAACTAGAGATAATGATAGGAAACTCTTGCTCAGATCTACTACAGTATGGTGTTGTTTCCTTTCTTGGGGGTGGATGTGTGACTGCAGCCTTAGGGAAAATAGGCTTTCCCCAATGGCATCCCCACCTCTGGTGTCACCCATTGTGGGGTGCTGCTGCTAGGGGGTGACAGTGGCCAAAGGGGCATGCTCAGGCCTCTCCTTCTCTGTGGCAGCAGACGTCTCCTTGTGAGGAGCCCACCACCATTGTGGCAAATCCAGGAGGGGTGCACTTGGACCTCCTCACCCCATAGTGGGAGGAGGGCCTGACCAGGTGTCACCCCTCTTCTGGAGTTACATCATGGGGACCAGGGGACAGATAATAATAATAATAATAATAATAATAATAATAATAATAATAATAATAATAATAATTTATACCCCACCCCTCTGCAAAGCAATCGATTTTTTCCTCCCATCATCCCCTTCTTGTAGGCTATGCTACACAGCAACACATCAAGCCCAAATATCTCCATTTTCCTTTGCAGTCATTCCAGAAATGGTGACCAAAAGTGACGTCGCATCACTTTCTGTCGTTATTTTGGGAGGGTCTGCATTTGGGTTCTGGGGTGCTTGTGGCCGTGAGGTGGGGATATTGCTCATTTTCATACATTTGGAGGGCTTTCTACTTGACTTTGGGACAAAAGAGTCCTGGAAAATTAATTTACGGGGGGACCGGTGGGGTGCTTTAGGGGCCACAAAAGTGGAGTCCAGAGATGCACCATGCCCACCCTTGCTTCTTGGCAATGCTACTCTCATACTTGACCCCCACTGTCTTCTTTTGATCCTTCCCCACTATCTCATTGCAGACAGCTACGGCACAGTAACCTTGTGCAAATGTTGGGAGTGATTGTGGAGGAGAAAGGTGGCCTCTACATTGTCACAGAGTACATGGCTAAGGTAAGAACTGGTGGGATCCTTGTTGCTGCCAGCCAGAGGACTGGAACTGCTGTCCTAACTAAACCATTCTTGTCCTGTAAGAGTTTTAAGAGGAGCCCAGCTGGATCAGACCAAAAGCCAGTCCAGCACCATGTTCATCCACATGCCTGGTCTCCTCAAGTTCTTGCAAATGTCACTTCTTCTTGCTCTCAGAGAAGCAGCTGAGCTTTTTTCCTCCCTTTTCCCTCTGCTTCCCATATTCCTTGTGTGTCATGTCCTAAATTCAGGGGCTGCCTTGTTTTGCAAAAGCTACGCTGACAGCCTTTTTTGACTAAAAGAGCAAGGAACAAATGCGACTGCTAAATTGAATGCTACTGCTGCTGCTGCTGCTGCTGATAATAATAATAATTTTTATTTCTTACTCACTTCTCCCCAAGGCTCAAGGCAGGGTAGAACATAGATGAAAACACATAACGCCATTTAAATACATAGGTTAAAACACAGAAGCATTGGACACATTAAAATCTTTCAGACCTAAAACTAAAAATATACCAATTTAAAATTAATAGTTTAAAATCAACTGGATAGGCCTGCTGGAAGAGATAGGTTGGTAGGTAGGCAGATAGGCAGGCAGATTTACATCCCTTTGTGTAGGCTGTAGGCTAAGGTTTGCCTTGCGACTCTGCAGGAATACATGGCTTTTTAAAACAACTACACCTATATTCCTTCCATCTTGTGAGTGTCCTGCTTTCTCTGTCACACACAGTCTCCAAGATTGTGGGTTCAACCCTAGGGAGAAATGGATGGGATCCTGGATCCTTAACTGTCATCTCATCTCTCAGTGTTTAAATTTGCAATTCGCATGGTATAAGCAACAATACACATTCACTGGTTACTATTTCAGTGATCAACAGACACCAATAGCTACTTACTGATATTGCTTTAAAAGGCAATTTTATTTTGTGCCAACTGTAATCACTAATGGGTCAGGGTCCATATCTTGCATTTTTTATTCCCCTCTCAAACTATGATGTTCTGCCTCACTAGCAAAGTCCAGCCTCTGCACCATTCTGCTGGCCATAATTGTCAGCCCCAGAAGAACATATTTTCTAACCGATATACATATAGGTGTGCAGCCTCCCTCCCAATGGCAGGTGTCACAGAGAACCAGTAGCTTCCCACCATAACCTCCTTGCTTGCTTACGTTCCCAGATCCTGCAGAAATAATACTTTCAAAGTGCAGGAGAAAGTACCGTTGAAATCACAGGGGCATATTCTGAATAGACCTGCATTGGTTCATCCTGCATAAAGCTTCAAAGGGCTAGGAGTCATTGAAAAATAAGCTCGACTCTTAATTAGATCGGATTTCTCCATCTCTCTTGGGGAAACTAGGGGGAGGTTAAGGGGGAAGTAGAATCAGTTTTTCATAATTAGCTTAGAAAAAGGAAAATGGAGACAGGATGTGGTATAGAGGGGTTAGAAGAGCCAATGTGGTGTAGTGCTCTAAGCATTGGATTATGACTCTAGAGACCAGGGTTTGAATCCCTGCTCAGGCATGGAAAGCCGCCGGGTGACCTTGGGCAAGTCACACTCTCTCAGTCTCTAGAGGAAAGTAGAGGCAAGATAAATCTTGGTGAGTAGACCCTGTGATAGGTTCTCCTTAAGAGTCACCATAAGTCAGAAATGACTTGAAGACACACAACACGCACACAGAGGTTGCCTCCAGTCCTTCCTCCCAGTCCCCTTTCTAAGCAAACCTATCCTCAAAATGGAAGTAGAGGAATCAATAATGGGGGGATGCGTTCTGGCTGAAACCCAAAGAAATGTTGGAAATCTCTTGCTTTTCAATAGGAAGGGACGCCTCACCTCAGTCTTTTTATAGGTTGTGAATTTTATAACTGAGAATGGAGGACAGCTTTATTCTGAATTTTTTCACCCTCTTCCTCCATCAGGACTTGCAATATTAATCTTTCCTCCCTCCCGGTGCCTTTATTTTTGTTTGCAGGGAAGCTTAGTTGACTATCTTCGCTCTCGCGGGAGGTCTGTGCTCGGGGGAGACTGCCTGCTGAAGTTCTCCCTGTAAGTATGACTTCTACGCTGGTTTGCCTCTATGTAATCCTACGTATGGGTTTTGATGCAGAGCTCTGGAAGAGTTCCTTTTTGAGGACTACAACTCCCAGAATTCCTTCCACCATTATGCATAATTCTGGGAGTTATAGTCCAAAAGCAGGAACTTCTATGCCTGTGCACAGCTACATTTACACTCATTTGTGTGCATGCATGAATTTGGAACTGACTAAACTATTTGGCTACTTTGCTAATTACAGACAATGATGTTGGGTCTTTTTCTTTTTGGGTGAGGGGGAGCTGTGTGTGCTCTAGGCCAGCTTCAACACCCCTCAGTGCAAAATTGGTGTCTGTTTTAAGTAACTGACCAGCAAAAAGAGATGGATAGGTTCATCCAGAACCATAGCAAGTCTGCCTGGGATGGAGACATCCAATCTCTCTGTTCAGGAAATTGTTTTGGAGAAAAAAAGGATGTCTCTAGGGTAATGGCTGGGTCTTTTGTCAGAATGAGTCAAAAGCATGACCTGTGGCATTTCATACATTTGATATTACTTTTAGTGAAGAGGGAATCTAAAGTGAGACATAAAAATTGCAAGTTTAAAGACTCGTTTAAGTGCCAAAGAAAAGTAAATTGCTAGTGCAGAAAACAGGAATAGCAAAATCAGCCAACCAGTTAATTCAGAGGCTTGATCTACTTTCCAAAAGGCAGCAGCGGGTGGATGTTTCAAAACACTAGCTCAGGGGTAGGCAACCTAAGGCCTTGTGGGCTGGATGCGGCCCCCGAGGCCTTTGGACCGGCCCCAGGCTGGTCCTGCCGCCGTCGCCGCCCGCCATGATGATATTGATTATTGTTGTTATTACTTGTTCTTGGGGTTTTCTTGGCAAAATCTCCACAGGGGTTTTGCCATGGCTTTTCTGTGGCTGAGAGAGTGTGCATGCATATTTTTTTAATTTTTTAATTTTTTTAATTTTTATTTATTTATTTATTTATTTATTTATTTGTTTAGATATTGTACTTCGGCCCTACAATTGTCTGAGGGACAGCAACCCGGCCCCCAGCTCAAAAAGGTTGCCTACCCCTGCACTAGGTAGTCCAAACTGAAAAGGCCCTTGCTTTTCAAACAAGGGTTCCACTGTAAGGTGGAATTTGAAATAGTGGTTCACTTGTAGATCATAAATCTGGAGTGGCTTATATGGAAATAGTCTTCATCAAGGTAATAATAATTCCTAATGTCTCCTAAGGGAGTGGAATAATAGAATTGTAGCATTGGAAGGGACGACAAGAGTTGTCTTGTCTAACTCCCTCTTGTGCAGGACTGCAGTTACAGAATTCCTGATAGATGCCTCCAACCTCTGTTTAAAGTTCTCCAAAGAAGGAGAGTCCACCACCCTCTGAGACAATCTATTCCACTGTTGAACCGTAAAGTTCTTCCTAATATTAGGGGGAATCTTGTTTTCCTGTAATTTGAATCCGTTGGTTTGTGTTCTACAGTCGCCCCTCCATTTTCATGGACTTCAAGTCCGCGTCCTTCACCTGTTTGCAGGGGGTGAAAGGAGAGAGTCAAAATGGGGTATGAAGCTTGAATATCCACGATTTTCCATTTTTCCGCGGGGGGTGGTGGTGTCCAGAACAGATCCCCCGTGAGAACAGACGGGTGACTGTAGTCTCAGGAGCAGCAGAAAACAAGCTTGATCCATCCCTTCAGATATGTAACGATGAATATCATGTTATCTCTAAGTCTTCTCTTTCTCCGGCTAAGCATGCTCAACTCCCCCAGTCATTCCTCATAAGATTTGGTTTCCAGATTTTTTATCTCCTTGGTTGCCTTTCTCTGGAAGGTTTCCTGGTGAGGTCTGACCAAAGCCAAATAGAATGGCACCATTACATCCCTTGATCTGGACATTACACTCCTGTTGATGGAGTTTAGAGTTGCATTGGCTTTTTTGGTTGCTTCATCACACTGTTGACTCATGTCTCAACTGTGGTCTACTAAAATCCCTAAATCATTTTCTCATTTACTGCATTCAAGCCAAGTATTTGTGCATTTGTCCTCTATTAGTGCATTTCATTTTCCTTGCCTAGATGTAGTAGCTTCTATTTATCCCTGTTGAAATTCATTTTATTCGCTTGGGCCCAACTATCCAATCTGTCGAGGTCATTTTGAGTTCTCCTCCTGTCCTCTGAGGTATTAGCTATCCTTCCTAGTTTGGTGTTGTCTGCAAATTTGGTTTACAAAATTAGTAAGCATTGACAACCTTATTTTCTGAGCACTGGCCTATATGTTTCTTCTTTCCCTGCAGAGATGTCTGTGAAGCTATGGCATATCTGGAAGCCAACAATTTTGTTCATAGGGACTTGGCAGCACGGAATGTACTTGTTTCAGAGGACAACATTGCCAAAGTCAGTGATTTTGGGCTGACGAAAGAAGCTTCATCTACCCAAGACACGGGCAAGCTACCGGTGAAATGGACAGCACCAGAAGCACTTAGAGAAAAGGTCTGTGAAAGTGACACAGCGGTCTTTCTCGTGTATTAACTTAGCTGTTGTGGACATTTGCATGATCATGGATGGTCAGAGGTGGCTTCTGATGGGTGCTTACATAGGGCCTTTGCTGACTGCTAGAAATAGTGCAAATTGAGTCCACCTTAAGGGTTAGGGTTAGGGTTACGGAATCATGGGAACTGTATTTTATTGTGGCACCAGAGCTCTCTGACAGAGAAGGCTCAATGTCTCAGGGAAAAAAAAACAATTCCCATGATTCCCTAGCACTAACCCTAACCCTTAAAGTGGACTCAATTTGCACTATTTCTGACAGTCTGCAAAGGCCCATAGTCAAAAACTTTTCAACTTGTTTTACCATAAGGGGTGGGGAACGTTTTGCAGCTTAAGAGCCGGATTTGTCTTCAGAGTTCTCAGGGTTCACATTCTTGTGTGGGGAGTGTAGCCAAAGGTAAAATTTATTACCTTCACGTTGTTTCTGACTCAAGGTGAACCTATTGCAGGGTTTTCTGGGACTAAGAATATGGGACTCGCCCAAGGTCATCTAGTAGGTTTCCATGGCCATATCATATGGGACAACGTGATCTCTCAGATACCCTGGTCCCAAGCCAGATGTGTATGTGTGTCTTTCTACTGTTGACAACTGTTTCTCTCAGTGATGGCCTCATGTTTGTTTAACTCTTGGCAGAATTTTTCAACCAAGTCAGATGTGTGGAGCTTTGGGATACTTCTCTGGGAAATCTACTCCTTTGGACGAGTGCCTTACCCAAGAATTGTAAGTTAAGCATGCACAACTCGGATTGGATTTTCATGGGGGTATATGTGGAGGAAATAATATTATCCACCCCCACCCTCCCCCATACATCTCTAGGTCCTCCAGTGCAACTCTGTGGTCAATATTTGCCAGACATTGACCATAGAATTGTGCTGGAGGACCTACAAATCCTTAGAGAAGTGTTCTCTCTAGGAATCTTTGGGTCTTCCAGTATGATGTCTGGTGGACGTTGGCCATAGAGTCATGCTGGAGGATGCAGAGATTCCTAGAGAGAACATATTAATCAAATCCATGAATAATCAAAACTTCAGAAGTCAAAGCCTATGGAGGGATGACTGTACTTACATTGACCTGTGGATAGGTCAACCCAGGTATTTTGGGTCTATTTTTCACTAAAATTGCTAGATTTACACATGAGTATATATAATGTATATCCAGGGGCTGCTGTGTTGGCTAAAGAGCAAAATACAACAACATCCAAAATCCACAAAACAGCAATACCTTTATTGGATCAACCAAAATGCACAAAATACATGATGCAAGTTTTCGAAACTCCGCTGGCTTCTTCATCAAGCAAAGGTGTAAAAAGTGTAATACCTTCAGGACTTTGTTTCTCTACTTTTGCAGCCTCTGAAGGATGTAGTTCCTCGTGTAGAGAAGGGGTACAAAATGGACGCCCCCGACGGCTGCCCCCAGATTGTCTACGAGGTGATGAAAAAGTGCTGGACCTTAGATCCTACTCACCGGCCGTCCTTCCACCAACTACGGGAACAGCTAGAGCATATCAAAGCCAGCGAGCTTTACCTGTGAGGTAGACAGGAGGGCGGGCTTTCTTCGGACGCGCCTCCTCCATCACTTCCTGTGATCCACCTCCTGTGCACGTGTGTCGGGGTAGGGCTGGGCAAGGGACCGAGTGAAGCGATATTATTATTTTTTTTTTCCAGGAATCCAAATTCCGCCACTCAAGGGACTGTACTTCAAGAAACATACGGGACTTATGTGCATAATCCCCCTACCTGCCCCGGCTGGTGGGTGGGGAGATTGTTAATTCCTCCTCCTTCAAGGATGGCTTTCTTTGTATCTTTTCAATTCCCCGCCCCCCCCCCCAGCAAAGTCATCTGAAGATGCACACAAGAACGAGTTTGTGAATTCGATTTTGCTGGGTCTCCGGGCCGTAATAAAGAGAGAGAAAGAAAAAATCTTGGAACGATACCCTTCCTCCCTATTCTTTCCCCTATCCCGTAGAAATCCCAATTCACCGGGGAAGGGCGTGACAATATTTTAGTAGCATGTTCTTCACCTTCCCATCCAACTTCCGCCTCACAGACCAACCTCCTCCCGCTTCCCAACCCTCGCCTTCCTTCCGCTTTTTTTGCATCTCCCTTGGAACCAGACTTGGTGCCTTCAGTTCCCGCAGGGAGGAATGAGAAGGCCACACAATGCCAAAACAACACCAGGAGGAGAGGTGGGCAAGGAAGACATCTTGGGGTGGAATGAATTTCCTACCCATCTCAATACTTCTGCAAACTTCTGGAAATACCCAAATGTCCAATCCAGTATCCTTATCCCCGACTTTTTTTTAAAAATTTTTTTGTTCAATTTTATATTTTTGGTTGATTTTTTAATTATTATTATTATTTCAGACTGCACCAGGAAATCAGCTGTTTTGCTGGGTTTTACTAAAGTTAAGGAAAAAATCCTATTTTTTAATGTAATGGTTAAAAATAATGTTTAAACACACACACACACACACACACACACACACACACACACCTGCTCTTAAACTTGGTAAATTCGCCCCACTCCTTGACCAAACGTATGTGGGGCGAGTTGAAAACTGCAAAGCCACCATGGACATCTGTGGGATTGATTTTTTTAATTTTATTTTTGCTTCAAACAGTGTTTGCATGCTGTCTCCAGAGGCCTTTTCCAGTCCTGTCTAGTGCTTTATGCTCATATAATGCTGCCAACTGTGAGATTAAACTGTAATAAAAACCATTCCATACGAACACATTACCTAACCGGCTTCAGCTGTGATCTTTTCACTGGGTTTGCAGCACTTCGGAGGAGGCTTGTGGTTTTGCATTAGCTCCTGGGGTCATTGTTATTGTTGTTGCTGTGTGCCTTCAAGTCATTTCTGACTTACGGCGACCCTAAGGTGGCACACTTATCTCTCTGGTTGTTGTCTCGTGCTTTCAAGTCATTTTTGATTCATGACAGCCCTAAGGTGGACTTATCATGGGGTTTTCTGGGGCTGAGAGTGTGTGACTTGCCCAAGGTCACCCAGTGGGTTTCCATGGCTGAGTGGAGAATTGAACCCTGGTCTCCAGAGTCATAGAATCATAGAGTTGGAAGAGACTACAAGGACTATCCAGTCCAACCCCCTGCCATGCAGGAACTCAAAATCAAAGCATCCCCGACAGATGGCCATCCAGCCACTGGGCCCCGGTGGTGCAGTAGTCAAATCCCAGTACTGCAGCTACAAGGTTGTGAGTTCGATCCCAGAGGGCTCCGAGGTTGACTCAGCCTTCCATCCTTTCATAGGTCAGTAAAATGCATATCCAACTTTTTTGGGGCAATTGGCTTACAGATTGTAAACTGCTTAGAGAGTGCTGAATTCACTATTAAGCGGTATAGAAATGTACATGCTATTGCTAAATTACAGCACACTGGGTCATAAAATTATAAAATTGGAAGGGGCCCCAGAGGCCATTAAATTCAACCTCAATCCTAAACCCAGCTCAGTGCAGGAACGCCATCTAGAGCATCCCCAGCAGGTAACTATCTGATCTCTTCTTGAAGATGTCCAGAGAAAGAGACCCCATCACCTCTCTAGGTAATTGGTACCATTGCCGAACAGCTCTTATCATCAAGTTCCTTCTAATGTCTAATCTCCCATAATCTCTCATAATCCCTCACTATGATGGGAAAGGCCACAAATTCTCTCTCTCGGATGTGAAACATATTCCTTTGATTCATTTAAAGGAAGGGTGAGCAACTTCATAGGGGGCAGGGGCCAATTCCTCCCCAATCGCTTTGTGGGTCACACACACTTCACATATAGCAAGCCCAAATAATTCCTTTTCCCTCTGCAGCCCCTCTCAAAATAGATGTCGCATCACCTCCTATTGCCATTTTGAGAGGGACTGCAGAGGAAAATGGGGACAGTTGTGGACAGTATGAGATTCTGGCATGCTTGAGGGCGTATTTTCGCGTGTGTTCGTGCACTTTTGCAAGCTTTTCTTTGTGACATTGCATTTCTGATTTATGGTGACCCAAAGGGTTTTCTTAGCAGGTTTCTTCAGAGGGGATTTGGTTGCCTTTCCCTGAGGCTGAGAGACTGTGACTTGCCAAAGTGGGTTTTCATGGCAGAGCAGGGATTTGAACTCTGGTCTCCAAAGTCATAGGTCACCACACAAATCACTACACCACATTGATCCTTTTTAACTGAGGGTGTGAGGGATTGTTACCTGGGACTAGGATTGGAAAGAACATTCACAGTTATTCGATTCCTGGCCGAAAAATTGATTTTCTAATACACAGGGAAACCTCCTTAGAAAGAATAATACAGTGTGCAATATTTTTTGTGCAATATTTCTCCCCTAGCATTGACATCCCAAAGTGTTTTGGGGAAATTTATTCTGTGCAGAAATACATGTGGGATTTGTGCACGAGAGAGAGAGAATTGTGGAATTTTGCAGAAAATAAACACTACTTTCCAAATAGCTACTTTTGGGAGTTGTTTGGTAAAAAATTGTTGTTGCACTTAGCTATGGCCATTCCTTGTAAAGTAAAAAGAAGGTACCTCATAGCAGATCACAATATTTGTTCTTCAATCCCAATCTTGTCTCCTCTGGAGTGAATGTCTTAGGGCAAGGGGAGGCGATGCAGCCCTTCAGATATTGTTGACCGGCAACTTCCATGAACTCTAGTCAACATAAGAAAAGGAAAAACGACCAATGACTATGTAATTAAATTTTATTAAACTGTCAAACTAGACTATATGAAATAGGAAAGTGAAAAATGATTATATATCCTAAATATTCACAAGGAAACTGATGCACTACAAAACACAGTCAAATAGCCAAATACTTGAATAGACAGAAAAAAAATATCTGAGTAGAAATTCCATTCTGAGAAAATTATGGACAAATGCTTCTTAAATCCATGAACAATGAAGATACAATAGATGTCTTCATCAATATTTAGGAATATCATCATTGATCACTACGCTTTACTGTTAATACTGGGTGTATTGGGTGTATTTCATATAATCGAGTTTGGCACTTTAATAGAGTTTAATTGTATAGGTCCAAAACACACTGCAGAAATAATCCAGTTTGAGACCGTTTTAACTGCCCTGGCTCAGTGCTAGGGCATCCTAGGAATAGTAGTTTGTTGTGACACCAGAGATCTCTGACAAAGACTAAATGTCTCACAAAACTACAGCTCCCAGAATTCCCCAGTACTGAGCCAGGGCAGTTGAGTGGTCTCAAACTGGATTATTTCTGTAGTGTGTTTTGGACCAGAGTTGTTAACCCTGTTCCTTTTCTTGTTAGTTTGCTCAAGGTGTGTTCTGGGTTTTTTTCACCCTCTAGGCAGCAAAATCATTGATGAAGGATTATGGAAGTTGCAGTCCAAGAACATCCGGAGGGCCACAATTGCCCACTCCTGTTCTGGGGTCTTAGGTGGTAATGGGTCTTTCACATCATCCTAGTTGGAAATGCAAATAACCGCACTGCAAAAGATGCGTGCTGCCACTGAAGAACAAATATGATAGCTGTACTATAGCTTTGCTAAGAACTCTTGCTTCGCCAACAGCCCTTGCTGGCTGCAAGTAGTTTGGGAATTGTAGTCTAAAAAAAAGAACTTTTCCTACCTTTAATTTGGAGTAGGTAATATAGACACACATAGACAAAGGGTCTGAATCAGTCTAAACTTGGGGGCATGGGGTGCAATAAAGTGACGCTCTAAGGTGGGGTGACACCACTGCTTCTCATAAATCTGTCTTTTTTGGGCAGAAATGGGCTGTGGCATCTGCTTGTGTCCCTTTAAAATGCAGAAGAAATAGGGTGAGACTCAGTAGGAGGAGAAAGCAGAGGCCCCAGATTTTAAATTTTAAATTTTAAATTTTGATTTTAATTTTTTTTAAAAAAAAATCTTTAAAAATATCACATTTTCACTTCAACCACATGCAACTATGTATATGTAAGTGCATTTAGGCTGTGCATATGATATTGTAACTTAAAGGCATATGGTTTTAATTTTGCTCGTTGTTTCTGTCACAACTATTACCATCATATTCAGTAATATACAGGAATTACGATTAATGAGTAACCTTAGTGCAAAAAGCATTGCTCAGGATTCTGTATGGGAGGAGGTCAATGGAAGCGGTGATGCCATGAGTTACCAAAGCAGGTGACACCAAATCTAGTGATGCCACTGCATTGTGGTATCCTAGTTGAAAAGTCAACAGAACCCAAATTTAAGTGCTACTTAGCCATCAGCAAACAGGTTCACCCATCAATGATGTTGAATCATTCATTGTGTTGCAGAATTATAGCTGTTTGACCCACCTTAAATGCTATGGTTGAGTGCTACGAATCCTGGGGTTTGTAGTTTTGAGAGCAATCTCTGTTAGAAGGCTCTGGTGCTACACCAAACTGCAAATCCCTTGACTCTGTAGAATAGAGGCAAGACAGCTGAAGCAGTGTCAGGACGCTACAATTTTGTAATGCGGATACATGATAGGAGAAAGTTCATTTTTTTCCTAATAGATGAAGCATCGATACTACTAAACATTTACCACTAGGTGGCCATCTGCCCCTACATTGCAATAATAGAATATACTATATCTTTTGTTTCAATAAAATACTCTGCCTTTTCACTGCCACATTTTTTCCTAAGCTGCACCCACCAAACAAAGTGATGCAAGAAGCATGTTGTCCCTCTATGCTCGTCCCATCCACCCCTTTAACTCTATGGCTCTGTTGAAGCTGGTCAGCAAGGCTGGATGTCTCGAATAATAGAATCATAAAGACGGAAAGGAGCACAAGGGCCATCTAATCCAACCCCCTGCCATGCAGAAATATGCAACTAAAACACTCCTCAAAGAATCCTATCCAACCTTAATTTAAAGGCCTCCAAAGATGGAGATCCACCACCCTCCAAGGTAGTCTTTCATGGCCCAACAGCTCTTACAGTCAAGATGTTCTTCCTAATGTTTAGGTAGAATCTCTGTTCCTGTCATTTGAATCCATTGGTTCATGCTCTAGTCTCCAGAACAGCAGAAAACAAGCTGGCTCCATCTTCTTACCTTCAGATATTTGACGTTAGCCATTGTGTCACCTCTCAGTCTTCTCCAAGTTAAACAAACCCAGTTCCATAAGTGGTTCCTTATAAGGCTTGGCTTCTAGACTTTTGTCCATCTTGGTTGCCTTTCTCGGGACACATTCCAGCTTGTTGATCTCTTTCTTAAACTGTAGTGCCCAGAACTGGACATGTTATTCCAAGTGATGTCTGACTATAGTAGAACAGAGTGGCACTGGTACAGTGGTCCCTCCACATTCGTGGAGGATAGGGTTGAAGGACCCTCGTGAATGTGGAAAAAATAATAATAATAATAATAAAAGGATTCTTTTTAGCTAAGAGAATGCCTTGCTAGGAATCTCAAAGTTCTCAGTTCACCTCTGTGGTCGACATCTGCCAGAAGTTGATCATAGAGTCATGCTGGAGGACCTACAAATGCCTAGAGAAGTGTTTTCTCTAGGAACTTCTAGGTTCTCCAGCACAAATCTATGGTTAACTTCCAGCGCAATTGCACTGGAAGACTTAGAGATTCTTAGAGAGAACGTATTAATCAAAACCGTAAATAATCAAGTCCGCAGAAGTCAAAGCCGCAAACATGGAGAGCCAACTCTTCTTCCCTTGATCTGGAGACTGACATAAAGCCTTTAGCACCTTACTCACCAGCGCAGCAGAATGCCATCCTTTGGTGCTATTGCCTGGTGTTTTAGCTAGGTTTGGTGAGGTTGGATCAGGTCCAGAGATTGATCATAGCTAGGACATCATGGCTACACATCTGACACAAGATCTCAGCTCCTCTTTTGCATGTGGATTAAACAAGGGTACCCAAAATGGATGTAAATTGAGAGTTAGACACTCTCACACCCATAGTGAACATTTGCAAAGTGGCTGGCTTGGTTCTTGCAGTTAACAAAGCAGCTACCTTTCATAGTGGCATAGCTTTCATTTGGTTTGACCTGTGTTTTGTGCACCTTGGCAAAGAAGCTTCAGCAGAAGAGAAGATGAATTTTCAAAATGAATATATCTAGAAATCCTATCTTGCCAACTTCTTGTTCGTATTTTATAATTACTGTTTGCCTCCTGCCAACTTTGTATGTAATTTTGGGTTGCTTCTGTCATTGGTAATCTTATGGGACTGCCATCATTCTCACTCCTATGTCATCATTCAACTAGTAAGTGTTTGTTTTTAAAATCATAGCTGACATTCATTTAATGGTAACCTATCTTCCATGTGTGTTCTTGTAATTCTCACTTTATATCCAGTTTGTGTCACTTCTGCTTAACTCATGCGGAGCATTTTATATCTCTACAGTACAGTCCGCCTCAGTTAATGAAGTCGATGTGTGTGACACATCTATCACAACGTGTTCCTGGCCATTTCTTTTTTAACAGAGGTTTTGGTACCAGAGGCAGAAATAACATAGAAAGAGTAGGGATGCATTCCTGCACCATACACAAAAAAAGGAAAAGCAGTTCAACAGGCTTCAGGAAGCTTTTTATTCAAAGCTAACAATATACTCATGAGAAATTAAACAACCAAGTCAAGAAAGCCTGCTGCAACCTAATATTGAAAGTCTGCATTTTTCCAGCTCTTTTTCACCATCCTCCCAATGCTGATGCTACCAAAAATACTTTCAGCTAAAGAGGATAAAGAGGAAAAGTTTGGCTGGGCAGGTGCAAAACGATTTTTGCAAAAAAGGAACTTCGCTGTCGGAGGCTTTTTAAACTGAGTTTCCAAAAAATGGTGGCCCCTTTGTGTACTTATATGAGCAAGTCTAGAAATGGTGGCACAAAATTCAAATGAATGAACTTAAATGCAGACTATAATAGAGAGGAGCACCTGTATCCTATGTGAATGCATTTTCAGCCCTGCGATTTCGGTGAAGCTAACAGCACAATCCTATGTTCAAGTAACGTGTAAAATGTTGATGGTAACAGAAATATCAAGGGAGTCAGGAAAGTCACTGGGGAAGACGAGACACCAAACTACCCTGTTTTTTATTCTCCCTTTTCTTTAACAGTTGGGTCCTTTGCCAGTGAGGTGCCTGGAGCAATTGCACCAACTGAACCATCGATAATCCAGCCCCGCACACGCATGTGCACAGACACACACATACAGACACACATGCTGTTTTTACTCATTCTGTCATTTTTTGAAAGGCAATTTCATTGCACTCTTTGCAAGCACAAAAAATAACACATTATATGTAACAATACTGTGATGCATTCCAAGCTGAACATATATTATTAATATTATTATTACAACATATATATTGTGATACATTCAAAGCTGTAATAATAATAATTAATTATGGTAATCATGATGATGATGATGATATTTTGCAGCATACTGGATGTAGCTATCTCTCTGGAAGATGTCAGAGTGAAACGCACCCAAGCAAGACCCCAAAAGACAAGGGGCATCCTGGGAATAGACTCCTTTGGCGGCAGCGGCAGCGGCAGGGAGGAGGAAAGGATGAGTGTGGGTTCTATTCCCCTGGCAGAAAAAAATCAATGCCATTGCACAGCCCTGGTTCCCAGAATAGCTTTTGCACTGAGGGCATTTGCAGTCATAGAAATACTTTCTCAATAAAGCGAGCTGTGCACAGTGTCTGATCTCTAAACTCTGTGCAGAAAGCTAACCACGAATGAACTTGTATGCAGTGTCACCAATATTTGCTTAGTCTGGACCATCCAAGATCATAGAATCATAGAGTTGGAAGTGACCCCCCCCAGGGTCATCCAGTCCAACCCCCTTCTGCCACACAGGAACTCAAAATCAAAGCATCCCCAACAGATGGCCATCCAGCCTCTGTTTAAAGACCTCCAAAGAAGGAGATTCCATCAAGATGGTGAGGCCATTGTTTTTGCCCCTCTTTTTTTATGTCTTGAAAAACATCCCCCTGTTTTGTGTCTTGAAAATCTCACAGGACTGACTCTGGCTAGGCTTGCTACCTCTTAATGCTTTTAACATTTCTTCCCTCCAGTGAAAGGGGCATAAATGGCTCTCCTTCTCTCCATTCTTGTCTTCACAACAACCTTGTAAGGTAGGGCAGGCTCTGTTTGTGTGAGGAAAGGACTGCCCCAAGGTCACCCAGTGAGTGTTATAGTTCAGTGAAGATGAGAAATGGGATCTTTCAAGTTTCCACATTGGTTTTAAATTTATGGTTTATTTCCCACCTTTAAAAGTTCAGTACCATTAAAAACACTGGCTAGCATCTGGGTGGCAGTTAGAATATCCTAAGCTGGACTTAACATTGTCATAACTGCTACAGATTCAGATTTACAGTCATGGATGTCCAAATGTGAACCCAGGAATCTACGTGTTGAGCCTAGCAGCACTCCAACGGAAGCATTTCCAACCAAGGCACAGGAGATGGCAATTGCAGCAATCTCCCAGTCATGGGACTCATTCAAGCAAGCAGTTGTGACAGGGCTCTCTTCAGCTGCCTGTTATCGACAGACTTCCAGCTACGCAGCAAATGCTGCAGACAAAATTTCCCAGTGCCCTAATCTCAAGCATACCATAGAAATGCTTTAGTCAGGAAGGATGCTGCCAGGCTTGAAATGTTGGCTTATGGGGAATAATAATAATAATAGTAATAATAATAATTTTTACCCTGCCCCTCTGTTAAAGCAATCCAGGAGGCTCCAGCAATTGTTGGAGGATATGGTACATAAGTGGGAATAGGATGACAGCCTCACGGTTTGAAGGTATGCTTCCTCCATGCTGCCCTAGACATGATACTTTTTGCAGAAACTTGCCAAGAAAACCCCATGATAGTTTCTCCTTAGGGTCGCCATAAGTTGGAAGTGACTTGAAGGTGCACAACAGCAAACAACGACATATTGGGATGGGAAGAAGTGTCGGTGCCCTGGTGGCACAGTGGTTAAATGCCAGTACTCCAGCCACAAGGTTGTGAGTTCGATCCCAGGGCTCTGAGGTTGACTCAGTCTTTCATCCTTTTGTAGGTCAGCAAAATGAGTCCCCAGCTTGTTGGGAGCAATTGGCTTAAGATTGTAAACCACTTAGGAAGTGCTAAGTTCACTATTAAGCGGTATAGAAATGTACATGCTATTGCTATTGCTATGGATCCCCAGAAAATAGGGGGTACAGGGAGAAGTCTAGGGTCCGATATCTGGTTGAGCATGAGGTGCCTCCTCTCCTAAGCATCCTTTGATCCAGGTCTCCAAGAGAGCATCTCTCACACGCAACACAAGAGGATTAAAATAGTTCCGTTTCCACTGGAGAGAATTATTCAGTGTTAAACAAATATTCTATGACCTAAAGCTCTTCGTTTTTGCATTTCCAGCTTTGCCTGTGACTTCAGGAGCTCAGCTGTCAGGGAGCAGGGAAATCAGGATGTATGTGTGTGTTTTTAAGGAGATCACACACCCAGGGTCATAAGGTTCCTCTGGCTACAGTCAACGGTGTGGAACTGTCAGGGTATTTTAGCAGACCTGACCCAAGACATTTGGCCACCTGAGGCTAAAGACAAGATGGCGCCTCTGCCCCATTCGGATGCTAAATGAATTGGCAGTGGAAGCTAACTTTGGCTTGATTGACAGGACAGACATGCAGGATACAGATAGATCTTTCCCTGTGGTACTTTGCCACTGCTCTGCACCCTCCAATGCCTGCTGCCTGAGGCAGCTGCTTCATCCAGTCTCATGGTAGGGCTGACCTTGCATTTTTCAATCTGGCCTTTTCCAATCTGGCCTATTCTTGTGATGTTCAGCTGCAACTGTGTATTTCTGTGGATAATGGGGATTTTACTCCAACATATCAGAGGGTGCCAGGCTGGAAAGGGCTGTGTTTTTATTTATTGAAATATTCATATTCTGACCTACCTCATCTGAGCCAAGATCCTGCATCACATTCTATGTTTCCTAACTTTACAAATCAGTAACTAAGTTAAAGAAATGCAACAAAATGCTGTCAGTGAATTACAAAGATGCATGCTCAAGGACTGGCAAGACCGCTCCAATGCGTATTGGACATTTCTGAAGTGCATTGGGCACTTCTGATCTCACTCCTGTTATGCTCTGGCATTTCCTAGCCAGTGTCCGGATGCACATTGGAGTGTGCCCCAATGTACATCGGTGCCCATGGTGCATCCCTCCATGACATATCAGTCATTCCACCATTGCACAATAGATGCCCATATGTTGTAATGTCATGGCAGTCCCTGGGTGAATATGGATGTTGTGAAACTACTCAGTTCATTTTTGCACGTACACAGGGCCAAGATCTGAATCCCAAGCAGAATGCCAGCTAAGATCTGTAGGGAGTAAATGTAAAACTCTAGCTGCAAAAGTATATTTCAGCTGCAATCCCTATGCAGATGTGAATAAGCCCTACTGAACTCAGTTGGTCTTAATTCCAAGGAAATATACTTCATATCATGCTGTTTGATTCCAAGCCCTTTTGTGTAGCTGTAGACTCCACTGAACAAAACGAGACTTACTTCTTAATAAATAGCTGTAACATTGTACCATTGGTTTTTGTTCTGTTTCCCACGTCTATCCCAGATTGCCAGCCTGACTACGCCATGCAAACAGCATTCAAGAGATTCAAATGTGTTTTTCAGGCTCATACAAAGTGATCACTCCGGAAAGCTTGAGGCAATGCACAGATTTCTAGTCTAAAAACACAATTAATGTGTAAATTGATTGCATGTGTGCGAAACTTTATTGCCATGCAAGAAGTTGCATATCACTGTTTCACCATAAACTGCAGACTTAAATGTATTTTTAAAAAGTTATTGGTATTTCTTTTAAAACCAGGTCAATATTGTCCAGCTGTTAGAAATTAGGAAAGACTATAGGACTCTGCCTTGTCAAAGCACTGGTTCATCAAGCTCTGTGCTTCTCAATCTTTGGTTCTCCAGATATTTTGGATTTCAAGTCCCCGAAATTCCTGCCACCAGGACCAATGATCACAGCCAAAGATTTTGGAAAGGTTGGTTGGGAGAGGAGCCTTTTCATTTTTTCTTCCCCATTGTTGTCCCACTCTTTCTTATGCTGATTTTACAGGGAAAGGCTTTGGATTCATGGAAGAGCACATGCCTCGCATGCCAAAGGTCCCCTACTCAATCTCTAGCACCTCCAAATAGGGTTAAGAAACCTCCTGGTTGGACAGTCAATCATTAAAAGCAAGTCTGAGTAGGATGCCCTAAGGAGTCTTTGATATGTGGCATTTTTCCTGATTAAGGGCCTAAGCAGACTGCCAGAAATAGTGCACATTAAATTGAGGCACTGTCCTGGCTCAGTGCTAGGGAATCATGGGAACTGTAATTTATTGTGGCACCAGAGCTCTCTGACAGAGAAGGCCCAATGTCCCAGAAAAAAATACAATTCCCATGATTCCCTAGCATCGAGCAAGGGCAGTGCCTCAATTTAATGTGCACTATTTCTGGCAGTCTGCTTAGGCCTTTACTTACCATGTATTGTAGGACATTTTGAGAGAAAAGACCATAGCTCAGTGGTAAAGTACCTGCTTTGCATGCAGGAGATCTCAAGTTCAATACTCAGCATCTCCAGGTAGGTTTGCTAGGAAAGAATCCTGTTTGAAACTCCAGAGGATATCAGAGATGAGGGGAAACTGTGAACTTCCAATTCTTGATGAACCTCTGTTTTCATGATCCCTCACTAATGGCCAGGCTGGCAGGGACTGATGGGATTTAGAGTCTAATAACAATAGAATCATAGAATCATAGAGTTGGAAGAGACCACAAGGGCCATCCAGTCCAACCCCCTGCCATGCAGGAATTCCCAATCAAAGCATCCCCGACAGATGGCCATCCAGCCTCTGCTTAAAGACCTCCAAGGAAGGAGACTGGAAAGCTGCAGGTTCCCCACTTGGGGAGCGGACTGAGCTACAAATGGACAGTGGTCTGACCCAGTATCCAACAGCTTCCTTCCCCTTATACCAGTCTTCAATGCTGGGAAGAGCCCCCTCCCCATTCCTTCCTTCCCCAACCTCAATTCTTTACTCAGACAGCCCACACTGCATAAACAACTTTCCTTCTGAGGGATTATGAAGATTAAAATAATTTACAGTCAAAGCCAGAGGAGTGATGCTTGAAATTTTTAAGATACGGAATATTTGAGTGCCGTTTTGCCCTTTGGGGATAAAAAAATAAGCCAAGCTCTCTCTTTCCCACCCAGCTACATTTCACCTGCTGCTTATTTTTCTGATGATGATGATGATGATGACCCATTAGTTTTGATGGCTGACACTGTCATCCCTAAGGCTGATGTCACCCTAGGGTATCTCATGGCATCACCCCCATGGATGCATCCCTCACCAGCCAGAATATGGGGGGCACCCCATCATGGGAATTGGGGAACCCACACACATGTGTGTGATGCCACATGACCCCTTAACAATGCTCAGCTTGTCCACATGCAAGAGCATGCATTGGATCTTGAAGAAGCCCCCTGCCCCTACAAAAAAATCATGTCTCCAAATCCCCCATACAGGCTGATAGATTCTGGGAGCAGTACTCCTGTTTCCCTCTCCACTTTCTCCAAGTTTTGCAAAATATGGAATGTAACTGATAGATCTCTGCTATTGTCTGACATCTTTCATCCACTACCCACCCCTAGGAATATGCTGCCTGAGGAGACTCTGCCTCACAGCAGAGCCAGCCTGACCACAGCCGCGCTTCATGGTCCTTTGAAACCTTCACGACAGAGAGAGCGACATCCACTTGCCAAAGTGTTTCCAAGTGAGAAGGTGTTAAACCTGCCGGATCGCTCGGGGTCATGGCACTGCTGCAGAGGCGGAAACATCTTTCCCAGCCAGCTGAGGCCAACCTTCACTGGATGTGTAACCTTCCAGCTCACTTTATGTCAAGATGCTACACTCCACACACACACACACGCACTCCCCACCTCTCCCGACATTTTTGCTGCCTTTGTCTCAGCTGGGCCTAATTGTGTCATTTCCCATTCTGCTTCAGCATGTAGCACGCGAAGCATCATTAGCGACAACAGGCGGTGGGCTCATCCATCGCAGCATCCTCCAAAGATGGGACTTTAAACTGCTGGGTCTCTCTGCCTCCACCTGCCTTGGTGCATCACACCTGTTCCAAGGTGTTAAACCTGGACTTACAATAGCCTCAATGATGGGAATTCATACTTATGCATTCCTGTGACCACAAAAACCTGTCTTTGCATCCTGGCAGAGCGCCGACCAAAGGGTTCCCAAGACGTTGGCAACTGGGACCCTGCAAAATCACATCCACAGTTTGACCTCAGTCATGAGGTGCCATGGGGCAGAGTAGTGGCTGGACCTCAAGGGGGTCTTTCCATCTACTTGTTCTCAAGGCACTCCATGACTAGGATTGTGCTGTGGTCATCATTTCTCAGCAACCCAATCTCCCGCACGCGGAAATGCTTCTGTCAGAGCTCTGCCAGGCTGCAAGGATTGAGGGAGGGCATTGTCAGTCATAGGCTACTGCCACACTGCAGAATTAATGCACTTTGGCACTGCTTTAACTGTCATGGCTCCATCCTATGGAACCCTGGGATTTATAATTTGTTGTGGCTCTCTGGCAGAAAAGGCTAAATATCTCAATACACTACACATCTCAGAATTCCATAGCATTGAGTCAAACTGCATTAATTCTGCAGTGTAGATGTAGTCCCAACTACCATGTTTGGTCATAATGATGATGATGATGATGATGATGATGATGATGATGATGCAAGATCTCAGCCTGCCTTCCTTCCTTCCTTCCTTCCTTCCTTCCTTCCTTCCTTCCTTCCTTCCTTCCTTATTTATATCCCACCCTCTTATCTCAGGGCAGCATATGATAAAATCATCACGATCAGTCTAGAACTATGTAAAAACAATTTTTAACTATTCAAACATGTTAATCCATGTCACAAGAAGGCAACCAACTTAAACCAGAGAAAACGTGTCCAAACTATTCAAAACCATGCACATGTGCGCATCTGAGCAGAAATGGGTAGGCCCCAAAGGTTTTTATTAATAAAGAACCATTTTCCTATTTGGTGACAGAATGACAGCAATGTAGGTGCCAATCGGGCCTCTAAGGAGACATAACTAGGACAGCAGAAAAGGCCTTAATCCACCCCAAGGATGCGGGGTGGCATGCTTCTGATTTTCTGGGTTGTCATGCTACTCTTCCTAAGGAGTTCTACAAAAGGAGTGTGTTGGCTGAAAAATCAGCAAGGTCTTCCAGAGATCCTCTCAAAGGCTTCCTAATATGAGATGGAATCCTCTTGATGTCTTACGTGTCTGTATGTCCCCCTAAAAGAGGAACAGAAAACTTTTCCATCATGGAACATCTCAGGGCATTTTAAAAGGTATCTATTTCTCCCATTCAAAAGGTGCACAAGTGGACCTTTCTCCACTACATACAATGCTGACATTCAGATTGGGTTGAGGAAGTCAAATACTGCCCTGCAAATATATTTAAACATAGCAATATCATAGCAATTTTTATTCTCCTGCCCATCATCAGAAATTAAAATTAGAAGAAGGAAAATCCTCAGAACTCTTATCAAAGCTTAGAAAGATTGGTTTAAAAAAATACTCACCCACAAATGATCTAGAATTGTAAAAGGTATATATTTGGAGATTATTTTTATTTCTGGTTTGTGGTAATTTGCAGAAAATGAAACAGGAGTTGGAAGCATGAGTTCACTGATTTAACTGAGGGCATCTATTTGTCTCCACCTGGTGTCCAAAAGCCGGGACTGGGCAACCATTTGGACACAGTACTTTTAATTTAATTTAATTTAATTTAATTTAAATTATTTATTTAAACATTTAAATATGACTGAACACTAAGAATAGAAAGAATATTTTAAAATTATGAAGATGCCAGCCACAGATGCTGGCGAAACGTCAGAAAGAAACTCTTCTAGAACATGGCCACACAGCCCGAAAACCCACAAAAAATATTTTAAAATATTCAAAACATGGTTGGAACACATGTTTTTCAAGGGCTGACAAACCTGACATGAATAATCCCAGACTGACAGTAATGTTTACCATTTAGGACGTATACTTAAATGCCAAATTCACATGTGGTTGTTTTCATAAGTCAGAAATGACTTGAAGGCACACAACGACAACAACAAGCCATATTCAGCTCTACTCTCTGGGCCTTCCCAAAGTAGCTGGGGGATTTTGGGTGCTATAGTCTATAAAAATAAACAGACCCACAAATGATCTGGAATTGTAAAACATACATATTTGGAGCCCTGGTGGTGCAGTGATAAAATGCCGGTACCGTAGCCACAAGGTTGTGAGTTCGATCCCAGGGCTCCAAGGTTGACTCAGCCTTTCATCCTTGGTAAAATGAGAACCCAGCTTGTTGGGGGCAATTGATGTACAGATTGTAAACTGCTTAGAGAGTGTTGAGTTCACTATTAAATGGTATAGAAATGTAAATACTATTGCTATAAACTTAACTTTCCCCAGCTTTGATTTTTCCACCATTTTCAAGTCTGGTCCACCATCTTGGGCCTTTCCTATGTCATGCTTTTTTTAAAAATTGTTCATCAATCACAATAGGTTGATCATAGAATCATAAAATCCTAGAGTTGGAAGAGACCCCAAGGGCCATCCAGTCCAACCCCTTGCCTTGCAGGAACTCTCAATCAAAGCATCCCCGACAGATGGCCATCCAGCCTCTATTTAAAGACCTCCAATGAAGGAGATTCCACCATTCTCCAATGCAGCATGTTCCATTATTGAACAGCTCTCACTGTCAGGAACTGCCTCCTAATATTCAGGTGGAATCTCTTTTCCTGTAGTTTGCATCATTGTACCAGGTCCTTTCTCTGGAGCAGCAGAAAACAAGCTACCTCCCTCCTCAATATGACATCCCTTCAAATATTTAAAGAGGGTTATCATATCCCCTCTTAACCATCTCTTCTCCAGGCTAAACATACCCAGCTTCCTAAGTCATTCCTCGTAGGACATGGTTTCCAGACCCTTCACCATTTTAGTTGCCCTCCTCTGGACACACTCTAGTTTTTCAACATCCTTTTTGAACTGTGGTGCCCAGAACTGGACACAGTATTATTCCAGGTGAGGCCTGACCAAAGCAGAATACAATGGCACTATTACTTCCTTTGATCTAGATACTATACTTCTATTGATGTAACCTAAAATCACATTGACCTTTTTAGCTGCCACAGCACACTGTTGACTCATGTTCAACTTGTGGTCTGCTAGGACTCCTAGATCCCTTTCACATGTAGTCTCCTTAAGCCAGGTGACCCCCATCTTGTATCTATGCATTTCATTTTTCCACCCTAAGTGCAGTACCTCACATTTCTCCATGTTGAATTTCATTTTGTTAGCTTTGGCATAGCTTTCTAATCTATTAAGGTCATCTTGAATTTTCATCCTGTCTTCTGGGATATTAGCTATTCCTCCTAATTTGGTGTCATCTGCAAATTTGATAAGTATGCCTCTTATTCTTTCATCCAAGTCATTGATAAAGACGTTGAATAGCAAACTGGGCCCAGGACAGAACCCCACTGGACACCCCACTTGTCACTTCTCTCCAGGATGAAGAAGAGGAGCCATTGTTGAGCATCCTTTGGGTTCGACCGGTCAACCAATTCCAAATCCATGTAAGAGTTACCTTGTCTAGTCCACATTTTACTACGGTAGTTTGTTTGCCAGAATGTCATGGGGAACCTTGTCAAAGGCCTTACTGAAATCAAGATCAAATGAACCCTCTTTCAGGAGACTCTGGGTGGGCTCCCCAATCATTTTCTTGCACAGCAGTGGCAAGCCTCTTTGGCAGCTATTGTCATCAGTCACGTAATCAGATGCCATTGTTTCTGCTCCCCTGATTAGATCCTTCCCAGCGCACTCCAGATGGCCATGTGACCACATCTCTGTTCAGCGCAAGAGAGGATACCGTCGTTCCGACCGCCTGCCAATCTCCGTAAGAGGATGGGAAAGTAGGGCAAGGTTTGGTTCAAAGCGATCCGAGAAATATACAGTGTGGGTGGAATGACAAGCCTTGAGCTGGGTGGGTGGCCAGGTGGAGGGAGATCATTTGCAAAAAAGGAACTGACTGTCAGCACCATCATGTCCAGATGCCGTTGTGCATTTTGTACATGGCCAGCTCTACCATTGGGCAGAACGAGGTGGCCATTTCAAGCAATACATTTGAGGGTGTTGTTATAAGGCTTGTTGCTATCATGTGCCTCCAAATTGTTTCCGATTTATTAAGGCCCTGGCCTAAGGCCATATCATGGGGTTTGCTTGACAAGTTTCTTCAGAAGGGGTTTGCCATGGCCATCTCTGAGGCTGAGAGAGTGTAAGCTGCCCAAGTTCACCCAATGGGTTTAAATGGGGTTCAAGCTAGGATTCAAACCCTGGTCTGCAGAGTCATAGTCCAATGCTCGAACCACTACACCATGCTGACTCTTAGGCGAGTATGGCCCCGTTCTCCAATCAAACAAAAAAGGGTGGGCAATTGGAAATTGGTGAGTATGAATCCCCCACTCCAATTGCTCATCCTTGTTTTAAAAAGAAAACATGGAAGTTGATTGCAGGATTCTGGGAGTTACAGTACCCATCAAAATGCAGACTGGGGATTCTGGGAGTTGTAGTCCAATTTTTTTGGGGGGGGTAAGAACCAGATAGAAGCTGCAACCTCTTCCTTCCTTGATCTTGTTTTTCCCTGTATCAAATTGGCTGCAACCAATAGTGCAAAGATGACTAAAAATGTCTCATGAGATCACAGTATATGACACCTTGAATGTTCATCTGGCCTTGAGCCTGAGGATTTGGACAGACAAAAGCAAAGGCCAGCCACTGAGTCTAATGCATAAAAGCATACTGCAGTGACCTTTCCCTGTTTGATCAACCTTTCTTTGATCTCCAGAGTTTCTCTTGCGGCCATTTCCAAACAGAAGAGGGTGTGCAAATGAGTGTCAGGCACACTGATCCAAAATGCCTGACACCCACACAAGCCACAAGATATCTTTTTCATGCCAACAGTGGACTGGGAAATATTAATGACTTGGCTGCTGTAATGCATGCTTCATGGGGCTGCCCTTGAAGACAGTTTGGAAACCGCAGTTGCTTACCAAAGGAGGCTGCTTACCTTTTAAAGAGCAGATAGGCCATACAATCAGGTCCTCCAAGAGGTGTGTCAGTATGTCACATACCTTCTTCAGGATGACTCCCTTCCATTCTTCTTGTCCATGAGCAAAGTCATTTTAGAGCAACTCTACCAGTTTTGATTCATTTGCAGAATAAGTTAGTAAGCACATTAAAAAGGATACTATGGAAGTAAGGTGAGGACAATGGGGAGAATTAGGAGGAAGAGAAACCAGGACATTTTAAAAACAACTGGAAAAGTGGGATGGCAGAGGTTTAATGTCCCTGCCAGATCAAGACATTTGAAGACATGCAGGCACAGCTACTCCTTGCAAGATCAGTGACATAACAATGAAATCCAGTCCCTTATCAAGACAGTTAAAGGATATGTTTTTCTCTCACAGTGTTCAGAATGGAACGCCTTCTGAAGGAGAAACATGCAGTCCTACCATTGCCCACCTTCCAAGGGGAAATTTTCATTTCCCAATGGAAGATCCAATGTGGCATAGTGGTTTGTACGTTGGGCCACAACTCAGAGTTTGATTCTCAGCTTGGCCATGAAACTCACTTGGGCAAGTCACACTCTCTCAGCCTCAAGAGAAGGCAATGACAAACCTCCTCTGAACAAATCCTGCCCAAGAAACCCATGGTAGGTTTGCTTTAGTCGCCATAAGTCTGAAATGACTTGAAGGCACACAACACACACAGAGAGACTAGGAGTAGAGGACTTTGCCTTATATGAGTCAGCGAGACTAGTGGGCTACCTACCTCAGAATTGTCTAAGGGGTTATTCACACTGTGAAAATAATCCAGGATGAATCTGGGTTAAATCTCCATAGTTCACACGCATCCCGAATCTTTATTCGAATGCTTGCACATGTGAGCAACCAAACTTGCAGAGGTGCGCATCAATGCAGATCTATGCAATTCCATAGTGTGAATAACAAACCCAGAATACATGAGTGTGATTATTCACATTGTTGTGCTTAAAAAAAAAGGTGTCTGAATGACCCCTAAAACAGAGGGAGATGGGGAGCCTAATCTGGTTTACAATCATGAATCATGCAAAAGAAGTCTGCATTACAATAGTTTACAATCCTAATCTGGCCACCCAAATTTGAGAATCTGTCCTCCCCAAAGCTCCAGTCCCTCTTACTCTCAAATCTTGCTCCATTTCTCAAGTCCCTTCCCTTAGAGAGATGAAACCCAGGAGTTAGGATAAATTATATTTTTAGATTGGCCATCCCAGCTGGGAGGTTTTTTTGGAATTGTAGTCCAAAAAATATTCTGTTCCCCAAGCTTTGTGAAATCCTCCAGTTATCTCGGAGCAGCAACTAAGGATAACTGAGGGATTCTCCTTGCACTCGGCTACTTTTGGAATTGTAATCTCCCAAAGTAACCTTTTGGACTTGGCTGCTTCCCAATGACAGTCCAAACATCAACGGCTGCTATTCTTTTTACTCCCCCCTCTTTTCACCCAGGATTATTGGTTTGTTGCTTTCACTTGTTCTTAGATTAATTTTCACGACAAATGCTCTGTTCGTACTGAGCTTTTCTCGGATTTTTGTTTAGCTGCCTTAAATATCTATCTGTGATGGTAAAGTAGAGTAGAAATGTCAGTGATATAAATAAACAAGCAAATAAGATTGGCACAGGTGGCATGGTCCATGAAAAACAAAAAGACATGTTCTTAGCCATGCTGCCCTGTAATGTAAAGGCTCTCTTTAGCTTGAATGCTGAGAAAGATTCAAAAGGAACATAAAGCTGAAACACTTCTTGGAGGTCATGTAGTCTGACCCCCCTGCTCAGTGCAGGAATCTGGAAAACACCACCCTGAGATTTTTGCTCTACTTGGCTACCCAGATTCTCTTTAAAACCTTCTGGGAAAGAGAAGTTGCAAGGAAGATGCTTTTACTGTCACACCTCTCTTACCATTACGAAGTTTCATGCTGATCCAAAATGTGCTTCCCTGCATTCTCCACCCACTGGTTCTAGCCTGCCTTCTGGAGCAGCAAAGAACACATCTGTTGCACCTCCTGCATGACAACCCTTCAGATATTTAAAGACAGCTACCATCTCTCCCCTTCCTTTTCTCTTCCCAAGCTAAATCAATGTTTTCAGTCAAGCCACAGAGCACCTCACCAACCTAGGCTGGAATCCTGCATTGCAAGAGGTACATCTGGCACATAGCTACATGGCCATAGCAGTGGTGTCACTAGGGAGGTGTGGGGATGTGGACCACGCTGGGTGACACCCTAGAAGGGAGGGTTACCCAGTAAGGTGGTACACTTAGAGGGACTGGCAGAGCTACTCAGCAAACCAGAAAGGGTGCTTTTCCACTTGCTCAGAAGTCACACCAGATCCTAAATGGGCCCTCCAGAGGCCACAGCACTGCACCTCTCAGCAGCTGACCAAACCTTGAAGCTTTTCTGGGAAGGAGGGACCCTGAATAGATGCTCCGAAGGCCACAGAGCACCTTCCTTAGGCAGTCTGGGCAGCTGCATGAATGGTAGAGAGACATGGTAGTTTCCACTCCACATACACACACCAGGTGACACCAACCTTAGCTATGCCAGTGGTCCATAGCTATGTCTGCTGGTGCTACCAGTGGCATCACTAGGTTGGCATCACCCCAGTGGGGCTCATGGTGTCACCCCCATGGCTGCACCCCTCACCAGCCAGAAGGTGGGGGGGCAGCCATTGTGGGAATTGGGGAGCCCACATACATGGGTGCAACACCACACAACTCCCTCTGTCAATGCTCAGCTTCTCCATATGCAAGAGCAGGCTTTAGAGAAGCCTCCCTTGCAAAAAACAACAACAAAACCTCCTCCTTCCACATACTTGGCTTGTCAGTGTGCCGCTACTGAGAGGTTGCCACCCTTTGGGATACATTACTTGCCCAGTCAAGGTGAGGCGCATGGTGCAACGGATCTTCCTTCTCTTCCTCATCCTTCTGAGCAAGAGCAACTGGAGCTGGAGCTGCCAGGACAAAGGTGGCCAGAGAACAGCACAGAAATTCTGCAACATTTGCCACCAGCCTCGCCACTCCCTCCCCGAATTATCAGTACAACTAGCTCTTGGAGTGGGGTTTGAAGCAGCAGTTCTCCTTTTTTGATATCCGCCCCCTCCAGCAACAGCAGGCAAGTCCTGGGTATGCAAAAACAGACTGGGTCATAAGGGTCAGACTTCTGAGTGCATAACTTGGCATTACACATCCATAGTGGATCTGTATTTATGTAGTTACAAATGTGATGCTATTACCATGTTCATAGTTGCTCCTCCAGAGCCACTTTACTGGGCATCAGCTGTATGGAGAGAAGGGGATCCATTCTGCAGGTGACTGGGGCATGGGCAGATGAAGTTTCCAACCCACTCCTGCCAGTCAGCAAGGCTGAGATGATCAGTGGTCCATAGCTATGCTGTAACCCTCCTGGATTCCTTGTGATTGGGAGGGCAATAAATAAATAAATAAATAGATGATGATGATGATGATGATGATGATGCAGAACACATCCCACTTCCTTGTTTAAGCCTCAATGGCTGACAGGAGGGGTGCAGAAACCTCATCCACCTATGCTCTGATTGCCAGCAGAAAGGATCCTCTGATCTCCATGTGTCTAGTAAAGTAAATTTAGGGAAGGGATTGGGCCAGGAAACACTACTTAGCTACGTAACGCCTTTGCAGACTGCCAGAAATAGTGCAAATTGAGTCCACTTTTAGGGTTAGGGTTAGTGCTAGGGAATCATGGGAATTCTTTTTTTTTCTGAGACATTGAGCCTTCTCTGTCAGAGAGCTCTGGTGCCACAATAAAATACACTTCCCATGATTCCCTAACCCTAACCCTTAAAGTGGACTCAATTTGCACTATTTCTGGCAGTCTGCAAAGGCCCTAAGGCTGCATCA
Source organism: Phrynosoma blainvillii (assembly GCA_026167975.1). Classification (NCBI taxonomy): domain Eukaryota; kingdom Metazoa; phylum Chordata; class Lepidosauria; order Squamata; family Phrynosomatidae; genus Phrynosoma; species Phrynosoma blainvillii. The sequence goes on along the minus strand of JANUYF010000010.1, from coordinate 23,324,060 downwards.
ATGTACCTTTCCTTCACAGGAGGGAAGGGAAGGACAAACATTAATGTCATGCTCTCCATTCCCTAGGAGAGGGAAAGGAGAGGGGGAAGGTAGAGGAAAGGAAAAAAAGGAGAAAGAAGAGGAAAGGAAGGTGCTGTTTATAGGATACTAGGAAGATTAAGAGGATATTAGGAAGACTAAGTAGGAATCTATGATTAATCTTTAACTAACCTTACTTTTCTAAGAGACAAAATCAATATAAGGACATGACTATGGTTAATTTATGATATTACTGGGTATAACTCTGAACCTTAAACGATCAAAATTGTAGTAGATTACCAACTCTCGTATATATGTTTATGAGAAATTTGTGTTTGTATGATTTTGTGTGAATTTGTTATTTTTAAACAATAAAGTTTTATTTAAAAAAAATGTCATGCTCTCCAGGTGTGTTGTTGTTACCAAGTTTGCCAAAGAAGATGAAAGTTTTACTTCAGCCGTCGTAAAGGGAAAATAGATAAATACTGGCCACAATCCAATGCCCCCTCAGCACAGCATAAATATCCACATGTGGAGATATGTTGCACCAGCACTATGCAACTCCCATTCAGAACAGCATCTTTACACAACAGTTTTCAATGAATGGGTGCCACTGTGTAATGCACAGTGCACCAGCATAATGTGGTCTGGCGTAACTGTAATGCTCAATATGTGAAGAGATCTTGTAGCACCTTTGAGACTAACTGAAAGAAAGAAATTGGCAGCATGAGCTTTCGTAAACTAATGCTGCCAATTTCCTTCCTCAGTCAGTCTCAAAGGTGCTACAAGGTCTCTTCACATACTGATTCTACCGACTGACATGGGTATATCTTTGAATATACCTGTAATGCTCAATGCGCAGTGTGGAACCACAATGTGGAATGATGCTTCTGCTGATGTCAGCAGTGTATATCTGTTGCATAGTGGCAAATAATTCACCCACCATGAGTAGTGGGACTTACATATGTGTATGCCACTAACAATGCCAGCCGTTCTGTGACATGCGCCTCCACAACACCAGCTCCCCAGATAGTTGTGCAGGTTGTCTAGAAATTTGGCCCTATTTACCTGTCCATCTTTGGAATTAATTAACTGGTTTTGTAGCTGTCAACTTTTGCCATCTTCCTCTTCTCTCAGTCTCTGGATTTCTTCCACACTGCTGTATGTATGCAGATTTGCTAGTCAAGAAATGTATATGCCAAGTGTGGCCCAATACATCACCATGTTCAGGAGGGGGAAAAAAATCAAAACTTTAAAAATACTCATCTCTTCCTTGAGGAGCTCCAGTTGCAATAGATCCCCAGTGACCTCCATTCATTCTGGTGTTTGAACTCCCCCTCCTTTATCCTTCAGTTTCAGATTAGATTCCCATTTTGTCTTTGGGATACAATTCCAAGGACTGTAAAATATCCATTGAAACACCTAAACTAGGTATATATTCTGCTATCAAGTGTCTAAGGATTGTGCACACTCAATATTTTTATATGTTCTTTGCCATCTTATCCCATGGCTGGAGTTCCACATGTCCTTGTCTTATTTTAGATCAGCCCTACAGACAGCAGCTTCCCCAAGGTATTTCTTTACTACAGTTGTATTTCATCCTGATTTCAAGGTGATCAAGGCAATGCACACTGCTTTCTCATCTTCCCCAACACCATTTCTTTGTTATGACAACAACTCTGCAAGGTAGGGTTCACTCCATGCATCTGAGAAAGTAGACCATATGCCGCAACTTATTTTGCTCAGTCTCAAAGGTGCTACAAGATCCCTTTGCATACTGATATTCCAGACTAAAGTGGTGATGTCTCTGAATTCTTCTCCTGCAAGGCAGGTTTGGCTGAAAGCTCACTTGTTAAATGTCATAGCTCAGTAGGGGAGACACTGATCTTAGCCAAGGGGAGATCAATCCACCACAATGGAGAGATCTCACTCACTTGGACCTGAATTTCCCATCACTAAAACACAGCTTCAGATATCAAAAATTCAGGATATAGATGGCCCTTGTGGTCCCTTCCAACTCTAATATTCTGTGATTCCATAATGGACAAGTTAATGAGCAGATATATTTTGGGGAAGTCTGGTTCCTTTTTATTCCACATGTCAATGAACATAGAGAAGAGGCTGAGTCCACTTGAAGCACAGCTATCAATGGGGAAAGCAATCTTTTTTGAATGATCAGACAGAAAGATAAGGGGCCTTTTCTTTCTATGCAGTTCCAGCACTATAATTCTACTTTAACTGCCATGGCAACATTGTATGGACTCCTGGGATTTACAGTCAGAGTGCTTGTGCCTCATCAAACTACAAATCCCAAGGTTCCAGAGGCTATATCCATGACACTTGAAATAAGGACTATCAACTACAAAGCTAGGGATCTTGCTTTCTACTTTATAAATGTGAAGTATGAAAATAGAAATACCTCTGAACCCACGTTACTTGTTCACTGCTTATACAGGTTAATTCCCCCTTGTCTGGAATTCTGAAATCCAAAATTCTCCAAAATCCAAACTGGTTTTTCATGGGTGTCAGAGATAGCGAGACCTTTGCTTTCTGATGGTTCATTGTAGACAAACATTCTTCACAAAATGATTTTAAAAAGTGTGTATAAAATTATCTCCAGGCTATGTGTGCAACGTGTACACAAAAGATAAATGAACCTGGTGTTTAGACTTAGGTCCCATCTCTGAGATTTCTCATGATGCATATATATGCAAATATTTCAAAATCCGGGGGTGGAGGGTGGGGGGATATCCAAAATATTTCTGATTCCAAGCATTTTGGATAAGGGACACTCAACCTGTATCTGATGTTGTGGTTAATTTTAAAAATTACCAAAGAAAAGAAAAAGAGATCAAAAACCACCACGTTGCATAAACTGCAGAGGGACCCATCTTCTTTCCACCTCCTTCCAGGGGCCTTGGCATTGCCTGAAAATGGTTGTATTTGGGGAGGGAGGTGATACAAGGCAAGAGTTGAGTGTGTGGACCCACAGACACCCTACTCCATGGCCTCTGATGGAAGAAAAGACCCATTCCCTTTCACATGTTTCCCCAAAGCCAGAAGGATCTCTGCACCCTAAGACAGCCTCCTTCGCTGCACAGTGAAGGTTTGCCCTACTTTGACATGCTGGATGTTGTGTTGCTATTGTTGTTGATTTTGCTTGGCTTCCTTTTCGCAATCTGGCTCCCTCGTTAATTGTGGCCGTTAATTAGGGCCGGTTAGTCTGAGAGAGTCGGAAACCTTCTGTCACATCCCCGGTGGCCATGCTCCAGAACTTTCCCAGAGCGAGTGTAAGGAGGACTGCCTTCTCCTGGAAATCCCTCCCCATTTGGGTTGTTCGATGGGTCCTCCCTTTGCGGTTGTTTCTAGTACAGTCAGCCCTCCTTACCCATGGATTCTTTATCCACAGATCCAACTGTCCATGAAAATGTTTATTTTTAAATATCAGTTCAAAAAGCAAACCTTGATTTTACCATTTTATATAGTGGACTTCATTTTACTATGCCGTTGGATTGCATGGGTTGTGAGCATCCTTGGGTTTTTGCATCCACAGGAGGTCCTGGAACCAAACCCCGATGGATACCAAGGAGCCCACTGTACAGCCATGTAGAATGATAACTCATATCCTATCTGGAAGATTTTCCCTCCCTTCTTAAGTCTCCAGGAAACTCTGACAAGTACGGCAAGACACAACTTTGGGAGTGTATGTGTGTCTCTGTGTTTGTGCACATGTGACTCTGCCAAGGGGTCGCTCCCAGCCAGAGGCCATGGCAGGAGCACATGTCTCCCCCATGTGCTTGTTTACATGCCTTGATCTGCTACTACGGTATGTGTCTGTCCATGCATGTTTGCGTCACTTTGGGTGCATGCTCCCCCCTCCTCCTTGATGTGCTTGGCAGTGTTTGTGTTTTATTCCCAAAGCCATAATATGTTGAGACTGTGAGTTCATTCCTTGCCCGCTCGGAGGGTTGTATGCGCCTCCCTTTGACAGCCTGCCCAGTGCATGCCAACAGAGCCCTGGGGGCTCAGTGTTCAGTGGGAACAGGCCTGGCACATGGCAAGAGAAAACACAGTGAGGAGAGGGAGCTCTCTGTGTGGAGAAACAGCTGCTGTGTATTAAATAGATTCCTTTATTAAGGGAGAGGTGTTGCAACAAAGCCAGCCAGGAGTGGGGCCCATGGCTACTTAGGGTTTATTTAGCATTAACTCTGAATTTTTGTAAACAGAAATTTAGGGGCAGGGTTTGCCACTGTGCTCAGTACATCGCAGAGCATAGCCCCAGCCAAACAGAAGGATGGCATCCTGTGGGTGAATTACGATGGCATAAGGGATCAACCATTGATCAGAGCGGAGACTGCAGTCAAGAAATCATAAGTCTAAGAATGGGGAGGGTGGCTATGAAAGAACTAGAAAAGATCCTAAAAAGCAAAGATATACAACTGAGTACAAATAGAATAGTACAAGCCATCGTATTCCCTATTAGCATGTATGGATGCAAGAGCTGGACAGTGAAGAAAGCAGATAAGAAGAAAATCAATTCATTCAAGATATGGTGCTGGAAAAGATTGCTGAGGACAGCTAAAAAGTGAAACAAATGGGTCATTAGTATAGAAGCCAAGATGACCAAACTGAGGCTGTAGTACAGGGGTAGGCAACCTTTCCCCTTTAAGGGTCGAGGGACTTCAGCTCCCAGAATCCCAGGAGCTATTGGCCAACATGGGACTACTGGCCAACATGGCTGAGGCTTCTAGGAGCTGAAGTTCCTCGGCCCTGAAAGGGGAAAGGTTGCCTACCCCGGCTGTTGTACTTTGGCCACATCATGAGAAAGCAGGACTCATTGGAAAAGAGAATAATGCTGGGAAAGGTGGAGGGAAGCAGAAAGAGAGGAAGGCCACATGTTAGATGGATGGACTCTATAAAAGAGATCATGGGTATGAATTTGCAGGACCTGTGCAGAGCAGTGGAGGGCAGGGAGTCTTGGAGATGTCACATCTACAGAGTTGCCATGGGTCAAGATCGACTCAAGGGCAGTTAACAAGAGGAAAGCAAAGTTAAACCTTTTCTGAATAAACCTTGCCAAGAAAACCCCCTGATAAGGTTGTCTTAGGGTTGCCATAAGTCAGAAACAACTTGAAGGCACATAACAACAACAGAGTTGGCTTGCAACTCACTTTTGGGGCTAGGGCATAGGATGGAAATCATTGCCATGTGTGCAATAACCGAACTCCCTTCATCAAAGCCATCTTTTCCAAACAGCTGTTTTTCAGTCAGCGAAGCATGGGAGGACCAGCATCCAGCTTTCCTATAGCTGCACACCTTGCAATGATTTCATCTGCAGGGACTCCCAGAGGGCCCCTGGAGATCCCTGTGGATGTCTGTCACTGTGTGCCCAGTGATAGGAAAATAGTTGGACCCTTCTCTGATGCTGTTTAACAGGCTAGCTTGACTTTATGCTACCCAACTGCTGAAGATGTTCTCAACCATTAACTACACATTGATAAAGCTACAGGCAGTAAGTGGAGGTCAGCTAATGTCTAATGAACTTGGATGCTTTCTCACTTTAGTCACTGTGTATTCCAAGAAGACCTAGTCCTGATTCCAAACTAGAATAGAGGTCCTAGGCCATGTCTACACTGACAGGGGGAAACCCAGCTTACCTTTGGGGCTTCTGGATCTGCAGGGAGGATGATAATAATAATAATAATAATAATAATAATAATAATAATAATAATATTTATACCCCGCTTAAATGAAAACAATCTAAGTGGCTTACATCAGTTAAAACCCCATACAACAAAGTTCATATCCAAACCCCACAACTGGCACCCACAAGGAGATGATACTGGTAGCACTGTGCACACATTCCCCCTGCCCATCCTGGTCCCAGTCCCATTAAAATCCAGTATGCACTGGAAGAACCACACAGACTGGAAAGTGACAGTGCTGTGGTGGGAACTGGAATGTCCTGGGAGAAGAAGTCAGCCGCTTTCCCAGCCCAGGGTGCCTCCTGACCTTTTCCTATTGCCTGCTGATGTTCCTCCCCTTGCATGCAATCCATATGCTTAGAGTTTCTGGCCTGATTCAGAGCCAACAAGGACTCTTTTTACTCTGGAGAATCAATGAGCATGGACTGGACCCATGTTTTGCCCATTTTGGCCCCAGTCATCATCTGAATAGGTCAGTGCAGGAGCAGGAGAGAAACATTTCTTTCCCACTGTGCCGGCACAGCCATAGACCAGTGGTTCCCAAACTTTGGTCCTCCAGGTGTTTTGGACTTCAGCTCCCAGAATTTCCAACCAGCTTGGCCAACTGTCAAGAAATCTGGGAACTGAAGTCCGAAACATCTGCACATTCAAAATTTGGAAACCACTGCCATAGACCAACTGTTAACTAGTGAGTCAACACAGAGGTAAATTCAAACAATTCAGTGGGTCTACTCCCATTAAGACTGAGAAAAGGATTCAGGTGTCAGCTCATAAACACCACTGGTACCTGAAGTATGAAAATCAAAAGCCCTTCTCTTGGGCAAAATATAAGCTTTAGATTCCAAGCTCTGGCTCTGTGAAATGCACCTCTTGGGATGTGTCTTGCAAAGGAAACAGATCAATTGTGTGAAATTCAGAAAAGAAGACTTTTTGGATTTGTGTGAGCATGTGAATAAAAAACAACAACAAAGTTTGCAGTGTGAAGTGCAATGCTTCTTTCTCATTTTGCAAATCTTCCCTTTGTAGCATTTACACGTTTGTAATTTCACTTCACTCTAAGTAAGTAAGCTTAAGGTGGGAAAATATGGCATTTTCCTCTCTCCTTTTCTCTCCTCCCCACCCTCTTTCTGGTTAGCTAAGCTCATCTCCATCCATGACATATTCTTGTGGAAGGATGACTCATGTTTAAGCTCAGGGCTTTAACCTGTGAGGAAAGAAAAGGAAATTATGTTAATAGATGGTCTGTCGAAAGAAGCTAGAAATGTTCTTTTCATGTATTTTGTGCCATGTTGAGAAACAAAAAGGTTACGATGAGGAGGAGGGATGACCCAGATGCAGTGTTGCTCTCATTCCACTTATTCTCAATCTGATATAATCCTATATCTTTCAACTTTCTTGATTTAGCAGTGATAATCCCAATTAATCCCCTGTCATCCCACTTTTTCAGTTGCTTTTAAAATGTCCTAGTTTCTCTCTCATCCTCCCATTTTCCCCTTTGTGTTCAGTTTAGTTCAGCTGCTGCAAACTGAGTTCCAAGTGCAAAAGTAGTTTGTACTCCATTAATTTAGCAGGAAGGAAAAGAGGATGGTGGTGGAATCTTGCCCTTCTCTGGAAACTCTGCCAAAAGAAAATTGCTGTAGCCTCTCCTAACTTGCATGTTATGAACTGCTTTTGCCATCTTGGCCACAAAGATCTTTGTATTAGGCACCAACTTTCATGGAATCTAGCCCACATACTGTAGTGTTTACTTGAAACAGTGGAATCCATTCCATGAAAGTTGATGCCCAATAAAGCCTGTTGGGCTGGGATCTTGCATCACAATCAACATTTTGTAACTTTATGAATCCATAGCTATGTTCCAGAAATGCAACAAAACCCTGCCAGTGAATTGTGAAGATGCACACCCTTGCAAGAGTGCTCCATTGTACATCTGGAACTCTCACTGTGTTCTGGCACTTTCTCACCATTGTCTTGATTCATGCAATTTCTTCAACGTGATTACAATGGGAACAATAATGCTATGAAAACAGTTCTTTCTGCATTTCCTTGCATGAAAGTCTTTGCTTTGTGATGAATATTTCTGGTCTTGGTTTTCTGCACAATGTACATTACCCTAGCCTCCACCCCATGTTCCCCATATTTTGCTCATGCATTTAAAATTCTTCCTAAATCTTGCAATGTTGAAATCAGACAGGTAATTGCAAGATTCTTTGGGCAATTCATTTCATTTCCAATTATTCAGTATTCTAGAGTTTTGTGTTGTTTTAAAATGGTTGGTTCTGTAGCACTCTTTTACCCAGCATCAATAGATCCTGTGAAAATCTTCTTCACTAAATAAGCAGCTTCGTGATCTAAAAGAAGCAGGAAGGATGGTTCATGACATGCCCACTCACACAATGTCAACCTCACAATTTCACTACTGTAGCACTAAAGCTATCCGTACTTGCACAATCATATGAATGTAGCAATATTGGCGGTTATTGACCAGTTTCTCTTGTTAATGTGAAATTGTGCAATAAGAACGATAAAAGAAATGGTCAGCAATGGATGAATGCTGATGTCGTGTGAAAAGGAGAGGAATCAAATGTAATTTCATTCAAATTCTATCACTAGCACCTCGTGTGGCAATGTCCTAAGGCTGGCATCCCTCTTGGGATGTACGTCTTTGCAAATGACCTTCATTGTTGAGTGCCTTCAAGTCGTATAGGGGCACAAAACCAAACTGAGAAGTTTTGTAACATCTGTATTCACCTGCAGGTTGCTGGGCTGTTACCATGTATGTGTGTCAATTGCACAATTGTAGCCAGTGCTAGAGCACCCTGGTGCGGTAATGTCCTTAGTCTTTAAGGCGCAACAAGATTTTTCTTTGTTTTTCCTGTAATAGACTAACACGATTACCTGACACTGACATCCTCTCCACAAGTCTGCTTTGTGATGTCAAGAAGACCACAAGCCATTTTTAGAAAATGAAGACCAGGAGGACTTGTTAGAAGCAACAGAGATGATCTTCATGACAACTCCTGCTTTTAACAGCATGGTTGCCTTAGCATTATGGATTGACCTTCAAAACCCAAACTATTGCTCATGCAAAAAGTTCCTTGGGCTGTGAGCTGAGAATATTTCACCTATGGCAGGACTATAGGGTGAAAACCACAAGAAGGTGGCATTCTCTCTCTCTCTCTTTCTCTCTCTCCCCATAGCTTGCCTGGCTCTGTAGATTTGCATCTCTTTAGGCATTTTAATCTCCAGATATAGTGCATCATAATCTCAAAAAAAATCAAAGTAGATATTAATGGATTCCTCTTTGTTGTTTGCTGCTGCTCAAATCATTGAACAGGAAGGAACTAAATGGATGAATGCTAAGGATGCTGTTGCTGTCCGGAAAATGCTGTTCATCTTTCTCATTGACATGGGTCAAAATCTGATATCATGGTCTACTTTGTGTGACATTACGCATCCTTAGCTACATTGCAATGTTAGTGAATTGTGAAGATATGTATCAAGGCACCAGAAAGAGTGCTCCAATGCGCATGGGCAATTTTGATGCATGCATACCATGCATTTCTGATGTGCACTGGGTGCTATATTTGTGCTCCAGCACTTCCTAGCCAGTATCTATCACATATTGGGCCATGACATATTTGGTGTCCATAGTGCATTGGGCCATGGTGCACTCCACCACTGTGCACAGCAGACCCTAGACGAATATCGACATTGCAGAACTGCTCACTTCTGTTCCCTGCACATGTAGGTCCACTTACAAAGGCATTCCATTCCATACAGAAATCCAATCATGGTCTTCTTCTTATTTATTTATTTTGAACTGCCAAAGTGAACCCAAATGGATTCTGGCCAAAGTGAACACAAAGTGACTTGCAAGTTGCAGAAGAGCCCTTTACTGGGTCTAAAATGGCCCAGGGGGGGCTAAAACCATAGTGAAAATATTCCCTGTGCCTCATAGAGCCTTATTACATGAGAAAAGAAAGCCAAAACAAAGCGAGAGAGTAGTGGCTTTCTCCATTTGTCTTTGCATGATGTCATAGCACTTCTGTTTTCTTCCCATGTGAGATGGTCATAAAAATATGCATTTTGTCACACTAAAAAAATTCTGTTTGACCATGGTGTCGCAACAGACAATGTTGGGTCACACATCTTCCCACAGTGTATTCCTCCCACCAATGGCACAGAAGAGGCCCCATCCAGCAGACCTCAGCCCTAGAATATAGATGTATAGAATAAAGGCCTATCCCTAACAGTCAAAACAGCCTCTGTGCCTGAAATACACTCCAATATTTCCTGATGGAGAGGGGCAGGCTTTGCCTTTAAACCTCTTAGACGATGGAGACGTTTCCTGCAAAAAATAGGTCACTTTTCATTAAAGGCTTGCAAACAGCACCTTTGGGAATAGACCCCATTGTCTTGGCAGATGCCATATTTCAAGCTGGAAGTCAATCTGCTAGAATCATCGCTCAAGCAAAGGAACAGAAATGGGAAGAGTGAGCAAAACAGTCACAATAGAAAGCAGGGGGTGGGGAAACTGTGGATCTCGGGACACATGCGGTCCCCTGAGGCTGGTTTTGTAACCTTCAACCCCTCTAGATTCCTTTAACCACCCTTTCTCAAGCTGAGAAGGAAGGAAGGAAGGAAGGAAGGAAGGAAGGAAGGAAGGAAGGAAGGAAGGAAGATAAGCAGGTGGGTGGGCAGGAGGAAGAGAGGGAGGGAAACAGGCAAGCCTCCAGAAATGTCAATTTGCCTTTTAAACTGGTTAACTGCCGCCCTCAACACAGTGTGGAACATGAAATAGATCTATTTTTCAAAACCAACAGTGGACTTGCAGCTACTTTTGAGTCTTTTTTCTTTGAATTTTGGGGAGTCTGTGGCACCCTTGGAAGCATCCACAGGCAGAAAATTGTTCCCCCTCAGACCTAGCAACCTTGCCCACTTCTGATGTAAAGGAAGAGTGTGCTCTTTTTGGAAGCCAAGCACATGTTCAATCAGTCCACTTCCAAAGTCAACACAGGCTGGCATCCTATGCTTGGCATATGCAGATGTCAGTCCAAAATAACACCTGGCTTTTGGAGGGAGAATCAGTGTGCTGAGAGTAAGTCACTTCTCTTGCACAATGAAACCTCCCCCATAAGACTCACCATTTTCCTCTACTCCCCTCTGACATGGCCATGTAATGGCTAGGAGACTGTGAGGAGCGGATGAGGATTATCCAACCAAATTCTGAAAACTGGACCCATGGCAATGCAGACATTCTCTGGGACCTCCTACATTTGTGGTTTGTTGGGACATCTGTGAGGCAATTTGTTTCTAGACCAACAGACCATGGCTAGCACAAACTATGGCTTACCTTACTGTGTGAATGAACCCAGGAGAGGAGGCTTTCTCTTCTATGGTCTGAAATTTGTTGACTAGGAAAAGTCAGGCATTAATAGCATTTGGGTGGAAGACCATCAAGGAATCCCAGGGCTCTCCATGTAAGACCAAGGCCAAAATCCTGAGGTTGTCTTATGCATGTATGCATTCCCCTGCATAACTGATCAGGCATCTTTGTCAGATGTGGAAATTCTGCATTCAGTCCCAGTTTGTTGAACCAGAGTTGGGCATGCAGTGCTATTACACATGGATGTACACTAAGCATTGTATCTGGACAAGCACTGCACATCATGCATGGATGTCATGTCTGTTTGACTTCCATTCTGCTGAACATTTGGTGCTTTGGTTCAGTTGCACAATTTTGCCATTGAACCCAATGGTTGCATACATAATGGATGCATGACTCTGCAGGTGGAAATGTATGCTGTGTAACCTCAATGTCGGATCTTATCCAAAGAGTCTCTATGAACATGTGTATGAAAGATGGGAGAAGAAGACACCCACACCATGCCTTCTGTGTGATTAAATTCATGACATTGCTGAAGTTTCACCCGAGATAACACATTCTCTATGGAGCCCTTGATTCGAACTGAAGTCTGCCCTGCCTCCGCTGGGGGAAGAAGATCTTGCTGTCTCCTTGAGATGAATCCTATTTTAAAGAGTAGTCTGGACTTTGCTTGGTGTCTCACTCCTCCCTCCATCCTCCCTGCTCCCCTTCTTGTAGATTTTGCTTCCATCCATGGACAAAAATAGCAAAAAGAGACTTGGGAGGCTTAGTCTGCATTGTGCCCATCACTTGCAATTTCCATCTGCAGCTGTCTCCCTCTCATTTTCGAGCAAGTTTTCCAGTGGATGATCCCCGAAGCAAGCCAAGTTGACACCTAGCTTGCCCAGGCAGCAGTAATCCCTACTAATGACAGAGTACAGCCTGATTGTGCTGCAAATATGGAATTATCATTAAGCATTGGGTGAATTTTACAACAACAAGATTTAATATTGATTTTAACATGAACTTCTATGGATGATCATACACTTTCTCAGATGCAGAGATGAGTATGGCAGAAATTGTTGCTGTTGTGTGCCTTCAACATTTCAACTTATGGTGACCCTAAGACCCTATCATGGGTTTCCTGGGGCTGAGAGTGTGTGACTCACTCAAGGTCACCCAGTAGGTTTCCATGGCCAAGCGGGGAATCAAACTCTGATCTCAATAGTTCTAGTTCTATGCTCAAACCAATACACTATGTTGGCTCATGGCATGCAAGCATTGGCAGCTGGGTGGATGTGTGGCACTGTGTGGCATTGCATGCATGCATGTGGGCTCCCTAATTTTCATGACAACTGCCCCCACCTTCTACCTGGTGAATGCACCATGGGGGTGACACCATGAATCACACTGGGTTGAAACCAGCCCTAGTGATGCCACTGATTCCCCAACGCCCTGATCTGCATTGCCTTTGTGGCTTTTTGGGGGTAGCATTGGCAGAAGTAGGTACAATAAGAGAGCTCCACCATCATAGTTGCCTCTGCCAATGCAGGATTTCAGCCATAACCAAAGGGCCTTGGCTGGCAGATAAGTCTGCTAAATACATTCAAAAATAAAATTGCACCATTTAAAACCCAGGACCTGATTGTAGCTTGTACTTTAACAGCAATTTGCTAAAAATGTTGTGGGTTTTTTTAAAAGTGCAATTGCAGGATCACAGTCTTCAAGGAGGAAATTAACATCAGAATCCGCTAAGTGCCCTGGGTGAGACAGCAATACTAGAACAATTCACTTTCCCCACGGCTCTCTATACCAGCAACAAAATAGCCAAACACAGGCCATGGTTTCTATATTTTTGGCTCCACATACACATACCCCATTCAAAGAAGGAATTATTCTATATTGGCCTTCAAGTACTATTCAGGGGTGTTTGTCCACAGAGAGATATAAATACATGTGAACATCCATTCATAGGCATAGAAGAGGAGATGGTAATTGTTGGAGCCAAATGGTGGTGCCAGGTTTTCAAAATAGCAATAAGGGACTGTTGAAATTCATGAGATGTTGGGTTGAGAATCAGGAAGGAACTATTAACACATTTGTGCTCTGCCTAAATACCAAATGAAACAATCAATTCCAGTTAACCTAGCCATGTACTTCTCTATATAATTTCCATACAGTATTGTCTATATTCATAAATAACATGATGCACAATTTCTGTCTTTATGAAGGACCCAAAGCCTGCATAATAATATGGGCTTCTTTTGACATCTTGTTCAGTCTATGTTGTTGTTGTTGTTGTTGTTGTTGTTGTGTGCCTTCAAGTAGTTTCCAACTTCTGGCAAACCTAAGGCGAACCTATCCAGTCTATACAAGTCTATACAAAAGGAAACGCTTTGCAACCTTCAATAGGGAACATCCCTTATAATAAGGGACCCTTGCTAGTCCTATAAGGGACAAGCTTTTCCGCCCTCAAATAAGGGTCATCCCTTATAATAAGGAGCACCTGGCAATCCTGGAGCCAAATGAATGCAAAATGGGAGTAAGTCCACAGATGAACTCAAAATGCATTGGATTGCTCTGACAGTCTGAATCACTTCTATGGTGAGAGAAAAGCCCTCTTTATACACTTAGCTAAATATCCTCTCCTGGCATGACAACACCACCTCAAACCTGATGGAAGTGTCACTTATTTGTGCTTCAGATGTTAACAAAATGAACCTTTTCCTGCCCATGCGGATGAAGCCTGGTTTGGAAGAGGTTGAGAGTTATAAACACGGCGATAGTGTCACAATCATGTCTAAGTAGCCATTGTGAATACAGAACATTTAGCTAGATCTATCTACAACAATTTCCAAATCCACAGTGATACCTTTATTGGGTGAGAGCCAGCATGGTATGGTGGTTTGAGCCTTGGACTATGACTCTGGAGACCAGGGTTCAATCCCAGCTCAACCATGTCAACCTATTGGGTGACCTTGGACAAACCACACTCTCTCAGCCACAGAGGATGGCAATGGCAAACCCCCTCTGAACAAATCTTGCCAAGAAAACCCCATGATAGGGTTGCCTTAGGGTCACCATAAGTCAAAAATGACTTGAAGGCACTCAACAACAAACAACAACTTTTATTGGACCAACCAAAAAGCACAAAATACAGTATGCACACCTTTGGAGTTCCATTGGCTTCATTAGGCAAAAGTGTTAAAAATCATACAGGAGAAGAACAGATTTTAAACTCCATTGATCTGTTTAACTGTAAAATAACTGGATGTTTTAACTGTTGTCCAATATAGTTGCAGACCATTTAAATTGTTTCTCCTTGCTTTAAATTTAAATTGTTCTAAAGGTTTTTAAACTGATTTTATCTGTGCCACCCTGAGATCCTATGATACAGGATAGGATGGCCATATTTAAATAAATGAGTAACAAGATTGGACAGGATGATATTTGAATTCTGTTTTTCCTCCCAGCCAATCCATAGGGGTTTTTTTTAAATGAATGCCCAATCAGATGAAGGATTCTGAAAGGTTCAAAAATTTGGCTTTTCTTTTATATTGTGGTAACCTAATAAAGAAATTGCCCAACTCTGCTTATCATTATTGCTACCATCATCATTATTTATAATTATCCATGTTTCTCTCACAACAGGGACTCAAGGCATCTTGCAAGAAGACTTTATAAAGGATACAAATAAAAGCACAAAGATCCTATTGATCAGTCCCAACTAGAGTAAAATCTCTTTGGTCTCTTTGACAGAGCCAGCATGGTGCAGTCATTTGAGCATTGGAATACAACTCTGGAGACCATGGTTTGAATCCTTGCTCAGCCATGGAAACCCACTGGTTTACCCAGTCACACTCTCTCAACCTCAGAGGAAGGCAAGGGCAAAATCCCTCCGAACAAATCTTGCCAAGAAAACCCTGTGACAGGTTCCCCTTAAGGTCACCATAAGTCAACATAGAACAACAAAGTCTCATTGATATCAGTGGGACTGAACCTCTTGCTGGCTCATAGTCCATTGATTTCAATGGGTCCAACTGTTGAGAGAAAGCCAGCATGTTGAGTAGTGGTTTGAGCATTAGACTACAAATCTGGAGACCAGGGTTTGAATCCCCACTCAGCCATGGAAACCCACATGGTAAGTCGAAGGCTTTCACAGCCAGCATCCGTACTTTTTTGTGGGTTTTCAGGACTAAGAAGCCATGTTCTAGAAGAATTTATTCCTGATGTCTTGCCTGCATCTGTGGCTGGCATTCTCTGAAGATGCCAGCCACAGATGCAGGCAAAATGCCAGGAATAAATTCTCATAGAACACAGCCTCATAGCCCTGAAAACCCACAAAAAACCACTTGGTAAAGTTGATCAAGTCCCACTCTCTCAGCCTCAGAGGAAGCCAAAAGCAAACACCCCTCTGAACCAACTTTACTAAGAAAACCCCCGGATGGCATTGCCTTAGGTTCGCCATCAGTCATTCATGTTATTGAAGGCACTGATTCAAATGAAAGCAGGTATGATTCAAATGAAAAAGGCCTCTGGGAAGGCACTTGTGGTCATTGCTGCTTCTGCAGCAGAGAGACACACAAAAGACACACAAACACAGAGTTAGGCTTCTCAACAGCCACAAAGAGAGAGATGAAGGAGGTTGGCCCATCATCACAACCACACCAGTAAACAACTTCAAGGCAATGAGGAAGGTGGCATTACTAGGGTTGGCATCATCTAGTGCAGTAACTCATGGTGTTACCCCTCATTGCCCTCTTCTCATACAACACCATAAACAATCTTCAGTCATGTTTTGTGTACTGATAGAATTCAAAGACCTTGCCGTGTTAGTCTGGTAAATAAGTCTGCAAAGGGTTCTTGTAGCACCTTTGAGACTAACTGAAAGTTAGAGATTCCTAGAGAGAACCTATTAATCAAAACCGCAAACAACCAAAGCCGCAAAAGTCAATGCCGCAAACTTGGAGGGCCAACCCTCTTGTAAGAATTTAATTCAGCTTGAATGTTTCACTTTTCTATACTTTTAACTGTATTGTTCTTTTAATGTTGTGAGCTGCTCTGGGTTCCAGTTCTGGGAAAAGAGCGGGATATAATCAGAATTCAAAGATATAGCCATGTTAGTCTGTAGAATCACTGTGTAGAGAGATCTTATAGCACCTTTGAGACTAACTGAAAGAAAGAAATTGGCAGCATGAGCTTTCATAGACTTCGGTCTACTTCCTCAGATGCATTAAACAGTGACCCTAAGGGGAACTTTTATTATTATTATTATTATTATTATTATTATTATTATTATTATCATCATCATCCCACTCTTTCTCCAGAACTGTGACCCAAGCTTTGGAACTCGCTTCCTAGGGAGGCCAGGATGGCTCCATCCCTGCTATCCTTCCGGCGCCAGGTAAAGACACCCTTGTGTGGGCAGGCCTTTGAAAATAGATACAGTCCTGGAAATTAAATTTTAAGATTTGTATTGTAGCATTTATTTTAACTCATAGCTATTTCAATTTTTAAAATTGTTTAATTGGTTTTTTTTTAAATTTTATATTTATACATTTTAATGTTGGGCTGTTTATAAACTATATTGTTTTGAATCTGGTGTTGGCCATCTTGGGTCCCTAAATTGGAAGAAAGGTGGGATATAAGAAAATAATAATAATAATAATAATAATACAATCAGTTCCCCTTAGGGATACGATAAGTCAAAAAGGACTGGGAAACACACAGGAGGAACAACAAGAAGGGTGTCACCCCTTTCTAACATTGTGAGTTGTTCTGGGTAGCAGTTCTGGGGAAAGAGTGGGATCATCATCATCATCATCATCATCACTTCCCCTTAGGGTTGCCATGAGTCAAAAAAGGACTAGGAAACACCCAGGAACAATAACAACAAAGGTGTCACTTCTCTCTAACATTGTGAGCCACTCTGGGTCACAGTTCTGGGGAAAGAGTGGGATCATCATCATGTTCCCCTTAGGGTTGCTATGAGTCCAAAAGGACTAGGAGACATACAGGAACAACAACAACAACAACAAGGGTGTAACCCCTCTCTGACGTTGTGAGCTGCCCCGGGTTGCAGTTCTGGGGAAAGAGTGGGATCATCATCTTCATCCTCATCATCTTCATCATCAGTTCCCCTTAGGGTTGCCATGAGTCAAAAAGGACTAGGAGACACGCAGGAACAACAACAAGAGTGTCACCCTTCTCTAACATTGTGAGCAGCTCTGGGGAAAGAGTGGGATCATCATCTTCATCCTCATCATCTTCATCATCAGTTCCCCTTAGGGTTGCCATGAGTCAAAAAAGGACTAGGAGACACGCAGGAGCAACAACAACAACAAGGGTGTCACCCCTCTCTAACATTGTGAGCCGCTCTGGGTCTCAGTTCAGGGGAAAGAGTGGGATCATCATCTTCCTCCTCCTCCTCCTCCTCATCATCAGTTCCCCTTAGGGTTGCCATGAGTGTCCAAAAGGACTATGAGACACACAGGATCAGGAACAACAGCAACAGCAACACCACCAACAAGGGTGTCCCCCTTCTCCCTCCAGAGTGCCACCTGGTGTGGTCCTCACCCTTGGCCCTCCCTGAGTGATGCTCCTCTCCTGCAAGGAGCAGAGGAGGAGTTCCCCTTCTTGCCATGCCTTTGGAGGCGAGGTCTGAGCAACTGAGGGGGCGGGTGTGCTTGTGTGTGTGTGTGTCTGTGTGTGTTTTGCAGAGCTGATGGAAGGAGGAGAAGTCCTGGAGCGCAGAGGCTCTGGGAGGAGGAGGAGAAAGAGGCAGGCTCTGTCCGCGCATCCTTGGTGCTGAAGTGGAGCTGCGAGGAAGGAGCTGTCCGCTGCCTCTTGGTGCTGAAAGCCCAGCGCCTCCTGGACCAGCTCTGCCCAAGTCCAGCTGGATCTTCCATGGGAGAAGGAGGACCACCACAAGGGGAGAGGAAGATGCTGATCTGAACCCACAACCAGGCAGCTGAGCCTCTCTCTCTCTCCAAGCTCTCTTCTACCCCTTCACTCCTTCATCTTTTCCTTCTCCCCCCCCCCCCAAAGACAGCCCAGCCATGGCTTTCATGGTGAAATCGATGGTGGGTGGGCAGCTGAAGAACCTCACTGGGGGACTAGGAGGAGAAGAGAAAGGAGGAGAAGAGAAGTCCCCTGCAGAAGCCCAAGGGATGACCAGGGAAGAGTATGAGGAATACCAGAAGCAGCTGGTGGAAGAAAAGTAAGTACTTGGGGTTGGACTTCATCTCTCTGCCTTGAGCTGGGATCCTAGCTCAGGAGGCAACCTAGTTATGCTGGGATGGGAGACCACCAGGGAATCCCAGGGATCTCCAGGTATGAGTTTGTGGTTGTTGTTGTGTTGTTGTTGTTGTTGTTGTTGTTGTGTGCCTTCAAGTCACTTCAGACTTATGGTGACCCTAAGGCAAAGCTATGACAGAGTTTTCTTGGCATGTTTCTTATTTTATTTTATTTTATTTTATTTATTTGTATGCCACCTTTCTCCCAGGAGCAACCCAAGGCAGCTCAAGAATAAAAACTTTTTCAAAATCTCAATAAAATTCAAAGCAACGAAAACCCTCAGCAAGCAGTATAAAATCGCATTATGAATATACAATGCATAATTAAAACCCACCTGCTGCATTAAAAACAACATCAACAAGCTTTCTTCAGAGGGGGTTTGCCCTGTGAGGCTGAGACAGTGTGACTTCCCCAGAATCAAGAGGGGGAAAATATTTGTCCTGCAACCTGGGAGAGTTATCACTGCCAAAACTGACAATACCAGTCTACTAGGACCCAGTGGTTGGACTTAGTATAATATAGTTTTCTGCTCTTCCAGGATACATTGGCCTGAATGTGATTGCTGGCATTAAGTAAGGGAAGAATTCAAAGATATAGTCATGTTAGCCTGTAGAATCAGTATGTAGAGAGATCTTGTAGCACCTTTGAGACTCACTGAAAGAAAGACGTTGGCAGCATGAGCGTTTGTAGACTTTAGTCTACTTCCTCAGATGCATATAGTCCTCAGATGCATACACTGAATGCATATAGATGCACTAAGTAAGGGAGCCTGGTTGAATCAATTGCCCAATGAAACACAAAAATTAGGTAAATCCCATTGATCCAATCTCTCTACTCTAGTTGAGTCTAGTGATTGGATTTATCCAGTTGGCACCCAATGCATCTGACAGGCTAACAAGTGTATGGGCTGTCTTCGCTCAAAGGTCACTTGCTCCTTTGAAGGATATATTTAATATATTTAGTTTTCAGATATGTTTCATAAAACTTAATCCTACACACTTTTAAAGGGTGGGGAGGAGAAGATGTTTGATCCCCTTCTGATAAGCATGTCCAGAAGCAACATTTGCCATCCAACTGTAAAAAATGTGGGTAAATTCAGCTCATTAGGTATGATGTATTTAAATGTGTAGCCTGGACAGGAAATTTAAGGTTTAAACAAACAACAACCCACAGATGAAACGGGAAATTTAATTTCCATGTTTCAGCTATCAATCCTGTTACGATATGACTGCTTCCTTTTGGAAAATTTCAGGAATGGAATGACTTTCCAAAGCCAGTTTAGTGAGTTCCCGGTTCAATATGAGTATAAATTCATTGCTACATCCAATTTGTTCTGCTGGACAATACATTTTAGGGTTTGGAGGAAGACTTAGT
Source organism: Phrynosoma blainvillii (assembly GCA_026167975.1). Taxonomy (NCBI): domain Eukaryota; kingdom Metazoa; phylum Chordata; class Lepidosauria; order Squamata; family Phrynosomatidae; genus Phrynosoma; species Phrynosoma blainvillii. The sequence continues at coordinate 23,304,299 of JANUYF010000010.1, read as the reverse complement.
ATAGCCATTATGCTTATGCTTATCCAGTATACTTGTGGATATACTTACAGTATATCAATTGAAACCAATGGGATTTAAGTTAGTCATGGCTAATATACCTTCCACTGATTTCAACAACCTTCCTATAAGTATAGTTAAGGCTGGGTTTACAAGGAAAATAATATATTTTTTAAAATGGATGGAAGTAAACCATGCAGGTGATACAGGTTTACACATTTATATGACACATAGTATTCTGCACATAATATAGCCCCTGCTAAACAGAAAAGGGACTCTTAATATTTTATATTTTGAAGCAAGCAAAACAAATACATGGGTCGTCTTATAGAGATGAAAGGAGATTTTGAAACCTCCAGCTGGTAACGCTGGGTGGATTGTAGCAGAACATTTCACCAGTCCATGCCTGCAGTAAATGTAGGGCATTTTTAAAGATAAATTAAAAATAGCTCTAAGCAGTATCTGTGCACAAATAAATCCCTCGCTCTAAGCAGTTTTTATACAAAGTTCAGACCCAAATCCTGCCTTTTTAAAGATAGGGACCTATGAATCTAGGCTACAGACGGCACTTTCTGGAAGCTGATCTTCCCATTTAAGTGCAAACTGGGCTAAATAGATGGTGTACCACTGTTCCTCCAAATAAGTGGCAAGAGAAATGAGGAAGTAAACCCAGGACTTTATATTTGTTGCAGAAGGCGGGGAATGTCAGTAATGCATTTTAATGAACCCCCTAATCTTTTAATCCGCTTTTGCCTTCAAGAGATGGGATTGTTTTCTCAGGAAAAAACTACCTCTCACTACAAATTTCCCCCCAGAAAGTTGGGGGTTATATTCCTCATCATTTCCAATTTTGAAAATGGAGAAAGATAAGCAAGGTTACTAAAGGCTGCATTCATACATTACTTTCAGAATAAACTCCACCTGCAATAACTGTTCACTTTCCAAAGCACTGAGTGCACAAAATTGTGCTGGGCTTCAGCTGTCTCTTTTCTGACCGGTTTGCTCTGGGCTTTATGCTGAGCAAACTTATCTGGATATTTTATGCAATCCTTTCAAAGTAATCTAGTGGAAAAGACATCGTATGCAGCTATTTTTCTTCTTCTAAAGAGCAGGGTGCATTCACACGCTCACGTAAGCTGGGATCCTATACCTGTGAGTAAGCTCCACTGAATTTAGATGTTCAGCACAGAGCTTCTGGAGGACTCACATCTATTCCTGGATTTGTCTAAAGTAGCCAAATGGTACTAAAGAAAGAATTGTACGTGTAGGAGTGCAAACACTCCAGTGAAGTGCTAAAAGGTCTAAATAAGAACCCTCCTTAATTTTATTCTGAAATACCATGCCAGCCAAGTGTCTACCCACTGGGCACAACTGAATTATCATAGAATCGTAGACTCATGGGGTTGGAAGAGACCACAAGGGCCATCCAATTCAACCCCTTTCTGCAATACAGTCAAAGTATTCCTGATAGATGACCATCCAGCCTCTGTTTAGAAACCTCCAAAGAAGGGGACTCCACCACATCACACCACTGTTGATCAGCTCTGACCCTCAGGACATTCTTCCTAATGTTTAGGTGGAATATCTTTTCCTATAGTTTGAATCCATTGCTCCGGGTCATTGCAGAAAAGAAGCTTGCTCCAGCCTCAATATAACATCCCTTCAAATAAATAAACATGGTTATCATGTCGCCTCTTAACCTTCTCTTCTCCAGGCTAAACATACCCAGTTCCCTAAGATGCTCCTCATAGAGCATGGTTCCCAGACCTTTCACTATTTTGGTCACACTCCTCTGGACATGTTTCAGTTTGTCCATATTCTTCTTGTACTGTGGTGCCCAGAAATGGACACTGTATTCCAAGTGAGGTCAGACCAAAGCAGGTTAGAGTGGTACTATTACTTCCCTCCATCTAGATTGAAATCTAACTTTTTATATGTTTAGCAATTTCCAGAAAGTTGTGTTAGTGTACTGCTGTAGAAACAATGGAGATACTTGTGAAACCTTAGACTAACCCATTTATTGTGGCATTGTTGTTCACGGACCGTGGTCTAAAGAGGTTTCTGTCATCATGAATTTGTTGGTCTCTGAGTGCCACAAGTTTCTTCACTGGTTACTAGGAACACTGATTCTTCGCATGATCTGGGTATGTTTTTCACAAATCTTTGCTAAATAAGATTCCAGATTGATTGAGCAATTGGTTGATGGTCAGAATTGGCTCTCGGAGAGATTTTGCTAGCATTGAGCATACACAATTTTGGTAATAATAATAATAATAATAATAATAATAATAATAATAATAATAATATTTATTTATTTGTATACCGCCCAATGGTAACCCAATCCGGGCGGTTAACAGCATAAAACACAATATACAATAAACAGAATGCCCTTCCCCCCCTTAAAAATGGTGATAACATTTCCAGAAAAATGTAAGACTGTGCAAAGTGAATTCACAAAACAGACACACACACACACACACACACAAATCATGGAAGTACTTTGAGATGGTTATACATTTTTAGCTGAGGAACAATGAACCTGTCATTATAGGCTAAATCCAAATTTCATTCCAACAAGAGAAGATTCCTTGAATTTAGTTCAATGGGTCCACTCTAGGTGAGAATAAAATAGAAGTTAATCCAGAATGAAATACACTTTTCTTTCTGTTTCTTTCCTTTTAGTTTATTAAAATCTTTGCCTTGCTTGTCATTATTTGATCCTTTCCTTTTGAAGACCAACAATGCTTCTCCTATTACTTCTGGAAAACAGCTGCTCCCAAAATCACAGTGCCATGAATCCTGGGGTTTGAAAGGAGCTCAGATGATCATCTAGTCTAATCCCCTGCTCAGTGCAGGATCTACAATACAAAACACATTGTATGGCATTCTTGATATATGGCTGTCCAGCCCCTACTTAATACCTGTCATGAAGAAAAATCCATATTTTCCTAAGCAAGCTTTTCCACTGTGAAACATCTCTGGCCAATAGTTGCTAAATATTTGTAGAACCAGAAATGAAGTTAGCCCAAGTTCTTGAAATGAAAGTTATTTAGTCACCCCACTGACATTTTTGGAAAAAAGTTGTCCCCATACTTTGCTGCTGTGAATCAGGCTCTTGGTTTGAATAAAATTCTACAAAAATAATTGTCTAGGAAACAGAATGAGCTAGAGGATGTTGCCGGTTGTGTAGTTTCTGTGTGGTTGTATGTAAGTGTCAACAAACAAGAGTTTCCTTATAGCTGGTAGGTTATCCTTCTCTACCCTTCATCCAAAAACACATTAATTATCTCCTATCTGTTTTCTTGAGATGCCATCGGAGGAAGATATCTTGGAGCTGATTCTGATTCATATAGCAAAGGGAATATGTGAAACTAAAGAATTCCCAAAACAATCTTACATACCTCTATAAAGCTAATACTACTTTCATGGTTCTGGATTGATACAGCTCCATAATAATGACAATGGAATTTAAATTACTTGTATGTTATAACCCAATGGCTTGGATTCAAACTGAGTAAGCCAATGTAGTATAGTGGCTTGAGTGTTGGACTATGACTCTGGAGACCAGGGTTCAATTCCCTGCCTGGCCATGAAACCCACTGGATGATCTTGCACAAGTCACATACTCTCAGCCTTAGGGAAGGCAATGGTAAACCTCCTCTCAATAAATCTTGCCAAGAAAAACCCATGAGCTGGAAATGACTTGAAGGCACACAACAACAACAGTCCTTAGAACAGATGCATAGGCATCAGTGGGACTGAAGCGATTCCCAACATAGGGCCTTTACAGACTGCCAGAAATAATGCAACTTGAGACCACTTTAACTGCCCTGGCTCAGTGCTAGGGAATCATGGGAACTGTCATTTATTGTGGCACCAGAGCTCTCTGACAGAAAAGTCTCAATGTCTCAGAAAAAACTACAATTCCCATTATTCCCTAGCACTGAGCCAGGACAGTTAAAGTGGACTCAAATTGCATTATTTCTGGCAGTCTATAAAGTTATAGTAGGAGAGAGTCAATGAAATCAGTGGTGCTCCATTTTGTCATGAAGCCCGAAGAGCCAGCATGGTGAACTGGTTTGAGCATTGGACTACATCTCTGGAGACCAGGGTTCAAATCCCTGCTTAGCCATGAAAACCCGCTCTCAGCCTCAGAAGATAACAATGACAAACTCCCTCTGAAGAAACTTGCCCAGAAAACCTGTGAAAGGTTGGTCTTAGGGTCACCATAAGTCAGAAATGACTTGAAGGCAAACAACAACAGACACAACTGAAGTCCCATCAGTTTGAATGGGTCTACTATTCTAAGCATGACTAAATCTGGATCCACAGTTGGTTCATTGGCTCATTCATTTGTCCCTCTTTTTTAACCATTAAAAAAAGTCTGATTTTCCCTCACACTTTTGTTTGCATGCTGATGTGCAACGTTGACATTCCAGTGTACATCAGCCATTGTGACTATAGAGCAGTGGGTTGTTGTTGTTGTTGTTGTTGTTGTTGTTGTTGCTGTTGTTGTTGTGTGCCTTCAAGTCATTTCTGACTTATGGCAACCCTAAGGTGACCCCATCATGGGGCTTTCTTAGCAATATTTGTTCAGAGGGAGTTTGCCATTGTCATCTTCTGATGCTGAGAGTGTGTGACTTGCTCAAGGTCACCCAGTGGGCTTCATGGTGGAGTGAGGAATCAAGCCATAGTCTCCAGAATCATAGTCCAATAGTCAAAACACTATGCCACACTGACTCTCGCTGGTGTTCCAAACTGGGTAATATAGAGATTGGGATCTTGTATGCGTGTGGCACAAAAGACCTACTGAAGGTGTTGTACAAGCAAGAGAATACAATGAGTGGCTTTACGTGTAAGACCAGATCTCTTTCTCTTTTGCTCACTCACACACAGTGATGTGCCTAACAGCATGGCTGTTCTAATTAGCAGTGATTGACTGCAGGTTCAAGGAAAGAATCTGGCAATTATTCCAAATGAATTAAGCATGATTAAAAAGAGAAAGATCTTACGGACGGACTCCGATTAGTGTCATATTGAGCTGCATAAACCGAGGCTGGGAGTGGAGATTAATGACTTCCACTGGGAAGCCTGACTTTGTCTGCCTTTGTTGCCAACCTCAGGTAGCATTTGCTTCACTTGCCAAGTGGGTCACACAGGTGAGCTAAAGCCACTTTCTTCTGGTATTCTCCGCAGGATGGAACGAGACGCCCAGTTCGCCCAGCGCAAGGCAGAGCGAGCGACACTGCGGACCCACTTCCGAGACAAATACAGATTGCCCAAGGTGCGTGGTTGGCCCTTTGTTGCAGGCTCAGCGATAGGATGACAAGAACCTGGTGACATTTCCTTACGGATATCTCAGCATGTGACTGTACTCGGGCTGAGTAACAGCTACATATCAGAGAACGTGGAGGAGGCAATAATGATGTTTGATGTTTTAGAGGGAGGCAGAGTGTGAGGACTGAAAAGCCAGATGGTAACCTTGATCCTATAAGTAGCCACACAAAGAATGAGTGGTTTTGATAAAGTGTCAGCAACATCCCACGTTTGCAAATGGCTAATGGAAGCATGTGTGTGGTTTCCTTCTTCTAATGCTCATATGGTGATCCACATGGGGATGTTGAGCAGGTCCCAGCCGGGGAAGGGCTGTAGCTCACATGGTAGAGTACCTGCTTTGCATTCAAAAAGGCCCAGGTTCAGTCCTTGGCATCTCCAGTGGCAAAGGTTGCATCTATCGGCTTGGGCTATCATCTGGTATTGCAGTTATGGATTCATAACCTAGAGTTATGGATACGTAATGCCTCCGTATTCAGTAACACTGTGTATTCATGATTGTGGCACTATTGCTACAATTGCAAATGCCCCCCTAGACCTACCTTAACAATGTGCAGCTCCATTGTGCAATGGAGGTCTCCTCTATGGGTGATTTGCGGGGGCTGGAAACATCAACCTGCTGTACTCCAATTCTCACTATGTCAACTTGGAGCCAGAAGGCTGCATGCAATGATGAAACCATGGCTGTGCAGCAAGGCCTTCTGCTCCTGCTTGTGGCATGATTCTATGATTCTATACATAATCCTTGTACAGACCTCCATTTCTTGATGCAGCTGCTGGCTATAAAGTAAGTTGTGGGGGTGGGTTAGGTTAGGAGACATTACTTAGTTACACATTCATAAACTAAGTAGGCAAGTAGGATATCAGCATATATTAATATCCTGCCCTTGTCTCAAAAAGAGACTCAAGATAGCTCACCATCAAATTATAAAAACTACAATTCAAGTGCCTGCAAACACATATGTTAAAATGCAATTAAACCAGCTGCAGTTTCTGAACACTCTCCAAGGGCGGCCCCATGTACAGTGCATCACAGTAACCCAAACAGGATGCAACGCAGGCACATGGCACTGTATCCAGATCTGACATCTGAAGCTGGTGCAGTCCTCTCACTCACCGTGAAAACCTAGAAATCCAGGCTCAGGGAGGAATCTTAGGGTACATCCCAACTGTAAATTTGCTTCTTCAAGAGGAATGTAACCCCATCCAGGCTCTGCCTTCCAACTGACCAGGAGCACTTATGACTTGTCTGCATGAATTTTTAATTTGTTTGCCTTCATCCAGTCCTTTGATATGGGCAGCCGCAGCTACCAGCTATGGCTGACCACTTGTACCCAATCACACATGTATCAATGGTGCTCTGTGATGTTTTTGCAAAGCTTTGCTGAGCTGACTCTAGTGACGGTGGATGATGCTGGCTCACCTAACACCAGCTCAGCTTATGAGCTTGGTCTGTCATGGAAAAGGTATTATTACTCCCCATTTTGTTTTCTTATTTGCTGATTCAATGGACTTTATGATCAGACACAACAAAATGTTGTTTTTTGGGTTTTTTTGGCATGGGGTGGAAGAACAAATTATGTACCACCATCATCACTAGCACTTCCAAGTCAAGTTGCATAGTACTTGAATTTACATATGCTTGAATTTGTTGTTGTTGGGTACCTTCAAGTCATTTCCAACTTATGGAGACCCTAAGGTGAACCTATAATGAGATTTTCTGAGGCTGAGAGTGTGTGACTTGCCAAAGGTCACCCCAATAGGTTTCAATGGCCAAGTGGGAATTTGAACCCTGGCCTCCAGGATCATAGTCCAAGACCCAAATCACTACACCATGCTGGCTATTGGAATTATTGATTCCAAATAATCAATAGCCACCATGTGTAGTAGTTTGAGACTATGACTTCATGAGACCAGGGTTCAAATTCTTGCTCAGCTATGGAAACCCACTGGATGATCTTGAGCAAATCACATTCTCTCAGCCTAAAAGGAAGGCAATGGAAAAAGCTCCCTTGGATACATCTTGCCCAACTCTCTGCATGATAAGGTTGCCTTAGAGTCGCCGTAGGTTGAAAATGACTTGAAGGCAGACAACAATAAGAACAAATCAAATGAATCAATCCTGCCATTCCTCCATACAAAAGCATTTTTATTTGCATAGTTTGGGGTGGGCAAAATGCATGCTCTTCCAACTTTTTTTTTTGCCCCAAAATGCCCTTTATGGAAAATTGGGATATTTTAACCATGTATTTGCCCCTCCAAAGCAACTGAGGTCCAGGAGAGGCCTTTTTGAAAGAGGAAGAGGGCATCAGGGACCCATTCAAGCTACACTGTTATAGTGCTATGATTCCACCTTAACTGTCATGGTTCTGTCCTATGGAACCTTGGGATTTGCAGTTTAGGGAAGGCTATTTAAAATTCTCAGCCAGAGAGCTCCAGTGCCTCACCAAACTCAGGATTATGAAGGGTGCAACCATGGACGTTAAAGTGGAATAATAGTGCTATAATTGTGCAGTGTGACCGGGCCATTGGTCTATATAAAGCAGAAGTGGGGAATAGGCAACCCATAGTCTGCCTACGGGCCATTTTTTCCAGCTTTTGAACCAATAAATAAATAAATAAATAAAATTTTAAAAACCTGCAAGATAATTTCTTCACCATCATCCAAAACAATGCATATCATCCTAACCTTGTTTTAGCAGTAAAATCCTATTTTTTAAAAAATAGATGTTTTAAAAAACACGAAATCAAAGTGTTATTTCGGTTGTTTCCTATTTCATTGGTTTATGGAATTCCTAAAGGGTTCTGAGATTAGAAAAATGGCCCACAGACCTCCAGAATATGCCCCTTTCTGTTAACCAAAAGGTCACTTGTGCAAATGCCATGGCACTCGATCATGTAGATTGAAGCTATTTTATGCCCATTAATTACAACTGAGGTCAAGCGGTAAAACTCTTCTGCCTGGGTGGGTTAGGACTGGATGCTATTTATTGATGCTGTTGCTGTCCATTGCCATCAAATTGACTTCAAGTTATGGCTAAGACCTCCAAGTCACCCGGTCATCAACAGCCCTGCTCAGGTCTTGCAAACTCAGGTCCATGACTTCCTTGATTGAAGTTGCATCCGCACTGCAGAAATAATCCAGTTTGACACTCCTTTAACTGCTGGGACTTAATGCAATGGAATTCTGGGATTTGTAGTTTGTTGCGGCACCAGCGCTCTCTGACAGAGAAGGCTCAATGGCTCACAAAACTACAGATCCCAGAAATTCCATAGCATTGAGCCAAAGGGGTGTCAAACTGCATTATTTCTGCCCCAACTCCCAACATATGTCCCATGTTGATTTTATTTCTGGACCAATTTTTGGGCAATTCTACCCCCAAATCAGCCTAAAATGGGCCTCAAACCAGCTACAAATGTAGTTGTTTAACTCACCTATTCTGTCGGAAGTGCCTTGCACCAAATGCTTTAAAAATAGTGTCCAGGTGTGATATTGCACAACTTCTGGGGCACTTGGAATATGTGCATGTGGCCCATGAGGATGTGTAAGAACAAAAATGGTCCTTTCTTTGCCCATACTCCCCATACTCACACATTGTTGCCCACATCTTACCTAAATACAAGGGAGAAACAGGCAAGTCACAAGAATATTATGTCCATCGCCAGAGACAACAATATCAACAATATTTGAATGACAGGGAAAAAGATTCCACCTAAACATTTGAACGAACTTCCTGATGGCAAGAGCTGTTTGACGGTGGAAGACACTGTCTTGGAGGAGGATGAATTCTCCTTCTTTGGAGGTTTTTAAACAGCGACTAGATGGACATGTCAAGAGTGCTTTGATTGTGAGTTCCTGCATGGCAGAAAAAGGGTTGGATTGGATGGCCCTTGGAGTCTCTTCCAACTCTATGATTCTATGATTCTATACATAAGGTCCTTGTTGTTGCTCTTTGGATAATACTTTATACGTATCCCACAGAAAGGATCCTGAGTGCTAGCGTTCGAACCCAGCACCATTTTCTGATTTGCTTTTTCAGGCAGGGGTAGACAACTCAGTTTTGTGAATCTGCGCAAGTTGTAATATCTTCAGGGGAAGGCTTTCTCTCAGCCCCACCACATTTGGTGAAGAAACAGGAGAAGGTTTTCTTGGTGACAGCTCCGGAGTTGTGGAACTCCTTTTCCTTGGAGGTTTGCTTGGCCTTTTGGACAGCAGAAACCTCCTTATTCAGGCAGGGCTTTGGTTTTTAACTTGTTGCATCAAGTTGAGTTTTTAATGGGTTGTGTTACGTCTGTGCTTTATTCTCTTTTAAATGTGTGTGTGTGTGTGTGTTTTAAACTGCTTCTAACTTGTGCTTTTAAAACAAAATTGTGGTTTGATTTTAATTTTTTGATTTTTGCATTCATGTATTTTTTAAAAAGTTCAACTTTGTCTTAAGTTTGTCAAGTTGCAAGCTACCTTGAATTCTATGCTGGGGAGAAGGGCAGAATAGTAAGTGATTAGATAGTAATTAGTTAGAACTAGAGTGGTATAGTGGTTTAAGCGTAGAACTGGGAATCTAAGATCAGGGTTCAATTCCCCACTTGGCCATGAAATCTGCTGGGTGACCTTGGGTGAGTCACACACTCTCAGCCCTAGAAAACTCCATGATAGGTTCTCCTTAGGGTTTCCACAAGTCAAAAAACGACTTGAAGGCACACAACAACAAAGTGATTGATTGATCGATGATTGAGCAATAATCAATTGATTAATCAATGCAGCTAGCAGTGGCTATTGGCTGCTGGCTTCCATATCAGTGAGATACTGAATCTGCTCTGGGCTTCAGCCTGAACTTTAAGGTGCTTTCCAATCTATCTTTGGAGATGGAGTTCAGCATCTCAGATGGCTTCTAACTCCTAGTTTGGACTCACCTGGAGCACACTCTCCACGTCATAGATATGGGCATCACTAACTGTGAGTAAACTTTTTTGAACCACTAGAGTGGGCTGCTTTACTTGAAAATCAGCTGAAAATTCAGCCAAAAATGAAAATAGAAAGAGTCTGGCATCCTGCTGGTGTCTTATGCATAAAGATATTCCCTATCCCTTATGCATGCAGTTGTTATTTTGTTTTTTTTGGCCGATGCTTAAGATCTGTATTCTATTGAAGGTTAGGAGAGCAGAGTTAGGCATATAGTATCATTGCACACAGAGAGCCAGCACAGTGTAGTAGCTTGAGTGTCAGACTAGAACTGCAGCCAGAGAGACCCAATGGATGACATTGGGCAAGTCACACTCTTTCAGCTTCAGAGGAAGGCGGTGGTAAACTTCCTTTGAACAAACCTGGCCAAGTAAACCCTGATTGCCTTAGGGTTGCCATAAGCTGGAAAAGTCTTGAAGGTGTACAACAATGAGAAAAACAAGCCTTTGCACATTGTGGTGCATTGCCTGTTGTACATTGCACCTTGTGGATAGATTGCATGGTTGCCTTGGGTTGCACATCGCACCTCAAATCATGATGCATAACTGATCATGCATGGTTGCAATTCCGTAAAGAGATGGCTTAGTGACACCAAGGCATACCCCCGTGTTATGCTAGACTCTTTGAGAGATCAGTGCTATGGTCTCTCAAAGAGTCTAGCATAACTTTAGTCCCACAGAGGTATGCCTTGGTGGCACTAAGCAATCCTTTTACAGAATTGCGACACTGCATGACCAGCAGCAACTATAGGACCATAGCACTGATCTCCCATGCAAGCAAGATTATGCTCAAAATTCTGCAACCTAGACTCCAACCATACATGGAGAGAGAAATCCTAGAGATCCAAGCAGGGTTCAGGAAAGGAAGAGACACTCGGGACCACATTGCAAATATATGATGGCTAATGACACACACGAGGGAATTCCAAAAGAAAATCATCATGTGCTTGATAGACTATAGCAAAGCCTTTGACTGCATAGATCATAGATTATGGAATGCCCATAAAGACATGGGAGTGCCAACACATCTGATAGTTCTGATGAGAAATTTGTACTCAGGACAAGAGGCTACTGTCAGAACAGAAGACAAAGAAACAGAATGGTTCTCAATTGGCAAAAGGATCAAACAAGGTTGCATACTTTCACCCTATCTGTTCAACTTGTATGCAGAACATATTATAAGAAAAGCAGGCTGGGACACAGAAGAAGGAGTGAAAATAGGAGGAAGGAGTAGCGACAATCTAAGATATTCAGATAACACCATAGTACTAGCAGAAAACCTCACAGACCTGGAACACCTACTAAGGAAGATCAAAGAAGAAAGTGCAAAGGCAGGCTTAATGATGAAAATAAAGAAAACAAGAATAAGGACCACCAAGGACCTTCACAAGTTCAACCTAGACAATGAAGAAACAGAAATAGTAAAAGAATTCCCATACCTGGGATCAAACCTTGATAGAAATGGGGACTGCAGTCAGGAAATCAGAAGAAGACTAAGAATGGGGAGGATGGCTATGAAAGAACTAGAAAAGTTCCTAAAATGCAAAGATATACAACTCAGCACAAAAGTCAGAATCATACAAGCCATCGTATTCCCTATTATTCCCATGGATGGATGTGACAGCTGGACAGTCAAGAAATAAGACAGGAGGAAAATCAATGCCTTTGAGAGAATGTGGGGCTGGAGAAGAGTGCAGAGGATCCCATGGACAGCCAAAAGGACAAACAAGTGGGTTCCAGAGCAGATCAAGCTGGAAACCTCCCTGGAAGAAGCCAAGATGACAAGACTTACTGTCATACTTTGGACACATCATGAGAAAAGCAGACTCACTAGAAAAAACAATAATGCTGGGGAAGGCGGAGGGAAGGAGGAAGAGAGGAAGGCCACAGGCCAGATGGAGGGACTCTATGAAGGAGGCCATGGGTATGGGTTTGCAGGACTTAAGCAGAGCAGTAGAGAACAGAGGGTCTTGGAGATGCTCATTCATAGGGTCACCATGAGTTGAGATCAACTCGAGGGCAATTAACAACAACAAACAACTCTTTGATGCAAGATCTTATGCATAGTTTCAAGTTTTCCTTTTCTTTGGGTGTGTCTAGTTCTTTTGATTTTGTTGGAGGCATCAGGTTGGTTTTTTTTAAAGATCTCCTACTCCTAGTTACCAAATTTGGTCAAATCTCTCCCTGAATTTGGGATGTGGGTTGGAAGGACTTAGCAAATGGGTGACCCATTTGGACTTTAGGGAATGGGCGACCCAAAAAACTTCCTGTGGATAATGTGTGGCCCGATGCCACAATTTCCCCTACATCCATTTAAAGACTGCAATCCAATATTGATTCACCTGTGGGGAAACTCCACTGAACTTCTAAAATACAACTGATGTACTCTTTACTGTTTACTATGACAAAGTAAAGAGTCCATCAAGATAACTCCAGAACTGCCAGACCCAGTTTCAACTCCTAAAAGTCTGCTTCACAGCAAATTAGGATCTAACTGATAGAGTCTTATTTTTAAGGACATGTTTCTCCTTCAAAAATATCATATATGCCCCTTCATTGGGAGAGGTGGGTGAGCATCCCTCCTCTTCTCACCAGCACCGTAGGTCTCCATCTGTCAGAAAAGCATAACTATCCAGCATCCTTTTCCCTTTTCAATTTGATCTGGGTTTTTTTCCCATCGGTCCATCATGTTTTATTCATCAAAGTGACATGGCAAGAAAAAATGGCCTCTATCACATTTTGAACCATTCCAGTACATTGCAGTGGCAATTGGGGGAAAAAAAGCTTCCAAAAAGCTCAAGGGGGGGTAAGGGGGGGGTAAAACCCTGTAAGAATTAGAAAGATATGAAAATGTTGGTCTTCAAACCTGAGGGATTTGGCTACGCTGAAAGATAGATGATGAAAACTGTCAGCTCATTTGCAAAAGCTCCTTTCCGGCTGAAGGAAAGGCTCGAGTCACGTAGCGATTTCACAGAAATCAAACATCACTTTTCAAAAGTGCTGTTGCTGTCCTCAGGTTTGTGTTCACCATCTTCGACAACAATCCACCGTATATGAAGCCAAAGGAAGAAATCTCTTTTATTACTGGCAACAATCATGTGTGTATCTCTGGGAGGATACCAAGGATTCACAACTTCATTACAGTTTTCCTTTTCACAGATGATGGGACCACATAATCCTGCTTGTCCCCATAAATTTGTGTTTGAGCATCTATTTGTTAGAGGTTGAAGCTCCCTTATCCAGAATTCTGAAATCCAATATATTCCAAAATCCAAAATTGTCCATATAGGTGGCTGAGATAGTGACACCTTTGCTTTCTGATGGTTCATTGTACACTAACTTTGTTTCACGCACAAAATTATTAAAAATATTGTGGATAAAATTACCTTCAGGCTACACATGTAAAAGGTATATACGAAACATAAATAAATTTCATATTTAGGCTTGAGTCCCACCTCCAAGATATCTGATTATGGATTTGTGAATATCCCAAAATCCCCAAAACTCTGACATCCAAAACATTTCTGGTCCCAAGCATTTTGGATAAGGGAGATAATTTGTAATTTTCTTACTCTGTCCTCATTCCAAAGGAACTCAGGATTGCATACACAGAGCTTCTTTGTCTCCTCATTTTATCATCAAACAGCCCTATCAGGTAGGCAATGTTGAGAAGTAAGGTCCATCCAATGCACTTCATAGCTGAGTGTTTTGAACTTGGGTCTCGCTCGCTGGTCTAAATCCAACAATCTAGTGACAGTGACATAAATTCAATCCCTCTCCTTCTCTACGTTGGTCCTATACACTAATGTTGCAGATTCTCATTAATGCCTACAGGTTGTCAAACACAACTGCATGCTGCCATAATACTTTATCCAGTTCTCCTCTCTGCAGGCCACCTTAACATCTTGGTATTCCAGCTGAGCATTTAATACTTTTAATTATAGTCATCCTTAATGCTTAAAATGCATCCTTAAAAGCTCCATGGCTTTTAACTTCTGCAGCAGCAAGTGTTGCATGCCCCTCCTCAACCAAGATTTCTTGTTTGGCCAAGGCTGGGGGAATATGTTTCCACTGTCATCTTATGGCCACATTGAGTCTTCCTAGAGGCCATACTGATATTCCTTGGAGATGAGAGATGTAGCTGTCCTTCCTCTGTGAACTGGGGCCCATTCCCACTATAGAATTAAAGTGCTATGATTCCACTTTAACTGCCATGGCTCTATCCCAGTGTAGGGAGGGACATTTATAATTCCCTGCCAGAACACTCCAATGCCCCACCAAGCTAAACACCCTACAATTCCATTGGATGAACCATGGCAGTTAAAGTGGAATAAAAGTCTCAGGCTGCGGCCACACTGCAGAGTTAATGCCGTTTGACACTGCTTTAACTGTCATGGCTCCATGCTGTGGAATCATGAAATCTGTACTTTCTTGTGGCTCTGGCGCTCTCTGATAGAGAAGGCTAAATATCCCCCCCCAAAAAAACCCCTACAAATCCCAGAATTCTTTAGCACTGAGCCATGGCAGTTAAAGCAGTATCAAATTGCATCAATTCTGCAATGTAGATACAGCCTCCAAGGAAGGAACTCGTAAAACCACCTTGGCTAAGAAAACCATATGAAATTCATAGGGTTGCCATGAATGAACAGGCAACTCGAAGGCACACACACACAGAGACACAATTTTGTAGTGTGAATCAGCTCCTGTTTTGAGCAGCTGGTGCAAAAGAAATTCAGTATTGGGGAGGGGGGTTCTTGCTGTTTCAGGTGCTCTGGTTGCTATCCCAAGGCTGGATTCTAATGCCTCTTTCTTTCTCTTTTCCCAAATTAACATCATTGCCTTTAGAATGAAACAGATGACAACCAAATCCAGGTGGTTGGAGGCGAGGTGGAGCTCCCGAAAGAGCTGGCGAAGATGATCGAGCAAGACAACGAAGAAGAAGAGGAAAAGGACTCTGTTATCGGGCAGCTAACCAACATCCAGAACCTGGACATAGATTCCTTGAAGGGTAAGGCCCAGGCCACGCTGGACGACCTGAAGCAATCCGCTGAGAAATGCACCGTTATGTGACCCCCAACCTTGTTCACCGGCAGGAGAAAAGAAAATCCCAAATTGTACACGTGTTCCATAGTGGGGTGGTTGGGGCGATGTCCATGGGAGACCGCGGATGGTTGATGGTTTAGGAAAACAATCCGGCCGACCCCCATTGAGTGTGTCTTCCTTGTCGGTGTGTGAGCTGGATCCCTTTTTTATTTCTATAAGCCACAGTTCTCTTCTTGTGACAGCTGTCTTACCTGTCCCCGTCCCTTGTAAGTGAACATGAGGTGTGTGTTTCAACAGTCTCAGGTTAGAACCCAACGTCTTGTTGTCCTCCTTCTGTGATGGCTGTTCTCTTTGGCACGTTTTGTTCCAAGTGCCACCTCTCTTTCTGCCCCTTTCTCGTTCCCCACGTTGCCCTCTCAGTGGTGAAGGAAGAGAGCCATTTACTGTCCTAGAACTACACACATATGGGATGTGTAGTTAAATGAAGGAAAACCAACACCCTCCTCTCTAAAGGAGAAGATTATTATTATTATTATTATTATTATTCATTTTGCCTTCATTCTGATTCAAACAAAGTAGATTCAAAGCAAAGGAGGTTGGTCAAAGGTAGACATTCAGCTCCTTGAAAAACAGTCATTTGGCCTCAAGGAGTCCAAATTTGGGGGATCAAATAGCAGCCTTGCCTCCAATGTGTCTTCCAGATTTAGGACATCGGAGGGGGGGGGGAATACCCCTATCTCCCTCTCCCAGACCCACACTCATCCATAGCAATACGGAGAAACAATGACAATACTTTGCACTTAAAAAAAAAAAAAAAAGAAACCTGGCACCTCAGAGGTCATAACAAAGGAACGCATAGTTGTGTCATCCCCATTTTACAGATGGGAAAAACTGAGGCACAAAGGCAGCCCAGCTATTTGCCTCTAGGTCATGCAGCAGGAAAAGAATGGAAGCCCAATGGGTTGGTGCCCGATCAACCGAAGGCAACGGATGCCCTGTGGGTATTGTTTTGTTCCGATTCCATGTGTGACACGACATTGTGGGAACTCCCGTTGTCCTTGCTTCCAATATCCGGAGGGAAAAGGTACATTTACCTATGTGTAATGAAATGTGGCAATCAGTCTGTATGTTGTGCCGTGACTATGCAGTGTCCCTGTATGAGCCTCTACCTGCTATGACAACCCCCTTTCTCCCACATTTCCATGGTACTGTTAAAACTGGTGGAATAAATGCCAAGAATTCTCTATGCATTTCTTTGTCCTGACGTTTTGTCCTGAACCAAGATTGGAGGTAGCCTAGGACTAAACTGAGGCCATGGTACCTGGGACATGTCATGAGATGACATGACTTCCTGGGGGAAAAGATATTGTTGGGGAAAGTGGAAGGCAGTTGGAAAAAGGAAGACCATATTACAGGTGGATTGACTCAAGGAAGCCACAGCCCTGAGTTTGCAAGACCTCTTGATGACCGAGGCTCATGAAGATCAATCATCCTTGTCATAGGTTAAAGCCAACTTGACAACATATTGCAACAAATTACACAGCCTCAATTGTACACATGCTGGTTTTATCTCCCTCTGAGAGCTAAGACCATTAATTCATCAACTCATTTATTCGGCTTGATTTAAAATATTAAAAAAAAAAAGACAACAGCAGTCTTATATTGCTGCCATTGTGTGGACTATGGGGCTAGGCAACCTGGCATCTTCTATATATTTTAGACTACTCTTCCCATAAATCCATGCCATTGAGTTGGCCGGCTGGGATGTCATTGGAGTTGTATTTCGAAATGTCTGGAGGACACTAGGATGCCTACTCCCCATTACACTATGGATTTGATGTGTACAAATACTTTCCAAAGTTTGTAACAAAGAGGAGCCTTCCTACAATCAAACCCGATACTACCAAGTCAGATCCTGTTTGATAATATGTTTGTAATCAACTCTAAAAATGGTACTGTTTTGACTACAATTCCCAGAATCCTCCACCCAGCCTGGATTATGAGAGTTAATTTGATACCGCTTTAACTGCCATGGCTCCATCCTATGGAAACCTGAGATTTGTGGTTTGTTGTGGCACCAGAGCTCTCTGACAGAGAAGGCTAAATAGCACACACAACTATGAATCCCAGGACTCCATAGCATGGAGCCACGGCAGTTAAAGTGGTGTTAAGCTGCATTGATTCTACAGTGTAGATGCAGCCTAAGTTGAGCAAGAGGTAGCTGTACTATAAAGATTTGGAATTTCCCCAAGAATTGATGAGGAGTGATAGTTAGCTCTCACATTCACCCTATAAATGCATTTATATGCTTAAGGGAAACATAACATAATGACTGGACATTTACTAGTTAATCAAGCAGGCCTGTAGGGGGAAATTATTATAATAATTCAGCTTTCAATATGTAGAGAAATCTTGTAGCATCCTAGAGACTACTTTTACGAAAGCTCATGCTGCCAACTTCTTTCTTTAGTTAGTCTCAAGGGTGCTACAAAATCTCTCTACATACTGATTCTACAGACTAACATGGCTATACCTTTGAATCCAGCTTTCAGTAGTTGCAGTTGGTCTAGCAGGCTGTGCAAGGTCAAGTTCACTGAAAGGATGGATAAGAATGTTTCCATCTTAGAAGCCCTGGGAAGATGTTCTTTTGTTAGTTAGAACAAGGTGATTCCCCTATCTTTTCTTTACAGAAATCATGGAAGAAAACAAACTTGAACTCCAGAGACCTTGTTATAGCTTCATGGCAGGGTTAGCACCAACATTAGGCAGAATGAGGCCATTGCTTCAGAAGGCATACACTGGCAGATGGCAGTAAAAGGTTGGAAAAAAGAGCGGTCTGCCATAGCATGGTCTGTTCCAAAAGTAAAGGCTGGAAGGAGCTGTAGTTCAATGACATCTGGAGGCCCACATATTTCCTATTCCTGCTTTATGACCAGTGTCGCTATTGCATGGGCTGCTGCTGCACAATGTGATATGTGAAACCACTATGTAGGCTTTCCAGTGGCCAAGGTAGGCAGATGCTCCTGTATCTTTTATTATTGTTCCTACATGCATCATACAGGCCAGGTAGGCAGGTGCTCCTGTATCTATGTAGGCTTTCCAGTGGCCAAGGCAAGCAGATGCTCCTGTATCTTTTATTATTATTAATGTTTGTTACAGGGCATACTTACCAAGACTGGTGTTTGTGTCATACAGGCAAGGTTGTCACTAGAGGGGTGCATGGATTGTGGACCACGGCAGGTGACACACTAAGGAGGGTGACACCGCTGCTTCCCAAATGTCTGACTTTTGGCAGAAATGAACTGTGACTTTTACTTGCATCCCTTTAAAACACAGGAGCTCAGCAGAAGAAATGGTGTGAGTGGAGCAAAGCTCAGTGGACAAAGAAAGGCGAGACCTCAAGTTTTTAAATTACAGTTGGTCCTCTGTTTTCATGGGGGATCTGTCCCAGACCTAGCCCGCCGCGAAAACAGACTTGCCAATATTCAAGCCCCATAGGCTGGAATGAGGCGCACCCCATTGATTTTAACAGAGAGCGCCCCTCCGTGAATATTCAAAACCACAGGCCTCAAGACTGCGAGAACAGAGGGACGACTGTATTTTTACTCTTTCAAAGTTGTCTTTCAAAACTTCCCATCTTACCAAATTTTCACTTTAACTGCATGACCATTATGTAAACGTAAAAACATTTAAGTTGTGCACATGGTATTGTAATTTAAAGATATAATTTTTAATTCTGCCAGCTATTCATGTCACAGCTCTTGCCATTCTGTTGGGTGATATAAGGGAATTATGATTCACGCATAGCATTAGTACAAAAAAACATTACTAAGGATTCTGTATGGTGCGGTATGGGAGGAACTCAATGATGGGGTGACACCATGAGTTATTGCACCAGGTGACACTAACCATAGTGACATCACTTCATACACGAGATCCATGTGTCCTCTTTTTCTTCATATCTGATCCTTTGAGTCCAGGGGTAGGGAAAATATAGCTCTTCAGACAACGACAGCTAATTTTCAGGCTGAAGTCTGAATGAGCTATCCAAGAGGCTGAACCTATTTTGGGGATAGGGTTCAGCAAGTTGGATAGCTACCGGACTTTCAGGTTCAGTTGAATGCCCAAACCAAATTCCCCATGCCACTGGCATAGAAACCATCAACACTGGTACCTTCAGATGTTGTTGGGTGATATGCCCCATCAGCCCTGACCAGTATTGAAGGATATTGGGATTTTGCAGTCCAATAACTCCTGGATCCTAATAATATCACGTAACATTTGTTGTCCAGTAACATCACATTCTCCATTCTCAGTTCAGGCAGTAATGTGATGGTCCTTCCTCTAGCCCTGCACAAAGAGAGTTTTCATTTCCTAGTCTTCCATGGAGAATCTTTTTTTCTCATTTAGTGCAAACAGTGCAAAGTGGCCTTTGGGGAACTGGAGAATTGTCTGCTCTAAAAATAGCAGTGCCACTGCTTTCTCGATATGAATCATTCCTCCAAACAAGCATCTGAGCAAAATCTATCTTTTCAAGCAGACAAGATGATATCCAAACTCAGAGTGTTTCTCGGCATCACATTCTCCAACATGGGAACACTTTCGGATATCAATCTCATCAAGGCAAGCGCTCGGACAATGTTGTCATGGGATCAAAAATCCTCCCAGACCTCCCAGAAAACAAAATCTGTATTGGGGAGATGGCCTTAATTGAATGCCCTGCTCATAGATCGTCCTGTAGACTCCTAGGTTTTCTTTATTGATTTACTTACAACCTTTATATAAATCCTCTTGGCAACATTGTTCCCAAGGTCATGCATTAAAATACAATCTCATAAAACAACTTGTGCCATACTCTCTTTTCTTTCTCAGCAGAGAGAAGATGGAAGTCAGGCAGCTTTAAAACAAAACAAACCAAAATCACAGTATGCAAAATGGCAGGAATCATGTTAGTGACGTAATGCAGCTGTACATTGTGCTACACTTTATGACTGCAAACCAACATCCCCTCAGCTACACATGCTACACCAGCAAAACCCACATGCAAAATAGCACCATTGTGAAACAAATGTTGATCATGGGCTGCTGCTCCCACAATGTGATATGTGAAACCACTATGTGAAATTGAAATATGCAACGTGCAATCATAAGTGCAACGTACAACCACAATGCACAATTTTCAACTGCAACATGCCAGGCACAACTGCAACATGCAGTCTCGCTATATGTGCAATCACAGTTCTGCCACTTTCTGCAGAATACGTCCATCACACTGCAGCAAATAAATCACTCCATATGCACAGGAGAATTTATGCATGCATGCATGTATGCATATAGCACTAGCAGAAAGCTAGCTATGGAGTATGGGGGGGACACAAAGCACAAAAGTCTTATCCAGCTGAGCGCAGTGCAAGCAGAGCTGTGCATTTGGAACTGTTGTGCATGCAGCAGCGCATTAAAGTTCAGATATAATAGTGTGTGAATGTGCATTGCCTGTGCACAGTGAGCATTGCAATTGTACAACAGGTTGTCCACCATGTGCATTGCCCATTGACTCACAGATGCTGCACTATGTGGATGTTCAGTATAGAGGTCACATAACTCCAGTGGTGGATATTTATGCTATAGTGAAATGATGTAGGACATAGACTATTGGTTGATTTAGTTATAAAATATGTATTCGTGTCTGGAATAGTGCTTTCCAAATAATGGAATTTGTGGATTTCAACACCCAGAATCCCTGACCGTTGACAGTGCTTGGCGGGACTTCTGTTGACATTCAGCAACACCTTGGGATCCAAGTTGGGGGAACTTGTGCTCTAGGGAAATTATCCTCATTGGGCACTTGTAAAGGAAAATAATTTTATTGCAATCAGAGTCAAGTCCTTGCAAATTCATAGTATTGAAATGTCTCCAGCAAAATTCAATGGGTTTTAATTGGCCTTTCCCAATTTTGGGCCCTCCATATGTCCTGGACTTAACTCTCAGCTTCTTCATATCACAGTCTATGAAAATAAGGAGTGTTGAACCCAGATCAAGATGGAGGGGCCCCAGTACACAGAAGCAGGTTTAGATTCCCAACTTTTGGATTTACAGACATTTTTGGACTTCAGTGCCCCAAGCCTCTGACCATTGACCATATTGACCGTGCTTCTGGGCATTAAAGTCCAAAACATCTGGAACACCAAAGGTTGAGAACCACTGGTTTAAAGGATTTCCAACACTTGATGTTCCTAGTTATGCTCCATTCTTGTATCTCATGGATGGTACTATAGCCCCAGAAGCTATTTCAGCATGATTTGTTTTTTTTTCCTGTATAATTTATTTATTTTTTCATTCTTAACAAATCCAAAAAACAAAAAACAAAACAGAAGGCCAAACTGATATGTACATAGTGAACCATTCTTACACATTCCTGGTATCAAATTGCACACCCATCTATTTTTTTCTTTCTTGTTGCTTTTAAAGTCCTTCTTTCCCCCCCTCTTTTCCATCAATATATTCTTCTTCTTACTCCATTTCCTTCTTCTTTCTTCTTTTCTTATTCTTCTTCTTATATAATGTATGATATATTATTTTACATTTATTTACATGATTTGTCTTTTATATCTTAATATGACATATTCTCAGTTTTAGTAATTCCATTATTATCAATTATATTATAACAAAAATATTATTATAAATGATAAGAGTAATAGTCAGCATGATTTGTAAAGAATTAAAGGGACATAGATTCAAGCAAAAATTCAGCGGTATTGCTCCACCACCACCTTCTCAAACCAGGTATACGATATAACTGATATTGATGATAATGATTGTTTAGTCTTGATATTTATTTATAACTCACTTTTCCCCTAGCCTTGGGACTCATGGCAGCTTTCAAAATTTAAAAAACTACCACCCCCAAATGCAGAGGGATGTTAGACTAACTGAACATAAGAAGTTGTACCATGAGCTTTCATAAAATTGTTCTACTTCCTCAGATGCATAGAATAAATTGGTTTAGATTTACTCCATGCATCTGAGGCAGTAGACCAAGTCCACAAAAGCTTGTGCTACAACTTCTTTCACTCAATCTTAAAGGTGCGATAAGATCCCTCTGCATACTGATACTCCAGACTAACATGGCTATGTCTCTGAATACCACCCCCAAATTTATTGTAGAGCCAGAGTCTGTCAAAGTTAATTCATGGACAACAGTTCCTCAAATCCCCGTGTCTCCAAATGGGAGATCCAAAGAGAAATAAATTCTCCATGCTCTGTCAAAAAGATGCAGAAAAGGGATATGAATATTTTCCCTGTAAGGAAAGGAGAAAACATTAAAGTAGAGGAGGAAAGATGGTTTTAGGGGGACAGGTTTAGGCCATAGCCCACTAACCAGGGATGAGGAGAGTTGTAGGCTAATACATGGCAAGCGCCAGCTTAAGGAAGGCTACTTTACCTAGGAATATTTGGAAGGCATGAGGAAAGCGTTTTGTAAGAGATGTGCATCTCCACCATCCTTTGTGCACTGATGCTCAGAGTGCTGACGTACAAGTCTTTGGGGATATGAGAAAGCTGTTTGAATAGTTCAGTGCATTCAGGTGGCAACGCTTTCAGTCAGTGTAAGCATAGGCTTAAATTAAGAGCAGGAAGAAGATGGCTTGGGATCTACAGGTAGATATTTGGTGATTTGAAGGAGATCAGCCAAGATGGCTTCATTAAACAAAGGTGTCTAGCCAGTCCCAGGGTCCTCATTAACTCAGTTCCCAGGACAGCTCAGACTCCAGAGTCCAGCAAAATGAAACGTAGTCTCATGCACACCAGAACAATGGCTTGTTGACTACACAAAGATCCCCAACAGGACGCAGCAATAAAACCCAAGGCAAAGGCAATGCTTGCTCATGTCCCTTGGCTGATCGAAGCAGTCCTGTGTCACAGCCGCTGTTTATCGAGCTCTTTGCCGAGAATGAGATGCCATTTTCAGTAGACTGGAACAGGGTGACCAAAATGGTGAAAGGTCCGGAAACCATGCCTTATGAGGAACAATTTAGGGAGCTGGATCGGTTTAGCCTAGAGAAGAGAAAGTCAAGAGGTGACATGATAGCCATGTTTAAATATTTGAAGGGATGTTGTACTGAAGATGGAGCAAACTTGCTTTCTGTTGCTCCAGAGACTAGGACATGGAGCAAGGAATTCAAAGCACAGGAAAAGAGATTCCACCTAAACATTAAGAAGAACTTCCTGGCAGTAAGAGCTGTTTGACTGTGGACTACACTGCCTCAATGGAGACTCCTTCTTTGGAAGTTTTTAAACAGAGGCTGGATGGCTATCTGTCGGGAGGGCTTCGATTATGTGATCCAGCATGGCAGACTGGATGGCCTTTGGGGTCCCTTCCAACTTTATGATTCTATGGTTTCCTGAGCTGAGTGAGGGTTGGTGCACCCACCAAAGATAAACCAAGTATTTGGTTTTTCCTGATCTTTAAATACCTTTTCTCCCTTGTTGGAGAAGATGCGGACACTTTCACAGGCAAAGATAGGGGGATCACCCCATTCCAATTAACAAAAGAACATCTACCCAGGCGTTCGAAGATGGAAACGTTCTTGTCCATCCTTTCAGTGAGCTTGACCTTGCACAGCCTGTTAGACAAACTGCAACTACTATAAGCTGAATTATTAAAATAATTTTCCCCCTACAGGACTGCAAGATTAACTAGTAAATGCCCAGTCATTATGATATGTTTCCCTTAACCATATACATGCATTTATAGGGTGAATGTGAGCACTAACTATCACTCGTCATGAATTCTTCAGGAAATTCCAAACCTTTACAGTTAGACTACATCTTGCTCAACTTAGGCTGCATCTACACAGTAGAATTAATGCAGCTTAACACCATTTTAACTGCCATGGCTCCATGCTATGGAATCCTGGGAGTGTAGCTTTGGACGTTTTCACACGGGGCAAAAGGAGGACACTAGCCGGCCTCCCGCCGGCCTCACTCCGGCTCCATTTCCCATGTGTTCACACACGCGCGGCGGCAAACCCCGCCCCTTCCGGTGTCATCCCTGCGTCCGGCCGGCTTTTCGCTCCGTGTGTTCAAACACACGGAGCCCTAAGTCCGGCCTCACTCCGGCAGCGGCAAGCTAATTATTTTAAGGGGGGAGGGGGGGTTACTGTATACTATGTATAATGTATGCTTGTTTTAAATTGTAAGCCGCCCAGATTGGTTCGCCATGGGGCGGGGTAAAAATAAATTTTATTATTATTATTTATTATTAATTCCTGGCTAACTCCGGCTTCAGGTAATTCCGGGTGGCAAAAGGAATTAGCCTGCCGCCGCCGGAGTCATTCCGGTGTCAGTGGCACGGGGTCCAGCCGGCTTTAGGGAGCCCCGTGTGAAAACGTCCTTTGTGAGATCTTTAGCCTTCTCTGTCAGAGAGCTCTGGTGTCACAACAAACTACAAATCCTAGGATTCCATAGGATGGAGCCGTGGCAGTTAAAGTGGTGTCAAACTGGATTATTTCCACAGTGCAGATGATGCCTAACAAGGGGCTGATGGGGAACATCTCCATTCAGTTCCAGGTTCAACGAATTGCACATGCAGTACCATTGCGCAGCTAGAGAAGCATTGCACATGCAAATCTAGTTGTGCATTTGATCGAACGTTGCAATTCACCGAAGAGATGGTGTCACACAGCTGCCATGTAACTCCGAGAGCATGACCTTGTTCTGTGCTTCCTTCATGTAGGATCTCAGATAGTATGAAAGGCTATAGCAACAGCGAGTGGTTTCCGTGTCAGTGGGGCAGTGAATCCACTCTGTGTTTTATCCAATCTGTACAGAGCCATCAACCTACCGTATTTGAAGGATAATATATTCATACTAAAAACCCTAGCAGGGATTCGCTGCCCAATAACATGGGAAGCATAAGCACCTGCGGCAGGACTGGAAAGAGAAGAAGACACACATCCCAAGAGTTAAAAATGATTTGAATATCAAAGTCCTTTTTAAAAAATCTCTTTCTTCTCCCTTCCTCTTGTTTGCCTTGCCGTGTTTTAATTCCAGCAGCTAATCTGAATACCAGATGCTTTATTCATAAGGAAACAGTGCCACTAATAGCTTGGACAAAGCCGATCCCATAATTCATTAGTGGCAATTCTTGAACGGCTGGCAAAAAAGTCCCATTTTAGCAACAGCAGGAAGAACCCAATTTTATTATTATTATATTTTATTATTATTATTGAAAGGCAAAGACGCTTTGGAGAGCCAGAGTGGTGTAGTGCTTTGAGCGTTGGACCATGACTCTGGAGACCAGGGTTTGAATCCCCACCCAGCCATGGAAACCCAATGGGTGACCTTGGGCAAGTCACACTCTCTCAGCCTCAGGGGAAGGCAGTGGCAAACCTCCTCCAAACAAATACTGCCAAGGAAGCCCCATGGTTGGGTTGCCTTAGGGTCACCATAAGTCAGAATTGACTTGAAGGCCCAAAACAACAATCTAAAGTGTGGATGCATTTTAGATAAAGCAAGAGGGGATATATATGATAGCTTTCTTTATTCTTAGCCTCAGAGAAAATTTTTCATAGCATCATTATGTCCCACATAACAAGTAACAATTGCTCATTGCTTGTTTCTTTTACTCCTCACTATCGGCGTGGAAAAAGCTTTGGGGACGGCAAGTTGAGTGGATTTTTCTTGCTTTTTTGTTGGAATTAAAAAAAATAATAATTTTTAAGGACCTAAGAGGCACCAAACAAGGGAACAAAGAACTTCACCACCACAAAACCATCATGATAAATAACATCAAGTACTTTGACAGTCACCCTGGTGTAGTGGCTTGAGCACTGGGCTAGGAGGCTGAAGACCTGGGTTCGAATCCTTCCTCTGCCATGGAAACCCACTGGGTGACCTTGGGCAAGTCACACTCTCTCAGCCTCAGAGGACAGCAAAAGTGAACCACCTCTGAACAAATCTTGCCAAGAAAATCCGATGATAGGCTCACCTTAGGGGTTGTCATAAGTCAGAAAGGACTTGAAGGCGCACCCAATAGCAAAGCAACAAAGACGGGCTTTAAATACAGCCACAGCTCCTGATAGTATGATTTATTTATTTTATTTTCCAGGTTTTTCCCCCCCTCTTTCTTTCTCTCATTCTCTCCAAGCTTCTCTTTTATGTTAACATTCCTTCTCCCTCTAGCTCTGTAACCTCATCTCTGCCGAGACCATGTGATATTCCCCTGGTTTATTTTAGGAGCCAATATGACCTCCCATCGTGAGAAAAGAAAGCAGCACATGTTATTCTGTCTGGAGCTATAATGTGCCACACACAGAGACGTATATACCGGTAATATAAGATGAGCCTTCTTGGGCTACATGATGAGATTTTTGCCTGTAGCGTGAATGTGTCTCTTTCCTTCCCATGCCCCTTGTCTTCATGCATAGCTGACCCGAAAGCATCCTGTGACTTTGGTTTTCTAGGTGTATATGTCCATTGCAGGCAGTGTGGTGGTTTGAATGCTCAACTACGACTTCTGCAGACCAGGCTTCGAACCCCTGCTCAGCCCTGGAGGTGCATCTACACTGTAGAAATCATGGAGTTTGACACCGCTTTAAGCGCAGCAGCTCCATCTTACGGAATCCTGGGATTTGCAGTTTTACAAAGACTTTCGCCTCCTCTGCCAAGGAATGCTGGTGTCTCACAACACTACAAATCCCATAATTGTGTAGTTAAAATGGTGTCAAGTTGCATTATTTCTACAGTGTAGATACATCCCGGGGGAGCCTAGGCAAGTCGCACTGTCTCAGCCTCAGAGGAAGGCACTGGCAAACCCCCTGTCAACAAATCTCACCAAGAAAACCCCGTGATAGGTTCACCTTAGGGTTGCCAGAAATTGGGACTAACTTGAAGACACACAACAATGCCCTTTGATCCCCAAAGAAGCAGTGAAGTGTAGTGGTTAGCATGCTGGACAGGGACTTCTCATTCCATTCCTGATTCATAAAACTCACTCAGACAGTCTCTCTCTTTCTCTCTGTTTCAAGCAGGTCTACCTCACAGGGTTGTTGGGGTGGACAAAGCAAAGGGAAGCAAAAGTACTAGGTAGGACCGGTGTGGTGTAGTGTTTTGAGTGTTGGGCTAGGACTCTTGGAGACCAGGGCTTGGCCATGGAAACCAATGTGAGATGGCTCTTTCCCATAGAATTGCTTCAGTCTGGAGCTAGGTTGACCAATGGTCAGTTGGATTCAGTGTAAGGTTGACTGATGTGTGCCTTATGGCCCATATCTCCCTCTTGTTGTTGTTGTCATTTCTGACATGATGACCCTAAGGTGGATCTATCACAGGGTTTTTTGGCGGAATTTGTTGAGAGGGGGTTTGCTTTTGCCTTCCTCTGAGGCTGAGAGAGTGTGACTTGCCCAAGGGCACCCAGTGGGTTTCCATGGCCAAGCGGGGATTCTAACCTTGGTCTCCCAGTGTCCTGGCTCTACACCCAGACTACTACACCATGCTGGCTCCCTCTCAAAGGACTCAAATGGGGTCCTCCTCTCTTGTCACCAAGAGAGCTAATTTGAATTAAAACCTTGCATCATTTTTGGAAGGTGCTCAGTTTTTGGGAATTTTCCTGAAGGATGGTGAATTGCGTGATGGCTCTCATGTCAGTGGGGCAAAGTGAACCGAATCTGGGTTTAAAGGAATGGTCCAAAGTGTTAAACCCTAAGCTCCAGTTAGGTTCTGCAACCACAGATAACTTTTTTAAGCAGTTAGGTTGAAACCCAGAGAAAATGTTGGGGAAATTATCTTTTTGGATTACAAATCCCATAATCCCCCAACCAGCATGGTCAGTGGCCATGCTAACGGGGGGGGGGGGATCTGGGGAGTTGCAGCGTTTTTTTAAAAAAGGGATTTCCCAGGCCCTGAAAAAGATGGTGAAAGGACGCTGGATTTTTAATTCTGCATCTGTTTCTCTACGGGAGAATGTGAAATTCTGTTTGCTTTGATGGCAAATCTCCTTCTATTTTGCTTGACAACATGAAGTGACAACTAGCGGCTTCCAAGTCAGTGGGAGCAATGCATCCACTCCAGGATCTAGTCCAAACTTTTATTCAAAGAGCAAAACTCTCCCTCCGCAACATGCTTCAACCCCTTGGATGGGTCCATGACAGTTCATACTAAAGCCCAAAATGTAGTCCCATCCTGCTCCCAATAACAGGAGCCAAGACTCACTACTTTATCTGAGATTGAAATATGACTTGCTGGATGTGAGCCCAGAGTGGTCACCCTCTCCCTCCCCCACTGTGCAATTCATACAGTCTGCAAAAATATTTTAGGATTATTTGGGATTAGCGATGTAGGAGAGACTAAAAATACTGCTGGAGCCGCAGCCCAAAGAGCTGGCCTGCCTTGAAAAGCCGGCAAGAGTTAAGTCACCTCCCTGACCTCGTCCAGCAATACATCCTTTAAAAAAGGCTGGTTTGAAGAGGGGCTTTAGTGTAATTCGCTCTAAATTTAGCATCCGTCCTGTCGCCCAAAAGTGCCTCTCCTTCAGAGGGAGTAAAACAAACCAGAGAACAATGCACTGAAACAGGGAAAGAAGGGAGAGCTGCACCACACTGCAAGGCAACTTGTTCCACTGTTGAACAGCTCTTACCATCAGGACGTTCTTCCTAATGTTTAGGTAAAAATCTCTATTCTTGTGATTTGAATCCATTGATTCATGTTGTAGTCTCTGGAGCAGCAGAAAAAAAGCTCGCTCCTTCTCCAATATGATATCTTTTCAAATATTTAAGCATGGCTATCATTCTACCTCTTAACCTTCTTTTCTCCAGGCTAAGCATACCATAGGCATAGGGCTTGAGACCTTTCAACATTTTGGTCATCCTCCTCTGGACATGTTCCAGTTTGTCAATATCCCTCTTGAATTGTGGGGCTCAGAACTGGATACAAGTATTTCTGGTGAGGTCTGACCAAAGCAGACCTCAGGGAAATTTACTTTTGTAACCACACCTCGCAGAATCCCTGAAAAGTGGGAACACTGCTGGCTGAGTGACAATGAGAGCTGTATTCCCATATAG
This sequence comes from Phrynosoma blainvillii, assembly GCA_026167975.1. Lineage (NCBI taxonomy): Eukaryota > Metazoa > Chordata > Lepidosauria > Squamata > Phrynosomatidae > Phrynosoma > Phrynosoma blainvillii. Next base: position 23,274,912 of record JANUYF010000010.1, on the reverse strand, counting down.
CGGGGGATTCTGGAAATTGTAGTCCCACATAGCAGCAACCAGTGATGGATAGGAGACAAGAGTTGTCCAAGGTGCTGAATCCTATCCACAAAATAGGTTCAGATCCTTGGATAGCTCCTTTAAAATCTGAAATAAAACCCAGAGCAGATCCACCACTGCCCCTGAGATCATAAAATCATAGAGTTGGAAGAGATTCCAAGGGCCATCCAGTCCAAACCCCCTGCCATGCAGGAACTCCCAATCAAAGCATCCCCGACAGATGGCCATCCAGCCTCTGCTTAAAGACCTCCAACGAAGGAGACTCCACTACTCTCTGAGGGAGAGCCACCGACCACTATTGCCACATATGCTGCCTTGAACCCCTTAGAAGATGCCAATGAAGAAGTCAATGGGCCCCTCTATCTCTTTCGGCAGGGCCTTGTGACCAATTCAGTCACTTCCAGCAAAATGAGCCCACCTTCTGAACCCGAGTGGCAGAAATCACTGCCTATGACAATGAGATGCCCTAGGTCCCTGCCACCTGGATTGACTCCACACTGCCAGAGAGCACAAAATGCTCACTCGGCTGCTGCAACCAACACATCATTAGCTTCAGTATGCGCAGTGACATTTTGCAAGCTATTCCCCCCACCCTTCTCAAGAAATATATATATATCTCAGGCCTCGTTGCACACTGATTAGGATATGCTTGGACAGAGGCAAGCCACATCATCTCAGAACATGTGAAGAAGAGCAGGTTATCTATTAGTCAAGGCCTGAGAAGGTGGAGGATCATCCCAACCAGGCAGCAATCTGAGCAAATGACTCTCCTTCCATCTTGCTGCTTACATTCTTTTAAAGTTTTTCCTTGGTAGGATTATCTAGTCATGTTTGACTGTAGGGGACATGCTCATCTCCGTTACTAAGCTGTCAGAGATGATTCTGTGGTCATGTGGCCAGAATAACTACACAGAGAACAGTAGACCTAATATCAAAAAATATGCACTAAGGTGGCCACTAGGGTTACCACCCAAAAGGAAAGGGGGCAGTAGCCTGGAAAAGTTTGGGGACCACTGTTCTAGCTCATGTGTTCTTCTTTATTAATAACTTTTGCCATCCTGACTACACCCTGATGATGCTTGGCCACACATATCCCAATTTTCTTCTGTAAAATGTTGGGGTGCATGCTATAACAGGGGTGGGAGTCATGCTGCCCTCCAGATGTTGCATCTCCCATTATTCCTCACTACTGGCTTTCCTGGCTGCTGGGAGTTACAGTCCAACAACTTCTCTAGAGCTGCCTGATTCCCATTCCTGGACTGTACCATACTGGCCTAAATGGCTGAGCACTTCCTAAAAGACAAGTTTGTTTGTTCTCACAACCCCAGTTTCTTAATCTAGGGCAACGGAGAAAACAGAAAGAGAACATAGAAATATCAGCTTACCAACTTTGTCCCATCTTATTGTGGACGCACTCCATTAAGAAAATCCGCAGTGAAATGACCCTAAAACATCAACTCTTTTGACTGAATGTAACCATAGAAGAAGGGAAAGGAGCGTTATACCCCGGCCCCAAGAAAACACAGCTAAAGAGGGGATAGCTGTTACAAAGACTTAATCTCTCATCATCTATATTATTATCCTTAGATCAAAGAGTTATGTAACAAGAAAAACAAAAAATAACCCCAAGGGATTATGCATTGTAAGGAAGGATACATCTTCCACAGCTTTGGGAGTATAATCCCATTATTGTGTGTCTGTGCGCTCATGTGTTTGTGTCCCTTTCCATCCTTTATCTCTTCACAATAAGAAATATAGGATTGTGCCATATGAAATCCAAAACAATCAGAGGGTGCTTTCATCAGCTGGCCATTTCACTCTTGTTTTTGTGATAAAACACCTCCAAAAGAAATCAGCTGTCATTTGTGCATGCTATGGAAAGGAGCTGCATATTTTCACACACATTCAGATTGGATGGCTTCGGGGAAATAATATCTCCTCATTCTACTGTATCGGAAAAGTATGAGACCACCACATCACAGAAGAAAACTGTCACCTTGATATTGTGGATCCATCGAGCCAAGCAATATCTCTTTTCCAGGAGATGAGCATCTGCTTAAAACAAAGTGTGGGACAGTTATGTGTCTAGATCCAGGACTACACATTTTCCACCTTTGAACATTAAAACCACTACCTTGACCTGGATCTGAAAAGCAGCTGGCAACCAATCCTCTAATTCTTCAGGATCAGAGTAATATGATCTCAATACGGTGTAGCAATTCCCAGCTTTGCTGCCAAATGTTGTTTGAAGTGATGCTCCTGGAGACTCCTCACGCATAATCTCTTAAGGCTATTAATGGGAACTCATCGTATTTTTGACAAGTGGACTTCCTTCCTGTGCCCTGCCTTGTCGTATCACACAGTTATACGGATGTTGCCATCCAGAGCTGAATTATTTTCCTCAAATTATGCACGCTCATCATAATTTCAGATAGTACAGCTTCTTTTAATGATCCCATCTGATTAAAGACATCTGTACTTGGTGGAACAAGTGGGCTGGCACTCTGTTCAACATTTACAAGATTATAAACTGGACTTTGTTGTTGTGTGCCTTCAAGTTGTTTCTCACCTATGGCAACCCTAACTCTGGGTTTTATTGGCAAGATTAGTTCGGGGGGGGGAGGGGTTGCTTTTGCCTTCCTCTGAGGCTGAGAGCATGTGGCTTACTCAAGTTCACAAAGTGGCTCTCCATGGCTGAGCAGGGATTTGAACCCTGGTCTCCAGAGTCATAGTCTGACGCTCAAACCACTACACCAAACTGGCTCCGTACGCCACCTAAAATTATCTTCAGCTCTAACAAGATCAAATCTAGCATCTCTTTATGTCTTTCCACTCACCAACCAGTGACCTTATCAGTTTTTCTTAAGGATGGAGACCAACTGTGTATGTCATGATTATATATTTTCCCCAAAAAAAAAAAGCGGGGGAGGGTTGTTTGAAGGAGTTCTTTTCAAGATCAGTTTTGCACCATTTCATCCTGTATCCAAACACATAGCCACGTTCGCCTGAAAAATCAGTATGCAAAGGGATCTTGCAGCACCTCCGAGAGACTAACTGCAAGACAGAAGCATGAACTTTTGTAGACTTGGGACCACCTCCTTAGATGCATCTAAGAAAGCTCATGCTACCAACTTCTATCTTTCAGTTAATCTCAACGATGCTGCAAGATCCCTTTGCATTCTGTATCCAGTTTACAAAATCCGGTGTTTGGGTTTCGTTTTGTTTTTTCCCCAGGAGATGCAAACCTGGACCTTTTGCACAATTTTTTTTTACCTTGCTTAAGAAATTCCACTCTGTTTTGGAAGAGAATTTTCTGTTTTCCAGTTGTATTTTCCTCCCCACCATCCAACCCACCCCCTGGACCGCAACAAAGGGGAAATGGCCTTTGTGCCTTTGTACAGCTGCCAAGAATCCCACTCTCTGTTTCTTGCTTAACTGCTCCCCTCCTACACCCTCCATTCCCTTTTTTTTTAAAATCCCCTCCCCCCCCCCCAAAAAAAAGGGTGGGGAAATGGCCTTCGTTTCCATTTCAATAGCCAGGAGAAATGGAGTGAACTGTGCCAGGCTTTGCAGTTTCTAGAGTGTGCTTTGTCAAGGCAGTGGCAGCCAAACAGAGCCTGTCAGGGGAAGGCTATTGCTAGGCTGTAGGGCGTGAACAATCGACTGGGCCATAAAGGCGCCAGCTCACCGCATGGCCCTGGCAGGACAAAAGAGGGGAACCGGCCTAGAAAATGCTATTCAGCCTTTCTCGGAGGCCAGCCATTAAAAGACATCCTTCAATCCCGCACCCTGATTCAACCATCCTTCCCCTATAACCGCAAAGACCACTGCAGCTTTTCCCCTCTGTCTCCGATAACCTTAGACCACTATCTGATTTAATGGTCTGCTTGAAGAAAGTGCACCTGATCTGATTCAAGTCTTGGATTTTTAAAAAAGTTTTATTTAGTTTGGGTTGCCAAATTCTGCGTCATCCCAGGCCCCGGGCTAAAACCTAAGACCCTGGTGGTGGTGTGTGCCTTCAAGTTGTTTCCGACTTATGATGACCCTAAGACGATTCTATCATGGGGTTTTCTTGGCAAGATTTGCCCAGAGGAGGTTTGCTATTGCCTTTCCTTGAGGCTCCTCTGAACAAATCTTGCCAAGAAAACTCCATGATTGAGTTGCCTTAGGGTCGCCATACATTGGAAATGACTTGAAGGCACACAACAACAATAATTATCTTTCTATAACCCATTAAGGGTGCACCTAGACAGTAGAAATAATGCCATTTGACATCACTTTAAGTGCTGTATGTAGCTCCATCCTATGGAATTCTGGGAACTGTAAGGTCTTTAGCTTTCGAGTACTGGTGCCTCACAAAATTACAGATCCAAGGATTCTGTAGGATGGAGCCATGGCAGTTAATGTGGTGTTGAACTGCATCCTTTCTACAGTGTAGATGCACCCTGAGACAAGGAGGGGCGCATTATAAAAGTAATATTCTTGGTTTTTTTACTGAAATCAGTGGTTAACAAGATTCCTTTGCAGTTATGTGGAAATGCCCTCAGCAGTTTCTCTAGACTTTTTGTGACTGTGCATGCAGGCACAAGCAGTGTTTGTGCAGAACAATCACTTTGATGCAACTTGAGGATGGGTATCCCTTTGGCTTGGGCTGGCAGCAGAAGAAATTGCATTTGAGTACCATACTACTAGCAGAAAACATCACAGACTTGGAACAATTACTAAGGAAGGTCAAAAATGAAAGTGCAAAGGCAGGGTTAATGCTGAACATAAAGAAAACAAAAATAATGACCATGGAAGAAATACATAAATTCTACCTAGACAATGAGGAAATCGAAATATTAAGAGTTCCTGTACCTAGGATCAAACATTGATTGGAATGGAGACTGCTGTCAAAAAATCAGAAGAAGACTAGGAATGGGAAGGGCAAGCATGAAAGAGCTAGAAAAGATCCTAAAATGTAAAGATTTACAAATGAACACTAAAGTTAGACGTGTCCAAGCCATTGTATTCCCCATCACCATGTACGGATGTGAGGGCTGGATAGTGAAGAATATGGATAGGAAGAGCATCAACTCATTTGAGATGTGGTGTTGGAGAAGAGTGCTGAGGATACCGCAGGCAGCCAAAGAGACAAACAAATGGATCCTTGAACAGATAAAGCCAGAGATCTCCCTGGAAGCCAAGATGATCCAATCGAGACTGTTATATTTTGTCACCTTATGAGAAGGAACAACTCATTAGAAAAGACAATAATAATGCTAGTAAGTTGAAAGAAAGACCACAAGTTAGATGGATAGACTGAGTTAAGGAGATCACAAGTATGACTTTTGACTTTGAGGGAGAGTTCAGGTTTGATGTGCTCCAGCACCTACTCATTTGTCTTTTTGGCTGTCCAGGGAATTCCTAGCAGCACTACATTTCAAATGAGTTGATTTTCTCCTATCAGCTTTCTTCATTGTGCAGCCTTCTCAACCATACACAAAAATCGTAAATCCTATGACATGTGGATGATTCTGAAATCAAGTTCCTTCCTAACTCCTTTTCCAAAATTTAATCTTCGCACCTACATCTTCTATTAAAATTAGGCTGCAAGACTTGGGTTCTTCCCCTCCGAGTATCCCTACACATTTGCTGCACACATTTTGACTAATGTATGTATGCATTTTCCCCATGGGCAAAAGCATGTTTGCATGTATTTTTAACTGCATACTATTTTTAAAAGGTAGATCTGATTTGACCCATATTTTTTGTTTTAAAAATGCAACCACAGGCAAGGCAAGGCAAGGCAAGGCACACTCTGTTTCTCAGTGAGTCTCTAGAGAATACTTTCCTCCAGAATCTCAACTTGAATGAAACTCTGTTCAATTCCTGTAGTGCCAGGCGATTCTTTTGTTCCTCCTGATTGTCAGGTTGCCATGTGTACGTTTAACACTGTTCCTTTGCATCAGATGCAAACACCCTGATGGGAGTGCCTTCTCCTGTTGAGTTTTTATCCATCACACAGCTGTTCAAGACACAGTAAATCCATAAGTTCAGTTTTAAAAAGGGGGAGGGCAGGCAATAACATGGGCATGTAGCGAGCCAGTGTGGTGTAATGGTTTGAGTGTTGGACTACAACTCTGAAGACCAGGTTTTGAATCCCTATCAGTTGTGGAAACTCACTGGGTAACCTTGGGCAAGTCACACACTCTTAGCCCCAGAAAACCCTATAATAAGCATCAGAAGACTTTATGGCAATAAGATGGAAATAACTTGAAGGCACACAACCACCATCACCACCACAACATGGGGATGTAGAGAGTCAGCATGGTATAGTGGTTTGTGCATTGCACTATGACTTTGGAGACCAAAGTTCAAATCCCTGCTTGGCCATGGATTTGGACCACTGGGTGGCCTGAGGTGAGCTGAGAGAAAGGTGGGATTAATAAATCATCCAGGGCTAATCACCAGCATCTTGAAGCAAGCCCATCACTTGGGCACTGACCACAGATAACTCTGGCCTGAAAGGCTGCCTTTGCTGCAAGTGACTTGATGGTTTTTATAACTCCCACAATTGCCTTGCAGTGATGCTGCATCTGGGGACTGTCTTGAGCTGCAAGACATTTAAATGACAGCTCCAAGCCCACAATGGTCCTTCATGCCAGGGAAATGGCCCTCTGGGCTCATGGCATGGAGAGTGAGGAAGCCACCGATGGCAGAGAAGGGCCACCACAAAGGTTACTATGCTGATGGAGAAACCTGGAGCTAGACCACAATTGCTTTGGAGTGCTTCAGTGGAATGGTCGATTAATATCTCATCCACATAGAATCATAGAGTTGGAAGAGACCCCAAGGGCTATCCAGTCCATCCCCATTCTGCCATGTAGGAACTCCAAATCAAACCATCCCCGACAGATAGCCATCCAGCCTCTGTTTAAAGACCTCCAAAGAAGGAGACTCCACCACACACATGAGAGAGAGAACCATTGTGTAGTGGTTAGAGTGTAGAAAAGGGACTTGGGAGATCTAGGAGCCATGAAACTCATGAGGGTCCCTTGGACCAGTCGCCTTCTCCCAGCCCGATCTACCAAACAGAATTGTCATGAGAGTAAAACAATGGTAAGAAGAGATGAAACCCTTGCACATCGCCCCGATAACCTTGAAGGAAAGAAGAAGGAAAAGATTATGAAGAAACTTCCCCGGGGAAGACGTTCTCCCTAGGGCTGATCTAAAATAAAACAAGGACATGTGGGACACTAGCCGTGGGATAGGGTGGCAAAGAACAGATAAAAATAGCAACTGTTCGCCATCCTTGGACACTCAATGGCAAAAATCTGTGTTCATCTAGCAGCCCAGTCCAGGAGCATCACTGGGTGTTTTTACAGTTCTCGGAGTTGTGTGTCAAAAGTAAAATGGGAATCTAATCTGCACAAGAAGGGCAAGGGAGGGACAAATAAAATGAAATACACACACACACACACACACACACACACACACATATATATATACACACACACACAGTGGGCCCGGTTTGGAGATTTTGGGCCAGTCCCTCTTTTTTATTCTCAGTCTGACCTCCCTTGCAGGGTTGTGATGTGAAAATAAAATGGGCATGAGGCGCATGTATGTGTTCCTAAGTCCACTAAAGGAAAAGGTGGGATAGCAATGTAATGTAAATGTGCATGCACATGCACACACACTCATGGGATTTAAATATAAAATGTAGGGAGAGAATTCTTTACATACAACTCTGCAGTGTATATGTAGTGTATATATACTGACTATATGTATATGCTCCAAATATATTGACATATATACATAGAAATAAGAGCCAGCGTGGTGCAGTGGTTTGAGTATTGGACTATGAATCTGGAGATGAGGGTTCAAATTTGGGCACCTTCTTAGTCTCAGAGTCTGGCAGTGGTAAATGCATACTCTCTCAGCCTCAGAAGGAGGCAATGCAATGGCAAACCCCCCCTCTGAACAAATCTTGCCAAGAAAAACCATGATAGGTTTGTCTTAGGATCGCCATCAGTTGGAAATGACTTGAAGGCACACAAAAACAACAACTAACCACTGCCTTATGGCCTTAGATTTCCCATAGTCAGAAACTTGAAGACACACAACAACATGGATATGTAGTGTAGTGTAGTGGTTTGAATGTTGGACTCTGGAGACTAGGATTTGAATCCCTGTTCAGCCATGGAAGCCCACTGGGTGACCTTGGATGAGTCACACACTCTCAGCCCCAGGAAACTCTATGATAGAGTCGCCATAAGTCAACAGCAACAGCAACATGGGTATGTAGAAAGCCAGTGAGGTATAATAGTTTATGCATTGGACTATTACTTTGGATACCAGAGTTCAAATCCCTGCTCGGCCATGGGTGACCTTGGCTGAATCACACACTCTCAGCCCCAAGAGACCCTAGGATAAGTCAGCCATACATTGAACAACAACATGGGTATGTAGTTTGCAGGGGTGACATAGTGGTTTGTGCATTAGACTGTGACTCTAAGTTTGAATCCCTGCTCAGCCACGGAGATCCACTGGATGACGTTGACCGAGTCACACACTCTCAGCCCCAGGAAATCCTACGATAGGGTGGCCATAAGTCGGAAATAACTTGAAGGCACGCAAGAAAAAGAAGAACAATGGGTATGTCGAGGGACAAACCGAGGAGGCAGGCCCTCTTGGCTGGGAGCCTCAGCATCCCCATCTGGCAAAGGCCTGGCCAGAAGACCACACGGGATGCTGGCCAGGCGGGGCAAGGAGGGGAGGGGGCGACCAACAGGCCTGGCCCAGAAACAATGAGCCTGGAAGATGAATGGGAGCCCCTTCCTCCTCCTCCATCCCTCCCTCTTTTTGGAGCCCGCTTGGGATGCCAGGCATTTCCCAGAGGCAGAATCCCAGCCATCCTCCTGGAGAAGAGAAAGTTTTGCTCAGTTTCTCACCTCCAAGGGCTTTGCAACATCTCTGACATCTCCTGGACCACCAGCTGCCAAAACAGAGGGTCGATCAGGCTGGATCCAAGGCAGAATCCCAGACTGACTCTCCATCTCTGGGTACCCAAAAACATTCAGCCTGCTGGAGAGTGAAAAAAGCAGCCTGCGGTGGCCTGGAAAGGTGCAAGATTTCTTTTGTTGGGGAAGGGATTTTTGCAAGAGGAAAGTTACTGCAGTGGTGGTGGGGGAAGAAGAGGTTCATTTTTGCAAAACCAAGCTTACATCCTGGGAAGCATTTTGGCAAAACCAGCCTTAAATTCTGGGGAGCATTTTTGCAAGAGGAAAAATTGCAGGGGCGGGGGCGCTTTCTTGAAGAAGTTGGAGGAATTTTCCTGCCTGACCAAAGTTTTATTCCTGGCTGGAAAGATCTTTGCGAGAGGAAAAGTTGCATTTGGGGGTGCTCTTCCTTGACAGTCAGAAGGAATTTTTGTGCTTGACCAAAGTTGTGTCTCCGACTGGATGGACTAAAATTGCATTTAGGAATGTGATTTTTTTCAAGAGAACAGTTAGAAAGATTTTCCTGCCTGACCAAAGTTTTATCTCCAGATGGACAGACCTTTGCAAGATAAAAAGTTACATTTGGGTGATTTGGGGTGCTCTTCCTTGAAGACAACAGTTGGGGGGATTTCTCTACCTGACCTAAATTGTGTCTCCAGTTAGAAAGACCTTTGCAAGACGAAAAGTTGTATTAGGGGTGATTTGGGGTGTGCTTTCTTGGAGGGATTTATCCTGCCAGACCAAAGTTGCCTCCTCAGCTGGACAGACCTTTGCAAGACCAAAGTTGCATTTGAGGAAGCAGTGCTCCTCAGGTTGGGGAAAGGAGAGGGGAACACGGCGAAAGACCTAAGCTGCCTTTCAGGAGGGCTTTCTACAAGACCAAAGTTGCTTCTTTTGGGAAAAAGAAAGCTGCATTTTGGAGGAGGGAGAGTTGGTGCCCACCAAAGGGGTCTCAAAGGCAACTTTTTGCAAAACGCGAGATCCCCTTCCCTGTGTGGAAATAAGAGACCACATCCAGACCACGGTCACGTGTGGGCAAAACACCAAGCAGGAATTCTATTTTGGGAAGAAGGACCCCTTTTCTCCATCAAGGTGGGTTTCCAGGCCTGGCAAGGGACCCTTGTTGGCTTGAAGGGACCCTTCCTTTCCAAGAACTGGAGCCTGGGCCTGGCACACATGGAACCCAAGGGCCTCCAGGGGCCATGCAGTGTTTTCTCCTCCTTTTCCATCTCTTGCTTTTCCCATGGGAGATTCCCCATGCCCAGGCTGTTGGGGAACCCTGTTGGGAAGCCCTCCTGCGGTGCCAAGATGAGCCAGACTGTGGATCTGCCTACAGCCAGTCTCAAACAGCTTGCCAACCAGTCCTGGATGGGGAGATGCCCACCCCAGCTTGCCCCAGCCATTGCATTGGGGCCTTGGTACGTCTGAACCGGAGTCGGAGTGGGCCGGCTTTGGAGCAGTGCCAGTGCGGTTTGGATGTGCGATGCCAGCGCCTCAAAGCTGCTATAGAGCCCTGCCTGCCCCGGCCTTCCCGCAATGGCCTGGGTTGCACAGCGGCCCGGTTCCGATGCCAACAGGAACCTGCATGCCAAGCTCCGCTGGCTGCCTACTTGGCCCATTGTGGGCAGCTTTTCAATGGACGGCGCTGCACAGGAGGGTGCCGGGCTGCCATTGGGCAACTCTTGGCAGCACCCGGTGGGCCCGCTTTGGAGCGCTGTGTCTGCGATGGCACCGAGAGGCCCTTTTGCCAAGTCCTCAAAGCCAACATGGGACGGCTATGCTTCGGACCTGGGATGGCACTTCTGGAGGCTACAGAATATGAGGAAGAGGAGGAAGAAGAGGAGGAGGAAGAGGAGGAGGAGGAAGAAGAAGAGGATGATGGGGGAGGGCAGTTGGCTGGCAGGGGTCCTCGGATCCCCTCCAATGGGTCATCCCACCTGTCCTCCCTCTGGTCCTCTTTGGCCTTTGGCCTTCTCCAACTGGGTCTACTTTAAAGACTTGAGCAAGCCAACCTTTCCCCATCTCTAGTGGTGGTTGTTGGATGCCTTCAAGTCATTTCTGACTTATGGTGACCCTGTCATGGGTTTTTCTTGGGAAGATTTGTTCAGAGGAGGTTTGCCATTGCCTTCCTCTGAGGCTGAGAGTGTGTGACTTGACCAAAGTCACCAAGGGGTTTCATGGATGAGCTGAGAGTCCTGGGGTTTTCTTGGCAGGTTTCTTCAGAGGGGGCTTGTCCTTGCCGTCCTCTAAGGATGAGAGAATGTGACTTGCCCAAAGTCAGTCAATGAGTTTTATGGTTGAACAGGGATTCGAACCCTGGTCTTGCCAATGCTCCAACCACTACACCATGCTGGCTCTGGGACCTCCAAAGAACTGTGCCATTAGAGTGCTTCCTCTCTACTTGGGGTTTGTGGATCTCTTTGGGATCCAAAGTGGGATCAACCTAAGATTGCACTCAAGCTTCCCTAATCCTTCCCACTTGTTTGGGCAGGGTTTCCATCATGACTATTTGGTGGGTCACTGATGTGGTGGCTGAGATGGATGGATGCCAACATCCTTCCCTGTTTTGTTTCTTGTTCTATGTTTTCAAGTCATTTCTGGCTTATGGCAACCCTAAGGTGAACCTATCATGGGTTTTTCTTGGCAAGATTTGTTCACAGTGGGTTTGCCATTGCCTTCCTCTGAGGCTGAGAGCATGTGAATTTCCTACCCCATTAGTCTCTGTTATGACTTTAGTGCCGTTTTAAATGTGCAATAATAATAATTAATATAAAAATACAGGTTGAGCATCCCTTCTCCAAAATGCTTGGGACCAAAAGTGTTGTGGATTTTTGTCAGATTTTGGAGAAAATATTTGAAATACCTGTACTTGCGTATATGTACATAATGAGATCTCTTGGAGAGAGATCTCCACCTTTCCTACTATTATTGTCTTTTCCAATGAGCCATGCCTTCTCATGATGTGGCCAAAGTACGACAGCCTCAGTCTAATCGTCTTGGCTTCCAGGGAGATTTCAGGCTTGATCTGCTACAGGATGCATTTGTTTGTCTTTTTGGCTGTTTATGATATACTCAGCATTATTCTCCTCCAACTTAGTGCCTTTTGGCCAGAAAGACATTCACTGACTCTAGAGATATTTTCAGGACCACAGAACTGGATCAGAATTTTCATAATAGGGCAAAATCTATGGATGTTCAATTCCCATTAAAAACAATAGCATAGGTAAAATGGTGTCCCTGATATAAAATGGCAAAATCAAGATTTTCTTTTTGGAATTTATATATTCTTTGAATATTTTCCAGCCATGGATGCTTGAATTTATGGATAAAAAAAATCCATGGATACAGGGGGCTTTCAATTTTAGAAGAATGAAAGTCTTCCAAAAGTTTAAGTGCTAGCTAAATGAAACTATGCTGGTATGTTCTGGTCTATGCCTTTGAACCTGTCACTTGCTAGAAAATGCCCTCCATGAACTTCACTGAAATTGTGTTTGGCTCTTGGCCTGAAAGAGGTTTCTGCCCTTTATAGAATCACAGTGGGAATGGGCTGCAAAGGCCCATCCTCCCGACATGCAGCAATACACAACTACAGATATCCACCCAAAACTGTGTTTAAAGACCTCCAACGAAGGAGAATCCATTTACCTACTCCTGAGACAGTCTATTCTATGGTTGAACAGTTCTTACCTTCAAGATGTTCTTCCTAATGTTGAGGTGAAATCTCTTTTCTTGTAATTTCTTGTAATTTTTCTTATCTCTTTTCTTGTCATTTGAATCCCTTGATTTGTGTTGCAGTCTCTGAATCAGGAGAAAATAAGATGATTCCATCCTTCAAATATATAAAGATAATGTTATCCCTTATCCTAAAGGCTCTTCATTAACTTTTTGTGTGTGTGTGTGTGTGTGTGTGTGCATATGTATATTGTCATTTCTCTGCTCTCTTTTTGGGTGTGTTGTGTACAGAACATTAGCTGCTGCACAACCTGTGAATTCTACCACTGATTGTTGTAAAATATCTTGCATTCATTGTGCTTGCGTGTCAGAAGTGAAGATGCTGAACTGTGGAAAAAGTGAAGGGGGTAGTGCAACTTTTATAAAGTTTGGTACACAAGATACATTGGAGCTACTTGTGTTTCTTTCCCATGACTTTTTTTTTTTTGATAAAGCTTTCCAAAATTGATATAATTTCTTCCTAATGTTGGCAACAACAACAAAAAAAACTTTCATAGGCTCCAGCCAATAATAATAATAATAATAATAATAATAATAATAATAATAATTATTTTTGGGTGGCTGAGAGAGTGATAACTTTGCTTTCTGAGGCTTAATTGCCCACAAACTTTTTGTTTCATATACCGCCCTGTGGAGAACCAATCCGGGCGGTGAACAAGGATAAAATAACATACAGCGTAAAAACCAAATAATTTCCTCCTCCCCCCCCCTTAAAAAGTTATTAAATCAGTTCAATTAAAACAATTACAATTAAAGTTAAAAATAGTTATTACATTAAAATAAAATGTATGAAATTCTCGGATTTGTAGCTTCGTGCAGTAAACAGAACTCTGCCAGAAAGCTCGCCAAACTACAAATCCCAGGATTTTTTTAAAAAGCTGTAGCTATGGCAAGTCAAGTGGCATCAAAGTGCTGTAATTGTGTAGCATGAAGAAGGATGGGGGGGGAGAGAGAGAGAGACCAAAGATGCTTTTAAAAACAATGCAAAGGAAGCCAAGACAGTCCTTCTTTTTAGGACTGGGAAGTCTTTACGAGCCAGATGTTAAGAATAAAGATCCATCTTAGTCTTTAATGAGAGGGTGGGAAAGAAGAGGACACAAACTGGAGAGAGAAAAATGTACCCAACCTAGACAGGGGCTCCCTCCTCTGTGGCAAGATGGACAGCGGCTTGGCAAGAATTAGACAGCGATCTATTAATAAACAGCCTGCAAGCGCCCAGGGAAGAGAGACGTGGCAGATGGCTTTGGCAGGGAACCCTTTGCTACGGCAGGCGGCATGCTCCACCGGCGTAGGGTGCAACCAAGCCAGAGCAAATCAGCTTGCCTTTCCCCATTCATGTCAGCTTCTCAGAGAAATGCATGCGCTGGCCAGAGATAAACCCGTTGTGTTGCATCCCAATTAGGGGATGATGCAACCAAAGCCCTTGCTTTTTAAATGTAAAGTAGAATTAACTACTTTTAGCCTATCCAATAGTAAATGACCGGATATAGTAGTACAACGCCTTCTTCCTTGTCAGTTTTGACAAACACATTCTCCCTCAAAGGCTTAGGTCCGATCCACACTGCAGAAATAATCCAGTTTGAGACTGCTTTAACTGCCCGGGCTCAGCGCTAGGGAATCTTGGGCACTGTGCCACTTTATTGTGGCACCAGAGCTCTCTGACAGAGGTGGCTCAATGTCTTGCAAAATTACAGTTCCCAGAATTTCCAAGCATTGAGCCAGGACAGTTAAAGTGGTTTCAAACTGGACTATTTCTGCAATGTGTTTTGGACCATAGAGTAGAAAAGATACAAGCTGAGTCTCCCTTATCCAGAATTTTGAAACCCGAAATATTCCAAAATCCAAAACTGTCCACTTGGGTGGCTGAGAGAGTGATAACTTTGCTTTCTGAGGCTTAATTGCCCACAAACTTTTTGTTTCATGCACAAAATGATTCAAAATATTGGGTATAAGATTACCTTCAGGCTGTGTGGATCAGGCCTTTACAAAACATCAATGGATTTCAGGTTTAGACTTAGGTCCCAACTCCAAGATCTCTTATTATTTATATGCAAATATTCCAAAACAGAAAATCACAACAACAAAACTCCAAAATCCAAAACACTTCTGGTCCCCAACATTTCAGATTAAGAGAGACACAGCCTGCAACAGATTAGGGTGAGCAATGTGTTGGAGATTATGGACTACAGCTCCCCTCCTCATCCTGGGTAGATCTGATAGGATTACCAATCCAACCGATCTGGAGGGATGCACATCCTCCTTTTGGGCAGTAGCCTAGTGGTTCTCAACTCCTGCAAATGTTTTGGATTTCGCTGACCACTGGCCATGCCAGCTGGGGTTTGGGGGAGTTGAAGTTCACAACATCTGGTGGACTCAAGTTTGAGAACCACTGCTTAGAAAGTGTACCCATGGCCCCTCTGGGTCCAAAAGAATGGGGCCTCAAATGCCCTCTAGGAATCATGGGGGGGGGGGGCAAACTGGCTATAGCTTTTGAGGCTCCAAACTTTGGAAAGCCCAGCGGAGACCTTTTTTTCCTAAGAGGAAATGAACCAAAAGTCAACGGCTGTTTAACGTCCCATTGAAAAATCAAAAAAGGTCTTTCCTGGACATATAATGCCCCAAACAGGGTAAAATTGCCCCCCTAGAGGGCATTTCAAACTAAAAAAGTTGTGTCTGGCAGGGATTATTGCCCCCCAACTTTTTAAAGCCTACTAGGAACCTTTCTTCTAACAGGTTCATTGCCTGTTGTAAAACAAGCCTCTCTTAGATCGCAGGGGAGCCACAAAACATGGCAAAATTGCCCCACTTGTCTCCTAGATTTGGGGCAAAAAATATATTTTTGGGGTGGGATGTTTGATCTCTGAGGTCTCCTAAGGAGCAAATGTGGTTCCCTAACCGCCACCAGCTTTCGTTGGCAACTTTAGTGGGTTACTGAGACAGTGAAAATAATCTAGACAGAATCTGGGTTGAATCTTTGTTGTTTACATGTATTTCAAATTACATCCGATTAAATTTGCAGAGCGGCTGCCAAAAGAACCTACTTAACCCAAGATAATCGATCTTGGGTTTTTCCCCAAGTTTTTCTAAAAGATTTGCATTCTTGGATGTGTGAATAACCGATGCGAATAGACCAGGATAAAATAGGATAAAACTCTGCATGCCTTGAACATGTTTTGAATACATCCGCATCATCGGCTCTATCTTTATTAGAGTGCTGACACATGTGAGCAAGAGAAGTTGCAGAGATGCGGTTCACCATAGTTGTGCTAAAAAAACCAATGTCTGAATGACCTCAAAGTCAGAACAGGGCCAGTCTAGAGTTGCTAACCAGAGCATGCTGGAACAATCCTCCTCCTATGCCACACAACCAGCTACTAGACTTGGCAAGGGAGACATTTTTAAAAATATTACTGTATGTTTAACACTGTGGTGCAGTGCAATAGTTTGAGTGGCTGTGATCCACTTCTGATCCTCCCGCTGTTGCTGGATTGCAACTCCCAGCAGTCTAGCTGGAGAATGGAGAAGAAAGATAGGAGCCACAGCCCCATACCATCTGGAAGGCCACAAACTGCCCACTTGATAAAGCCATTCAGGTACTTTCCGCAAATCCCTCCCTCCAGTTTTCGCATCAGAATCTCTACAATTTACCCAGTTTGCTACTGCTCAAAAGACCCGCTTGGGATTATCAAATGCCTAAGCCCCTTTCTCAGTTTTAAACTATACATCTCCCGAAAGGATGGCTACCCTGAGTTTAATCCCTGGGTATCAGCAATGAGAAGCACGCAGCCCTCCGGCTATTGTTGGACCACAAATCCCAGCATTCTTCACCACTGGCTATGCTGACCAGGGCTGCTGGGAATTGCAGTTCAGCAATACCCGGATGGCTGCACGTATCCCACCCCTGTTGTATATTAAGTGCTTTTAAATGCCGCTGATGTTGTTTAGTGCTGCCCGACAAAATTGCATTTTTACAGAATATCGTATATAAATAAATTACACTCTACGAACACCGATAGCTTATACAACAACCTCAATCAGTAATAAAATTTGCGCCGTGTTTGTGTCTGTGTGTCTCTTTAGTGCCCAAATATAATTCTGTCCCAACAGACATTAGTCCAAGCTGTGTAAACAGTTTCTAGATAAAGTTTGGCCATCCACTGCTCCGTTGACGTCGAGGCATTGAATCCACTGGCCTTTATCCAGGCTTTCAGGTTACTGCAGAGTGCATGCTGTAACAGGGAAGAGCAAAAGAGAAGGTTAGGGGGAAAGGCAGATTTTATTTTTATTAGCATCAAAATAAATTCATTACCACCATTATCTAAATCAAGGTGGGCAAAGTGTGGCCCGTGGGCCACATGTGACCCCCAGGGCCATTTGGAGGGGCATTGAAACCACTAAAGAGTCAACATTAGGGGGAGTTATGCTCCAGAATGCACCCAAATGCACTCCGAGAGGTATTGAGGGCATTTCCACCACATCTAGAGCCACCTTGGGCCTCCCAGAAATCAATTTTTTAAATATACATTTCCCCAGGAATGCTCTAAAATGTCCATGAGAAAGCACATACCCTTAGAAATCTTTGGGGGCAATTTTTTTTAAAAATTCAATTTAATTTAGTTTAATTTTTGCAGGAGCAAGAGCAGCCTTTCCTGGTTTCCTGGGAGCTAATGCAACCTCTCCGAGCTACACAGCCCAATCTAGAGTCAAATCAATGACAGGATATTGAAGGTACCGGTAATGCATTAATTATCTTCAAAAGTCAAATAGACTCATCATCTGAAAACTAATCCTCCTCATTCCTCTAAATATTCTCTACATATCCTCCAGGATGTGTGTGACCACGTAGTTTCAGAATAAGGTCAATCTGGCACAAGTTTTTAATGAACACACAAGCTAAGATAGCCTGCAGTAGTTTGCCTTTGCCAGAGCCTCCTGGAAAGGATACAATTCTGCCTTCTGCTGAGTTAACAGAGTGCAAACTACTTTTACCATAATACTAGCAGAAAACCTCCCAGACCTGGAACACCTACTAAGGAAGATCCAAGAAGAAAGTGCAAAGGCAGGTTTAATGTTGAACATCAAGAAAAGAAAAATAATGACCACTGAGGACCTTCACAAGTTCAACCTAGACAATGAAGAAATAGAAATAGTAAAAGAATTCCCATACCTGGGATCAAACCTTGATAGAAATGGGGACTGCAGTCAGAAAATCAGAAGAAGACTAAGAATGGGGAGGGTGGCTATCAAAGAACTAGAAACAATCCTAAAATGCAAAGATATACAACTTAAAACAAAAGTTAGAATCATACAAGCCATTGTATTCCCTGTTACCTTGGATGGATGTGAGAGCTGGACAGTTAAGAAAGAAGATAGGAAGAAAATCAATGTATTTGAGAGAATGTGGCTCTGGAGAAGAGGGCTGAGGATCCCATGGACAGCCAAAAGGAGAAACATATGGGTCTTAGAGCATATCAGGCCAGAGATATCCCTGGAAGCCAAGATGACCAAACTGAGACTGTCGTACTTTGGACACATCATGAGAAGAGAGGACTCTTTGGAAAAGACAATGGTGCTGGGAAGGTGGAGGGAAGGAGGAAGAGAGGAAGGCCAGATGCCAGATGGATGGACCCTATGAAGGAGGTCACTATTGGTATTAAGGGGTTGCAAGATTTAAGCCGAGTGGTGGAGGACTGAGGGTCTTGGAGAGGTCTCATCCATAGGGCCGCCATGAGTCAAGATTGACTCGAGGGCAGTTAACAACAAAAACTACTTTTGCAAGTTTGAACTCAGTTTTCAGCAACTGACGTAAGATGACAGAGGATTAACTGGAACTGTCCCTTCCACATCAGAACCGTTAAAGGGTACCTCCCTCATGTTGTATAATAAGTGCACAATTGAGAGAAATATTGCAGGATTTTCAATGACCAAAGTCAAAACTATGGGTTAAACAACATGATATAGAGCAGGCCCACTGCATCAGCAAGGAGGACTAACCTATGGGGTCCTTTCCAACTCCATGATTATATTTTAAAGAGCAAGGAGAACAGAATGAAGTATCCAGGAAAGGGGGAATGACTGGTTGCACAACAACGACAACAAATAACAACCACAACAACAATAACAACAGTAATGTCGACAACAACATCTCCATCTGACAAAGACATCAACAGTAAGCAAAATATTATTGAAAGTAGGCCAGGGTGACCAGACATCTTCCTTTTCCAGGACACGTCCTACATTTCAATTTTCTGTCCACGGGCCAAAATAATCTGCAGAAATAATCCAATTTGAGACCACTTTAACTGCCCTGGCTCAATGCTATGGAATTCTGAGAATTGTAGTTTTGTGAGACACTTAGCCTTCTCTATCAGAGAGCTCTGGTGCCACCAAAACTACAATTCCCTGGATTTCCTAACACTGAGCCAGGGCAGTTAAAGCAGTCTCAAACTGGATTATTTCTGCAGTGTGGTTTGGACCCAGGAACAGTTTCAAATTGTCTTTCCTTTTCAGCACGACTAAAAATCATGAATTTACATTTATACGAGTGTTTGTAGCTTTTATTTGGCAATGTTCTACATTTTCCTTGAATGGCTTACATTTTGCAGTGCCTTGTCCTCCTTTGTGGTTAGGACATGTGTTCGCTCTCTAGTAAACACAACTAAGGTCAGGAGACCAAAAGGACACAACTTCCAAGATACGATCCATCATCCTACTCTAGAGGACAATTTGCTTTGAAATAAATCGGAAAAGCCATGGATCCTGCAAACGTGGTTCAAACCAGCATCCACCCATTTGGCAACAGGATGATGGAGAGGTAGAACCTTGTTAATTCCAATAAAACTATAAAGTATGTGTAGGAAACCAGCTTGTTTCATGGCACCAGGATTGCTGGCCTCCTGCAGCTACCTCATTTGACTCTTAGGGGCTCAAGAGCTTATCGCAGACAAAGATGAAGGATTAAAATAATCATCATCAGCATCATCATAAAAAGGCACTCTCCGTGTCTCTGGAGAGGTATTATTTTTTTCTAAAAATGTTAGACTCCAAGTCTTTCTTTTTCCCTCTCTGCCCAAAATGAAAATGTACTTTTTTCTAAACTAAAATGTAACCAATCCCAGCTCCTCTTCTTTTTTCTTTTTTTATTACATCTGACCCCAATGGACAGCAAGAGGACCACTATCTCTTTGAGAATGTGCAGGTAACTAATCAGAAGTAACTAGTTGCTTGCAATTAACGCAATGGCATAACTAACTAATCTCACAACTACAACTTAATGAGGCTCACACCTTTCTGGGTCTAACAGTAACTTCTGCCATCTGATGAAGTTGGATGTATGTTCTGCAAAACCTCAAGCTACTATATTTCAATTGTTTGTGTCAGAGAGAGAAAGTAGGGGTGCAGAACTGAGGGTGCATGCATGTGTGTGTGTGTGTGTGTGAGACAGTAAGTAAGTAGTAGTGTGTGACAGTATGTGTGTGAGAGAGAAAGAGAGAAAGTATGGGTGCAGACATGACTGTGTGGGTGAAAGACACAGAGACGGAAAATGTCAGTAAGTAGTGGTGTGTAAGTAACTGCATGTGAGAGAACGAGAAAATTATGTGTGAGAGACAGAATAGGGTGTGTAAGTGACTGTGTGCACATCAGGGAAAATAGTGTTGCAGAAGTGACTCACTGTGTGTGCGAGTGAAAGAGTGTGCAAGTAAATGTTAAGTAGTGATGTGTGACAGTGTGTGTGTATGTGAGAAAAGAGAAAATAGGGTATGTGAGAGAAAGTAGGGTGTGTAAGTGACTGTGTATGTGTGTGTGTGAGACAGAGAGAAAGAGAAAGAGAGTATACTGGTGTGTGACAGTGTGTATATGTATGTGAGAAAGAGAAAATAGCATATGTGCATGTGAGAGAGAGTAGGGTGTGTAAGTGACTGCGTATGTGTGTGAGAGACAGAGAGAAAGAGAAAGAGAGTATAGTGGTGTGTGACAGTGTGTGTATGTATGTGAGAAAGAGAAAATAGGACATAGAATCATAGAGTTGGAAGAGACCCCATGTGTGCGTGTGAGAGAGAGTAGGGTGTGTAAGTGACTGCGTATGTGTGTGAGAGACAGAGAGAAAGAGAAAGAGAGTATAGTGGTGTGTGATAGTGTGTGTATGTATGTGAGAAAAAGGATATGTGAGCGGGAGTGAAAGTAGGGTGTGTAAGTGACTGTGTGTGTGTGAGAGAGAGAGAGAGAGAGAGAGAGAGAGGAGTGTGACAGTGTGTGTAGGGGGAAGCAGCAGTGTGTAAGTGGGAGAGCATCTCAGAGAGAGGGCTCAACCTCTTGAACCAAGCCAAGTCCTGGCCCGCCTGTTCCCCAGCAGGACTGCCTTCCCTGTCCACATCCTCCTCTCCTCCAGCCGGGAAGCCAGCATGACCCCAAGTCAGAGCAATTCCCATCTCTGTCTGCTTCAAAGGGCATCCTCCCTCAGCCCTTCTGGACACCTGCCTGCCTGCTCTGTCTAGGACAAAGCCACCCCCCTGTGATCCCTCAAGCGTGCAAGCCCTCGATGGAGGCTCCCTGCCTTCCTCCTTGCAATCCAAGCCCACTATCTGCTATGGAGGGAAGAAAAGGGAGGGTCAGGACTCCAGCAGGGTCTCCATCCCCTGCCTAGTGAAGCTAACTGCTTCCCAGGCGGAGAGAAATAAGAGGGGAGGGCAGCTTATTCCAATTAACCAACCAAATACAAAAGAGAGAGAGATTAGCCAGCTACCTGCGGACTCTCTCAAGATGGAAAGAGCCACACGCAAGGACTCCTGGCCCTCTGCAACGAGAAAGAGATGTCGCCTGTCTTTTTTTCCTCCATCTCGTAAAAACTACTCAGTAGCCCTTCTCGGAAAAACAACCACCACCACTAGGACTTTGCTCTATTCTGCCTAACAGGAGAGCAGGATTCTCAGGATACATTTCTAAAGTTTTATTCCAAGATCAACATATTTTATTCCAAGATCAACATATTTCAGCCAAGAAATATCTGAATGGCCTTCTACAGGGGGCTTTTGATGGCAGCTGTACAGAAGCGGGGGAGATTACGGCTGGAATTCAGACTGCGATTTGCGGAACCAATGTGGTGTACCGGTTTGAGCATTGGACTCTGGAGACCAGGGTTTGAAGCCCGACTCAGCCATGTAAACCCGCCAGGTGACCTTGGGCAAGTCACAAACTCTCTCAACCTCATAGGATGGCAATGGCACACAAGCACATCTGATGAAACTTGCCAAGAAAACCCTACCATAGGCTTGCTTTAGGGTCAGCATAAGTCAGAAACAACTTGAAGACACATAACACACAAGCACACAAGTAGACATGCATGGGCGGGAAACAGAATTTAACAACAAGAATTTGGCAACATATTTATACACCTAGGGACTGGTCTGACATTACTACATTTAGACATCCAATGCACAATGTCGGAGTGAGTGATGCGCCATGGCCCAATGCACAATGAACACCAGTATGCACTGGGGTGCTCCCCAATCCACATACCAACTACGAAGTACTAGAACACAACAAGTGTATACAATGCCCATCAGAAGTGTCCAATGTTCATCAGAAGAGCCCAATGAACATCATATCACACACTGGAGCACTCTTGCCATTGCCCTGATACACACCTTCACAATTCACTAACAGGTTTTTGTTTTGTAGTACCTCCACAACATAGTTAATGATTTGTAAAGTTATGCAACATAGACCAAAATGTGGAAGTTCAGCCTGTCTGTTTTTTTATTGTTTTAACACTGTGCTTTTAATATAATTTGTTTGCTCACCTGTTCTTTAACTTTTGTATTAAGCTTTTTTGTTGGCTGCATTTTGGTTTAATTGGTTGTAAGCCACCTTGGGTTCTGTGCCAGGAGAAAGGTGGAATATAAAAGTAAATAATTAAATAACTAGTAGTCGTCCCTCCCAATTTGCAGGGGATCGGTTCCAGAACCCCTGCGAATTGGAAAAACTGCAAATATTCAAAGCCCATTGGTTAAAATGAGCATGTGCCCTTGTGCGCGTGCGGCACACGCACCATTTTGTCCCTCCCTGCTTGCTATCCACAAAGGAGCGAGACCGTGGACTCCAAGTCCATGAACAGGGAGGGACGAGTGTACTTCTTCGATAAAATGGGAGACTCCAGAAAGAAACCAGGAGGATGGAAATGTGAGACGAACAGGATTGTTTTGCTTTGGTAACAAATGGGAAATTAACCTGCCAATGATTTGAAATTGTGTGTGGCTTAATAAGCTTCCCTAATGCTTGTTGTTTGTTCTGACAATGATTGTCGCTGGTGTGTAAACCTATAGTCACTGAATAAAGGTTTTCTGAGTTTACCATTGAAGCCTAAGATTTCTGAACTTTGGAAGTCACCAGTCTTGACAAAGACACTCTGACTATGCTAGCTGGAAGATTCTGGGAGTTGATGTCCATGGAAGTAACTTTTCTAAACTCTGATTAACACAAGATTGTACTCTTATCACAATCAGTCAACTGTACAGCTATTCCTTCTTTTTCTCCTTAATGGATTTTGATAAGACGACAACAACATCAAAAAGATGATAGAAACAACAGAAAATCATGAAAGATTTAAAAATGAAAGACAACATCCATTGCACTTCAGAAACTTTATGAATGAATGAGGCAGTGAAAACCACCTCTGGAAGCACTTTTGACTGCCTTCCTATCCAATGCTTCACTGTAACACAACAATGGATTCCTAGGCTGGCTAGGAGTGGAAGTATTTTTCTGCCCCATTATGAATTGGATTGGAGGACACTCAACCATGTTGACACTCAGCCCAGATTAAGGCAAAATAAAATATTATTTGCACACTCACATATGCACGCCGAGATGCAATTGACCTAATTTCTCTTCTGCCAAAAATAGCAGCATGTGTGCAAACTGTTACCGCAGATAAACTACGGGGGGAGTAGGGGGAAGGAAACACAGAGTCAAAGGAGTCGGTAAGATCCAAAGAAAGCAAGGAAAATATCTGCAAGTGAGAGGCATCTTGGAAGCAAGGGGCACAGTACTCAATAGTAGCCAGACTGTCTTCCCAGCAAAAGTGCAATTATGGATTTGTGTGTGAGTGTCGGAGGGAGGGAGAGATGCAATTACTTTGTCCTCTCTTTAGGGGATGAAGCTGGCAGTGATCACAACTGAAAAGAAAACAAGGACATATTAATAAAAGAACTCGACAAGATCCTAAAGAGTAAATATATACAATTGAGCAGTAAAGTTACAATTGTCCAAGCCATTGTATTCCCTGTCACCAGGTATGGATGCGAGAGCTGGACAGTGAAGTAAGTGGAAAGGAAAAAAAAAATCAACTCATTTGAAATGTGGTGCTGGAGAAAAGTGTTGAAGATACCGTGGATGGCCAAAAAGACAAACAAATGGATCCTTGGACAGATCAAGCCTGAAATCTCCCTGGCAGCCAGAATGATCAAATTGAGGCTGTCATACTTTGGATATATCATGAGAAGGTATGACTCGCTGGAGAAGACAATAAAGTTAGGTATGGTAGAGGGGAGTAGAAAGAGAGGAAGATCACATGCTAGGTGGATAGACTCAGTTAAGGAGGTCACAGGATTGAGTTTGCAGGACCTGAGCAAAGCAATGGAGGTCTTGGAGATATCTCATCCACAGGGTCACCATGAGTTACTCAAGGACAGTTAACAACAACAACAACAACAGTGCCCTATGGACTGTACCACCTCAGTCAACAAATGGGAGCCTAACTATATAACTAAATATGTTTTCCAGCTTCAAAATGCTACACCAAAAGAACGTCAATAGTTCTTGCCTTCCTTGATGTGCTCTTTATCTAGTCTAAGTTCCCTTCTCATCAAAGGCAGACAGCCATAGTTTTCCTCCCGCATTCCAAGTTGTTACAGTCCAGATGTATATACAGTCTTGGTGTACATACATCATAAGGCAACCTGCATTTTAATTCTTACAACTACTTAATTCTTCAACTACTGGTTGCTTTCTCTGATGAAAAAGCAACAACCAAAGGCATGGGAGTTTCCCATAAAAAGGGCTTAGCTGAAATTGCATTCTATACTGCAATGTTCTGTTGCTGCTTCCACAGTTAAGTAGCCTATACCCAAAGACCTAAAGGTATGACCAAAATGCTTATGCATGAACTTCCCCAGTTCTCATTTCTGTGGTGCAACGTTCCTTCCATTCAGCAGAAGGTCTGGCTAATTCTGTCACTTAAAAACAAAATCAAAACAGAGATTGCAAGAAGGTCTCTGTACCAAAGACCCAAAATAGATCCTGAAGAACAGAAATTATGTAAAAAAGTCCAGAGTACCAATAGAATACATGCAGGGCTTGGTAAAGGCAGAGATAACCTTGCAACTGCCATTCACGCTCTGGTAAACACTCAGAGAACTTTGGTTAGCAACATCAGGAGCAATATAATCACACTCACAGCTTCTCACAGAATCCGACATTCCCTCTTTGCCTATGGTTTCGGCTTCCCATTGGGACTCCTTCATCTGGAACAAAAGAAGGAGATTGTTCATGTTTTCTGATCTTTACTAGGAAGAACACTGTTGAATCAGACCAGTGATGAATCTAATCTTGCATCGTATCTCCCAGCCATCTAGAAGTCCCCAGGAAGTCAGTAAGCACATCTTAAAAACAGTGGCCCTCTTCAGAAGCTGCTCCCTAGTAATTACCGTATTTTTCGCCCTATAGGGCGCTCCGGCATATTGGGCGCACCCAATTTTTAAGGGGGAAAATCCAAGAAAAAAGGATTCCTCCCTTTAGCCGGAGTTGTTCAATGGGCTGGTGCTGGGATTGGAGACCGATCCCAGCACCAGCCCATTGAACTGAGGTCGCGGGGGGGGGGGGGGGGAAGGAGGGCTTCTTCCCCCCCCCCCCCGCGACCTCAGTCTTTGAATGGGCTGGGGCCGGGATCGAAGCGATCCCGGCCCCAGCCGATTGAAGACCCGCCAGCGAGGGAAGGAGCCTTCCTTCCCCCCCCCCCCCCCCGCCTCGGTCTTGGAATGGGCTGGTGCCGGGATCGTTTCGATCCCGGCACCAGCCCATTCCAAGACTGAGGCCTGGGGGAGAAGGAGGGCTCCTTCTCCCCCCCCCCCCCGCCTCAGTCTTTCCATGGGCTTGTGCTGGGATCGAAACGATCCCGGCACAAGCCCATTGAAAGACTGAGGCCGGGGTGGAAGGAGGGCTCCTTCTCCCCCCCCCCGGCCTCAGTCTTTCCATGGGCTTGTGCTGGGATCGAAACGATCCCGGCACAAGCCCATTGAAAGACTGAGGCCGGGGTGGAAGGAGGGCTCCTTCTCCCCCCCCCCGCCTCAGTCTTTCCATGGGCTTGTGCCGGGATCGAAACGATCCCGGCACAAGCCCATTGAAAGACTGAGGCCGGGGTGGAAGGAGGGCTCCTTCTCCCCCCCCCCCCCCCCGGCCTCAGTCTTTCCATGGGCTTGTGCTGGGATCGAAACGATCCCGGCACAAGCCCATTGAAAGACTGAGGCCGGGGTGGAAGGAGGGCTCCTTCTCCCCCCCCCGCCCTCAGTCTTTCCATGGGCTTGTGCCGGGATCGAAACGATCCCGGCACAAGCCCATTGAAAGACTGAGGCCGGGGTGGAAGGAGGGCTCCTTCTCCCCCCCCCCGGCCTCAGTCTTTCCATGGGCTTGTGCCGGGATCGAAACGATCCCGGCACAAGCCCATTGAAAGACTGAGGCCGGGGTGGAAGGAGGGCTCCTTCTCCCCCCCCCGGCCTCAGTCTTTCCATGGGCTTGTGCTGGGATCGAAACGATCCCGGCACAAGCCCATTGAAAGACTGAGGCCGGGGTGGAAGGAGGGCTCCTTCTCCCCCCCCGCCCTCAGTCTTTCCATGGGCTTGTGCCGGGATCGTTTCGATCCCGGCACAAGCCCATTGAAAGACTGAGGCCGGGGTGGAAGGAGGGCTCCTTCTCCCCCCCCCCCGGCCTCAGTCTTTCCATGGGCTTGTGCCGGGATCGTTTCGATCCCGGCACAAGCCCATTGAAAGACTGAGGCCGGGGTGGAAGGAGGGCTCCTTCTCCCCCCCCGGCCTCAGTCTTGGAATGGGCTTGTGCCGGGATCGAAACGATCCCGGCCCCAGCCGATTCCAAACCGAGGCCGGGGGGGGGGGAAGGAAGGCTCCTTCCCCCGCCGGCCTCGGTCTTCAATCGGCTGGGGCCGGGATCGCTTCGATCCCGGCACCAGCCGATTCCAAGACTGAGGCCGCGGGGAGAAGGAGCCCTCCTTCTCCCCGTGGCCTCTGTCTTTCAATGGGCTGGTGCCGGGATCGCTTCGATCCCAGCACCAGTCCATTCAAAGACTGAGGTCGCGGGGGGAAGGAGGGCTCCTTCTCCCCACGGCCTCGGCCCCTTCGCCCTATAGGGCGCACTCACTTCCCCACGCACGTTTTGGGGAAGAAAAAGTGCGCCCTATAGGGCGAAAAATACGGTACTAGAAATCACAGGTAGGCTTCCACTAAAAATTGAGGCTTCGTTTTTAACTACCATGACTAAGAACCTGATCTAGATCAGCCTTCCTCAAGCTGGCTTCTTCATCAACCCCAGACAACATGGGCAATGATCAAAGGGGATGACGTCTGTAGTCCAAAATATCTGAACACACCCAGGTGGGTATGGGCTGACTGAGGTCTACATGAAAAGTGTACATTGGACAATTCAATGATTAATGGATAGCCCAGAAGCAGGGACATGAAGACACTTGGTGCTCCCCCGGTTCTGAGAATAAGCAACATTCACTGCCAATACTCAATTTATATAGGATTTGAATCCAGATCTCAAAGTGAGAGCTACGTCCCTAGACAGAGATGCCAGCTTCAAAGGCATCCTTGTTTTTCTAGATGCCAGCTTGAGTAGGAACTGAGCTGAAGACCTCTTGTACCCAAGAATAATTTTATCCCAAGACACCAGCACTTCTAGAAAATCCACCTCAAATTTTTCCCCAAGTATCCCATCCAGAGCTTGGAAAAGTTACTTTATTGGACTAACAACTCCCCAAATCCTCCAGCCAGCATGGCCACTAGCCATGGGAGTTGTAATCCAAAAAGGTAACTCTCACAAGCACTAATCCCAATACTCTGCCACCTCCCTACAATATCCAAGCACGCTCTCATTTGCAGTCCACATAAACTCAATCCTGCTGTTCAGCTCTACCTTTATTTGTTCTTTTAGGTATTCTGCTCGGCCCATCAGCATCTGGATCTGCCAACACAAAAGTCAAGTTGTCATTCATGTATGCTGTCAACTTAAGAAGAAACAGGCTAAGGAGCTATAGTTCAAAGCAGGGCATGGCTGACAGGCATGTGATTCAACAACTTGCTGATGTTAAGCTGGCCTAAGACCAGTCAATGTATGGTGTCTAGAATTCCAAGGAAGAAAGTGCAAAGGGGAGCATGCATATAATTTCTTACACTTCTGATATTCAGGCTGTGAGTGAAAAACAAGTAAGGAGCATGAATTGCATGGAATATACTTCAAGAAGGCATGCTTAACTGGAACATGAACAGAAGCATTTCAATCAGCAATATTTTGTTGCAAGCTGATAACTAGCTAGCTAGCTAGACTGACAAGACAGATAGACAGAAAGACAGATCAGATAGATAAGTCAGACAATAAGATTACAGGTTGACTCTCCTTTATTCAGAATTTCAAAATCCGAAATACTCCAGAATCCAAAATTGTTCACATGGGTGGCTGAGATAGTAGCACCTTTGCTTTCTGATGGTTCAATGTACACAAACTTTGTTTCTTGCATAGAACTATTAAAAATATTATGCATAAAATTACCTTCAGACTATATTTATAACATGTCTATGAAACATAAATGAATGTCATGTTTAGACTTAGGTCCCATCTCCTAGCTATCTCATTATGTATATGCAAATAATCCAAAATCCCAAGATCCAAAATACTTCTGGTCCCAAGGATTTCGGATATGGGAGACCCAACCTATATATAGACAGAAAGATTATAAAGACAGATGGATGGATGGACAGACATATAGACAAACAGACAGGGGCATATTCATATACCGACACACTGTACACCAACTTTCTACACATAAGGAACATGGGGTGTTTCCAAACACACATTTCCTCCATTTTTAGTCTGCAGGAACACAGCCTAGCAAAAACTGCACCATGCAATTCGTGCACTATTCAGCTCATCCTTGTGATACACTGGTAATCCCTGGTGTACAATGGGACTCCCATTTGTGAATTACAGCAGAAATTTTTAAAAATGAACTATAGCTCCAGGAAGAGGTTAGACCCCTACCTCTGCATGCAACAACTCCCGTCTTCTCCCTGCAGGTTCAGCTGGAGACAGGGAAATAAAAGGGGTTAGAAACTGCTCACAAGGTAAAGAATTAACATGGTGAGTTGCATCAAAGGCAGAGACTCTCCCCC
The DNA here is from genome assembly GCA_026167975.1 of Phrynosoma blainvillii. Classification (NCBI taxonomy): domain Eukaryota; kingdom Metazoa; phylum Chordata; class Lepidosauria; order Squamata; family Phrynosomatidae; genus Phrynosoma; species Phrynosoma blainvillii. The sequence continues at coordinate 23,245,700 of JANUYF010000010.1, read as the reverse complement.
TCTTTCTCTCCCTTTCACACTCATTCACTTGCACTCAGTCTTTCTCTTATAAACAGTTTTTCCATCAAAACCCATTCTTCATCTGGAATCCACCAACAAGCCTCCTCTTACCAGCTAACATGAGCAGCAGTTCTCCCAGGCTCTGCTGGTACAGCTCAAGAGTTTCGCTGTCATCTTTGCCTTCTTCCTCCTAGGACAGAGACAGGGAGAGGTTCCATCACAAAGACACTTCTTCTCCAAACCAGAATTGCAGGACATTTATCAGCTAACCTGTAAGTGTCTGGGGTCTATGATGCCATATTGAGGATGGGTCTATCCTGATCTCATTCCAGCCAATTGTGTTTTCTCTGCACGTCTTGGTTTTATAATTGGGATCGGGATAGACCCATCCCCAATATGGCATCAAAGACCCCAGACATATACAGGTTAGCTGACAAATGGCAACATCTAAAGAGACAGGGCTTGGGAAACATGCCTGTTTCAGTGCAACCAGATAAGAAGCAACATGGGTGTAAATTCCCTCTTCTACACACCCATTAAGGGTACAGGAGCCCTTTCCAGTTTGTGCTTTGGCAACCCTACAGCTGAGCAATTGGGTAGTGCTTGGCCAGGTCTTGGAGAGAGCAGGACGAGGAGATGATGGCAAGACACAGTCCTGCAACAGAAGCAGCAGCCGTGGCAGCTGCTTTGGAAGGGATGGTGGATGGCAGTCCCAAATTTCATCACTTAAATGTTGAAGGGCTCTTGAGGGCCATGTAGGTTCAGCCTCCTGCTTAGCTAAGGAAGAATCCTGCCTGAAACTCTGGGCAGCCACTTCCATTCAGTGACAGCAATATTGGACAAGATAGAGAAACAGCCTGGCTGCAAATAGGTGGCTGCGGCAGATGGAGGGGATTAGAAATAGTTTGGGTCAAGAAGAAGGGAAAGAGCAGTCCACAGCCACGTATGCCTGACCCAAGGTCTTTCTGGGGCTCTGCTGTGCTCCCCAGAATGTTTGTGTTAAAACCTTTTCAACACTGTGCTTTGCCAGAGATATTCAATGACAAGGTCTGGAAACCATGCTCTATGAGGAGTGGCTTCGGGAGCCGAGTATGCTTGGGGTCTTTGTAATGTTGCAAATGTCCGTGCTGTATATACTCATGTATAGGTCTAGAAATTTTAGTCCAAAAATTGACCCCAAAAACCAGAGTCGACTTATCCATGGGTCAATGTTAGTACTGTACTTGGTTAGTTAGTACTTGGACTCTTATTTTAAAAAAGGAACCATACCCTGGTGAAAGGCACGAGCATTGACCTCCCTCTACTGTCTCCTCCAGCCAGCCTTTAGTGTAAATACAAACAGTTATGCCTGTTGGGATTCTGTAAGTTCTTTGGCATTGTTTTCCTTTGCTTCATCCTTTAGATCCTTTGTCACGTGGCCCTAAGTTTTACCCTCGACTTATCCAAGGGTCATATCAAAATCTATAATTTTGGCCCCAAAACCTTCCCTTGACTTATACACGAGGTTGACTTATAGTCGAGTATATATGGTATGTAATGTAATATTTATATTGTATAACTTTGGGTGGATATATTTGGTAGTGGATATCACATGTTTTGTGTTATGTGTTAATAATCAATAAAACTATTATATATAAACTATTATATATAAAAAGCTTAGTGAAGAGACGGTTAAAAGCTGATATGATAGTCCTGTTTAAATATTTGAAGGGGCATCATATTGAGGCTGGAGCAAGCTTGTTTTCTGCTGCTCTAGAGACCAGGACACAGAGCAATAGATTCAAACTACAGGAAAAGAGATTATGCCTAAACATTAGGAAGAACGTCCTGATGATAAGAGCTATTCAACAGTGGAAGATGCTGCCTTGGAGAGTCTCTTTCTTTGAAGGGTTTTAAACAGAGGCTAAATGGCCATCAACATGAATGCTTTGTTTATGTCTTCCTGCATGGCAAAGGGTTGGAATGGATGGCCCTTGGGATCTCTTCCAATTCTATAATTCTAAGTCTCTAAATGTACTACAGTCTATAGTGATAGGAACTGAATGCAGTGTAGTCAAAGGGTTAGTCAATGTCACAGTCTATTTAGTTCAATAACACAGTCCATTGCATTCAGTATCAATAGTACCACCATCAATGTCATATTAAAGTCAATCTAAGTACATTTAAACATAAATTTAGCAATAATTAATCAGGCGTGAGTGGGTAGGATTTTGTTTGTTAATAACACATGGGAGAACTGTAGTGAATCTAAGCATCTTTAATTAAACATTTGTTTTTAATTCATTTCCTTCATTTTTAAACTGCAGCTATATTTTGAAAGTATTAAAACTCTGGGGGGAAAATTACACACAAACTAAAAATTGCAAGAGCAAAGAAAGTGTGAGCACCTGAGGAAGTAGACTAAAGTCTAGGAAAGCTCATGCTGCCAACTTCTTTCTTTTAGTTAGTGCTACATGATCTCTCAGAATCTGGTCAACCTGAAAAGTCGGCCACTCCAGCTTTAGGTAAAGGGATTTTAGGATGTAAACTTAGATGAGCTGGCATATCGAGGAAGGTTCGTTCTGCCTGCTCTCTGCTATCTTTTTGCCAGTAGGCAAAAAACATTGTTGTTTAAACAGGTCTTCAGCTCTGGCTGACCAGGGAGGAGTGATGTGCAATTGGGTGTGTTGTTTTTGATATATAGCATACCGTATATTTTTACTTGTTTGAATTTTAAAGTCTTAAAAGGAGCGTTTTAATTGGATGCATGGCTTAATACTTTGTACTTCCTATTTTTATTTTTATTTTATCTTATTGCAACTTTCTAGTAAAAATGTCCAAAGTGAACAAAAAAAAGATACTGTATAAAACACAGTGGACATTAAACCGACAGTAGTATTAGATTGCAATTTGCCTTGATATTTTTGTTTTACCACATCTGGACTTGTAGTGGAGAGTTCAGTGCACCTTCCCCCCCCCCTTTGCAGAAAATATTAAACCCAAAATTTAGGAAAAAACAAAACAAAAAGCAGGACATCCAGCTCTCTGCCAAACACCCTAGATGTAGGATAACATTACAAGCAAAGAAGTTACATGTTCCAAGATCTACCATCACTCAAAAGGCTACTAAGAACTCTTGCAGATTTTAGTGTATGTGTTCAGCTGCTTTGAGTCCCATTCAGGAGAAAAACAAGATATAAATCAAATAAATAAATCAACTGAAAAACCAATTGAAAAATCAATGAATCTCTGCCTGCAATTCAACCACCTTTCCATCCTCACCCTAATGGCTGACCTTAGCTACAGCAGCAGAGGCTACCTCCAAAGCGGCATAAAGACGTGGCTTGTCCTTGGACATCTCTGCAAAAAAATAAGAGAAGATGCATGAACTAGGAGGAGGCAGAGGACTAGTTTGTACCTGCATCGAAGCAAGATGGTAGAGTCCCAAGGGAACAATATTGGACTGTACCACTTCAGACCATTTAAAAATAATAACAACAACAACAACATTTATTTTTATCCCGCCCCTCTGCATAACGCAACCAGGGGGGCTTACAACATTAAAATTCATATTTTTTAATTTTTATTTTATAAAAATATAAACATTCTTCTGTTGTAAAAGCCAAAACAAATAAGCCAGAAATTTCCCTGCTTCATGGGAAACATTTTCAGGCCTGAAACAGCAGTGCTGGGTTATATCATGACCAGCTTAGCTTTTTTATCCAAATGGAAGCCAGCATGGTGTAGTGGTTTGAGCGTTGGACTATGACTCTGGAGACCAGGGCTAGAATCCAAGTCCAGCCATGTAAACCCACTGGGCGACCTTGGGCAAGTCACACTCTCTCAGCCTCAGAGGATGGCGATGTCAAACCCCCTCTGCGTTTGCCAGGAAAACCCCGTGACAGCTTCACCTTCGTGTCCCCATAAGTCGGAAATGATTTGAAAGCACCCAGCAACAACAAAGGAAAATTGTGCACAATGAGCTATCCATAAATAAGCACATTGAGTCAAATTGCTAGATAAAAGATTGATGCTGGAGTCCCACTCAGGCTAGGTGGAAATAACAGTAACAAAACATTGGCTTTGCCTGGGAAGAAACTGTGGGTTAATGCAATACGCAGATGCTGTTTTGAATGGTTCTGCTATCAACAGTAAATATGGCAAAGACACCAGTGAACCCAGTGACAGTAGACTGGCGTCCCCTGGTGGCCTATAAAACCATATGTTGTGTAGCCTTGGCCAAACATGTGTCCTCCAGATGTGCTGGACTATAATTCCCATCATGGGAATAGCTATGCTAACAAGGGACGATAGGACTTGCAGATCAACCTTCCCCAACAGCATTCCCATGGAGAATGCTGTTTTAGGGATTACAGCATCAGAGGTATAAAATACAGAATTGCATACAGACACACACACACAAACCAAAACTTGGCCAAGTTTATTTTATGATATATTCAACTCCCAGGGTTCCCAAGCCAGCAGTCCAAAAAACAACACTGCAAATGCAATGTTGCTGCACATTGTGGCTCTTGTTATGTGCTTTCAAGTTGACTCTGACTTATGGCAACCATACCCTAAGGTTTTATTGGCAAGATTTGTGCAGAGGGGGACTGGTCACTGCCTTCCTCTAAAGCCAAGGGAGACTTACCCAAGGTCACCCCATGGGTTTCCACGGATAAGCAGGGATTTGAACCCGGGTCTTCTAGAAACCTTGTCCAGTAAGGACAAGCACTCAAACCACTAGCCTACACTGGCTCTTCTTACTGTAGCACATACAGATATGTATGCGCATTGGGTGTACATTCAGTTCCACAACATTGCCATTCAATAGCCGTACTGCGCAGCAGAATCGAACCACAGCTTCACATTCAGAACTTTTAAGTTGCAATGGAGAGTCTTGGCTAAAGTATCCCATGGTGTATGTTGTGTGCCTTCTTCTCCAACTTATGGCGACCCTAAGGCGAACAGATCATGGGGTTTTACTTGGCAAGATTTGTTCAGAGTTTTGCCACTGCCTTTCCCTGAAGCTGAGAGAGTGTGACTTGCCCAAGACCACCCAGTGTACACCCAATTAACTCAACTACCCCCTGCCAGAGCCTGAAAAAGTCAATTTCTGAACTACAGCTCCCGTGGCCATGCTGATTGGGAAATTCTGGGGATCATAGTCCAAGGAAATTCCAGTCTGTGCCTCCTTCTACCCTCTGCTCTGGAAATTACCTTTCAAGATGTCTCTGGCCGGACAGCCTTGCTGCAGGAGGGTTTTGTTGTTGGAGGCGACCAACACCTTGAGCTGCTCGGCTCGTGAGATGTACTGACTCACCTAGGCAAGAACACAGAACCCACATAAAACCCCATTCTCCGAATGAAAGACACTTTCATTTAAACCAGAGGTGTGCATGAATCCACTTCCAATGTTAGGAGGCTCAACCCTGGCTGATGGAATATTTTTGATCACACGATTACTTGTTGATATCTTTCCTCATCAAGGGGGGCCATCATATATCATATATGAAATCCGTGATTATCGTGATCACCAAGAGAAAGAGCCCTCTCACCAAAAATGTATGTGCCAGACTCTCATAGATGTGTTGAGCTACAGCTCCCATCTCCTCAGCCAGAACAGCCAATCTTGCTGGGATATGGATGATGGGAGTTGTAGTCTAACATATTTAGAATGTGCTTGGTTGGGAACAGCTCTGACATATATACGTTAAGCTGCAAGCTAACACTTACAAACGCCTAAACCACAACGAATTCCAAGGCACTTACATCTGAGTAGAGATGGGCAGGGCTGCAAAGTTAGTGACTTGGAACTGTTAGCATCAGAAAAGTGCCGCCATCAACCAAAACAAAATTGTGTCAGTAAACAAATAAATAAAGGTTGCCTTCATCTTCCATGAATGTGGTCCTGGGCACTCTATGGAGCATCAGAAACCATGCTCCAGTTGTGAACCCATAAGGCCAGGAGAGCCTTCTCAGCAGTTGCACCAACTTGCTGTGGACTTTTGTGCATTTTTTCATGTGTGTTTTGTGTTTTCTTATTGTTGCCTGTGCACTTTGGATTTCTGCCCCTTCTCCATTGACTGTGTTATGCTGTTGCTTTAATTGTATATTTTTGCCCATCTCAGGTTATTACATAAGAAAGGCAAGGTGTGATTTTTAAAAACACAGTAAAAATGAATCAATAATAAAGATTTAATAGATGATTAAATAAATGATAATGAAACCTACAAGGAAATTAAATCTGAAATTACAAGAAAGAAAGAAAGAGGAAAAGAAACATATTGTTGCATAGGACATATTTGTACAAAGGAGTAAATTTTTAGTTTTAATCCTGAGGGGTTGAGAAAAAGGATTTATTGGAAAATTAGAGTTACAAAGATAAATCATCATAAAAGAGAAGGATATTAACTGGAGTATTTGATGGTAAAAGGAAGGGAAGTAAAGGACATGTATTGATAGTGATATTTGTTATAAAAGAAATAAGGGGGGGTTATGTGTGAATTTGTTCTTATTATATGCGTTGTAATTTTGAATTATGATCAATAAAATTAATAATAATAATAATAATAATAATAATAATAATAATAAAATGATTTAATAGTAATAATAAAGATCACCCCAAAATAGGCTTTTATTATTTGTGTATGCAATTATATTTTATGTTTATATTTTATATTCTTTATGACTTATATTAACATTTATATTCATATTTTATTGATGCCCATAGGTATATGTATCTTACTAATGTTCACAGTATGTATGTATTTTATGTATTCATATGAATTTTGAAATATCGTCATTTAATATGGTCATTGACCACAAGAAAACGATTGATTCATTGATCACCCAAAAAAAGGAGGAAAGAGGCAGTGGCAGTAACTTACATTTCTTCTATTGCTTTTTGGTTTACATCTCCATTTGTTGTGAACACGTACTGGCATAAAGCATATCTTGTCCCTCATAAACCCTAAATATCTGTGATCTTGCTTGGTGATGAGGCACCTCACCAATAAATGACATTTCAGCCCAGACAGTTCCTGCCCCAAAAGTTGCATGATCCGACCTTCCTACTGAATGAAGGGAGGGCTAGTGACTTACCTTGGATCTGATCGCTTCCTTCCTGCGGGCATCAGTTTCATCTGAAAGAGACAGAGAAAGAAAGACCAAGGGATCTTACGTAGAGGAGCAAAATAAATGGGAATGATCAGAGAGGCAATGGTGGTAGATTACATCCATGCTTCTCAACCACTGATACATGTCCACTTGGTAGGAAGTAATATACATGAGATAGGTCTTTCAATAAAAATGATTCTCGGTATAATACTTTTTTGGTTGTTGTGTGCCTTCAAGATGTTTCCGACTTCTGGCGACCCTAAGGTGAACCTAGGTTCTGGAGCAATGGATTCTAGCCACAGAAAAAGAGATTCCATCTCAACGTTAGGAAGAACTTCCTAATGGGAAGAGATGTTGGACAGTGGAAGATGCTGCCTCGGAGAGTGGTGGAATCTCCCTCTTTGGAGGTTTTTAAGCAGAGGCTGGATGGCCATCTGTGTTTGGATGGTGTCTTCCATCATGGCAGAATGGAGTTGGACTGGATGACCCTTGGGGTCTCTTCCAACTCTATGATCCTATGGAAGTCAACACGTGAGTGGACAAAAGGACAGTCTAAGCAATCTGAGGAGTTCTCTTGAAAATGGAGGAGAGGTCACTTACATAACAAGGCAGGGACAAAGTATTCCAGGGCCTTTGAATACAGAGAGAGGGCAGCCGCAGCATCTCCTTCTTGGTCCTTTTTCACAGCTTCCATTACAAGAGAGGTCTTCAAAGGGATGAGAAAGAAGAAAGTGAGAAGGAAAGAGTCGAAGCTTGGAAGGGCTGCTTTAAAAGCAACAAGGTTCTTTATAATAATGCCTTAGTTTGGGAAGCAAGGAGGGCATGATGACAACACTACACCCTTCAATGCTGCTATGAAAGCTCAGGACTAGAGATGTAACTCTTCACTAATGTAGGTCTTGAAGGAAGCAAAGAGTACTTTTAGCATTTCCCCCCTCACTACGAGAAAATCCTCAAGAACTGCACAGTTCTCCAAGGCTCGAGACTTTTCTGCACCCGAATGTGAATTTTCTGTACAAAATAACGCAAGGGGATTCTTGCTCAGAAATATCCCAATCCAGGAAGCCTCTCAATGCAGAGGAATTCTCCTTGTTGAGTTGTCCTGACACCTGGGAACCACCCCCCTTCTCTATTTTTTTAAACTATTGCTTGAATGTTTTAAAATATTCTTTCCATCTCTAGGAGAGGCAGACTAGTGCCACAGTAGTCTTCCTCAACCTGTATGCTCAGGATGTGCTGGACTACAAGTCCCATAATACATCAATGCAGGCAACCACAGCGGGTCTGTATCTCACAGTTCTCCACTCCAGTAGGCTCAACCACCTCTCCCACTGCATGTCCCAGAATCCCCATCCAGTTCTTAAGAGTGGGCTCCTTCTGGGTACCATTTCCACTCACTGCTTTGCCCAAGCTCTCTTCGCTGGGCATGTGCTCCATGTCTACAAAAGGGTGAGTGAAGAAAGCTTGGAAGGAGATGCGTTGCTGGGGGTCCCTCTTCAGAAGGCGTTGCAGGAGGTCTCGGCATTCTGGTGAGAGTCGGGGGCGGCTGGGCAGCTAGAAGAACAAAGGAGATGATGGGTAGGTGGGCTCCAGGCTCAGAAAAAAATATGTTTTCTGGACCCCAGAATCCACTACCTAGCATGGGACTATTGGTCATGCTAGTGGAGGAAGAGAGATGATTCTGGGAATTTTAATCCTCCAAAATGGTTGTGACGATTGGGGATTCTGGAAGTTGTAGTACAAAAAAAGGAACTCCCACAGGCTTTGACTAGGCCATAGCTGTGAATCCCACCATCTCCCATCCCCATTACTGTAGGAAATTATGGATCAAGTTGGTCATGGCAACAACAATTTCATCATTTATTAACAACCAGGATGCCACATGTGGCCCTTGAGGTGCTGTTGGGTTGCAGCTCCCATCATTCCTCATATAGGACTGTTGGGAGTTGCAGTCCAACAACATCTGGAAGGCGATATATGTTACCCACTCCAATTTATATGGTGCTGAGTCTTCCTTATCTGGATTTCCAAAATCTGAAACTGTCCACATGGGCGGCTAAAACAGTGACTCCATCGCTTTCCGATGGTTCAAGGTACACAACCTTTGTTTCATGCACAAAAATATTAAAAATACTGTGGAATTTCATATATTTTAAAAATATTTTCAAACCACGGCTGGGTGAATCTGTGGGTAAAGACTCCGTGGATACGGAGGGTCAACTGTACTAACTTTTGAAGTTATGGTTTATTTCTTCTTCAGAAGGGATTCCTCATGTGCAAATGTCAATCCGATCAATTGAGCAGCCAGCTAAAACTCATACAACTGATCTGACTAGGATTTCCTGAATCAGCCCGAGTCAAGAGCCGCAGACATCGATAGCACTGTATACAAATCTAGCATCAGAGAATGCAGATAAGTCACCAAGTGACATGGCAGGGCTCTCTCAGAACCAAACTCCATCCCCATGGTCAAACAGTCCTAAATCTGTGAAGTCGAAGGCTTTCACGGCCGGCATCCATAGGTTTTTGTGGGGTTTCCGGGCTGTGAGGCCATGTTCTAGAAGAATGTATTCCTGACGTTTCGTCTGCATCTGCGGCTGGCATCTTCAGAGAATGTTCTTCTGAGAATCTTCTCTGAAGATGCCATTCTCTGAAGATGCCAGCCACAGATGCAGACAAAACATTAGGAATACATTCTTCTAGAACAGGGGTAGGCAACCTATCCCCTTTAAGAGCCGAGGGACTTCAGCTCCCAGAATCCCAGGAGCTATTGGCCAACATGGGACTATTGGCCAACATGGCTGAGGCTTCTGGGAGCTGAAGTCCCTCGGCCCTTAAAGGGGAAAGGTTGCCTACCCCTGTTCTAGAACATGGCCCAAAAAACATACAAAAACCTATAGTCGTATATCTCCCTTCCCACACATCCTTCCATTCAGTGGGGACTGGTGGCTCCAATATCAGGAGGTGAAGGACCGACTCTTCTCCAAATTTTAGTTCCAAAGTGAATCTACCCAGAGCAGATTCATCACCCCCACCAGCATCAGTCCCATCGTCCACCACTGTTTCCAGCAGCGGCAGTCCTACCTCGATCGGCTGGTTGCTGCGGATCTTTTCTTCCAGCTCGGTGAAGGACCTGGAGGCAAACGGTGGCCGTCCGAATAAGGCCTCTAGAGAAGGAATCACACACACACATATGAAATAAAACTAGAAAAGCTGGATTATGTGTTAAATCTGCTACAAAGAGAGACATTCCTGTTGCAAACTTATACCACTCAACGCTCAAAACTGAGATTAAGGCCAGAGCCAGAAAGGCACAAGTTAGCAGGAACAAATAACAAGCTATTGTTACTGCAATATTAAAGTTACATCTCAAAAGCAACGTTGCAAGAGAGAATAATGCTCCCCCCCTCAAAAAATAAATAAATGGTGATTTAGTAGAAATTGTAAGGTTTGCTAGTTCAGTATTGAAGAGTTAATTCAACAGGACCTTTTCAAGTTTTGTGTCACTCCACTAAGGGTCTCCCATCCCCAGAAGTAACCGAGTAAGGCTGTATCCACACTACAGGATTATAGCAATTTGACACCACTTTAACTGCCATGGCTCTATCCTACAGAACCCTGGGATCTGTAGTTTTGAAAAGCACCAGCACATTTTGGCAGAGAAGGCTAAAGACCCTGTGAAACTAAAAATGCCAAGATGCCATAGGATGGAGCTACAGCACTTAAAAGTGGTGTCAACGTGCATTATTTCTACAGTGGTGATCGCTGCTTTACCACCAATAAAGCTTACTTTATAACAGTGATGCATGTCAGTTTTGGGTACCAAAACAAGTCTTGGTTAGACCTGGAACTGCAGCCAGTTCCAGCTCAAAATGGATGGACTTACCATAGAGAATCACTCCAACAGACCACAGATCCACCCGGGCGTCATACTGCCGGCTGCACACCATCTCTGGAGCCATGTAAAGCGGTGACCCTCTCAGGACGTGCTTCTCATCCCTTGGGGACATGTGCTGAGCAAACCCAAAATCTGGTGGGGCGGAGGAAAAGAAGACCCCAGAAGAACCACATCACATCAGCCTTGGAAATGAGTCGACAAAGAGACTTTTTAAATATTCACCACCATCATTTTCATTTGCTATGAATAAACCATTCAGACGATTCCAAATATTGCATATGTGTGTATGTGTTTTCAAGTCACCTGTTGACTTATGGTGACCCCATGAATTTCATAAGGTTTTCATAGGCAAGGAATACTCAAGAGTTGGTTTTGCCAGTTCCTTCCTCTGAAATATAGCCTGCAGCTCCAGATATTTATTAGCAGTCGCACATCCAAGTATTAGCCAGGCCTTAAGCAGAAAGGAGTTCTCCACCTCCGCTGTAAATGCCGGGTGACCCCCCAACTTGATATTTTGCAACCCTAAAGCCCCCATCCTCAGTCTCCTATAGTCCCACACCCGCCCAAAACATTTTATTTTAAATTTCAGCACAATTTGAGAATTTTTCACCCAATAGCTGTGTGGAAAGCCCTCAAAACATGCAAAAACACATCCAGCTCCACACAGAAAGCCCACTAGGGTTCTCTGACAGTATTCCTAAATATTTCTATTTTTGTCAGTTCTTCTCAAAATGGCAACCCGAAGTGATGTGATGTCCCTTCCGGTCACCATTTTGGGAAGGACTCTTGAAAAGATGAAGATCTTCAGGAGCACTTATGGGTGGTGGCCCATGGGCAACTGGAGGAGGAAATGGATCCCTGCACAGTTCCCTCTCTACTCTATTGTAAATGAATGAAGTCAAAAGAGGGCTTCAGCAAAAAGAAAAACATTCAGTATGTTTAGGTTTTTGTGGGTTTTTTGGGCTGTGAGGCTGTGTTCTAGAAGAATGTATTTCTGATGTTTCACCTGCATCTGTGGATGGCATCTTCAGAGAATGGTGGCATGGAGGTGTGTGGGGTATATATACTATGTGACCCTTGGTTGAGTATATATACTGCTCACACACAGTATATATACCCCCCACACCTCCATGCCACCATTCTCTGAAGATATCAGCCACAGATGCAGGTGAAACATCAGGAATATATTCTTCTAGAACACGGCCTCACAGCCTGAAAAACCCACAAAAACCTATGGAAGCCGGACGTGAAAGCCTTCAACTTCACACTCAGTATGTTGCTTCCAAAGCTCTGAAAACCTGGCAGACCCAACTTCATCCCCAACACCCAAACTCAGTTCTCATACCAACCTGCCAGTTTGAGATGGGGTTTGTCCAAGGAGCTTAGCAAGATGTTCTGAGGTTTTAGATCCAAGTGAGAGATATTCTTGTCGTGAAGGAACTTCAAGGCACAAGCTGTTGGGATCAACAGAGATGGCATCCCAAAAAAAGGGAAGGGAGTTTCAAGGCCTCATTTCCTGGCAACCATTTTCTTTAGCCCACCAAATAAAACAAAAAATCCAGCCAACCAATTTCCAAGATTGACTACCTTTCCATAGTTTATCGCTGCTACACTGGAAGGGAATGTGGGACTCACAAGTCTGGAGGAAGGTTACTATCTACCCATCCACCTTGTTGTAGCTTCAACAGCCACAACACAACACAAAGCCATGCTTGAACTAATGGGGATTGGTGGTCTACATGTCCCATGGGCAAAGAATCCAGTTGGGTTTTGATCCATACTTTCGAACAGCTATCCAAGATGTGCTGAACCTATTATTGAGTTGTGTTCAGCATCTGGGATGGTTCCTTCAAAGTTCACACTAAAACTCAACAGGTTGCCCCACAGACCATGGAAACCACCAGCTACCACTGGCTTGAACCATGCATTATTCCTCTCTTAACTACAAAATTAACAAGAGTGGGAAAAGAGGCTACATTTCAAGGAAAAGAGGCATACTGATTCTGTAAGAATTTATGTAGCGTTGTGTGCCTTCAAGTCGTTTTTGTTTTATAGAGATGCTAAAGTGACCTTCTCCCACGGTCTTCTTGGCAACATTGGTTCAAGCGAGGTTTGCCTTTGCCTTTGCCTTCTTCTGAGGCTGAGAGAGTGCGATTTGCCCAAGGCCACCCAGTGGGTTTCTGTGGCCAAGCATGGATTTGAACCCTGATTTTCCAGAGTTCTAGTCCAACACTCAAACCATTATACCACACTAGCTCTAAGTGTGCAGAGAGATCCTGTAGCACCTTTGAGACAAACTGAAAGAAAGAAGTTGGCAGCATGAGCTTTCATAGACTTCAGTCTACTTCCTCAGATGCATTTGGACACTAGCTCTAGGAATTTATACTGTGTTGGCCTTTGTCTGGAGGAAAGAATTGAAAAATATAAAAACTTTGATTGGCTCCTAAGAAAGACCGCAGGTAGAAATGCATCTGGCCCTCTGCTTGGATGAAAACCTGGGAATCAGATCTTTTCTTCCTTCAAAGAGGCAATTTCTATTCTGTAAGAATTTATAGTGATGGGTTAGTCTTTGTCCAGAAGAAAGAATTGGGAATTGTAAGAACTTCACTGACCATTGAGCAAGACCTCAGTTCAAAATATGTCTGGTCTCTGTTTGAATGAAGACTTGCCAGGACCTTCGATTATTGGTTTTTATCCTGTCTGCAAACAATACTGCTGAGCTACAGCCCTCCTTCTCTCCTCCCTTTTGTATCTTACTCCTCACCCAGCTGCTGAAGGAATAAGCGAGCCACCTTCTCCGGAAGGATCCTCCGGGAATGGATGAAGCGAGACAGGTCACCTCCAGCACAGAACTCCATGATCAGGTAGATGTACTCCTTGTCCCACTAAGAAGGACACAAAAACCCAGCAGCCTTGTCAAAAATACACTCTTGCTCCTGTTCGTTCATTCATTCATTCATTCTGTTCATAACCTGCCTTCACATCCCATCAGTACTCAGGACGGCTTACAATTTATTATTTATTAAAACATTTATAGTGTCCCATCTATCTAGAAAACCCACTGTCTAAAGATCTACTTTGTCTTTAAAACAAATATACTGCAGATTATCATTACAAGAGATTACCATTAAAATAAAATTAAAGTATCAATAACATTTTAAAAAGTACAGTCAGTCTTCCGTATCCACGGATTCAACCATCCACGGCTTGAAAATATATTTTAAAATATATTAATTCCAAAATACAGTGAGCCTTTGGTGTCCACTGGGGTTTGGTTCCAGGACCCCCTGTGGATACCAAAATCTGCGGATGCTCAAGTCCCATTAAATACAATGGAAGTAAAATAGTGTCCTTATGTAAAGTGGCAAAATCAAAGTTTGCTTTTCGGAATTTATATTTTTTGGAATATTTTCAAGCCATGGATGGTTGAATCCATGGATAAGGAGTTCCAATTGTACTTCCATTTTATGTAAGAGATGTCGATTTATGGTTAGAAAGTGACTACAAATCCCAACAAGAGATACCATTTTATTATGGCATTGTATTTAAGGGGATTTGTGCATCCACGGATTTTGGTATCCACGGGGATCCGGGAACCAAACCCCAGTGGATCCCAAGGGCCCACTGTATGCATTAAAAAGTAAAAGATTGAAGCAACGGGAATAAAATATGCTCAGAGATGGAACCACACCTTCCCACCAATTCAAGAAAATTGGTTGATGAAGAAAACTGAACTTGCTGGAATGGACAAACCGGCAATAATGATCAAAGAGAAATTTGAATAATTGTAAGAAAGATGAGGATTTGTCTGTTACATACCAACAGTCAGGCTGGCAATATGAAAGTTTTAGATTTTATAAAATAAACACAAGTGGTTTATTTCAGAGGCATTTTCAGAGGTTTTGTGGATTCTGGGTGTTATTGTACTCAGCATACACCATGCTGGCTCTGTCATAGGAGTCTTAGGACTCCTTACAACTCTATCATCCTATAACAGAGTGTTAAAAAAATCCCAATCCTGAACACCCGTTTCCCTCTTTTAACCATGTTGTGTGTGCATACTGATGAAGGAAATCAGATGGGGACAATCCATAAAAGCAATGGTTCCTCCAAACTTGCAGGTTGTCTAGGGGGAGAAGCCAAGGGTTCAAATCCAGGCAGACTCAGGCAAAGCTCCGTTCTGCTCCCTACCTGAAAGTCCTTCAGTTCCACGATGTGAGGATGCCGGATCGTCTTGAGGATCCCAATCTCAGTCAACAGATTTTCCACAGACGCCTTGTTCAAACTCTTTTTGTTCACGCATTTAATAGCTACCACCTCCCGGGCATTCCTCTACAAAGATAAAAAAATATTTATTTTAAAAAATGTGATGTATTTATTGAATGGCTAATAAAATTATTAGGGGTAATAGAGATGGGCAAACTGACTCACTGGATCAATGGAAAATCCTCAGACATAGTCAAAAAAAGAATGGGAATTACTAGTAGAATATTGTGAGAATAAATGGAGGTGAACAGAATAAAGTAAGCAACATATTAAGCAGACTATACAAGAATTTGCAATACAAGAAAATCTCTCTCTCTCTCTCTCTCTCTCTCTATATATATATATATACTGAAACTAATACAAGAAAATTAAGAAATCTCTCTCTCTCTCTGTATATATATATATATATATATACTGAAACTAATACAAGAAAATTAAGAAATCTCTCTCTCTATATATATATATATACTGAAACTAATACAAGAAAATTAAGAAATCTCTCTCTCTGTCTCTCTCTCTATATATATATATACTGAAACTAATACAAGAAAATTAAGCAATCTCTCTCTCTCTCTCTCTCTCTATATATATATATGTATTTATACTGAAACTAATACAAGAAAATTAAGAAATCTTTCTCTCTCTCTCTCTCTCTCTCTCTCTATATATATATATATATATATATATAAAATATACTGAAACTATAGATAATAAATAACATGGAAAACAGAAGTGGACAATGGTAAATTTTTAAGTCACACAAACCAGAGAGAGAACTGCAAGTCGAGAAGCGAAGCATATAGACATTTGTGGCGATTAACAATAAAAGGAACAAGATGAACAAATCAATCAATCTAATTTTAGATAACAAATCTAGTACAGGTTTATTTATTTGTATTGATACGAAGTTGAATTTAGTTAAAAGATATGAGTTGTATGGCACGAGTAAAGCTAAGCGACAAGATTTATTTGTAATACAGAATCACTGATATAAGATATATGGCATGAAACGCAGGGTAAGAAAATGTAAGATTCTTTGTAATTAACTCATTGTATTGTAAATAAACAATAAACTCCTGAATACAATGGCTTGGATGATTCTAACTTTAGTGTTCATCTGTACATCTTTACACTTTAGTATTTTGTCTGGTTCTTTCATAGCTGCCCTTCCCATTCTTAGTCTTTTTCTGATTTCTTGACTGCCGTCTCTGTTTCTGGTCTGCGTTTGATCCAAGGAATGGGAACTATTTTGATCTCCTTGTTATCTAGGTTGAATTTATGTAAACCCTTTATGGCCATTATTCTTGTCTCCTTTAAGTTTAAACATTAGGCCTGCCTTTGCACTTTCTTCTTTGACTTTCTTTAGCAATTGTTCCAAGTCTGTGATGTTTTCTGCTAGTAGTATGGTATCATCTGCATATCTTAGATTATTGATTTTCCTTCCTCCTATTTTCACTCCTCCTTCTTCTGTGTCCAAGCCTGCTTTTTTTATAATATATTCTGCATACAATAATAATAATAATAATAATAAATTATTTATTTATAGCCCGCCCAATCAATTTTTAACTATCACCTTAAAAAAAAAATTGGCAGAAAGTTGAACCCTTACTTCTTAAAGGATGGGTGGGATTTGGGATTTTTATGTTCTGTTTAGATTGTATTAATATATCTGTATGGAAATGTTTATGTTGTAAGCCACCCCGATTGCTCTGCAGAGGGGCGGATATAAATAAATAAATAATAATAATAATAATAATAATAATAATTAGTTGTTAACTTATCTCTATGTAGTCACCATCCAGATTTACACATTTTCCCCAGCGTTTCTTGACCCTCCGAATACCTGATATTGTAGATGTCCGCAGATTGCGCCTTACGAGGGGGTATCATAAAGTAAATGTATCATAAAGTAAAGTCTGTAATTTTATAAATCTTGTTCACCGCCTAGATTGGTTTTCCACTGGGGCGGTATACAAATAAACCATATTATTATTATTATTATTATTATTATTATTATTATTAATAATAATAAATTTTATTTAATACCCCGCCCCTCCGAAACCAATCGAGGTGGCTTACAAATGATAAAAAATTACATCGCATAAAATTCACCACCCAATACCCACCCACCCCTTAAAAAGATATTAAATCAAACATTCAATTAAAACAACCTATAAATAAAAACATCATAAAAACAACAAGAAGTAAATAATAATAAATTTTATTTAATTTTAATTTAATAATTATCATCCAGGAGTTATTATGGTAGATTGATGAAATTATGTCAGTGTCATCATTGGTCCCTAAGTGCATGATCTTGATCAAAATCAGAAAATCATTGTGTCCTTTATTTTTGTGACAGGTTGTGCCAGAAGTGACTAAAGTGTAAAATCCTTGTAAGGCATAATCTACAGATTTCTACAATTCGGAGGGTCAAGAAACGCTGGGAAAAAATGTGTAAATCTGGATGGTGACTATGTAGACCAACGTTAACAACTACAACTCAAAACAAACTTTATGCCAAAACTTTTTAAAGGTGATAATTAAAACTTTACGATACCCTCTCGTACAGAACAATCAATTAAAATGAAATGAAATAAAATAAAATAAAATAAAATAAAGACCTGCCAGGGGCATACACTCTAAGAGAAACAATGAGAAGTTAATACATATTGATACATAAACCATGAGTGGATAGCATATCCTATTTTAAATCGTGTATTTTATAGTTGTTCAGTTGTCCTGTAATATATTTCTGTAATTTTGGTAATTTCTGTAAATCTATTTATTTATTTATTTATTTATTTATTACTATGCTGGCTATGTGCTGCAATGAATTTCTATTCTATATTGATGCATATTAAAAGCCGAAGCAATAAAATATAGCAAGCAAACAGGTTAAAATAAGCATAAGATAACTTTTGGAGGCAGGATACTGGTTTGTCCTCATCCAGAAGCACTTTTCTTGTGTTTTCTATCATGTGATTTTTGCAAAAATGCTCAGCCTACAGACCTTTGGTCTGATCCTCCCAGCAATTGCTGTCCAAGGTCCGATTCACACAGCAGAAATAATCCAGTTTGAGACCGCTTTAACTGCCCTGGATCAGTGCTAGGGAATCCTGGGAATTGTAGTTTATTGTGGCGCCAGAGCTCTCTGACAGAGAAGGCGAAATGTCTCACAAAACTACACTTCCCAGAACTCCCAAGCACTGAGCCAGGGCAGTTAAAGCGGTTTCAAACTGGATTATTTCTGCAGTGTGGATTGGACCCAAGTTTGTTGGAACAGTGGTGTCAAGATGCATTATTTCAACAGTGTAGAATAGATGCCCCCTTGAGAGCCTAGTGTATGGCTGGAGTGTTGGACTAGGACTCTGGAGACCAGGGCTTGACTCGGTCACAAAGACCCACAGGGTGACCTTGGGCAAGTCACACTCTCTCAGCCTCAGAGGATGGCTATGGCAAACCCACTCTGAAGAAACTTGCCAAGAAAACCCTGTGACAGGGTTGCCATAGGGTCACCACCATAAGTCAGAAAAGATCCTTTATTTGGTTACCCACAAACTCAGGTTTGCTTTTTTTGTGTGTAAACTTGTTATTGCTGTTTTGTACAAGTGTAGCAAAGTGAGATGGAGGGGAGCAGGTTGTTTATCTGAGCCACCATCAGCCCTTCCCTCCTTGTTCTGCTGTAACCTTTGGCTCTCTGCAGGAAGGTCTGGTCAACTTGTGGCCTCCACAGATGCCTTGGGATTGCAGCTCCCATCATCCCCCAGCTGCTGGCTGGATGAGCATTGCAGATCCAACAAAATCTGGAGGGACCACAAGTGGCCCATCCATCCCTTGCTCTAACCACTGCTCTCTGCAGGAAGGTCTGGTCAACTTGTAGCCCCCCTCCCAGGTGCCTTGGGATTGCAGCTCCCATCATCCCCCAACCGCTGGCTGGATGAGCATTGCAGATCCAACAAAATCTGGAGGGACCACAAGTGGCCCATCCACCCCTTGCTTTTTGCTCCATGCAGGAAGGTCTGGTCAACTTGTAGCCCCCCCCCCCCAGGTGCCTTGGGATTGCAGCTCCCATCATCCCCCAACTGCTGGCTGGATGAGCACTGCAGATCCAACAAGATCTGGAGGGGCCATAAGTGGCCTACTCACCCCTTGCTCTAACAACCCATATCCTTCCTCCCCCCCCCCCCAAAAAAATAACCCAAGGCCTGGGAAAGTGCATTTCCTCCTTGCAAATCTCTTGCTCACCTTCCTGTAGGCTTTGAAAACAGTTGCATAGGTGCCACTGCCCAGCCTTTCGGTTAGGATGAAGTCTTCCAGCTGGGGGGGCGCCCAGGAGCCGGCTCCGGCCATGCCAGCCCCTTCCCCCCCATGCACACGAGAAAGAAAGGTTGCAAAACCAACCCTCCCCTTTTTCCTGGGACTCAGCAAAATCGCTTCCGCTTTGGCTGCTTAAAGGGCAGACAGGAGGCAGGCAAGGCTGGGCAGAGGCGCCTCTCGCCCGCCACCTGGTGGCCTCCGCAGGAAATGCAGGCATATGTTCACACAAGCATCATCACCATCGCCATCACCATCACCATCATCATCACCATCATCATCATCATCAGTTTGAATTGTGGTGCCCAGAACTGGACACAGGATTATTCCAGGTGGGGCCTGACCAAAGCAGAATACAGTCGCACTATTACTTCCCTTGATCTAGAAGATACTATACTTCTATTGACGCAGCCTAAAATCGCATTGGCCTTTTTAGCTGCCGCATCACACTGTTGACTCATGTTCAACTTGTGGTCTACTAGGACTCCTAGATCCCTTTCACACATAGTCACGTTAAGCCAAGTGTCCCCTATCTTATATCTATGCATTTAATTTTGTTGTTGTTGTTATAGTTATATAGTTATTGTTATAATTTTCCTGCAGTGGATTTTGTAATATTTTGTAATGGGCGTTGTGCCACAGACAAATAAACTTAGAATCATAGAGTTGGAAAAAACCCCAAGGGCCATCCAGTCCAACCCCCTGCCATGCAGGAACTCAAAATCAAAGCATCCCCGACAGATGGCCATCCAGCCTCTGATTAAAGACCTCCAAAGAAGGAGACTCTACCACACTCTGGGAAGTGACCAGTGGGGTGTCCAGTGGGGTTCTGTCCTGGGCCCAGTGCTATTCAACATCTTTATCAATGATTTGGATGAAGGAATAGGGGGCATGCTTACCAAATTTGGAAGTGACACCAAATCAGGAGGAATCGCTAATACCCCAGAAGACAAGATAAAAATTCAAAATGATCTTAATAGAGTAGAAAGCTGGGCCAATGCTAACAAAATGAATTTCAACCCAGAGAAATGTAAGGTACTGCACTTAGGTAAACAGCATTCTGTGCAGTCATGCTGGCTGCATGAGCCACAGAGTAGTCTCTGATAATGTAGGCTCTTTGGCTTATTAACAGAGATGACCACCGTCCCTGGACATGACTTGACAACCTTGTCAATGAGGAATACCTTTACTGCAGCCACAAGGTTGTGTGTTCAATCCTATTGC
This sequence comes from Phrynosoma blainvillii, assembly GCA_026167975.1. Taxonomy (NCBI): domain Eukaryota; kingdom Metazoa; phylum Chordata; class Lepidosauria; order Squamata; family Phrynosomatidae; genus Phrynosoma; species Phrynosoma blainvillii. The sequence goes on along the minus strand of JANUYF010000010.1, from coordinate 23,224,897 downwards.
TCCAAGGTTGACTCAACCTTCCCATTCCTAACATTCTTTTTATTGCCTCACTCCAGTCACCATTCCTCTCCATATTTGATCCTAGGTATGGGAATTCTTTTAACTATTTTGATTTCCTCACTGTCTAGATTGAATATCTGTATCTCTTCTGTGGCCATAATTTTTGTTTTCTTTATGTTCAGCATGAATCCTGCCTTTGCACTTTCATCTTTGACCAACTGTAGGTGATGCTTAGTGAAATCACCAGGCTTTCCCATCATGTATCATTACCAGGATCTGCATCCTGTAACATCACTGAGTTCATCTTTAGATTTTAGTTTTGGCCCTGACTTGGCAGCCCTCCACAGGAACCAAAAACATCAAATAAAGACTGTTAATAGCCTGGTAGCACTTTGCCTACAGAGATGGAAAAGAGCAATTGATTCTAAACCCCTGCCTTGCAAAACTGGGTATCATTAAACCTCAAGCTGTATGGTCCCCATTCAGAAACTTTAGTCTTAACTAGAATTTTGTGATTTAATCCACCAGCCAGAATGATTTGGAGACTTTTCTCTCTCCCCAACCCCATCCCAATTCTGTAATGCCCAGCCTAATGGACGACTTTAACACTGGCCTTTAACAAACAACCCACAATTTAGTAGAGTCCAACCCTGTGTCCGTCCGTCCCGCCCATGGACTACACCAATGTGTTTTTTCTTTGTACTCTAAAAATTTACCTTTCCTAAACTCTGCTCTAATGTGGTGCTGTTTCTGCTGACTGGCAGCGGCTCTCCGAAGTTTCTCGCAGAGAAAAGTCATTCCCATCATCTCCTTATCTGGCTCATTGACTGGAGATGCCAAGTCTTGAACCTGGCACCTTGCACACTCAGAACAAATGCTTTGGCACACACGGAATGCATTTGTAAAAGTAGATTCAGTACACATATTAACAGTCCTGACATTTTTATTTTGTATTTAAGCACAAAAGTTTGAAATATACATTTTTACAAGGGGGGGGAGAAAAGATCAAAGAGGTGGAAAAATACACACAGGAAGGGAAGACATTTTTGTTTTTGTTAAAAAAAAATCTCATTTCTGCCATCATTACGAATATTCAGAGAATAGTAACAACAAAATAAAAAGGAGACAGAGGGCAAGAGATACTTCCCTGGGATGTACTGGGCTACATCAAACCTCATAAAAATGGTGTGGAATCAAATCAAGGAAACTACTTTCGGAGTGGGGGGGAGACACGGCGATCATAAAAACAGGCAAAAGCAAAGGAAAAATCTGTCAGCAGCACTTCAAATGTTATACTCCTCTGACTATTCCCTTGTATTTCATATCTAGTAAGAGCTGCCTGCAGGCTACACATCTTACAGAGCTCTGTATATGTTTTGGATGGCTTGGCCCAATCTGTCAGGGAAATAACTGAGTGACAGATCATTTAGTGTCTCAGAGCAACCATTCTGATCATGGAGGCCTCTCCCAAGACAGCACCAAATCTTGGGGACAAAAGTCAAGCAAGCAAAGATTTCAGAAGTTGCTGTCTTCAGGGAGATGCTTCTACAACGATGTGCTTACAGAGGCTAAAAAAATGGCACTCCCTGCTGCCAATATTTCTGAAGCCTGCATTCAAGTTCCTGGATCTCAACACAGTAAGCAGCATGTTTAAACACATCTAACTTCCCATCCCATCCCACCTCGATCAAAACTATATCTTCTCCCCACCACTGCAACCACCCACACTTTGAATCCAGCTTTATTGCTACGCTCACTGCCCTCACTCTTTTCAAACCGACTTGGAAGCAAGAGGTGGCTTTCCAACCTTTCACACTTACACTTCACAGGAGTGACATACAAGGAAGTAAAGGTTCTTCATAGCCTGTATCCACTAACAGATACTAACAAAAAACTGCAGGGATTTTCCTACTGGAGCAATTGAAGTTAGTGGGAATATACACCAGCACTCCCCCTGTAATGCAGAAGCACTGTGGCATCAGTTGTTCATTGCATGAACCACATCAAACATGCTGCAGCTACATTATGCAGTCAAGAAGCTGGATTAAGGGAGATATGCACAAGCCCACCTTTAACAAAGTTGGTGCTTCGGCTAACACTACCCTCTCTTTTGACAAGTCTATCTTACCTACCAGAAGCCTTTGCTTCTCAGACTTTAAGACCTCCAGTAGGACAGGGCAGGACAAAACTCATGAAGGTAAAAATAATGGTAGTGACTAGAAGCACCACTAATTCACAAATCTTGCTTGAAGATCACTGCATCTTCCTTCTTCCACTTCCCCCACTGCATCCCTAATCTGGTTCACAAAATAAGTTTTCTGGGAAAGACATGCTTGTTACCCAATGCTGGTTAACTCCCCTGAAAGCAATGGAGCTGGCGAATACCCAATTCTTATCAATACCAAATTTAAGGCTATGATGAAGGATGCAGCCACAGCAAATGAGAACACCTATTTTTCTTGGGGGTTAAGGGCTGGAGGAATCAAATGTCCCAATGATCAAGCTGTATTTATTTATTTATTTTAAAATAAGCAAGAGTGCTTCTCAAGTCATATCCCTTCCATCACACAGAGACTGCACACACACACACACACACACACACAATCCATGCCAGATGTCCCTCGCATGCTGGCAGTGAAAGATCAGCAACTAAGTACAAGGTCTAAATTTTTTTAAAAAATCAAAAAGTGCAGCTACTGACATTAGTACATTTTTATGGGTCTGTGTTAGGAGGGAAATGAAAAGCCATTCTTCACAGCAGCTTCCAATGAAAGAGAAGTTAAAGAGTGCAAAATCGGCTTTCCCAAACTGCAGCGATGGAAGGAAGAATGGGGAACTGAAAGAAATGTTGCACACATCCAGATTGAAGGGGAAATATATTTGATTTAAAAGGAAAGATTTGAGGGAACACCAAACACTGCCCTGATCCTGCCCTTTCCCACCAATGAGATACAAATGCTGGCAAGAATAAACTAGAGGGGAATCTCTCCTTGCAAGCATTTAGGAGTTAAGATCCACGGGAAAGAGCATACCCAACAGTAAAGATCATGGAGGGATTAGAGCAAGTGTAGAAATGAACAAAGAAATAAGATTCCCGCTCAAAGAAGTTTTCAATTCCCCCGGAAAGCACTCTGAGCAGCTGTGGAAGCTACCCCAGTGGCAGCATTCTGGAAGTTCCTGTTGGTGAGGATGCCCTGGGAGAACTCCTCTTGGGCTCTCTGGAAGCTGGCTCCTGTCCGGCGATACATAGAATGAACCTTAGGAAAAGAGGAGAGCAGAGACCATCAGCATGGATATTATCTCTCCAATCCCAACTTGCACTTTCCTTCTGTGGTCCAAGAAATTTTCAGTTTTCTTCATATTTTCATACAAAGAATGTGAAATATTTAAAAATATTTCACATTAATATTTTAAAAATGTAAATGTTGGAGAAAGCAAAATGGACCAATTTGTCCATCCAGTTAGAGGGCTGTGAATGCTCATCTCAAAAAGTTTGACCTGAGTATCTATTGATTCAACCAAATTTGGCACTTTTTAATTTTTCTTGGGAATCTCCTCAATTTATAATCTCACAAATTCCAGTTCCATAAAATCCAAAGACAAGGAGGGACATGCTGCTCAATTTCCCGGTTAAATACCTTGCTCAGTGCCTGCCACACCTCTATGTGCAAAGATGGAAGATAGGTAACAGATTCTATGTCCCCTCTAGGTGTATCCTGCTATCATCACACTTCAAGCTTATTCCTCCAGCCTGCAAACTACATCTTGAGACTTCAGTCTAGCTACATATACAACTGCTATGATGCCCAGCCTGATTTCTGAACTTATCTGCTTTCCCCTACACCAATTTTTCTAACATTCAGCCTGCTGAAGAGTTCTGAAGAACTTAAAAGCGTATCATTTTGGTGACATTTTAGCGGTCTAAGAAAGGTATTGCCCCACTTCGGGTATCTATTCAGATATTGCCAGCCTACCATTATATGGCTACTGTCAAATATATTTGGAATACTTATTAGCTGCTCTCAGAGGAGTTTCTAATGATAAAATCATTAGAAATGTCATAAGACAATTAGGAAAAAAGCATCAGTGCAGTCCACTTTGAGGTACATCACCTGTATGGAACATTCTCTCCAGTAAGGTTTATCTGGTCCTGAGACCATTATCTTTTCAGCATCTTGCTGGAAGAATTCACAACTCTCAAGCATTTAACAGTATACAGTTGGGACTTAAGTCTAGCTAGAATTCTAACTGCAGACATTTTAATCCATGCTGAGTATCCCTTATCTGAAATATTTGGGGTCAGAAGTGTTTTGCATTTGGGGTTTTGGAATGTTTGCATATACATAATGAGATATCTCAGAGATGGGACCCAAGTCTAAACATGGTATTCATTTATTGTTTCATATTCATCTTATACACAATTCCTAAAGATGATTTTATACACAGTATTTTAATAATTTTTTTTACATGAAACAAAATTTGTGTACACTGAACCACCAGAAAGCAAATGTGTCATTATTTCATCCACTCATATGGACAATTTTGGATTCTGGAGTATTTTGGAATTCTGGATAAGGAAAACCTCTGCCAATTTATTATCCCTATGATGTGCTACTTCTGGGGCGGTTTTATATTTTAAATAGTCTGCATTATATTATATTTAACTTTTCATATTTTAATTCCAATCTGTGCACCACTCACCTGCTTCAGGAGTATGAGGGAAAGAACGGCACAGACTGTGAAGAATGCAGCCACCACCATCATGATGATTGCTACAGGCAAGCTGTGCCCAATCTCTGACAGAGCTGCAATCCAACCGCTGGAACAGAGGGAGATAGAAGAAAGACTGGTGTGAGCAGGGGAAGGGTCAGGAAGCAGGGATACATGGGGTGCAAGGGAGCAAATGTAAGCAACTAGATATAAGAGGCATAAGAGGCCATCTAAATTAGACCAGAGTCTTCCAAAGTGACTTTTTTTGGACAACAATTCTCATGACATTCCAGCCAGCATGGCCACTGGGATTCTGTGATTCGCAGTGCAAAAGGAGTATCTTTTCCAAGCTCTGGATCAGATCAAGTGTCAATCCTAGCCTTCATAACCTGGCACCCTCCAGAAGAGGCAGCCATATTGGAATCTGCAGGATATGCTGGCTAAGGATAGGGGTTGTAGCCCAACAAAGTCAGAAGTTCCAGTTTGAGGAAGATGGGCTATTTAGTCCAAGGAACAGTTTTCCAAAGTGCAAAGAAAAAAGCAGGCCTTAGGTCAGGGGTAGGCAACCTTTCCCCTTTAAGGGCCGAGGGACTTCAGCTCCCAGAAGCCTCAGCCATGTTGGCCAATAGTCCCATGTTGGCCAATAGCTCCTGGGATTCTGGGAGCTGAAGTCCCTCGGCCCTTAAAGGGGAAAGGTTGCCTACCCCTGCCTTAGGTGATACCTGCCCTCTACACACTCATATTTCTGTCCTTCCCCAATAGTTGTTATTTAATGGCAGACTGTATCTGAAGATGGAGGTTCTCTTTAGCTACCATGGCTAACAGCCACTGATCACCAAGATCACAGAAGGCAGGTCTGGACAGAGTACAGCTGGATGTGTGTAACTTCTGCCGCTACCCCATAAATTCCATATCAGCAATCACTATGCTTATAAGCCAGCGGCACACAGAAAATCATGCTAAACATTTTGCCTTGGCTGGGAGTATTTTCTGGTGTCTGGTTTGGTCAGTTGTTTTCAAAATGTAAAACCACTGCACATATATTGAACTGAATGTATTAAGAGGGAACCAGGGTTCAAATAAGTTTTCTAAAGGAAAGGAAATTCTGTGAGAGAGCATACATATAGCCACATCTCATTCTGACTCCCTGAAAAAAAGACAGCCTCTAAAATGCAAACTGTACCTACAGAACCATCTAGAGGACAATACTTGCTATTTTAATTCAGATAAATAATCTAATTTACAGCCCTGGTTCTGGTTTAGGCCAGAAAAGAGATTTATAACTACATCTAGTTTTATAAAAAGGCAAGAAGAAAAGAAAGGAAAGAAAAAGAAAGGAGTTGAATGGAATGGAATGGCCTAGAACAGGATCCAGAGGTGAAATTATATCTCAATGGCAAACAGTGTCCCCCAGATGGTTCTGTAGGTACCATGTGGAGATCTGGGTGGGTGGGGGGGGCGGCAATATTTTTGCAGGGTATTGGGTGACTCTGGGAGTGGCTGCATGCAACCTATGGGTCACATTTTGTCCAGCCTTGTATGGATATCTCCAATGAAGGACAGTATGTTTCCAGGATTTCAGAAACTCACCATCATAGTCCTTGCTGAAGATGCCAATGATTAAAAATGGTACCTTCTGCACACAAAACAGATGCTCTATCACTAAGCTATAGAACTTCTCCCAAATTCAAATTGTTTAATGTGGTCTCTTGTCTATGAATATTTCAGTAGATCTGCAGCCTATATTTTTTTTTGAAAAATAACCAAAGAAGGTTTAATACCAAGAACATTAGAACTATCAAGCTTCACTAGAACCATTACTATCCACTTGACTGACATGATTCTAATCTGCCACCACGCTAATTAATATGGTAGGGGAGAAAAGAAGTACAGATAATCCCTGGCACAGATCTGAAATCCTGCTTTGCTCAGATTTGCCTTAATGTACAATCCTGTGTCTGTTTACTCAGAAGGAAGAGGCCTGCTGTGTTCAAACGGCTTACTTCTAAGAGTGTGTACACAGAACTTCAGCCTGTGAAAGCCAAGAGCAGATTGTTTGTGTATGTTAGTCCAACACTGCATCATGTTGACTGTAAATGAAAGCGTAAAAGAAGAAATCGACAAAAAGATTCAGCCAGTAGTGGAAGTTGTCCACTGTTCAGGATTGGATATGGTTAAAAGCATGACTCTGTGAACTCAGGCTAAAAAAAGCGTATGTGGGCAGGAGAGGTGCTCCAAGCATGACTCAACATGACAGCCAAGGATGGCCAGAAAGTGGCACAGCTCAGGGTTTTTCTCCAAGTTATGTGCAAAAATAGACACCAAGTCAAGTGCATTTCTTACCCAAAGGGTCCCCTGAAGCTAGAACTGCCACATCCAATACTAAAGATTATCCACATACACAGGAATGAAAGAGTCTGCAATGGCTTTCTGGAATTATTTTGGGGCCTTGTTGGTCTCCTAAATGGGTCAAGGATATGATGGAAAAAGCACAGACATGGTGGGGATTGAACCTTTTAAAATTATGTGGGTAGCCTGTGCAGCTGCTTAAAGAGATCTGACACAAACTCTTGTCTAGCATGTAGACCAGGCCTGTGCAACACATTTGTGACCCACTTTTGTGGCCTTTGACCTTACTTGAGGAGGGGAAGAGAAGCTCACAAGGATTAATGTTAAGTACTGTCAACTTTAGAACACTCTAAACAGGTGAGAGAACGGATAATATGACAGATGGTGGGAAGTCTCTATTGAAGTCAGGAAACCAGGAAGATGTGGGATTGCTGAACCAGGAGAAAGCATGCAAAGGACAAGCACAGCAAGATAAGGATGTGCTAGGAAAGGTTAGAGGAGATACGTGCCTTTCAGGTGAAGGACTTAAGAGCAGGAAGCATGGAGTTAGAGGCGCTTCAGCTGGGATCTGTGGAAGCCGCAGATCAGGAGAGAAAAGAGAGAAGCTTTAAAAAAGCATGACAACAGAAGCCTCAGAGGCAAGTGTATGCTTGTAGCAAGAAGACCTAGCTATCTAGCACTGCTTTGCATCCTGAATGCTAGCAGCAGGGCTTACCTGTCCCCCCATCCAGGAATGCCAACAGCCTGGATGATGTAGATGGCTATTTGGCAAAAAAACACAAAGAAGAAGACAAAGAAACTGAATGAACTGTCGGACCTGCCAAGAGAAAGATGGAAAATGTCATGCCAAATAGAACCATAAAATCACCATGGAACATTTTTGCTGGGCTTGGAGACATTTTCTCTGCTAACTTCTAGATAATTCCTGATATACAGAATTAATACAAGGATTCTGTCACTGACCTATATCACCTCTTTACTAATCTAAATAGAACTAGCCCCAGTAATAAGTATCTTGCTTTAGACATGCAAATTATTATTTCAACCTCCTCTTTCCTACCCTAGAAAGCTTCTCTCTCTAGGTCTGTCTTTTTCTAAATGCCTCTTTCTCTTACACTTAATATCACCAAGAGCGTAGATATCTCTTTATCACCACAGGCAGTTTCATGCTACCATATGGCTACTTAATAGAGAGGAACCATCACGGCAACCTTTTAAATGGGTGCTGCTAGCTATCCAAATAACTCTTCAATTTCAGAGTCCATGAATAAACTTGTATCCAGGTAACTACAACGCTAAGGCCAGGAGTGTACTATCACATGGATTTAACCTTGATGGTTTTACTTCCGTGTGGTTTTATCTCTTGGTTTACTCTAAATGGCTTTCACTAGGCTGTCTTTGGACAGGAGCTGTTACTTGCTGATTCCTATAGTTGGCATGTGAAACTTCAGTCGTCTCTTCCGATTTGTGGGGGATACGTTCTGGACCCTCCTGCAAATCGGAAATATTGCAAATACTGGAGCCCCACTGGTTAGAATGGCTGAGTGCTCCTGTGCATGCGCCATTTTATCCCTCGCCACTTGCTGTCTGTGAAAGACCGAGACAGCAGACGGCAAGTCCGTGAACTGCAAGAGACGAGTGTATATTCCAACTCTTACTTAAAATTCTGATTGGTTGATCTTTAACCATAACTTGAAAAAAAATATTTTTGGGGCTCCCAGAATAACCCAGCTGGCATATGGACTAGTTATAGTACAAAAAGTAACTTTCTCAAGCTCGACCTCTGACAAACCACCATCTCTCAGCTTACACTGTCTCACATGTTTGTTATTATTAAGAGAATAAAAGCACTCAGAATTATTTGGCAGGAAGGTGAGATACAGACATGTGACCATTAAAAAATCTTGTTGGCATTTATCTTGGATTTTAATTCCAAGAGTTGATCATCACCCAACATGCAAGATGCAGGTGAGGATCCTATGTCTGAGGAATAAGGGAAACCCTTCAATTTCAAATTATGTGTATTCAAGACACACAAATACACAGTTACACCCCACAGACACACATGGGATACGGTACTTGCCTGAAAGCCTTGTAAATTGGCCGATACCAACAGAGGAAAGCACAGGGGGTGAACAAGATAAACCACAGGATGGACAGGCCAAAGTCTACTCCTCTTTCACTTTTAACAGTGAACCATGCCAGGCATGCAAGCAGGTTTAGTAGCAGGGTAACTGAGTGAACTGTCAGGATTTAAAAACAACAATGTCAATCAGGAGAAAACAAAAAAGCTCTCCCTAAAGACCTCAACTGTCTATGAATTTCACAGGGGTTGACAAAGTGTAGCCTTCAGGCTGAATGCAACCCCAAGACCATTTTGTGGCTTCAAGGGATCATATATATATATATATATATATATATATATTTGCAAATTTTTAAAAGCCCTAAAATATTCTTTAGGGAAGCTGGGCTGTGTGTGTATTTTTGCCCGGGGGGCGGTGACAGACAATTTTAGGAAAGGACTTTTTTTTTCTTTAAGCCTGAAGGTAACTAATCTCCAATCATTTCCTGTTTTGCAAAAAGCCCTCTCCTTGCCATAAAATGGTGTGGGTGGCCTAAAAATATGGTGAATATGCCTACACTGCCCCTAGAGGGCAATGCCTTCTAGGGACAGAGGGGGCAATAATGGAGAAGGGCTATGATAGTTGTGTGCCCCCCCAAGGTCCCCTAGGGGGCTTTTTATGCCTTACACCTGTGGCAGTAGTCTTGATTTATAGCTCCTCTGATGTTCAGTTGTAACAGGGATAAGCACAGTAAGGTCCACATGCAGCCTCTGGACCTGTACCAGCCCCTCAAACCTTCCCACCCAATTTTGGGAAAAGTTTTTGCTCTCAAACCACACAGCACCTCCCTCAAACACATGAAAACACACAAAATACCACACCCACTCCCATAAACACTCTAAAATTCTATACTAGCCCCACATTCCTCTGCAGTCTCTCTCTCAACATGGCAACTGCAATGCTCCAATGTCCCTTCTTGTCACTATTTTGAGTGAGTGAGTGTCAAGGACTACAGAGGTATCTGAGCTTGCTGTGGGAGGATGCAGTCTGAGAAGGGACTGGGAGAGGGAAATTGGTCCCTGGCCTCCACACAGTGCTCATCCCTGAGTTATAACACTGAAAGTAGCTTATAGTCCTACCTAGTACCTGGAATAGACACACCTACAAAAACAAGAATCAGAGCCATGATATTTTATTGTACTTACACATCCACAGGTAATACAGCATCTTGCAGGTTCGCTGATAGTCAGCTGGGATGTCTGCAGAGAAGTCTTGATAGAAACATGGCTTTACTGGAAAGCTTTTTGGAAGTGGAGGCCAGTTGTTCTGTCGTGCTGCAAAGAGAGAAGAGCAGTTTTCCAATGATCCTCAAATGCTTATTTTTACATGAAGTCCCACCTGGAGAACCTACTAGAATTATGTGATAATATAATATGATTCTACAGAGAACTCAAGTCTGTTCTCAGGAAAAAGAAAATGCAACATTGAAAATTTCAAACTTAATTCTGTCTGAGTTAAGGTTGGAATCATTAAAAAAATAACAAGGTGCTTCTAGACAAATAAGAAGCAAGGGATGTTATTTTATTGAATCTCACTGGATATAAAATTGTAAAATACATGGGGAAGACACTGCATCCTTTAAGGAAGACATTCCCAGCTGCTATGAACTTCATCTGATATTTAACAGATCATATGTTTTGCAGGTTTTAATCCAGAACCCTGAGGACTAGAACCATATTGTCTTTTTAAAAAAATCACATTCTAACAGCGCATAATACATTTGTGAAGCTTAGATGCAGCAATGTTTAAAATGCAACAACACAAATCCTGAGGCCCAACCACAAACAAGCAAGATGGGGAGTCAACATGACAGAAGTGGTGGGAATACTCATAGAACTCAATGTAACTAATTATAGGCACAATGATCAACTGCTGGGTCATTTTAGTTAATCACCTGAAGTGTGCTAATTCCTCCAGAACCTAAATCTTGTCCAATCGATGTTCCAACAACCAGTAATCTCAACTGAGAGAACAGTCTGGCGATTGTTTTTTAAAAAATGTGTCTATAACACTAAACAAGCCCATTGGCACATAAGACATGATTCATGAACAGAAGAACATAGGAGCTCTTTAAAGCCCAACCACACCCTGGAGACTTCTCATGGTGACCAGTCATTCATATGTAGTGAAGTATTGTATCTCTCAAAGCTTATGCTAGAAATTTCCTCTTCCTAGTTAACTCAACAGTGCCACAGGACTCCTTTATGTGTTTTTATGTTAAAATAAAATAGATTAACTCTTTGAATACTAGTAAAGAGATTTGACACTGGATCATAGTTTTTTGTGAGGAAACATTACACAGTGGGAAAACATTACGTTTAGCATGCAGAAGGATCCTGGTTCTATCTTCAGCACCTTCAGCTAGAAGAAATGGGTGAAAAGTGACGAGAAGGACTTCTACCCAAGATCCTACAACATAACTGCCAGTCAGAGTAGACTATACTAAGTTAGATGGTTAAATGGTATAACTTGGTAGGAGGCAGTTGCCTACATTTATATGTAAAACTTGGAGTGGGCCTGTTACTATAACCAGAATTTAGCAAAAGTTGTTTTTTGGAGTACAGCTTCCAGAATCTACCAGCCAGCATGGCTAATAGCTATGCTGGCTATGTATTCTGCAAATTCTAATTTAAAAAGTAACTTTTTCAAGCTCTGGGTGGAACCAAAACTCTGCAGGCAAAGGTCACAGGTTCATGGTCCAGCTGTTCCAGCTAAGAAGGGGATAGAATAGAAACTTGTCTATATTTTTAATTGTACTGTTTTAATCTTGTAAGCCACTCCAAGCCCCAGTTTTGGGAAAACAGTGGGAATAATAATAATAATAATAGGAGACCCCAGTGGGCAACTACCAGCCAGAAAAAGTGACGCTGGCCTAAAGGAACAAATAACTTGAGTCTTTATTAGGTAGCTAGCTATGTTCTTTGGTAGCCAACCATGAGGTGGTAGAACCCACAGGTTATAACATAAGAGATGGTATTGCACACAAAACCATACACCACTCAGAAGAGCTTCTAGATGAGTTAGAAGCAAAAAAGTCAGACTGGTTGTCATGTCTAAAAATGATTACAGTCCACTGTGAACCCAAAAAACCTTTAGCCTACTATAAAGTGCCTTAGAATTTAAAAAAATAAAACATTGGTAAATGTATTTGAAATTTAATTAATATATCAAAGCATGAATGCATGTAGAGATTGGTAGATAAATAAAGTGCCCCTGCCATTACTCACGGTTGAAGCCAGCTGCACTGTTCTGCAGCTCCCGTTCCTTTCTATCTAATTCGGCTGCTTTTCTTTCCAGTTCCTCTTGCTGCTGAAGAAGCCCAGCCTGTGCTGCTGAGGCAACAGCCTACATACCAGAAAATAAGACATTAAGAAATGATAGTGATGATAACACTGATGAGTTATTTAGAACAATGGTAATTGCCATCCAACATTCCACCCTGATTTAGTATCTCCCTGTTTTCTTATTTTAGAGACCTTCATACTCCTTCCTTTGAGAATGGGGTTGTCTAGAAAAAGAAAAGAGGGATATACTAAATCAGGGTGGAATGTTGTTGAATGGCATTTCACAGGATTCCTCACCATTGGCTGTACTGGCTAGGACTGTTGAGAGTTGCACTACATTTCTGGAAGTCTGTGGGATTCCCACCTCTGTACTGTGTATTATTTTTTGAGGGGACAGGAATGCAATGAAATGAAAACACTTCTGAGTAAAGAAGTGTTGCTTTGTGCATATCAAATGAGTGAAAACGAATATGAGACCTCTCCAGATATTGCTGGACTGTAACTCCAATCAATACTAGCTAGTACAGCTGACACTGAGGGACAATGGGAGCTGCAGCCTAAAAGGCTGCACCTCCCCTGCCCCCTCTTAACACAAAATTGGATAGTTTCCTTAAAATATAGTTGTCCTTCTGTTTTTGTGACCTCCAAATCCGTGTCCCGCACCTACGCACAGGTGGGAAACAGAGGTGGACATAATGGGGCATGCGTCCATGGACACGCACCAGCATTCAAGCCAATGGGGCTTGAATATTGGCGAGTTTCCATTTTCACGGGGATGGATGGGTCCCAAACTGATCCCCTGAGAAAACGGAGGGCCGACTGTATTTTCCCTAAAAGCTAGGAAGAGCTACAAACTTTTTTCAGACCTCAAGATGTCAGGATGCATTGAGGTCTCTGTTGTTCATTTGAGGCCAGGTATCATGATTTTCAATAGAATGACAGCCATTTTCATTGCTAGAAACTGGTGCTTACTGCAGGGGATATGTTAGAACTCAAATATGAGAACTTCTTCCAATAGCATTTCCCCCACCCCGTTATTAAAAATGCCATTATTTCTTTCAAAGAAGTTTCTTTGTTGCATTTGTTCTGGTTACTCGTTAACAAAAAGCATGCAAAGCAGTGATCAAACATAGAAAGAAAATGGCTAATATTTCAAAGCAAGAAGCATGCACAAGGTGTTGCAAGACAAAGTGGTCCATACAGGAGAGAGTGAAACAAAGGAGAAATCCTGAGCCTTAAAAACACAGAAATTCTGATGAGCCAATGAAGCCCTTGTTCAAGAGGAAATACTCTATATTAAAACCTCCTGGTTTCCTGAAGGTTTTCCTACCCTCCCTTTTTACCTGGTGACTACTCTGAAAGCTGCTGTCTTCTCCGAGCAACCTCTGCCTCTCTGAACCTTCTGAGCTTGACGAGATGAACTTAGGAGTCAGGAACTTGCTGGCCTGTCTAAGCAGCAGCTGCAACACACAACTAGGCTGTGTCTAAGCTCTCAGGATGGGGTTTGCCAGTTTGCTTGCTAAAACTAGATTACTAGCACTGTTTAACAGGTTAGATAAGTGATACATTCAAAAAGGAAGGATGAGGTAGAAGTAAGAGTATAGATACACGCAATCAATTTATAGGCCTTGAAGGACTTGCTGCTTCACTCACTGGATGCTTTCCACAGGTTTTTTTCTTGGGAGCCAGGGAACCACATTGTCTCACAAGCTCCAGAATCTTTCCAGGGCCTCACCACTCCTTGAGGCCACTGCTGCCCAAATCTGGTGGCAACTACAGTGCTTTATGGTTCAGGAGAATGACAAGAAAGTCCTTCTGCATCACAGAACCATTGTAAGAACACAGAGCAAAGTATACTTGCAGTGCGAATAAGGAAGAGTGACCAAAATGTGGGGCTTCCTGGTGATTCTGCTGCAGTGGGGCAGTAATAAGGAGGAGTAGAGATAAGTGTGAGAGCCAACATAGTGTAATGGTCTGAGCATCAGACTAGGACCCTACTCGGCCACGGAAATCCACTGGGTGACCTTAGGTGAGTCACACACACTCAGCCCCAGAAAATCCCATGTCCTTAGGGTCACCATAAGTCGAAAATGACTTGAAGGCACACAGCAACAACCATAGAGATGAGTGTGCCAATGAGTGACTCAAAAACAGTGTTACTTTTGCAGCAGCATTTTCAGTGGTGGTACACCTAGGGGTCCAGAAAAATGGCCTTCGAGGGCTTTGTGGCTTATTCCCTGCACAGTGGGGCTCCCTGTGAGGTTGGTTTTTTTGTTTGTTTGTTTGTTTTGATGCAACTTCTGCCTTAAATGACTCAACCAATACCAGGATCTAGTAAAAATCTCAACATGCCCAGTGTTATCCATCAAGTTGCATCCCACCCATTTCAACAAGAGGAATCTGGCCCCATATCTCTTGATGCATTACTGCTTTCCTGTGAATCTCTCTAGATACTGTGCTGCCATGAACGTTCATGGACATTTTGAGGTACTGGGGGGAAATGATGTCAACAATAGGGTACAGTTGTGTATCAAAGTCACAAATCAGTTTTGAAAGAGAAAGTTGATGTAGGGTCCAGGGAGCCAAGCAGCTGTTTGCTGGGTATGCAATGCTGACTGGGAAGAGAAAACCCAGGAGAAGGGGAGCTAAGACACAGCAAGCTCCAAGAGGAGGCAGCAATAAGCAGAAAAACAGTGCCCTGTGGGAAGTATGAGTGGAAGAGGCAGAAGGCAAGAGGGCCCAGCAAAGCCCTGAAATGGTCTAGTAGCGGGTGGGGCAATGTGCTATTGGTAGAGAAGAGTAAACCAGCAGAGAAATATTAATAACTTGAACTAACCAGAGCTTGGCAATGTTCCATCTTGGGACAATTACCAAAATCCCCCAGTCAGCATAGAGAAAATTCTGGGAATTGCAGTATAGACAAGTAACTCTTTCTGAGCTCTGGAACTAAGGAACTAGAACTGGAGTCACATATTACATGGGCGTAATGCATGCCTCCCCCACCTCTGACCTTGAAAACAGGGAGAGAAATCCAACCAAAAGTAGTATTTACATAGTACCTCTTCTAAATCATGCAAAGACAATTGTCAAGGAGTGTGATACTAATGAGAACAACACTGTCCTGCCTCTTAGAATGCCTGAGACACACAATCCAGTATTAAGAGGAAGGTGCTACCTGAGGAGTGGGTTCCACAGATGGCTGCAGCACGGCAGGCTGTGAAAGCCCACTGGGCTGTGTTGCTGGAACAGTCTGAGCCGCGTTTGTCTAGAAAAGAAAGGCAGAAAATTAGAAGATTGTAAGAGGAGTAATCAAAATGGCATCCAGCACCACTGCTGTGGAAGCCTTGTTCCAAAAGCAAGATCCAGAGCACCTAAGGACTAGCATTTATTTTCAGTTACATGTGAACACCAGCTCTTCTCCAATGAGCTCAACAATATCTGGAAGGCCACCTGACTCCAAGTTCTGTTTTAAGGGATTCAAATGATTCCTTTCCAATATAACCAGCCCATTCAGCATGGAAAAACTTTTTTGGACTACATATACCAGAATGCGTCAGCCAGCATAAGCAAGGAGTGGCTTAAGTTGTAATCCAATTCCTAAGCAGGCAGAGAAGACGGTTCTACTGAAGTCTTGCAAATGGAATCAAAGTGAAAGCTCCTCTCTTTCTTTTTTTAAAGAAGGGGACATAAAACCAACATACTAAGGATAAAGGTTCTAGTTCAACCTATTTCCCGCTGTGCTACTTTTCTACTTGCAAGGGGATTGGTAGACAGAGCAGCAGCATTCAAACAAGAATTCTCCAATTGCAATCTGAATGGGCATAAACATTATACCACTTTATTCTGCTGCCTGTGTACACCAGACCAGAGAGTGTGTCATTACCAGCAGATTCTCTAGTTGGATGAAGCAGAGGGAGACAAGATGAGAAGCAGAGACATTAGACCAGACCAGCTGAAAGGCTACTTGCTTTTTCTCTCTACTCAGCCCATTCCCTTTTCCTTCTTGTGTCTTTTTATATTGTAAGCCTGTGGCTAGAAGCTGTCTATTACTAGCTCTATGTAAACTGTTCTGGCAGGTTTTTGGGTTAAGCAGCATGGTTTTTAAAAAAACCTATTAATAAATAAGCATGCTGTTACATAACTGGTATTAGCCTTCTTTGCATCATCAACATAAACTCAACATCCAGCTTCCTCAGCCATTTCACTGCCCACTCTTGAAGTTCTGGTCAGTTTTTCTGTAATACTCCCAGCCTATTTTGGCATAACTGAGCAAAAAGGGGCTTTCTTCAGATGTAAAAACAACTTCCTTACAAAGGTTAGAAACCTTGCAGATGAGTCAATAACCTGCTCACCCAATACAGAACCCCTTGCTGTCCAATGATCTTGTTTTCAGGCTCAACCTGCAAACTGCCAGCATTGCATGATATCTTGGTTTTGTGTCCAGCATGGAAATGCAACAGTTTAGTTCAAGAGAGATGGCACTGTTGAATGAAACAATACCTGCAGAGAGCAACAGTAGTAGAGACTGACAGGTAGGCTTGCCTGCTCTCCTTGCTTACAGATTGGGGAAAGGAAGAAACAGATGTTCCTTCAGCTATTTTTAGACTGCAGCCCCCAGCATTCCTCACAACCACCTGTGTTTGTTAGGGTTGATGGGAGATATACTCCAACAACACCCCAATGTATCCTCCTTTCTTTAAATGAACTTCCTGTAATAACCATTTTTCTTTTCATTCTAAACTAGGGATGGTCTAAGTGTACCCTGTGCCTTTTCTGGTTAACAAGGCCATTTATGCAGTTCCTCTCTCCCCTGCCCTGGGAACAAATGCTATTTTCCACTTCTGGAAATCACTAAGATCTGTAATTTTTGATAAAACAAGGCATCCCATGCTCCCTTCACAATTGAAAGTGGATTTCCAGCTTCTTTTGTTTTCTGATGTTTTGCGACTCCTGCACATTTTCAAGGGTGGTGTGACCTATGGTTGATCCTGAGAGAAAAAAATTGGCCCACAGACTTTCTGAAGTTGCTCCCCCACCACCAAAAATAAAAATAGTATTTGCTGCTCATTTCAAATGCCACCTTGCATGTCTATCCAACAGGAGATCTCCATCAGTCTCTTATCAGCCCACAATTGGCTATCAATCATTCTGGCAGGTAGGAACTTTTGTTGGCTTTACCACACTGGCAATGTTTAAAAAAAAAAAAAAAGGAGACATCTGTTTCACTCAAGAAAAGGCAAGAAACTATACTCCTGGTTCAATATTTGGGAAGAGGGAGAGCAAGGAATTGTTCCATTCCCCGCTCCCCATTCCTTGTATTTTACCATCCTTTCATTTTACCCAGCAGGCTTTCAGGTCTTGAAAGTTAAAGACTCCCTACCTCTTGCAACTCTGAGTGGATCTCTCCAGTGCAGCCTGGAAGGCAACCATGCTAACTAGCAAAAAACTGCACTTACCAGCCGAGAACTCTCAGTGAAAGGATTGAATTCATCCAGGCCACCCTGGTTAGCATTTGCCAACTGTGTGACTGAAGGATCCTGAAAGAGAAAAAAAAGAAGAAAGAGAAATATTTAAATACAAAATACACTTGCTACCTAAATCTGGGTGTGACCCAGGTAAATCAGGCCTGCATGGTACTTCCTAATTTCTTAAGGCTGGATTTCCTTCTTAAGAAGATCTTAGCTCAATCCACCTTAGAAATGCTGGGATGATCCTCCAAATCGTCACAGTGGCTTCACTGCCTCTTAATGTAGAAGCAAAGCACCAAATCCACATGCCCCATCAGCTATACTTCATTGCCACTTTGTTGAGTCAACAGTGTATGTATCATTTTACAGAGTTACAAAAGCAACAGACTGGCCCTTGTTCTAATGGACCTTACAGTTTAGAATTGTGTGGAAGCAGAGAGAAAGAAATTCATGGCCAAATGCTGTTGTACTTAAAATCTGGCTGTAGTAGAGAGTGTAAAGTTTACAGTAAATTAATGGCTGCATAAACAAAGCATATTTTGGGAATGGAGAAAAAGGGAGAGTGGTTACAATGTCAGCATCAGGGACAGGCAACTCAGCACCCTCCAGATATTCTGGATTATAAATCCTATAATACCAATTGTTGTTGTTATTGTATACCATGAAGTAGTTTCTGACTTACGCTGACCCGAAGGCAAGCCTATCATGGCATTTTTGGCAAAATTAATTCAGAGGGGATTTGCCTTTGCCTTCCTCTGAGGCTAAGAGAATGTGACTTGCCCAAACCCTAGCCTCCAGAGTCAGAGTCCAATATTTAAACCACTACAACACTATGGCTCTCATACCAAACATTAGTGCAACTTATTAGAGCTGTAGTCCAAAATACCTGCAGGGTGTTAGGTTGCTTTCCCCGTGGTCTACATGTTGAGGAAGGCAGCTCCAATAAATAGAAAGAAGCTAAAATGGATAATGGGTTTAGTAATTTAAGGATGCAGGAGAATCTGACTTGCTAAGAGCAATGGAAATGGAGAGTGGAAGTCATGGGTGGGTGGGGGAGAAATAAGCTGGAAGGGAAGGGAAGGTGGGGAAAGGCTATGGTTGTCTTTAAAAGTAGGACAATTACTTTATGGAAGGGACAGGGAGCTTGTGAAGGAATAGGAGAGGTGGTAAGAAAGAAAGTATTTACAGCAAAGTTGTGAAAAGAGGGAAAAGGAGTGAGCTGCACAAGGGCAGGGCTTGGAAGTTACTTTTTTGGAATATGATCCACAGAATTCTTCAGCTAGCATGGCCATTGGCCATGCTGACTGGGGAGATTATGGGAGCTGTAGTCCAAAATAAAACTTTTTCCTCTGCAAAAGGAATCTTTTAGATCCGAAGGGGAACTCTTGAGTCCTTCAGATGCTTTCTCTACTATGCCCACCCAGCATGGTCACTGGGAAGGGACTTTAAGAACTGTAGTCCAAAATACACAAATAGCCAAAGGTTCCTCACCTTTACATTAGTAACTAACATTTTTTTTTAAAAAAGATAGGATTGTTATGACATCACTGCAAACTTTAAAGACCAGCCACCATAAGAGTAGACCCTCTTGCCACTCAGATCATTGCCTGGTTGGGAGTAACTGAAGAGCCCCCAAATTTGTGGAAAGTATCTCACTCTCAGCTACTACATTTACAGCTATGGGTCAGGCCCCAGAAACAGCCACACATCCAAGTATGCATGAGAGCCTGATTAAACTATCCAGACACAGCTGTCATCAACAGCACCACATTGTAAAGGTAGACAAGCAAGCAAGGGATAGGAAAGTTCACATTGTGATTGCAAGTCTAGCAACAAACAGCTTATAGGACTGGGCCATAATTTTGTGTATCTCAGCTTTCACTTGTGCACGGCAAGCTCCCGTTTAATGAATAACTTCTGACACTCCCAGCCTAAGCATCTTGTTGCACAACCCAGTGAATCACTCCAGGAAGAAGAAAACAGGTGAAAGCAACAAGAGATGAAGTCTGGAGTCCAATTCACACTTATAAGGTGTGTGTGTGCCTGATTAGCACAACTGAATTACTTCCAAGTAAGCATGTACACTGAACACAATTCTCTTCCTTGTGAAACCAGAGGTGCAGGCATAGCAGTACTCAGAAATAAAAGTAGGGCACCCAATATAATTCTCAGCACATACTTAAGAGGCCTGTTATTAACTGCCATCAAGTCAACTGTGACTTGTGGCAGCCCTATGAATGAGAGATCTACAAGTCATCTGGTTACAATAGCCCTGCTCAGGTCTTGCAAACTCAGGATAGCCATGGCTTCTTTGATTGAGTTTATCCACCTATAATGGGGTCTTCCTCTTTTCTTACTGCTTTCTACCCTACCAAGAATTATTGCATTTTCTAATAAGTCATGCCTTTACATGATATGTCCAAGGTAAGACAGTCTCAGGTTAGTCAACTTGGCTTCTAGGAAGAATTCTGGCTTGATTTGCTCTAATTCATTTGTCTTTTTGGTAGTCAATGGTATCTGTAGATCTCTCTGCCAGCACCACTTTTCAAATGAGTTGATTCTCTTCCTATCAGCTTTCTTCACTGTCCGATTTTTAGAACCATATGTACAAACTGGAAATACAATGACATAGACAATCCTGATTTTAGCATTCATTATATATCTTCACAGTCCTAGTCTTCTGATCATTTGACTGCAGTCTCCATTCTGATTAATGACTGTATAAAGGCATGGAAAATGAAAGAGAGCATCATACTTGCAGCATGTGAGGAAAGTGATGTGATTAAGTCTCTCTAACAAACACAAATATTCTCTAAAAGAGGATTGGGGAGCTCATGACCCTCTGGATATAGATGGATTCCCAACTCCCATAAGCCCCAGCTAGTATGCCTAACAATCGGGGAGGACGGAAGCTGCAATCCAGCAACATCTAGAAGGTCACAGGTTCCCCACCCCTGTTATCAGCTCACAGTTGTAAACCGCTTAGACATCCCATAGCGTGATATGAAGCGGTATATAAATGAAGCTGCTTTGCTTTGCTTTTGCTTTGTTATAGATGAAAGTAAGTTGGGCAAATGTGAGGGCACAGCAAGAGGCAAAAGAAAGGCTCAGCTGCAGAGTTCTAGGGAATAAAAAGAAGCCATTTGAAGCTCAGATCCTTGCAACAAGTTAAACCACTTGGTTTCCTGTTGCAAAACCATAAGCCAATCCTACTTTGGGACCCAAATGCAGAGTCAACGGTGTCATAAACTGCTGAGTTTTGCTTGTGTTGTGTCAAACACATGAAGATGGCTTCAGTCAATTCAGACCACTGATTCATCCATCTGATCCAGACCACTGGTCCTTCAATACTATAGCTTGTAGTTTCCTCTGATAACAGACTTGGATCTTGGGGCAACAAAATCAATAAAAGAGCAGGAACAACGGTTTACATGAAAGGTTAAGAAATTAAAATATGATCCACTTAATGCCAGTCTTTTAAGGATTCAAAAATGTGAAATGAAGTTAACTGCAAAGGAAGATTTAATTTACTTGCAAATAGTATAGCATCAATCATACTTTATTACAATTCAACTCCTTTAGAAATTAGCTGTCAGTATGAACTGGCTGCCAGTTTATTATGCAACTGTATTACTTTGTACATACTGTGGTTAGAGATTATTATATCAGCTAGATTTTGACAAAAACTCTTTGGTGAATTCCTTTTCTGCTTCATTTAGAGCAGCTTCTATATTATGAGTTGCAACCTGTGTTACATTGTTGTGAATCCTATTTATTTTTTGATGAAAATCACTGTGAGGCTGGTATATATGGAAGGGCAATAAAGAAATAACTAGACTATGCTAGCAACCACAGAACAAGGAGGAGCAAGTGTCAGATTTGAAGTGACACCAAAATCTCATCCTTAAGCAAGTCACATTCTCTCTCAACCTCACTTGATCTCCAAAATTAGGAAGAACAGCAACTTGTTCCACAAGCCCTAACAATATCTGGAGATTCAGGCACAAAGGCAATTCAGTCAGTTAGCTAACTTCCAGTATTGCAAAGAAAGTAGTTACAAAATGTCAGCTAAGTTGCTTTTTAGAAAAAGGAGGCGTGGAAGATAAAGAAGAGGAAATCAAAGTAGAAACAAAGAGCTTACAACTTTTTACAACACTTCAAATGTTTAATCACTTAAAGGAACCGAAGATACTATTTATCCAATAAAGAAGAATGCTGAAAAATGTCTTTACACAGCTAGTATAACTGGAAAAATCTCTGCATTATTTTCAGCTTTCAGTTTAAATCTTACGCATTTGACAATTACATCTGCTCTTGGTGACAAATAAAGTTTTAGACTGGAGTGCAAAAAATCCTGTGACTTCCTGAACAGCTTGCATTGGGAGAATCAAAGTTTGAATGGCAAACTACGCATCAAAGAGAGCTTCACCGGAAGGTTTTTGAACCTATTGTTATGCATTACAAAGTACATACTCCAAGCTGCAGTGGCACTGGACTCAGGAGCTTGGAAGATTTACTTTTTTTGGACCATAACCCTCAGAATTCACAGAACCTGGGAGATATAGCCCCCCAAAAATATGTTTTCCAGGCTCTGCCCTTCATCCAGACACCCAAGTCACTAAGAGAGAAAAGCTGATTTGGGAGTGAGCTGCCAACTCCCTTGTTAAACAAAGACATGTTTCAAAGAGATAGGCAAAGCTGCCAATACAGTTTTGTTAAAACCCAGGCAGCATTGCAAGAATGGAAATGTTTCCAGAGAGCTTTGGTCACTGCCAAGTTGCTAAGAAAGGACAACAGCCCAACAGATTCTTCAATTTAACTCTGAATCCAAAGTTATCACAAGGAAAGAGAAAAGCTCTATAGCTAAGGGAGGGAGTACCCCATCCAGTCAACAGACTCTGCAAAGGCAGCTCATTCAAGACAGCATTGTTTCACACCAGATGCACCGTTGCCTGAAACAATTGCAGCAAAGTTTGCAACTTGAGGTTTCAACAGCTTCCTCTATATGCCAACCGACTGTCATTGCCAAGAGAGGAGGAGCCCTTCATAAACCAGGAGAATTGTTTTCAAAGGGTGAGCGCCTAACTGTCTATCAGTCTGGCAAAGGGGCCAGATTCACACATGCCTTCCCCAGCATGGATATTTTCTGAACCACATGGACATTCCTCCATAGATCAAGTTCTAATGTCAACAGCTTAACCACACACAAAACTTGGATCCAGGGCTCTCCAGTAAGGTCTTTCTCTCTCTGCAATGGGATGGTCAAACTACTTGGAAGTGATACACAGAAATTCTTTGTTGTGTGTAGATGCAATATACAATCGTTTAAAAAAAAAAAGCCTTTGAGGGGGGGGGAAAGGTCAAACCACCAATTTTTACTGTGTGCAGTAGTTTTAAAACAAAACTGCCCCTTTTTTATTCTTTTAGGTACACTGGTAAGGGCTAGGTATAATCTTTGCATGGGCGGGTAACATGTTGGATATTTACAATTCCCATTAGTCTTTCCTCAGGGATACTGGAAATTGCAGTTACTAACACCTGGGCCATACATTTCCCCTTCCTGGTTTAAAGTATTTTCCTTATAGGCTCAAGAAATCACTCATCCTCATTGTGCCAGATAACAATACTGTAATTCTATGCAAATCTTCTTGGAAATTGGTTTCATTGAATTCAGTACAAGCATACATAGGACCAGGCTGTTAAATAGTTTATTCTGTGATGCATGTAGTTATGAGTTATGGCTAAAGTAAAAAATGTGGATAGATATTGATTCAGAAAAAGATGACAAATTCCAGGCCTTAGCCCTGTTGAATCATGTTAATCCCCAGTGATGCTCCTTTAAATGAAGCACACAGGATCAACTGACTGGGTAGAAAGAGAATAACCATTAGTTTCATAATGTAATTTTATGCTTTTTTCCTTTCTAGTAAAAGGTTTAGGACTGAATTCTCAGTATCATAGCAGAAACGTAGCACAACTGAACTTTCATACTGGGCACCAGCATTCTCTTCCTGTTCAACTCTCAAAAAGCTGGGAGCAAACAGATGTAGTGCAAGCAGTGTCTGCATACTGTAATAGTAACAATTAAACTGTATGAAATGACAATGCTAGATAAAATGACTTGCTGGATGAAAGGGAAAAGGGAAGAAAAATTGAGAAAGATTGGTACATATTATTCAAATATTTGGAAAATTGTCTGAGGAGATACTGTTATTAAGAACTTTAAGGACTATAACACAGAGAACCAAGGCTGATAGGAGAAAACTTGCAAACTGTATAGATACATAGAAAAATATAATTATAGAAATAAACAAAACTTGTATAACAATTACAAACATGAAGGGGGGAGAATCAATTAAAAAGATTTACTGCATCTAAGATTAAAGGTAAAATCTAACTATTAAGAATAGAACTGAACAATTATTATTCGCAAAGAGATCAGACAATCAGACTACTGTCAAAGTATGAACTACCAGGAAGGAAGTCAACTTTGTTTTTTTATGTTATGTTCTTTAAGTATTTGAAATTGTTTGATATATTTTGTCATATACATTTTGTTATATATGTTTTATTATGTTTTGTGTGGATATCAATAAAAATATTATTCAAAATACAGTATGCACACGTGCAACTCTATCCTGTTGATAACATAGTGTACACCCTAGGTTTAGTTTAAACAGAGATGATCAGAGGGAGAGATAGTAGCTCTATTGCACATAGTTTTTTGTGGGTTTTTTGGGCTGTGTGGCCATGTTCTAGAAGAGTTTCTTTCTGACGTTTCGCCAGCATCTGTGGCTGGCATCTTCAGAGAATACTGGAATGGAAGAGAGTGGATCTATATATTCTCTGAAAATGCCAGCCACAGATGCTGGCGAAACGTCAGAAAGAAACTCTTCTAGAACATGGCCACACAGCCCGAAAAACCCACAAAAAACTTATTTCACTTAGTTAGTCACAAAGGTGCTGCAAGACCCCTTTGCATGCTGATACAGATGAACACAGCTGTTTCTTTCAATATGTTCCTCATCTTCTCATGCATAAAGTAACATACAATCAGAAATGTTAATTTGCCAGAATTAAAAAAAAAAAAAGCATCTGTGGCGAGCATCTTCAGAGGGAAAAAAAGCTTTGCACAGCTTTGCTCCCTGTTCTCATACCCTGTCACAAGGAGGGATAGCAAACAGAAATGGAACAGGAGCAAACTCTGCCTGATACAAGCCAAAAAAACTGAGAAAATTGTTACAAATGTTGGCTCCTTGAAAGTGTCAGCAAGCAAAACAATGGAATCATAGTTCTTCCTCCCTGCCACTGTATTTTCCCAAGCCAAACTTTTGGGAGGAAGTACAAGCAAAGTGTTAAGGCATGTCAAGTTTACAATATAACATTTAATCCATGTGCATAAAAATGCAACAAGCCGACCATATCACTGAGGTCTCAATGAAGACTATATTTTTTGATTGGGATTTCTCAATTTATTATTGCTATTAACTTTTATATTCCACTTTCTTGAAGGAAAGACTGCTATATTTGAGTCTTTTAGCTTGACATCAAATCCATAAATCAAGTCAGGCTGAGAAACAGAAACTGGCCCATCCAGTAAATTTCATGACTACGGTAAGTCAGGATATGAACCCGAACTTTCCTGATCCAAGTCCAAGGACCTGCAAACAAGACCTTTCCATTGTAGTACCTTTTAGGTGCATGACTATGTTGGCTGGGAATAGTGGGATCTGCACTCCAACACACCTGCAGGGCAAAATTTTCAGCAGTAACCCAGGAATGAGTCTCATTCTACGTCAGATGCATGATCACAAACTTAGGAAAGTCTATGTGATTTGTGTTTGTTACAGTCTGCTCTAACAATTTTACTCTCCCCAGTAAAACGTCATGGAAAAACAATGGCAAATGTACCTTAAAGCTAGCAAAAACATATCATTTAAGAGACAACGGCATGGGTCAAACTGTGCTAGGTCACTGACATTCATGCTTTTGTAATGTATGACTTGTCTTACATTACAACACTATATGTTTTGCATTTAAGCTGAAGTTGGAAAGGTTGTTTTGAACTACAGCTCCAGAAAGCCAACATGAAATGAAAAAAAGCAAAAGCATTTAAAGCACACAAATAAGACTCCAGAAGAAACCAGCAGGGGAAAAGCATGGTAAAGAATATTGAGATTTTATATAGAAATACCATAACAAAGTTATGAAGATCAGCTGATATTTCAGGGAGAAATTGGAACAAAAAGGGCTAGCCTGAGCCCTTTACTGAGTCATACTGAGATATGTTATAGGCCACATTCTCACACTACTAAAGCAGGCCAAAATTCTGACTTAAGTCAGACCAGAAAGGCTTGCCTAAATATGAAATCCTAGACAATAATTCAATTGTCTTCCCTCTCCCCTTCCGCAGTTATAGCTATTATTTTAACATGAATGTGGCTGGCACTGCACATGATATAAAAACAGCACCTGCGTCTAGAGTTTACTCTCTCTACAGTACCAACAACACAAGCGAGGAGAATTAAAAGCAAAGCTGATGGTTTTTATTTTCAAAACTCAGAAGCACCTTTCTATTGTATTTATCTATTATATTTGATTGTGTATTCCTGCATGGCAGGGGGGCCGGACTGGATGGCTGTTGTGGTCTCTTCCAATTCTATGTTTTTTTTAACCTAACTTTCTTCTCAGGAGTTTGGGACAGCAAATGTGATAATCAAAGCCCAACGCACCAGTCTCTATAGCACACTAGCTCTTTGAGACTCATTTCATGGTTGAAGGACTGGAAATCACCTGAAGATGAAAAGACATCAACCTTTTGGCTACCCTGCCACGGAGTTAGCCCACTAAGCAGCCAAGTGGCACCTCCTTCTAAGTAAACATGCATAGGCTACAAATCCGATTCCCAAAGGCACCCTCCCTATGTCCTTTGTGTGTGTTGGTCTGGTAATGGAGAGAAGCAGTGCAATAATTAGCATGACATTACAGGACTGGAAAGACTAAGGTTCAGCTCTCTGCTCAACCATAAAACTGAACAGCTGACCTTTGCCCCCACTTTGGCTCACTCTAACCTTCTTCACAAATAACAAAAACACTGTATTTTTACCTGAGAGAACACGCCTCTCTGGGAATCTCTAGGTCCTCCAGTGCAACTCTGTGGTCAACATCTGCCAGAAATTAACCACAGAATTGTGCTGGAGGAGCTACAAATGCCTAGTGGAGTGTTCTCTCGAGAAATCTCTTGGTCCTTCAGTGTGATTTTTGGTTAAAGTTGACCACAGAGTTGCGCTGGAGGACCTAGATATTTCTAGAGAGAACATATTAATAAAACCCATGAATAATCAAATCCACAAAAGTCAAAGCCTCAAATGTGGAGGGTTGAGGGTATATGTACAGGCTGAGTCTCATGGAGTAGTGGTTTGAGTGTCAGACTACGACTCTGGAAATCAGAGTTCGACTCCAGGTTGGGCCATGTAAACCCAGTGGCTGACCTTGGGTGAGTCACACTCTCTCAGCCTCAGAGGATGGCCCATCCAAACCCTCTCTGAACAATTCTTGCCAACAAAACCCCTTGATATATTCATCTTAGGGTTGCCATAAGGGCAAGTCACACTCTTTCAGCATCAGAGGATGGCAAGGGCAATACTCCTCTGAAGAAACCTGCCAAGAAAGCCCCAGGATAGGGTCACCATAAGGGCAAGTCACACTTTCTCAGCCTCAGAGGATGGCAAGGGCAAGTCTCCTCTGAAGAAACCTGCCAAGAAAGCCCCAGGATAGGGTCACCATAAGGGCAAGTCACACTCTCTCAGCCTCAAAGGAAAGCCTTGACAACCCCCCTCCGAAGGAAACTTGCCAAGAAAACCCCAGGATAAGGTCACCATAAGGAATGACTTCAAGGCACACAACAACAAGAAGTTCCTCCCTCAATTGAGGGAAATGTCGCCCCCTTCCCCCAGTTCAGGGCGTAGCTTCCCCTCAGCCTCTGAATGGCTCCAGCAACTAACTGACCCCCAACTAACTCCCACACCAACCTGGAAGGGATTCACATCCACCGGGTCGGCGAAGGGGTTCGTGTCGAAGGCCGCCATGGCCGCTTCCTTGGAGGCTCAGCGCCGCTTCCTGCTCCCAATCCGGTCCGCTTCCTGCTCCCTAGATACCACGCATGCACGCACACTTCCGGGAAGACGTCCGCACGTCGCTCTCCGGCCGTCACGCCTGCGCAGTACGAGCCACCGCCGTTCCTCCGTCACGTGACAAAAACACTTTTCCTCACTCCTCCTTTATGACCTCATCACCTGGAGGGAGGGAGTGGGGGGAAGGAAAGCATAGATAAGCAAAGCGCATGCGCGAGAGGAGAGAATGTCCGGATTAAAAAAAATCGGCAAATGAGGGCAGAAGAGTGAAGGAAGGCAAGTGAGCATGCGCTGTTTCTACCGTAGTGTATTGTGTAGGAGCGCAGCTCTTGTTTGCTTGGTAAATGTGGCTTCGGAGTTAGTTAATACGGTACTTGCATTATTATTTTTTAAATATGTACATTTATTTTATTTTATTTTATTTTATTTATTAATTTCGTTTCTAGGCCGCCTTTCTCCCAGAAAGCGACCCAAGGCCTTTAGCTTTCTCTGCCAAAGAGGGCTTAAGGACCTTGTAAAACTACAAATCCCAGGATTTCAGTAGGATGGAGCCATGGCAGTTAAAGTGGGGTCAAACTGCATTATTTCTACAGTGTAGACTGTAGAGGCATCCTTCGAAAGAGAAGAATACCTAAATCTAAAAATCCCAGGATACTGTAGAATGGAGTCATTGTACTTAAAGTGGTATCAGTTTGCATTATTTCTACAGTTAAGCTGCACCCTTAGTTTCCCACAAAGGCTGCAATCCGCACTGTGGAAATGATTTGGTTTGACACCACTTTAACTGCCCTGGCTCAGTGCTAGGGAATCCTGGGAATTGTAGGTGGCTGTGGCACCAGAGCCTCTCACACAGAAGTTTCAATGTCTGACAAAACGTTGGTTGTTCACTGCCCTCGAGTCGATCTGGACCCAAGGGATGGATTGGAGATCTCCAAGAAGACCCTCTGTCCTCCACTGCTCTGCTTAAATCCTGCAAACCCTTAATACTCGGCAGTTACTTAATAGAGTCCCTCCATCTGGCATGTGGCCTTCCTCTCTTCCTCCTTCCCTCCACCTTTCCCAGCATTATTGTCTTTTCCAAAGCGTCCTTCCTTCTCATGATGCGTCCAAAGTACAACAGCCTCAGTTGGGTCATCTTGGCTTCTTCCAGGGAGGTTTCTGGCTTGATCTGCTCTAGGACTCCTTTGTTTGTCCTTTTGGCTCTCCATGGGATCCTCAGCACTCTTCTCCAGCAACACATTCTCTCAAATACATTGATTTTCCTCCTGTCTTCTTCTTTAACTGTCCAGCTCTCACTTCCATCCATGGGAATAATAGGGAATACAATGGGTTGTATGAATCTGAATTTTGTGCTAAGTTGTATGTCTTTAGATTTTAGGATCTTTTCTAGTTCTTTCATAGCCACCCTCCCCATTCTTCGTCTTCTTCTGATTTCCCCAGCCTTGAGCATTGAGCCAGGGCAGTTAAAGCGATGTCACTGACCTTGCAGTGTAGATGCACCCTTCGGCAGAAAAGGCTAAAGACCTTGCAAAACGACACATCCCACAATAGTGTAGCATGGAAGTTAAAGCGGGGTCAAACTGCATCAATTCTACAGTGCAGAAACACCCCTTAAATAATAATAATAATAATAATAATAATAATATGCCCTTAAAACAAAAAGCCAATAATTGTAATAATAATATTAGTAATAATAAGCCTTGAAAACAAAAAGCCCTTAAAATAATAATAATAAGCCCTTAAAACAAAAAGCCCTTCAAATAATAATAATAATAATAATAATAATAGGCCCTTAAAACAAAAAGCCCTTAAAATAATAACAAGCCCTTATATAATAATAATAATAAGCCCTTAAAACAAAAAGCCCTTAAAAAAATAAGCCCTTATATAATAATAATAAAAAGCCCTTAAAACAAAAAGCCCTTAAAGTAATAATAATAATACGCCCTTACACAATAATAATACGGCCTTAAAACAAAATCCTTTTAATAATAACAATAAGCCCTTGTAAAATAAGCTCTTAAAACAAAAAGCCCTTAAAATAATAACAACAAGCCCTTATATAATAATAATAATAATAAAAACAAAAAACCCTTAAAGTAATAATAATAATAAGCCCTTATACAACAACAATAATA
Source organism: Phrynosoma blainvillii (assembly GCA_026167975.1). Taxonomy (NCBI): domain Eukaryota; kingdom Metazoa; phylum Chordata; class Lepidosauria; order Squamata; family Phrynosomatidae; genus Phrynosoma; species Phrynosoma blainvillii. The sequence continues at coordinate 23,194,692 of JANUYF010000010.1, read as the reverse complement.
ATAATACACCCTTAAAACAAAAAGCCCTTCAAGTAATAATAATAAGCCCTTATACAATAATAATAATAATAATAATAAATCCTTAAAACAAAACACCTTTTAATAATGATAATAATAACAATATGCCCTTAAAACAAAAAGCCTTTTAATAATAATAACAAAAGCCCTTAATAATAATAATAATAATAATAAGCCCTTAAAACAGAAACCCTTTTAATAATAACAACAAAGTCAATAATAATAATAATGCCATGATGATGTTGTTAAGTACTGTGGCTGCCTTTCAGCCCTGAGGTCCAACTAGGCCTCGCCTCTCTCTCTCTCTCCTTCCTCCCTTTGCCGCTCCGCAATCTGCGCTGACTACTCTATGGCTTTTATCTTCCTTCCCAGCTTCCTGTCCCCAGTGGGCGGGGCGGAGGGGAGTGACTCCGGCCGGAAGGACTACATTTCCCAGACTCCTCCTCGGGCCGCGGGGCGTGTCGGGAGATCCGCCTCCGCCGCTGCTGCTGCTGCTGCTGCTCCTCCTTTTGCCGGCCGGGAAAAAAACACAAGCGCCCACGCCGCACACACCGGAAGCGTCGAAGGATGGCCGAGCTGCGAGGTGAGTGCGCCTAGAGAGGCGTTCACACGGAGGGAGCCGGAAGCGGAGTCAGAGCGCCTCGAGGCCTGGCTTGCCAGAGATGGGAAAGAGCAGGGCTTCCATTGCTTCTCCTTTGCTCCTTCTTTATATCTGGATCTACCACCATTTGTCTATTCAGGGGTAGGCAACCTTTCCCCTTTAAGGGCCGAGGGACTTCAGCTCCCAGAATCCCAGGAGCTATTGGCCAACATGGGACTACATGGCTGAGGCTTCTGGGAGCTGAAGTCCCTCGGCCCTTAAAGGGGAAAGGTTGCCTAGGAGTCTATATCTAACAAAATACAGCCATAAAAGATTGACAGAAAAAAATTAAAATGGACAAGAAATGACTTTGGGCTTATTTGTGCCAAGTTGGGGCCTTTGCAGACTGCCAGAAATAGTGCAAATTGAGTCCACTTTAAATTGAGGCACTGCCCTGGTTCAGTGCTAGGGAATCATGGGAACTGTAATTTATTGTGGCACCAGAGCTCTCTGACAGAGAAGGCTCAATGTCTCAGAAAAAAAGCAAAAAACAATTCCCATGATTCCCTAGCACTGAGCCAGGGCAGTGCCTCAATTTAAAGTGGACTCAATTTGCACTATTTCTGGCAGTCTGCAAAGGCCCTTGATAAGCTATATTTGATTTGTGCGTGTGCTGAATGGACCCTTTCGAGGCTCAGGGGCTGAAGGAGAATTAACAGTGCCTAACCTTGGTCAAGTCACACTCTCTCAGCCTCAGAGGATGGCAATGGCAAACCCCCTCTGAAGAAACTTGCCAAGAAAATCCTGTGATAGGTTCTCCTTAGGATCACTGTAAGTCAAAAATTGACTTCATATATCCTGCCTTCCTCCCGATATAGGGACTCAAGGTGGCGAACAGCAGATAAGCCTGCAGAAATAGTACATTAAAACAGAATTAAAATGACTACAGTATTAAAACAAATGGCACGCTACAGCGTCCAAGCTACTTTTGCACTTTGGACTCCGTTTGCAGCAATAGAAGTAAGCTGAGGACGAAGGGGGAAGGTGAGAGGCGGAAAGAGAAACTTGGACATTTGATGATCTCTACCCAGACGGGATGGTTGGAAAGTATATGTGTGATTCTGGAAATGTTGTCTGGCTACACTGTGTCCTAGAATAAGCTCTCTCTCTCTCTCTCTGTCTTTTCTTTGCTCAGTCTTTCCCCTTTCCTGTGCTGTTCAGAACTATGCCTGGGGCAAGATAGGCCAGGACAGCGAAGTGGCCAAACTCCTGGCAAGCAACGATCCCATGGTGCAGATCGAAGCAGAGAAGCCGTATGCCGAGGTAAACGCTTCCCCTTGTTGACCCCTGTCTTCAGGACTTGCCACTCTCAATTTTTCCTTTCCCTTGTTTAGCCTCTTGGGGTAATAAGGAAGAGTGAGCAAGAGGAGGCACGACAGAAAAATATTATTTCCAGAATCCCAGAAATCCTCAGCTGGCAATGTCAGAGATTCTAGGAGGTGTTCTATGGAAAAAGTAACTTTTTCCAAGTTCTGTATGCACGATGAGGAGAAAGTGGGTAAGGGGAAGTTTTTCCTCCTTCTCTTGTAATACTAGAACCCAGCGGTTCATTGAAGTTGAATGGTGGAAATTCAGGGAAGCTAAAAGGAAGTACAGTGGATCTTCCACATTTGCTGGGATTAGGGGCACAGGACCCCCGTGAAAGTGGAAAAACCTGACCCAACACTTCTCTAGGAATCTCTAGGTCCTCCGGGGCAACTCTGTGGTCAAGATCTGCCAGGAGCTGACCACGAAATTGCACTGGAGGACCAACAGATGCCTAGAGAAGTGTTCTCCCTAGGAATCTCTAGGTCCTCCAGCATAACTTTTTGACAGACGTTGACAACAAAGTCACGCTGGAGACCCTCGAGGTTCCTAGAGAGAACATATTAATCAAATATGTGAATCATCAAATCTGCAAAAGTCAAAGCCACAAATGTGGAGGGCCAACTCTATATCTTCATGGAGCCGATCGTTAAACTGTGGAATTCATTGCCACAAGATGGAGCGATGGCTGCTCACGTGGATGGCTTTGAAAGAGCAGCGGGTGAATTTATGGAAGTGGAGTCTGTCAATGACTGTGAGTCATGATGGGTGACTCAGGACCAGAAGTAATGTGCTTTTGCATTGCACTATTGTTTGCACTATAACATTTATCACCCTTGTCCATTTGCTGGGGATGGTGGGGATTATAGTCTTACATGAGGGGATGTCATATTGAGGATGGAACAAGCTTGTTTTCTGCTGTTCCAGAAAATAGGACCCAGAACAATGGATACAATCTACAGGAAAAGAGATTCCACCTAAACATTAGGAGTAACAGTAATAGCTCTTTGACAGTGGGAAACACTCCCTCGGAGAGTGGTGGAGTCTCCTTTGGAGGTTTTAAAACAGAGGCTGGATGGCCATCTGTCGAGAGGTACATGGCAGGGGGTTGGACTGGATGTCCCTTGGGGTCTCTTCCAACTATGATGCTATGTCTGGAGGATGCTGAAGTAGTCTTCCATGCTGGTATCCTGTTCAGGACATACACAAGCATGTGCATATCCCTTTTGCACAGGGGTAGGCAACCTTTCCCCTTTAAGGGCCGAGGGACTTCAGCTCCCAGAAGCCTCAGCCATGTTGGCCAATAGTCCCATGTTGGCCAATAGCTCCTGGGATTCTGGGAGCTGAAGTCCCTCAGCCCTTAAAGGGGAAAGGTTGCCTGCCCCTGCTTTTGCATTTCACATCTGGCTGTGGGGACATAACCAGATATTTCTGTGATTCTGCCTCTTTCCCATGAAGCAGGGAACAGCTGGGAAGGGGTGAGATGAGGGGCTTCAGATGCTGTTCAAGAAGTCAGCCGTGGTTTATCGCTCAGCTTAGCACTGGTCTGAGTGTGGATCTAGCATGCTGTGCTGAACCATAAAGGATTGCATCCCCAGTCTGATAGAAAAGAGCTCCCAATGCAACGACAGGAGGTATGTGTTGTTTTCTTTCCTCCTAGCTTTGGATGGGTGCGCACCCCAAAGGAGACGCAGTGATTCTAGATAATCGCATCCCTCAAAAGACCTTAGGGCAATGGATCGCAGACAACCCCGGGTGCCTGGGCTCCAAGGTGAAAGATACTTTCCAAGGCCAGCTGCCATTCTTGTTCAAAGTGCTGTCAGTCAACACAGCCTTGTCCATCCAAGCCCATCCCACCAAGGTAAGCGTGTCTTCATGGTGTGCAAATATTCAGGAAATGTTCTGGTTGCTCTTTGAGGAATGTTGGGGTTTGTTCTTGATTCGCAATACCTAAACTGCAGAATTCCTGATTGCTTACAATATTCTTAGCAGCAGAGGTTGCCTGGGGAGTGTGGGAGTTGTAGTCTGGAGTGTTCTTCAGAACTGATCCTGGAGGATTCTGGGAGGTGTAATCTAAAAAATCTAATCTAAAAAAATAACTTTGCCAAATTCAGCAAGTGCACAGTGTGGTGTTGTCTAATACTATGAACACACACACATGGTTTTGCTATTATGCTACCTTAAAGATTTGGAAGTAGCTATTAATAAGCCTGTGTTCTTCCTACTGGAAATACCAAATGAAAGTATCAATTTCAGTTTACCTAGCCATGTACTTCTGTGTAAAATTAACATATTGTCCTTATTCATAAATTACAACTCAGTTTTTTGTTGACTTAAAACTCTGAAGTTACAAGCAAAGTAAGACTGGCAACATAATTACAAGCAACTTGTATATATTTTTTGCAAAGAGACCAAAATGAAACAACATACCAGGAGTAGCCTAATGAGTTGAGGCAAAGTTACCTTATTTGTGTTCCTGAGTAAGTTTTCTAGTTGCTTCTGAGAGTTAGCCTTTAAAGGCATTTTAGGGGCATTTTGACAGGAAACTTTCAAGTTTGATATAATTTTAAAATCAGTATCAAGCTCCCCAACCCATAGTGATAAAAACAAGATGGACAATACAATGGGTAATGTAACTACTTTAAAGCGACTTTTAAACACTGTAATGAGAGGCGGCAATTAGTTATCCCTTTGGAATATTACAACAAGTAAAGAAAATAAATTGGTAATTTCCTAAGCTCTTAAATAACTTCCAGTGGAAACTCTTGCAGAATCGGTTCAATTTCCTTTGAGTGATGATAATGACTATGTAAGATATAAACTGGCCCTTTTTCTCTTGGCTGCAACAAAAGATCTCAAAGAGAGAGTTAAATTAAAAAAAAAATCCACAAATTGCCATGGAGACTCAAAAGTATTAAACTGATTTTTATGAAGGCCACTTAGAAATTTACCTATAACTTAAAAGGTTTTTATCTTTATATTAGCAATAACTTTGTTCACTGCATGTTACATTATGGGGTGTCTTTTGTACTTTTGCACTCTTGTACCATTTATCTTAAGTGTTTTGTGTAGTTTTAAAGCTTATTGTCATGGTCATTGTCTAGCACAATGAACATACTGAAGTAGAGGAAATAACTTCCACAGTTATCCAGAGGCAGAAACATAGATTCCTTGCACCTATCTTTTGTCCTGGACTTAATTTGCCCACCCCTAGTTGTATCCTGTGGCTTCCTCTGGTCTCCAGGTCTCAGTGACCAGGGCATGATCTATTACAGGTTGACTAATAAAAGCAACCCAGTTATTATGTGTAAACATAGTGACGTAGGTCTGAACCTTGGTCCTCCTTCTTTTCTTCCCAGGAATTGGCAGAAAAGCTTCATGCTCAATATCCAGAACACTATCCAGATGCCAACCACAAGCCGGAGATGGCAATCGCCCTCACCCCCTTTGAGGGCATGTGTGGCTTCCGGCCAGTTCAGGAAATCGTGGCTTTCCTCCAGAGTAAGTAGGAAACAGGTCTACTTCATGGGTACATGGGAAAGTGAATAAGTCGCACTGTGTACCAAGCATCAAACAATGAACATAAGAGGTCAGTATGTAGAGAGCTCTTGTAGCACCTTTGAGACCAACTAAAAAAAGAAGTTGGTAGCATGAGCTTTTGTTGACTTTTTGTAGCATTTGTAGATCAAGGAAGCTTGTCCTCAGATGGACTTCGGAAAAGGAGAGGATAGCAGGAGTTACATGCTATTGAGGCTTGCTACAATGGGGAGGTAATTCCTATTGATGACGACGCTCACTCTGGAATAGTATAAACCCACTCTGGTGTGTTTTATGTGAAAGTATTCAGGCTTGCTGTTCTGGGAATGCTCCTTATGGTTAATGGAAAATCCACTGCAGATTTACAGGTGGTCTTGATAGGAGAAAACCAATACAGCTTTTCGCTTTCCCTGCAGATGTTCCTGAATTCCGGACCCTGATTGGGAATGTGGCGGCAGAGCAGCTGGAGCGCAGCGTGAGTGATGACCCTCGGGGTGTGTCAGCTGCCTTGCGTGTCTGCTTTACCAGGATGATGAAGAGTGAGAAGAAAGTCTTTGTAGACCAGCTCAACATGTTGGTGAAGCGGATTTCCCAAGAAGGTTGGTTCTGTGTGAGCATAGCTTAGCTTTTCCCAATTGCGAAGAGAGATGGTGGCTTCCGCCAGGTCTATAGGATTGCCACTCCACAGCTTGAAAGGAATGAGTTACAGTGGCTGTATGTACCTGTTATTAGTTACTTTGGAAAGACAGCCAGCATGGCATAGTGGTTTGAGCATTGAACTATGCAGACCAGATTTGAATCCCACTTGGCCATGGAAACCCACTGGGTGACCTTGAGCAGGTCACACTCTCTCAGCCTCAGAGGAGGCAAAGACAAAAACTCCTCTGAACAAATTCGGCCAGGAAAACCCTGTGATAATATTCACCTTGGAGTTGCCATAAGTCAGAAATGACTTGAAGGCATACAACAGAAATTACTTGGGAGAAGTGATTAGAGTGGAACAAAATTAGACTTCAGAAGCAAAGTACCAAGAAAGAGTTATGCCACTCTCTTGGTGTAACCCTGGCATGGGCAACTGCAGTGGGTAAGGGCCATTTCCCATCTTGTGGGCTTCAGTGTTGTTCCTGGTACATCCAGAAATTATGTAATGTCACTTCTGGTTCCAGGTTTTAGCCAAAACCTAGACAATTTTTCTATTTGGGGGGTAGTGGTAGGGGCAAGGGGATCTGAATGGCTGTGTTTTTATGATGGGGACAGTTGGCTGAAATCTTTAAAAAACATTTGGGGAAGGGATATGGACTCACCAATGAGTCTTTACAAGCTGCAAAAGAAGACATGTGTAAAGCCATACTTTATACTTCATGTAATACTAGTTTCTAGTTACTTTCCTCCCTTTCTTTTTTGGTGGGCATTTTGAAAGCTGTTTTGACAGGTGTGTGTGTGTGAGAGAGAGATTTTATGCTATTCTATTCATAATCCTAAGGAGTTTTGTTCTCAAAAAAGGAAGAGAAAGTAGCAGAGAAGTAACAAACAGCACAAGCAAAAGAACTTCCCAAGGTGTGTCCAGCTCCCATCATACCTGATCACTGGGCATGTGAAGCTGATGGGAATTGTAGTCCAGTATAGTGGGATTGGAAATGGGACTGGAGGAATGTTAAAGAAATCAATCTTCTGCCCTGATCACATTTCTCATTACATCTTTGAGCATGTAGGAACATATTTATAGATTTTAGCAGGATCATGCACTTTTGTTCTCTCCCTGTGGGGAGCAGGCTCATTTGCGCAGTGTCCTGAACCACCTTAGGGACCAGTTCTGCTACTGACCAGGAGGGATTTTGGCTTCCATCAGTTGAAGGGTGTGTATGTGTTTATACAAGTTTTTCTTTGCATTTGTCATTCATATTCTGCTTTATTCAACTGCTTTGTCATCCGTAAGCTAACTGTTCACTAGTGACCCAATATGGCTTGGTTTAATTTTGGTAATCCCAGTACTTGTTCTGACTGGGACATGGGTGGATCAGGCCCCAAATGTTATGGGACCCAACAATAGCTGGTGAGAGGAAGGACTGCATCCATTACTCACTAGGCTCTCTTTCCCCATATGCTTCTGATCCACAGTAGCTGCAGGGAAAGATACCTCATCCAGCTGTGGGGAGCTCCTTCTCAAACTCCACTCCCAGTACCCTGGAGACATTGGTTGTTTTGCCATCTATTTCTTGAACCTGATGAAACTTAAGCCGGGAGAATGCATGTTCCTGGGAGCCAACGAACCTCACGCCTACCTCTACGGAGGTGAGTTTATACTTATTGGGAGGGAGAAAAATAACGCATTCTGCGTATTTCATAGAATCCTGAAAGTGAAAGAGACCACAAGGGCCGTTCAATCCAAGCCTTCCCATACAGGAACTTACAATCAAAGCACTCCCTTTGATAGATGGTCATCCAGCCTCTGTTTAAAAACCTCCAAAGGAGGAGACTCCACCACATTTGGTAGCAGCATACTCCACTATCGAAAGCTCTTACTTTTAAAGCTGTCTAAGAGGAAGGATTTCACTGTGGTTTTTGGCAGTGAAGTCCATGGTTTACTCTGCAGCCATAGTTAGAAGTACAGTCATCTCTCCACATTTGCTGGTTAGGTATTTGCAGACTCAGCAGTGGAACACACTCCCTCGGAAGGTTGTGGACTCATCTTTGGAGGTTTGTAAACAGAGTCTGGAAGACCATCTGTCAGGGGTACTTTGGTTGTGTCTTCCTGCATGGCAGAATGGGGTTGGACTGGATGGCCCTTGGGATCTCTTCCAACTCTCTGATTTTATGATTTGATTATTTGTGGACTACTGCATTTGCCGCTGCTTCTTCTGCTGCCCTATGCCACTTTTAACAGGGACTTTGATAATACCAGTGTTGTTGGGAGGAAATAAAATGGTGAAAAGATTAGAAACCATGCCCCATGAGGAAAGACTTAGGGAGCTGGGTGTGTGTATCCTGGAGAAGAGAAGATTAAGAGGTGATATGATAGCCTTGTTTAAATATTTGAAAGGATGTCATATTAAGGATGGAGCAAACTTGTTTTCTGCTGCTCCAAAGAATAGGACACAGAACAATGGATGCAAACCACAGGAAAAGAGATTCCACCTCAACATTAGGAGGAACATTCTGACAGTAAGGGCTGTTTGACAGTGGAACTCACTCCCTCAGAGAATGATGGAATCTCCTTCTTTGGAGGTCCTTAAACAGAGGCTGGATGGCCATCTGTCAGGGATGCTTTGATTGTGAGTTCCTGCATAGCAGGGGATGGACTGGATGGCCCTTGTGGTCTCTTCTAACTCCATTATTCTATGAAATAAAACTATTGGGGTTGCTGAGCCTGGCTGCACACACATTCCCTCCCTCGTTCACTTGTACTGACAGACACGGGTGTCCCCTTTCTCCTTCGAGCAAAGGAATGCATATTTGGGGACAGGGCCAGCCGTCCCACCAGTACAAATACGTTTTTGTGTGTGTTAAATATGGTTCAAGGGGGCCCTACAGACATTTGCAGTTTTCTCACTTTTGTGGGAGTCCTGCACTCCTAACCCCAGTGAAAATTGAAGGCTGTGTTACCTCCCCCACAAAGAAATAATTGTTTTGCCTTCAAATACACTCTAGGGCATTTCTGCCATGTTTTTGGGTCACCCTGGGCAACTAGTAACAAGAAGTGACTGGAACTCATCTCCTGCTCATTTGTTGTTTTAGAAATAGGCATCTTCTCAGCCTAATGGTCTTGGGGGGGGGGGGGGAAATATGGTGGAAATGTCCCCAGGTTCCTAGAGGGTATTTGGGGGCAAAAAAAATGTTGAGCCCTGCAGGGACTCTGAGGGCTTCAAATTCCCTGTAGATCATACTTGCTCATTCATGTTGTAGAAGAAGCTTCCTTCATCCTCAGGAGGGATCCCTGAATAGTGTGATTTTCTTCTGAGGTTGTTTCTGTTCCACAGACTGCATCGAGTGCATGGCATGTTCTGACAACACTGTGCGAGCAGGCCTAACGCCCAAGTACATCGATGTCCTCACCCTGTGTGAAATGCTGAACTACACACCGGCTCCTAGCAGCTCCAAACTCTTGGTTCCTGTTCAGAGTCGCCTGGATCCTTACGTCTACCTCTATGACCCACCCATTCCAGACTTCGCTGTCATGAGGATAGAGGTGACATACTCTCTGACATACTATAAAACCAAACTTCTATACTATACATACTATAAAACCAGGCTTCCCAACTTGCTTCCACTCACTCGCTGTTGTTAAAAACAGGTCTCTCCTGGGCCTAAAATAGTCCCAAGAGAGCTTAAAACCATGGCAGAACTATCCCCTGCACCACCTAGAATGTATCTGGGGCACAAAAATGTTTGGTTTGTTTGTTTGTTTTCCAGGGTGTATGTACAACCCTCCAAGGTCTCTTCTTGGAGGAGAAAAATTTAAGAAAGCATATATGATTTGTTTAGTTTGATCATAGCAATTCTTTTGTGGGCCAGAGTGCAGGAGGGAGGTTTGGTGCAAGGATGCACTGCTGTGTTTTTAAAATCTTTGGGGGAAAGAATTGTGTCTGTGTCACACAGTTGCTTCCTTCTCAGTATTGCTAGATCTTCCGGCAGCTGGCTGAAAAATGCTGTTCAGCACATTCCTGAAGGTGAAAGGAATGGAGGATTTGACATTTGCTATGTGTGCCTTCAAGTTGTTTCTGACTTATGGCAACCTAAGGCAACCCTAGTAAGGTGTTGTTTTGGGGTTTTTTTTTGGCAAGATTTGTTCAGAGAAGGTTTGCCATTGCCTTGCCCTGAGGCTGAGAGCATGTGACTTGCTGAAGGTCACCCAGTGGCTTTCACAACTGATGACACTGCTCCTCACTTTGTTCTGGGCCTGGTTTGATGGCTTTTTCCTTGAAGAATACAGTTAATGAACATCCAAGCAACACCTCACTTCCTCTTCTGAGCTACCTGCCTCTCCTTTTTTTATTGTTACAGATTCCTGCTTCTATTAAGTTATACCTCGTTTCCGCCATTGACTCAGCTAGCATCCTGTTGGTGGTCCAGGGGACTGCTGTCGGCACCTCCACGGCCGCTGTGTCTGAAATGGCCCTCCGCAGAGGCTCCGTGCTCTTCATCTCAGCCAACGAGAGTGTCTCTTTACACCTGTCTGCAGGTGAAGGGATGCTCCTTTTCCGAGCCTGCTGCCTCCTATAATGTGGGACTCTTGGCTCTTTCCTCCCTTGCTCTGACTCACTTAGCATCAATAGAACCTGGCCTGAGCCCTCTGTAACTGCCAGTTGATTTCCATCCCATCATATCACTGTGTCAAAAGCCCAACTCATTCAGGCTCAGCCCTTTGTGGTTGGCAACTGTTTTCCAACCTTCTTGCCTTTACCCTAGCTTGCCCCTACAAGCATTTTAAAGAGTAGGCAGGAAATCAGTAGCCCTGCTGCTTAAGTTGGTGCCTTGGCTACTGTGACTTTGGAAAAAGTAGTTGGGTTACAGTTTGAGCTGCCAGAGCTAATGCAGAACTGGAGAATCCATGATCCTTCAAATGATGTCAAATCCCATCAGCCCCAGCATAAACAAGAATGAAGAATGATGAAGGTAGTAGTTCATCAACATTTAAACCAGGGATGGGAATAATCCAGCCCTCCAGATGTTGCTGGACTACAGCTCCCAGCATACTGCGCCATTGGCTAAGTTTCTTATGTAGTCCAACATCTGGAGGGCTGCAGGATTCCCACCCTAGATCTAAAGTCCCATACCAACCCTGAGCCTGATGCTTAGCCCATCCCAGGGCCGTCCAGGTGTTTTGGACTATAACTGCCACCATTCTCAGTATGTCCAAAGATTAGGAAAAATGGCAGGGGAAGGGGGAGTCTATGAACCTCCAGGTGTTTTTGAACTCCAGCTCCCATCTACTGCAGGCAGTATGGCCAGTGACCTGTGATTTGATTACATTTGGAAGAATTCCTGATATACAGCGGTTAACATCCTGTTAACGACAGACACAGATGCAAGTCCACATTCTATCTGTGTATGTCTTTTTTGAGTCAATGTGAAGGCTGATATTCTCTTCCCCCCTCTAGAATAATCAAAATCCCCTCTCCCCGATTTAGTGAAAGAGGTGCTGCTCCCCAGCTATTCTGTGTCTGTTGGGGGGTGCGTCAGATATACGCATCTGGCTATGTCCGGGTACCCAGACACAAAACGATTATGTTTTCCACGGAGACCTTCAGAAGATCTGACAGACCCCAGAGGGCGATGTCATTTTGTGTCTCGCTATGGGCACCTAACCAGATGCTTCTCTAACACCCCTTCCCCAAAGATGTAGAGAGATCTTGTAGCACCTTTAAAACTCACTGAAAGAAAGAAGTTGACAGCATGAGCTTTTGTAGGTATGTCTGCTTCTAAATGTATCTAAGTAGCCTTGTCTATGAAAGCTCATGCTGCCAACTTCTTTCAGTTAGTCTCAAAGGTGCTACAAGATCTCTCTGCATCTCTGATTCTACAGACTAACACGGTTATATCTTTTAATTCTCCCTCTTCCCCCAAATCAGACATGGAATGGCTATAGGGAGGCTGTAGCAGATCTATGATAAGTCTGGTGCATGGTGAATGCCCAGCTGTAGCATAGTTCTACATGCACTACTACGTTATGCTGAGCTATGTTCCAGCCCTGATATGTTACTGTTCTCCTGCTGTGCTGCATTTATGGGAGGTTGGCCTATATATTATGGACTAAAAATACTGTAAAGCAAGTGAGTCTGGTGACTACTGTATAGGAAGGGCTTCCTCTCTGTAGGTTCCACCAGCAGTGAGAAGGGTGGAGGTTTGGAAGATGTTCTTTATGCTGCTTTCCCTCCTGAGCCTGTTGCATTCCACTAATTCAGCCTGATTCTACACCATCCCATTTCTCTGGGAACCAGGCAAAGAACTGGCTGTGCAGTGCAGTGCAAACTAGCACCCTCTGAGCCAAAGTGAACAAATCCTCATTTTCAGTAGTTGTTCATTCCACTTTGGTCTTGCCTGTTTGTTGTGCTGGTCAAACCCAATGAATTATGATCTGTTCATAACAAGCCCACTTCTTATTCATACAGAGGTTGGGTTACATGTTACAGTAGTACACTTTGCTAGATTGCTGCTGCTATTATGGAACAGAAGCTGCTAAGCCAGAGGTGAGTTGCGTGTGACTCCGCAACAAACCTTTGGTCTCCTGATTTGATTTTTTTCAGTTTAAAAAATTGTCCCCAACATATGGTTCAAGTCAATTTTCACCCCACAACCAGTCGATTGATATCCAGAATGTGTCTGTCATGCTGGCGGAGGGTATGGAGTTAAGAATTGGCAGCAGTCTCCAGCCTGAGCAAGAAGAAAATAACCCACCCCACATCCTTTCTGTCCACGCTGCATGACTTATCTATCCCATGACACACCAGAAAAATAATCCAGAGTTTGGTGGTTTACTTTAATATTCAAACATGCCCAGAGAGGAAACTTGATTTACTCCCCTAACCTGGTAAGTTTGATTTAAAACAGAGATGGGTAACCTCGAATGATTCAGGGCCAAATCTTCACGCACAGAAAAGATTGTGAGACACACCAGGTCTGGAAATACATGGAGGAAAACTTCCAGCCTTTTCCCAGCTTTTGGGAGCCAAAACCATCACTTTTGGAAATCTTTGTAAGCAGAAAACATATATTTTTCATTTTTAAAAAATTGGTGCAAGGAGCCACAAGGCAGCTGCAGATTGCCTATGTATATATATTGCACACTGACCAGTTTGCTCACTCCTGGTTTTAAATGTCACACCGTCAGTCATGCAAATTCATGTCTCCTGAACCATGGCTTAATATATATTGTAGCTAAGGGAACTAACCCAACTTTCTTCTGAATGCCAAAGCCTGGATAACATGAACTATGGTTGGTCTAAACAAGGCAGTATCAGTTAACAAGGATTTGCAGCTGGCACATTTGAAACTTACCGTATCATAGTCAGTTGACATAATCATGATTTTTTTTCCCTTTTTCTTTTGGCAGGAGACTATGTGCCAAAAATATTCAAAGACCAGGGATTGGTAGTTAAAGGAATCATTGGTGAAGGGCTTGGAAATGTTGATTTTTCAGGATTACTACAGCTCCCCCTTAACCAATATATGCTGTGACTGTGCTAGGTGGGGGATTCTGGGAGTTGTAGTCCAACAAAGGTTTCCAAGCTCTGTAATCGTGTTTCAGAATTTAAGGCTTGGAAGTTGTGTCTTTTTAAAGCACTGAGGCACTGGTTTCATGTTTACAAAATACTTCATGTCAGTGGACTCGACCTACAGATTTGAATGCTATAAATGGAACAGCAGTGAGTTCTGGAGTCAGAGCTCCCACGGTTGGAGTATGGAGGATGCAGAAGGGAAAGGTGTGTGACACAGAGGTAGCATGTCATAGAAATCCTTGGAACAACCAGCATTCCTCCTATATCGTTTGCAGTAGTCTATATTTCGGTGCTCTATTTAGAGCTAATAATCCTCCAGAATAAAAAAATGTGGGGTGGCAAGAGGGAACAAAGGAAGCAGTAATTCAAAATCATCTCACTGGAGTAAAATCTTGTTAACGAGTCAATGCATGGAGTTAAAAGTCAGCTAAATAAAGTTTGTGGCAAAGTAGCCCCAAGAACTACAAGCCTTAGTGTATCTTTTTGTAGACTGAAGCAGATTCTAAAATTGCATTTGGGCAAGTGTTTCATCCAAGGAAGCTTAAAGCAGTCAGGTCACTTTGAAATGGCTGGGCAACTGTCAGAGAGGTTATGTGTCTTCAAGTTGTTTCTGACTTGTGGTGACCCTAAGGTGAACCTATCATGGGGTTTTCTTGGCAAGATTTGTTCATGGACAAGTGATATGGCTCAGTGGCACAGAATCTCTGTATGATCATTTATTCCCAGATCCTATATATTATTTCCTGCTCTATCTGACACGACTACATTAGATGGTATTGGTAGTGACTTACAAAGCATAGATCAGCTTGGAAGAAAAGATATCAGAGAGACCCCTTTTCCCATAACAGCTTGTCCTGAATCTTAAGATCTTCAACAGAGACCCTATTGTGTTTCCACCAGCTCAAGGCTAGGCTTATAAACACCCAATACAAGGCTTTCTCTAGCACCACCATAACTGACATTCTCTCCTTATTGAGTTTTAAGTGAGCAGTGAAAACTGTAAGTTCCACATGTCCTATGTTTTTTTAAAACTGGCTTTTAAGTTTCTTTTTAGAAATGTAGAAAATTTATATATTTTTGTACAGTGGGCCTTTCACATTTGCTAAGGCTAGGGATGCAGGACCCCCATGAAGTGGAACACTTTTTTTAAACCTGAGAGAACACTTCTTTAGGTTCTGCAGCACAACTGTATAGTAAATTTCCACAAGAAGGTGACCATAGCATCGTGCTGAAGGACCTACAAATGCCTAGAGAAGTGTTCTCTCTAGGAATCTCTAGCTCAGGGGCAGGCAACCTAAGGACCGGGTGTGGGCCCCCGAGGCCTTTGGATCGGCCCCAGGCCGGTCCTGCCGCCGCCGCCATGATGATATTGATTATTGTTGTTATTACTTGTTCTTGGGGTTTTCTTGGCAAAATCTCCACAGGGGTTTTTGCCATGGCTTTTCTGGGGCTGAGAGAGTATGCATGCATATAATTTTTAATTTTTTAAAATATTTATTTATTTATTTTTGGTGCTTCGGCCCCCCAATTGTCTGAGGGACAGCAACCCAGCCCCTGGCTCAAAAAGGTTGCCTACCCCTGCTCTAGGTCATCCAGCACAACATTGGTAAAAGCTGGCCACAGAGTCATACTGGAGAACCTAGAGAGATCGTATTAATCAAATCCACAAATGTGGAAGGCTGACTGTATATCACTCTGAGGGGCTTGATGGACAGAAAAGTGATAGAACATTTTTAAATTAATAATTAACAACTCTGATACCTCCGTTCCATACCATGACTCTTTCAGGTAACAAAAGCAGCCTGCACAGTACAAGGTAGGGTTTTATTGATACATGTTTCCCTTGCTTAGAATGTACATAAAAAAGTCAAATACATTAGTTCTCTATAGATATATAATATTAAATATCCAATAAGATTGTCCTCATATAATGCGTTTAGAGTATTTTTAAGGCAGCTTATAAAACCCTCTACTGAGCATAGTCACTGACCTCCCTTTTCTCCCAACAATTGCCATATAAATAAATAAAAAAAACACCACCACAAATTACACACATACATATTCCTTTGTCAGCAAGGCCTAGGTCATAGCAGAAAGCCAGTGGATGTGTATCTGTCCTGTCTGCTAGTGTCTTGGCCCTTTGCTTGTCTCCTCCACAAACCACACTGCGACTAAACTTAGACTACCTCAAGTTTAGCATGAAAGTCTTAACTTCCAAGAAGTCATCTCTGAAGGTGTTGCAGACCCAACAATGCTACTTGCATCACATAAATAAAACGGAAAGCAACTTGAGGGAAAACCCAATTGCCTGCATGCTCCAATAAAACCAGCAACCAATTCTGTATAAAGGTAGGTACAGAATCCCCACCACTTGCTGGCAATCTTTCCCAATGGTACAGTGGGCAAATGCTGCTCTGTGCTATGGTGTCCTGTCAATTATCATTGTTCTATCCATTAAAACAGTGATTCCCAATTTTTTTTCCTTCAGATGTTTTGGACCCATAATTCCTAAATGTTGGCCCAGTTGGCTGGGGCTTTTGGGATCAGAAGTCCAAAACAAATGGAGGGACCAAAGGTTGAGAATCACTGCACTTAAAATAACAAGCAATCCAAGGTCATCCCACTAGCAGCCCTGCCAACTTCCCAAGTGCCATTTTAATGAGTTCACAAGAAAAATTTAGATCAGGAGTGGGGGAACTCTGCCCCCACAAGATGTTCAACTTCCCAGCCAGCGGGAAAGCGTGTTCTGAAAAATCTAGGTCCCTCACTCCCAGTCTAGAAGCAGGGAGACTGTTGATCTAGGATTCAACCTCTCTGCAAAGAAGCCACTCCATCCCACTGTCAACATATGTAGGAAGAAGCCATTGCTACCTTTGGTTTAGAATAGCTATCCTAGCACACCTTTGCAAGGACTCACGCTGCATTAGCGCAAAGCCCTCTGGGCTTCCTGCTATTCGGGTGCCATTTCATAGGGAGGACCAGGGGGTCCTGCAGATGCTCTGAAGGGAACTCTGCCAGTGCCATGCTCTTGAGGGGATTGCATCTACACTGGGAGAGATCCTGTATAACTTGGTGCAACTATATGAGCAACAGTATCGAAAGCAAGCATGGCTTTGCTGCCTCCATGGCACCGGATCCACATGGGGACCCTAACAACAGAAGCAGCAAAATGGCTGGATTCAGGTTCACTAGTTCTTGCTGACCACAAAGCATCTTCCTGAAGTGACCAAATTCTGCTAAATGGATATCTCCTTCATCTTACCTAAAGCTACTGGAAAGTACATCTCCTCCTTACTATCCATAGGACCACAAAAAAGGAAAAAGCTCCCTGCTTTTTGCTTACAGAAACTGATACAATGCTGAAGGATTCTTCAGTTTTCTAGGATTATTGTCAGAGCTTAGAAAAGTTGCTTTTCTGGACTAAGACCAAGAGCCTATTCCTGTTGCATACTGTACAATCTCACAAACATTCCTCTGCTCAACTGTTGGACTCTGCAGGTGAAAGACCAGTTGTGCAATATGTTGTGTATCTGTGCACTTTCCCACTGTGCCACAGTCACACTAATTCCCCAACTACCAATAAAGACTGCACTTTATTATAAAACCTCCCAAGCATCTAGGCTCTAGTAACTCTGAACAGGATGCGATTTGCTACCAGGTGAGTACACCCAGAAAACAGAGTTGTCTTACAAGCTGGCTGAAATCTGTGGTCAGGATATTTTGTTTCCTGTAGGTTTCAAAAGGAGACCCTCATGTGCAAAATGAGTCAAGCAAAATGTTTTTATGCAAATTAAGTCAGAGCAACAGACCTTTCAAAAAGATCCAAATGCTTGATCACACAAATACAGAGGAGGGTATGGACATCAACATCACACTGAACACCTTGTCTGAACAAGTACAAACTTTCCAGCAAAGGAAACAGCATAAAGCAACAAAGATCCACTTTTTGTCATCTTCCTCCATAACTTCCTTGACACATTCAATAACTTCCTTGAGACGTCTGTTACCATGCAACCCTCAGCCTTTACCAAGAACTACTTGTCCCTCCAGTAATGGGGAGGGGGAAAGGACCTAAAGGGGCCAATGCTCAAGTTCCCATTCATAAGACTAAATCCTGAATCCTCAGGGCCAAGTGGAAGATAGTGGAAGATGCTCAAATTGGTTTGAAACTTGAGGGAATGGGATGCAAGCTATCACTCTGGATGCCAAAGTTGTCAGATAGCAATGGGATTCCAAGAGGTATCTGGCCCCAAGGACAAACTGGATCAAGCTGCTCAAGATAGAAGATTCTCTTCAATGTGTCAGTAACCACAAGATGTCTTCCCTGCAAGGACACCACTATCCTAAGAGAAAACAGTCCAGGCACTGAAGTTCAGTAAAGGATCCTGAGAAGGCTAGGAAGATCCCCTTTATTCAGATTTTAAATAGTGTTTCAGTTTCAGACTAGAGTTTCATAGTCTAGGTTCATAGGATAGAATCTTGCCTTGCCATCCTTCACTTTTACACTAATTAAAGAGCTTGGTGATTTGTCTTTAGGGATGAAAATCTTTCATACTGACCTCTCCACTGTTGCAAGGCCCCTTCCCACAAATACAAGGCTAACTAGCTGGTCCTCTGCCTCCTGAGTACTTGCACTTAACGTAGTTTTATATTGCACCATCAAAAATAGCTTTGAGAGAACACTTGGAGCCCTGAGCAAGTGCCAACAGTGCAAAGGGATGTCCTTTTCTACCAGCTACCGAAGCACCTTTCCTCCACCTCTCCATCAGTCTCAGCCAAAGTTTGGTACTGGCCTCCATCGGGCATCCATACACCCCAAAAGAAAGGAAAAGTGCTGCTGCCTTGACCTGTGCAGTTTGTCCCTTGGAAGACTACTTCTTACTGGATGGAGCAGGAGGCAGACTCCCCAAAGCAACAGGAGCAAGGCGAGGATGAAATGGGTTTAGGAGGGATGAGGTCAAGGTCTTCATCATCTGGGATTTCATCAAGATGGTACCCATCCTGCAGCAGCTGGCGGCTGAGATCCTGGTTGACCTGGAAAGGAAGAGGGTGGTAAAAACATCTGATGAGATCAGCTGAGGAACACAGAACCACTGCACCTCAAAGACTGATTTGTTCATCAAATGTTCTGCTGAAGCTCTGAAATGAAGTGCACTGAAATGCTGTCAGGTGTGCCCCCCAAAAAAACTTCAGCAGTTAAAAAATAGAGAAAAGGGGATGGGAAAGGGAGAAATAATAAGAATGGAAGATACTGGAATGTGAAAAAGAGTAAGGTGACTAAACTGCTAGTAATTAGTAAACAAAATAATGCACACTAAAATACATAGACAATGAAAAGGTCATTTTAAAAAAATACTAAAAATGATCATGCACGATATTCAAATTGAAGGCCAATGGTCTCCCTTTCCTCCATCTCAATCCAGAACAAAGACCTGAAATGCATAAGTTAGGCCACTTTTAGCATCCAAAGGCTTAGGAAAAAAATATAGTTTAAAAAGTCTACCAGTCTTACCTCTGCAGAGGAGTAACCAGAGGAACATCGTGATTCCAACTCCCCATCACTAGGAAAAGAAGATTCAAGAGTCAGGACAAGCTCCAAGGCCATTTCTGATACATTTCTGGTTCTCAGTTTACTGGCTGAAATAAAAACAAGTGGACTTTGTTCTCTAATAGGAACTATACCATTCATTAGAACCCAAAAGCCCTACTAGATCAGACCATTTAGTTCAGCATCTTATTTCCCACCAATATCACTAGGAAACCTGTAAATAGGACACGAAAGCAAGAACCCCTCATATTGTTGCTCCCAAACAACAAATCATTAGAGGTACACTGCTTCCAAAGATGGAGGTACTATTAAGCCATTGTAACTATTAGCTACTCACTGAAAAGAGGACAGAAACAAAGCAGAGGCAGAATTAGCTCTTCTCTTAAGACCAACAACGTCCAACACTACTGCAGTCATTACAATATTACTGCTGCATTACATCTGGTCATTCAAAGAACTTGGTAACATTCAGAAAGGGTGCCTTGATTCCTGCTTTCATCTTCTCTCCTGGACCCTTAGTCCTTTTGTGATCTACATTTGTTGCCAGTAAGCCTGGGGACAAGGACTGTCCTTTTTTTTTAAGTACTTTGGGAGGCTTTCTGGCTGATGAAAAGGACATAAACTTGCTATAAAAGAAATAAAAAGACAGATTCACCATGAATTTTTCATGGCAAACATACAAAGCCCATCAAGATGGTCATAAAGACTCCTCACCTATCAGAATCCAGAGACACCAGGGTTTCATCCGAGGTCTGGCTAAGAGCAGTATAGCCTTTGTTAAATTTTACTGACCTAGAAAAACGAGATACAACTCAGGATAAAGCATCTGCAATGTGGAAGACTGCAAGAAAAAAGTGGAAAGGGAACACTGTGGTGTAGTGAGCAGTGTGCCGTGTTCAGATGTGGAGGACCCAAGTTCAAATCTCCAGCCAGAAGAGCCTTGGGGAAGCACTATGTCTCAGCCTAATATACATCATGAGCTTCAGTCAATAATGGAATAAATATTTAAAAGTAAAATCAAACAGACACAACAGATGAAAAAAAAAACTTGGGATATAGAGTGGATGGAAGAGAAGCTCAGGAATGAGAGGTTGAAATATGCAACAGAAAATCATAAATATGGGGCTGTAAATACTCTGGATTAAAATATTGTAATTCCATGCTATATATGCACCATACACACACACACACACACACACACACGTCCACATACAAAAGATCATGAGGAGTTGCCTTATACAGTCAGCTCTCAGTATTTGTGGATTCTGCATCCATGGATTCAACCAACCACAGTTCAAAAATATTCACACAAAAAATTCAAAAAAGCAAACCTTGATTTTGCAATTTTATATAAGGGACACCATTTTACTACACTATTGTATTTAATGGGACTTAAGCATCCACCAGTTTTTTGAGACGCTCAGCGCCTCATGTGTCTGGCATGTTGGGCAATCCTGAAATACAATTATTCCCATTCAACAATAAGAGAAAAGGGTTTGGACCTCTTGGCTGCTGATTTGGGTTGGTGCCGTATAGCTCCCGAAAGCACTCCCTTCCTCCGCAGCATTGCCTTCGCCATCTCGCGATGTTTCTCTGAAAGTCAAAGAAGAAACAAAATGGAAACACAAAGCCAGCAAGCAGCAGGGTTGATCCAACTTAGATCAAGTAAGAGATAGAAAGATAGAGAAGCTCAATAAATAGAGAACTTGGAGAGATGGAGTGGATCTAAACAAGGAGGAGGAATCTGGATATAAATGCAAAATGCCCTCTTTCTGGTGAAATGAAAATTAATATGTAAACAATTCTGAATAATTATTAATGTCTACCAACCTTCTATTGAAAGCTATCTCTCAGTATAGATATTAAGATTATTTTAAACTTCTATTTAAAAAGAAACTTTTTCACAAATAATTGAGATTCAAATTGTTAAAATTGAGTCCTTCGGAGAAGCCATTCAAATCATGACTTAAATCAAATTTTCATTCTTTGGAAAGGATCACGTTTACACAAATATTACTATTGCTGACTTTCATTAACAACAATCTTGTTTCAACAGCTTTGCAGCTATTACCTAACTAGCTTTGTTACCACCAATAACTCTAGAGTCCCCACCCCTCCTGTACAGAGGTCATCCAGCTAAGGAATGAAAAGACTGCAGCTGTAAAATAATTAAAAACAAAATACTACTCTCTTTCCTTTATTCAGATGCTCTAAGGCAATCACATGACAGAATGGAAAGATTCATATGTTTTTCCTTATGCTACACTTCTTTAAAACGGTACATATAGGAAAAAGCTCAGAAGCTTAGAATAAAGGTTTCCTTCCTCAGTTTACTTAGGGGATAAGCAAAGGGTTGAGCAGAGTAGTCTGTTGAAGATGAGACACTTTAAAGAATTAACAAGTTTATTATAGCATGCACTTCCATGAAGTATTGCTTACACTGGCATACTTCACCCAGCGTGGTGTAGTGGTTTGAGAGTGCTGGACTAGGAAACTGGGAGACCAGGGTTCAAATCTCTGCCCACCCATGGAAACCCACTGGGTGACCTTGGGCAAGTCACACTATACTGTGGTTCTGACTTACGTAGTTTGTCCTGAATAGAAGGAGCTTTGCTCATGATGTACGGTCCCCTTTTCTGCACTGGAGAATCCCTGCTCATCTTCTTCTTGTCCCGCTGACCCTGCTGGGAGTGAAATTAGGGGTATAAAGTCAGCAGCAGTTGCAGTGAATGCATGATCCAACATAGAATACTAAAAACAGTACAAGTGGGTCTACCTTTCCAACTTTTATCTTCCTAAGCTGATGTTATTGTTGGCCTTTTCAACATGCTCTCCATGTTTTGAAATATGACTTCATCAGCTTTGATCTCTGATCATGTCGACTGGAATTAACAGGAGCTATCATCTCAAACATCTATGGAAGGAGGTACAGTCAGTCCTCCATATCTACGGATTCTTTATCCATAGATTGAATTACCCATGGATTGAAAATATTCCAAACATGCATAAATTCCAAAAAGCAAATCTTGATTTTGCTATTTCATATCAGAAGCACAATTTTACTATGTCATTGTTTATAACGGAACTTGAGCATCTATGGATTTTGGGATCCATAGGAGATCCTGGAACCAAACCCCAGCACATATCAAGCTCCTTGATATATACAAGGGCCCACTTGTACATATCAAATGGGAATTTACAAGCCATATCCCAATTACTCAGACGCCCATTTTTGAATTTACAAAACTCCCCATTCCAAAGATCTTAACCCTTCACATTAGACTGTCCTAAGACCTCCTGATGTTTAACTTGCCAATGTAGCATTTCCATTTTACTTTTCAATTTCTACATTCTACATTCAATTTCTACATTTCTATCTGACTTTTTTCTCAGTGAGCTCAAAGGTAGCATACATGGTTCTCTTCTAATAGCTTCTCCCTTTATCCTTTCATTGATGCAGTGTGGAAGGCCAGGTTGAGAATGTGCAATTGGCCTAAGCTTACCCAGTGAGCACAAACTGTCAATGCAACCTCCTGCATGCTTAGTACTCAACAACCATTTCTAGATCAAAGGAAAGATGGTGATCACAAGTGAAAAGAAACAAATAGCACAATCCTGAGTTTTTGCAGCCAGGTTGCTCACATTGTCAGGGTGTTCCCATGTGGATTGCTGAAGGTTTGAAATTTTAAAAGAGCCACCTCTAGATCACAGAAAGTGTAATTTTGCTCAAAGAAGTATTGCTTTTCATTCTCAGCCTCACAATGAAAGGGAGAGGTTCTTTCTGAAAACTGTGACCTCAGCCTGTGTTTGGTCATCTTGGCTTCTTCTAGGGAGGTTTCCAACTTGATCTGCTCTAGAACTCATTTGTTTGTCCTTTTGGCTGTCCATGGGATCCTCAGCACTCTTCTCCAGCAACACATTCTCTCAAATGCATTGTTTTTCTTCCTATCTTTCTTCACTGTCCAGCTCTCACTTCCATCCATGGGAATAGGGAATACAATGGCTTGTATGATTCTAACTTTTGGGCTGAGTTGTATATCTTTGCATTTTAGGATCTTTTCTAGTTCTTTCATAGCCACCCTCCCCATTCTTAGTCTTCTTCTGATTTCCTGGCTACAGTCCCCATTCTGATCAATGTTTGATCCCAGGTATGGGAACTCTTTTACTTCTTCATTGTCTAGGTTGAACTTCTGAAGGTCCTTGGCGGTCATTATTTTTGTTTTCTTGATATTCGGCATTAAACCTGCCTTTGCACTTTCTTCCTTGATCTTCCTTAGTAAGTGTACCAGGTCTGTGAAGTTTTCTGCTAGTATTATGGTGTCATCTGCATATCTCAGATTGTTGATATTTCTTCCTCCTATTTTCACCCCTCCCTCTTCCATTATTATAATTATTTTATATAATTTTATATAGTTACAGCCTATTTTATACAACTATAAAATTATAATTTAATAATGATAATAATTGACATTATTATTAATAAATATTAATGTTAAAATATTAAATAAGAAATAAGAAACGACTACATTCCCCAGAATCCCCCAACAGGCAGCCTACAGTCAGGGAGGCTTTGAATCAGGGGTAGGCAACCTTTCCTCTTTAAGGGCCGAGGGACTTCAACTCCCAGAATCCCAGGAGCTATTGGCCAACATGGCTGAGGCTTCTGGGAGCTGAAGTCCCTCGGCCCTTAAAGGGGAAAGGTTGCCTACCCCTGCTTTGAATAGTGACAGGCATTTTAATAATAATAATACCCCACCCCACCCCAGAAATGACTTTTGGGCTGACAAAAAGTGGCAAAGCTGGTTGGGGGGATTCTGGGAGTTGTAGTCCAAAAGGAAAGTCCTTCCAAACTCTGAAATGGGTTCTTTTTTCGCTTCATTCTTTCCACAAATCCCGCCCAGAACCCTTCCTCGGCCAAGGCCAAGGGGCACCGGCCCTCACCGCGTCTCCGCTGCTCGGCTCTGGCGGCTCCCTCCTCGGCAGCGGCTCCTCCTCGCCTCCATCCCCCGTCGCCATGGCCGCTTCCCTCAGAAAGCCTCCTCCTCAGAGTCGTGCCCCGCCCCCACAAACGTCATCGCACCTAGTCACCAATCAAGATAAGCCTCTTTTGGTCGAGAAGAGCAGCGAGGGTTTTCTCGCCCTCCCCGATTGGTCGGCCCGGCTACTAGGGCGTTCTTTTACATCTCATTTCCTATTGGCTGTTGTGGAGATGAAGGACCCAATGGGAAGCAACTTGTCCTCCCTGAACAAGCGGAAAGGAGTAAAAGAGGGACGAGGAGGACCGGGTGCGACGCTCTAGGATTTCGGAGGTCTTGAACTCAGTGGTACTTCATTGAAAGGCTCTTAATAAGGCTGCAGAATGAATGTAGTTTGACACTGCTTTAATTGCCATGGAATTTTTCTGGGATTTGTAGTTTAGCGAGGTATTTTAAGCCTTCTCTGTCAGAGAGCTCTGGTGCCAGAACAAACTATTTATTCATTTATTGAAATGGATAAATCCAAAATAGAGATTCAATGAAGAATGGTGTTTAATTAAGGAAGAAATACAGTCTAGATTGGAGGAAAAGTTAGTTAATTAAATATAAAGTTTTGGACTAATAAATGTAGAAAAAGAAAATAGGGATAAGTATATGGGACAAAAGATATATAAAGAAAACTAAGTGGATTAAAGAAGGAATAGGAGGAGGGAAAAACAAGAAAATAAAAGAAAATGTAAATATGAAGGATAAAAAAGTACAATAAGGATAATCATGGAAAATTATTAACCATATAATTATATATGGAGAATCAAAAGTCAGTTTAAATAATTAGAAATATTTCAAGAAATAGATACTGGGAAGTCTGTTTTAATTTATATATTTTAATTTATGTTTGTTAAATATTTTTGTTAAGTATGTCTGTAATATTATTTTCTTTTATTGTTAATTGTTTGTCTTTTTATGTGTCTTTTATATATAATGAAAACTTAATAAAGATTATATAATACATTTATTTATTTCATTTTATTTATATGAAATATAAATCCCAGGACTTTTGTTTTATCATCTCTGTTTTGTATTCGGTGCCAAATTTTAAATTTTTATTTTGCCCTCAGGCTCCTTTGTTTGAAGGGCAATAGAACCTCTGTATTCACAAATTTTGTATCCACAGATTCAACCATCCACAGTTTGAAAATATTCAAAAAATAATATACATTCCAAAAGGAAACCTTGGTTTTTGTCATTTTATATAGGGGACACAATTCACCATTGTATATAATGGGACTTGAGCATCCACAGATTTTTGGTATCTACGGGGGCTCCTGGAACCAAATCCCAGCAGATACCAAGGGCCCACTGTATATAGAAATTTATTTACGGTCATAGACCAATAAAAGAAGATGCTATTTACAAAATTTAAGAATCACATTAGATTAAAACAGTATAAAAATACAGTATAAAAACAGTATAAAAAACTTAAAATAAGCATATACATTGAGTATTAAAAGATCGCACCGTATATGGAATCGCAATGGCCTATAGCTATTAGCAATAAAGTTCACTTCACTTACAAATCCCAGGATTTTACAGGATGAAGCCATGACAGTTAAAGCAGTGTCAAACTGCATTAACTCTGCAGTGTGGTATCAGCCTTATAAGCAAAGCTGCTTCTCAGCTGTTCAAATCCTTCACTTTCAGAAAGGAGATAAAGAATATGGGGGGCACCCAGATAATGCTGGACTACACTTCCCATTAGCCATAGCTAACATAGTCAATGGTGAGTGTTGAGAGGGATCAGTTTTAGTTAGCAACAACTAGTCCCATTTTTGGACAGAACCTGGACTACAACCCCTGGAATCCCCACACCAGCATGGCCAATGGGAGTTGTAATCCAGAGTAATTTATCCAGACTGTTCTTTTGGATATGACAGTTGCAGTACTGAGGTATAAATAAGGCCAAATTCTCCCAGGTCAAGTTGGGGAGAGAGACACATTTCATACTATGTATGTTACAATGAACTGTCATACAAGTGAACAGATCGAAAACTAAGCATAAGAAAGGTTAAATTCATGCAATTTAAAGTTGGGTATTCAAGCATGTAATGCAAAGCTTTTAATCACACATGATGTCTGGAAAAATCCTAAGACCAGTCAAAGGAATGGGTTGCCTTCCTGATTTGGGACTGCAACTCCCATCTGCATTACCAGTGGTAAAGAACAATAGTTACTATAAACTAAAGATGGGTAACATGTGGCCTTCCAGATGTTCAACAGCAACCTTCCATCAGTTCCAGTCAACAGTCAATAGAGGAGGAAGCTGGGAATTGCAATCTAACAATATTTGGAAAATACATTCCCAGCTCTCTCACAAGCCAACACAGTGCTACAGAGGGTAAAATCTGTATGATTAGATTAAAATAACTATGGTCCAAAACACACTGCAGAAATAATCCAGACTGACACTGCTTTAAGTGCCTTGGTTCAGTGCTAGGGAATCCTGGGAACTGTAGTTTATTATAGCACCAGAGCCCTCTGACAAAGGTGGCTAAATGTCTCACAAAACTACAGTTCTCAGAATTCCCCGGCATTGAGCCAGGGCAGTTAAAAGTGGTCTCAAACTGGATTATTTCTGCAGTGTGTTTTGGACCTATATGTTCTTAACTCATATTGTGAAACTATAAGAAACCATTAAAAAGGCACAACATTTTCTATGCAAACTTTTAAAACCTCCATTTTCTTCATCAAAGTTGGTTTTTAAGGTCAGCCAGGAGAAAAGGAGTTGAAATGACAAAATTAGCATCATGACTTCTGCATGTTGTTTAAGAAAGACATGGAAGAACAGGCTGAAGTCTATCAAAGTAGAATAATCAGGCCACATCCCATAGTCCTGAGCTCTCCAGGAACAAAGACAATAAAGAGCAATAAAATTTTATTCTCCATTTGAGAATACAAAATACCTTTTGAAAATTCAAGCCTGTCTTGAGTGCACAAGTCCCCTTTGTTTGCACATGGGAGTGGTATTACATGAAAATTTCACCATACAAGAAATGAAGTACAGAGGGAACTGCCTTTTCTCATATTAGACCTTTGATCCGTGTAAGATCACCACTGCTGACACTGGAGGAGAGAAGGCAGGAGTTCTTTAGACTTTCAGGTATGACTTTTCCCTAGCTCTACCTGTAGATGACAGAAGCTAATGCTGGAATCTTATACACACAAAGGATGTGCTCTACAACTGAACAGCCCCTGCCTAAATTTAAACAGGACTTTTTCGAGTATGAGATTAACTTCTCTGAATAATAGCCAGAGTCCAACAGAAACGCTGATATGCAATTGTTTCTGAATCAGGTATGGGCAGCTTTGGCCGTCCAGATGTTTTTCACCAGCAACTTCTTAATAGCCCTAGTGAGCATAGGTAAAACTGAGAAATTATGGGGGATGTAATCCCAACACATCTGGGGACAAAAACTGACCATCCCTGCTTTAAAGAATCACTAATATATACAGAATTCCTGCAAACTTAGCTTGATTTCATTTGGGGTTTTGGGGTTTGGTCCCTTTCTTCTCATAAAAACAAACCCTATTTTTTTCATCTACTCTTGCGGAAATATTGGTTATCTTTTCCCCACACACCAACCAGATACCACTGCTAATCAGAACCTGGCATGGTATTTAAGGGCCTGTTGTAATTGGCCAGTGAAAGTAAAGAACATACATGGAGAAAAATATTTGTTCTCCCCAAATTAGATTATACAACCTGTTAGTAGCAAGGCACTGAAAAGGATTGGTTTATGGAATTTTTGATTTCACTAAGATTCTCAGAATGCTTAGTTAACAGTGGCATTAGTTCCAAGAATTTCAGTGCTCCAAAAATATTTTCCTTCATTCAGTTTTCAATAATGATAAAACAGAAAAATAACCAACACGTGTGATGTGCAAAATATACTTCATCCCAACATCTCTGTTGTAGGTATAAAAGGACACCTGTATGAGAAGAAAGCAGCTTTCAGAATAGCTAGTGCAAAAACGCTAAAAGGACTTTCTTGATGATTTATGCTAAAACAGCATTAATTTAAGTTGTGGTCTTAACATTCTTTCTGCCTAGAGCTCAAATATGATGAAAAGCCAATGAAGAGTCTAATGTCAAGACAAAAGTACTCTCTCATATACACATCTGCACTCTCTCAAAAACTAAATTTCATCATGCTATAGAAATTGAGGATCAGAGTGCTCATATTCCTCTTCCTTGGTTCTGTAAACAATATATCAAAAGCTTAATTGTGGGGAAGAGCAACAACTCCTCTTGGCCTCCACACACCTCTCAACTCTGTAGCTAAATCTAGTCAAGCTATAATATGCTTGTGCCTGCATGCTCTGCAAAAAGCTTTCTCTATATAAATTCTGGAAATAAAATATCTTCTTATGAGTCTATTTTTTTCTTAATTCTGTAGTTCACTATTTTCTTTGTCATGCAAAGGAGCAAACCTTCAATCATGTAAAATGATTTCCCTAAACATTTACTACATACTTTCACACATGTCTCTGCAACCAGTCTTGCTTCTTCAATAAAAAATTAAGGTGACCTTAACATTTTAATTCTGTGGCTTTTGTATGTTTCTCTAGTAGTACAAACAGAGTCTTGTTTAAGAGGCATGAAGTTAAGCATTTTTGGTGGCATTTTGGAATAGGAAATGCAAATAATAAAATTATTCTATGTCATTAATATGAATAAGCAATAAAACTGGAACTTCATTTGGCCAATGTATCTTCTTCAGTACTGCATGTTTACTCACTCTGGGGAAATAACACTTCATTTTTTACTTCAAAATATAATCACAAGCCACAAGGACTAAGTTCAGTTCAAACGATTCCCTCTTTATTAGGTCCACCTTCACAATACATATTCCAGGACTCAATAAAAGGAAGTAATTTCAAATAGGTAATATTTTAACTGTCTTGTATCCAGGCAATTGTTGGACAATCAAGTAGCATTAACAATAAATCCACAGGAAGATCATCTGGAAGAGAACAGATATTTGCAATTAGTTAAAGACATTTACCCGCTTTTTAAAGGCACTCTTGTCAATCTCAGCCACTGAAAAGGCTCTCTGAAAGAAAAAGAAGTGAAATGGTAGGAAGATGTCCCAGAAGCTGCTGAATGTTGAACAGCTTGCTGCTCAAAGTGGCTACAAGATCTTCTTGTGACTCTCATTTGCCTATGCCTGCCCTGTGACATATTGGCATTTTACCCAAAATTCCGACGTACATGGATTCTAAAGAACTGATATGCTAAAATCTACTAGGAAAACAGTATATATTCTATTTCTTAAATAATGTATGGGGGATAATTTGTTGTACCTTTTACCCTTTAAGAAGGGAATGACTGTATTCTTGATATGACATCTCCACAATACAGAGTTTTTGAGCTTTGACAGCTTTGGGGTAGGCTTCGGACTCAAGGATGATGAGGTAGTCAAAAAGAACAGAAATTAGCAAAACCCATTTCCAATTCAAGCTGGTTTTTCAAAGTCTAGCTACAACTGTTACACTGTTTCACTTAAAGCCTGCATGATTTCACTGTTTACACAGAACAGAAAGCAGATGGTATCTAAGCAGGGGGGTTGTGGTTAAGTGGCTTGCCAGTGAGAACATGCATTTAGTGCCCCTATATACTACTCTTGATGTGTATGAACAACACAGATCATTCTCACTGATTTTTTTTTAAATTCAGTTGTCTTCTCCCTGAAAAGGACAAATTACCAAGATGAATACTCACAAGAAAGCAGTATTTGACTGTCGAAGAAAAATCAAACAGTATCTGAATCAAATTTTCAAATACAAAATGTAACTTGAAGTATGCCCACTATATTTTAGTTCTACTTGTTTTACACATGGGTGTGAATCACATGTCTCTCCTAGATGTTAGTGGACTGCAAGTCACAGCAGCTATAGTCAGCACACCAACAGTAAAGAATGTTGGATGCTACAGTCAAGCAATAATTAGACAGTCACATGATTCCCTTCAATGTTTCAAATGGAGCATGGAACAGAATTTCAAGTTACTCAGTCGTGGTTCAAAAGGATAAAGAAAACTAGGCAAAAACAATGGCTGTGGCAGTATTTTTTTTTAAAAAAATGTTTCCTATAACACATCTTAAATTCTTAAGGCAGAAATAAGTACTGGAGCCCAATGTTCTACATAAGACAAAGTTTGAGCTGTTTGAGACACAGGCGTACACTAGAATTTCACTCTGTTGGACCAAACAGCATGTAAATCTATCTTCAGTTTGTCACCATTAAATCTTGTCCAATAAGGAATTTAGAATTTTTGAAGGAGACCCAGAGAACTGAAGAGTTGTCCCCTTACCATTGAAATTTACGCTTTGTCCAGGCCAAGTTCTTCTGGAGTTGAAATTCCCAATTCGTTTAAAGTTGGTCTAAGTTCCTGGATAACATAGGGGTATATTTCCTTGTGAGGCCCTGCTTTGTCCTAATTGAAGAGATGAACATGAAGAGAAAATAATTGAAGAGAATACAACATGAATTCAAAATAAGAAAGATGAACAAAAGCAAAACTGAAATTTATAGACTTAACTAAGAGATCAAAAGAGTTAATACTCTAGTAGTCCTAGGTCCATTCAATCAAATTCAGTACAACAGATAATGCATTTGACCAAATCTTAAGCAACAATTTACTGCACCAATCAAGCTATTAAATGTATAAGGGGTTATATAAGGCTGTAAACCTACATTCACCTTAAAGTCCTACCGAACTCACTGGGATTTATTTTTGAGTAAATATGTATAGGAGTCATGAGTAAATATGCAGAAGCTACCTCTTTGGAAAAGTATAGGAGTGTATAGCATGTTTGCAGAGAAAGGCAAAAAAGGACTATTGGCCAGAGTAGCTGAAATTGGGGGCAGCACACATCCACTGGGCACAAAACATTCCAGATTGAGATCACTACTAAAAAGTTTCTATGTTGAACTAAGATAGAGGGACATACGTCAAACCCTCTGAAATGCATTAGTGGTGGGAATGAACAATGCTAGATCAGTCTAAGGGGGGAAGCAGACGGCGCAAAGGGCCGTTTTGGGGGCAGGGAAGGGGAGGGGCAGCTGGACGGTGGGCGCCCCAACCCCTTCCCGAAGGCATCATCAGAGCGCCAGCCCCTCCACACGGCCGGGGCTCCGACGATGCCTTCCCGCCGCAGCGTCTGCACACGCTGAGGTGGAAGAGTCGCCGAAGGTGCACCGCTAGCCTTTTGCGGGCACACCTTCGGCGACTTGTGGAAGGAGCGCTATTTTAGCGCTCCTTCCAGGGGCGGCGAAGCTGCGCCGCGGGGCCGAGGTGTGCGGATATCTTGGCCCCGCGGCGCAGCTTCCCGGGGCGGCCCAGGGCCGCCCGTCTGCTTCCCCGCCCCCCGACTCTATGTGAACACAGTGTCATATTCTCTTCAAGGATGGGCCAACAAGCCCCTTACATTAAGTACTAAGAAGCTTTATTGAACAGCAGTGAAAACTATGAAGCCTAATATAGAAACATTACACAGAGACAAGAGCAAAATGTTGGTGCTTTGCATTCAGCAAGATTTTACTGACCTTTACAACTTCTAAGATACGGACTGCACTGGCAAAGTCATTTAGCCGTCTGCATGCCCTCAAAGCAGCATCAATTATTTTTGGCTCTGGAACCAAGTCATAACCGACCAATGTGTTCATACCTTTCAGAATAAAAAACAAAATAAGAATACTCTTTTTTTTCCTGACAAGTACAGAATATAGTGGGACTATTATTTCCCCAAACCTAGAAACTATGCTTCTATTAATGCAGACTAAAATAGCATTCACCTTCTTTACTGTAGCATCACACTTCTAGCTCATATTCAATTTATGATCAACAATAATCCCAAAGTTCTTATTACATATAGTACTGCTAAGCCATGCATTCCCCCACCTTATCCATACACATTTGGTTTCTGTAGCCTAAATAGAAAACTTTGCATTTTGGTCTCTACTGAATTTCATTTTATTACTTTCGGTCCAGTTTTCTAGTTATCAAGGTCCTTTTGAATTCTGTTCCTATCTTCCAACGTTAGCCCTCCCAGTTCTGTGTCATCTGCAAACTTGATATGGATTCCCTCTACTCCATCACCTAAGTCAATGATTAAAATGTTGAAGAGTAATGAAACTTTTAGGCATTCTACTCAAGATGTTTTTCCAGTGTGAAGTGCAGCCACTGATAATGACTCCTTGAACATGGCTTTCTAACCAAATATGAAAGTGTCCATCTGATGATGTGTCTTATTCCATATTTAATCAGCTTGCTAATCACGTTATGGGACCTTATCGAATGCTTTGCTGAAATCCAGATAAATGACTTCCCACCACCTACTGAAGTAGTAGGTCTTGAGAAAAACATGTTGCCTCCTACTGATCACTGCATTATCAAAGATACTTGCAGAAAAACTCCTGTAAATTCTGTTCTAACAGAATGTTTGCCTTTTTGGGGGGTGAATATTCCATTTCCTGCCCATTCAGACAAACAGAGGGAAGTTTCTGAAAGCTTAGTTACTCATTAAGCTACTTGTTGCTGTTTAACTCCTGCTCCAGGAAGAGACACCCATTAGAACACACCATGATGTTTTTGTTGGAGGTTTCCAAGCTGTTCAATACTTTCATCCAGTCTTACCTTTCCTTAGCTCCCAGGCATCGATATCTGGTTTGTTGAAGTATGTCACCCAACGAGCATCAAACTCTTCATCTGACTCATGTGACCCATGAGAATAACAGCGAACAGGCAATACTGCTGTAAGAAAAAATCAGGAAAGGAAGAGAAGCAATGAATAAATGTTGCATTGAAGTAACTATAGACATAAAGTGTATTTACCCATCAAATTCAACAGCTCAAGGCAGCTTCCTGCTTGTTAGAGGCAAGTAGCAGTTGTCCAAATAAAGATAGTTGGCAGAGTGGCAGGCCAGTTCCATTGAGCCTATCCTAGATTAAGAAAGAGAGCCCTCCCTCCAGTCCATCTGCCATGGTCCAGGCCTCAAGAGGAAGAGAAGAAACACTGGGCCTGATCCCCTTCTCCACTGCCATTCCCTTCTCCTTTTGTGTGTGTCTTTTAGATTATAAGCCTGAGGGCATGGAACCAAGCCGCTATGAGAGCCTTTGTGGCTGAAGAGCAGGGTATAAATACTCCAAATAAACAGAGTACAGTTGCCTAGTCATTCAGGTTTTCCCCAGATGATAGTCGTTTCAGTACTCAATTCTTTCTCACTTAAGGAAGAAGCATATATTGAAACGAGTAACAACAACAATAGTTTGCATGATTCATCCAGCTGGCTAAACACAGTAATGAGTATAGCTGTGATATGAGAATTCCCCATTTTCCAGCAGTACTGGGACAAGTTTTATATTGTCTAAAAGAAAGAGGTTTTTCTAAAAAAAACACAAACCCACTACTTTACAGTATTATATGTAATTCTGCAGCAACTTAACTTCAATGTTCGTGGGAAATTAAGAGAACAAAGCAAGCTTTCCTGTAGACCAGGGGTAGGCAACCTTTTTGAGACGGGGGCCAGGTTGTTGTCCCTCAGACAAATGGGGGGCCGAAGTACCAAAAACAAACAAACAAATAAATAAATAAAAATAAAATTATTTTTTTTTAAAAATTAAAAATATATATACATGCACACTCTCTCAGCCCCAGAAAAGCCATGGCAAACCCCCTGTGGAGATTTTGCCAAGAAAACCCCAAGAACAAGTAATAACAACAATAATCAATATCATCATGGTGGGCGGCGGCGGTGGCAGGACCGGCCTGGGGCCGGTCCAAAGGCTTCAGGGGGCCGCATCTGGCCCCCGGGCCTTAGGTTGCCTACCCCTGCTGTAGACCAAAGATTATTCACTAGTATATTGCATTAAATTTCAATGCACAAATAAATCATATCCCTCTACTCTGTTAAACAGCAAGACTCCACTTTTATCAGAATTATTCCTTGTACAAGTTACAGAACAATGGACAGTTCCTTCTAAGAATATTTTCTGCGGCGAGAAAATACATGGATAGAAATTACAATGGTATCTTATGACTCAATAAAGGCAAACAAAAATGCTAATCTATTGCTTAAAGATTATTAATTAGCTCAGTATTGTATTGAAGCTCTTGGTATATACATATAAGAAACATGGAACTATATAAAGGCAACACTATCTTCTTGATGTGGGTTATCAGAATTGGAGCTAGCTGATTGCCCGCCCAGCTAATCTCACCATTCCCCCTATTGCTCAGCAGTGACTGGGCTTATGGCACTAACTTTGCAGGGATTGATCACAATTAATAAAGAACTGTATACTTTGTAAACTTTGCTGCATTTCTATCCAGAAACAGACCAGTAATCCCCATCCCAGCAAGAGTCTAGTAACTTCTGTGTACTTATTTACCAGGCTGATGATGGAATCCTATACATTTCTAACCCAACTACATTTCATGAGATTTTCTGTGTGAAAGTGTCTGTAGGACTGCAGCCTGAAATAACTAGTGTGGTACTGTGTGTGTGTCTTGAAAAATTAAGAGTAGATACTGAAAGATAGTGAAGGAATACTTCCAGTACAAGTACTTCTTAAACATCTGAAGATAATATTCTGTAGAGAACAAATGCCAACCAATAAAGCCCTGTTTGAAGATCTTAACTTGAGAGACATATAGTTGGAAAGAGGAAGGGAAAGTAATGAAGAAAGACACACTAAATTAAAATCTCACTTAAAATGAGAAAGCACTGCTTCAAGAGTGGGCAAGGACTGGATCATGTGAAAATCTGGAGACAAATCCCAAAGATAAGGTGGCCCCATCTCATAAATAGATGTTTGCAACAGACATAATCTAAGGTTTTTAGAAGACAGAACTCAGAATAGACTTCTGTATCTAAATTACCTATTTATATGCAACTCTATACAGTCTGTATGATTACTGTCATTTGGTGGCTGTTTAGCATACTGTAGTTTCTTTCTTTTCTATAACACCCTGCATAGATGACATGTAGCTTTAAAACTGCAACATCTGTTGCTGCAGAAAAATTGTTCAATTCAACATTTTAATTCATTTATAATCCAACTTGGCAGGATAATTAAAACATGAGTATTAAAAACTTCTTTTATCTGGGAAGTTGCCCAGCTGCACTATCTGAGAAAACAATTAGACAGGTTTAAGATTTAAAAACTCTAGGTTTGGCTACTGAATGCATAACAATACGATGCTGACATTATATAATTTATAATGGGCTGAAAATTACTCATTATCTTGTTCCTTTACATTGATATGCACGCAACACAGAACAGTTGTTTTATAGTTAAGTACTCCAGAGTAAAACAGAAGTCTTGCAATGCTGATAGATTAAGACAATGTCTAGTCATTGCACTAATTACAACTTCCACAGATTTTGAACCGAGCCACATCTGTTAAATGGTTGTAAAATTTGATCTTAAAAATGTAAACGTACCACACAACTTCCAGTTCCTGTCAACTTTTAGGATACTTACAAGGCTCTCAGGCACTGTAGCCTTTGTTAATTAATTAAGACTTCAGCTAGACAAGTATCAGGATCTCATCAGCAAAAGCGTTTTGCAATACAATGCCACTGCAGTTTATGAAATTGATTTAGATACTCCTTTTACATTCAGGAATCTTGCATACCTTAAAGTATAAAATCATGATGCAGCAGTGTACTTCCTATCTAACACTTGGGGAATTCAGACTTTATCCCCTTCCTCTCCCATACCAATTGTATCCCTCCATACTGCCCAATTCCACCCGCCCCCAAGGCTGCATCCACACTCCAGAAACAATCTGTTTTGACACTGCTTTAAATGTCCTAGCTCAAGACTATGGAATTGTGGGAATTGTAGTTTGTTGTGGCCTCAGAGCAAAGCGGCTTCATTATAAGCGAGGCTTCATTATAAGCAGGAGGACACTTAAACTAGAATAATCTGGCACTTTAGTCCCATCCTTTGCTCCAGTCCTTCCCAAGAGTGGAACATGGCCACCTTATCCAATGGTTAGGAATTCTGGGAGCTGATATCCAAAACACCTGGAAGACCAAAGTTTGGGAACCACTGGTCTAAATACTGATTTAAAGAGCAGCAGTTACTGGATAAGTCTGAAAAAATTGCAAGTAGGTGTATCAAACACATTTTGGTTAAACCACCCAATACAGTTTCTGTATTGAAGTTTCGATTTTGAAGCAAGAATCATCTACAGTTGTCCCTTCCGATTTGCAGCGGATCCATTCTGGGACACCCCCCCCCCCAATGAATTGGAAATACTGCAAATATTCAAGTCCCAATTCTTTTTAATGGCTGCATGCTCTTGCGCCACGGGTGCATCTGCCATTTTGTCCCTCCTCACTTACTGTCCACGAAGGAGTGAGACCATAGCCCTGAGTTTGTGAACCGGGGGGACACGGACGACTGTATATGGGTTTAGTGGCAGTAAATGAACTCCGTAAGAAATTCTAGGTATTTTTTTTTTCTAACCAGAACCCACAAGACCATGGTCAAAAGCGGACCATGGAAGCTAGTCTCTGACTGTGTCTTCAGTTAAAGGGCTCTTAAGGACATGGCTGAGCACTTCTCCCAAAAAAAGAGGCTGAAGGCAGATTAAAATTACACAGCAAAAAGCAAACACCACCACCCTCAGGTTCTCCCTATGGTTCTCTCCCAGATCCATTCCAGCATCAGAAGTCAACTAGAGGTGACCTTTGAAGGTCATACATGTAGAAGAACTAGGAAGGGGGGCACCCATACCTTCAGGCCCCTTTCTGCTTCAAGATTCAGGCTCAGCCTTCCTCTATGTTATGCGCTGCTGGCAGCCCTGATTAAAACTTCAGTAAACTTCAGTTTACCCCAATTTCACCTGTACTTTTAAGCCTACAAGCAACAGGAGAATATCACAGAATGAGAGCTGAGCGTGACCCAGTTATTCAGTTTTATAATGCTAACAGGAAATATGTAAATTCCACTCCTATAATACACACAATTATGAAGAAAAGGCTGACCTGGTAAGGATTCTTGGAAGAAGAAATGACATAAAAAAGAGCGAACGGTCACATCAAAAACTATTAGGAAAAATTATAAGCAAAAAAAGTCTACAGAGCCAAGGCAAATGTAAATAAGACAATGACCCTGAAATAGAGATCATAGCTACAAATCAAGTCTAAGTGAGTTCAAAACCCCAGGTGCATTAGATGCCACACTCTTAAAAGACGAAAAACATAAACTGATGTATCCTCCTGAAACAGAACTACAAAAAATATGCACTTATTTAATATGTGTTCCTTTCTCTCTTCATGGAACTCAGGGAATACATTCATGCACCTCATCTTCCCATCACAAATAACCAGTGAAGTAGGTTAAGTTGGGGACAAATGACTGACCCAACATCACCCAGTAAGTCAGAGGTTTCATTTGAGATGCCAGAAATGTGGAAGGCTTATTAAAATTCCTTATTACATTAGACCTGACTAAAAGGAGTTTCCATCCAATGAATTATGTGGCAGGGAGAGAAAAATGGCTTTTCAATCTATAAATTCCCATTTTATACTTCACTGCTATTTCTGGGAAGAAGGGAAAGCAAAAATACAAGCAATTTTTTTTTCTAACAGTACATATCAAACCAAGCTACCAAAGGGGTGGTAAAAAGAACAAAAGGTAACCAAAAATCAAAAGGAAACTGATGGGGAGCAGAAAGAAGCCCAAAACAAATGCCATTTAATTCATTAAAGCATTTCAAATCATAGTAATCTTGTATTCTCCACCCCAGGCCAATTAAACTTTTAACCTGCTCCTCCTCTACTCCTCCCTTACCCAATGTCATCTTACTAAAGAGGAATGGAGACAGCTGAAAAACAGGAGTGGGGCGAATAAATGCTGTTCCCAGAAAAGCTATCACAGGATATATGCAGAATTAATGCATTCTGACACTGCTTAAACTGTCATGGCTCCAGCCTATGGAATCCTGGGATATGTAGTTTGTTGTGGCACCAGAGCTCTCTGACAGAGAAGGCTAAGTTGCTCACAAAACTATAAATCTCAGAATTCCATAGGACAGAGCCATGGCAGTTAAAGTGGTATTAAACTGCACTGATTCTGCCATGTAGACGCAGCCTCACTCTTTTAGCCAGACCTTTAGAAACAACCCAATTTAATATCACTTTAACTTTCATGGCTCCAGCCTATAGAAACATGGTGTTTGTAGTTTGCTGTGGCACCAGAGCTCTCTGACAAAGAAGGATAAACATGTCCCAAAACTACAAATCCCAGAACTGCACATCAAGCCACGGCAGTTAAAGCAGTGTCAAATGGCACTAATTCTGTAGTGCAGACGCAGCCCAAGTCTCAGCCCGTTACTTTCATGCCCCTCTTTTCTGCCAAGGTGACGAATTTTATGCGCTAACCCAAGGTCATGGGGCACAGGTAGAATCCCTTTCCCCCTAGCTTACTTTGCAGGGTTGTTATGAGGATGCCTTGGAACAGAGGCTTAGAAGATCCAAGTCCTTGTTTGGGGCCAGATTTTCTATCTCAAACTGATTTAAGGATGGGGGGAGGAACTGCCCCGTACAAGGCTCCAACATGCCTAGGCCCAGAGGCAGATGAAGGGCTCTCCCTCCATTCCAACTGCCATTGCCCTGGCCTGAGAGAGAAAAAAGATCTGGCAGTATTTGCTGGACTTAGTCCCCCACTTCTCCACTGCCATTCTGTTCTCCTTTTGTGCCATGTCTTTTTTAGACTGTAAGCCTGTGGGCAGGGAACTGTCATATTAACAATCTATAAACTGTTCTGAAAGCCTCTGGGGCAGAAGGGGGCGGTATACATATTCTAAATGAAAAATAAAATAAAATACAGTGGTCCCTCCACATTCACTGGGGTTTGGGGTGAAGGACCCCCATGAAAGTGGAAAAACTGCAAATAAGAAAAAACACTCTTCTTTTTACCTGAGAGAAAACACTTCTTTAGGGCTTTCCAGTGCAACTCTATGGTCAACATCTGCCAAGAGTTGATCACAGAATCATGCTGGAGGACCTTCAAAAGCCTAGAGAAGTGTTTTATCTAGGAACTTCAAAGTTTTCCAGCCCAACTCTATGGTTGATTTCTGGCAGAGTTGTACTGAAGGACCTAGAGATTCCTAGAGAGAATATATTAACCAAAACCACTAACAATCAACTCTGCCGAAGTCAAAGCCACAAATGTGGAGGGTCAACTGCAGATAGCTCTATCAGGCCTGGCATAAAGTAAGAAGAGCCTTCCCTCCAGTCCATCTGCCATGGTCCAGGCCTCAGAGGGAGAGAAGAACCACTGTACCTGATCCCCTTCCCACCGCCATTCCATTCTCCTTTTGTGTCATGTCTTTTGAGATTGTAAGCCTGAGAAAAGGAAACTCTCTAATTAACTATCTGTAAGCCGCTCTGGGAGCCTTTGTGGCTGAACAGCGGGGTATATATACTCTAAAGCAGGGGTAGGCATCCTAAGGCCCGGGGCCCGGATGCGCCCCCCCCCCCCGAGGCCTTTGGACCTGCCCCAGGCCGGTCCTGCCACCACCGCCCGCCATGATGATTTTGATTATTGTTGTTATTACTTGTTCTTGGGGTTTTCTTGGCAAAATCTCCATGGGGTTTTGCGATGGCTTTTCTGGGGCTGAGAGACTGTGCATGCATATTTTTTAATTTTT
This sequence comes from Phrynosoma blainvillii, assembly GCA_026167975.1. NCBI lineage: Eukaryota > Metazoa > Chordata > Lepidosauria > Squamata > Phrynosomatidae > Phrynosoma > Phrynosoma blainvillii. Next base: position 23,154,724 of record JANUYF010000010.1, on the reverse strand, counting down.
TAATTTATTTATTTTTTACTTATTTATTTATGGTGCTTCGGCCCAATTGTCTGAGGGACAGCAACTCGACCCCCGGCTCAAAAAGGTTGCCTACCCCTGCTCTAAATACTGTATATACTTGACTATAAATCGATCTCATGTATAAGTCAAAGGCAGGTTTGGGGGGCCAAAATGATGGATTTTGATATGACCTGTGGATAAGTCGAAATTAATATTTAGGGTCATGTAACAAAAGATCTAAAGGATGAAGCAAAAAAAGACAATGCCAAAGAACTTACAAAATTGCATTATTGTTTGTGTTCACAGTGAAGGATGGATGGATGAAAGAGTAGAGGGAGGCCAGTGCTTCCAGGACAGATTACACTCTTGCATTTCACCAGGGGATGGTTTCTATTTTTATGAGAATTAAGGTATAGTACTTACACTGACCTGTGTGTAAGTTGACTCAGATTTTTTGGGCCAATTTCTTTGACTAACATTTCTAGGCTTATACATAAGTATATACAGTAAATAAAATATAATAAATAAAAGGGTCTTCTTGCATCCTGGGGAAGAAATATGATTGCATTGGTGGTCCTCCTGAACTGAGGGAGGAAAGATACGTCCCCTTAGCTCTCATCTCTGCCTCCGTTTCTTCCCATACTAAATCCAGGACGCACTAAGACAAATGACAAGGAAATCATACTTGCCTATAGGGAAACATTGAGGAATACTTGCCCATACAAAAACATGGGAGAATTCTTGCCCACAGGGAAACAAAAGAACACTTGTCCATAGAGAAACATAAAAGAACACTTGCCCATACAAAATATATGTTTTCATATGGCTAAATGTTCTATATTTCTCTATGGACAAGTATTCCTCCAAGCTTCCCTATGGGCAAGTATAGTCTCCCTAGGGGCAAGTATTCCTCAATGTTTCCCTATGGGCAAGTATTCCTCCATGCTTCCCTATGGGTAAATATGGTTTCCCTATGGGCAAGTATGGTTTCCCTATGGGCAAGTATTCCTCCATGTTTCCCTTATGGGTAAATATAGTTTTGCTAGGAGCAAGTATTCCTCCATGCTTCCCTATGGGCAAATAGGGTTTCCATGTGGGCAAGTATTCCTCCATGTTTCCCTATGGGCAAGTATGGTTTCCCTATGGGCAAGTATTCCTCCATGTTTCCCTATGGGCAAATAGGGTTTCCCTATGGGCAAGTATTCCTCCATGCTTCCCTATGGGCAAGTATTCCTCCATGTTTCCCTATGGGCAAATAGGGTTTCCCTATGGGCAAGTATTCCTCCATGCTTCCCTATGGGCAAGTATTCCTCCATGTTTCCCTATGGGCAAATAGGGTTTCCCTATGGGCAAGTATTCCTCCATGCTTCCCTATGGGCAAGTATTCCTCCATGTTTCCCTATGGGCAAGTACTGTCATTTGTTTTAGTACGTTCCCTAAATCCGAAAATCCGTGAGGTGGGGTCCTCTGAGGAAGGAAGGTCATCCCAGGGCAGGGATGCGGTTGGCACTAGGCCGCAGGTGCCGCCTTCTCGCCGAGCGCCTCCTCCTCCTGCTCCTGCTCCTGAGGCGACGGGGGTCACGGCAAGGACACGCCGAGGCCTGGCTCGGAAGGAGGGCCCGGGAGGAGCCATGGAAACGGGAGAGACCGGGCCGCCCTTGCCGCCCTTCTCACCTTGTCCTGAGGCGACTCACCTGCGGGGGAGGCCGTCCGCGGGATCCAGGCGCGGAGGGCGACGCAGCGGCGGAGGAGCTGAGCGGCCGCCAACATGGCTGAGGAGAAGGAGCCTGACAGGCGGGAAGAGCGCGAGGCTGAGGCGGCGGTTGGTGGGTTCGCCGCGCGGGCCTTGTGTCCTTTTCGGCTTCCTTCCTCCTTTTGACGCCACGCGCCGCGCTGTCTCCCCCGCTGTACAGAGACAGAGAGACCGACCGAGGGCAAAAGTGGGAGGAGCCCAGGCTACGGCAAGACGAAGCGGACAAACTTAGACACGACGACGGGGAATGGGGAGGCTAACTGCGCAAGCGCGGCCGGCGCTGTCCAACCCGCTTCAGGGAAAGCAGAGTGAGGGGAGGGAGCGCTCTCCTGTGAGGGGCAGAGGAAGGTTGGCCGGGCGGGCGCCATTTTGTCAGAGTGGGCGGAGCTTCCTCAGCCTCCTCGTTTGAATGAGAGACAGAGAGAGAGAGAGAGAGAGAGAGAGAGAGAGAACACGCCGGCTCGAAGGGGGCTGGCTTTTTCTTTTGAGCCAATCAGCAGGAGCCTGATGGAAATAAATGACGGCGCTGCGCGTGGGACTCTGGGAATTGTAGTTTTGTGTGACATTTAGCCTTCTGTGTCAGAGGCAAGCGAGCCACAGTTCCCAGGGTTCCGTGGGAGTCCAAAGTGGTGTCAAACTGGATTATTTCTGCCGTGGGGATGCAGTCTGTGAGGAATGTGTGTTGAAACACTGCGGAGTTAATGCTCCTTTAACTGTCATGGTTCAGTTTGACACCCCTTTCACTGCTGTGGCGCAATGCTGTGGAATTCTGGGAACTGTAGTTTTGTGAGACATTCAGCCTTCCCTGTCAGACAGCTCTGGTGCCAAAACAAACTACAATTCCCAGAAACCCATAGCATTGAGCCAGGGCAGTTAAAGTGGTGTCAAACTGGATTATTTCTGCGGTGTGGATGCAGCTCTGAGTCTAATTATTATTATTATTATTATTATTGTATTATTACATTTTATATGATTTATATATTATATTTAATAATAATAATAATTGTAGCCTGCTCTTTTCCCAGAACTGGGACTCAGAGCGGTTTCACAATATTAAAAAAAGATACAATTTAAAAAAAAAACATAGAAAAGAGATGCATTAAAAAGGAATTAAATTATTACAATGTTGAAATAGATAGCTATTAAAAGAATAAAATACATTTTTAGAAAGATAAAACTGTAAAAAAACATTTTAAAATGAAACAACATCCCAAACTGGTCTATTGTGGTCTTTAAACTGATTTCCATAAAACCTATATCATTTTACAGGTGAAAACAGGGACATATTTAACCAAAGCTATTAGTAAAGAACACACAAGCTAGGAGAGTGAGTTGCAGCAGTTTGCTTTTGCCAGAGTCTACTGGGAAGGGCAAGATTACACCTCCTAGGAAGGAATACTTATCCAATTTTTCTCCCAAAATTGGGACCCAAAGCAGCTAAATTAAATGAATGCAAACTACTTTTGCACTTTGAATTCACTTTTCAGCAACTGAAGTGAGGTGATGACAAAGGAGGAGAGTGGGAGAAAGAGAGAGAAAAACTGGGAATTTTAAAAAGCAGCTGAGAGAGGATTATTGTGGGGGTAATTTAAGGGGGGGGGTGCAGACTGCTAGAAATAGTGCAAATTGAGTCCACTTTAAGGGTTAGGGTTAGTGCTAGGGAATCATGGGAATTTTTTTTTCCTGGGACATTGAGCCTTCTCTGTCAGAGAGCTCTGGTGCCACAATAAAATACAGTTCCCATGATTCCCTAACCCTAACCTTAACCCTAAAAGTGGACTCAATTTGCACTATTTCTGGCAGTCTGCAACCCCCCCCCCCCCAAGTTAAGTTAAATTAAGATCCTAAAATGCAAAGCTATACAACTCGGCACAAAAGTGAGAACCATACAAGTCTTTGTATTCCCTATTACCATGTATGGATGTTGGACAGTTAAGAAAAAAAGATAGGAGGAAAATCAATTCATTTGAGAGAATGTGGGGCTGGAGAAGAGTGCTGAGGATCCCATGGACAGCCAAAAGGACCAACAAAGGGGTCCTAGAGCAGATCAAGCCAGAGATATCCCTAGAAGCTGTCTTGACAGATCACGCCATGTTTGCTTCTGGAAAGGGGTTAGTAAATGTGGAACCCAGTGTGCGGACACTTTAGACATCATTTGTCATGAATAATTTTCCTCCCACTACCATAACTGAGACCAGTTTCATTCATGATCTTTTGGATGGTTGCTCCTCTGTCTTCCAGGATTCAACACTCCACTTTCTTCACTGTGGCTGCATTGTCCGTCAATGATGGTTTTCCAGCTCTTGGCTCGTCTGTGAGGAATGTGTGACCAGTTTGGAAATTCCTTCTCCACCTCACAATAGTATCATAAGATGGGCAATCATTTCTATAAACTACCTTCATCTCATCATGAATTTGCTGGGCACTATTATCCTTCAAATGCAGGACCTTTATCACGTTGCAAGCCTCAGTCTTCTCCATCTTACACTTTAGTCACTTCTGGCACAAGCTGTCACTAAAATAAAGGACACAAGGAACAGATTTTCTCAACATCGTACACTTAGGGACTAATGATGACACTGACAAAACTTCATCAATATACTATAATAACTTCTGGGTGATAGTTCTTATTTTAGGATACCCCCGTACTATTCAGATAATTTTGTCAGTATATAGAGATTCCTGTTTTATAAGTGTGTAAACCTATTTGATTTACCATAACAATTTTCATAGATTTCAATTCTCTTTTTTTAATTTAATTTTTAACCATATAACTAACACAACCGCACATCAAAACTCAATAAACAAAAAACACACATAAAACAATGAAACACATTAAATATCTAAATGAAAAAACACACATCTATATACAAATGACTTCCTCTTCCCCTCCATCTGCTTTATTACTGCCAAAATTGTCTTTCTTTACCACTTTGCAGCATTTTCTCTATTCCTTTCCATTATCTTCAACTATAGCAATAAACTCTTATTTAACGTATCGATTCCTTTTATTGTTCCAGATTGCTCTAAAAACCTGTATAGCGGAGCTCTCCCTCCCATCTTTCTTTCCAAAACTGTATTATCTCTGTCCATTCTTCTTCTAACTTAGGTATTTTAATTTCAATTCTTGGGTGAGTTGATGTCAGTTAATTATGTACATATTTATTTAGTTGTTCAGTTTAAAATTATTAATATATATTATCTACTGTTCCCCTGCATGCTTTTTAACAATCCCAGAAGATGACAGCGTATGCATATTATCATACCTTCCCACATTTCACAGATGAATATTGGGACACGTGTGGCCAAGCAACATGGGCATGTGGTCACGATGGCAAAAGTTATTACTAAGAGGAGAGACAAGACAAGAGAGACTGAAACAGTTTGCCTTTGCCTGAGCCTACTGGGAAGGGCAAGATTCTGTCCTTCCCCTCTTATCTGCTGGATTAATGGAGGGCAAACTATCTTTGCACTTTGAACTCAGTTTGCAGCAACTGAAGTAAGCTGAGGATGAAGGCGGAAAGTAGAGAGAAACTGGGACCTTATAAAAGCAGCTGAAAAATTAGAATGGCAGAGAGATAATCTGGGCTATCCCTTCCAAACTGGGACAGTGAGAAGTTGTGAAATATTTCTAGTCCAAATGCATGGAAACTATTTCTGGACATAAAGCCTTCTTTTTTTACATTGTTATTGCTGTGTGCCTTCAAATTGTTTCTGACTCTATAGTGACCCCTAAGGAGAATCTTTCACAGGGTTTTCTGAGGCTGAGAGTGTGTGACTCACCCAGTGGGTTTCTATGGTCAAGCAGAGAATTGAACCTTGATCTCCAGAGTTGTAATCCAATGATATACTGTATCACGTTAGATTCAATTTCTCCTTCTCATCATTATAAGAACTGACAAGGGAATTGGTTCACAGCCTGATCCAGTTCAAATAGAAGCAAGTTCCAGTGACTTCAGTCAGACTTACCCTGAAATCAGAGTAGCTCAGTTTGAAACTATCTGCCTTTTATCCCCTTTTCTTGGTCTAGGCACTCATTCCATACCCTCCAGCTGTTACAATTTGGTAGAAACAGTCTTGATCAATCCTGTCGCACTTTTCAGTTGCTCTTAAAATGTCCCAGTTTCTCTCCCCTCCCCTCCTCTCCTTCACTGTCCTCCTTTGTCCTCAGCTTACTTCAATTGCTGCAAAATTAATTCAAAGTGCAAAAGTAGTTTCCACTCTATTAACTCAGCACAGGGAAGGGGAGTATCTTGCTCTTCCAGGCAAACGCAAGGAAAAGCAAACTGCTGCAGCCCCTCCTGGTTGGTGTGCTCTACCTTAGTCACAACTTTTGCCAACTTGGCCACATACGTCCCTGTTTTCATTTCTGCAAAACGTTGGAGGGTATGTCATTTATGTACTAATTTTAAGCTGAAACACTCATAAAAACAGTGTCGGCAGTGGAACTGTCATTCAAATGGTTTATCATGAGTACAAAATGCTGAGGCAGTAAAGACATATTAGGAGCCCAGAGGCAGAAAGTTGTGTGGCAGTTCAGGTGAATGTGCGCTCGCTGACAATCTGAGTTATATTGCAGAAGATTTCAAACAGCTGGATTTTCCACTCAAGTGCTCCGGACTACTTGAATCAGACCAAATCCTGCCTTAGAAATTAGCTACGTGGATGTGAAGAGGGAGCTTGGCTCTAACTAACCATGTAAAGTTTCCATAAATTTTGAAGCCAGGAGGGAAAAAGCCACTTTGGATCCCATTTTGGGAGAATGATGATACTGTACACGAGTGCAATATATCGATCTATCAATCAGCAATTGAACAAGTGATCTTCAGTCTTTCCCCCCCCCCCGCCCCCCCGGCCAGGAAAAAATGGAAATGTTCAGAAAAAATGAAAATTGCAACATTAGCACACTTTACAAATTGGAAATCGGATTGTTATTTAGAAATGCTGCATTTTACACAGCTTGGTTGGCATACAATTATCCTGTCTGATGTATTAAAAGTATGGTTTATTCAGAATATAATTGCAAATTGACCTTTGTTGTGGTTGTTACAGATGGAGCAACAAGGTCCTACTGTACGGAATGCAAGAACTAAAAGGGACCTCTTGTTTTCTGCATTTCTCTGGGGTTTACTGGGGAAAGGGATGTATCACATCTCTAGCTCTAATAGCACATAACTAGTTAATCATTAGCTGTTTAATACCAGGTTACATGTCCATCTAGTCTAGTATTCTGTATTGTGACTGACAGCTGCTCTCTGGAAGAAATCTTAACTGCTTCTGACTATTCCAGCTTTTTGCAGCCTGGTACCCACAAGATGTGTTGGACTAGAACTCCCATAATCTCTAGGTAGTATGGCCAAAAGTCATGTATATGTGTGAGCTCCTTCAAGTAGCCTGCCAACATGATGACGACCCAGGAATTACACAGGGTTTTTGTTATACCAAGATTACTCAGTTGTGGTTTTGCCAGTTCCTCCCTATGAATTGTAGCCTACATCACTTGGGATTCCGTGGTGGTCTCCCATTCAAGTACTAACCAGAGCTGACCCTGCTTAGCTTCTAAGATCAGATGGGATCTGGTGCCTTTAGAATATTTAGGCAAGGATCCAATAGCTAGTGTGGCATAATGGTTTGAGCAATGGACTGATTCTGGAGACTAGGATTCGAATCCTCACTTGGCCATGAAAACTCACTAGGTGACCCTGGGCAAGTCACACCCTCTTGGCCTCAGAGGATGGCAATGGCAAAAACTCTGAAGAAACTTGCCAAGAAAACCCCATGATAGGTCTGCCTTAGGGTTGCCATAAGTCAGAAATGACTTGAAGGCACACGACACACATACCAAAAGCCATAGCTGACTGCAAACAATGATACTCCCTGTTCCCTTTTAACTGGGATTAAATACCTGGTATCCCTTCACACTAGACAATTATAGTCTCATTATTCCATGTTAACTGCCATGGTTCCATCCTATGGAATCTCAGGACTAGATGCCTGGTGAGACAAGAGAGGTAAATCTCTCTCCCTAAACTGCCAGACCGAGGACTGATCCATTCTCATAAAGTGAGTCTGCCTCTTTCTTGGGTTTCTGGAATATTATGAACTGTTCCACAGCTGCCACCGTGTGGCTTGCAAGGGCCTTTATGAATAATTCCCAAACAAAAATCCACCAAGCAGTGATAATACCTTTATTGGCCAACCAAAATGCACAATGTACTTGTTGCAAGCTTTCGAAGCTCCACCGGCTTCTTCATCAGGCATGATGTTACAAACCAAACAGGAGGAAAACCATTGGAGATGTTAGTCAGATGCCTGCATTTTGATGTTTCTGTCCTTAGTTAATATGGTAAATGGAGGGTACCATCTTTTGCAAAAGATACCTCGGGGTAAATCTCTCTCCCTAAACTTCTCAACCCATTAAATCAATCTCTTATCAGCTATCCCACAGAACCTGAAACTAAGTGATGACAAATAACAAGTTTTTTGGGAGTCGTTCCCTTTTAATAACTAAAGATGTAATTGAGGCTGCACCTACACTGTAGAAATAAAGCAATTGGAAACCATTTTAAGTGCTGTAGTGCCATCCTATGGAATCCTGGGATTTGTAGTTTTGTGAGGCACCCACACTCTTTGGCAAAGAAGGCAAAAGGCCTTGTAAAGCTACAAATCACAGGATTCCATAGAATGGAGCTACAGCACTTCTACATTATTTCTACAGTGGAGATGTACCCTGCAGTTAGATTATTATTGTCACATAAGGAGAGATTGCTTCTCCGCTTTCACAGTGTAACTGGAATTGTTTTGTATTGACTTTTTATGTTTGCAAAAGGGTATATGTGGCCTAAGTATTTTTTTTTTATACCAGTAGCGTGTAGCATTCTCATTTTTGAAACAGTAACTTGTTGCTTTTGAAAAACAGGAAAGTGAAGTGCTACTTTCTAAAAAAACCATTGTAACTGTAATGGTAACTAATTACCTTTGAAGAACTGCAGCCAATTGCTTTGTGAAAGTGACTGTCAAGCTCTGCAATCCCATGGATATCACCATGGGGACTATCACAATTCCTTTCCAAATGCCATGTTGTAATTAATCTAACTATCTATCTATCTATCTATCTGTTTTAATAAACACACATACTTTTACACATTCATTATACTCAGGATAATGGCACAAGAGGGTTATATTAGAACGGAGGGCTGCATTATTGCAATATTTGCCAGCACCTAAATCTGACATCTGTCACCAAATTTGCTACCACCACAGTTGCTGCTGGAAATAAAATACAAGAAGTACAAATTGTCATAATAAGGATGCTAGTGCTCAAATGTGTGCAACATTTGGTACCACTGCCAAAGCACTGTTGGTGATAACCCAAACATACTGGCACTGGCAACCGAAGTTTGAGATTCCCATATTATCCCTTGTAGCATAAATCAAGGTTTGAGGTTGAGTCTCCCTTATCTGAAGCGCTAGAAGTGTTCTGGATTTTGGATTTATTTATTTATTTTTATTTTGGAATACCTGTATTTGCATAGATATGCACAATGAGATATCTTGGAGATAGGACCCAAGTCTAAACACAAAATTCATTTATGTTTCATATCCACTTTATACACACAGACAAAAGGTAATTTTATATCGTATTTTAAATAATTTTGTGCAGGAAACACAGGTTTTGTACACTGTACACTGAAAGCAAAGGTGTCACCATCTCAGCCACCCATGAAACAAGTTTTGGTTTTTGTAATATTTTGGATTTCAGAATTCCACATAAGGCAGACTGAACCTGCGTCCTGTTTTAAGCTGCAGAGGATAACATATGAATCTCAAACTCCTGTTTTCTAAGCTTAACTAGGAACATTTAACTATTTGTGGGGTTATCTATATTCTTTATCTGGGGGGGGGGGGAAGATATAATCATGTGCATAAATAACAAACACATTTCAGCTTTCTAGATCATATGGAAGTTTTCTAACAATTCCGGCATGCTGAAAAGACCATAGAACTCCCTTGCCATTAACAAGTAGATGCAGTGACAATTATATATAAAAAGCTCAATAAACTATAGCTTAGGGCAGAGGGGGGTCTCCAGTGGACCACTGCTCCCAGAAGTTCTACCCAGTATAGCAAATTAAAAGGAATGCTGGGAGTTGCAGTTGCATATCTGGAGGTCCATGCAGCAATCCACACTTATCTACGGATTTGCTTTCCACAATGGTCTAAAAATATTATGGAGTTCCCCCTTTATCCACTGTTTTACTCTCCCTAGTTTCAATTACTCATGGTTCATCACAGTCCAAAAACAGTGTTTAGTAGTATCCACATTTTCAGGCATCCACTGGAGGTCTTAGATCATATTCCCCATAGATAGAGGGGGATTACTGTACTTTGCTTATTTCTGGCTTAGGAATTCAGATTTTGCTTAGCTTCTAATTTTTTTTAAAAAGTTGACATAATACTCACTTATTTTTGGCGAGTCCATGGAGCTGCTGAAACTTGGCATAGTTTAGAGTCTTAAAGCATGTCTCAATCCAGCCCTGGCTGTTTGGCAAGGCAGAAATCCAACAAGTGAAGCCTTCCCAATTGTGTTTCCATGTCACAAGAAGCCTCCATTATATTCAGTGTGTTCATTATATAACAGCTATATGTCCCTGAACTTTCCCAGGAGGCTTTTTAACATTATTTTTGGGCGCACTCCTAGTATCATTCCTTATATCTCTAAAGCTCTAGGCACATAATGATTTTATGACCAAACAAAAAAGTCTCTTTGGACCTTGTGGAACTTATGCCTTTAGGTTATTTTAGGTGGCTTTTTATTTTTAGTCGCAGCATTAATAAAAACAACTTTCCCCTCTCTTTTCACTCTAAGGAAGGACATTCTTGATCTACAGCCAACTCAACGAAGGGCTTTAAATCTCCAGAGCCTTGGTGCTTTCATACCTTGAAATTGCCTGAAGCTGAAATCAATTAATAATAATTGGAAACATTTGCAAAATATTAAATAGAAAGTGGAGGCTGATTTCTTTCCTTGACACCCCTCCCCTCCCATACACACACCATACCACACTTGCATGGGTGAGATGGGAATGTGGTAGCTTGCCACACCATGAAGATTTTGTGATGGCTAGATCTTTACTAGGGGATTCAATGTGGTGTCATGGTTTGAGCATTGGACTATGACTCTGGAGACCAAGGTTCAATTCCCCTGCTCAGCCATAGAAACCCAGTGGATGATCTTGGGCAAATCACACACACCCATCCCCAGAAATCCCCATGATAGGTTGCCTTAGGGTTGCCATAACTCAGAAATAAGTAGAAGCCACACAACAGCAGTAACACATTCCTTACTGTCATTGACCAATTGATACTGATATCTTGCCAGTCTATGGCTAAGCTCGACAAGTGGCAAATGATGCCAATGGCTCCAGCTTAAAGATTTAAGGGTCACAGGAAGGGTGGAAAGGTCACAAGAAGGGATGGGAAGGGATCCCGATCTTCCCTATAGGCTCAGGCAAAAGCAAACCGCTGCAGCGTCTCCTAGTTTGCATGTTCTTCCTCGTTAAAAATCTTTGCCATCTCGGCCATACTCTGATGTTGTTTGGCCACACGTGGCCCCGTTTTCATCTGTAAAATGCTGGAGGGCACGTCACTGTTGTACTATCTCTTCCCCTCCACCGTGAAGGTTACAAGTCAGCAGAGAACCTCTCTTTCCACAAGCAGGAAGACATCCGTCATCGCTCTCAACTGTGTCAAAATGGTCTGAAACGCCACAAATTAAATCCATCAATCAGTTCTGCTCTGTCTCCGTGTGAGTTTGTTGGGGGACGCAGAGTAATGAGTGAGATGCTGAGTTTTCTCTCCTAAATGATGGAGGAGAAACCAGACCATTTGTGTCCCTGGTTGTAAGGATGGCCAAAGATATTTATTTTTCTGCATGAGATGAATAGGAAACATAGCAAAGGACATAGTTTCCAAAGCCAGGGAGGCTTCCTTGTGCATGGAAGGCAGAAAATCCCACAAGATCCTCTCTCTTTCATCTTGATAGTAAAAATGCAACAACATAAGCACAATTACAGCACTAGGTTTCCACTAAGAGCCCTGTTTGCTTGCTATGAAATTTGGAGATCTAGAGTTTGGTGAGGCACTAGCGTTCTCTTTTGCACTGCTTTCCAGGTACCCCTTCCTAAACTGAAAATCCCAGGATTCCACAGGATCTTGCCATGGCTGTTAAAGCAAAATCATAGCACTACAATCATATAGTGGGAAAGAGCCCAAAGTGAACAACTTCACTACTTCCTTCCCTTCGACAATACTAAGGGCTTGTCAACATGATTAAATTACTCTTCATTCCAGTTGCTTTGGTTTACACACATTGTAAACCACTTAGGGAGTGCTAGTTCACTGATAAGCGGTATAGAAATGTACTTGCTATTGCAATTACTATTGGTATTGGTTTGAATATGATCTGACCATACGTGATTTGAACGAGTTTGGGCCTTTTGCAGGTTGTGCATGTGTGAAAAACTCCTTAAACTCCAGAGAAAAAAAGCTTCATGTTTTTTACCAGAGTATCTGGGAGTTAATCTGCAAAGATGCACATCATTGAATGTGCGGCTGTCTGTCTGCTTCGCATGGATTTGGATGGCTGTGCATTTTCGGTAGAGGAAGGGAGAACAGATGCAAATATGTGCAGGAAAGTGAAGACAATGAAACGTCAATGCAAATGACTCTGGGAATTTTAGTCCAAAAAAGTAACTTCCTCCAGCTCTGCTGCTCTTCCCTCTCTCTGTTTGTTGCATATATGCTCTCAGCTAACAAAGGATGTCAGTTCCCGGAGACTGACAGTTGGTATTTCTCATTTGCTTGAAACCTCAAGTGAAGGGAGGCAGAGAAAGCCCAGCGACGGATGGGATATTGGATTCTGGAAACCCAGAGGGGAGATTAACTCCCCAACCTTCAATCCCATCTGTCATCTCCAGCTTGCCTCATTGTCCCCGAGGCCCTAACACACTCAGGAAGGGTTGCCACTTTGAGGAAGGCTTAGCACAAAAAAGTCCGCACATCTTTTCTGTGCTCCCTTGGCCTTGCTGGGAAGGAAGACTACGAGAAGAAGGCCAAAGGGGTGAATGAAGGAAGGACAGAGGTGTAGCTAAGAGCGGGGAGAGAATGTAGCTACAGTCATTCCTTTGTATCAATGGTTTCTTTATCCACGGATTCAAGCATCCACGGCTTGAAAATATTATAAAAAATATACATTCCAAATAGCAAACCTTGATTTTGCCATTTTATGTAAGAGACACCATTTCACTATGCAACTGTATTTGAGCATCCACAGATTTGGTTATCCATGGGGTGTGTGTGTGTCCTGGAACCAAACCCTAGCAAATACCGAGGGCCCACTGTATCGCCCCCAATGAGAATTCTGCCACCCTCTTAAATTTTCCTTCACAGCCCAAATATCTAGCATTGCAAAGAGTGAGAGAGTGAAAATTGTTCACATCTAGGAATTCTTCCATTTGCTGGGTTCGCAGTCCCTTGGGAACTTTGCCTACCTCTTTCCTTTGGGTGCCTACAAGGTTTCTGTTTAGATTTTTGTTACAGTTATTTTAATGTATTTGCCATTTGTAGTTTATCTGTTATTTTAAAGTATGGTTTAAACTATGATTGTTTAATTGTATTTTAGGGGGGGTGGGCTATTGGGAGACAGGATTGTATGTTTTATCGTATAAGCCGCCCCATTTGTGTTATACAGAGAGGCGAAATACAAATAAATTGTTGTTGTTGTTGTTGTTGTTGTTGTTGTTGTTATTATTATTATTATTATTATTATTATTATTTCTAAATGAATTTTGAGTTCCTGCCATGCTAGAAACTGGGGAACCAAAAGAAAATTTCATTTGGAGGGGACAGAATTCTTATTTGGAGGGAACAAGGCTGTCATTTTGTACACACACACTGTAGCTGCACCCTTTGTAGGGGATGAAAACAACGACAACAGAAAATTAATATTCAATTATGCCGACACCAGATAAGTGAAAGGATTCAAATCCGTGCCACGAGGAGATAAGCGGCCTTCTCCAACCCTGAGGAGCCTACTGCTTGGTGGAAGATAACAAGGAGATCCAGAAACAAAAGCCATTCTTTCCTTCCTTAGTATGTCTTGCTGTCCTATACAGCAGGGTTGGTGTTTTGAAAGGAGGGAGAGCCCTTGAGGACAGGAGTCAGACAGACCTAGACAGACAATGGGAATTTGGGGGTCTTTTTCTTTGTCTCCTTTTTAGCTCTACTCTCCATATACATGCACGTATACACACATTTCCCCCGCCTTTCCTCCCACCCGAAAGCTTTTTGCAGATCTGTCATTCTCCTTCCCCACGGCTCTCCGGCCTGTAGCAGGATTAGAAGCTAGCAGAAGCTGGGTGATGAATGGGGAGATAGACTGAGAGGGAAAGGCTGAGTTGGGAGGATTGGTATCTCTCTGCTAGCTCGGGGCTTATGGAAACAATTAATGCATTTGACTGCCTGTGGATGCTGATAGGGAGCAGGCAGAGTGCGATGTGGGCTGAATTTGTGGCTCGGTAGGGATGGTGATAGTGGGGGATGCTGAAGAAGATGCTGTACCGTCCCTGCTTGCCTTTGGCATTCAGTTCTATTTACTAATTGTAATCCTCCCCCAAAAAGCATTAGATGCAGCGATAAGGACAAGAGAGCAACTCTGCCATCTAAGGCAGGGGTAGGCAACCTTTTTGAGCCGGGGGCCAGGTTGCTGTCCCTCAGACAATTGGGAGGGGCCGAAGCATATATATATATGCACACTCTCTCAGCCCCAGAAAAGCCATGGCAAAACCCCTGTGGAGATTTTGCCAAGAAAACCCCAAGACAAGTAATAACAACAATAATCAATATCATCATGGTGGGTGGTGGCGGTGGCAGTGGCGGTGGCCGGTCCAAAGGCCTCGGGGAGCTGCATCCGGCCCCCGGGCCTTAGGTTGCCTACCCCTGATCTAAGGGTTGCATTAAGTGCCTTAAATGTCAAAAAGTGAAATGAAATTTTGTGGAGGTGGCTGAAAACTGACTTCTGGCTGTGACAAATGGGCATTGCTTTCATATATTTAAATAGTGTAGGACTGTGATTGTCACATTTTGGTTCTTCAGGTATTTTGGACTTCAGTCCCAATGGCCCCAGCCGCCATGGTCAATGGTGAGCGATTCTGGCAAATGGAGTCCAAAACATCCAAGAGACTAAGTTCTGAGACCTACTCATGGGAGGGGAGAGATTTGGGTATGGGAGAGATTTTGATCAGAAGCAGGCAAAGGTTGGCCCAGGGAGATCCATGAAGCCCTTGAAGTTGTTTTGATGTCCCTTGACCCCTCTGGTTTCTCACTTCGTTGTTGTTGTTGTGTCCATCTAAGTCATTTTTTACTTATGGTGACCTAGGGTTTGATTCCTAGCTCAGCCATGAAATCTAGTGGGTGACCTTGGGCAAGTCACATGCTCTCAGCCTTAGGGGAAGGCAAAGGAAAACCTCTTCTGAACAAATCTTGCCACGAAGACCCATGTTAGATTCCCCTTAAGGTCACCACAAGTTGGAAACAGCTAGAAGGCACACAAGATGCACAAAGACAAAGCTGAACTAACATAGGATTTACTTGGCAAGTTTCTTCAGACAGGGCTTGCCATTGCCATCCTCCGAGGCTGAGAGAATGTGACTTGCCCATGGTCACCCAGTGGGTTTTTATGCTGGAGCAAGGAATCGAACCCTGATCTCCAGAGCCATAGTCCAACACTCGAACCACTACAATAAAAATAATATTGAACCAATGAATAAATAAAGGAAGATTGTTTTGTGCAAAGGAGTCCTTCCTTTTCGCTGTCTTGAATATGCAGTCAATCGATTTGGTTGGATGGACCCTGATTTCTAACATTACTTATCCTTCTACTTCTAGGTATGATTGTGATGGGAAATCTTTCCTTTGTGCTTCTAAAGTAAAAGCGAGTTTTTCAGGGGGAGCAGTTCTTTTGGGCTTCCATTCCCAGTATCTCCCAGCTAGCAGGTACATCAGGTGGGAACTTGGGAGAAGGCTTCTCCTTTCTTAGACAGGTTAGATTGATGCTTGCCTTGATCTCTTTTTATAGGCAGGTAAAGACCTTTCTGTTTCGGCAGGCCTTTTGATAGCTGAAGGGAAAATAGCTTTTCAGAATGGGTTGTTGTTGCTGTCATGTGCCTTCAAGTCATTTCTGACTTATGGCAGCCCTAAGGTGAATCTATCACAGGGTTTTCCTGGCAAGATTTGTTCTGACGGGGTTGGCCTTTCCCTGTGCTGTCCTGTTTATTTGTGTGTGTGTGTGTGTGTGTGTGTTTAATGACCTTGCTAATAAATCTATTGTTAGTTTAATTCTATTTTAACATTTTTATGTGATATGAATTTTAAAGCTGTGTCTGTTTCTCCTTCCCTAAGAAAATCCTATGAAATCCGTGAGGTGGCCATAAGCCAACAGACAACTTGGAAGCACACAATGTTAGCATACCTCATCACTCCTTCAAATGGATATGGGGTTTTCATAATATATTGCAAGGAGCAGGTCTGGAAGTGCCAAGACTTGACTGGAAGAACAATGACATGACACGTATTTTGGGGATCACAATGACCCAAGGAAGTTCAAATGCACCAGTGTTGGGGTCACTTGACCTAAGGCATGCTCAGCCTAGATAAGAACAAAAGACAAGCACCATGGGTTTTGCTAAACATGACACATTCTTCCTATCTGCTTATTTTGCATTTCCCATGAAAAAGGAAGTCATTTGTCAAAACAAACAGAGACCATACCCTGTTTTCTCTCTTTAAAGTCCTTACATTTTCCCTGCCTGTTTGATCATCAAAAAATCATTTCAGATTGCATCTATCTTAAGTTTTCCGGAACAGTTTGTCCATTCCTTGGAAAGATCATCAAACCTCTTGTTACACCTTTTGGGTACACAACATATACCCTAGGGGTAGGTTTTGGGATATAACCCCCCCCCCCTCAAATCTCAGCCATTTTGTTCATTTTTCCTGGTGTATCTCAGATGTTGCTCAAGTCTTCAGTGGACCTCTCTCTCTCCTACATTGGTAAATACATCCCTTCTTAATCCTTAATATTTCACTATCAAACCTTTAAAGTTTCCTTTCTGTAGCCTGGTGTATATCTTGAGACTGAATCAGTCCTTATATGTTTGCATGCCTCTTTGCAAATCTTCTATATAAAAACATCTTAATTCCTTCAAATTGGGGTCTTTATTTACAGTGAGTACTGGTATAAATAGGTGTAAAAAGATCCTACTAAGTTACCTACCTCTTGCTTGCCTCCCTTTTAGCTAACTAATTTTCCAGCCTTCAGAAGAGATGCTGACACTGCTAGCAGGAACCCCCAAGTCCCCTCACCTTTTTGGGTCACAAGATACACACACACCTGTTTGTTTGTTTTTCTCCTTTGTAAGCCTTGAATTCTGGACTGGGAAAAGGACAGCATATACATACATACATACATCTATCTTAAGTTTTCCGGAACAGTTTGTCCATTCCTTGGAAAGATCATCAAACCTCTTGTTACACCTTTTGGGTACACAACATATACCCTAGGGGTAGGTTTTGGGATATAACCCCCCCCCCTCAAATCTCAGCCATTTTGTTCATTTTTCCTGGTGTATCTCAGATGTTGCTCAAGTCTTCAGTGGACCTCTCTCTCTCCTACATTGGTAAAACCGGGGCAGAGTTTGCTGCTCTAGGATGGCAGAAAGAGCAATGGAAGAGCAGGGAGACACCTATTTCCTTCCTTCCTTCCTTCCTTCCTTCATTCATTCATTCATTCATTCATACATACATCCAACATGGTCTCTGACTATGCTGGCTGGGGAATCTTGGCAGTTGTGGTCTAAAATAAGGAATGTTTCCAAGGTCAGGCAAATGCATCAAATAATGTTAAAGTGAGACCTGGGTAAACTACTCTATATGACATCAGCAGATCCTGGGGGAGGAGGCATGTCAGGCTATGGGATTTCATTATATCATTTCGTTGGATTTATGGATCAGTTTTGTATATTCAAGGCTTTACTCCTGCACATGAACAATGTCACAAACTTGAATAAGAGAGTCCTTTGGGAATCAAATAGGGAGGTGCTGATGAGCAAAGCAGCTAACCTTGAACTACACAGTTGCATAGACTATTATGATTTAGAAAGAGATAAACAACTCACTTTGTCAGGCAGTAAAATGAAATGAGCTGGGGACTGGGAATTATGGAAGGAAGCTTGGAGTCATGACCAAAAGTCAAACTTGGATGCAGAACTGAAAAATAAGTACAAAGTCAGGACTTGGGGGGGAGGGGGTGAAAAACAGAAAACTGCATAGGATGGAACATAATCTTAGGATGACAGGCCATCGCTTTAGGCAGCAGATGCTGGAAGATGGCAATAAAGCATGGGAGGCAGAAGCCATGTGTCCTACCCAGCATCTCCTATGTTAAAGCCTCAGGTGACAGTAGAGATAAGTTTTCTATAGGGAATGGTGATATGAGGGGAGTCTAACCTGTTTTTCATTTCAGGCAGCAAGATGTCATGGGCCAGACTTACCAGGAGTGCATAGTGGCAGCTGAAAATTACTGGTTGTCAAGAGATGCCAATACTACAATCGAGAACCTATGTGTGCAGTTGCCCCGGTGGGTAAGTTACCAGGACAACAGTTTGGGCATCACTATGGGCAAATAAAATGGATCCACTCTTCTAGTAATACAAGGGAAAAGGCATCAGATCCTGTCCGATCCTGGAAGCTGTGCAGAGTCAGCCCTGGTTAGTACTTGCATGGGAGATCAACAATGGATATCAGGTTCTGTAGACTATACCTCAGAGGACGGGACTGGCCAAACCACTTCTGAGTATTCCTTGCCTAAGAAAACCTTATGAAATTCATGGGGTTGCCCTAAGTTAATGGTTCCCAAACTTATGTCCTCCAGAAGGTTTGGACTTCAGCTCCCAGAATTCCTAACTGTTGGCCCAGTTGGATGGGGATTCTGGGAGATGAAGTCCAAAAACCTGGAGGATCAAGGTTTGGGAACCATTGCCCTAAGTGGACAGGCAACTTGAAGATAGACATACAGCTGACAGTAGTAATGGCTTACCATCAGTGGCAGAGAATCTGAGACTGAACTTAATGGGAGCTATCCAAGGTTCTGAGCTCTAACCTTAGATAGAGCTCTAACCTGAGCTCTAACCTGAGCTCTAACCTTCCAGATAGCTTTGGCATCTTGGACTGGTCTATATTGTTGGCTTTGCACAATAAGTTTTACAAATGAAACAAAGTTTGCATACACTGAACCATCAAAAAGTAAAGGTGTCACTATCTCACCCACCCATGAAAAAGTTGAGGATTCTGGAGTATCTGGGATTTTCAGAATTCTGGACAAGGAGAGCTCAGACTGTACTACTTAAAGGGGTGATCCATGGACCAATATTAGTCTGAGAACTGTCATGAATTGGTCCGCAGCAATTTTGCAGGAAAGAAAGACATGTTGGTAACCAATGCAGGGCAAAATGGTACCAGCGCTTGCCACATGAGGCAGGGGGGAGATTGCCACATGCACACACTACATCAGTTCTGCTCTAATGTTGGGATCTGGTAGTCTCCAGGCCACTTCTGTCCATCCTCACTTCAGAAGCTGGGAACACACAAAAACATACACATACACACAAACACGCACATACTTATTGCATTATTATACCCAATCCTGTTTATTCACCACAACTTTTTACTATGTTTGTTGGATATGTTTATAGCAGTTGCGCCTAAGCTGTTTTTATGGCTGAGCCCACAACACTTACGTAATTGGCATTTCCAAAGGCAATCACAATAACAACAGCCCGGCTATCTTAAAAAAGAATCACATTTTCCATGGAATGAGATATTCACATTTCCAGTGCTCAAGAAAGGTGATCTGCTTGCAGCAGAAGCTATCAGCCGGCATCATTTAAATGGACCCTCCATGTATCTCTCAGTAACAGATGCTGGAAACAGACAAACAGGCGGCATCTTTGTGTCTTAGATTACAAGCCCCAAGGAGAGGACTGTTTAACATTTTGGGATAGAGGAGTTTGAAATACCCCAAAGCTACAAAGAACCAGAACTTGGAGATGTTCCTTTTTGGGGACTGCAGTGTCCCAGGGAGCATAGCCACCAGTCTCTGCTGTCTCAGGATGTAGAATCCAACAGATCTGGAGAGCATCAGATTGGAAGATGCAATACAAATTATTATGGCCTAGCAAAAACAAAAAGAAACAAACAAAAAACAGGGGCTGGAGTTATATATGGGATTTGTAGATGTGTAAGTACAGGTTGAGCATCCCTTATCCAGAATTCCTAAATCCAAAATACTTCAGAATCCAAAACTTTTTTCCACAGGTGGTTGAGACAGTGACAACTATGTTTTCTCATGGTTCAATGTTACATAAACTTTCTTCCATACTCAAAATTATTGAAAACATTATGAAGAAAATTACCATCCAGCTATGTGTATGAGGTGTATAAGAAACATAAATGAATTTTATGTTTGCACTTGAATCCCATCTGCATTATGTATACACAAATATTCCAGAATATGAAAAAAAATCTCCAAAATCCAAAACACTTCTGGTCCCAAGAGTTTTGGATAAGAGAGACTTAATCTGTACCATATTGTGGGGCTATGCACTGGATTCCACCTTAGCCATCTTGAGTCCTTGTACCAGGAGGAATGCAGGAAATAAAATAAAATAAAATAATTCCAGCCTGGCACCCCCACGTCTCCACTTACCAAGCCATTGTAATTGTAACAAACAACTAACTAACTAAATAAATAAAATTGATATTTATAACTGCCAAAGAGGATTCGAGCCAGAATTGTCTGAGAACGTTGTTTATCTAGTAGGGATGTCATTCTTCACTTCGCTCATTCCATTGTCAAAGGAAGCAAAGAGTAATTTTAGCAATTCCTGCTAAAATAATAAATAAATGAAAGTCTGCAAAAAATGCACTCAGGACTCATTCAGTCACACATGGTATTTTTGAACAGAAAACATCATTTTCTGTGCAGATGACCACATTTTCTGTTCAGGAAGTTTTTTTCTGTGCAGGGGAAAAAAAAAAGCAAAACCATGTGTAAATTTTGCACATAATAAACCCAGGAGAGTGATGAGCCTCATCAATTCAGGATTCTCTTCATCAGAGTTTCCCTACACTTGAGAAGCACATTTTCCCACCATTTCCCAAATATTTTTAAAATGTTCTTTCCATTCCTATCATGCAGTTTTATGCATATTCCTCTCACCCCAAAATGCTCCAAGCCTCATTATGATGATGATGATAACGGCTGTTTCGCCCATGCTAATCTGGGTTGAGAGCTGCTTGGGACTTTGCTCACTCTCTTTTCATGCCCTTTCGCCCATCCTCTTGACATCAGATGGCATTGCTGTTGCTGCCTTTTCCTACCCTGCAGGAGTCCCCCAATGAAATGCAAAGGGGGAGAGAGAGAAATAGAAGAGAGGGGGCAAAAAGCCCCACTTGAACTCCAACCTCAGCTGACAAGCAGAACCAGAGGCACATGGAGAGATTGCTTTTTATAACTCTGATGAGAAATTAACCATGCAAGGATGTGCCCCGGGGCAGAGTTTGCTGCTCTAGGATGGCAGAAAGAGCAATGGAAGAGCAGGGAGACACCTATTTCCTTCCTTCCTTCCTTCCTTCCTTCCTTCCTTCCTTCCTTCCTTCCTTCCCACCCTCCAACCATTTGCATTTTCCAGATAAATTCTGATTTTGCCTTGTCACTGGATAAACAGTCAGGCTTTACTAGTCTCTTGCCCAGTCTGTCTGTTTCCTCCTTTCTTTCTTTCTTTCTTTCTTTTTTTTTTAAGTTAAAACAGAAAAGTAAAAATGGCAGTTTGGACCCATCAAAACCCCATTGAACTCCAAATCCCAAAATTCCATAGGATGAAACTGTACTACTTAAAGTGGTGATCCATGGACAGGTGTTGATCTGAGAGCTGTCACGAATTGGTCCACAGCAATTTCCCAGCAAAGAAAGAAACAGTGGTAACCAACACGGGGCAAAATGGTACCAGTTCTTGCCACAGGGTGGTTGTTGCAGAGGGGAAATTGCCAGACCCCAACATCAAAGAAGTACTGGTGTAGTGTGTGGATACACCTTCAAGGGTATGCTCCTGTCCTATTATAGCTGATGTCCAAGGGAATCTGGCATCCATCCATCTGGTAACCTTGTCTGGATACCTGATGACCTGAGATCCACTTGCCCAGTTGGCAAGGCGAGGAACGTGTTTCATAGAACAGGGTTAAATTTGATACCACCTGTATGGCTGTGTTTCTTGGCAAAGTGTGAAAGACTGCACTGCTTTGTTGTACAAGGCACACTTCTTGGGAGCAAGGGATGATCTCCTTCATCTTTTCATACAATAGATTGTTTCATGAGGTTTCAACAAAAGTACGTATGTAATGTAAGTAATGTATGTACTGTTTGCATTGTATAAGTCAGGGTGGATATATTTGATAGTGGATGTCATGTGCCTTGTGTTATGTGTTAATAATCAATAAAAATATTATTTAAAAACCAATGGCTTTTGGTATGTTTTAAACCTACATGTAAGTTTTTGAAAAGAGGGGTTTGTAACCTTTTACAATGAGAATTAAAACAGTGCAAACCACCATCAATGGCATACCCTCAAACTTTTCCCAGATGAAATCCAGGACACGTTTGGCTGGGTAACTTTAGAGCATGATCAGGATGGCGTACATCATTAAGGAGGAAGAACACACAAGCTAGGAGAGGTTGCAGCAATTTGCTTTTGCCTGAGTCTACTGGGAAGGGCCATATTCTGCCCCTCTGCTCCTGTTCTCCCCCTGGCTGAGTTTACTGGGTGCCAACTACTTTTGTACCTTTAACTCAATTTGCAGCCATTGTAGCAAGCTGAGGATAAAGTGGGAAAGTGGGAGGAGGACAGAGAAGCTGGGATACTTTAAAAACAGCTGAAGAAATGGGACAGCAGAGGATTAATCAGATTTTCCCTGTTGAATCAGGACAGTTGGAGTGCTTGCAAAGGTGTCATGAGTGGTGACACAGTCATCTGTAGAACCCAAGGAGGGTCGGATTGGGATGCTGGAAGGGCAAATTCAACCCCAGGGCCTGAGACTCTTCACCCATGATGTAAATCATCCCCAGCATCATTATTACTATCCTCTGGGCATGTACAGAATATCTCTGCTTCCATAGGGATTAAACACAACCTGTCCCTATACAATTGGGACAATTAGGAGAGGGAATGTCTGAGGCAAATATCTACCATGGCATCATTCCAGCAGGGGCTGGCTCCCATGCTAGTTTAGCGATGAATCTGTTCCGGTGTTGAGTCTGAACTTTAAAGTAGATATCAAACTTATTTGAAGGATAAATCTGAGCAACTTGGGTATCTCCTTTAAAGTTCAGGCTAAACAGTGGGATGGATTCCTCCCCTCCCAAAAAAAAAAGCCCAGGAGCTTCCAGCTGGATTTCTTGTCTTTGCCAGCTAAGCAGTGGTGGTGATAATACAAAGCCGCAGCCTATATTTTCCATAATAAAGCCACAGACATACATATCAGCAGTGGCAGCAGTGGCCTCAAATGTTTTAATGGCCTGCAGCTCGTGACTTGTGGCAGTCCTCCAGCCCTGGCACTCCATGACAGACCGAGGAAGACAGGAGGGAAGGGAAGGCTCATCTGCCTGTTTGTGTGTTTTATTCAAAACAAATCATCTGGCCCTGAGCTCTGAGCTGTCCATTAATAACCCTGACAGCTCCTCTCCCGCCTGACGAAGATAATGAAGGTGTTACTTTGGGAGGCTTCGAGCCAGCCATCCTTCCTGATGGGCCCAGACATCTCAATGCGAGCCCCTCAACTCCCTGCCACCATGTGCAGACAGAGAGTGAGAGCAAGAGCGAGAAAGAGAAAGAGAGAGATGGTTGCAGTTCGTGGTTTTGGGTTGTGTTCATTTTTTAAAAAATGTTCTCTGCATCTACATCAGGTTGCCTGTCACAGAAAGGCAGTCTCTTTGTTGCTGCTGCACACCTTCAAGTCGACGCTCACTCATGGCGATCCTTTCCTCGCGATTCCAAAGCAACATTTCTTCAGAGAGATTTTGTCCTTGCCTTCCTCTGAGGTCGAGAGAGTGTGACTTGCCCAAGGACACCCAAGGGTGGTTTTCCATGGCTGAGTGGGGGACTTGAATCTTGGGGCTCATTCCCACTTACATTGAATCTGGTTTGCGAATTGTGTTGACTCTGGGTCGCGGATTTGATCGAGGCCGATGTGTTGTTCCCACTATGGATGCGAATGATGTCCTTATTCCATGTCGTTCCCACTAGTGACATGGAATAAGCTGCACCCCAGCTTAATGCAGCAGCTGCAACAGCAGGAGGAGGACAGGGCACCTGGGGCCCTTAAAATGGCACCTTTAAAACTGCCAGGGACCAGGGGAAGGCCCAGTACAACCTCCTGCACCCCCAGAGCACCAGAATGGGGCTGAGGAAAGGCGACAAGAGCTGGTGCAGCCCCCAGAGCACCCAGGCATGGCTTAGGAAAGCCGGCGAGAAATGGCGCAGCCCCCTGAGCACCTGGGCAGGACTGAGGAAAGCCAGTGAGAGACGGCACAGCCCCCGATGTGAATCAGACCCATCGTTCACACTTGTTGAACACACTTCGGAATCGGGTCTTTTCAAAAGAACTGCCAAAAAACTAGTGTCTAAAAAAAGTGGTTTTTGTTTTTGTTTTGCATTTGTCTCGCTTTAATGCAACTCCCACTGAACGCAGTTGGCTCTGAAATGGTTCCCAGTGTGGACAATGCACATATAACCGGATCAGCAAAATGGTGTATATCATAGTGGGAATGAGCCCCTGGTTTCAACTTCGTCTGACATTCAAACCACAGCACCATGCTTGCTCCCAGTGGCAAGGTTTATTCAGTGGTTTGCCATTGCCAGCTTCTGAGAAAGTGTGACATGCCCAAGGCCACTCAGTGGATCTATGGCTGAATGAGGATTCAAATTCTGTTTTCCCAAAGTCCTAGTCTGGCATTCAAACCTGGGGAGCTTCATGACTCAATCAGAACTAGAACCTGGACCTCCCAAGTCCCTGTTCATACTCTAACCACTAGACAGCATTGGTTATTCTGTACCAAACTCTCCAGAAGGCTTCAGTTATCCTTAGAGATACCAAATACTTCAGAAAAGAGAAATTATAGCATTCTTCTAAAGGGAGGATTTTGTACATAGAGAGCCAATGCCTGGATGGCATCTTAAGCAGTTGCTAAGTGATCTCAGTTTTTGCTAAGGAAGAATCATATTTTGCCAGGGTTAGAAGTTTTCATCCCAAGGTTGCCCTGTTTTAATTTCACCTTGGAGTATCTGGAAGGGATGCTGCGGCTCCAGCTCTTAAATGCTGTAGGCATTTCAGATCTTATGCCAGATTCTCTCCAGCCCAAACCTCTGTACCTTTGCAAATCTCAGCATACAGGAGTTAATCCTTCAGACCTCTGAGCTGATCCCTGTGGTTGTAGTGAAAATAATCCAGGCTGCAGTCAGGATCAAAACAAACCACTTCTGAAAGTGACATAGTAGGAAATGTAGAACTGTTTAAGATGCTACTGGTTGTCTGCCACATTATCCTCAATGGTCTGCTAAGAATGGATCATTTGGCTTGAACTTGAAATGTATTCGTTTCCTTTTCCCTCCTACTTTCCCTCCGAGGAGCTCAAAGTCAGAGCTTGGGGGCATTACATTTTTGGACTACAGCTCCCAGAATCCTCCATGCTGGCTGAGGGATTCTGGGAATAGTACTCCAGCAAGTAACTTCCAAAGTTCGGCTCAGTGCAGTACACATAGATCTCCAGTGTCCATTATAATCCTTAAAACAACTCTGCGAGGCAGGCTAGGCTGCAGTCATGCCATGAATTTCATCACTATACAGAGATTTGAACCCAGGGTTTCCTCCAAGGGTTTCAAAGGTTTGGGCTGGAGAGAATTTGGCATAAGATCTGAAATGCCTATAGCATTTCCTTCTAGTTCTATCTGACTCTCTGACCACACCACTACACTCAATGCTAGCTGGTTGCTTAAACCTCATTGAAGCAAGGAGGCTGGCATCAAAGGAGCTATCCGGGGTCCTGAATTTTATCCCCCTCCAATAGGTTTTGCACTTTGTGTAGCTCATGTAAAGATCCAACTAAAACCCAGAGCAGATTCACCACTTCACTGATACTGGAGTCAGCCGCCGCCAGTGAGTACATCCAGAATAGGGGCAGCTTTTGGCAGTGCATTTATATACTGATGCACCATTCAGAGAGAGACAAGGACCAAGGTGCAACAAGGCTTCATTTGCTGTGGGGTTTCCCAGAAGGTGGCAAGCTTGTTGCTCACCAAGAAGAGCAGAAGTAGCTGTTGTGCAGCTTTCTCAGTACTAATGGAGTGTAAGTATGGCTGAAATACTACTAGGAGTGGCATACCCAATAGCCATTTCAGCATGCTGAAGAGTAGGAAGGGCAGGAAAGCAGGCCACCATAAAGGAGCCAACTCCATCAGACTTTGCCCTCCCCATCGGCCACCCAGTTGAGTTGAGGAACCATACAATATTAAGATCTTCTCCCTTGGTGTTGTTTTGTCCTCTTCCCTCCTCAGACACATTTTCTCTATTATTATTATTATTATTATTATTATTATTATTATTATTAATCATTATGTTATGTCTTTTTAGATTCTGAGGAAGGCCGGGGTGGTTTTGTCTTTCTGCAGTTGATATGTAAGTCATCTAGTTTTGGAGCTATGAGGACAGTGGATGAACAAATGAATAAACAAACACCCATGCAAGGGACAGAAGGAGGGAGACGATAAATGCACTTTGTGATTTATCGACAAGAGGAGCTATTCAGAAGAAGACTGCCATACAGTATCCAGGCAAGGAATTAACCATCGATGGCACCTTTGCACCTTTGCTGCATGACAAAAGGCAAGATTCTTCCCTATTGCACATAAGGAAGTCAGCAGGACTGGCAGCTATACCCAGAAATTGAAAAAGTATGCTTTCTTTTATTTTCTTTTGTACAACTGTCCAAATTCTCAAACAGCAGGGACACTCCCAGATAGCTCACCCACAGCCAGACTATCTGGGAGATTTTAGGAGCCATGGGTCTAAATACCCTAAAGGCTCCAGATCCTGTCTGCACTGGTTAGTATTTGAATGGGAGACTGCCAACAAATACCAGGTGCTGTAAGTCTATATTCCATAGGAGATTCCATAGGATGGAATCATGGCAAGTAAAGTGGAATAATTATATAGAGAGATCTAGTAACACCTTGGAGACTAACTGAAAGAAAGCAGTTGGCAACATGAGCTTTCATAGACTTAAGTCTACTTCCTCAGATGCATTTGAGCAATAGTGTTGCTATAATTGTGTAGTGTGAATGGACCTCAGGTTTTTAATCCCATGTAAAAGGGAACAGGGTGCCTCATTTTTTTGCAGTTAGAGAAAGGCAATGGCAAACCTCCTCTGAACAAATCTTGCCAAGAAACCCCCATAATAGGTTTGCTTTGGGGTCGCCTTAATGACTTGAAGGCACAAAACAACAATGGCTTTTTTGGGGAGCCAGTGTGGCATAGTGTCTGAGTGTTGGACTATGATTCTGGAGACCAGGGTTTGATTCCTGGCTCAGCCATGAAGCCCACCTTGGGCAAATCACATTCTCTCAGCCTCAGGGGAAGGCAAGGGCAAACCTCCTCCTCTTGCCAAGAAATCCGTATGATAGCTTCGTCTTAGGGCTACCATAAGTCAGAAAAGACTTGAAGGCACACAAGAACAAATGACATTTAGACCCTTGCTGAAACACTCTAAATGTACCAGATCCCATCTGATCTTGGAAGCTAAGCAGAGTCAGCCTTGGTTAGTAATTGGTTGGGAGACTGCCCATAAATATAAGTTGCTGTGGGGTTTACTTCAGAGGAAGGAACTGGCAAAACCACATCTGAGTATTCCTTGCCTAAGAATACCCTAGGAAATTATTTGGGTCACCATAAGTCAACAGGCGGTCTTGAAGGCATATACACACACACAGTCCAAAAAGGACATCTAGTTTAATCTTACTTCATTGTTGGCAATGGTGCTGTATCTTCCATTGCACCTGTTAGAAACAGATCAGCTTAGCAGGTAGCAAGACAGGCCACCTGGCACAAACACCTTTGCCTTCCAACAGCCCATGACTAAATGACCCTGTAGGGATTTTTTATCAAGAAAGAGAGAGGCAAACTTTATCAGGGAATCTTCCTCAATGAAAGGAAACATCTTTTTGTGTTGGTAATAGAGTTTAAATTTTATTTCCTGGACTTTATAATTCTTTGTCTCCCAGAACCCAGATGGCCAAAAGCCTACATCTTAACTGAGGACAATAGCAACAACATCTTGACAAAATGTAGGTCTCTGAATCTGACTTCATCATATTTTTCTTTCTCTTGTATTATTTTTTAACATCTTTGCCTAAAGAAGAAGCCGGTGGAGCTTTGAAAGCTTGCATTATGTACTTTGTGCATTTTGGTTGGCCCAATAAAAGTATCATTGCTTTGTGGATTTTAGATGTTATTGTACTTCATCAGGAAGGTTTAGTTAAATCTCCAGTTTGAACAAAAGATTGTCACTTCTACTTAGACAATACTGAGCTAAATGGCATAATAATATACTCTACTATAAAGCAGCTTCTTAGCTAACTGGTTCTGTTGTATATTGTATCTTATATAAACAGACTCAAATATCTTCTATAGCAAAGCTGGTAAATTGGTCAACTTAGTTTTTAAAAGGTCTCTGCTGATTAAAGCTAATGAAAAACATCTATCAACTGGAATGAATGTTCAATTTAACTCTCTGTTGCTTTCCTTACCGCACCGGCCTTCTCAAGTGAAGCATTTGTTGAACTGGGGGTGCAGAGCAGATCTGGTAATCTCTGATGAAAATGTTGGTAGATCGTTGTTCTGGGAAAACACCTTCCACAGCAGGAGAAGCAAAAGAAAGTGCAGAAAACCTGCTATGATTTGAATGAATGGTTAAAGTGATCCTGCTCTGAATTGATACAGCTTACCTTCCATCCTTAGAGCTCCAGAAAGGAATAAATCCATTGCTCCAAAGCATCTGATAAGAAAATTTCATTTCTAAAAGAGATACAGAAATGCCCACTTTGTGCAACATGCTCACCCACCTCCGCAGCCCTGGTGCACCTTTTCCAGAGGTAGAAAAGGATCTTCCATAGTTTATGGGAGGATGCATTAGTTTGAAAGCGAGCTAGAATGAAATGTTGGGTGAATGCAGGGGGAAACAGAAAGATCTATTTTTCTTTTGCCCCAAATCAGGCACATCTTTCTGTTGACATAATACTAGAATCCGGTGACACATTAAAGGAGGACACATTGATTTTAGCATGAGCCTTCAAAGAGTTCCAGAAAGCTCAGGCTATGATCAGTCTTTAAGGTGCCGCTGGATTCTTTCTTGTTTCGGCTGCACCCAACTGTGCTGTGTATTAAGCTAGCGGAAAATGCGGCAATCACAGACTGTTGTCTGATGAGCATTTTAGACACCACATGTCACCAGTCCTCAATGAACTGCGCTGGCTTCCAGGTTTGCACAGCTCAGTTCAAGATTTTGACTTATAATGCCCCAAACCATTTCAAAGTGGTGATCTCTGGAGCAGTGCCAGTCCCTGGGTCATTGGCTGCTCTTCCCTGACAAGTTTCCAGAAAAGAAAGAAATGCTTGTACCCAATGGGTGCAAATGTAGTGCCAGTCCCTGGCATATTGTGGAAAAAAATTTGCCAGGTCCCCACAACAGATAGCATGAGAAGCACTGTCCTAAACAGCTGGGGGTCAGGATATATGAAAGGTCATCTTCTCCCTTGATGTAGTGGTTTTAATGTTGGACTACAACACTGGAGATCAGGGTTCGATTTTCCCGCTCGAGCACAAAAACCCACTGGATGACCTTGGGCAAATCACACTCTCTCAGCCTCAGAGGATGGCAATGGTAAACCCCCTCTGAAAAAAACTTGCCAAGATAACCCTATGATAGGGTCACCATAAGTAATAAAAATCAATTTGAAGGCACACAACATCTCCTCCTTTATGATCCTGTCCAGAATCTGAAATTTTGTTCCATGTCCCACTATGCCAAAAAACTCAAATGGTAAAGTACATGAGAGAGGGCTTTCTCTGTAATATCACCTTAATTGTAGAACTCCCATCCGAAGGAAATCAGGCTGACTCCATTCCTAATGAACTTCCAGCAAGCAGCCAAATCTATATTATTTCACTCGGCTTTTGGTCTTTGAAACTGGATTTAAAACTGGCCTTGACATTTAGTTTGGGGAAACCTGGCTTTTAAAAATAGATTTTTTTTAAAAAAAGAAGAATGCTTTTAATCAGTTTTTAAAGCACATATTTATCTTTGTTTTCAAAGCATATTTTTATCTCTTGTTTGTTGTGCATCCCTTTGAATGCCCTGGCAGGCAGGAAAACACTATGGAAATACTCATATTAAACAGCATATACACAAGCGACATGTCTGACCCATTGAGAATCCCAGAGCATCCATCAGAACCGCAAATCATAGGAATTAAGAACAAAGAAGTAGCCTGCTGGATCAGATCTAATGTCCATTTAGTCCAGTTTTTCATTATCAATTGTTTCTCACTATCACTTTGTTTTAATATCTTTGCATATTAGCATATTATTTTAGTATTTTAGCATTTTATAGTGTGGTGTTTTATCATCTGTTTTTGGCTATATACGTTTGATGTTCCATTTGGTGGAAAGGGCATTATAAATAAATGTTGCTGTTGTTGTTAACTGCTTGGGCGTTCCTTCAAAGCCTATGTGCAGTGCATTATGACACCCTCCTTCCTTGGCTGCTTTCTCCTAGAAACTGATTTTTACTGCTATACTGCCTCTGAACATGGAGGTTTCCTCCAGCTGTGCCCTTAATTCAGCTCTATGAGCATCCCAAAATCTTTTTCCTTTAAAGTCATCTAAGCTAGAAGCACTGGAATTCACTCATCCGCTCTGAAGCCAAGTGAAGTTGTGTAGTTGTCCTTGTTGCTTTGGTATACCTCAAACTAACTGCTTTGAATGACGGAACCATGAATTTTAAGGGGACGGGAAAAGGAGGAAACACTGTCTCCTTTTCTCCACAGCATGCATGGTCATAAAACCTCTGTAATGTTCCTCTTTAGCCATCTCCACTGACAACAAAATGTAGAAACTCTGACGATATACTTTCTGGGTTAAAAGAGTCTGCAAGGTGAAGCCTGTAGCTTTTCTGCATTCTATATTCCAGCACTCTCTTACACACTGGTTTCTTTTTAGAAAACTAGCCTGCAAAGGCCCTAACTCAAGGAGGGAAAAGGCTTTTACCCTACATCCCTTTATACCAGGGGTGAGTAAAGTGCTGCCATGGGGGCACATGTGGTCCCAAGGATGCTTTTCTGGCCCTAGACATCTCCAGAATCCCCAGATTTACAAATTGTTGCTCTTGGAAGCTGGTCCACATATACCAGTTTTCCTTTGCAGTAGGTTGTAAGGTCTCCCTGTACTGTTAAAATATTTAAAATATCAGTTTTTGAGATCCAGAAGTGGACTTCGAGTCATTTTGGAGTTTTTTAAAATCAGTAGTCTATACAGCGTCCAGAGGTTACCAGGGTCTCCCAGGGTATAAAAGTAGCTCCCAGCCCTGCCACCATGGTCCAGCCCTGCTCTATACTATAATATAGTTCATCAGAGGTTTATATCACCCATGAATGCTTACCTTAATGTATTGTTTAACGTGCTCTTGGACTTGGCTGTTTTTGCTGCAATAGCATTAAATAGCTGTCCATCTGGAAATTGTCTATTGAGCCACAGATGCCCCTTGGCATCTCTCCCCCACCCTGAGTTAACAGCAAACACGTTTCTCTTTTATGGGGAAGCATAACCGATAGCTACATAGGCTGCTACCAATGGCCCTTGCGCGTGCCACACATCCTATGTCTCCTACTTCCTCTGACATGTTTTGCAAAATCTCCCCTGTGTCAACCACACACAAACCAAACCATGCCTCCTTTCCTTCCACATTTTAACTCCCCCCCTCCTTTGCTCCACAAGCCATCTCAGGATGCATCCGCACTGCAGAAATAATCCAGTTTGACATCATTTTAACTTGTCATGGCTCAATGCAATGGAATTGTGGGAAACTGCAGTTTTGTGATATGCTTAGCCTTCTCTGTCAGAGAGCTCTGGTTCCCCAACAAACTACAATTCCCAGAATCCCATAGCACTGAGTTGTGGCAGTTAAAGTGGCGTGAAACTGGATTATTTCTGCAGTGCAGATGCAACCTCAGTTGACCCTCTTTCACTTGTTGGGGTTGTGTAGCTGGGTTTCTTGCTCACCCAAACTACCCATCAAGCAGATAGAAACTGGGAATAGATGGGGTGTCTTCTAAGCTTAGTTTTCTTTTGTGCATGCCGCTCCCCAGGAGCTACACCATACAAAGCCATTCATGACAAAAGCAGGAACAGGCTGCATCCAGTCCCTTTTATTGGATTGCAAAGCAGTTGCACATCTACAGTGCCTTCCTGGTATTGGTGTGTATTTGTGCATATAGTTCTTCATCCCTGTATACATAACATATGGCTTGGGGTTTCTCAGAATAGCATGGTTCAGGAAGGGGGCATTGTCAATGTCCATAACCCACCTTGGTCCCCATGTCCTCCTGGATCTCCTGCACCTTGCTCTTCTCTATGGAGCACAGCTTGTTCTCCTGGTCCTCGCTTGTTCACCTGGTCCTCTCCATGGGTCACAGAGAACCTTCTCTTGATCCCCTTTGCAGATGTGTCTTCAGATCCATCATCACGGCTGCCACCTTCATTGGCCCACAACCCCTCTGGAGGTTCAGGGGGCTGGTAGCCCATCTGGTTGGGATCCAGCGGATCTTTGGAGAGGAGGATGCAGATGGAAGGCACATTCTTGTGGACGGTGAGGTGCTCTGCTTGGCCCTCAGGCCGAGAGTCTTTGTTCTCCCACACTTCCAGAAGAGTCTTGTATTGCACCTTGGTGACCTGGTGGAGACCACCCAGCTTCCTCTTCATGATCTCTACGCAGGTGATGGTCTTGGTGACCGCCCGGCCACAGCCACTGAAGACAATCTGCCGGGTCTCACCCAGCGCCATCCTGCCCATGGCAAAGCCCATCAGGTTGCGGATCTTGCTACCCTCCTTCACCTTCATCTCCACCACGTCTGAGGGCAAGCCCAAGAAAGGCAGCGGGCTCTCCTCTTCTGATGTCTTGACTTTGTGGAAGTTTTCCATCCTGGACTGAGTGATGGTGGTGGCAGTGGTGGGTGCCCTGGGCATGGTTATGTTGGACTCTGCTCCTCTGGAAGTCCTCTCCTGAGGTGTGATGGTGAGGGACAAGGGTCCTACCACCTCTGAGTTTCCTGGGTGCATCCTGGAGATCTTGGAGAAGGTCAGAATTCAAATCCAAGCTGGGTGCATCCTGAAGACCCTGGGGGAGAAGGACAGAGTTCAAATCCAGGCTGGGTGCAACCTGGAAACCCTGGAGGAAAAAGACAGAATTCAGATCCAAACTGGGTGCATCCTGGAGACCCTGGAGGAGGAGAACAGGGTTCAAGTCCAGGCTGGATGCATTCTGGAAACCCTGGAGGAGAAGGACAGAATTCTGATCCAGGCTGGGTGCATCCTGGAGACCCTGAAGGAAAAGGACTGTGTTCAAATGCAGGCTGGGTGCATCCTAGAGACCCTGAAGGAGGAGGACCGAGTTCAAATCCAGTTTGGCTGCATCCTGGAGACCCTGAAGAAGAAGGACACGAATTCAGATCCAGGTTGGGTGCTCCTAGAGACCCTGAAGGAGGAGGACTGAGTTCAGATCCATGCAGGGGGCATCCTGGAGACCCCGACGAAGAAGGAGAAGAGTTCAAATCCAGGCTGCCGTGCCCACCCAGCCCTCCTCAGGGGACTCACCCAGCAGCAGGCAAGTCCCTTAAAGGACGAGATGCTGGCTTCTTCTTCACTCTTCCTCCGGAGAAGCCTTGTGCCTCCACGCTCCGGACTGCTTCGTCTCGCTGGTCTTCCTCTTGGCTTTATACCCCTAAAAGATCTCATACGGTTTTTTTGGGGGGGGGGGGGGAAGAGAAAGAGAGAAAGAGAAAGAGAGAGAGAAAGAGAGAGAGAGAGAGAGAGAGAGAGAGGAGGGAGGTCACTTTCCTTGGCCAGTCCTCCCTGCTCTCCTCCCTCTCTTCCCAGCAGCTCCAGTTAGCATCCCAGTATCCAGACTTTCCTATCTCATCCCTTCTTTCTTTAAAAGGAAAAAAAGGAGAAGAGGAAGAGAGAGAGAAAGAAAGAAAGAAAGAAAGAGAGAGAGAGAGAGAGAGAGAGAGAGAGATGCTCTTCTGCAATTTGTGCAGCTGCTGCTCTTCCTCCAGCCCCCTAAAAGCCAACCTGGGCTCCTGTGTCTGAGTGTGTGCCTTGCTGTTTGTGTGTGTGTGTGTGTGATGTGTGTGGCTTTTTTCCTGCCAGGCAGAGGAGGCTTGGGCTCAAGGACGTGCGTGTTCAACTACGAATCGCTCGTGTCAGCAAAGTGCAAGCGGCTGTTACGATGGCTGCTGCTGCCAGTGCCTCCTCTCTCCTGGGCTTGAGGATGGAGATCCCCCCCTAAAGGGAGGTGGAGGAGGGATCTAAGGGCTCTGATCCCCAGGAGGGGGCCCTGGGGTGGGGGGCAAAGTCTGGGGTCCCAAGCAAGGGAAGGAGAGGAGATGGGACCCCCACCAGTCCTTCCCCTTCAGGGTCTCTAGGATGCCTCCTCTTACACCCCCTCTGGCAAAGGGTGCATCTGCACTGTGGCATTGATGCACTTTGACACCACTTTGGGGTCCTCTAGCTCTCCCTGATTATAGGGTGCCAGGATTTGTACACTGCAAAAACTTGACCCTGTTAGGTTGGAGAGCAAAGGGATCCTGCTGCGCCTTTTGGAGAGGAGCTGAACGTTGGTAGCCTGAGCTTTGAGACTAGTGGAGCCTATAGGGTTTTGTGGGTTTTTCGGGCTGTGAGGCCGTGTGGCATTAATGCACTTTGACACCACTTTTGGGTCTTCCAGCTCTCCCTGCTATTGGGTGCTGGGATCTGTAGATTGCAAAGACCTGGCCCTGTTGGGCTGGAGAGCAAAGGGATCCTGTTGCACCTTGGAGAGGAGCTGAAAGTTGGTAGCCTGAGCTTTTAGACAAGTTGAGGTCTAAGCCTATAGGGTTTTGTGGGTTTTGTGGGTGTGAGGCTAGGAGAGTATATTCCTGACGTTTTGCCTGCATCGGTGGCTGGCATCTTCAGAGAATGCTGGCATGGAGGTGTGGGCGATATATATACTGTGTGACCCTTGGTTGAGAGGATTAGCATGTAAATCTGTGTATTGTTCTGTTGAGGCAAGGCCTCAGGGTGGGAGGATATGAGAGGAGGATAATGGTCCATTGTCTGCTGGGAATTAGCATGTAAATTAGCATGTAAATCTGTGTATTGTTCTGTTGAAGCACACAGTATATATACCCCACACACCTCCATGCCAGCATTCTCTGAAGATGCCAGCACAGATGCAGGCGAAACGTCAGGAATACATTATTCTAGAATACGACCTCACAGCCTGAAAAACCCCAAAAAACCTATGAATGCCAGCTGTGAAAGCTTTTGACTTCACATAGTTGAACCTACTTCCTCAGAGGCATTTGGGATCTGTAGCTGGACAATATTACTTTGAATTCAAAGTGATATTAGGTGTTAGTCTGTAGAATCAGTATGCAGAGAGATCTGGTAGCACCTTTGAGACTAATAACTGAAAGAAAGAAGTTGGCAGCATGAGCTTTCATAGATTTCAGTCTACTTCCTCACATTTGTTGGAGTGGAAAGCTTTTATATGCCATTAGTGGGTGAGAATGTCAATTCAAATTCAAAATGGCATATAAAGGTCTATCCCCAGGCTTTCCACTCCACCAAATGCATCTGAGGAAGTAAACTGAAGTCTATGAAAGCTCACACTGCCAACTTCTTTCTTTCAGTTAGTCTCAAAGATGCTACAAGATCTCCCTAAATGTAGTTTTGAGTGTTTTATTGTGTTGTGTTTTGCCAATGGTTTTTGATTGTATAAGTTTGAAATACCGCCCTTTTGTGAAAAGGGCATTATAAATCCTCCTCCTCCTCCTCCTCCTGTCAAACTTGGGCAAGTCCCACTCTCTCAGCCTCAGAGGATAGCAATGGCAAGCCCCTTTAAAGAAACTTGCCAAGAAAACCCTATGGGTCTTAGGGTTGCAGTATTGAAAGCACACAGCAGCAGCAGCAGCAGCAGCAACAATGCAACCTGATATCCTTTTTTTGGCAATGCGGAAAAATGACCACCCTACACCATGCAAGGAAGTCATTCCTCTGCAGAGTTTAGTATGAGATTTAAATATGCTGCCCAAGGTATTGAATTCTATATCCAAAACAATGTTTTGAAGGCTTCAACACCTTTAATGATCAGATTAAAACCCAAAATGGATTCAGAGCCCCACAGCATAGGAAAATCACCTGTCATTTAGGCTGCCCCTGCACTGCCGAATTAACACAGTTTGACACCACTTTAACTGTCATGGCTTAATGCTATGGAATTCTGGGATTTGTAATTTTGTGAGCAATTGAGCCTTCTCTATCAGAGAACTCTGGTGCCACAACAAACCATGCATCCCAGAATTCTATAGCATTGAGTCATGGCAGTCAAAGCAGCATCAAACTGCATTAGTTCTGCAGTGCAGTTGCAGCTTTTGCCTGCAACACTCTGTCCCATTGTCTGTAAAGCCAAAAACCATGGGATACTCTGGGATAGTTTGTTTAGGGGTCTGCCTCTACCACTTGCTGCAGGGAAGAGGATGCTGGACTCCATCAGCTGAAGAAGGGCTACTTAAAAGTGAGGCTCTGTGGAACAGTGCCAGTCCATGAGCCATAGACTGCCAGTGTGTGGAGAGTTGTAGCCAATGGTCACAAACATGGTAAAGGTCCTTGGCACATGGGGGAAAGATTGTCACATCAGAGAGCTTGAGAAGGACTTTGTCTTGAGACTCTAGCGGACTTTCTTTAAAAGGCCCATGAGGCTAAATAAACTGGATTACTGCCTTGTGAATGACCTACCTCCAGGATGAGGATCTTCAAGCCTCGGAACCAAATCCAGCTTCCTTGGCGGCACAATCCAATCTGCTGAGTTTCACCAAAGGTGTCATCACACTACACTGTTATAGTGCTATGATTCCACTTTAACGGCCATGGCAACATCCTATGGAATCCTGGGATTTGTAATTTAGTGAGGGGCCTTTAGAGCTCTCAGCCAGAGGGCTCCGCTAGAGTCTCAAGACAAACTACAAACCCCAGAATTCCACAGGACGTTGCCATGGCAGTTAGAATGGAATACAGTGCTATAGGTGCATAGTGTAATAAGGCCACAAATTGCCATGCCCTTTCCATATGATACCAGCGTTTGGTGGTTTCCTGGACTTTCCTCCTCCTCTAAAAAGCTTAAACAAGGCTTCATTACTGGCAGGAACCTCATTTGGAAAAGCCCCCAATTCCACCCAGGTTCCTCATGAACAGAGATGGGAAAAATCTGCTGTCTTAACCACAGGCGTAAAAACAATCCACGAGCCTAATGTGGCTGTGATTTCAATTGTGAATCAATGCCCAACACAACAGTTTGTCCATTTTTCAGCTCTTTCTTATCAGCCTGCAGTGCTGCAAAGCAATCAGGAAGTTTTATCCGCATCGGGTGAGAAAATTAGCACTCCAAAGAGTGGGGTGGAGAGGGGGGATAATGGGCAAGGATGCTCCCCGCCTGATGCAGCACAGACAGGATTCACACAGGGGGACTGTTCCCTCCATCCCACTGTCAAAACCTGCCAGGATGTAGGCTACCCAATATTCTTTTAAATGGAGATAGGAAATGGACTCATGCAATGTGGTGATATGACCTTTGAGGGAAAGAAGAGCAGCCAGGCACAGCTCCATCATGCCTTGGCCCCAGTGGCTACTGAGAGGTCCTTCCTTCTTTCCAACATCCATTGCTATGACCTCTGAGGAACAGAAGAACAGCCAGGCACAGCTCCATCATGCGTTGGTCCTAGTGGATAGTAACAGTCCCTTCTTTCTTTCCAACCTCCATTGCTGTGACCTCTGAGAGAGAGAAGAACAGCCAGGCACAGCTCCATCATGCCTTGGCCCCAGTGGCTACTGAGAGGTCCTTCCTTCTTTCCAACTTCCATTGCTATGACCTCTGAGGGACAGAAGAACAGCCAGGCACAGCTCCGTCATGCCTTGGTCCTAGTGATAGTAAGAGTCCCTTCTTTCATCCCAACTTCTATTGCTGTGACCTCTGAGGGAGAGAAGAGCACCCAGCACAGTTGCATCATGCCTTGGTCCCAGTGGTGTCCTTCCTTTTTTCCAGTCCCCATTTCTGTGACCTCTGAGAGAGAGAAGAGCAGCCAGGCATAGCTCCATCATGCCTTGGTCCTAGTGGATAATAAGAGTACCTTCTTTCTTTCCAACTTCCATTGCTGTGATCTCTGAGAGAGAGAAGAACAGCCAGGCACATCTCCATCATGCCTTGGTCCTAGTGGCTATTGAGAGGTCCTTCCTTCTTTCCGACTTCCATTGCTATGACCTCTGAGGGACAGAAGAACAGCCAGGCACAGCTCCATCATGCCTTGGTCCCAATGGCTACTGAGAGGCCCTTCTCTCCATGCCAACTGTCACTGAGGTTGCCTTGGAGCAGGAGAGAGCAATCAGTTCCTGCGGGATCTAATCCCTTTGGGTCTTGTGACCTAAATGTAGAGTTTATATATTTATCCATTATAAGAATACGAACAAGAACAAGAATAAAAATAAATTCATATTTATATTCCATATTTTCCCCAGCCAGGGGATTCAAGGAGGCTTGCAGAGGAAAAACAGGTATAGATAAAAATCCGTACCTTGCATACAAACACAGCACATTATTATCCAGTGAGCAGTTAGTTCCCAAAACTCTGTGGGAAAAAGAAAAGAAAAGAAAACTCTTTGCTTACTCCAGAAGCATACCATACCATAGAGAAAGCATCACAGAACCAAGGAGGTGGAAGGCACACCAAGGACCATCTTTTCCAACCAGTTGCCATGCACGAACACACAACTAAAGTACTCTCAAAAGATAGCCATCCAAGCTCTGCTTAAGGACCTCCAGCAAGGGATTGTTCACCACCCTGCAGGGCAGCCAGGTCCATTGTCAAACAGTTTTTAATAATAATAATAATAATAATAATAATAATAATAATAATAATAATTTATATCCCGCCCCTCTGCAATGCAATCGGGGTGGCTTACAACATTAAAACTACAATAAAATGCATACAAACCCAAAAACCCACCTCCCTTAAAATGATATTAAACTTAGACAATTTAAAAGCATATTAAAATAAATCACAACACAGCACAAAAAGCAAGCACAATAGCAATAGCAGCAACACAAAAGGGAGAGAGAATAGTTAACTCTTAGGGCTGGGATAACTATTCAGGAAAGTTCTTACAGTCAAGTTCATCCTAATGTCTATATGGAATCCCTGTTCTCCTGTTCTCTTTTCTTAGGATTCTGTATCTTCAAATCAAGCTTGGAATGAATGAAATGTTGCCCGGTTTTCAAAACAACAATAAGGGACAGCTGACATTCATGACCTGCGAGTTGTAACTACAGGCTGAGTCTCCCTTATCTGGAATTCCAAAATCCAAAATGTTTCCTTGGGTGGCTGAGATAGTGACACTTTTGCTTTCTGATGGTTCAGTAGACACAGACTTTGTTTCATACACACAATTATTAAAAATATTGTATAAAAGTATCTTCATGCGATGTGTATAAGGTGTATATGAAATATAATTGAATGTTGTGTTTAGATTTGGGTCTCATGTCAAAGATATCTCATTATATAATAATAATAATAATAATAATAATAATAAAAATAAAAAACTAAATTTATTTTTACATATGTATATATATGCAAATACAAGTATTCCATTATTTTTTTAAAAAAATCCAAATTCCAAAACATTTCTGGTCCCAAGCATTTTGGATAAGGAGACTCAACTTGTGTTAACAAGTTTGTGTTCCACAAAATACCAAATGAAAGTATAGATTTCATTTAATTTGTTCTTGTTGTTGTGTGCCTTCAAGTCATTTCTGACTTATGGTGGCCCTAAGGCGAACTTATTATAGGGTTTTCTTGGAAAGATTTGTTCAGATTTATTGGACTTCCCTTCCCTCTGAAGCTGAGAGAGTGTGAAACTTAGTTGTGTGCTTTCTTGTAAAATTAAAGATGTTGTCCACGTTCATAAATTACAGGATGCACACATTCCTGCCTTACTGGAAGATGTTTTAGCATCTTGTTCAATCTATATAAAAGGAAACCCTTTCCAGACTTCAAACAGAGGACATCCGTTATAATAAGGGACATCTGCCAGCCTTATAAGGAACAAGTTTTCCAGCTGTCAGATGAGAGACATCCTTTATAATAAAGGACACCTGTCAACTCTAACTCAGCAGCTTTTCAAACAGAGTGATGACTCCAAAAAAGGAAAGAAAGAAAGAAAGAAAAGAAAAGAAAAGAAGAAGGAAAGGAAAGGAACGAAAGGAAAGGAAAGGAAAGGAAAGGAAGAAAGAGAAAGAAAGAAAGAAAGAAAGAAAGACTCGCTTTAATAAGTAGGTCACGTCAAGGTTGGCCCAAGTTATTTCACTGCCTGAGGCAGAAGAGCAAATGTTGCCAGTCTTCCTCTGCCAAATCAAGTTAAGATGCACAATATTCCATGCCAGCCATGTTATTTTCACACATGACGGGGACAATAACTGCACAAGCACACCTCTTCTTTGCAGTCAAAATGTGAAAAGATTAAGGAAACAGTTCAAAATTTGCTGCCCTTTCATGAAATCCAGAACCATCTCCTTGTGATGAATGTCTCAGTTTGCCTATGGCAAGGATGGAGAGCTGGGGGCTGTATGGACATACAATAAAGTACAATAATACAATATCTAAAGTACCAATATTCGCTCACTCTCTGATAGTCAACCAGTGGCTTTGAAAAATTAGGCGAGAGAAATAAATTTGAGTTAAACATAAGAAGGGTAATCAAAAGTCATATAAAAAGAGTTAAAAACCAATAGATATATTTGCATATGACAATCAGATAACATATATAGTTAAGAAAAAGCCACTGATATACTATATACTCAAATAAAATGAAAGGGGCTAAACTCTTCAAGAGTTTTTCCCCTTAATTTGGGGGGGTGATAAGACTTACAAATTACAAACTGATGAAAAGATTGATGCTGTTATTCTCAGGCAAAAATGTCCTAGAAAGTGTCCTTGAAAATTAATGATCCAAAGGAAGCCATAAAAGTTAGAGGGTCAGCCTTAAGGTCAAAATGTGTGTATCTAACCATAAAGGAATTTTTGGGAAACTAAAAGTTAAAAGATAAAACTTTTTCAATGTCTCTTGCTCACTTTATAAAAGTATTCTTTGGCTTCAGGTTTCTAAATATATAGAAAACAATTGAACACTCATTAAGTGCTTTAAAGTTTACTGATATAAATATGTTAAGGATAATGGGGTAGGTTTAAATTTTTAATAATAAACAAGTTATATATTCCATTATAAAATATGTTAGGCTTAAATAGTTTGATTAGCATAAATAATAATTTCTATAATTAACTAATATAGACTTAATACCTTAAAATTATAAAGTGGGTTAATAGGATAAAGTGATTAAAGTTTTAATATTTTTCCAAACTTGAAAAACCTTAAAGTAAAAAATAGTTTATCTAGCCATGACAAGACATGCCAGAAAGACTACAGTAGTTGCTCTGTTTGAGAGTTGGACTACAACTCTAGAGACCAGGGTTTGATTCCCACTCAGCCATGAAATCCATTGGGTGACCTTAGGCAGGTCACACTGTCTCAGCCTCAGGGGAATGCAATGGCAAACCTCAACTGAACAGATCTCACCAAGAAAACCCCATGATAGGGCCACCATACATCAGAAACTTGAAGGCAAAGAACAACGGCAATAACGCAGGCTCTCCAGCTAGAGCATCCCCAGCAAGGAGCTGTCCAGCTTTTTTTTTGAAGAAGTCTAGAGAAGGAGATCCTACCACTTCTCTGGGCTTTTGGTTCCATTGCCAATTACTCTTGCTCTTACTGTCATAAAGTTCCTTCTAATGTTTAATAAAATCCACTCTCCTGTAACTTTTGAACCATTAGACCTGATCCTACCCTCTGGGTTAGGAAAAAACAAATCTACATCCTCTTCTCTGTGACAGCTCTTCAAGTATTTAAAGAGTTTGATCATGTCACCCCTCAACCTTCTCTTCACTAAGAAAAGAAGGGGCTTTTTTGGTGGTGGGGGGAAGCCTTTGTTAAAAGGAACTTCTTTAGTAGTGACGTTGTTAACTGACCTATGCCCGTATTAATTAATTAATATATTTCTGATTTCTGCCTCACCCTATTGTGAAATCTCCGGGAAGTATTCGTTAAAACAAAACAGGTTGAGTCTCCCTTATCTGTAATTCCAACATCCAAAATATTTCAAAATCTAAAACATTCTTCTTGGGCCACTGAAAGTGTAATCTGTAGTATGGGGAAATTGGTTAGGTTAAGGATCTTTGCCACGTAAGGCAAGATCTTGTAGACCTGCCTCTATTTTCATCTGGGGTTGCTATTACAGAGTATATCAGTTTTTGCAACTCCTGTCTCGGCAAGCACAAATTTTCCAGAAATGCATGAAAGTACGAAAGCGCCGTGTGGATTGCTTCGGGCGAAAGCTTGCTGTGTGTTTGGCTGGGTTTCGCCCAGCAAAGGGACTGGGAGCCAAAAACTAGCTTCAGACTGGAAGGATTATCCCCATGGCTCATTCTCGTATGTGATAATATGGTTCAGTAGGCTGGTGCTTTTCACTGGGAGACTCAAAAACTTGGCTTTGGTTTGGAATTAGTATGGAAATTGTTTGTGCTCCAATGAGATAATTATATTCCTCCCATCTGTCTTTTTAAAAATCTTTTTAGGACAACAATTGTTGGTGGATTTTTTAGGATCCAGATGCTTAGTACTACTTTAATCCAGGAAAGTGACAGCCTCCAGCATTTGGGTTACTTGTGGGCCACATATGGTCCCAAGGACCATTTTTGAAGCTTTCAGATCCTTTCTACCCCATCCCATTGAAACAGAAGCATCAAATCCCCAAATGATATTGTAGCTTGTCTTAATAGAAGCGCAGTTTCCAAATCTAGGGAAGTAATAGTCTCACTATATTCTGGTCAGACCTCATCTGGGGTCCTGCGTTCAGTTCTCGGTGCCTCATTTTGAGAAGGATATAAACAAGCTGGAACAGGTTGAGAGAAGGGCAACAAGGATGGTAAGAGGTATGGAGAACAAAACGTATGAGGAGAGGTTGAAGAAGCTGGACATGTTCAGCCTGGTGAAGAGGAGACAAGAATGACATGATTGCATTCTTTAAATATCTCAAGGGCTGTCACCAAGAGGAATGGACAAGTTTGTTCCCTGCTGTCCCAGATGGTAGGATCAGGTCTAATAGTTAGAAGTTACAAGAGACTAGATTTCCATTGAACAGCAGAAGGAACTTCTTGATGGTAAGAGCTGTTTGGTAATGGAATCAGATGCCTAGAGAGATTGTGGGCTTTCTTTCTCTGGACATATTCCAGAGAAAGGCTGGACAGCTACCTGCTGGAGATGTTCTACCGGCAGTTCCTGTAGTGAGCTGTGGGTTGGTTGTTGTTGTTGTTGTTGTTGTTGTGTGCCTGCAAGTCATGTCCAACTGATGGCGACCCTAAGGTGAACCTGTCACAAGGTTTTCTTGGCAAGTTTCTTCAAAGGGGTTTTCCATGGCTGTCCTCTGAGGTTGAGAGAGTGTGTCACCCAAGGTCACCCAGTGGGTTTTTGTGCTTGAACGGGGAATCGAACCCTGATCTCCAGAGTCATATTCCAACACTCGAACCATTACACTATATATCCTGATTTTTCTCCAGTTTGGGACTCAGGGAGGCATACAACAGTTAAAAGAGGCATTGCTTTTTAAAAAAATTACCAAATACAAAAGTTAAAATTATAATTAAACTATTGGTACAATTAAAACAGGTTTTAAAAACCTATTTAAAACAACAACTAAGCAGAACCCAGATAGACAATACAGGACAATTCTGCAAGGTAATGCCAAATCAAAATGGAAAGGACGGGAGGACAGAGTGAAGCCCCAAATGAATGCCATTTAATGGATTAAAATGCTTCAGATCATGGGCTCCAGTAATCTTGAGTTGGACCTCATGGTCTGTGGGGCTCCTTCCAACTCTATGATTCAAGGAAGAGTGCAAATGTATGTACAGAATGGATGCCGTAACCTCAAGATCTGTCCAAATCTGGTCCAAAGAATTCAGCTTTAAGGTGAGAGATGCCACTCCATGATCTTATGGGTTGCTTTGTGCTTTGATGCATTTGCTTGCAGACTGGATAGCATGGCTCAGCTTCTTTGGCAGCCAGGCTGGGATGCATTAAGTTTATTCATGGCAAAGTGCTTCCTTTCTTAAAGAGGCTTCTTCAGGCTAGAAAGAACAGGGGGGCAAAATTGCTG
Organism: Phrynosoma blainvillii; assembly: GCA_026167975.1. Lineage (NCBI taxonomy): Eukaryota > Metazoa > Chordata > Lepidosauria > Squamata > Phrynosomatidae > Phrynosoma > Phrynosoma blainvillii. The sequence goes on along the minus strand of JANUYF010000010.1, from coordinate 23,110,181 downwards.
GGGAACTGGCAAGGCATTCAGAAGATGTATCAGTGCAGAACGAAGGCCTGACAAATCAGCCTCTGTGTGTGTGCATATGTGAATATGTGTGCGTTGACTCATTAAGCGTTGCATCAAGTTCATGGCAAGCGTAGTAGATGAGGATCTTGATAAGACATTAAAAACAGCGATGGAGAAGAGCATTGCCTTACCAGAATGCTGTGCACTGCTTCAATGGACTGAGCATTGAGACATACAAAGCCTGGCACTGGGAGGAGGAACAAAGAGGCATAGGGAAATGCAAGGATTGTTTAGGGGCCCTTTCACACTACACAACGATAGCACCATTAGTCCACTTCTACTGCTGTGGTTGGCTCCTATAGAATCCTGGGGTTTGTAGTTTGGTCAGATACTTGAGCAACCTGCTTGAGAACTGTAAAAGTGTGTGTGTATGTGACTTTAAGTTGCGAATCGACTTATGGTGACCCCAATTTCATAGGGTTTTCTTAGGCAAGGAAGACTCAGAGGTGGTTTTGCCCATTCTTTCCTCTGAAATATAACCTACAGCATCTGGTATTTAGCATTAATCTCCCATCCAAGTACTAACCAGGGCTGACTCTGCTTAGTATCCAAGTTCAGACAGGATTTTATATAAGGGGCACCATTTCACTATCCATTGTATTTAATGGTACTTGAACATCCACATATTTTGGTATCCATGGGGGTCCTGGAACCAAACCCCAGTGGATATCAGGGGCCCACTGTACTTCTTATTCATGTTGTATATAGGTGTTTTTTTAAACCTGCATTGTGGTTAACATATAGCAAGCCACCTAAAGGCACCAGATCCTGTCTGATCATGGAAGGTAAGTAGGGTCAGACCTGGTAAGTACTTGGATGGGGGACCACCAACAAATCACAGGTTCTGTAGGCCATATTTCAGAGGCAGGAACTGGTAAGACCACCTTCTTGGCTAAGAAAATGCTACGAAATCCATAAAGTTGCCATAAGTCGACAGATGAATTGAAGGCACATGCATGCATACACATGCTCCCAGAGTCTTAGTCCAACACTCAAACCACTATACTGGGAGCCCTGGTGGTGCAGTGGCTAAATGCCAGTATTGCAGCCACAAGGTTGTGAGTTTGATCCCAGGGACTCCAAGGTTGACTCAGTCCTCCATCCTCAGGCCAGTAAAATGAGCAGCCACCTTGTTGGGGGCAATTGGCTTACAGACTGTAAACTGCTTAGAGAGTGTTGAGTTCACTGATCAGTGGTAGAGAAATGAACATGCCATTGCTATTGCTGTTGCTACACCGTAGTGGCTCTTTCAGCTCATTCCTTTTATTCCATTTTATAATTTACATCTGGAACTTGGGTTGCCCATACTCTGCGTTGGGCCCGTCGCCACACACTCAACGGGGTTGATTGGATATTGAAATCCGAGGCCGTCTTTGGCATCTCATAACCAACTCTACTTAATGCAGCCTCCTAAATGAGGACATGCAATCATGTTAAACAGTTTCCACTTCGGTGAAGCTGATTTGGTTGGGAGACGCTTCTCTCCCTCCCAAGCCTAGCAATCTTGGGGTATAGGGGGCTGCTAATGGCACAGAGTCTGGCTTTTCTGCCTGCTCTCTCTGTCTTTCTATCTCTCCCGCAGTGCTTAAAATGTAAATGAATTTCATTATTAGCAACTCCATCCGCTAATTGCCATCCAAAGCCATTCATTACCCTGTCAGCTTATTGGATGGAGGACAACAGAATGGGTTCATTTATCCCAGGCTCAGGAAAAGCTTGGAAGGAGTTCATGCATTTAAAATAAAATACATTTTTTTCCAATAAAATAAAATAAAATAAAATAGAGAATGGGGGTGGGTAAGATGAGGGTGGCAGGCTGGTGGGGGAGATGGATGGAAAAAAAGCTCAGAGATTCATGGGAGGGCAGGAGGAGAAGAGAGAAATGCTTAATTGTTTTAAAAGGGAGAGAGACTAAAGGAGAGAAAATGAGGAGTGATTAAAATGGAGGCAAGAGAGTGATTAAAAGTGATTATCTATCTGCTGGGAGAGCTGTCTCAGCCATCATTTTCTACCCACCCCAATTTTCATTCTTTCAATATTTTTACTGATCTCCCTCACATCAACACTCATGTTTCCAATGGAAACTCATTGTCCTCATCTTATTTTGTGCTTCTTTTATGGATCACACGAATCGTAATTCAGATTTTGTTTCTCCTGCAAAAAAGTATGCACGTGGATATCTGGAAAGATGTTCTTCATCAACAGAAAACAGCATTTTCTGTCAATGAATCCTGGAAATGTTTTTTTTTTCCACTGATGGGTCTAAATGTGTTGCATATTTTCAGTCAAATGTGCAGGTGTAAGATGGGGAATACTTGGGTTGCCAACAGTATATGTGAAAAGTGTTGGGGATTCTGCACCTTAAGCATGCTGATCCTTCTAGGAAGACAGATGCATGTCTATGATAGTTTATTGTTTTATGACCCTTTCATTTCCTCCTTCTCTAAGAGCACACTCTTCTTTGTCTCTGGAGAGATCACCATTATGCTTCTTCTTCTCCTTTTCTCCTTTGATCGGAGCAGCATGACTTTCTAGCAAGCTGATAAGAAACTTTCTCTGCAAGCATGTAGACTATTTTCTACCTCATTTTCTTTGCAACATGAAGCTTTACCTGTGTATGAATATGCATATCATTTTGTAAGTAAATTTATCTTTTTTTTATATTACTCTAAGAACTTTGTCTTGGTTCTTTATTGGAAGACACATGGGGGCTGGAGAATTAAAAGTGGACTAGTTTGCTTTTTCTTGCTCATGCACTTTCTGCTGTGTTCACTTTGCTGGTGAGATTAAATCAATCTCTCCTATTTTCCTGAGCTTTCTAATGAATCTCAAGAAAAATTCCATCAAAAAGGACCCTGGGATTAACAACAACAACAACAACAACAACAACTTTATTTTTGTATCCCGCCTTTTGCCTTTAGGCAATCAAGGCAGCTCACAAAAGTTACATATAAAACAAACAAATCTATAGCAAGAACAATAACATAAAGACAATTTACCCCCCTTAAAATTACATATAATAATACACATATTTAAAATAGCTGGCGAATTCACACCAGTGATATAAAATGAATACCCTAACATTAAAACTATAACATAAAATATAGAATATAAAAACATAAACATAGAAACATAAAAAGAGGGAGAAGCATCCATTAAATGCAGTCTGTTCTATTCTATTGTTGATCAGACGTTGAACATGAGCCAACAGTGTGATGCCTCAGCAAAGAAGGCACATAATATTTTACCTTGCACCAATAGAACTATAGTTTCCAAGTCTAGGGAAGTAATAGTCTCACTATATTCTGTGCTAGCCAGGCCTCATCTGGAGTATTGAATTCAGTTCTGGGTGCCTCATTTTAAGAAGGATTAAGGCAGGTTGGAGTGAGCTCAGAGAAAGATAACAAGAGGTATGGAAGACAAAACATGTGAGGAAACATTGAAGGACAGCTCCAAGATATCTCATTATGTAGGTGCAAATATTCCAAAATCCAAAAGATTCTGAAATCCCAAACACTTCTGGTCCCAAACATTTTGGATAAAGGTATTTAACCTGTACATTTTTGGTATAATAAAACAAGTAATCATGATTTTAAGGAAGAAAGAAAAAAATAGCAAAAAGGAGTACATGATCTGGTCAACCCAAATACTAAAAAAAGAGTAGGAACAATTCAACCTCCTACTGCAATGTAATGATTCATACATTATATTGGTTGCAATCCTATTATTAGTGCCAACTACAATGGACTTATTGAGTCAGTAAGATTTATCCACATGTTGACTCATCATCCAACAATTGATTCAATTCTCTTTTGGACTAACCCATAGGTTTCAGACTATTCTGTCTCAAAGTAGTTGGCATTTTGGCAAATTTAATATTTCCAGCAAATTATTGGAATGAAACAGACTATTCAAATATTATTCCTGCCTCTTCTTTCCTGCCCACGGTCACTCGCTATGATGACTATACCTTCAGTATTAGAAACTCTCTGTCACGGTTTACCACTTGCTGGGAAATGCTGGGAAACACTGAAAGGATGGCTCCTCTCGCATTTGTGTCCTGTGGTGAGCTTCCCATAAACATCTGCTCATCCACTTGGCAAGCAGCATGGTTTTTGCTCTGATCCACCCAGACCCTCTCCTTCCACAGGAACTGTGCCATCTTATTCAGTTGTTGCAATCTAATCCATGTCACCGAACTCCTCGAGCATTTAGGCAGGCCCTTCAGTCTCCTGACACATATTCAGTGCTTTCTTTGCAAATTGCTTGCCTGGGTTCGCACTTTATTTCCTTCAAAGGGACCCGCTCGGCATGGTAGCTCTCAAGCCCCATCAAACAAGACAAGCTGCTGAGTGTCAGGAGTCTTGAGGAAGCGTTGGTTGAGCGAGTGGCAGATTCATCACACGGCAGTGTCCTTATACAAGGAAGGAGGCAATAAAATGCCCAAGAGCACCGCCTGGGGAATCAATTAATGTAGATGACCCTCATGAATAAGATGTGTGGCAGCTTCAGGGGACCATTCCCTGTCACCGCAGTGTCTACTAAGTAGCCTTTTATCGTGCGATTATTGCTTATTAGTAGTACTAATATTATCGTCCGCAGTTCTCTATCACGGTCTACGTTGGGTAACTTTATGCACAATTAGCTACATAGCAGAAGTGCTACAAAAGCCTCCTAGTGAATTGCCAAGATGCGTACCAGGGCACCGGCAAGGGTGTCCCAATGTGCATCAGGCTCTATTGAGGCAAATTGGCACTCCCTAGATGATGTCCAGATGGGCACAAGGAGTGTCTGATGCTCAATGGCAATGGTTACACATCAGTCCCAATGTGCATTGATCCCAATGTGCCATGGTTGCTTTGCTGGCTCCCCTACATAGTAAGGTCACAGCAGCCCCTTGCTGAATATGGATGTTGCAAAAGTCCACTTACATAAATGCACATAATGTACATAAATGCACACAACAACAATACTTACATAAATGTAAGTCCCATACTGAATTCCAATCATCATTATCGTCATCATTATCATCATCAGACGGAATCCTGTTGGGGACATATGTCTTCATAAATGGACTTAAGTATGTGGGAATTGGAATTGTTCAGTTGCATAGCATCCATATTCAGTAGAGGGCTGCTGTTACATTCCTATGTAGAAGAGCCAGCAAAGTACCTGATGGCACCGATAGGTGTTGGTCCTAATGTGGAAGAACATTTGTCAAGAAAAACCCATAATAGGATTGCCTTTTTGGTTGTTCAGGTGTGCCTTCAAGTCTTACAGCAACCCTAAGGTGACCCTATCACTGGGTTTTCTTGACAGAATTTATTCAGAGGGGTTTGCCTTTGCCTTCCTCTGAGGCTGAGAGTGTATGACTTGCCCAAGGCCATCCAGTGGGTTTCCATGGCCAAGTAGGGATTCGAACCCTGGTCTCCTGGAGTCCTAATCCAATATGCAAGCCATTGCACCAAGCTGGTCACCTTTGGGTTGTCATAAGTCAAAAAAGGCACACAACAACAACAACTGTTCAGTGGGATAGACTTTCTAGCAATTACAGAAAAGGTGAGGGAGAACCACTGAAATGTACTAAGAACACACGTATTGACACATATTTGGCAAGCCAGAGAGGGAGAGTTTCTATCTCCTGCCATATCAGATTTACTGGACTTAGAGGTCACAGACTCTGCCTTTGGAGAATGAATGTCATTTTCTCTTATTCCACTGGACAGCCTTCTGTGCCTGTATCTCTCATCAGAAGAATGATGTGAGTCAGTACTAGAGCTTGTAAAAGTGGCATTTTGGGCATTATTTTCTTGGACCTTGCACACTCTGAAAGTTGAAGGCTAAAACTCCTGCCATTGCAACCATTGACTGGGCATCATGGGAACACTTGTTTGTTCCACTTCTATCCCAGTCACCAATGAGCCCCAAGGTGATGTACATGACTCCCTATTTTATCCTCACAATGATCCTGTAAGGTAGGTTAGGCTAAGAGAGAATGAATTTCATGACTCAATGGGGATTTGAACTTGGATCGCCCAAGTCTCAGTTCAACAGTCTCGCCACTATATTTTGCCCATAAAACAGAGGAAGGAATGAGGAGAGAGAAAAAAAATGTGCCAGCACCTTTAAGACTAAGTGGTTTTTTTGTTTTCACGTGAGCTTTCGTGGCTATAAACCCACTTCTTCAGATTCAGTACCGAATGGTATTAAGGCTTCAGGCCTAAAGCGTATGTATACAGTTCTGGGAGTGGTACAGAATGCAATTGTTGGGTGGCTTCAAGTTGCTTCTGACTTATGGTGACCCTAAGACAAACCTATCCTGGGGCTTTCTTGGCAAGATTTGTTCAGAGGGGTTTGCCATAGCCTTCCCCTGAGGCTGAGAGTGTGTGACTTGCCCAAGGTCACCCAGTGGGTTTACATGGCCAAGCTGGGAATCAAACCCTGGTCTCCAGAGTTGTAGTCCAACACTCAAACCACTACACCACACTGGCTCTCTATGGAATGTAATGGGATCCAGAAAGATGCAAAGCATGTCCCTTGCCCCAAATGATGCCCATTTGTGACATAATGATATCAAGAAGGCTGAGCTTCCAAGTCCACTTCTTCAACTTACTCCTCTCTACACATTCTGTAGCCTTCTAAAAACATCAGATGAGATCTCATGTGAAGAGGATGAAGAGTAACTTTCCACTCAGAGAATAATGTGATGATTCTGCATTAATGAATTGCATCACTGCTCAAGTGAATGTGTGAATAAATGTGAAAAGTACCATTGAAAGGGAATTAATTGGGATTGTCTCTGCCAAATGAAGGCAGTTGGAAGGGAAGGGCAAGGAAACCAAGGCTGAGAGGGAGAAGGTTGGTTAATCTTCTTTATACAATGCTTCCCATGCCATCTAATATGCCAGGGACCAGTACCATATTTGTGTCTATTGGCTACAACTGTCTTTCCTGAAAACTTCACAAACCAGCAATGGATGGCTCATGGATCAGCACTGATCCACAGATTACTAGTTGCTTTGATTGTGATTTCCTGCATGGCAGGAGGTTGGACTGGATGACCCTCGTGGTCTCTTCCAACTCTATGATTCTATGATACTGGTCTAGTAAACTTACAGAAATGGAGAGGTTTGTCCCAGTTGCTTTTTGATTCACTGTAACTCAGTCTAACAGGAGCCAAGATGTTATATTGGTTTGAGTGTTGGACTAGGGCTGCATCTGGACTGCAGAAATAATGCAAGTTGACATCATTTTAATTGCCATGGCTCCATGCCATGAAATCCTGGGATTTGTAGTTTGTTATGGCACCAGGGCGCTCTGACAAGCTCGGCCACAAAACTACACATTCCAGGATTCCATAGCATTGAGCCATAGCAGTTAAGGTGGTGTCAAACGACATTATTTTTGCAATGCAAATGCAGCCCAGGACACTTGGAAGACCAGGGTTTGAATCCCCATTCAGTCATGGAGACCCAGTGGGGTGACCTTGGGCAAGTCACACTCTCTCAGCCTCAGAGGAAGGCAAAGGCACCCCTACCCCAACAAATTCTGCCAAGAAACCCCTGTGAGAGGGTCACCGTAAGTCAGAAATGACTTCAAGGCACCCAAGAACAACAGCAATGCTCAGTTTCTGCTGCCCTGCTATACTAGGAGCCTAAATTTATGTTTGTTTCCTGATGTCTTCTTAACAGAATATCACCATTCAGTTAGAATTCATCCTATTCCTCCTGCATGAAATTAGTGAAATTATTGAAACTCCTTGAATTATTGAACCCAGCAAGGATGCGAACGGTGACCGGGAGCTTAGGAAACCATTTGAGATGAGGAGGTTGCCACTAAGCCAAAGATGCCAGGGGGAAACCAGCGGAGGCCTCTGTCTGGTTGATGCAGAAACAGTTTTGTTTTGCATTCAGCATGAATCACCTTAGCTCCATCTTCTGATGAAAAAGCACCTGTCCTCCAAGGAAACAACAGGGAGATAGCAGAGAAGTCAAACCCCCAGTGGGCATCCATGCATCGAAACAGAAATGGGAAATAATTAAATACACACCCGGTCTTCAGTTTTACAACCATCCCTCTGCATAAAAGCAGGACTATATTGTCTTGGAAATGTAGACAATATGCTGTACTAACTGGACTCAGAAGAAGGTAGAGATTAAAAGCTGAAAGCTAGATTGACTTGGTCGATATGTTGTAGTTGTTGTTGTTGTTGTTGTTGTTGTTGTTGTTGTTATTGTTGCTATTGTGTACCTATCAGTCATTTCTGGCTGATGGAGACCCTAAAGTGCATCTATTATAAAGTTTTCTTGGCAAGTTTCTTCATGTGTGGATGTGTGCCGTTGCCATCTTCGGAGGCTGAGAGTGTGTGACATGCCCAAGGTCACCCAATGAGTTTTTATGCTCATGCAGGAGTTTGGACTCTTGTCTCCCAGAGTCATAGTTTTAGTTTTAAAAAAGCGATAAAGACGGATCTCTTCCAGCAGGCCTTTCCTGACTAGTTTTCCCGGCTTAAAGTGCAAGTTCACTCCTATCCCTACCTTCTGCCATATTTATAACTGTTCGCCTGCCTGCTATTACAACTCTGTAGCTGTATTATCGCTTGGTTTTTATTGTTTTAAAAAGCTTGATGTTTAATACTATTTTAAGGGGTGGGCAGGCTTTTTTTCGGGGGGGGGATTGTACATTGTGGTATTTTATTGTTGTAAGCTGCCCCGATTGCTTTGGCAGAGCGGCGGGATAGAAATAAATTTTATTATTATTAATTATTATTATTATTATTATTATTATTATTATTATTATCCAATGCTCAAACCACTACGCCCTTTTACATATCCTCCAATGTTTCACAGATGAAAACTGGTGCACATGGAGCTAAGCAACACCACAGTTTGGTCAAGATAGCAAAAGTTATTAAAGAGGAAGAATACCAAAGCTGGGGGAGGTTGCAGCAGTTTGCTTTTGCCTGAGTCTACTGGGAAGGGCAGGATTCCACCCCTCCTCTCCTCTCCTCTCCTCCCCTGCTGAACTCAATGAGTGCAAACTGCTTTTGCACTTTGAACTCAATTTGCAGCAACTCAAGTAAGCTGAGGACAAAGAGAGAAAATGGGATGGTGAGAGAAAAGCAGCTGAAACAGTGGGACAACAGAGGATTAATAGGGACTTTCCTTGTCAAATGGGGACCATTGGGGGGTAAGGAATTACTAAATTCTATGTAATATGTCCTTAAGTGGAGCATTACCTTTCTCACTTCTTTGCTTATGGGCTAAAATGTGAAATTTGCATTCAGCATGAATCAGCCCTGGTGGCGCAGTGGTTAAATGCCTGTACTGCAGCCACTCACTCATAAACCACAAGGTTGCGAGTTCAATACCAGCCAGGGCTGAGGCTCGACTCAGGCCTGCATCCTTCCGAGGTCGCTAAAATGAGTACCCAGATTGTTGGGGGGCAATCAGCTCACAGTTGTAAACCGCTTAGACATCCCATGTGCGATATGAAGCGGTATATAAATGAAGCTGCTTTGCTTGCTTTGCTTTGCTTAGCTCGATCTTCTGATGAGAAGGCTCCAGTCCTCTGTTTTGCTGTCAAAGAGCCACCATGGCATAGTGGTTTGACCATTGGACTACGATTCTGGAGAACTACTTTTCCATTTGGAACTGAATTTGCAGCAATTGAAGTAAGCTGAGCACAAAGGAGGGAAATGGGGGGAGGAGAGAGAAACTGGGACATTTGAAAAGCAGCTGAAAAAGTGGGACAGCAGAGGAGTAATTGGGACTGCCCCAGCCAAACTGGGACAGTTGAAAGGTATGCCCTCCTCATATATAGGTGCAACTCCCTCAATAGTGAGCAACAAGTTGGAGAAGACTGGCCTTGTGCATACAAGAGCTGTTGCCATCCTTGACACTCTTGAGTAAGGACAATGCATACAAGATAAATGAACTAACCTTCAGCTGGGACTGGTTCCAAAGTTTAAGCACATTCTTATTTACGCTGATACACCTCTGAGCAAGTTACACCCACAGTGTGTTGTAGGCTTTATTCTTTCTTATTACATGCAGCTTTCAGGTTTGTAATGTCAGTGTTTTGCCCCTCCCTTTGTAATTTTCTAGTCATATTATAGATTACCATTGCACTTTGTTTATTTTCCCCCAATTACACTGAGTCAATACAAGATGAGGTGCCGTTTTTGTGATTACAGTTACTGGCATCACCTTTGCTCCTTTCCGCAGAATTATTCAAGGGTGGGTAGGTTTCCTCTGCCTCCATTTATTTTGTTTCACCCCATCGCCACCCCTCACTGTTGCTTTGGCTATGGTCCCAATAAATCAATGGTGGTTCTGCTAAAATAGCTGCTTGTTAATTACAGTTTTATCACCGTTTGTCAGGAGCCAGGTGATGAATCAGCAACATGGTGAAAGACTGGAGTTGGAGAGATAATTTAGGTAGGATCTGGTCCAGGGCAATTGCAAGGCCAAAGTAATACAGGCACTACCACAGCCAAGGCAAGAAAATAAATGCTTCATTGAAAATGGCAGACTTAAAAAAAGAGCAAAGGAAACCAGAGATATGTAGCAGAGGTGGTAAAACAGGTATTTTTTTTATGCACACACACATGGTTTTGTGATTCCACACTGTATGGCTAGTTTTCTAGACACCAAAATTAGGCAAGGGTTGCATAAGGCTTGGAGGTGAGATATTGGCCACACCAGACAGGACAATTTAGGAGTCTGGGAGATGAAGAATAAATGCAATTCAGTGCCAAGGAAAGCCACTGGGTGATCTTGGGCAAGTCATACTCTCTCAGCCACAGAGCAGCATCAGCATCAGCATCAGCTTCATTTTTATATACTGCTTCATACCGCACTAAGTAGTCTCTAAGTGGTTAGCCAATTGCCCCCAACAAGCTGGGTACTCATTTTAGTGACCTCAGAAGGATGCAAGGCTGAGTCAACCCTGGGATTGAACTCACAACCTTGTGGTTTGCGAGTGAGTGGCTGCAGTACTGGCATTTAACCACTGCATGCATTGGATTCCATCTGATCTTGGATGCCAAGCAGAATCAGGCTGTTTAGGACTTGGATGGGAGACCTCCAATGAATACCAGGTGCTGTAGACTATATTTCAGAGGAAGGAATTGGCAAAACCACCTGTGAGTATTCCTCACCTAAGAAAACCTGATGAAATTCATGGGATCCCCATGTCAACAGGAGACTTGAAGGCAAATACACATGCGCACACACATCAGATCTTGTACAGATCAATGAACAGCTCCAGTTTTGTAACTTATGGCTGGTTGGTCTTATTCTGTCTTCTTCACTGCCAAAATTTCTTTTCAGGGCTTCAAGGGGCCAGTCCTGTCCTTGGTTGCAGCTTGTTGTGAAGTAACAGAGCTGACAAAGATTGCAGTTTGGATTACAAACAGTGGCCATGCTGTTTTCTAGCCCAACAAGTCAGTTTTCCAAGCTCTAGTTGCTTAGGACTGCAGGGCACTTTTAAGGAAAAATATTGGTCCAAAGTTGTCCCTGAGAACTGTCAAAATGCATCGTCTCATCAGAATCTATAAAGAGATAGACACTAGAGTTCAAAGAGGCTGGGATTGTGCATCAAGGCTGTTAATTAAATACTAAACCCATATAACATGGATCTGAATGGAAATAAAGGAAAATAATATAATTTCTTTGCCCAGGTGCTTTTTTATACCGCTATTCATTTGCTTTGGATGTTTTATCTGTTTAGATAAAACGTGTCAGCAGCTGGCAAGTAAGAGGGAAAATTGATGTAGCTTTGCATAAACTACCCTCCAAAGAGATCTCATAAATTAAAAAGCTCGAATGCGCAGTCCGCAGATCCATCTGGGATCAAGCCTATGTATGTTTACCCTGGAGTAAATTCCATTGAGACCAGTGGGATTTGCTTATGAATCGTCATGCTCTAAGGCTGTCATCCCATTCATAACCTGTTGGATGAAAATTTCATTGAATTCAGAAGGATTTTATTTCTATGTAGCCTTTTAAGAATAGCGCTAAACACAATCTGCAGTGCTTGAGTAAAAGCTTGCTTAATCTCATTTACTTTAAAGAGAGTGACAGATCAATCTACAAATTGGTTAAACTCAAACCACTGGAATTAAGACCGTTTCCTTGAGGCTAAATCCAGATACTCTGGCTTCATTGATTTCAATGCCAAGCTGGGTTAAATCTAAGTGTCCCAGTTTATTTTCTTCAAGGATTGGGGCAGCTGCAATGAGTGTGTTGATTAATGTATTTAGTATTGTGATATTTAGTACATCTATACCACCGTTCTTATTCAGTACATTGATACGGCGGCATACCTTTTTTCTATTTAGTATAATTATGTACAACCTTCTTATCACCATTGAAGCAAAGGTTGTATATAGAGGGGCAGCCTTTCCCAACACATTACTCTTCAGATGTGTTTGGTGGCAACACATTTCACCTCCAGCTAGCCAGGGATGATGGGAGTTTAAGTCAAACACAGCTGCAGTGTGCTGGGACGGGGAGCCAAGTGTAAGAGTGCCAAAGTAACTCCCATCCAACTTGTGACAAGACTTGGACCTGCTGAGATTCATGATCTGAGGGCACTATGTGTTTTTATGGTCAGTATGGCAACCACACAATTCCAGTCTTTGTTGTTGTTGCTGTGTGCCTTCAAGACATTTCCAACTTATGTAGACCCTAAGAAGAACCTTTCAGGGGTTTTTCTTGGCATGATTTGTTCAGAGGAGGTTTGCCTTTGCCTTCCTCTGAGGCTGAGAGCATGTGACTTGCGCAAGGTCACCCAGTGGGTTGCATGGCTGAGCTGGGAATTGAACCCAGGTCTCCAGATTCATAGTTCAACACTTCAACCACTATGCTATGCTGGCTTTCAATTTCAATCTTGCCCTCTTAATTTCTTCAGATGGTTGCACCCTCTACCCCAGGACACATATACCTGCCATGTCTAAAACAACTGAAATGCCTCTCTCATATATATATATATATATATATATATATATATATATATATATACCCACTCTCTTCCATTCCAGCATTCTCTGAAGATGCCAGCCACAGGTGCTGGCGAAACGTCAGAAAGAAACTCTTTTAGAACATGGCCACACAGCCTGAAAAACTCACATAAAACTACCTCTCCTAAGGCTTCATTACTTACAGTAAAAACATTTTGTTAAACTATGCTGATATATTGACCTCACCTGGAATATGGTGCCCGGTTCTTGGGCACTACCCATCAGGAAGGTTATTAACAAACTGGAATATGTCCAGAGAAAGGTGGCCAAGATGATCAAAAATCTGGAAACCAAGTGTGATATGAAACGACTTAGAGAGCAGATAGGTTTAGCTTGGAGAAGAGAAGACTGTGAGGTGACATGACTGCCATTTTTAAAATACCCGAAGCGATGGAGCAAGCTTGTTTTCTACTGCTCCAGAGACTAGACCATGAAGCAGTGGGTTCCAAAGACAAGAAAAGAGATTCCACCTAGGTATTAGAAAGAACTTTGTTACTATGGTCCAAAACACACTGCAGAAATCATCCCGCTTGAGTCCGCTTTAACTGCCCTGGCTCAGAGCTAGGGACACCTGGGAATTGTAGTTTATTGTGGCACCAGAGCTGTCCGACAGAGAAGGCTCAATATCTCACAGTACTACAGTTCCCAGGCAGTTAAAGCGGTCTCAAACTGGATGATTTCTGCAGTGTGCTTTGCACTGTGGCATGGACTGTCTTGGAGGATGGTGGACTTTCCTTCTTTGGCAATCTTGAAACAGAGGTTGGATGGGCTTCTTTCAGGAGTGCCTTGTCAAACTTCAAATCCAAGTGTTCTGTAAAATGGAGCCATGACAACTGAGGCACACTGGACCTGTTAATACAATTGCATATCTTTGATTCCACCCCCTTCAAGTGACTTTATATAGGATGATCAAACAGGTAAACCTTGCACAGGACTAGAAAGTATCCAACGCACAAGTGCAGCCTCCTGTCCAAACCCATTAGCCTACTTAGACCAGATGGAAGATGGTCAAGTGTAACCTACTGGCTTAATCTGTAGATTCAGATGATTCAGACAAGCAAGCCAAAGGGCAAGGTAAAGAAACCTGTCAGTCGCTAAGCAGTGTGACCTGGGGAACAACTCCTCCGCAAGGTCCTCCGCATGCCGTCATTTTAATTTGCTTAAGCTGCTTTTAATTTTGTGTGTACTATGCCTTGAATATAATAATGCAATCAGTGCAACAAGGGAATGAATAAAGCAGCCAATAAACCAAGTTGGATTATTGATTTAATATTGTATCCCAGGCAAGACTGCCACCCTGTGGCTACAATCCCTTCTGTCCATGGTTTTGATTTCCTTGGCCATTTCATCCAATTTAACCTCCAAGCTGCAAAGATTTCATGCTTCCCCCTGAGTAATAAGAGATTTTAGTTCTTTGGCAGTTACTTTGTCAAGTGGACTGATACTGATCTCCCTTTGAAATCCTCTCATATCAACCCAAATGGTGGAAGAGGAGTCTGCAAAGCAAAAAGCAGCGCCTATCTAAATTGTTGTGATGGAAGGACTGGGTTCATTCAGATCGCACACTAAGGGTCTTTGCAGACTGCCAGAAATAATGCAGCAGAAGTCCACTTTAACTGCCCTGGCTTAGTGCTAGGGAATCATGGGAACTGTAGTTTATTGTGGCACCAGAGGTCTCTGACAGAGAAGGCTCAATGTCTCAGAAAAAACTACAGTTTCCATGATTCCCTAGTATTGAGCCAGGGCAGTTAAAGTGGACTCAAGTTGCATTATTTCTGGCAGTCGGTAAAGGCAAGGATGCATCCAAACTGCAGAAATAATCCAAGTTGACACCAGTTTAACTGTCATGGTTCCATCCTATGGAATCCTGGGATTTGTAGTTTGCAGTGGCACCAGACAGAGAAAGGCTGAATATCTCACAAAACTACAAATCCTAGGATTCCAGAGCATTGAGCCACAACAGTTAAAAGCAGCGTCAACCTGGATTATTTTTGCAGTGTGGGTGAAGCCAAGAATACAGATGTGAGGAAAAACTGCCAGTCTTGATTTCACACTGCAGTTTTCCAAATAACTCTTGGACTTCTGGAAACCTTTTATAGTTGGAATCTCTCCCCCCCCCCCCCCCCGATTTTCTTTTGTTATTTGTATACTCTTGCTCTATTCACATTTTCCACAATGCATTTTCTGTAATGTACCCAGAGTGGATTTATTTATCTACTCTTCCCAATGCCTTGATTTCCCGACACATTGCCCACACAGATTAAAATGTGTTTGTGTGCATTTTTAAATGATATGCAGCCATTCATACGCCAAGATTTATGCATGGTTTCATGAGTACAGAATGTACTGCAAATGTGCACATTTCTGCAAGAAGGAGCACTTTGTCTCCCAGTGAATCTCAGCAGATGCAAAATAGCTAATTTCAGCAAGAAATCTGAAAGGGCCAAAATTATGTTCCATCTCTACACAACAGCCCCTGATGAGTTTCCTACCACAGATAATGAACATAACTGTTTCATCTCCCCACTGATGTCTACATTGATCCCAATCTTACCCATAGCAACTCAGAAGGAAGCCTGAAGGCATGCTACACAGCTCTTGTTGTTGTGCGCCTTCAAGTAGTTTCCGACTTATGATAACTCTATCATGGGGTTTTCTGAGGCTGAGAGATGCCCTGGTTTTCATCTATGAAAAGTTGGAGGGTATGGAAGCATGCATGGTGTAGTGGTTTGAGCATTGGACTATGATTCCGGAGACCAGGGTTCGATTCCCTGCTTGGCCATGCAACCCAATGGGTGACCTTGGGCAAGAGACATGCTCTCAACCTCCTCTGAGCAAATCTTGCCAAGAAAACCCCATGATAGGGTCACCATAAGCTGGGAATGACTTGAAGGCACACACCACACACACACACAGAGAGACACACACACACGGGAGCAGGAATTAAAACCTGAAGTCATCTTCCCACTCTAGCTGCCACTGGGTACCATCAAAAGAATACCACCGGAAGCAACAAGTGACCAACTTACTCCAAGAAAAGCTCCCGCCAAATGGACTCCTTATGGCAGGGGTAGGCAACCTAAGGCCCAGGGGCCAGATGCGCCCCCCCCCCGAGGCCTTTGGACCGGCCCCAGGCCAGTCCTGCCGCTGCCGTCCCCTGCCGCCGCCCGCCATGATGATATTGATTATTGTTGTTATTATTTGTTCTTGGGGTTTTCTTGGCAAAATCTCCACAGGGGGTTTGCCATGGCTTTTCTGGGGCTGAGAGAGTGTGCATGCATATTTTTTAATTTTTTTAATAAAAATATTTATTTATTTATTTATTTATTTATTTATTTATGGTGCTTCGGCCTCCCAATTGTCGGAGGGGCAGCAACCTGGCCCCCGGCTCAAAAAGGTTGCCTACCCCTGCCTTATGGGTTTTAGCACCTAGCCTGATCCTCCTAAACTCTGCCTGAAAAAGATGAAAGATTGGAGATTATTTGCCTATATTTGCCTACAGGGCAACATTGGAGAATACTTGCCCATAGGGCAACCATACTTGCCCATAAGGAAACATTGGAGAATACTTGCCCATAGAGACACATAGGGGAATGTTTGCCTCTAGGGAAACATTGGAGAATACTTGCCCATAGGGAAACCATACTTGCCCATAGGGAAATATTGGAGAATACCTGCTCATAGGGAAACATAGGGGAATATTTGCCTATGTTTCCCCTAGGGAAACCATACTTGCCCATAGGGAAACTTTGGAGAATACTTGCCCATAGGGCAACCATACTTTCCCATAGGGAAACATAGAGGAATATTTGCCTATAGGGAAACATTGGCAAATACTTGTCCATAGGGAAACATTGGAGAATACTTGCCCATAGGGCAACCATACTTGCTCATAGGGAAACATTGGGCAAGTAAGGTTTCTCTATGGGCAAGTAATTTCCCTATTGGGGTGGGGGGAAGTATTCTCCAATGATTCTCTATGGGCAAGTACTGTCATTTGTTCTGCTACGTCCCTGCTTTGATGGTGAGTTCCTGCATGGCAGGGGCTGGGACTGGGTGGCCTTTGCAGGGAGGTGTGTGTGTGTGTGTGTTTCTCTTCCAGCTCTATGGTTGCCTGCTTCTCTGCTTGCATCGGGCGCTGGCGCCGCCTGCTGGCCGAGGCTGGCATTTCAGGACCCTGGAGAGCGAGCCTCCTGTGCCTCCGCAGCAGAGGAGCAAGCGCTGGGGAGGGAAGAGGAGCCGAGGCCCAGCATTGCAAGGGGAGCCTGGCCAGCTTGTCTCCCGGACTGCAAGCCCAGGGAGCGCAGGATTGCCTAGTGGTGAGTGCAGAGCAACTGGGGAGGAAGGGGGACCCTTTTGCAAGGCATCCCTTTTTTTTTTGCAACAGCCAGAGCCTTTGCAAACAGCTGGAGAGGGCCCAGAAGAACAGCTGGAGAGGCCTCTTCTGGCGTGTCCGGGATCGGAGGAGGACGAGGCAAGCTCAAAATGTAGGGCATGCCAGGAATAATAATAATAATAATAATAATTGGAGGGCATGGCTGCAGAGAAAAGCTGCAAAGGCTCCTGGAAACAGAAATGCAGGCATCTGAGTCGAGGGCTCAAAATGGAGGAGGTTGGGTGTTTTCTTTTTTCTTCTTCCTGGGATCTCCTCTGGAGAGGAAGGTGAAATGGAGGACGTGTCCTGGGAAATGGAGGACACCCGACCAGCCTGGATGGCGCAGCATCGCAGGCCTTGGGGCGGGTTCATCCTTGCCAGGGATCTTTCTTTGCAAGCATCCTTGCAAAAGCGATGGCTTTCTTGGAAAGGAGAGAAAGGGCCAAGAGGCATCTTTCTCTCCCCATCCCTAGTCTCTAGTCTCTTTTCTGGCTACCTCCATCTTTGCAGAGAGAAAAGATACTGTGCTAGGTGTGTTTGGGGATTGCATTTGCAGATCGGCTTCCCTTCCTCTGGGATTTTGGCAGCTGGAGGTCTTCTCTCCTTCGTCCCCATCTTCCCCTTGTGTATGTCTTTGTGGCCTGAAAAAATTAAACATTTTAGCCTGGCTAGGATCTAAAAGAGGTCAAATGCATGGCTGCCTTTGGATCATAGAATCCTAGATTTGGAAGAGACCACAAGGGCCATCCAGTCCAACCCCCCTGTCATGCAGGAACTCCCAATCAAAGCATCCGCGAGGCCTTCTGGGGGTCAGCAGCCTGCCAATGTGTTGGCTCTCTGTTGTTGTTGTTGTTGTTGTGTGCCTTCAAGTCATTTCAGGTCTATGGTGACCCTAAAGCAAGCCTGTCGTAGGGTATTCCTGGCAAGGTTTGTTCAGAAGGGGTTTTGCCAGTGCTTCCCTCTGAGGCTGAGAGGATGTGGCTTGGCCAGCATGGATTCGAACCCTGGTCTCCAGGGTCATAGCTCAAACCACTACCCACACTGGCTCCCATTTCTCTAGTGTTTTCTTTATGCTATGGGATCCCCACCCTCCCCATCAGAAATCCCTTAAGTGTAAAAAAATATTCCCAAAAAGACCTCAATAGTTTATGAAGCCATCTGTTTGGAGGGCTTTTGTTGGAGAGCATTAGATCAGCACCTGCCCAAAGGCAGATTAAGCATTGGCCTCCCAGATTATTGACGAACTACTGCTCCCATCATGCCTCACTGTTTGCCAGACTGGCTAGGGCTGATGGGAATCAATGTTCAATGACCTCTGAAGAGCCATTGGGTTCTCCAACTGCTTCTTCCAAGACTTCTTGCAGACATGGCTGAGTTTTTTTCCCCATAGCAGAGGGGCAGCTGACACACTTTGGGTCTTTTAAAAGAGCTGTCGGAGGTGCTGAACTTATTTTAGGGGTAAAATTCAGCACCTTGGATAGCACCTCAACACGCATCTGAGGAAGTAGACTGAGCAAATGCACCTGAGGAAGTGGGCTTAAGTATACAAAAGCTCGTGCTGTCAACTTCTCAAAGGTGCCACAAGATCCCTTTGCTTGGATAGCACCTGTAAACTAAATCCAGGAGTGGATTTGCCAATCCCTGCCACAGGAGCGACCATATGGGAATGCTTTGTGGAGGGTTTATCTAGTATGTTGTTGTTGTTGTGTGCCTTCAAGTCGTTTCTGACATATGGTGACCCTAATGTGAAACTATCACAGGGTTTTCTTGGCATGTTTCTTCGGAGGGGGTTTGCCATTGTCTTCCTCAGAGGCTGAGAGCATGTGGCACACCCAAGGTCATCCAATGGGTTTCATGGCCAAGCTGAGAATCAAACCTTGATCTCCAGAGTTGTAGCTCAACACTCAAACCACTACACCATGCTGGCTCTCTCTAGTATATTATAATAACATTTGTATCCCACTTTGTTGTCCTATGAGTTCAAGGGGGCTTGGTTGGCTTTACTCCTTTCCCATTTCCCCTCACAATAGCAGCTGGAAAGGTGTCCAGAGGAGGACAACCAAAACAGTGAAAGTTCTAGAGGCCATGTCCTATGAACATGAGTCAACAGTGTGATGCGGCAGCTAAAAAGGCCAATGCGATTCTAGGCTGCATCAATAGAAGTATTGCATCTAGATCAAGGGAAGTAATAGAGCCACTCTATTCTGCTCTGGTCAAGCCTTACCTGGAATAATCCTGTGTCCAGTTCTGGGCACCACAATTCAAAAAGGATGTTGAAAAACTGGAGCGTGTCCAGAGGAGGGCAACTAAAATGGTGAAGGATCTGGAAATCATATCCTGTGAGGAGAGACCCAGGGGAGCTGGGTATGTTTAGCCTGGAGAAAAGAAAGTTAAGATGTGATATGATAGCCATGTTTAAATATTTGAAGGGATGCCATATTGAGGATGGAGCAAGCTTGTTTTCTGCTGCTCCAGAGAATAGGACACTGAGAAATGAATTCAGTCTACAGAAAAAGAGATTTCACCTAAACATTAGGAAGAACTTCCTGACAGTAAGAACTGTTCGACTGTGGAACAAACTCCCCCAGAGTGTGGTGCAGTCGCCTTTTG
Organism: Phrynosoma blainvillii; assembly: GCA_026167975.1. NCBI lineage: Eukaryota > Metazoa > Chordata > Lepidosauria > Squamata > Phrynosomatidae > Phrynosoma > Phrynosoma blainvillii. Next base: position 23,090,112 of record JANUYF010000010.1, on the reverse strand, counting down.
GGGGGATTGTTAAACAGAGTCTGGATGGCTGTCTGTCGGGAGTGCTTTGATTGTGTCTTCCTGCATGGAAGAATGGATTTGGACATGGTGGCCCTCGGGGTCTCTTCCAACTCTGTGACTCTATCTTTTTCTGTCTACCTAGCCCTATGTGGTGCATCTGTGTTGTTAATTTCCTTGAAGTTGGCTTCAATTTATGGCAACCCTATGAGAAGCCTTCAAGAGCCCCTGTTTTGAGCTGCTGTACTCAGGAATAACATCAACTCATTTGAGATGCCCTGCTGGAGAAGAGGGCTGAGGATCCCATGGACAGCCAAAAGGACAAATAAATGGGTCCTTGAACAGATCAAGCCAGAAATCTCCCTGGAAGCCAAGATGACCAAACTGAGACTGTCATACTTTGGCCAAATCATGAGAAGTCACGACTCATTGGAAAAAACAATAATGCTGGGAAATGGGGAGGGAAGCAGAAAGAAAGGAAGGCTGCATGCTAGATGGATGGACTCTATTAAGGAGATCGTGGGTATGGGTTTGCAGGAACTAAGCAGAGCAGTGGAGGATAGGGAGTCTTAATAATAATAATAATAATAATAATAATAATAATTTCTATCTCGTCCCTCTTGGAGATGTCTCATCTACAGGGTTGCCATGAGTCGAGATCAACTTGAGGGCAGTTATCAAAACAAAAAACGCAGGTCTTGCAAGCTCAAGGTAGTTGTAGCTTCCTGATGAATTCAATCCATCTGTAATGTGGTCTTTGTCTTGTCCTACTGCCTTCCACTCTATGGCTCATTTTTGTCTTTTACAATGAGTCATAAGTCAGAAATGACTTGAAGGCACACAACAATAACGTTATCATTTCATGATGGGTCTGAAGTTTGAAAGCCTGTCCAATCATTTTGGCTTGTAGTGAGAATTGGGGCTTCGCTTGCTCTTGGACCAATTTATTTTTGTTTTTGGCAGTCCGTGGTTTCTGTAGAAGTTTCTGAGAAAGAGTGAACCTGCCGAGTCCCAATCCAACACTCTGCTCCCAACAATAGTTCTCACTGACTTCAAGTACAGATACACATGTATTTGTGTGAGTCTGTTGCGTTGTAAAGGCGTCCTCGGGTATGGATGTGCGCATGTTTGTTATGACCAAACAAATAAATAAATTATCTCTCAGCATAAGTTCTCAACATGGAAAAAGATCAGTAAATAGTACGGATGAGAGTTTCAGCCCAACAATATCAAGAGGGCCACTGGTGGCTTACCCCTCTTCTAGAAAGAGGGTTAATACAAATTTGATCAGACGTCATCTGGAGTATGATGTCTAGCTTTGGGTTCCAAAGTGTAAGAAGGATATCAGCAAGTTGGAATATAGGGAGAAGATGGTGTCAAAGAAGATAAAGCGTCTGGAAAGCTAAGGGTCTTCAACACTACACAACTGCAGCACTATGATTCCACTTTAACTGCCATGGTTGCATCCTGTGGGTTCCTGGGATTTGTAGTTTAGGGAGGGATAGTTAGAATTCTCCACACAGAACTCTAGTGCCTTACCAGACTACAAACCTAGGATTCCACATGATGTTGTCATGGCAATTAAAGTGGAATCATAACACTATCACTGTGCATCATGAAAGAGTCCCAAGTCAAGAGAAAAATGGTTGATGAAGCTGGGTATGTCTAACCTGCAAAAGAAAAGAATGAGAAGTGACAGGCATTTTCATTTACCTGAAGGACTGTCACATGGAAGCTGGAGCAAGCTTGGTTTTTGTTGCCTCAGAGCGGCAAGAAAGAGGGCAAGGATGGAGTCATCATGGCCTTCCAAGGGAGTTCTAGTTCTCTTGAAACTGCCAGGAAGGTCATCTCCTTTGTTCCTACCAAATGAACCTGAGAAGGTGGTGGGATGGAGAGAAGATCTCTTGAAGATCTCAGAGTGCTAATGGATTCATAGAAGGAGATGTGATCCTGCAAATAGCCTGGACCCAAGCTTCATAGCACTTTATAGGCTCTTTGAGAGAATGAAACAAATAACAAGGATGCCTTGGAGATAAACACAACCCTTTACGGTTTAAGTACATGCCCATGCTATTTCACAAAAAGCAGATAATGGTTTGCATTAAACTATGGCTTCTGTTACTTATTGATGACATCCAAATGTTGAATCTTGCTGTTGTTAGTCATCTGCCAAGGCCAGTTTGGGTTCCCAGATACATTCAAGCCCAATTCTACATATGTGTCATTTTTTGCTTGAGCTCAATGGGATGGGCCTCCAAAGAAATGTTTGTGCAGTTGCTGTTCATATTTATTTGATGCCCCAGGATTTCTCCTTCTTAGTGGTGTTAAGAACAATGGTGGCTAGTAGTTCCTATGTTGGTGGGGTAGTGGATCCATTTTGGGGTTTAGATTAAACTTTAAGGGAGTTGTTCACAGTGCGAATCCTATTTTTTTATGGTGAGAATTCAACACCTTGGAAAGCTCCTAGGGCCAATAACAAGCTCACTTAACCTACCTCACAGGGTTGTTGTGTTAGTGGGGAAGAAGGAGTTCTCTTTTGATCCTATGGGAGGAAAGATGAGACCAAGCATGGTGTAGTGCTTTGATTATGACTGTGGGGACCATTCAGCCATGAATTGGCCAAGTCACACTCTCTCAGCCTCAGGGGAAGTCAATGGCAAACCACCTCTGAACAAATCTTGTCAAGAAAATCCCATGATAGGATTGCCTTAGGGTCACCATACGTTGGAAACGAGCCGAAGGCATACAACAAGAAATGAGAAAAGTGAGAAACCATAGTTTGTTTATCCCATTGCTATTGTTGTTAACTGTCCTCGAGTCTATCTTGACTCATGGCAGCTCTGTAGATGAGACATCTCCTACTAAGACTCCCTATATTCCACTGCTCTGCTTAGGTCCTGTAAATTCATACCCATGAACTCCTTAATAGAGTCCATCCATCTAGTATGCAGTCTTCCTCCAAACCAGGATTGTAAGCCATGTTCAAACAGTGGACAAATTACAGTTTGTGCAAACCAGGAGTGGAAGGTTCAAACTGTTGCATGCATGGAAAGAAGGAAGCATGTGATTCAAGGCCTGTGGTCATGTCAACACCAAACAGGATTTAAAGTGGGATCACAGTAGCTTCAAAATCAACTGCCCTCTAAACCCTCCAGAAAGAACCAAACTGTTACCTAGACCAGTGTTTCCCAGGCTATCTGATGTGGGGTACCAACAATTATGGCTTTCCAACATGCCAGGGACTGGGACTCAAATTGTACCCATTGGGACCATGATGTTGAGTTGCACTGGCCTAAACAATATAATGGGGGGAAAAGGATGTATAGTCCTCTGTGAAGAGTGGACTGCTCTCGTCTTTGCATTTGTGGACTTCCTAGTTGGAAAACACAATCAGAAGCTTGGGACTGCAGAATGGTCAGCTCTTGAAAAGCTGATCTGGTCTTTGTTGTATAGCTCTTCCGAATCTTTCTCCCAGCCTGCAGATCTCCTTCTGGGGATTAAAGAGGGTCACTGTAGGTCAAATGTAGGTGATTTAGGAAGCGCCAAAGGCTAAGTATATCTGTCCTACATTCCACAGCCTCTTTTTACATCTCAGGCTAAAGCTGGTTTGTTTATCAGCAGGCGCCTGAGGGTCTTAGAAGCCAGTTAAATCTGTCTCTAATGGCTTTGCTAGTAAGATGCTGTTATGTTTTCATCCACCTCTATTGCAGTTCTGCAGTCTTCTCCCACTTCTGTGATAGCAGGCAGACATACCTCAGTTAACAAAGCCTCTGACAAAGAAGCTGCTTTTGACAAAGTCTTTTTATACCTGTCCAGCCCTCCTTTTACTTCCCATCCTCTGTCTAGATTCAAGGTTTTTAACAGCATTGGCATTGGGAGGATGGAAAAAGAGGGCTATAGAAACACAAGGTAAGGCAAGGTAAATAGCGGTTGCCTCCAGCACTACAGTAGGCAGTCTCTGCACCAGAGGATAAATGGACATAAATTGGACATTAGGAATGGGAATATACAGAAACCAGTTGCAGAACACTTCCTCGGCACCCCATCTTGGACCTCAGGACAGTAGTCCTTGCACAGAAACACTACAAGGGAAGATTGGAAAGAGAAACAGCAGAACTGGAAACTCCAGTCCATCAATGAAGGCAATGGTTTCCTGGCACACTACTAATATAATTGTTGTGGTTGGTAACTGCCTTAGAAGTGACTTCAACTCATGGCAACCTCATGAATGAGACATCTTTAAGACCCCCTGTCCTCAACTGTTCTGCTCAGGTCCTTCAGGCTCAAGGCCATGGCCTCCTTGGTTGAGTCTAACCATCTGAAATGCCATCTTCCTCTCTTTCTACTGCCCTTCACCTTTCCTAGCATTATTGTCTTTTACGGGTGGATAGACTCAATCAAGGAAGTCACAGCACTGACTTTGCAAGACCTGAGCTGGGCAGTGGATGACCAGGGTTTTAGGAGGCCCTCCATACTTTGGATTGCCGTAAGTTAAAGTCAATTTGATAACAACACCAAACCTTACAAAGAAAGAGTATGGGCCTTGAAGTTTGCCATTGATACGTAGCACTTGGACAACAGACTGAACAGGGAGGCATGCTAGTCACCTGGTCATAGACTTCTTCACTAGGCTAAGATGGATAGCATCTTTATTTAAGTTATAATACTTATTTCCAAATTTGCGTTCAGGTATATAAATCAGCATATGCAAGGTGGATGGAAATTTATGCCTTTATTTTGGAAGGCTTGTCAGAAGGCTAAGCAAGTCCTCACTGGTTCTCTCCAGCAAGCATGGAACAGATGGAAATGTTTAAGTCCATCCAGATGTGAACAAGTCCAATGCCACCTAGTGTCTAAACATGTATCGTGACACTATCCACTTATATGTCTCCTAATTTCTTTCAGCTTTGGTGGTGGTGTGAGGAGTTATTCTGCGTCGTCGTGAATAAGGCCTGGTAGACACCATGGGAGGTAAGATAATAAGATTTCTTTCTTAGTGGAATCTTTCCTCGTGTGAATAGGTTAAGCAAGGCCTAACCCTTTATCAATGGAGATTGCTGGCTTTGATGTCAACGGATTGTAATGAATTCACTCTGGGCTTTAGGCTGTTGCTGTCCAAGGTGCTGAACACTGTCTCTAGCATAGGCTTGGTACCTTGGATGGCTCCTGTAAAACACTGGCCAGAACCTGTAATAGATTGACCAGCCCACTGACATTGGAGCTGTTCCCTTTTTCCTGTGATAACAGGGCTGAATCTATTTCATTTCATCTTCATTCCCATATTTCAGACCTGAACTAGGATGATGAATTAAGCAGAATCGTTGACGAAACAATTCATGACTTGCCTGCGTTTGTCGGTAGAGTTGCCTCAGACAGAGTTCCCTCTTTCATAAGAATTCACAATAGCTGATGGTCCAAAATAATAGTGACAAAATGTTGCTGTATGAAGAGCATTGTTCATTGTTCCTCTTCATAATGCTTCATTTCATCCTCCCTCCCCATTTTTTCTCATGCTATTCCATCAAATAAGGCTGGCACCATTACATGCACATAGAGAGTGAAAGAGCATACTACAGTTCTAGAAGTCTGGTATCCCTTCAACTGTCCTGGGTCCATCCTACCAATTTTAAATCCTTTGCATGAGAGATCTGGTGTATTTCCTTGAATTACAGCACAGTCTTTTTCATACTACCCAGAATTTCTTTCATACTACCCAATTCTTTGATTCTGCTTTGTCAACCAAGGCTCCATCCTACAGAATTGTATATTAAGCCATAGAAGAGGCAGAAGAAAGAGGAAGTCAAAGAGAAGAGGAAGAGAAGATTGAATTTTGAAGAAAGACAAACCTTTTGCATATACAAAAGAGTGAATTTTATTTAAGAAAAGAACAATGTATGTTGGTGATTAAAATGATTTTTTAAAAAAAAATTCAGGTCTCAGGGAACTCTGACATAAAAATGAGAGGTCCCAGGGAACCCCTGAATAAAAATGGTATCTACAATGTCTCGTATAGCTTTTTCAAAAGTTTATTCTCTTAAAAAATCACAATCTCTCATGGAACCCCTTGCAGCCTTTAATGAAATCTATGAGTTTCAGAGAGCCCTGGTTGAGAAACTTTGGATTATGGGTTAAAAAACAGAATGGAAGAGAAATATTAAAAAAGTTAATGGAACTGTCAACGAATGTAGAATTGAGGAATGAAAAACCCACACAACCAGGCAGAACTTCCCAAAAATAGATTACTTTCCGAGGCTCATGTCAAAATGGGTTTGCATTAACACAGACTCATGGCCATTGTAGTTTCAGAGGAATTACAGGAATGGCTGTTTGGGAGATGACAAAGTATAAAGACCCAGGATAACATTAACCATATACCATGAAATATGAAATGTACTGTGAAATGTACAATTTAAATCTATGGAGAAAAATATCTACTGGTCTACCTCAGTGTTTATAATATGACAATACAACAGAGTTGTTATGGCCAGATCATATAACAGTTACCTTTTTTGGACTACAGGTCCCAGGGTGGTTGTAGGATTCTGGGATCTGTAGTCTATAGCTTTTCCAGCCTCTGGTTATAAGTATTCCCAAGATAACAGCTACATTCAGATGTAACATGAAACTGTTAATTTTAATGCCTGAACCAGAGCCTACACACAAACCATGGTTTGTTTGGTGAGAAGAAACTGGTTTGGAAACCATGGTTTGAAGCTGGTTTGTCCATCACAGTTTGTGTAAAGTGTGCTTGGATTTATAGATCAATCATAGTTAGGGCCATTGATCTACCACAAGGTGCTGATACATTATTGAGATAGGAGTGAACTTGTGAAAACAAGCATGCTTAGCTGATAGAAAACAAAACCTGAGTCTGAACCAGCAAACTATGGTGTAGGCTCTTAAATACAGAAAAATAAACACATACCATGGTTTTGTGCCTAGCTTTTCTATAAATTCAACATGTGCAAGAGATGGGTAAATAGTAAATATTACCATTGTTTCTAACACAGTGGTTTCCATTGAGGTTTGGTTCTAGAACTCGCCATAAATAGCAAAATCCATGGATGCTCAAGTCCCATTATATACAATGGCATGGTAAAATGGTGCGTCCCTTATATAAAACAGCAAAATCAAGGTTTGCTTTTTGGAATTTTTGTGCGTGCGAATATTTTGAAACCATGGTTGGTTGAATCTGTGGATACAGAGGCCTACTGTATTTATACATGTTTTATATTTCAACATACAAGCGCTTTATATTTTGACATGTTTTGACCTTTTAAACTGTTTTGGTGTTTATCAATGATTGGTTTTAATGGTCTTATTGCTTAGTTTCTTTTCCGTAATACTGCTAGCAGCTTGAGTGCTGTTTTTAGCAGAAAAGCAAGAGACAAGAATAATGAAAAAAATATATATTCTATTTGTGAGAGGGAAATGAATGAAAATGCAAAATCCTCTGGTTTTTTTTGTTTACAGAAAGAATGAACAATTTCCCCCCTCTCCCTCGATTCATCCCCTTGAAGCCATGTTTTTACCAAGATTTTGATGAAGAGATCCCACCGCTACACCGAACCACAGTCAAACGCCTTTACTACCTCTGGATGTGTGAGTTGTGGGGTTTCATGGGTAAAAAGGGCATTGAGGGCAACTTACAGAAACCCTAGAAAACTTGGTTAATAGTCAGGAATTCTGGGAGCTGAAGTCCATAATATCTGAGCAACCAAAGTCTAGGATCCATTGAGAGTCTAGCTCAGTGGTTCCCAAACTTTGGTCCTCTGGGTGTTTTGGACTTCATACTCCAGAAGTCCTAGCCACCTTTTTTGCAACCAGTTCATGGATCCTGTAAAAACCATCCCTGGATCCCCTAGAGATCCACAGAGTCCATGTTAACAACCATTGCACAGGACTAGCAGTCATTTTACAGTAGGGCTTGAAAACAGCCCCACGGGTGTGGGATTTTTGTTGAAGGAAAGAATGTTAGCCTCCTTCCCTGCTTAACATCATCATAGTCTAACTGCCTCCCATGCACCTGTAATTATGCACACATTGTTGTTGTTGTGCATCTTCAAGTCATTTCCGACTTAAGGCAACCCTAAGGTAAACCTATCATGGGGTTTTCTGGTGTGACTCACCCAAGGTCACCCAGTAAGTTTCCATGGCCGAGCAAGGAATCAAACCCTGATCTCTAGAGTTGTAGTCCCAAGCTCAAACTACTATACCATGCTGTCTCTCACATATACATATACATATACATATACTCTCTCACATACACTCATGCCTCCACATTTGCAGCTTTGACTTTTACAGAATTGATTATTCATGGATTTTATTAATATGTTCTCTCTAGGAATATCTTGGTCCTCCAGCGTAACTTTAGGGTCAACTTTACCCAAAAGTTGCACTGAAGGACCTAGAGATTCCTGGAGAGAACACTCCACTAGGCATTTGCAGCTCCTCTAGCGCAATTCTATGCTCAATGTCCGGCAGATGTTGACCACAGAGTTGCACTGGAGGACCTAGAGATTCCTAGAGAGGTGTTCTCTCAGGTAAAAACATAGTGTTTGTGTTATTTGCATTTTTTCCACATTCATGGGGGTCCTGTGCCCCTAACCCCAGAAGATGTGGGGGAATGAGTGTACATACATAAAAAGCACATTAATTGCTTTAATGAGCCTATATTCAAGATTGTCCTTGCATTAGGGCAAGGTGATTATGCTTTCTTAGTATTAGCTCAAGGGAGGTGTCTGGTAGAGCTTTTTTTGTACAAGTGCAAGCACCCAGTTGCAAAACCAGTTCATTAAGTGGTTGCACCATCTCTTCCCGCAGTTGGTACAGTTGCTTTGCGCAAACACTTGTGAAGAAGTGTGATCCAGGGAAACTATGCTGCAGGGGATTTGGCATGCATTTAAGCAGAAGTGATTGATTCTTGATTGACAGGGAGTTTTTAGTTGGCCATTCCTCTCCCACCCTGGCCTGTACTTCTTTTTTCCCCATTCCTTTGCACAGGTACTTCTGCCTTTCAGTTTTTCAGAACTCACTTGTGACATGCAATTAAAAAACTGCGAAGTGCTTCATTAAATCTCCGAACTGTTGCTCTCAAAGGGTTTTCTGCAGCTTTAGCCTACCTGTCCCTTACTGAGTTATCAGCATCTTTTGCTTTTTCTTCTCTCCTTCCTTTCCTTGCTTTCTCTTTCTCTCTCTCCCACTCTCTGTCTCTTTCTATAAATGTGTTTGCAGTGAATAGCATCACCTTGGCAGTGAATCTGATTGGGTGTCTTGCATGGATGATCGGAGGCGGTGGAGCGGTTAACTTTGGACTGGCAATTCTCTGGCTTATTCTCTTTACACCCTGTTCCTATGTCTGCTGGTTTAGACCCATTTACAAAGCCTTCAAGTAAGTGGCAAACTACACCTTCTCTCTCTCCCCTCTTCACTCCTTTTGCCTAAATTCTTCTGCAGTCCAGTATGTCTTCCACATCCACTTAGCCATTAACATCTAGGGTTGCCAGATCTCAAGACTTGGCCCTCCATTTTTCGTGGCTTATCTCCAGGTGGGAGACAAAGACTCACATTCTCCAGTTTTGAGCAGCTCAGTTCCAGGCAAGAGAAGAAAGGCTTTGTGTAAATCTCCGGCTCAGTTAGTAGAGCACCAGCTTGCTACAGTTTCCAAGGCTAAGCACTATAACCTCCGGAATGGATCAAGGAATATGCCGTAAATCTATCTACTGTTTATGACGTATACCACAATATGTGACTGCACAATAATCAAACGTATACCCACTATATGTTGTGGCAGCATCCTTTCCTTCCCCAAACCTATTTCTTCCTGGAGACTGATCTCATCTTAACTGGGCTGTCTGATGATGGGTCTCTTGCAAAGTCCAGGCGAGATCTGGCTGCTGCTCAAAAGCCTTCCAAATGTGAGCAGAGCTAGGAAACAAGTCATTTTTCTAATGTGTTACTTTGGTAACTACTTTTTGCAGTAACAAGCGGGAACAGAGTTCCTACTTGTAACAGCCCTGGCTTCAGTCGTTTTCAGTGGAATCAGAATGGGTAGTTTGCTCATTACTCATTGCTAGTTCTGTTTTCTGACCCTTTCTGAGCAATGGGAGGCAGAGGAGGAAGGGTCACATTAGTGGTTGCCTTATGCTACAGCAGGGAAGGTTTATTTTCTACTGTCTTTTGCAGTGTTTTCAAGAATTTCCATGGTGCCATATTAAAACTGACCACTTGGGGGAAACAGAGAGCCTTTCCTCTGTATTTTCCAGTGACATCCAATGCCACAATAGTACCAATAATCGTGAATAGTTAGTAACAAATAACTTAGCAAGTTACCTTTCTAGATTGCAGTAACAATAGCAAGCAATAACCTCCCATGCAACCAGAGTAATGATTAAAGTAATTAATTCCTTTTTTAAAAGAAACATTCTCAGCTATGGGATTCAGGAAGGCTTTTGTTTGTCTTTGGGATTCAGTTGTTGCTAACAGTAAGGCAGAAGGCAGTGATGATGGTGTCTTCCTTTTGTAGGACAGACAGTTCCTTCAGCTTCATGGCTTTCTTCTTCACCTTCATGGCCCAGCTAGTGATCAGCATTATCCAGGCAGTTGGGATCCCTGGCTGGGGAGTCTGGTAAGTGTGAATCCAAAAGCATTCCTGGGACTCTTTTGCTCAGCTAAAGATATCAAAGATATAGCTGTGTTAGTCTGTTGAATCGGTATGTAGTGAGATCTTGTAGCACCTTTGAGACTAACTGAAATAAAGAAGTTGAAATAAAGAAGGCACCAAATGCATCTGAGGAAGAAGACTGAAGTCTACGAAAGCTCATGCTGCCAGCTTCTTTATTTCAGTTAGTCTCAAAGGTGCTACAAGACCTCTACATAAAGGGCCTCGGCAGACGGCTTATTGAGCCGTCTTGGAGGCCCGGAAGAGGAGGAGCCACCGCACGAGCGGCGCTCCTTCCTCTTCCTGAGGTCACCCTGGGAGTTCCCGGCCCTCCGCACGGCCGGCGCTTCCGGGGCAACCTCCCGCCGCAGCGACCGGACGCGCTGCGGCGGAAGAGTCAGGGAAAGTGCGCCCGCCGCTTTTAGGATGCACTTTCCCTGACATCTAAAAGGAGCGCCAATTTGGAGCTCCTTTTAGGGACGCCGCAGGAGCGCCGCGGTGCAGAGGCTCCACTCCGCCGGCGCTCCGTCCGGCAGCGTCCCGGAAGCAGTCGTCTGCTTCCCCCCAAAGTTATCTCGGTTTGATTCTGTTGATTCTTCAGTAGACTATCTTAGGGTTTTAAGGCGGACACTTATCAAAAAAAGGAGAAATACATAATCAAAAAGGACAACACAGGAGGACATAAGATTGGCATATGGTAATATATATATATATGTATAGACCGGGGTGGGCAACTACACTGGGAGGTTGTCTACATTTGCCAGCATACACTGGGCTGTCCCTGAAGTATTGCAGCCCCGAATTCGCCCCCTTATGTGCTATGGGTTTCTGACAAATGATGGGCAGGTGGCTCCCCACATGGCACCATTGAGGGCACAAATCACTCTAGGGTCTTGTGCTGGGTACCTTATTCTGACCTCAGAGCGACTTGCGCCAATGGAGCAACTGGCAGAGACACTCACAGGGACTGTGTGGGAAATAATAATAATAATAATAAAATTTATTTTTGTCCCATCCCTCTGCGTAACGCAACGAGGGCAGCTTACAACTTTAAAATATACAATCATATCCCACCCCCCTAAAAATACAATTTAATAATAATAACAATTTAAAGCACATTTAAATAATAACACAAAAACAAAGAAACAATAGCAATAGCTACAGCCAATCAGGGATGATGAGCAGGATGGCTATCTTTTGATTTGAATTGAGCTGGCCATCACCACTATGTTTTGCTCTGGGTCTTCTGGAAAAAAATGGAGCAAAGTATAAGTCTGTTTAATGCCGGACAAGTTTTTTTAAAAATATATATTTTGGCTCTAAAATGCCCTTCAGGTATAAGGAGTATAGAGGACATTTCCATTATGTTTGGACTTCTCTGGGCCCCAGGGGTCAAGCAAATTTTTTGCAAAAAAAATTATTTGCCCCCAAATGCCCTGGGGGATCATTTCCAGTGGTGGTGTCAAACTGTGTTATTTCTATAGTGTAGATGCACCCTTGTTTCCTACTCTATCCTTCGTTCAGCTTCTGTGCTTTTAGTCTCCCTGTCCTGAAGCATCTTATGCCCTAGGACCATTTTTTCCCCTAGTTCTCAGCTTGTCCCTCAGTGAGGTTCCATATCCAGCCAACCTGACAGCTTCCCTTACCGAACCTGATCTGCAAATCCTTTAGGCAGTGATTGAATTAATGGTTCTGAGAGATGGCAGGAGTTTCTTGCATTCCTCAAAGCCCCTCTTTTCCCCTTCTGTTTTCTGCTTAGTGGCTGGATCGCGGCAATATCTTTCTTTGGAACCAACGTGGGCTCAGCTGTCGTGATGCTCATCCCCACCGTCCTCTTCACAGCCATGTCCGTTTTCTCCTTCGTTGCCCTCAGTATGGTAAGGAAAGGTTTTCGTAGGATATATCGCACGAGTGAGTGGGCAGGCCTCAAGCTTTTTGGATTTTAAATTGAGAATCACCAGATCCACTGTGGCATTGCCTTGCCCTTCTCCAGTTGCTAACATATTTTGCCTAATTCTGTTCCCTTCAAGAGTAACAACTAGGTTTCCTTATCTTCTGCGACTGCTGTCCCACATTCTCCTTGCATGGATTTATAATAATAATAATAATAATAATTTTTATTTATAACCCGCCCCTCTGCATGGCAATCGGAGCAGGGTACAACAAGTTTAAAAACAAGACAAAGTTAAAAATCATTCCCTCATCCCATAATCCCACCCTCCCATCCCCTTAAAATAGAATTAAACTACAAACCAGATTAAAAATGCCACATTAATCAAATTTAAAAAATTAAAAGCATACAATAGCACAGAATCATAGGCAACGATTTAAAAACTCATCTCTCAGCTGAGAGTTATTCCAGGAAGGCCTGCCGAAAGAGATCCGTCTTTACTGCTTTCTTAAAAGCAGCAAGAGTAGTGATAAGACGGATCTCATCCGGCAGGCCATTCCAAAGTCTGGGAGCGGTTGCGGAGAAAGCCCTCTGGGAGGTCTGGGACAGCCTGGTTTTTATTGGCTGTAACAGATTCCTCCCAGAGGACCGAAGGGCGCGGGGGGGGATCATATGGGGAGAGGCGGTCCCTAAGATAGGATGGACCCAAGCCATGTAGGGCTTTAAAGGTCAAAACCAACACCTTGTACTGTGCCCAGAAACTAATCCGCAGCCAGTGGAGGGATTTCAGCACCGGTGTTATGTGCTCCCTCTGTGATGTTCCTGTAATTACCCTGGCTGCCATGTTCTGCACCAGTTGTAGTTTCCGGGTTAGGCACAAGGGTAGCCCCATGTAGAGTGCATTACAGTAATCCAGACGTGAGGTTACCAGGGCATGTATCACAGCTTCCAAATCCCTCACATCCAGATAATGCTGTTTGACAGTGGAATAGGCTGATTTTGGAGAGTGGTGAAGTCTCCTTCTTTGTAGGTTTTTAAACAGAGGCTGGATGGCCATCTGTCAGGAGTTCTTGGATTGTGTGTTCCTGCATGGGTTGGACTGGTTGACTCTTGGGGTCTCTTTTAACTTTATGATTCTATGAAAATAACTGTATCTTATCCTATACTGCCCTACACCTTCTGGTTCTTATTACTCACAGATGTGCTTTCTCTTCAATTCATAGCACAGCCTCTGGATAGGGTCCAGGTTACCTACAGGATCGCTGCCTCACATGTAATCCACTCCATACACTCAGGTCCTCTGGTGGACATTTACCCCAGTCACCCAGGACTAGGTTGACAACAGTCAGCCAGAGGATTTTTTCTTTAGCCGCCCCTAGACTGTGGAATGACCTGTCGGAAGAGATTCAGTAGCTAAATATGTTGTCTGAGTTGAAAAGAGCATTGAATACCGGTCTCTTCCAGCAGGCTTATTGAGTTGATTTTTAAATTGTGAATTTAAATGATGAATTTTAAATGTGGGTTGTTTTAATATGTGTATATCTTATTTGCCCTTTTAAATTGATGTGTGTTTTAACTGATGTGTTTTAACTGAAGTTGTTTGTCTGTTAAGTGTTGTGGTTCCCCACCTTGATCCATGAGGAGAGGTGGGTAAAAAATAACAATAATAGCAATAATAATAATAATAATAATAATAATAATTATTATTATTATTTCCAAACTGTCCTCTCTGAACACTAGTCCAGCAGTGGGAAAGTACAACCTGCCAGAAATTGTGGTTCCCCACCTTGATCCATGGAGAGAGGTGGGTAAGAAATAACAATAATATCAATTATTATTATTATTATTATTATTATTATTATTATTTCCAAACTGTCCTCTCCAAAAACTAGTCCAGCGGTGGGAAAGTACAACCTGCCAGATGTTGCTGGACTGCATCTCCTAGCATTCTTCAGCATTGATTCTGGTAGTTAGGGCTGCTGGGAGTTGCAGTTCAGCATCTGGAGGGCAGCCTTAATCCATGCCTGATTCTTTCACCCTTGTCCATACCTCATTATTCCAAACTGTATCACCTCCTGTCATTCTCTCAGCCAACCCCCAAGAGGAAAAGTATCCAGGTGGTTTGTTTCCTGACCCTCTCAAAGCCATCCCCAATTGATAAGGTGTACATATGCCTCTTGCATCCCATTCTTTCTGCTTCTTCTAACACAGGTGCATAAATTTTACCGAGGAAGCGGCGGGAGTTTGAGCAAAGCGCAAGAGGAGTGGACAACGGGAGCCTGGAAGAATCCCCATGTACAACAGGGGGTCCAAAACGTGGCCGTCGGGGCTGCCCAGGGAGCCATGATGCAGCACGAAACACAATATTCAGCCACCCCTAACTATAACTACCCGAATGACATGTGAGATGCAATGCTGATAAGAATGATCCCAGGGAGATTGTGAGCCCGATGAGTTGGAGAGTGTGTGCTTGTGTGTATGTATGGGTGTGTGTTTCTGTGAGTGTGGGTGGTAGGGTGGGGTGGGGTAAATTTCACTGTACAGGAGGGACGGGGCTGTATCATAACTTCCTTGACAGCAGAGAGGTGTCTCGGATTTTCCTTCTTAATCCTCCTCTCCTTGACTTTGTTCCACGATAAATCGTCCATGGAGATAATTCGTTTGGAGAAGTTATGTGTGTGCGCTGACCTGCAGGACAGTCGTGTTGTGCTGTGGTGACTGCATGTGTGTGCTACATTTTCCTTTCGTGAAACAGTGTACAGTACAGTGGTGGTTTTTTTTCTCCCTCTCTGTTAAATTTACCGTGGTGATAGGTGGTGTTTATAGTACCATCGGCAGGGGCAGGTGGGCAGGGGTGCCGAAAGGTTAGCGGGAAGAAGCAGCCCTAAGATCTGAGCACTAAATGGACTCTCCAGGAACTTCACTGCTAATGATAGTCCATAATAGTGACCACTGTCAGCTAGTTCATTCTGTCCAAGTATTTATTATTCCTACTGTACATGACATTGCTGACAGCCATCATAGCATAGTGGTTTGAGTGCTGGACTGCAATTCTGGAGACCAAGGTTCAATTCCCACCTTGACCATGAAGCCTACAGGGTGACCTTGGGCAAGTCACATGCTCTCAGCCTCAGGGGAAGGCAAGGGCAAACCTTCTCTGAACACATCTTGCCAAGAAAACCCCAGGATAGGTTCCCCTTAGGGTCGCCATATGTTGAAAATGACTTGAAGGCATCCAACACACACAATACACAGGATGTTGCTGGTTTTCTCGCACTACTTTTTTGCTCACTCCTTCCATCCCAGTGGGCTGTGTACATCCACTCTCCTCATTTCAGGCTCTTGTGTTGAAAGCTACCACTTACTACAGTGTGTGGTATTATAAATAAAAATCCGTTTCGGAAGCATCAATGGGGAAGCAACGTTAGGGGCTTAGAAGACTAAAGACCTGAGCAAACCCCTGTAAAGTGCTGTCTTTTCAGTTTCAGCAGATATTCAAGAAGAAATCCATTGCATTCAAGAAGAATGCCATATTCAAGAAGAAATCCATTGCATTCCAAATCATCTCTTCCCACAAAACACAGAGACACAACACACTTTTAGACTTGTAGTGTTGGAAAGAGTCATTTGGGCCATCTAATTCAACTATCTACTGGACACAGGATTATCCAAAGATTGAGCTTTGCCAGCAGATAGACATCTGGCCCCAGCTTGAAGATCTCCAGCAAGAGAAATACCAATATACCACTGTAAAGGCACATCCAGACTGATTGAAAATTCTACATTTTGTTCCTGCTTTTTCCAACTTTATACTGGGTTAAGTAGTTGGTTCCATAACATAATCTTAAACCTCCCATTGGTGTTTAGAGGGGTAGAAAGCCTTTCTTTTAATAATATGCAGCAGCTCTCCAAATATTTTTCAGGGAGGAAATGTCTCTGCACATTCCCTGTCTCTAAAGCTCAGAGCCTGGAACGATTTTTTGAATTATCCTAGAATACTCCCATGGCCATGCTGATTTCAGGATTCTGGGAGTGGTCCTAAAAAAAGGGAAAAAATGAACTTTCCTATGTTTCATAAAGCATACTGCCCAGATCAGGGAAAGAGTATAAAACTGCTAAAAAAATGATGACTCTCTCTTTGCCAGTTTGCTGTATTCTCCATCTCTATATTGCTGCTTTTGTATCTGAAAAATAATACTGTTTGTGTGTGTGCTCA
This sequence comes from Phrynosoma blainvillii, assembly GCA_026167975.1. NCBI lineage: Eukaryota > Metazoa > Chordata > Lepidosauria > Squamata > Phrynosomatidae > Phrynosoma > Phrynosoma blainvillii. The sequence goes on along the minus strand of JANUYF010000010.1, from coordinate 23,073,348 downwards.
CCATTTATTTCCACCAACTGTGCTAGAAACACATAGGAGTCCCTTCCACCTATAGAACTTAAGATAGCTTTTGGCAAGACTAAACAAGCTTTGAGAGACAATATGATGTAGTGCTTTGAATGTTGGACTAGGACTCTGGGAGACCAGGATTCAAATCCCACTCAGCCATGGAAACCAATGGAAACGATGAGCAAATCAACACTCCCTCAGCCTCAGAGGAAGCCAGTCGCAAAACTTCTCTGAATCAATCTTGCCAAAAAATGCCTAGCATAGGGTTGCCATGAATCAAAATCAACTTGAAGGGACATAAGAAAAATAGTCTTTACTTTTTTATGTGTGTGTGTGTGTGCAAAGCACCAAACTCTGCATAGAGCAAGGTGTGCCCTTGCTCTCTGCAGTGACTTGTTCATCAGTTACATCAAACATAATAAAATTGGCTAATCTTGCAGGAATCAGACTGTACCATTATGAAGTATATTCCAAATTCCTTCCAATTGGGAACACTATGTTCTTCCCTCCTTACAGCTTATTATCTCCTGTTTCTTCTGCTGCCTAAGAAATGCATTTCCAACTATTGCATTGGTTCCATGGAGTAGAATGATTTATCTGTTGGGAGAGGGAAGCTTCAAAAGTTTTTTAATTGTGCTATTTTCAGCATTCCTTTAGATCTACACCCACCTCCCAATGAATGTCATCCAGATCTGTGAGCATCTGTCTGTTGCACCGCGGCGAAATGGCAAAGGCTCTTAAAGACAGGAGCCAGCTCATCATTTGGAGCAGATAGAATGAGATGGAGCTGGTTTCAAGCTTGTGATGATCCTTCATTTGTCTGGCATTTTAGCTAAAGCAATTGAATAAGACCTCAGAAATATATAGTGTTCAGGTTTAAGAAACAATAATAATAAAACAAGAGAGGTAGTTTGCTTTACTGTGTGTAGATGCTACTTGATCAGGGATCCTTGCAAGTCTGGGAATGGTTGTGTGCCTTCAAGTCATTTTTGACCGTAAGGTTGAACTTATCTTGAGGTTTTCTTGACAGAATTTGTTCAGAGGGGGTTTGCCCATGCCTTCCTCTGAAGCTGAGAGCAGGCAAAGCTTTCCTAGTGAAGAATGTGTTGAAATGGTTCTGCAAAGCATACCTTACAAACGGGGTAGGGAAAGTGTGGTCTTGCAAAGCTATTTTTCTGGCTCCCCATACTGGCAAAGAGCAGCCCTCCCAGGTTTCCTTGGGGTCAATGTGGCCCTCCAACCTCAGATCCTTGCCTACCCATTCCTTAGGAAAAAATGGAGACAAGCAGTAGTTGATCCAGAGATATGGCTCACAGCTCACCACCTGGGCTTGTACATTTTTTAAATTTATTTTTTTAGTTCATAGGTAGCTGTCATTTATTGGAGGCCAATGGCTGGACAAAGCCAATCTAATCTGATCATGTGTTGCATTTCTTTGGTAAAAAATAATTTACTATTGGTGGGGAACTCTGCACTGAGTTTGCATGGGTTTCTGCTTGTTTTGGGTACAGCTATGAGGGGAGCAAAATGAAGGCATTGTCCCTCCAAATAATAATTTTACCTTCCAAATCAGATTTTTCTTTGGTCCTCCAAGCATTGCAAAGCATGAGATATTGAAAATTGTTCACCCCATAACTCTCCTCTTTGCTACGTAGAGAGATCTTGTAGCTCTTTTGAGACTAACTAAAGAAAGAAGTTGGCAGCATGAGCTTTCGGAGACTTAAGTCTACTTCCTTAAGTCGACCAAAAAGCTCATGCTGCCAACTTCTTTCTTTAGTTAGTCTCAAAGGTGCTACAAGAGCTCTCTACATCCTGATTCTGCAGACTAACATGGCTATATCTTTGAACTCTTCTCTTTGCTGTATTTGCATTCCCTGGGTCACGTTGCCTGCCTCTTTTCTTTGGATGCCTAAACTGCATTTCTAAATGCTCAACTGAAAGTTTTAAGTAGCTGCGATGCTAGAAATTTGGAGACTGAAAGAAAATTGCATGAGATTGGAAGAATTCTATTTCAGGTTGGCAATGCCTGCATTTTGGGACACACACCCCACAACTCTGTTGGCACAGCAGAGGTTTTGCCAACTGCTGAGCTGCTGCTTGGTGGAGAAAAGAGAGACACTGGCAATCTTGTTGTGCATTTCCTTTTACAGATTCCCTGAATAGCCGTGGTGCCATAAATAATCCTGTCAATGTATCTAGTTCACAGCAGGTTTTTTAACAAACAAACAAACAAACAAACATGTTATATAGCAAACAATGGGAAGGGGAGATTTTTAAATATTGGGACCACTTGTGATCATTCCGTGTCTGTCCCTGATGAAACAGTGTCAACCTGGAGATGAAAGAATAAAGCAAATTATATCCAAAGTGTTGTGTTTTTTCCAGTGATTTTTTAAGGGGGAGGGGAATTATAGTGCACCGGTGAAGATTTACCAGGAGAAGTATATACCTTCTGGCTGAAGCACTGGTATATAATGGGAGGAATACCTTAAAGATACAACAGAAGAGAAAAGAAGACAGTTGAAAAGATGACAAAAAGGAAGAAAAGACTGACCCCAAATTAATTCTGTTTGGCATATATATAGATAGATAGACACAGCCCTGTTTGTGGGATTTATATATATATATATCCCCACAAACAGGGCTGTGTGTCTGTCTATCTATCTATATATATGCCAAACAGAACAAATTATATATATATATAATATATATTTATATATATAAATCCCCACAAACAGGGCTGTGTGTCTATCTATCTATCTATCTATCTATCAATCTATCAATCATCTATAAAAATCCCCACAAGCCGTTAGCTTTGTAGATAGACAGACACACAGCCCTGTTTGTGGGGATTTTTATATATATATAAAATTAATTCTGTTTGGCATATATATAGATAGATAGACACACAGCCCTGTTTGTGGGGATTTTTATATACATATAAAATTAATTCTGTTTGGCATATATATAGATAGATAGACACACAGCCCTGTTTGTGGGGATATATATATATATATATATATATAATTAATTCTGTTTGGCATATATATATAGATAGATAGATAGACACACAGCCCTGTTTGTGGGGATATATATATATATATATATATATATAAAATTAATTCTGTTTGGCATATAGATAGATAGATAAGATAGATAGATAGACACACAGCCCTGTTTGTGGGGAGATTTTATATATATATATATATATATATATATATATATATATGATTTTATATATATATATATATATATATATATATATATATATATATAATATTAGATAGATAGATAGATAAATAAAATATTATTATTATTATTATTATTATTATGTATCACTTCCGCTACAGCCGTTAGCTTTGTAGATAGATAAACAGACAGACAGCCCTGTTCGTGGGGATTTATAAATTTATATACATTTGTGTGTGTCTGTCTATCTATCTACAAAGCTAACAGCTGTAGCGGAAGTGAAAGATTGCGTGCAGTCTAGCTCTTCTCTATGGTCGCTACGCTATATTTTGCGGCAGAACAACCGGAAGGTCCGTCGCTCAATCGTGTCCGGTCGGGCTCAATTTTACAGGTGGGTTTGGGAGGGGGAATCAGCTTTGATGGAGTTTCTGATAGTTTTAAAATTTAAAACTGTCCCCAAAGACAGTGTTTTTCCCCACCCGTCGTTGGTTTCCCGTGGCTCCTGGGCAGAAAATACAAATGATCGTTTCTATTTTCTGCCCAAACGTACATGTTTACATATTATCTGCCCTATATATATAGGGCAGGTAATATGTAAATATGTGTGTGTGTATATATATGTTCTATTTTCTGCCCTATATATATAAACGTTATACACACACGTTTCTATTTTCTGCCCATGACATGCTTCCTAGGGGATTCTGAGAGCTGCAAACAATATATAAATTTTTACTGCATTTCTCAGAATCCCCTAGGCAGCATGTGATGGGAGTTGTAGTCCAAAAAGTAACTTTTCCAGCTATAACTTTTGTATGTGTTCATGTGCATATGTGCAATTTATTATTGTTATTATTATTATTACTGATTAATGGCTAACCACTTGCAAATGCATTTTGTGGATTTGGGGTCTTATTGTACTTATGGTGTGAGCCCTGAAGGTAATTCTTTGCCCATAAAGTGCAATGGGGTTCCAGGTTCATGCAGGCAAGGTTGCCAGGCGTCCCTTATTATAAGGGGTATATCTTCATAGAATCCTAGAATTGGAAGAGACCCCAAGGGCAATCCAGTCCAACCCCCTACCATGCAGGAACTCTCAATCAAAGCACCTCCAACAGATGGCCATCTAGCTTCTGTTTAAAAACCTCCGAAGAAGGAGACTCCACTATCAAAAGAGGGAGTGTGTTCTACTGTCAAACAGCTCTCACTGTCAGGAAGTTCCTCCTAATGTTGAGGTGGAATCGCTTTTCCTATAGTTTACATCCTTTGTCCCGGGTCCTATTCTTTGGAGCAGCAGAAAACAAGCTTGCTCTAACCTCAATATGGCATCCCTTCAAATATTTAAACCCATATTTGAGGGTTTGAAAACGTTTCCTTTTATATTAAGATGCCCCCCCCAAATCCTGTCTTTTTGATTATGGGCCCTTCATAAAAACAGAAATGTATGCATCTTGTCAGTTATGAATGTGGACAGTATGTTAATTTTATATGGCTGAGTAATCTGAAATCAACACAGTATAATACATGTTGAGTCTCCCTTTCTGGAATTCTGCAAATCAAAATATGTACATGCAAATATTCCATAAGAATAAAAATACCCTGCCTAAATCCAAAACACTTCTGACCCCAAGCATTTTGGATAAGGGAGACTCAATCTGTAGGTACCTCCTGTTTATCAACATTTGATTGTCCCTTATTGTGATTTGGGAAACCTGGCAATACTATGTGCAGAAGAGGAGAAGTCTTGTGACGTAATTGCCCACCCCTATTTTAATAAAATTGAAAACCTTCCTTCCTGCTTATGAAAGCATATTTCAGAGGTGGGTCTCCTCTGTCCTTGATCCACATCTGGCATTTTTGATAGTAGAGAAAACTAGTAAGCTATTATGTGATAAATCTGAACCAATATGGATTCATTGAATGAGATCTGAAAGTAATATCTGTCACATTTTCTCTTTGCTTGCAGCCCTAATATGAATGTTTCTTGGGACTGATATGAATCCCACCACATGTTCTGAGCCTCAGCTTGTCACCAGCAGCACCCAGAAGAAGGCCCACATCCTTGTGGGTGTAACTGGAAGTGTGGCAGCCTTAAAGCTGCCACTTCTTGTTTCTGAGCTTCTGAAGATACCTGGAGTGAGTAGCTGCTGCGCAGATAATTTGAATAACAGATTGATCTTTCATTTACAAAGGGAGAATGTTTTCTTCCAGCTTGGATTTGGTGCAATCTGCATCATCATCATTATCATCATCTGCAGCGAGAATAAACTCACTTAGCACTTGTCTGCATGGTCCAAAAGGTCTGCCCCCCCCCCCCCATCCTAGTGGGATCCTGTTCAGATGATGCACAGCCAAAACCCTGTTTACATGCCTTCAAGGCGGTCTTGTACCAGATTTGGCCCTTCCACTCTTTAAAATGATTTAAATAAACTCTCATTTTGCTCCAAGTTTTCCAGGAAAACCCAGAGCGCTGCATGGCAGCAACAGGCAGCTATTCACATGTGTGCCCTGCTGCATTACCTGACACTGCTGTTGCTGGTCGAGTTGCACCATCTGAGGACAGAGGGGGGCACCCAGCCATGTGAATGAAGCTGGTTGCCTCCTTCTGACCTCAAAAGATTAACTTGTTGCAGAGACGGTGGCAGTGGCTGGTGCAGCAGAGTACATATGTGCAAACAGCTGCCCATCACTGCTGTGGCATTGGCAGGTAATGTAGGGGGCAGTTCTCGGACCAGGATACTCTGGGACAAGCCCAGAGTATCTTGCCAATGCAGACAAGGCCTGTGTAAGTCTGCAACTAGAGTATTTTGAATCTCCATCTGAGAGACTACAACGTACTGCAAATGATAAAAATAAAAAGTCATCCAGTAGCACCTTAAGCAGGGGTTTGGCAAAGGCAAGCCATGCAATGGCATATGGCCCTGAAGGTATTTTGTGCCCTCATGCCCCTAAGCTCTGCAGACTGCCCTTCTAGCCAAAAACGGATAATGGACAAGAAGGTGCATGACTACCATTTCCTCTATGGAGCTATTTCATATTTTTGATCTGCAGGTGGCACCGTCACCTAAGGTTAAAGAAACAGGTATACAAGCGCAAGCGCGCGTGCACACACACACACAGATTGTGGGTCATGTTATGAAACTATAAGGGTCCTTAACTAATTTGCAAATATAGCCATGCCTGCAGGTAATTTGCATGCAGCTTGAATGGATGCTAGCCCTGCCTGGTGGAGTGCCTTCCTTATGTGTGGTCCCTTTGTAATAGAGTCGTTTGGAATATAGCAAAACTGAAAAACTTTGTTAACATCAACTACTGGGCAATAGAATACATGATTAGCAGCTGCAGCTTATGAGATAGACTTGGTTCCTGAGCCATAAATAGAGAATACAAATGGTTCACTTGAACTGCAACCTCCTCCATCAGCAGATGGAAAATTTTTAATGATGTCCTGAACATTCAACAAATTTCTTGTTTCCATTGCAAACTGCCATTTAGCCTAGTTCTGTTCTAAGATGATGCCTGCTGGACAATTGTGTTCATTGTGTCAGACCTGGCCTGTAAAATGTATAACAATGCCATGAAGGCCACTGCTTAAATAAGTAAGAGTGACATTTCATTTTAAAGCAAGAAACGTTTCCCCTCCTGCCTGAGTGAAAACTTTCCCTATGTGAAGTCGGGGTTGGAAGACTAGTTCATAAAAGCTTGTAGTCTCCTGAAGCTCTTAATCTAATCAAACAATGGGAAATCCTGTACTTATTTTCAGAAAGAGTTAACTATAAAAAGCTGATGCTGTTTTTTTGGCAGTGTTACTGTTTTTTCTGTCTTTTTCTTCTTTTTACTGATTCTGGTTATATTGATTTGTTGTTATGGCTTATTGTCATAATTTTTTTTTAAAAAAACCAACAATGTTTTTTAGATGTAGAGGTGTATGTTTATTTTAACAAGCTCACAAGCTTTCTAGAAGTGGTGCATAGGATTATAACCTCACCATTCAGCTCCTAAACTGGAATAACTTCTTACTGGCCCTCCTTCCCCCTCTCTGCTTTCTCTTTTCAGCTGGAAGTGCAGGTGGTGACTACAGAAAATGCAAAGCACTTCTATAACCCTGGAGAGATTCCTGTAACCCTCTACAGTGACGCTGATGAATGGCAAGTCAGTGGTGTTCAAACTCAGTTTAAGTATGACTAAAGAAGCACAACATTGTGGCTTGCAGCATTTTTCTTAAATTATATTTGATGTGGTGTAGAAATTGGGCCTAATTTTTTCAGGTTGCACAGTTTTGCTTTAGAATTTGGTGGATTTTTAAAAACATTATTTAAGGTTTATCCAAACAACAATGAATTATCCCTTCTCCTCCCCCATGCCATGATGTTTCATGAATTCAAAACAAAAGCATACAGTTGTCAACCAAACCAGAATTTGGTTGATCTTTGAGAAGTGGATAGAATGTCCTGTGTATCATATCTTCCACTATTTAAATGTGACCATTGTTGGTGTCAGTTTTACACAGCACAAGAAGATTAACATGTGGAAAATTTCTTTTTTCATTTCCATGATCAAAACTTAACTTTCTTGTTTCAACTCTACATTTTTCTAGTTATTGTTTTGGATGGGAGCTCCTCTTGGACTTAAATTATTTATGGAGGGTAGGTTCTTGGCTTAATGCCTGTCAGTGTACATTTCACTAACCCTTAGGGCTCTCTCCTACACAGCTGTGGAAGGGGCGCACAGATCCTGTGCTACATATTGAACTTAGGCGCTGGGCTGATCTGATGCTGGTGGCTCCTCTAGATGCAAACACCTTGGCCAAAATTGCTAATGGGCTTTCTGACAACCTACTGGTAAGTTACTGTGAGCTGGAGCCAATGCTGTGTGTAGATATGGCACATCGCTTGTACTGGGTCTTCCCTGTTTGATTTCAATGCTTTATCTGCAAAGCCTCTGCATCCTTCTGCTCATGTGAGGCTCAGATTTACTTCAGACTGATACTAAAGTTCAATTCCTCCAGGGTTTGCAGCTTTGGGGTTTTTTTTATACTGAGTAACAGAGATATCCCATTGAAAACAGTGATCTTTTCTGCTTAAGCCTGAACTCTCCCTAGAAGGCAGGATGATTAAACTAAGGGCCTTTACAGACTGCTAGAAATAATGCAGCTTGAGGTCAATTTAACTGTCCTGGCTCTGTGCTAGGGAATTGTATTTTTTCTGGGACATTTAGCCTTCTCTGTCAGAGAGCTCTGCTGCCACAATAAACTACAGTTCCCATGATTCCTCAGCAATGAGCCAGGACAGATAAAGTGGCCTCAAAGCTGCATTATTTCTGACAGTCTGTAAAGGCTCTAAGACTGTTGTACTTTGGACATGTTATGAGAAGACATGACTCATCAGAAAAGACAGTTAATGCTGGGTAAGTTAGAAGGCAGTATTAAAAGTGGAAGACCTCATTACAGATGGATAGACTCAGTCAAGGAAGCCACAGTCTAGTGTCTGCAAGACCTGAGCAGGGATGTGATTGGGTGCTTTAGAAATATCTCACTTATCGGGTTGTCGTAGAAATCACTTTGTTGTCAATTAACAGTGACAACAATATTTCCATCTTCTGTCTTATCAGGGCTTGGGGCACAGGGAGAGATCCATCTCCCAATGTGACAGGCGAGACTTTCCAATGGCTTATTATCCTTTCACAGACATGTGTCATTCGTGCCTGGGAACTGAGCAAGCCACTGCTTTTCTGTCCTGCCATGAACACAGCCATGTGGGAGCATCCCATCACTGCCCAGCAAGTGGAGAAGCTCAAGGGCTTTGGCTACATGGAGATTCCTTGCATCGTGAAGAAACTGGTTTGTGGAGACGAAGGTGAGTAGCTAAGCCAGCTCTCAGTAATTTCACCTTTACAGAGTGATTGTGAGTATGAAGAAACTTCAGCCTTCCAAATGCTTTTGATCACATGTCCTGCATCATTGGCTGTTTAGTGTGGTTGTTGGAAGTTGTGGGCCAAAAGATCTGGAGAAAGGATGTGGGGGAGCAGAAACTGGAGAGCACCCATGAAATCCACAAAGAAAAAGGAGACACATCTCTGGAAAAGATTTGTTTTGTTTGCTAAAAAGCAGGCTTTTTTTTTTAAGTAAAAGTGGAAGATAGTTTCCTTGTTTAAGCCTGGAGGTGATAATGATTTTAATTTTAAGATCCAGTCTTAACTCTATTTTCAGCAAAACCTTCTTTTCAATAAAGTTTACTCTATCTGTTGCCCAAAATCTAACATCAGTTGTAGAATGGTGTTGTTCTAAGTAGTGACTCACTAGGAAAGCACTTGCTTTTGCTTTATTTATATTGTAGAGTGTTCCCCTATATGTTTCTAAGAGGCCCAATTCTTTTTCCTACACAAATTTTTGGCATTTGCACTGCATGAGCTGCAGGTGGTGAAATAGTGTGATGTGTGTCCTTTTTGGTTTATGTGGCGTATGTAGAAATTTATGCTTTTAAGTAAGTGGATGTTGTGGTTTTTTTTGTTATTTTGTGATTATTATTATTTTATATATAGCCCCTTAAAGAAAACCTAAAGAGCATTCATGGGCTTGAACGTGTCTGGCTTTTTAACAAATAAAGACAATCCTTTTAGCATCCTAAGAGGTTACCCACTGCTGGTATATTAAGACCTAAAAAGGAATGATATTTTTCTTTAGTGAGCTAGCCACACCAGTCTGATAATCTTTCAGATTAGCACCAAGAATGTAAATGAAATTTTGTAACAAGTGGCTTCTGTATTTTAAAATGATCCCCAAGAAATGCCCATGTCTGTGTCCTTGTCACTTAAAGCTGGCACATGTGTGGAGTGATCAAAGGAGAGAAGCCATGCTCTGCCCTGGAAGGAGAGGGGAGCAATCTCTTGTGGGAAGAACTAACTAACTAGCTTGTGTTCTGGCTCCACAGGTTGTGGTGCCATGGCGGAAGTACCAACCATTGTGGAGAAAGTCAAGGCAGTTTTATCAGAGCGGGGACTGCCCAAGCAAAGCTGATCCTCAGTAGAGACAACGTTTCCTTGTCCTTTTGGATAACTTTTGGGCTATGAAGATGTGGGGGAAATCAGAGAAAGCAAGCACACTGCAAGCTTGGATCTAGTCCTTACCAGCTGCTCTAGCACAGTAATAGCTGGGGACCTCCAGGTAGTGAACTTCACTATGCAGAGCTTTGATGCTCTGTGTTGTGTCTTCCATGCAGCATCATTGCTTGTTCTGGCCGGAAGAGGGAGCAGCATGCTACTGAAGCATTTGACGGTGAGTGCCAGAGGCGTTAAGAGAAGAGGGTGATGTAAAGACAGATGGGTTCCTGGAGGGGGCACTGCAGTTATCTTCTAAATTCTGTTCTTTTAATCTTATGGATCACAACAGAGTTGCCATCCTTCCCATCTCTTTTTCTTGTTCTGTTTGTTGCACTCAGAACTGAGTCTCAGTTTCTGTATTCTTTTATGAGGAAGACCATGTGAGCATACCCACTACTTTGAGAAAACATGGGCATGGTGCTGTAGTGGAGCTAATGCTTGCTGGGTTGAAGTGCAAGGGCTTTTTAATTAGCAGAGAACAACATTTTTTGCCACTCTTTTCAAATTTCCCTTTTCACCTCTGAGCTTTGCTGCAGTCTTCAGAATATTTGGGGCAAGTAGTGGTGATGAGTAGATTTTCCCAGGGGCTGTCTGAGCTGTAATCCACATTTTTGGGGGGGTGGGTTAGTCTTGAATGGACAATTAAGATAGATTAGCTTTACTGCTGGCAACAATGAAGACTACTACTATGGTTTCTTGATATGGATCAACAGCTTCTGGCATTTTTGGATTCTTCTTGGAATCCTGTCTTTGGGGATTACTACGTTGAGCAGCTGTGCTTCAGGAGGAACTCAAGGTGCAAAGAATTTGCACTTGACTCTTTATTGTTGGGCTTCTTTATGGTTCTGCTCATGTGGGCATAACCACTATTGTAAGGAAGCAGGGCAGCAAAGACAGCACAGTCAGTGGCAACCTGCAGGCGTGGAACTATGGAGGGTGCAGGTTGGAGAAAGTCAGTGGATTTTAGGGTGGCACTAGCCAGCACAGCAATTGGGGCTAGGAGAGAACCCTTCCACCTTCTGTGGATTTTGCCTTGCAGCAGGAAAGATTAAGGTAGAGACCTTCAGATACTATTGACTATAACTCCCATTAGCCCTAGACCTCATAGTCACTACTGGAAGATAGTCCAGCTACATCTAGAACTGGGCTGGTGGTGACAAAGTAGGCCACATGCAGGGGTCATTTTAGTGGCCCTTGGGATACCCCTGGAGTACCCCCCCCAAAAAAAAAAATGAAAAAAGTTTTCTTGTTTTTGCAAATGACTGCAAATGCCTTTTGGAGGATATGCGAGAATTTTCTCCATGCCACTCCTTTGCTATTTCAGGCCCAGGATAAGCCTTTTTCTCAAACAGGAAATGGCCACTTCCTGCTGATAAACGTATGGTCACTTCCTGCTGATAAAGAAGGACCTCTCCTGGGCCCAAAATGACACCAGGTGTGTGTGTGGGGGGGCCCATTGCAAAAATGCCCCCTAAAGGGCATTTGGAGGAAACCTTGAGTCATTTATTTTTATACTTATTTTTCAGTGTGGAGTTCTATGGCCCTCCAAGATCTCCTTGGGGGCTAACATGACCTCCTGGTCTCCCAGAGGGATCCATTCCCTATCCCTGCCTTACAAGTAGGAGATAATGCCAAAAAGTCAGCCATGATTAGAGGAGAACGTCCAGAATGAGCTTTTGGGTGCCATTTTTTTGCACCTGGGATTCTAAAGAAGATTAATCGAGTTATTTTATGAGCTAGATGGAAATCAGCTCTTCGCTTTTCTTGGGAAGACTGCTACCCCTTACATCATTACCCTTTGCTCTTCCATATACACTGATGAGCAGAAATGCAGACATCAAAGGGAGGTACAGACACAAACTCTGCAGGAAGAAGTCTCCTCAGGTCTTGCTCCCCAACCCCCAGAGTTTTTTGCATGTTGACGTGGCGTTGGGGGGTGGATGGGAAGGCCTGGGAACTTTCATTGTTGGGAAACAAGATAAAACTACCCCAAACACTCATTGATCAAAGATTAACAGCTTGTTACACAGGAACTGGGTAAGTGATCTCTGGTGGCCTGGCTTGGATTGCGGAGGGGACTCTGGACCTTCCCCCTTCTGCCTTTGATCCCTGCTTCTGGGCAACTGTCAGGGTTAGGTCACTGGCCCTGTCACATAAACAGTGCGGAATTGGCTCACGTGTCCTTTTGAAACTGCACACAAACGCACAAAGAACAGGTCCCACACAAACAGAGGTGTCTGTACAGAATGTTCGTCTTGCCTACAGGGGTATTGCTCGGCCCAAAGAAAATACCAAAAGCTTTGACAGGTTTTCTACAAATGCCAAGCTCCCTGGACTTTCCCCCATCTTGCTATCTCCATTCTAGAGCTGCTGCGAGCTTGGGTGAGCAAAGAAGGACAAGGCACCACAAAATGTAGGCAATTCAAGAAAAACATAGGATGTTCCAAAATAAAAGCTATAAAAACCTAAATATAGTTTTGTTGCATATGATTTATTTACAGTTACATTGCAAATACTGTATTTCACTATATTTTTCTGATGAACGTATCTTCATTAAAATGCCTGGCTGACTTGCAATATGCTTATAGAACTCTGAGCAAAATAAAATGCTTAAAATTGTACTTTACTAGCAACAAACCCTTGACTGACTCTACATTTAAATAATTCCTTTCATTTGCCATTGAGCTGAAATTAAGGGAGGAAATCCTTTCAATATTTGCATTGTGTTTTCAATCATGTTTGTAATCTTTCCCCCTCCAAGAAACAAACACATCTGAGTTCTGGGTGCCAGTGTTGTCTGCTGCTTCTCCTAGGAAAAAACTTTAGAAGGATCCATCCTATACCCCTCTTTGCAGCAAGGACAGGGTGCCACATAGATGACTTTCTTGAAGAGGAACAGCAAACATGGTGCTACTCAATGTGCTTCTTTATGATGCTCAAAATGGAGGACATTTTGGAATCCTTCCTGGACAGAAGGTTGAAATGAAGGACATGTCCTGGAAATGGAGGATAGTCACCTTATGTGGGAAAGTGGAGGACTGGGTGGTAAGGCTGCAAAATCCCTAGCATATTTGACATTGTCATTCTGTGACTGAGGGTGTCTTTGCCTGCAGAAGATCCCAGTTTTAACCCCAAAGTTAAATGTCAGGAAGGCTGGGACGGACCTGAGTAGAGTAGGCAGTATGAGGTTCAATGGGCCAGTGATCAGATGCAGTAGAAGCCCTATTTCTATGTTTGATTCTGCCTGAAAGAAATTGAGCTCAGGGTGGTGGGGATCATAGACTCATAGAGTTGGAAGAGACCACAAGGGTCATCCAGTCTAACCCTATTCTGCCATGCAGGAAGACACAACCAAAGCACCCCCAGCAGATGGCCATCCAGCCTCTTTAAAAGCCTTCAAAGAAGGTGTCCACCATACTTTTGAGGCACCACATCCATTGCTGAACAGCTCTTACTGTCAGGAAGTTCTTCCTAATGTTTAGGTGGAATCTCTATTCCTATAATTTGAATCCATTGCCCTGTGTACTTGTCTCTGCAGTGCCAGAAAAAAAGCTTGTTCCATCCTCAATAGGACATCACTTCAAATATTTAAACATGGCTATCATGTCACCTCTTAAAACTTCTCTAGGCTAAACATACCCAGCTCCCTAAGCTGCTCTTCATAGGACATGGTTTTCAGACCATCACCATTTTGTTCGCCCGTCTCTAAACATGCTTCAGCTTGTCCACATCCTTCTGGAATTGTGGGGCCAGAACGAGACACAATAGTCCAGGTGAGGTCTGACCAAAGCACAATAGAAGTACTGTGACTTCTCTCAGTCTAGAATCCATATTCCTATTGATGCAGCCTAGGATTGCATTGGCTTTTCTAGCTGCCCCATCATACTGCTGACTTGGGTTCAGCCTGTGTCCATGAAGAGTCCTAGATCCCTTTTGCATTCAATGCTGTCAAGTCAGGGGCCAGCCAGCCTATATCTGTGCAAAGTTGGTACAAAAGGCTGAATGGGATGGAAGGAATTTTAAGGGGGGGGGGAATGGTCCTCCTCCTTTTCTACACCAGACATCCATTCCAACTTATTTGGGAAGGAGCAGAGAGCGCCGATGCCTTATATTAAAGCAAGGCTCAGGTAGGGAGGACTTCTTTTAGCTTGAGGGCTTCATTTAGTTCCAGAGGATTTATTGACCTCCCATCCCAGTGGTGGACAGGGCCAACGGTAAATGAATGAGACCAAAAATAAGAGCTTAAATTAATTTAATTACTTTAAGCTTTTGAAGAGGCATTTTAACCTTATAGGATGGGAGGGAAACCTATAGGAAAGCTGGGAAGTCCTCAAATAATGGTGTCATGGGAAGAGGGCATGACGCGTCTAGGGCAGCTCAAAGAGGGCAAATTTGGCCCTATGGCCTCAGGCTCCTAACACCTGTATTCTAGCTTATTTTTCTCTGGGGCCTTAGGTATAGATCAGAGGAATCCTCTTCTGCTCCATCTCTAGTGCTAGCAGTGCATTAATTCTGCATTTCTCCAACGGAGCTGAGGCATTAATCCAGAGAAGCAACCTTCCCAGAACTATATTGGCCAGGCATCCCTTTGTACCAACCTCTCCTGACCTTGCATTGTCCAGGTGCGTCAAACTACAACTCGGTGTTTTGGGTAAGGAAAGGTCATATTTGCAAACATTGGTGCTGCATGCAAATAGTCTGCAAACTGGCCTAACGGACTGGCGAGGACAGGTTGCGGCACTGAACTTGGATAAATATTGACAGGCTATAGCTTATTCCACTCTTCTAGGCAAGGCCAAGCGTTTTGATTTTTTAAATCTAGTGACCAAACCATCTCACGTTGCATGTTGCGCTGTATGTTGCGCTGTTTATACACTGACATTGGATGCCACTGTGTGTGTTCACTTCAGACATGCAAAATAATGCTTTGCTATAGAGTCAGCCCTTTCTCTTGCACAGAGAAGACGTGTCAATCATGGAGTGGAGAGAATGCCAAGGCAGCATGCTGTTCCCACATTTGTTATCCTTGAGAAAAAACTAAGCGTTACCCTCCGCAGAATTGTTCCAGCAGCATTAGGTTTTCAATCTCCATCACAGTGTTATGGCTTATGGTTCATGCACTGGCATAGTGTTTGAATGACTCTGGAGACCAGGATTTGATTATCTGCTTGGCCATGAAACCCACTGGGTGACCTTGGGCATGACACACACTCTCAGCCTCAAGAGAAGGCAATGGCAAATCTCCTCTGAAAAAATCTTGCCCAGAAAACCCCATGATAGGGTCACCAGAAATTGGAAAAGCCTTGAAGGCTCATAACACACACATCAAAGGGATGAGACTGTCACAGGAGATAAAAAAAACCAAACCAAACCATATCACCCTGAACTATTTTCAGAGAATCGAACCCGGGTCTCCAGAGTTGTAGACCAGTGTTCAAATTATTACACCACACTGACTCTCCATCCCTTTGATACTGGGTAACCCAGAAGCAAGGAGGATTTACTGGGAGATCTGTGGGATTTGAGGTCCATCTGCCCTCACTCCTTATTTCTTCTTATTTTTGAACGGTAACAAGAAAATTATTTTTTGTCGTCTTGTTGTGCAATGGAAATTCAAAGGTTTGTATTTTTAACATGTTACGTTTTAATTTATAACTTTTAACTCTTAAAATTGTTCAATTGTTTATTAAATTTTATATTTATATATGTTAATGTCACTGTACTGTTTTTAAATTGTTTTATGCCATGAGTCTCTATATTGGGAGAAAGGCGGGATATAAAATAATAATAATAATAATAATAATAATAATAATAATAATAATAATAATAATACTTTTTCCATGTTAAACTGAAATGAAGAAAGCTTGGATTAACCAGGAAGGGACATATGTGTGAAAGGAACTATGTGCTCAATTCAGTTCTGGGATTGAAAACAAATTCCTACTCAGAATATGTTCAATGGCATCCTGTTCTTTAATGCTAAGTGTTTGTGTTTGTGACCAGATTTCAGTATTGTGGTTAAGGGAAAAAAGTAACTCCAAAAAGCCTAAATTCTCTCTACTCCTGAATTAACCCAACCACTTGCTACTGCAATAAGTCGACTTCTACTGTATTCCTTGACAGGAGACCACCCAACTTCCATTTAGAAACTTCTAAGGGAGGTGCTTTGCATCCCTTTCAGGGACGTTCTGTTCTGCTGCCAGGTCATATTAAAGAAAGGCTTTTTATTAAGATAATAATCTCATTATTAGTAGTACTATGATACATCTGCCAAGCACTTCTTGTATGCTCGTGAAGGTTTGGTCCAACCTTTTTTGACCCAAGGGTTGACCATCTATGCATACGTGGAAGAAAGCCTTCCAATTAATGAGGCTTAATTAATGCCGCACCAAGACTCCAATCCCGCTTGGCTTAGTAGTGAAATTATGGCTTTGAAAGCGGCTGTGGAGTCTGTCTTCTGTCTTTTTGTGGTCCCAGTGCCGAGTCAGCGACTGCACCCTAAAATAAGCATTGCCATCCAACAACCATTAAAGGCCTGCTGGTTTCTGGTCCACCCAAGTTGGAACCTTGCTGAAACTAAGCAGATTTTAGTCTGATCAATGTCTGAATCGAGGACCACATAGGAACTTGCATTGTCCTACCTCCAATTCTGTTCTAGAAGTTGTATTCCCCAAAGAAAACTTTGCTAAATTTTACTTTAGAACAGCACTCAATACCTGGCACAGAAAGCAAGGAATGGCAAGGCTATCAATTTGATTCTTGCCTCCCTGGTCCACTCTATCTCATCTTAATTTCCTTTTATTTTTGCTCGGTCCTTGTAAACCCATGTCTTTATTTTACATCAGGGTGGGAATCATATGACCCTCCAGACGGTGTGGGATTGCACATCCCAGTATTCCTTCAGATGCTACCAGACATGTTCCAACATTTTTCACCATTACTTATGCTGGGTAGGGCTGCTAAGACTTACAGTCCAACAACATCAGAAAACCGCATGATTATTTATTTATTTATTTATTTATTTATTCCACTTATATGTCACCTTTCTCTCGGAAGGGACTCAAGGTGGCTCACAGATTTTTAAAAAAATTACAATAAAATTTTAAACAGTTCAAGTCATCTAAAACCAACATAAAATTGTATTTAAAATATAACAGAAGTTAAAAGGCAGTACACATGCTCACATTTACAATCATAAACACGAGGGCTTCTTAACTAAACTGCAACGCCACACACTCCCTCAGTATTAGGCCCCTTGCATTAATAGCATCAAGAACATTATTAGCAGAATTGTAATGCAATTTCCCTTTGCATGCAAACATGAGGCAACTGAACAAATCCAAAGAGTATGTTATCGCTTCTCGGCCTTTTGGCTAAGATCATGTGTAGTGTGTAGAGTATGTTAGCTTCAACAGTATGCATATTACAATCATGCCAGAGGAGCTTTTAGGTCGTGGTCCTTTGCATTTGAATCAATAAGCCCCACTGAATTTGATGAGAATGCAAGAATATGTGTATAATAAGACTGTAGGGTTATCTAGGTATAAGTCCCATTGAACTATATTGGATTTCCTTCTGTGCCTAGGATTACGTGGTTCACTCTTTCTACCCAACTATCCAATTCAGGGGTCCCCAAACTACGGCCCGCGGGCCAGACCTGGCCTGCCAAGGCCTTCCTACCGGCCCACCGCCACCGCCGCCGCATCGCTGCTGCTCACGCTCGCCGCCAGACGCCATTTTGGAAGACAAAATGGCTCCCGGCATCACGCGCACATGCACACTACTCGGGCACCATTTTGTCTTCCAAAATGGCACTCGGAGTCGTGCGCATGCGTGCACGATGCCACACGCATGCACATGACTCCGGACACCATTTTGGAAGACAACATGGCATCCAGAGTCACGCGCATGCCTCCAGCCCCCAGGAAGATCTGGGGGCCAGTGAACGGGCCCCCGGATCAAAAAGTCCGGGGACCCCTGATCCAATTCATTCATCCCGCCACCAACAAATTCCTAACTGGACTATATGACAGATCTGTTGGTGGCTGTTGAGGAGGATTTTATGAGCTAGTCTAAAAATTAGTTTTCCAAGCATTGTACGAACTTTATGGAAACTGTACATTTCAAGGCGGTGTACCTGTGAATATCACTTACTGGATGGCCAGAATACTAAGCTGGATGATCTGAGCTACCAGAGATGTTCTTCCTCTTACAAAGATTGGGTGACTAAACAAAAAGCTTGCCACAACACGTGTGTCAGAAATAGAAAAGGAGACGGTAAATGCCTGATAATGCCCAGCTCTGATTCTTAAGAAAATTCTCAGATAGTGTCATACTGAACTTGAAAGGAGTCTTTTGGCCAGAACCGGGAAGTATGATAAAACTGGTGGTTTGAGGTACTAGATCTTGTGGGTAGGAAAGGAAGTGAGAAGAGGAATCAAAACTGAAGTTTTGCTGAGGTCCTGTGCAGATTGCTCTGGGAGTAATCCCATTGAGTGTGGTGGGATTTAGTTGCAAGTAAAACATGGCAGGATGTTGAAGTGTCAATTTCACAAGAGCAAAGTAGAAGGTGGGAGGGGGCCATCTTGAGAGAAATGAAACTAGCTGTGATTGTTGTCTGCATCTGTAACCTGCCACTGGAGATTTTTATTTCCTCCCCTTTCCCTCCTCCTTTTTGTGCAGTACAAGATTTTGGGAATTGTAGGAGATTATCACACTGGGGCCACTTCCATTAGTATAGCACTTGTGGAATGAACAGGAGCATACCACAACTGAACCATTTTCGTTCTGCGCATTTGCACAAATACGCAAGAGAAACAGTTTGCAAATGGGAGAGGAGAAATTTGCTTTTCCATGAAGCTCGTTTTCCATGTTCCCTAAAATGTTATTATACAGTCACACACATGCACTTTCGCTCCAGGAAATGCAATTCATATTCTCGTGGGCGTCCCCATTCGTGAGAACGCAGCATGTTGTGCTTCTGCATTTATGCATTCCCAGAACTGTAGTGCCTTTGGTGGCTTATTAATGGGAGTTCTCCATTAATGCAAAGTTGCACAACAGTCACAGTTTGTGCGCATGCTGCCCACAGGATAGTCTCAGTGCCGTGTGATAATCTTCAGGCATACAAATGGAGAATAAAGGTAAAGGTAAAGGTATTCCCCGTTGACAAGGTTGTCAAGTCTTGTCTGACCATCGGGGCGGTGTTCATCTCCATTACTCAGCCAAAGAGCCAGTGTTATCAGAGACTACTCTGTGATCCTTTGGCCAGCATGACTTCACAGAACGCTGTTTACCTACTGTTTACCAAAGTGGTACCTATTTATCTACTTGCATTGGCATGGTTTCGAACTGCTAACTTGGCAGAAGCTGGGACTAGTGACAGGATCTCCCCCCATCATGCGGCACCCGGGCCTCGAACTGCCAACCTGCCGATCTTGCAATCCACAGAGTCAGCATCTTGAGCCACTGCATCTCCATTCAAATGGAGAATATCTGCTATAAAATTAGACTACTGCTTGGAAAACCTTTTTTTAAAATATATATATATAGATCTCTGAAACCCCACCCAATATGATCACTGGGGATTCTGGAAACTGTAGTCCAAAAAGTAAGCTTTCCAAAGCTCTAAGTTGGATGCATGGCCCCCGCACAACATGAGTTATGGAAGTCTGATCAGGATTGTGGTGAAGGAAAAGGACAAACCATGCAATAGAAACCCTCACATCTAATTTGGCCTCAGTTTGCCTAAGGCTGATCAGGAGTCTGAACTGGTGCAGCCTGGCAGCAAGTTTGAGATATAGGACCTTGTTTTTTAGCATTTACAGATGCTGATCCCTTGTAAAACTAGTAAGGAGAGAAAAAGGGAAGTGAGAGTGTCAGCCGATGCATAGTGGCTTGTCATTATGTGCTGTCAAGTCAGCTTTGACTCATGGCAACCCTGTGAATCAGAGATGTCCAAGAAACCTGGTCATCACAGATCTTGCAAACTCTGTGGCTGTGTTTCGCTTCCAGTATCAGAGGCAGTGTGTCACTGTGTATCAGTGGTGCAGCATTATGAGATGAAGGTTGTTGTTGTGTTAATGTTCTGTTTGTGGGTTTCCCATAGAGCTGGGACAGGCAGCATCTGTACTCTGTGCTTGGTGGACTGTCCATCCACTAGGGAACACAGAACCACACAGTGCCTGCTGTTATTAAATTAAAACCAGCAATTATCTCGGAAGTGATGATTATAATGAAACTAAAAATTAAATAGCTATTTAAAGTAAGGAAAGGTTGCATTTCCAATCATGAAATAATACAAACAATGTGGCAGTTAGGCATTTGTACATTATTTGTTTTATTTCATGATTAGTTATGCATTTGTAGAGGCAACATGGCATAGTGGTTTGGATGTTGGACTACAACTCTGGAGACCAGGGTTCGATTTCCAGCTCGGCCATGAAACCTGCTGGGTGAGCTTGGGCAAATCACACTCTCTCAGCCTCAGGGGAAGGCAAGGGCAAAACCCCTCTGAAGAAACTTGCCAAGAAAACCCCATGATAGGGTTACCATAAGTCCGAAATGACTTGAAGGGACACAACAACAGCGCATTTGTAATGAATTGAATTAAATTTTAAGCAATTAAATTTCTTAAAATTAAAAAAAAAGAGAAAAAAGAAAAAAAGAAAAAAGAGTGGTCCTTCAAGACTTCCAAAACTCAGAATTTTTAGCATTTACAGGTACTGTACAGAAACCCAAACCCCCCACCTGCCATGCATTTGGCTATCTTGGCCATAGTTAACTGGTTGGCCTCCATGTTAATGGAATATTTGACTATATAGGCTCCCTTTCTGACCCATCATCTCTCTTCTTACATTCTTAAGAGTGGTGTGTAACCTGAAATAAAATTGCTTTTTCCTTCCTTCTCCCTACATGGGTAGGAAAGAGGGCACTTTCCTGATGCCATCCATGAGCACTCCAAACAAGAATAGGAAATATCTAAAGACTAGTGGAGAATTAAAGTGATGTATCTTCTATACTAAAAGGCACCAAATCCCATCTGATCTTGGAAGCTAAGTAGGATCAGACCTGGTTAGTACTGGATAGGAGACTGCCAATGAATACCAGGTAGTGTTGGCTATATTTCAGAGGAAGGAAGTGGCAAAACCGTCTTGGAGTATTCCTTACCTAAGAAAACCCTATGAAATTCAGGTGACTTAGAGGCACATATACACACACATGGTGTTGTTAACTGCCCTCAAATCGTCTCTGACTCATGGTGATCCTGTGGATGTGACATCTCCAAGACTTCTTGTCCAATACTGTTCTGCTTAGATCCTGTATTTTTTTTTAAAAAAATCAATTTTGAAATTTTGAAATTTGAAATTTTAATTTTAAAAAATTCTGGAGACTCTCCTTTCTCTTCCCACTGAGCTTCACCCCACTCCCACCATCTCTTAAAGCATTATAAAGGGAAGCAGATGGATGCCACAGCCCATTTCTGCCAAAAGGTAGGTGTTTCAGGAGCAGTGGTGTCACCTCCCCTTAGGGTGTCACTTGGTGCGGTCCACACACCCCCCGCACTCCCCTAGTGACGCTATTGACCTTTTTAATTAACATGAAACATGATTGGCAAAGAAGTATCTTTCCTGATCTTATATAAGCCTTGCCCAAGAGGTAAATTAAACCCTTGTTAACTAGATTTAGCTTGTTTTTTTGTGGGTTTTTCGGGCTGTGTGGCCATGTTCTAGAAGAGTTTCTTTCTGACGTTTCGCCAGCATCTGTGGCTGGCATCTTCAGAGAATATATAGACCCACTCTCTTCCATTCCAGCATTCTCTGAAGATGCCAGCCACAGATGCTGGCGAAACGTCAGAAAGAAACTCTTCTAGAACATGGCCACACAGCCGGAAAAACCCACAAAAAACTATGGATACCGGTCACGAAAGCCTTCAACATCACATTAGATTTAGCTTGGTTCACAGTCACAGATAATGCAGGGGATGGCATAATCACAGGAGGCATTACATTGGAATTGTTGATCTGACCATACATCCTACAGCTCAGGGGCTAATAAATTCTAGAGCAAACCTCTGTCTTTAGTTTGCAGACACTTTTTCAAGGTGCAGTATGTGAAACCCAGGGCTGATTAATTATAGGTATACGTCAGCCGCATGACAGGGCTGGATGGCAATTATAGTGGAAGCGTTGTGCCGGTCTCCCAGCCTTATGGGATTCTCTATTATTCCCCCCCAAGAACTGACGGCTCATGCAGCTCCCCCTAAGGCAAAGCAACCAGCTCTCAAGTGTTTCATCAGCCATTAACCCCTTCGAAAAAGAAGCAACCGATGACTGTCAAGACTACATCCAACCAGTTTAGCAAGACTCAGAATTTAATTTAAATTTAAATACAGCATCCCATTTGTTGGGTAATGTCTTTTCAGGTTATATAAAAAAAGTAATAATTGTTGTAGTAGTAATAATTAATACTCTGCCAGATGGCACTTCTAATATAGCTGAGAGGCACAAATAAGAATGCAGAATTAGGTAGTGTTAGAAATATTTTCCAAGTCCCTTCTTAACAGCGTCAGTTAAACAGTAATCTTAGGTTTAAATCCATCCCCCCATTCCAATTTATTTTTTTACTTTGCAAAACTCATATGAAGAAAGGAGGGGGGGGGGAGAGATACCAAGATTTTAAAATGAGAAAAAAAATAGAAGTACAGCCATTAAAGACTCTGCTTGAAAGTGGCTTCCTTTTCCTAACATCCAGTGAAATAACAGATGCATAAACTTCAGTAAAGTTTAGTGGTCAATTATGATCTATGCAACCCTGTCATAGGGGTTTCTTGGCAAGATTTCTTCTCCAAAATAGAAATGATCCCTTTTGTGTGTAAGTGTGTGGTGTGTGTGTGTGTGTGTGTGTGTGTGTGTGTATATATATATATGTATATATATATATTAGAGAGAGAGAGGGAGGGACCACTCTTGCTTATGAGATTCCTGTTTCTTGTCCCTACTAATCTTAACAGACTTGAGGCTTTGAGGGCTCCCAAAGGAAACTCAACTTATACGCAATACAATAAGAGCAGTGCTTGGAAGTGTTATTTTTTGGACTATAGTTCCCAGAATCCTCAAATCAGCATGGTCACCAGCTTTGCATGCAGAAAGCCCTCCATTCACTCCCTGGTATCTCTTCTTAAAAGGAGGTAGCAGGGTAACAGGTATGAGAAAGAAAGAAAGAAAGAAGGAAAAGGGAGGAAATGAATGGGAGTTTCAGTAGGGAATTATCTGAAGATCTTAGTGCACACAGTGGAAGTGGGGGTTCATACACGGGTTTTTCCCCCAAGTACCCTAAATTTATTTGGGTTAATGCCACCACTTTGAATCACATCCAGAAAAAAGGCAGGAGTCAATTTAATTCTTTCAGTGCTGGTGATGTAAGCTTTCATAGGCTTCCTCTTACTAACCAGGAGACCTATCATATTTTGAACTAACAGGATTTCCAAATGGTCTTCAAGGATGACCCCATGTAGATGATGTCACAGTAGTCTAGTTGGGTGACCACCAAGCCATGTGTTACCATGTCTTTAAATTAAATTAAGTTATCACCTTTACATGTTGCTCCACTGAGCTATGCTTTCTCCCACTTGATGCACAAATGGTCACATTTCATGTATCAAGTGGGAGAGAGCATAGCTCAGTGGAGCAACATGTAAAGGTGATGACTTAAACATATATTATTTTTGTATTGCATCAACTTTCAGTTTATCATAAGACAGCACTACAGTTGACCCACTGTATCTATGGGTATTTTTTTTATTTTTCTCTCTCTTTCTTTCTTTCTCTCTCTCTCTCTCTCTATATAGATATAAATTCCAAAAAGTAAAGCTTGATTTTTGCCATTTTATATAAGGGACACCATTTTACTATCCATTGTATTTAACGGGACTTGAACATCCATTGATTTTGATATCCACAGGCTACCCCAGGATATAGGAAGAGCCCATTGTACTATCATTAGCTTATATTTTAGTCTGACTTTAGCCTTATTGATCTTATCCTATTGTATTTCATGCACTTCATTCTCTCGTATTTTACAGTATTTGATGTTAACTGTTTTGATATGGTCGATGGACTAATCAATACATTTTAAACTAAAACTAAACAGTGATGCAACAGCTGGTTTGGATGCAGAAGGTCCCAGATTCAAATCCTGTTTTTTTTTTTAAGTTTTATTACTTAAAATCACACATATTTCACAATCATTCCATACATTCTCAGTGTAACAAAGATAACATAAACAATAACTACGCCCCCCCCAAAAGCACCTATATACACCAACAAACCCTGCCAGACATACGCATCCATCCCCTCTGTAAGCATGATGACATATCTTTGTACTTCTCATCTATCCTTATTGACATTAATTCTAATTCTTTAATCTGAATACCATACTGTCAATTGTATTTTTCCACTGTTCTCATCTACGCTTTAGCTTCAAATTCTGTTTTTAAAAAGGAGCAGCTCGCAAGCGAAGGGAAAGAAGATCCTCTCTGATCAAGACTTAGGAAGAGCTGTTGCCTTGGGGAGTAGATGACAGATGGATAAATGCTGACCTGATGCATGGCAGTTTCTTAATCTTCCTGGTTTCATCAGAAAGCAACAACAGCAAGGGAAGGGGGTGGGATGGAGATCATAGCCCAAGAGAATTGTAATTGCTTAATGCATCCAGAAAATTGCATGCCCTACTGGGTCAAATGGCTTGGAAGGCCTCCAGCATGGGTGGTGTTTATACACAAAGGTTTGGGGACCTGCAAGGGTAATTTTTTTGGTTTTAATTGGCTGTTTGCTTACATGGCTCAGTAATACTATGGTACCCAATCCTGTTGTCAAGAACTGTAAAAATCAGGATGCAACTGATTCTGAACTCAACTAGTGGGTTCCTTTTATTCTTTCCATCTGCTCCACACAGGTTTGCTTTTGACTTTTGAGATGAAAGCTAAATGCTGTCTAGAATGAAGATCTGTCTAGAATTAAAAGAAAGGGCAGATTTGCTGGCTGGTTTTAATAATAATAATAATAATAATAATAATAATAATAATAATGATTTTTATTTCTATACCGCCCTATGGCAAACCAGTCTAGGCGGTTTAGTTCTTCTCTCTCTTTATTCTTTCATTTCCTACTATTTCTACTATTTCTCTCTCTTTTCCATCCATGTCAGCCTTCAGTCACAAACATATTTAATCCCAAATAACATAATTACATTAAAAAAAAAAAGAAACCGACAATTTTTAAATTATGAACTAAGTGGCCTTTTTAAAGAACTTTGTTGTTGTTGTGTGCCTTCAAGTTGTTTCTGACTTATGGTGACCCTAAGGCAAAGCTATCATGGGGTTTTCTTGATAAGATTTGTTCAGAGGGGGTTTGCCATTGCCATCCTCTGAGGCTGAGAGAATGTGACTTGCCCAAGGTCACCCAATGGGTTTACATGACCAAACCGGGGTGTTGTTTTCAACACCTCCGGACTTGTTCCTATCCTGTGTCCAGTGACTGCATATCCCATTGGTAACAGTCAGTAGCAACAATGCTGCTAGTACCATCAAGGTTATGTTGATACTAATAACAAAACAATTGTTGTTTGTTTTATTGTTGATGATGTATGCCTTCAAGTTATTTCGGAGTTATGGAAATCCTAAGGCGACCCTATCATGAGGTTTTCTTGGCAAGACTTGTTCAGAGGAGGTTTGCCATTGCCTTCCCTGAAGCTGAGAGCATGTGACTTGCCCAAGGCCACCCAGTGGGTTTTATAGCCAAGCTGGGAATTGAACCCTGATTTCCAGCGTTGTAGTCCAACACTCAAACCACTACTCCATGCTGGCTCTCTAACAAAACAAATGCTATATAAATTAACTACAGAGTACCATGCCTAATTCCTAAAAGCAAGTCCACAATCAAACTACAGGTAATCTGGTGCAAATTACAAACTAACTTAAATCCAATGACCCCAAGGAAGAGGAAAATCCCATGCTCCAATAATGGGAAAATTCCCCCCAAACCCAAATGTGACTAGCCAAAGCTTGGGGATATGGTAAGCGCCACCAGCGTAAATAAGGCTGGGAGCCAGGACCAGAATGGCCAAGCTCCCAATGCTTGGGCCTTATATAGACCCAGGGAAGCTTGGACCGATTCTCTGGAGACGTCCGGTTGTGCGAGGGTTGGACTAGATCTGGTGCAAAATCTCAGTGTGACAAATAGCAACTCACACCAGCCTCTATGATGGCCTGGGACAAATGAGGACCCTGACACATCAGCTCTTAGAAGCAAGAAGTTTTTCCTAATGCTTAGTTGCAATCTCCTTTCTTGTCATTTGAATCCACTGATATGGGTCTTAACTCTCTGGAGCTGCAGGGAGGAAGCTTGCACCATCATCCACATGATAGCCCTCCTGAAGCTATCTCATAAAAACCAAAAAAGGGTGAGAGTCATGGCATGGTGCAATGAGCCCTGAAGTCAAACCTCCAGGGTCCTTTATTTATATCAGAGACGCAGAGAAATGCAGAGATTACGGAGACAGAGTGGTTCCCTATAACCGAATTTTGCAATAGCAGGTGGAATTAGGATACAAGTGTCAAAAAGTAAAGAATTGTGAATCACAAGGAACATTTAGTTAGGAAAGAAAATTTACAAAAAGGAATGATAAATTCTGTGAGTATGGTGTGGATCAGCGAAAAGTAGTGCATAATAAGACGGAGGAAAAATGCGTGTGATCAAAAGTGAATTACGCAGGAGAGACTTAGATAATCATGTAATTACAAAATTGTGATTTCATTGTGATTTGGAGATTAATGTAGAATCAAATCTTATAAAAAAAATAAAGTTAAAAAAAATTATACCAAATGTTAATAGATAAACATAGAATCATAGAGTTGGAAGAGACCCCAAGGGCCATCCAGTCTAGCACTATTCTGCCATGCAGGAACTCAAAATCAAAGCATCCCCGACAGATGGCCATCCAGTCTCTGTTTAAAGACCTCCAAAGGAGGAGACTCCACCACACTCCATGTCAATCACTGGGTTACCATATTGTTTATAATCAGCCTTGCGTATTATTTAATATCTATTACAATATGCACTAGTTTGTTCCATCCTAGTGAGCACTTGGTAGTACAAGTTTTTCTTCTTGCTAACTCAGCATATCAGCCAGCACATATCTCCCACGTCCAGACATCCATAATGTACTCCCTGTGACTATCCACCCATGTCTGTATGGGCGTGTGTCTTCAAGAAATACTCTACACCCTTCCGATAAAGAAAGATGACTTCCCTTCAGATAAAGACAGATCATATTATCTCTCATAAAAACATGGAATTGTTAGGGTCATCAAGTTGATCTGGGCAGTCCAGGAGCTCCAGGTTGTACTTTCTCAATGTAATAGAAGGTATTGTTTGCTCTTTATAGAGCATATATATATATATAGCTTATATACCTTATAACATGGGATGAAAGCATGCCAATTCCAGCATGATAAATTCCACCGATGTGATGCATTTTTTTAAAAAAGCATTGTTGATAAGGTGTTTCTATATTACTTTATTTGGTTTTGATCACAGCGATAACCAAAAAGGCCTGTCCTGTGTTATCTAATAATGCATTTACGGCTTTACATGTATCAGTATATATCTTGCAGTATATATCAAGAATTCCTGAAATCCAAAACACCTTTACAACTATGTAATCTCTTAAGCCAGTTATGAGATTTCATGCCTAAAATGGATGTTGCTTACAACACCGACAGAGTCTGGTTTGTACTGATATTTGGGTTTAAGACCTGCAGGACTGTATCAGCCACATTTATTCGTACATTTGTTTATATCTAACCTTTTTCATATTTCAAAAGAAAAAAAGAGGAAAGCACATTCCATTTCTACCATTCATGGGGGTCAAAGGCATGAAAAATGCAATGCTAGTGAAGCTCAACTTTAACTACCATTGAAAGCAGGGTTGAAAGATGCAGCCCTCCTGTTGTACTTGGATTCAACACTCATTATCTCCTTGACCATTGAACTTTCTAAATGGAGCTGATAGGAATTATAGATGACCATGTGAATCCCTTTTAAAAAGGAATCTTTATTTATGCTGGATGTTAGCAACAGATTAGCTACTGAAGGCTTTTAATGCTGTGCAATATGGTTTTTATAGTCTTTTAATTAATTTTGTTGTTTCTAACTTTATAAAAAAAAATTTGCATTTTTAAAAAAATATTTTCTATCTATACTTTTATTGAAGCTTTTGGATAGTTTTCAATCTGTATTGTTTTTAAATATGTTGTTAGCCACCTTGAGTTATTGGGAGAAAGGGGGGGGGATATAAATGAAATAAATTGATGATGATGATGATGATGATGATGATGGGCTAATAGGAGACTACTGAGCAAGACCATTGGTTCATCCACATCAATATTGTCAGCTCTGACCGGAAGCCCTCTAATTTTCAAGCAGGATTCTTTCCTAGCCCTAAATGAGGTCTTTCTTTATACTGCTCTGATTCTGCTTTAACTGGCATGGTTGCAATCTATGGAATCCTGGGATTTGTAGTTTAGGGAGAGGTACTTAGAATTCTCATCCAGAAAGGTCTACGACCTCCCTGAACTACAAACCTCAGGATTCCTCAGGATGCAGCTATGGCAGTTAAAGTGGAATCATAGCACTATAAATATGTAGAATGAAAAGGGCCCCTGGTGGTGTCCCATCTAAACATCATGGGCTTTTCCATGAGTCTGATCCAAATTGAGTTTAAAATATTAATAGGTAGCCAGTGTAGCTGGTACAGAATTTGTGAGATACAATCTGACTGGGGCTGATGAGAGCTGAGGTCCAATACACTGCAATAACAATAGCAAGTACATTTCTATACTGCTTATCAGTGAACCAGCACTCTCTAAGCGGTTTACAATGTGTAAGCCAATTGGCCCCAACAAGCTAGGTACTCATTTTACCAATCTACAAAGGGATGGAAGGCTGAGTGGACCTTGGAGCCCTCCTCTAGGATCGAACTTACAACATTGTGGCTGCAGTCCCGGGATTTAAACACTGTGCCACCAGGGCTCACCAGACTGAAGATAGTCCTCACAGGAAGAAATCCATTGAAATCCATGTTGTTGTTGTTTTTACAACTTTGTGAATGACAAGCCTCACACATTTCCATGGTCCTACTCTAGTTGGAAAAGGGATATTGACATTCTTTGAGACTGAGAGAAAGTAGTTGGTAGCATAAGCTTTGGTAATCTGAGTCTATGGGGCAAAAGGCCCAGCCTGGGGGTGGAGTGGAGGCATGGTGACCGCACACCGGCCGCCCCGACTCTGCTCTGATGCTGTCATCACGCTGCCCATTCAACCAAAGGGCAGGCAGCATCAGGGTGCTCCCTTGGTGTAGCGTTCACACATGCTGCACCAAAGGAGTGCTGAAAAGCCACCACGCAAGGGTGGCTTTTTGCCACTCTAAAAAGGAGTGGCAATTGCCAGCTCTTTTTAGAGTGGCAAGCCACTGGATCAGGGCCACGGCGTGCCCCAATCCTTAGGGGCCGTCTGTTCAGCCCCTATGCCAGGGATAGACAACCTTTCCCCTTTAAGGGCCAAGGGACTTCAGCTCCCAGAAGCCTCAGCCATGTTGGCCAATAGTCCCATGTTGGCCAATAGCTCCTGGGATTCTGGGAGCTGAAGTCCCTCGGCCCTTAAAGGGGAAAGGTTGCCTACCCCTGCCCTATGCCATCAGATGCATGGAGTGAGGTATCCATGTGACATAATGGAAATGCAAAACTTTTGGGTATGATGATGACAAGTTCAGCTTTAACAATGGTCATGCAATACAAATAAATCAATAAACAAAACCCATTCGGCATGGCACTTTGTCATTTAGAAATGCCCTACTTCCAATGCTGGACTCAGAGCCCTGAGATCTCCACATCTCGGAACCAAGAGGTTTAAGTTACTTTATATTTGCACTAGATTACCTGTGGTTGTTTAGTTGTGGACTTGCTTTTAGGAATTAGGCATGGCACTTGTAGTTTAGAAATGCCCTGTTTCCAATGCTGGACTCAGAGCCCTGAGACCTCCACGTCTCGGAACCAAGAGAAACATGTGGGCTATAGATAACCCCTGATTCCACTCTATGTTTTAGCACATAGGTGAGAAAGAGAACTTTCTTCTTGATTTACAACTGTTGATTATATTCCTTGATTACATCTTTTGTATAAAGTGACACACTCTCTGATGAAAACCACCCAAAGTTCCTGTTGATTGGATATCACATGCTATTTGCTATTATCAATGGATCAGAATAAAGCTGGAGATGTTGACAGATAACAGGCAGAGAGGATGAGCTTTGAAAGAGTTGTTAAAATTCTTCTTAGTGCCTGCAGTGAGGAAAACAAGTTGTAAAAGGTATATAAGGTAGGCCCTGAAATCATTTCTTTGCCTCCACTTCAAAGTGTATACTGTACCTACCGTATTTCTGCTGAAGAAATAAGATTTTCTTTTCCTGACTTCTTGTGTGTCTTGCTAATTTGGACCAAGTTGCTAGGCACAAATGTTACTCCTGTGACAGTCCTTGGAGAACAAAATTGGGAGGAAAGAGACAAGATGAGTAGATAACCACACGAATGGTGGAGGGAATTCTTGGAATATAAGTAGTATGTTGCTGGCTGGGAACCAGAAAGAAGTTGTAGACAGCCCTATGAGGCTGGGGTGTTGACTACACTTGCTCCTCCGTTTACACAAAAATAGGAACTTGCCAATATTCAAGCCCCATTGGCTTGAATGGCCATGCGCTCCTGCGTGCGCCATTTTAGCCAATGGAGCTCTCCCCTTTGCGAGGAATCAAAACGACATCTGCAAGTCTGCAAAAATGGAGGGGCGAGCGTAGTGTTATAATATGTCTTGTGTGCCAGGAAACTATTGTCTCTGTTCAGGCCACTGTTGATAGACCATCTGGTTCCCAGCCAGCATCATACAACCTTCCAAGAACTCCCTCCATGATTCATCTACTCATCTTGTCTTTAAGCAATTATCTTTCCTCCCAGCTTTGTCCCCTGATGACCATCCTTAAAGCTAAACTTCTCAACTCATCACCATACCCGCAAGTTTTGCATTTCCATTACTATTCACACATACACACATATGGCCCTGCTCATTCATGGATAGAAAGGTCTGTTCCTAGGCACTTCGCTCCATGTGCAAGTAGACCTACATCCAGGAAAGCTTATGCAACCACCTTCTTTCTCTCAGTCTCAAAGGTGGAGCAGTATTTCTTTGCATACTAATCTAGACTGTGTTTTTGAATTCTACTCTAGATGGCTTAGACTGAGTTTTGTGCAAGCCTGCTTTTATGAGTTTGCTCTGAAAAGGTAGACCACTCTGAAGACACCAAATCTGAGCTGATTTGGTGAGGTAAGCAAGATCAGGTCTGCTTAGGACTTGGGTGGAATAATGTTGTGGGATACCAGGGATCTCGAGGTAGAAAGGAATCCTACCCCAAAGCCCTGGATGCTTCCAGTCAGAGTTGACACTACTAAGCTAGATGGATCAAAGATCTCATTCTGTCTTAGGCAGGTTATTTAACTAGAATTAAATAATAAAAATGAGAACACAAAGTATCATGCAGGTTTAAACCAAGAATGAGTCAAGCTTCACTTGTTGTTTGGACAGAGTTCCTTTGTGTTGCAATTTTATAATAATGACAGCACATTTGCTTCTTTCTAGATGTTCCTTACAGGCCACCCTGAGTTTTTGTAAAGAAAGGCTCCAGAGATTTAAAATGAAGAATCAAATAAATCATTTCCCATGCCTGTCCTAGATCTCACAGGTTCTGCCCAAGTGCTGCGGTTTCTTTGCTGCTGTTGAAATGGGAGAACTGAATGGTTCACATTCCTGAAGGTTTGGGTGAAAAGCCCAAGGGCTGCCCTTCTACTTCTAACCTTTGCCAAGATGTTAGGCACAATGGCCCTTTGATCATGATGCTTTGAGACAGCTGTGTCATTATGATTCTGTGTGAGTCAAGAGGATTCAATGCAATCCTTGTATATACATCTTGGGGCAACCACCAGTACCAAGGTATTTCCTCTTTGGGGATGAGGCTATATACTGAAAAGATGAAATACCCATTAACTGTCCCAATTTACTAGTGAAGTCCCCATTAAACCTCTGCCATCCACTTTTGCAATGGTTTTCAAAATGTCCCAGTTTTTCTCTCCTCCCAAGTTCCCCCTTCGTCCTAAGCTTACTTCCATTGCTGCAAACTGAGTTCAAAGTGCAAAAGCAGTTTGTACTATCACCTGTTGGTTAAGCAGAAAAGGGATGAACCTCTCTTTCCAACCCAGCCAGCAGAGCCACCAAGTCTGGAATGCAGCCCCTTCCCACTCTCTAAGATGTCACCCAGTGCAGTCCGCATCCTCTGCATCCCTCACTCACACCCCTGCTTGTGCAATCTTCCTCATTTCGTAGACTTAAGTCTACTTCATGGAGTGAAGTGCCTAGGACACGTGTCCCAGTTTTCATTTATAAAATCTTGGAGGGTAGGATGAAATGATTCAGCCATTCCCTTTATCTTGGTTTCTCTTGCTCAACTAGCATCTCACTCCCATGACTCACTGGCATAATATAAATAACTGCCAGTGAACTTATGATCTGCTTATATTATGCAGTCCCTGCTCCGAATACCAACATAGCAGGATGTCAGGCCTGCACATTGATGATTGAGTCACATACATTATGTGACTCAATCATCAATGTGCAGGCCTGACACCCTGCTGCACAACAGCTGTACATGAACAGTGTGCAAAAGCTCTAAAATGAATGGGCTCATAGGGATCAGTCCGCATCCTCTTTCCAATGGGCCAAAGATAAAGGTAACTGTCATGATACTGGGATACAGGCCTAATGTGCATTTGCACACTGCTCTCTGAACATTACTGTGCATTGGTATGCCACAATGGTTCTGTATGCAAATTCTGCTTCAGCTGCAATCCGCTGGATATGACTATTGCCCATCATCCACAAAAGTCACACTACATATGTAATGCAACTCATATTTGCATGTATCACTAATAGGAGGCTGGCCATTATCTCTGGCTTTTGCCTGGGGGTGGGATCTGGGGACCAATTTTCTGCCCCAGGGCTATCCACCTCAGCCCCATCCACATACAGAAGTTGGCAGGACTGGCAGGTGAATCTGACTTGAGCATTGCTTATAAAATAGGGTCCCTCACCACACCTAAGACTGGCTTAATGTCATGCACACCTCTCTCCTTGAACAGAGGGGAACAGTCAGGGAGTTCAGGTAGAACACATCCCCTCCAAAATTTCACAGATGAAAACTGGGACACATGTCCAACCAATATCAGAGTGTGGGCCAAAGGGTGTGACAAGGCACAAATGGGCAAAAGTCATTCATGAGGAAGAGCACACAAAACCATGACTGAAAGAAAAAATACTCTGAAATTTATATACTGATTTTAGGGGGGGAGGGGAACAAATCCTACAGGAAAGGGTAAGATTCCCTCCTTTCCTCCCCCTCTCTTTCCTGCTCACTATTTTGCACTTTGAACTCAGTTTGCAGCAATTGAAGTGAGCCAAAATGAAAGTGGGAGAAGGAAAGAGAAACTGGGACATTTTAAAAACAGCTGAGAAAGTGGGATGGCAGAGGATTAATCAAATCCATCCCTGCCAAATGGAGACCGTTAGAGGGTATGGGAACAACTGATGCTGCCTCATCTACTATTACTTATTAAATGGCAAGTATGGTCCCTGCATTTCTTAATTTATCTTCATTTCCAGATATATTTTTTCTGATTTCAACTATTTCAGACACCCCCTTCCCAGCCAGCCAGCCAGCCAGCCAGCCACTCTCCTCCTTCCCTTTCACAATTTATGTCCTTTTTATTTCAAGCATATAGGTAGTTCCCACCTGCCATCCGATCTGGCAGCATGGAGTAGGAAGATATTCTTAAAGGTAATGGCTAGACTAAACCAAAAGATCCCAGATTATTTTTCTTTTAAAAGCATCATTCCCTCCCACTCATTCTCTTCTCTCATCTGTTCACCAGGCTCAGGATAGAGCAAACCATCTGGAACCACTAGAAGAGTATAAAGAGAATTCTGTTCAAAATTTATAGCTCTGTCCAAAGCAGATGGCTTCTAGAGTTTTTTGTGGGTTTTTCTGTGGCTGGCATCTTCAGCATCTTCAGAAGTTAGATGGCAATCTTTCACGAATAGTCTAGCTGTGGATTCCTGCGCTGGTGTATGGTTGTGTTACGGCAGAAAATCAAAATCCCAATAACGGAGAGCAGCAAGCCAGAAGGTCGATAACTCAGAAAGCATTTATTGGCTAGCCAAAGGCAGGCAGGTCTGTCCCCGGATCATTCCATAATGTGACAGCAGCGAACATAGATTAACAGCCAAGTTTTATACACAGAAGCTACATAGAGTCATCTTGTGTATTCTTTATCTAGACAATGAACATCTGTGACACTGAACATCTGTCTCTCAATCATACATTCTATATGCTATAAAAAGTCATTATGACCCAGACTGTACACTATCAAACATCCTGTAATTGCAATTAGTTTGCCAAGTACATGCTAAATTACGTAATATCTCTTATCAAAGCCCCCTTCAGCAACATCCTCATTACATTTGACCATTATTACTATCTTCAGCAGACAGGATGAAGTCACTCACTCTTCTCCCCCTCCCATATGCATTTACCTTCATCTTACCCCAAAACAGATGTACAGTTCAAACTGCAGTCAAATGCTCTTATAAAAATCAACTTAACCATTTCCTACAAAATTCAGTTCTGAGCCTGTAATTTTCCTCTACTATTATTGATTATCTATAGCCTTTATAATAGCAATCTTTTAACCCTATCAGTTGAATAGATGGTCCTTGGTATCCCTTCCAGTTCTTTATTTCTGTGATTCTAACTTTGGAAAAGGCAAAGAATTGGAAGGGATACCAAGTACCATCTACTCAACCATACACCAGCGCAGGAATCCACAGCTAAACTATTCTTGAAAGATTGCCATCTAACTTCTGAAGATGCTGGAGATGCCAGCCAGAGAAGCTAGCGAAACGTCAGGAATAAACTCTTCTAGAACATGGCCACATAGTCTGAAAAACCCACAAAAAACTATGGATGCCAGCCGTGAAAGCCTTTGATTTCACAGATGGCTTCTATTACTAACTTTCATCTCTTCCCAGACAAATCTTGCCTCCGTACCTTACAAGTTCTGATGAAGTGTGAGCAGTCAGCAGAAGCTTGCCTGTTTGGGTCCTTCCTATGGAAATAATCTCTGCAAACTTATATGCCCATAGCTTTGGAAAAATTAACATGCCATCTATTACAACCTACTACTACTTTGGAAGTTGTATCCCAAAGTAGTTCTAAGTGAAATATTCTCCCTGGGTGAAAACTCCAAAACTTGGTACGGAAGTGTAAATCCATCAGCTCCCTTGACAGAGCTTGGAAAAGTTACTTGAGAGACTCCTCCTCCTAGAAACCGTCCCAGAAACCAGTGCGGCTATTGCTCTGGGGATTTGGGGAGTTGTAAAAAAGAAAAACAAACAACTTTTCCAAGTGTTGTCCCTTTGTTTTGGAAGCAGAAGTGAGGACTTTCTGGTTTTGTCCATGGCCTATCGGCCAGTCCTAGCTAGAGTAAAACCCACTGAATTAATGGAATTTACCTAAGTGTACAAGCTGGACAGTGAAAAAAGGTGAGAGCTGATTTTATATGTATTTTAAACTATTAGCAATACTGTTTATCAGTATGATTACCTATTGAATGACACTTCTACACAATCAAAATACCCCCAAAAGATGGCCATTCCATACGGCATGATTTCCATACCACTCAATTCCATATCAATGGAATACAAGTGATGCAGTCTTGGTTTGGTTGGGGGTTTGTATTTTTGTTTGGTCACATTAAAACCTAAGGAAGAAAGACTCTTCCATTCTCTGAAATGCAGATAGGAAGTACCTTCCCACCATTTTGGATAATGATGTCTCTCAAAACTGCAGAAATGTACACCAAATATCTTTCCCAAAGAGTTAAGCCAGAGAAGTTTACATTCCTAAAATTACTGCAGGTTCTTCTGCAGGAACTAAACAGGGATCCAAGGTGGTTGTCGTGGCGCATCCTATCATAAAAATTACTCATGCAAATATTATCTTAATTCACTGCTTGCTCTTATCTTAATTGCCACAACTGTCTGTACTTGATCTTTTAAACTAGAACTACTGTTTCTTCCCCACCCTTTTTTTAATTTTTTGATTTACAACCTTCTTCCATCTGCTGCCCTTCAAATGTATTGGCTTAGAATGTCTTTCATGGACAACTAGCAAGGTTGACATTTCAAAACATGTGGAAGGTACCAGGTTGGGAAGACTGCACTGATGAATGATCATTTCCACCCTCACGTACCTGAAAAAAACATCATACTTGAAGACTAGTGACATAGATCAGACTTGACTTGTGGAGAAGTTCAAATATTGAACAATATTAATTGAAAGGGCAAGGACCTCACACCCTCAAAATTGATCAGATAAAGGGGCCTAAATCCAATTATCTCAACTAGAGTAGACCCATTCAATCAATTTAACTTACTTCTGTTGTTGACATGCCAAATTTCTGTTGATTCAAGAGCTGATTCCAAGCCTTTAAATGTTTTAAAGCTCAAAAACAGCAGTTTGGACTAGGCTCAGAATCAGATTGTGAGCATGCATCTGGCATCATTTTGTGCCTTCAAGTTGTTTCCAACTTATGGCGAACCTAAGGCAAACCTGTCAGGAAGTTTTCCCGGAAAGATTTTTTCAAAGTAAGTTTGCTTTTGCCTCCCTTTGAGGCTGAGAAATGAATATGATTTGCTTGGCATAGCAGGCAAAACATGATCACAACATGCAATCCCAAGCTAGCATCCTATTGGTAGTTTCAACTAGAGTAGACCCATTGATTCAGTAGGATTTATGTAAATGTTGACTCACTTACAAAGAGCTGATACAATGGGTCTATGCTAGTTAGGACTACTAATAGGATTCAGGCCCCAGTGCACTAATAGCAATTTCTGAACAGTCTTCAAAGGCAGATCCATGTAGAACCTGTTGTAGTAGTCTAACTTGGAGGTTGACCAAAGCATGGACAATTGAGGGCAGGCTATTCCTGCCAAGGGTAGTTTTAGTGAGCTACAGAAACACGTTGTAGTACTCCCAATCAATTTTCCAAAGCCTGGGTGGAAAGCTTTGTGTGGTGTTCACAACTAAAATTCCAGCCCAGGAACAACAGATAAGATAAGATCAGAATAAATCTGCCCTCCGTTCCAAGGTCTCCTGTGCATGTCCAAAAAGATATGAGGTGTTGTTTAGAGGGCAACTTTACTTTTGGAAAGCCACCAAATGTTACCGGAGGAATTATCAAAATGAATTGGAAAGGAGTCAGAACTATAAGCAAGGGATTGCTCTATTGCTAGGAGATCATCAAGATAATTGGGCTCAATCATTCATCTGATCAGAGTTATATAAATGCAGGATTATTTTGCTTGGCTGTTTGTAGCTCCTCTGAATCTTTGAAGTTGACTTTTGAATGTTGGGTAACTTTCTGATGATGTCTGCCTGATAGATGAGACTAATCCAGAGAAAAGAACCCAAGCAACTCTAAATAATTGTGCCCATGCATCTTCAAGTTGTTTTGGACAAATGGCAACCCTGTTATGAGGTTTTCTTAACAAGACTGATTCCGAGAGGGCTTGCCATTGCCTTCCTTTGAGGGTGAGAGCGTGTGACTGGCCTAAGGTCACCCAGTGGGTTTCCACAGCCATTTCGAAACCTGGTCTCCAGGGGTACCATTAGGCAAAAATCAAGGTTTGTTTTTTGGAATGTATATATGTGTGTGTATTTAATATTTTCAAGCCGTGGATGGTTGAATCCATGGATAAAGAATCCATGGATGCAGGGGGGTGACTGTACAATACACAAGCCACTACACTACTCTGGCTCATAGAGTTGGAAGAGTTGGAAGTCATGCTTCTTTGTCAAAATTTTGGAATTCTTCCTGGATAAAAGGTTGAAAAGTAGGACATGCCCTGGAAAAGAAGGAAGTCTGGTCACTCTGTGTGTAGCTAGGTATACGTAAAGTTACATGACATAACAGGTCATAATGTAATAGGATGCTGACTATTGTGTGTCCAATCCTTTGATTTATTTTATCTGTTGTTGTTCCTTGTGGCCCTGCCTCAATCCCCATAGCAAGAGTCAGGTGAGAAAGAAATATCTTGATGATGATAATGATGATATTTAATTTTTATTCAATTGGTCATTAGTAATTTGCATATCATTTCCCTATCTTTTTTAACAATAGAAAACAACAATGAAACATTCAGTTTCTTTATATCTCCGTCATTCTTCTGCAATCATCTCCCATAAAGCATATAATTCTTTATCAACCTATTTCATTTCTGTAATTACCCATTCGAGATTACAAGACTACAAGATTACCGAGAAATGAAAAAGTAGTTTAACTTCCTTCTTGTTTGTCATTAAATTATTTCTATCTAGTTCATTCTTTTCATATAACTCCATTATTTTCTTATCTGAGTAACAGAATAGCTGTGTACGTTCTACTGCTAATTCTCAAGCACAATCCAGCATCTAAGAATGCTTGATGACTCCAAAGAGAAATAAATATTATTGTACAATTTATTATTATTATTATTATTATTATTATTATTATTATAAAATGGAGCCCTGGTGGTGCAGCGGTTAAATGCTGGTACTGCAGCCACAAGGTTGTGAGTTCGATCCCAGGGCTCCAAGGTTGACTCAGTCTTCTATCCTTTTGTAGGTCAATAAAATGAGTACCAGCTTTTTGGGGGCAATTGGTTTACACATTGTAAACCACTTAAAGAGTGCTGAGTTCACTGATAAAGAGGTATAGAAATGTACATGCTATTGCTTATTATTATTGTTGTTGTTGTTGTTATTTTCTAAACCCAACAGCAAGTCTAAACAGTGATGAGGTTTATGGATCTGCCACATGAACCTTTTATGATACTGTTCAAGGTTGATCGACAGATATTTGGAGCTGGGTTGGAAATGACTGAGTTCGTGGGAGGAGGTGATGAGGCAGCATAAGAATGAACGAAATCAAGGAAGTATATTTCTTGGCTGCAGCTCAGCCGGACGGAGAGGTGCCTTGCAAGAGGCAACTTGCACGCCAGGCAGGTTCCAGCTTGAACGTTAGATGAGATAATGGGGAACCAAGGAGGGCAAAAAGCTTCCTGGTTAACCCTCTGGGTCCTGTATTTATGTCCCAGTGGGCTGTTGCATCCAGGACTCACTAGGAGGGACAGCTTCCTTCTGCAGGAATGCAGAAGAACAATTGCAGGTATTGAAAGAGAACACCTAACCCAGCCGGGCGGGTCTCTTTGGATTAAGCACAAAAGAGAGGATTAGTCTGAATATTGTGCCATGGTTTTTGGAGCATGAATTGGGCTAAAGGTCTTGCACAAGAAGGCTTCCTTCAGGGCATGCTTTCCATTTGAGAGACGAAGGAGGAAAATGGTTATTAATGGGAGGATTCAAAGAAAGTAGCTGTCTTAGTCTGGAAAATCAATATGCAAAGGGATCTTGTAGCACCTTTGAGACTACCTTATGGGTTGAGTATTGAACTCTGGAGATCAGGGAGCTTATCGCACACCCAAAAGAGACATCTTACCTCTTCTGGGTTCAAGCCTCAATCCTGGATACACCTGGATGTTATAACACATAATTAGTTGCCGATTCTGCTGCGATGCCTCTGGCCGGATCCAAGGAACACTCAGCCAGCCAATGTTTAAAGCTGGAAAACTTCCATTTTCAAAAAAATGCCGGCTGAGCGTGGCTTTGACCCAGGCTGAATGCGGCTGGTGGCATTGCGGCAGAATCCCGGATCAAGGATTGAACCTGGAAGAGGTAAGACGCTTCTTTTGGGTGTGCAATAAGCTCCCAGGTTTTGAATCCTGGCTCAGACATGAGAACCTGAGGGTGATCTTGGGCAAGTCACACTCTCTCAGGGTCAGAGGATGTCAATGGCAGCCTCAAAGAAAGTCAGTTTGAAAACGCAAGGTTTGAAACTTAATTCAAGATAAAACAGAGATGCTCCTGATCAGTCATAAGGCTGTTTAATGTTTTTAATTTTTTAACTGAAATGGTTTCAACCATGTTGGGCTTTTAACTGTTATGTTTTAATACTAGTATTATTTAATTCTTTTTTAAATCTTTGTAATTAATGTTTTTGTTGTATCTTTTTAAAATTACTGTAAACTGCCTCGAATCCGATTTTGGAAGAAAAGGAGGATATAAATCCAATAAATAAAATAAAATAAGTTCCCCCAGAAGTTTTCCACGGCTGAGCAGAAAGTCCTAGTCCAACATACAAACCACTGCAGCATGCTGGTTATTTTGAGGGTATTATGTTCCTTTAATGAATCACTAATTTACAGCCACAAGTTACTAATGAATCATGTCTGACTACTCCCCACTTCTGCCAGTATTATATTACTTTTTAAATGGAACTCATAACACTTACTTTGGACTACATTGCTTACAATCTGCATGTCACCATACAGGCTGTCTGATTCTAGGAGTTGTCTGCAGTTATTATGTTGGTCTTTTAGTGCAACCAAAAAAAAAAAAAAAATTAATAACCTTTTGGTCTTGTAAAGTAACTTTCCCAAGCCCTGGCCTTTTTATGATCTTCCAATCTGCTGCCTGGAGCAAGTGTCTCACTCTGCCTAATGGTAGGGTTGGCTCTCCGAATCAAGTTTAATCCAAAATACAAACACTCTCCTGGCCCTGGAAGCCCTGGAGGAGAGACTCATGCACAATAAATGCAACCCAAACTCAACCATAATGAACATGAGGAATGGTGATGACTATTACATTTATAATCTGCCTTTCCTCCAGGGAAAAGGAGTGCTTGCCGCTTAAGTGGAAGAGGACTTGCTTTGTGTACAGAAGGATCCTGGTTCCATCCTCAGCACCTCCTGTTCAAAGAATGAAGTAGTAGCAAGTGATCCAAAAGTCTGAGATGCTAAAAAGCTGCTGTCGGGGCAGAGTTGGACAGAGGTGGAAATCATGTATCTTCTAGAAGTCTTCTTAGCAAGCCTCCCATTGATTCTGCTGGCTAAGGCTGAGAGTTGCAATTCAACTGGTGGATCATATAATTCCCAACCCTGAGATAGACTAATCTAGTCTAAAAGGACATTAAGGACATTTTCACACTGGTCCCTAAAGCCGCCTGGAGCCGCTCATTCCAGAATGCCTCCGGCGGCAAAAACTTAATTCCTTTTTAAAAAAAGGAATTACCTTTCCAGCTCTGATGCTGGAGTTAGCGCTGGTTCGGCCGGAGTGAGGCCGGACTTGCTGCTCTGTGCGTGTGAACACACGGAGCAAGGAGCTGGACTGACGCAGGGATGGCACCGGAAGGGGCGGGGTTTGCTGCGGCGTGAGTGTGAACACACTGGAAATGGAGCTGGAGTGGGGCCGGACGGAGGTAGGATTGCGTCCGCCTAAAGCCCCGTGTGAAAACGCCCAAAGTCTTGATCTGTGTTAAGGCAGAGAGAGAAACTGGGACTTTGAAAAAAGTGGGATGGCACAGAACTAATCAGGACAAATCCAGACAGTTGGGGGGTAAAGAATGGGCTCCTTTTCACTCCAGAACCTCCTTCTAGCTCCCTAAAAAGATCCCCTGGGGAGCTGGTGGGATTAATAGCAGGAGTTTATGGAGAGGGTTGGGATTAGGAAGAAGGCTTGAACAGGGCAGGGCAGTTGTAAAAGGATGATTCACATCTATAAAAGAGTTTCCCCTGATCCAAGTGTTCTGGGCTCTGCGGTGCTTTGATTTACAATGTCCACAGGCATTGTGCTGTGAACTACTAATCCCCAGATCTATTTGGGTGGGTGGCCTCTTCTCCACTCCCTTCTTTGACAAGTAAGAAACAGCAAAAATATTAGAAGAGTTCAGCACTCAGGGATCCTGCCTGCCTGAATCCTAATATTCTGTGACTTTTGCATTGCTTGCTAATAAAACCATTCTGAAAAAAAAAAAAAAAAGACTTGAAAACCTGGGAAGATTCATAATGGTTGCTTTGATAGCCACACAGCTATGAATTCACATGGTTGGCTCAGGCAAGTTACAATTGCTCCAACATCTACAATATCAGGATGCAGGGTTAGTCTGAGGCCAAGAATATGACTATGTACACAAAGTTATTTGAAGACTCTGCTTTAGGACTCTAGATAAGTACAAGTGTGCTGTAATTCTAGAGCAAGGGGAAAACCTGGGGCCTTATAGGTACTGCTGGACTAAAAGTCCCATCATGCTTCACTGGTGCTGCTTAAGACTGATGGGAGTTGCAGTCCAACATTTGAAAGGTTAACAGTCACCCAAGCATGCTATAGGGCAGCCACCCCAAAATATGCTGCTCTACAGCTCCTATCATCCACCAGACAGCAAGTCTTCGCCGGTTGGGAACGATACCCAAAATTCATTTGGGAATTTATGTCTCTGTCAATGGACTTAGTTTGTTGGAAATAGAACTGAGCAAATTTGCAACTGTTCTGATGCGTCTTATGCCTCCATCATGTTCACCAAAGATGCTTCATATCCCCATAAGAGAAGGAACACATCCTGACTTTTCATTTCACTGGGTGCTCTTCCCTTCCCTTTCTCCTGAGTTACTCATTCCTGATCTTTTGATGTTTGTTCCATTGAGAGGGATCCACCCATGGATGGCCCTTTTCCCAGTTTTGGGAAGACGTCCACAGAGTTCTTTCAGCACCTGCAAGGCAAGAACATGGGCTAAAAACTCCCGTACAATAGAGACATCTAAGAGATCTGTCTGCTCCTCATATGGGACTCTCCAAAAGCAGTGATTGCTGGTGGCTTCCATGTCAATGGGGTGATACATTTCCTGAAAGGTGTAGTCTGAATTGTAAAGGCGCTGTCCGACATCCAGCATACCATAGTGATTTGAGTGCTGAACTATGACTCTGGAGAGCAGGGTTTGAATCCCAGCTCAGCCATGTAAACCCACTGGCTGACCTTGGGCAAGTCACACTCTCTCAGCCTCAACGGCAAACTCCCTCTGAAGAAGCCTGCCAAGAAAACCCCATGATAGGTTTGCCTTAGAGTCGACAGGAGACAACTTGAAGACACACAACAACAACAGCAGCAGCAACAAATCCAAGCCGTCACCAGAGTTAAATATTCATTGCCCAGCAAAGAGAGTCCAAATTAGCAGAAGGGATGGGAGCAAAAGAAAAAAGCAGTTGATTTTCTTAGGGAGAGCGGTCCCAAGTGAAACAACCAGGTAGTTAAGTCCAGATTATATAACTTCTTGCAAGCTATTGATCATATAATTGCTGAAAATGTAACACTTGCAGAATTGTTCCTTTGCAGAGATCAAAGACCCTCCTTGGCGTTCACAGCACACCCTGCTATCTCTGCCATATATCAAAATATTTAGATTGTCCCAGGTACCA
Source organism: Phrynosoma blainvillii (assembly GCA_026167975.1). Lineage (NCBI taxonomy): Eukaryota > Metazoa > Chordata > Lepidosauria > Squamata > Phrynosomatidae > Phrynosoma > Phrynosoma blainvillii. Next base: position 23,029,497 of record JANUYF010000010.1, on the reverse strand, counting down.
GCTTTCCTTTGTTAAGACTTTGCCTATTCCAGCGGATAACAGGTTCAATGGATGCAATAAATGTCCAATTGAGAAGAACCTCAGAGTTGCTTACATCCCAGACTCTGTGTCTCCAAACAAGGAATGTAATCAACATTTCAGATAATAAACAAAATGGTTTGTTTCACATCAGAAGTTGCTTTTCTCATCTATGTGTTAACGCACATAGCCTGAAGTCAGGAGTGTGGGAGTCAAAGGTCTTCTGAGAACACAGGCCATATAGAAATGTAGTGCTCTCTGCCTAACAAAGGATCCAGGGGCTTCACAAAGTTTGGGGCCAACTTTGATCTCAAGAGGAGCATCTCTTTTGTTTTGCAAATCGATGGAATTTTTTTTTATTTCCTGGAGTAACCACACGGCCAGAAGTCCTGCATGAAATTCCCTGCAGAACCAACTGAACTGAGAACAGCCACATCTTGATAAAATGAAGGCTTGGGACTAACATTGTCTTATTTCCCCCCCCCCCCCCCCCCCGCTGCCTATGATTTTTAACATCTATGCCTGATGAAGAGGCCAGTGAAGCTTTGAAAGCTTGCAGTGTGTATTTTCTGCATTTGGTTGGCCCAATAAAGCTATTCAGCCAACATGATGTAGTGATTTGAGTGTTGGACTATGACTCTGGAGACTAGGGTTCGATTCCCAGCTTGGCCATGAAACCCCCTGGGTGACCTTGGGCAAGTCACACACTCTCAGCCCTAGGGGAAGGCAATGTAAAATCAGATAAAATATACAAAAGTTAAAAGCATAACTATAAATATATATAGTTGACCATACTCTGAGGTTGCTTGACCACACATGTCCCAGTTTTCACCTATGAAAAGATGTTTCGGTGTTAAAACCATTCCCACAAACATTCCTTAAATTACAGAAAAACAACAATGCAATGACCAGTTAATACAAGCAAGAGACATGTTTATCAGAGCATGATTTTAACAAAAGTTCCCCCAGAGTTTAAGTTCCCAGGGCAACATAAAGCCCTAAATGCCCTAAAGGCACCAAATCCTGTCTGGTCTTGGAAGCTAAGCAGGGTCAATCCTGGTTATACTTGAATGGGAGACCACCAATGAGGACCAGGTGCTGAAGGCTAGATTTCAGAGAAAGGAGAACTGGCAAAACCACCTCAGAGGATTCCTTGCCTAAGAACACACTAAGAAATTCATGCACTTTCCATAAATCAACAGGAGACTTGAAGGATGAACACATCATCTGTTGAATTTCTGGTTCAATGCCTTATTGGAAATCCAGCCAGGATTGATTGATGGATTTTAATGTCCATGCTAGTGTAGTTTTGCTTGGGTGTTGGAAGCAAAGAGAATTACTTTCCAGACCTCTGAGGCTGGCACAAGAAGATTGCAAGTATGTCAAGGACAGCATCATGAAAGAAATGAACAGGGTCTTCTAAGAGGTTTTACTGCCTTGGCTAATTGGTTTTTCTCTCCATCTGCTCCTGGTTGGCTGACTTCCAAGATCATATTACTTTGCCGCCTATGATCAAAAGTTGCTTATCGTAGGAAAATGACTCAAAGCCTGATCCTAGTTTGATTCACTTCCTCCCTTTCCAACTGGCCCCCAGCTTCAAAACATCTTCCCCTAGAGAGGTGTGGTAGGGAGGGGATTCCCGCACCTTCTTTGGCTCTTCTATCGCCTTCTCTGGTTTCAACCACTGACTTTCACACCCTGCTTTCGCACCCAAGGCCTGGTTTCCTTTGAGGCCAGGGGGCAGAGCTGTGTGGCATCTCTGCCACCTGATTTACAGGCACAAAAATACCCTAAAGGCACCACATCCCATCTGATCTTAGAAGCTAAGCAGGATCAGCCCTGGTGAGTACTTGGATGGGAGACCACCAACAAGTTCCAGGTGCTGTAGGCTCTACTTCAGAGGAAAGAACTGGTAAAACCACTTCTGAGTATTCTTGTCTTAAGTAAACCCCATAAAATTCCTGGCAGTGCCATACGTCAACAGGAGCTCCATAGTTTAAAATGGCACATGCGTCCATTCAAACCAATAGGGCTTGAATATTAGCAAGTTTACATTTTTACGGGGTGGTGTCTGGAATGGATCCCCTGCGAAAATGAAGGGGCAAGTGTATATATACACACACAGAGAGAAACATAAATATTTTTTTAAAAACCCCCCACTAATGTATGAAAATTAACCATAGTTGTTGTACTAGTTAGGTCCCTGGATTAGGACTGCTCCCTTGATCCTTGCCCATCCTGGCTGGTCATCCAGGGTGGTGATGCCTTGATGGCCTTCCTCAAGAGGGTCATCAATGCAACCTTGTTGTACGTCGCCCCAATTGCTGAACAGAGGGGCGGGTTATAAATAAAAATGTATTATTATTATTATTATTATTATTATTATTATTATTATCCCTTAGGGAAGGCATTGTACCATCAAATTTAAAGGAGGCAGTCGTTAGACCACTCCTGAAGAAACCTTCCCTGGACCCCCTGGATATGAAGAACTATAGACCAGTTTCACATTTACTATTCTTGAGCAAGGTGATCGAGCGAGCCATTGCCTTCCAACTCCAAGCGATCTTGGATGAAACCGATTTTCTGGATCCATTTCAAACCAGCTTCAGACCTGGATATGGGGTGGAGATGGCCATGGTCGCGCTGGTAGATGACCTTTGCCTGAACACTGACAGGAGAAGTGTGACCCAGCTGGTGCTTCTGGACCTCTCAGTGGCCTTTGATACTATAGATCATGACATCCTACTGGGACGCCTGAGAGAATTAGGAGTGGGAGGCACTGTTCTTCAGTGGTTTCGCTCTTTCCTCTCGGGCAGATTCCAGAGGGTGGTACTCGGGGACAGTTGCTCATCAAAAACCGAGCTATAATATGGCGTTCCTCAAGGAGTCATTCTATCCCCGATGTTATTCAACATTTACAACGCAGAGTACTAACCACTATACGATCACGGCCGTTATTCAACATTTACATGAAGCCGCTGGGAGAGATCATCAGGAGACATGGAGCGGGATGTTACCAATATGCGGATGATACTCAAATATTCTGCTCCATGTCTCGGTCAGATGCCATGACGGCAGATGGCAGTTCTCACCTCAATCAAAGTCTCGAAGCGGTAATGGACTGGATGAGGAAAAAACGACTCAAACTGAGTCCAGACAAAACGGAGGTACTTACAGTAGGGGCTCCCAAACCAGAGATTGGATACTGACCACCAGTCTTGGATGGGCTCACGCTCTCCACCAAGGACTGTATCTGCAGGTTGGGGGTGCTCCTGGACTCGTCGCTTCACCTGACAGATCAGGTGAATGCAGCATTCAGGAGCGCCTGTTATCAGCTTCGGCTGATACGCCAGCTGTGCCCTTTCCTGGAAGTAAGGGACCTAGAAACCGTAGTACACACACTGGTAACCTCACGACTCGACTTCTGTAACGCACTCTACATGGAGCTACCCTTATACCTAACTCGGAAACTGCAATTAGTGCAAAACATGTCAGACGGACTGATCACCAGAACATCAAAAGGTGATCATATTATTCCCATCTTGAAATCATTGCACTGGCTGCCAATAAGTTTCTGGGTACAGTATAAGGTGTTGGTAATGACCTTTAAAACCCTACATGGCCTGGACCCATCTTACCTATGGAATCGCCTATCTCCATATAATCCGCCCCGTGCCCTCAGGTCCTCTGGGAGGAAGTTGCTTCAACCAATAAGAACTAGGCTGGCAATGACCTCCTGGAGTTCTTTTTCTGCCATGGCCCCCAGATTATGGAATGCCCTTCTGGAGGAGATCCGCCAGGTAATCAACTCAGATGGCTTTAAAAAAGCTATCAAGATGGATCTCTTCCAGCAGCCATTCCCAGAATGACACATTCTCCCTCCCACCACTAGACAGCTCCTCTTGAGATGGCTACAGCACCGTTGTCCATTTATGTTAAATGTTAATGTTTTATTGCATATGACATTTTAATCTGTATAATGATTTAATATATTTTAAGGGGGATTATTTGTTGTTAATTGTATGGGTGTATTTTTTAACTGTAAGCTGCCTTGACAGCCTTGGCTAAAGGTGGGGTATAAATAAAGTATAATAATAATAAATTATTATTATTATTAACGGCAGCTTGTAGCCCCCAATCTGTTGTCTACATATGCCTTCACCCCCCCACCTTCTCATTATAAAATTTCTGGGGCATGTTTTGGCTACAAAATCACCCCAAAGGTGTTAAAACTGCAAGAGTATACCGTGTTTTTCCCCCTCTTGCCTTCCCTAACATCCCCATACCACCCCCATGGCTGAAAATAGTCTAAAAATGAAACTGGAAAGGACATTGCATCAACCTCAGTTTCAATGCAGCTGCTGGGTGTACGAGGGGAGTTAAAAAGTAGACCTCACCCACTAGTGCCAGTCCCTGGTGTAAGAAGGATCTGCAGAATATCAAAATTGATTCATCATTGGTTCTGAATCGAGTGGGGACAAGAAAGGGAATAAACAAAGAGCAATACAATGTGGTTCTGCTTTTAAAAATACCGGCAAACACCTTAGACAGCGTCAGCTGCACTGTAGAAAGAATGCAGTTTAACCCCCATTTTTACTGCCATGGCTCCATCCTACAAAATCCTGGGATCTGTAGTTTTATGAGGCACCAGCACCCTTGGGCAGAGAAGACCTTGTAAAACTGCAAACCCTCAATTTCAATAAGATGATGAACATGTAACTATCAGATATTGTTGAACTACAATTCCCATTAGCCCTCACATGGACCATGCTGTTGAGGACTAATGGGAGTTGCAATCCAACATCTGGAGGGTCACAAAATGCACGTATTAGGGGAGAAACAAAGTTCAACCTGTGTTCAAACTCAGATAAAGAAATGGGATTAATTGAAAGGAAACTGAATGTTGGCTTGTAAAACTAAAAGTTAAAAAGTTTACTTAAAGCTTGGTTTATCAGTTTAATGGCCAATAAATAATCTTGTGCAAGGAAAATGTCTAGAAACTATAAAGTTGATATATCCAAGTTCCGTTAAGATAATAGTAATTGTGGAGTTACTATTAGATGAGGTATGGCATCATCTAATCTAGAAAAACAAATGCATAAATTTGGGACTTATCTCAGAAGACATATACCTTTGCCTCCTCTCCCAGTGTTTAATCTCTCCCAAAACTTTGGGAACAGCAAATCAGGAAGCCATAATTTATGAAGACTGTTGAGCTATGCTCAAGATTTCAACATGATGTAATGTAAGAAATGGTCTATAAAGGATGTGTTGGGTCTGGGAACAGCAAGGGAACTCTGTCATCTGAGCTCCATTTTAGGGTTTCCAGACTGATAACTGGAAGAGTGCATTCCACCAGATCTTGTTATTTATTATTTTGTTGGTGTGGTTGTTGCTATTGTTTGTAACCTGCCTTTTCCCCAGTACGGGACTCAAAGGTGGCTTACAACAGTTAGAACAAACATAAACATTAACAGCATCCCAAAGATAACAAGTGATTATTGTCGTCGCATCATTTCCGACTTATGGCAACCTTAAAGTGAGACTATCACAGGGTTTTCTTAGGAAGATTTATTCAGAGGGGGTTTGCCTTTGCCTTTTGGTTTCACCTAGTGGGTTTCCATGGCAGGGAATCGAACCCTGGTCTCCCGAGTTGTAGTCCAACACTCATAGAATCATAAGTTGGAAGAGACCACAAGGGCTATCCAGTTCAAACCCTTACCATGTACCAGACTGGCTCACTTTAAAATATATACATAAATAATATGAAAATTAAAAGCAGTTGTTACTCAATATGCCAGGGTCCCATAGGGCACCCACAACCAATATTAGCTCAAATGAAGCTGCTCATTTAGGTATAGGCTTTGGGCAACTAAAAGCAGGGGTCAAGCCTATACCGGTTCTGAGAAACAGAATTACAGAATGCAAACTCCAAATGTAGTTTTATTTATAACAGCAAAAAGGAAATCAACTTAAACACACACACATACAAGAACCAGTTACATAAACCGTGGTAGCAGATAGTGATTTTCAGGATTGCAAAGGGTGATACTGTATCAGATTCCAGAAGTAGAGGTTTCAACCGGTGGGTTCTTGAGAGGAAAGTGGCTCAGCTTGCTGACTGTGGATCTAAGGTGGCCAACGGTTGCTGAGGAGTCAGGTGAGATACAGACAGATTATAGGTTTTTGTGGGTTTTTCGGGCTGTGTGGCCATGTTCTAGAAGAGTTTCTTTCTGACGTTTTGCCAGCATCTGTGGCTGGCATCTTCAGAGAATACTGTAATAGAAGAGAGTGGGTCTATATATACTGTGGGACTCTGGGTAGGGAGGAGTGTATTGTAAACTATGTACTGTTCTGTTGTTAATGGCATGGCTTCAGGGTAGGAAGATATGCAATCAAGGAGATTGTCTGCTATTCCCATGTAAACTGTGGATTGTTCTGTGTTGAATAGGTATTGTTCTGTTGTTAATGGCATGGCTTCAGGGTGGGAGGATATGCAATCAAGGAGATTGTCTGCTATTGTCTGCTGGGAAAGCCCCTGACCCTGGTTGGTTTCCCATTTGCATTTGCTGAGTGCTGATTTTCTTATTTTGTAGGACTGGTAGCCATATCTTGTTTACTTTAAGGGTTTCTTCTTTCCTGTTGAAGTTATCCAAGTGTTTGTGGATTTCGATGGCTTCCCTGTGCATTCTGACCTGATAGTTGTTGGCATGGTCCAGAATTTCAGTGTTTTCAAACAGCATTTTATGCCCAGGATGGTTTATAATGTGTTCTGCTACTGCTGATTTTTCTGGCTGGCCCAGTCAGCAGTGTCTCTCATGTTCCTTGACTCGTGTTTGCACACTGTGTTTGGTGGTCCCTATGTAGACTTGTCTGCAGCTGCATGGTATGCGGTAAACTCCTGCGGCTGTGAGAGGGTCTCTCCTGTCCTTTGCTGAGTGCAGCATTTGTTGTATTTTCTTGGTTGGTTTGTAAACCATTTGGAGGTTGTCTTTCCTCACTACTTTCCCTATTCTGTCTGTGACTCTTTTGATATATGGTAAAAATACCTACCCTTTCGGTGGCTGCTTCTCTTCAGTCCTCTGGATTTTTCTGGGTCTGACAGCCCTTCTGATGTCTGAGCTGGAGTAACCATTTAGCTGTAGAGCCCGGTCTAGGTGCTTCAATTCCTATTCAACACAGAACAATACACAGTTTGCATGGGAATAGCAGACAATCCCCTTGATTGCATATCCTCCTACCCGGAAAAACCCACAAAAAACTAAACATACAAAACATTGTTCTGTTATAACAATACACTTTGTTGGTAATGTTATAAAGCAGCAGGAGTGGAAAAACAGCAGGTGGGCCATAGGCACATTTAACCACTTTTGTGCCCTCAAAGCCCTCTCTGACCACTCCCAAAGACCAAGAGGACACTCCAGCTCCAATTATTATTTAGTTGCTCTGCTGAGTCTCTTCCATAGCCTCTAACTGTTGCATTCTGGCAGGGACTGTCCTAGTTAATCCGCTGCCATCCCACTTTTTCAGCTGCTTTCAAAATGTCCCAGTTTTTTCTCTTTCCTCCTTTGTTCTCAGCTTACGTTCACTGTTGCAAACTGAATTTTGTTCCGGCCTTGCAACCGGCAAGAATAATCTATGTGCAGAGGTGGCAGGATACTGAGGGTGCATCTACACTGTAGAAATAATGCAGCTTGACACCACTTTTAAGTGTTGTCTTTACATCCTATGGAATCCTAGGATTTGTAGTTTTACAAAGTCTTTGGCCTTCTCTGCCAAAGAATGCTGGTGTTGCACAAAACAAAAAATCTCAGGATTCCAAAGCATTGAGCCATGGTCTCTTTAGGGTCGTCATAAGTCAAAGAACTTGATTGTTCATTTTATTTAACAACAACAACAGACAAACTGTAGTGAACAAAGCAAACTCTGGAAAAGAAAAGGTGAAAGGGAGCTAGATTTGCTGTTGGAAGAAGCAGTTAGGGTAGCCAGGAGCTGAAGGGAGATATAATTCTGTCTGCACAGGTGCAGTTTCTTAAAAACTTTCCCCTCTTGCAAACTTGGTTCAGAGTTTCATCATCGCCTCCATTACCAAGAGGCAGCATAATTCCCAAGGTCCCTTCCTTGTTGTTCCTTATTTGTCAAGAGAAGGATATTGTGATCTTTAAAAGGCTCCCTTGGGAACACTTTGAGAACTGTTTTGATTATTGTTTTTCTTCAACCTCTGGTGCTTTCTTCTAACAAGGGCATGTGCTGAATTGATTTCATCCACGGTTATTTGTGTGAAGAAACTTACTCTCTGAAGCCAGGCACTGAGAGACACAAGGCAAAGGGCAAGAAAAACATTCTTTACATCAGGAATAATAATAATAATAATAATAATAATAATAATAATAATAATAATAATATTTATAGCCCGCCTCTCTGCCCAACAATTGAGGAGGGTTACAGCGTTAAAACAAGACAATGTAAAACAACCCCAACCCCCAAATCCCAACCTCCCAACCCCTTAAAACAGAATTAAACAAGAAAAGTTAAAAGCCATTAGACAATAAAAATAAAAAACAATAAAACTCAACACTGAGCAAACACGTGCAGTGAGCCGATTGATTAACAGACTAACTCGTCTCCTAGGGCAGATATATTCCGGGGGGGTATTATTCCGGGAAGGCCTGCTGGAAGAGATCCGTCTTCACTGCCTTCTTAAAGGCAGTGAGCGTGGTAATAAGACCGATCTCGTCCGGCAGGCCATTCCATAGCCTGAGGGCAGTGGCGGAAAAGGTCCTCTGGGAGGTCTGAGACAGCCTAGTTTTTATTGGCTGTAACAGGTTCCTCCCAGAGGACCGAAGGGCATGGGGGGAATCATACGGGGAGAGGCGGTCCCTAAGATAAGATGGATCCAAGCCATGTAGGGCTTTAAAGGTTAAAACCAACACCTTGTACTGTGCCTGGAAACTAATTGGCAGCCAGTGGAGGGACTTTATCACTGGTGTTATGTGCTCCCTCCTAGATGTCCCAGTAATTAACCTGGCTGCCATATTTTGCACCAATTGAAGTTTCCAGGTTAAGCACAAGGGTAGCCCCATGTAGAGTGCATTGCAGTAATCCAGATGTGAGGTTACCAGCGCATGTACCATAGTTTCCAAGTCCCTCATGTCCAGATAAGGGCGCAGTTGGTGTATCAGCCGAAGCTGATAAAAGGCACTCCTGACCACCGCATTCACCTGACTAGTCATGTGAAGCGACGAATCAAGGAGTACCCCCAAACTGCGAACACAGTCCTTAGAGGAGAGTGTGACTCCATCCAGGACTGGAGACTGTATTCCCAGATCTGGTTTCGGGCCTGTGACTGTAAGTACCTCCATTTTGTCTGGATTCAGCTTCAATCTGTTTTTCCTCATCCAATCCATTACCGCTCTGAGACAGTCATTAAGAGGTGAGATGCCATCTGAAGTCTGAGTCAATGATCTAGTCATGGAAAAGTAAATCTGGATGTCATTAGCGTACTGAAGACACCGAGCTCCATGCCTCTGAATGATCTCACCTAGCGGCTTCATGTAGATACTAAATAACATCGGGGACAGGATGGCACCCTGAGGGATGCCACAATTAAGCTCAATTTTGGAAGAGCAACTGTCCCCGAGCCTCACCCTCTGGGATCTGCCCGAGAGGAAGGAACGGAACCACTGCAAAGCAGTGCCCCCAATCCCCAACTCTCTCAGGCGATCCAAGAGGATGGCATGATCTATGGTGTCAAAGGCCGCAGAGAGATCCAGGAGCACCAGCAGGGTCACACTACCCCTGTCGATACTCAGGCGGAGGTCATCGGTCAGAGCAACCATGGCAGTCTCGACCCCAAATCCTGTCCTGAAGCTGGTTTGAAATGGATCGAGATAATCGGTTTCATCCAAGACTGTCATGGAATGATCATGATCATACTACAACTATGGTTTCATTGGTGATAGGTGTGATGAAAATAATAAAAATGGAAACCATCACTCTTAGCTTATAAATCCCCTATTCCCAAGCTGGACTCATAAACCCCCAAATCTCCATGATTTGGAAGCAGGAGACTCATAGAGGCAATGGGTGACGTTTTCTTCCTCACACCCCTGTCTTCGTCATGTGTTTAACAGATGGATAAGAAGGGGAAATTCCTACTTGATTTACAAGTGTTAATTAAGAAATCCCTTGTTTAAGTAAACATACAAAGTTTCTTTTGACTGAATTTCACATACTATTTACTTTGATAAGAAGTTTAGCACCAACATTGCCATCTCTGGGACAGCCCAAAGGTGTCGATGGATGGTAGACAGAAAGGATGTGATTTGGTCTATATGGTCTATCTATGATGTTAATGTTTCCAAGCTGTAAAAGGGTATAAAGGCTGGACTAAAAACTCACCATTAATAAGAGGTTGGTATTGGAAATTATTATAGAAATGGATAAACTGACATGTTTAATTAGAAATAAATCAGCAGAAAGCTTTAATGAGGATTGGTTGATGGTTATGGAAGAAATACAGTCTGTGCTAGAAGTTGAAGTTAAGTCATTGAATTTAAGTTGTTAAGAGAAAAGTAAGAGAAGGTTAAAGGTAGAAGAAGTGTCTAAGGGAAATAAAATGACACTTATCAGGAAATAGAAGATAACGTAAATATGAAGGGTACAAAAGCATAGCGAAGGTACAAGTACATGCCTCTAAGCATATATGCAGATATACAGAGAATAAAAAGTCAATTGATCAAAGAGAATTCAAGAGGTAGATACTAGGAAATCTGTTTTATTTATAGATGTGGGTGTGGTGTATGAATTGTTTGTAAGGAGTATTGTAATGTATGATTGTATATTGTTATGTGTTTTAATATGAAGAAACTTAATAAAGATTATTAACAACAACAAAAAAGCTGGACTCTGAGCTCACTTTGGACCTTTCCTGGTGGACCTATTTATGCAGAAATAAAAACTTTTTCCCTACACTTACTTACATTCCTTTTTCTAATCTGGATCCTCTCTGCTGCATTATGGGGGCAATTCCAAATTGACTGAAAAAACATTGGAATAGGATGCCATAGATAAGATGAGTTTTGTTGTTCTTAGCTGCCCTCAGGTTGACTTTGACCTTGAATAGCAATTAAAATTCATGTCAACCTTGAATAGCGATTAAAAATTAAATTTAAAATGTACTGTTTTTAAGCACTTTTATCTTTCTTAATCACATGTTTTTCTTTTAATGAGTGATGTGTTTTAGTACTGTAACAGTATGATTCTTTTTCAGTGCTTACTTTTGTATCTTTTTAATTGCATTCTTTTAAATTGTAAGCTGCTTCTGAGTCCCAATTTTTTGGGGAAAGTGGGGTATAATTTAAAAAATAATAATAGCATAGATTGAAAAAAAGTGATATGCCATACGATCAGATGCTACCTTGTGGATTCTTGAACAGAATTGCTAAGTGTCCAAAAATCCAGTAGTAACACTTGGTAGACTGTGAAACTGAAATATTAATGCTGCTACTGCTCATCTGTCTAGCAAAACTGCAGGGAAAAAGTATTATTTTACAGAACTTTGTGACCTACTATAGCCAATGCTAAGCTCAGGTTATTGAAAGGAGGAGGGGGCATTCAAAATGATCTGTACCAGATGTCAAATAAGGTAGTACACCACTGCTTGCCATTGTAGGAGAAACAGACTAGTTCAACCTAGTCATACCCACCATCATCTTCCTCTGCATCTTCTTCACCATCATCATCCCCTAGATTGTGTTGCCGATGGCTGAGAACCAACAGTTACATGGGCAGAGCATAACTTTCTGCCAGTATAGCACACCAGTCATCTTGGTGGCAATGATATTTAGTCCAGCAAATGATGCTGGATGCAATAAAGCACAACTCTGTTCTCCCTGGCCACTCAATGGCCATGGGGATGCAACCGAGGAGCCACTTAGCTGCCCAGGGAACAAGAAGAAACACTCATTGTCCCTTAGATAAAGGTGGAAGCTGTTTTATTCCCCAGCATGCAAGGCTAGCTGGACTGCACCTTGGTCACCCTGATCGGCAGCCAGTGGCTAGGGATGGGGAATAGAGTTGCTACCTTCAAGAAGCAAAATATATTGGTTTCTGGTTATTAGAAGTCAGTGACACTGAACACACACCTTATCAGGGTTGGCTTGGTAATATTGATTACAAGACATTAGAGCAGAGGTAGGCAACCTTTCCCCTTTAAGGGCCGAGGGACTGCAGCTCCCAGAAGCCTCAGCCATGTTGGCCAATAGTCCCATGATGGCCAATAGCTCCTGGGATTCTGGGAGCTGAAGTCCCTCGGCCCTTAAAGGGGAAAGGTTGCCTACCCCTGTATTAGAGCATCACTATCATCCTGTATAAGAGCATCTGATCTTTATTGTTGCCCCTGGTCTTATCATAATCCCCCCATTCCAAATTATTTGTGTTTGTGTACAATTTGGAGTAGGGAGGATTATGATAAGACCAGTGGCCAGGGGCAACAATAGAGATCAGATGCTCCTATACATGATGATGGTGATGCTCTTCAAACAGCTAATGTCTCACTATTGATATTACACACACACACACACACACACATATATATATATAGAGAGAGTGTTTTGGCTAGGATATATATATATAGGATTGCAGGGACAAGATGATACACATAAACATACATAGAGAGTTTTGGTTAGGGGATTTATACCCTATGTTTCACGTCCCACAAGAGAGATGTCTACTGAGAATAAAATCCAACAATTTAAGCAATAAAACCATTCGAAATTACAGTTAACAAATGGAAACAGCTGATAAGAAGACACTATATGCTTTATGAGAGCATACAAACATCATAAACCTTCACCAAGCCAGAAGGTTAAACACCTGAGGAATTTTATGCATACGCATACGCATACACATACACATACACATGATAAGCAAATGAGAAGCCATTATCTCTATTTATCTTGGCTGGAACCCAGAGTAGATTCCTCTGCAGTGAAACAGTCTGATAAATGAACCTGTGAAAGTTACTAGCCTATAGGCTATTAACTATTCATAAAGCTAGTTCTTTTTACAAAGCAAGAAGCTTTTGTTTTTGTAATGGGCCAGAAAACAGGAGTGGGGTCTCAAAGGCAATGCTGCTAGGATTCCTGGCGGAGGAAGAGAAGAGGGGAAACATGAAAAGGCTAAGGTCTTGCTGGTAAGTTTCTTGAGGCAAAAATACATGGGAAAGGGCAGGAAACCTCAGGGACCTCTTTGCGGGCATTGAGTACAAATATGGGCACCATTTTTATATGGGTACACTTTAGCTGGTCAAGAAACAGCTAATGGATTGATCCTATCTGAAGGTATTTTTACCAGCCTGGTCATAAACTTTCAATGCAGCCTAGAAGAGTTTCCTAGTCATTTTTTTGTTTTGTTTTACAAGGGTGTCATTGAGTTTGTAGCGTTATTGTAAAAGATGCCAGTGTGTGTCAGCTGATAGCCATTCGCACCGATTCTCAGGTCTTGGGCAAGAGTCCAAAATGGTGCTAAGATATTTGTTGTTGTTGCTTTAAAGTCCCTCTGATGCATGTGCATGAAAAGCCAGGCTGGCATCCTGTTCAATATTTAAGGCTGCATCTACCTTGCAGAATTAATGCAGTTTGACAGGTCTTTAACTGCCAGATTTTATGACTCAGGTCACACATGGATATACAAAGTACAATAACATCCCAAAAGCACAAAACAGTGATGCCTTTAATCAGCCAACTGTGGGTAACAATGGCTAGGGTCCTTGTAGCCCACCCCCTCTTAATGTTGAATTAATTAAATTCCCCTAACAAGACTTTTGGCTACAATATGACATCCCTCCACATATTTAAACATAGCTATCATGTCACCTTTTAACCATCTCTTCTCCAGGGTAAACATACCTTGTTCCCTCTTCCCTGCCTCATAGGGTTTAGTAGTCTCCAGACCGTTCACCATTTTGGTCACTCTCCTCTGGACATGCGCCAGCTTGTCAATATCCCACTTGAATTGTGGTGTCCAGAACTGGACACAATATTCCAGCTAAGGTCTGACCAAAGCAGAACAGATGGGTACTATTACTTTCCTTGATCTAAACACTATACTCCTATTGATACAACCTAGAATCATATTGGCTTTTTAAACTGCCGCATCAAACTGCAAGTGATTTCAAGACAGAAGACGTGATGTATATACATAAGACCAAGGAAAAGGCCTCTGCCCTCTTACATATGGCATAAGCATACAAGTGTTGGCAAACCAGACCACATTAGTTTCATGTTTGTGCTGTTTCCTAGAGTGCCAGTCACTAGACCATAAGCTGACAAAGCCCAGTGAACTTCTGATCCAGGCCAACTCAGTTTATAAGCAACATACTCAAAGAATGCCTGCAAGCCAAATGGCCTCACTGTCCTATGACCTGCCTTCCCAGAAGAGGAGGGAGATGGTGTTAGGTATCCTTGGCAGTTCCCCCAGGCTAGCTGCGCAGGTGGGAGAAGTCAACATCTAGCCTGTTTGTCTACTGTCTGGCACTTTGCAAGAGACTTGTACAAGAGACTCACTGCACTGGAGGGTGGGGCAAGGAAGGATTTTACAAGTATTTAAGACTGTCAATAACAGTCTTGCAAGAGGTACAAAAAGAGGGGGGCTCAGATGTCATCTCCCATCCACTAGTAGACTCCTCAACCCGTCGCTGAGGGATGAATAGGTGTATCCACATTGTGCAAAGATAACAGTTTCACTCCCCCCCCCCTTTAACTGCCGTGCCTCCAACTATTTTGAGATTCGTAGTTTGGGAAGAGGCTGAAGATTCTCTGGTGAACCTCCCAAACTAATTCATTGCTGCTCTCTAGAAGAGAATTTCAAGTACATCACCACACATCAGGTCCCAAGATGCCAGAATATAGAGCTATGACAGTTAAAATGGTATCAGACTGCTTTAATTGTGCAGTGTGGCTTTAGCTGAAATTAGGTGGACAGGACCAGTGGCATCAGGTATCCCCCCCCCCCCATTGACTTCCTCCCATACCACACCATACAGCCACTCACTCATAGACCACAAGGTTGCGAGTTCAATACTAGTCAAGGCTCAGGCTCGACTCAGGCCTGCATCCTTCCGAGGTCGCTAAAATGAGTACCCAACTGTTGGGGGGCAATGAGCTTACAGTTGTAAACCACTTAGACATCCCATAGTGTGGTATGAAGCGGTATATAAATGAAGCTGCTTTGCTTGGTAATGTTTTTTGTACTAATGATACTTGCAAATCAAAATTCTCGTATATCACAGAATATCATGTCAATAGTTGTGACATAAACAACCATAAAAATTAAAAAATGTACCTTTAAATTAAAATATATTGACACCTTAACTATATTTACATTTACATAGTTTCATGTTGTTATAGTGAAAATTTTGTAAGATGTAATGTTTTTAAAGAAAAAATTAAAAGAGTAAACATTTTTTGAAAAACTGAGATGTCTCCTTTCTCTGCCCACTGAGCCTCACCCCACTCCCCCCATCTCTTTTGCTAAGCTCCAGTATTTTAAAGAGATGTGGATGAAAGACAGATGTTTGGGAACCAGTGGTGTCACCCGGTACAATCCGGACTCCCCGCACCCCCTAATGGCACCCCTGTCCAGGACAGGCAGCTATAGAATCTGTTGAAATTATTAATGTAGTAAACATCTTATAGTTTGTTAGTATGAAAGAACCTTTCATGGCTGGTGTCCACTTGTTATCAACTATGTTTTGCCTTGGTTTGGCCAAGATGGAAAATACTTTGAGCAACTAGGCATGGAGTAACCAAAAAAACAAGCCTGGGGCTACAGTTTCTGGGTGCTTCCTTGTTAGCTCCCTCATGATAAATGTCTACTAGACAAACACACATGTGTTTGTACACATACTGATACAGACTAGCGTAATTCTAACAGTGGAGTTGAATGGAGAGGATAAGCAATATATATATATATATATATATATATATATATATATATATATACACACATACACACACACACACATGCTAACAAGCTGCTGTTGTTGTGTACCTTCAAGTTGTTCTGACTTATGGCAACCCTAAGTTAGTAATCCTGGCTTCCAGGGAGAGTTCAGGCTTGATCTCTTCTAGGATCCATTTGTTTGTCTTTTTGGCTGTTCATGGGATCCTCAACACTCATTATCCCAAATACGTTGATTTTCTTTCTGTTGGCGTTCTTCACTGTCCAGCTCTCACATCTGTACATGGTGTATTATATACATACTGCTAATACGAAGGGGGAGGGGATCTGATTGCTCTCCTAAAGCTATGTTGGTCACTCTTGATTGGTTAAAATCTTACACATATTCACTGTATCGTATTTCCTTTATAGTCAGCAATTTCACAGCTTTTGCTTTGGTATGTAGCTGTAATATACTAAGGGTCACGTTGACCATGAAACTTCCTCCTTTGCTCTTATCTATATTTCTTTATGTCTTGTTTTCCTCTCCAATGCTTGGCTCATTAATTCCAGATGGATCTTCAGCTCTAGGTGGCTGTCGGCTTTCTTTCCCCTTTCATGGTCTGATTTTAACTGCTTCAGCAAATTCTTTTTCTTCTGTTGTCTCAAGGGTATAGCGTAAATGTAGGAAATTTGAGTCCCTGTTTGAGGAATGGTCACATCGTGCCAAAATACGATCTGAAGAACATCTCAACAGAATTTACAGACAAAGTGAGAAACAGATTTGCATTATTAAAAATAATCAACCAGGAACCAGATTAACAATGGTCAGAAGCCAGGGACATAATCAAGCAAGAATGCAGAAAGATGCTATTTGTGGCCAAAAACAAAGAAGAAACAATGGATAACAAAATATTTCAAGCACTAAAGGAAAGATGAGTAGCAAAAGAAAAACGAGATAGGAACAGAACCAGAAGTATATGTTCAATGACTAGTGTGCAAGGATAAAGCGAATTACTGTAATAATCAATGCAGAGAAATAAAGACAACAACAAAAAAAGAAAAATTAAAGACCTTTCCTACAAGATCTGTGAATTCAAAGGGAAATATAAACCAAGGGTGGGGATGTGCTAGGATCAGAAGAACATATTACACGACCAAGGTGAAATAAAAAGACCATGGAAG
Organism: Phrynosoma blainvillii; assembly: GCA_026167975.1. Taxonomy (NCBI): domain Eukaryota; kingdom Metazoa; phylum Chordata; class Lepidosauria; order Squamata; family Phrynosomatidae; genus Phrynosoma; species Phrynosoma blainvillii. Next base: position 23,012,352 of record JANUYF010000010.1, on the reverse strand, counting down.
CAGTATACAGAAGAGCTATATAAAAAAAGATGTAGGATGACTGACACATGGCAAGAAGAATCATATGATGACAAACCCCAAATTTTGGAAAGTGAGGTGAAAGTTACCACCCAAAGCCATTGGGAAGAATAAATAATCAGGAACAGCTGACATTCCAACTGAGCTGCTACAATCCAGACAGACAGAATCTACTCTAATGCTAACTAAAGTCTGCCAACAAATAAAGAAAACAAAACAGTGGCTCACGGATTGGAAATCATCAAGATACATTCCCATCCACAAAAAAGGAGACACAAAGATTGCACTAACTATAGGACTAACTATAGGACCACTGCATTAATTTTCCACACAAGCAAAATTATGCTTAAAATTCTGCAGCAACAACTCTTACCATATACAGAGCAATAGAGATGCATGTGAAGTTCAGGAAAGGAAAAGACACTAGGGACCACATTGCAAGCATATGATGGATAATGGAGTATACCAAGGAATTCCAGAAGATTATAACAAAGCCTTTGATTGCACAGATCTTGAAAAACTATGGAATGTTCTTATAGACATGGGAGTGCCACTACATTTGATAGTCCTGCTGAGAAATCTGTACTTAGCTCAAGAGACTACTGTTAGAACAGAAGATGGCTGCAAGGCTGCAAACTATCACTCTATTTGTTCAATGTATGTGCAAAATATCATATGAGGAGCAGGTCTAGACTCAGAATGAGGAGTAAAAAGAGGAAGGATAGGATAGGATAGACAGACTCTGAGGTGATACTAGTTTTTTTCTCTCTTTTGTTTCCTTCAGTGGCTGCTGCATCTGCAGTTTTTTAGCAACTGCTTATACCAGTATAGTTTCACTGGTGTAGTGCCTTTCCAGAATTTCAATCAGTATATTCTTCTGTTTTCATAGTGCTGATGTCCTTTAATGCCTTGCGCTTTAGGCTTCTCTGAAAGCCAGAGCTGAAGAGCAGCTTACAAATACTTTCTTCTTAAGATGTTATTATTATTGTTATTAATAATAATTGTTAGAAAAATCTCCTTAGGGTAGGGTTTGTTTTTTGTTGTTGTTGTTGCTTTGAAGAATGCTGTGTTGGCAGCACTAAAGAAAATAATAATAATATTCATAATCATTTCTGCCTTTAATAACTAACTCGGATGGTGAGTGCCACAGGCAGTGCAGCCAAAAAGGAGCCACGAATAAACCAAAAGGAAGTATCAGCATTTGTGGGAGACATCTGAAGTTTCCACATGGTTTTAAAAAGAGATGGTGATGGTTGGGTTGGGAAGGGAAGGGGCCAGTAAAGCACACTAGAGCCAGGATAACTGCACCTTTGGTTGAGGTCTCTCTCATGAAGTTGTCATTCTTCCATTGTTGTCACATGGGAAATGGTGTTAAAAGCAACTTCATTTACAGTGAGCCCTTGGGATCCACTAGGGTTTGGTTCCAGGATCCCCCATGGTAACCAAAATCCATGGCTGCTCAAGTCCCATTAAATCCAATGTCATAGTAAAATGGTGTCCCTTATATAAAATGGCAAAAATCAAGGTTTGTTTTTTGCAATTTTGTATATTTTAAAAACATTTTCAAACTGTGGATGCTTGAACCCTTAGATAAAAAAATCCATGAATAAACTTATAAAAATCCATTAATGGCCTCTTTTACTGCTTGTGTTGCATATGATTTTCCAGTGCAAAAGTTCAATAGCACTTTTTTGCTGATTTTGGGAGGTCAGTGATCATGGTTTAGGTGAGGAAATGGTAGTGATCAGGGGACATCCAGCCCCTTGCAACAGTTTCTTTTGTTCTATTGATGCAACACTATTACTGTATATACTAACGTTCAAGTCTAGAAATTTTAATGAAAAAAATGACCCCCAAAACTCTGAGTTGACTTATCCATGGGTCAACAGTAACTCTTATTTAAAAAAAGGAAACTATTCCCTGGTGAAAGGCAAGAGAGTAATCTGTCCTAAAAACATTGACCCCCTCTACTTTTTCATCCATCCAGCCTTTAATGTGAGCACAAAAAGCTATGTCTGTTGGAATTTTTAAAGTTCTTTGGTATCATTTTCCTATGTTTCCTTTGTTACATGCTCCCAACTTTTACCCTCGACTTATACAAAGGTCATGTCAAAATCAATAATTTTGGCCCCAAAACCTGCCCCCAACATATACATGAGGTTAACTTATAGTCAACTCTATGCAGTATATCTCTCACACACATACACACTCACAAACACACACAGCTCCCTTCTCCAGTGGTACCAGCTTCCATTCCATCCTTCCACAGTACACTCATGCCATGCCAGTACTGTATCCAAAACTTGGAACAAATTCATTTTAGAATTACAACACCTCCAATCTCTTGGCCACCCTTTCTTTTCTGGTTTATCTCACCTAGAATCCCCCAGTCGGTATGACCCATTCTTTGAAAACTTACCAAACGTTGTTCCAAAAGACTAATTTATTCCAAACTCTCTGATGAGGGTGGCATTGGATCTCTTGCCATGTGCTTTAGAGACCACCAAATGCCCCCAGTGACTGCGTTTGGGTGAATTTCAGTGAGACTTGGCTGTGACCTTTTGGTAATGACACCAAGGGGATTTCATTAGCAACATTGATCTCACAACTCTACAAGCCAGTAATTGTGCCTCATGTGGAATTGCAAGGAAGATTTAGCAGACTAACCCCCTCCCCCCATGCTAATGTGGTATTATCAAGGCAAAACATTTCAGGGATGCAAAGAGGAGCATAGGAAGTTGCTTTAAACTAAATCAGATTCTTAGAATCATAGAATCATAGAATCATAGAGTTGGAAGAGACCACAAGGGCCATCCAGTCCAACCCCCTGCCATGCAGGAACTCCCAATCAAAGCATCCCTGACAGATGGCCATCCAGCCTCTGCTTAAAGACCTCCAAGGAAGGAGACTCCACTACTCTCCGAGGGAGTGTGTTCCACTGTCGAACCGCCCTTACTGTCAGGAAGTTCCTCCTAATGTTGAGGTGGAATCTCTTTTCTTGCAGCTTGCATCCATTGTTTCGGGTCCTAGTCTCTGGAGCAGCAGAAAACAAGCTTGTTCCCTCCTCGATATGACATCCCTTCAAATATTTAAACACGGCTATCATATCACCTCTCAGCCTTCTCTTCTCCAGGCTAAACATCCCCAGCTCCCTAAGTCGTTCCTCACAGGGCTTGGTTTCCAGGCCCTTCACCATTTTAGTTGCCCTCCTTTGGACACGCTCCAGTTTTTCCACATCCTTTTTGAATTGTGGTGCCCAGAACTGGAGACAGGATTATTCCAGGTGAGGCCTGTCCAAAGCAGAATAGAGTGGCACTATTACTTCCCTTGATCTAGACACTATACTTCTAATGATGCAGCCTAAAATTGCATTGGCCTTTTTAGCTGCTGCATCACACTGTTGACTCATGTTCAACCTCTGGTCCACCTGGATTCCTAGATCCCTTTCACACGTAGTCTTGGTTCATCCACTTCAGTGTTGCCTACTCTGACTGTCATTGGCTCTTCAGGCTTTCAGAGTGGAGTCCCCTCCCATTCTTACTTGGAGATGTTGGGGTTAAACTTGGGGATTTTTGCTTTCAAAGCATGTGCTCTTCCATTGAGCTATGGCCTTTCCATCACAGTGCCACTAGGATATATACCCCCCAACTGTCCTGGTTTTGCAGGGAGAACCTGTTAATCCTCTGCCACCCCACTTTCTCTGCTGCTTTTAACATGCCCTGGTTTCTCTTTCCTCCTCCTTCTTCCCCCCCTTCATACTTGGCTTACTCTGGTTGCTGCAAACTGAGTTCAAACTGCAAAAATAGTTTGCACTTCATTCATTCAGCAAGAAGGAAAGAAAAGGAGAGAGACTCACTTTTCCCAGTAGGCTCACACCAAACCAAACTTCTGCAGTTTTTCCTTGCTTTGGAAGAGAACATTTTGCATTGTACAACTCTTAAATTGATTCTTCAGATATGCAAAAGCCTTGAAAAATGCAAGGAAAGGGAAAGCAAATTTGAAAGGAAAGGGAAAGCATCACTAGGGAGTGCCGGGGCTGCTGTCCAGGCCAGATAAAGCCTTTTGAACAGATACAGTAGCCCATCCCTGCCAGTGGCTGCTTATATCTTATATTTCTTCCATCTTCTCATATCTATTCATTTTCTATGCATAAACCGTTACCGAAAGTGCATTTTTCTGAATTTTGGTGTGTGTATGAATTCCACATGGTCCCAGATGCACTCTGCAAAGAGGTCATGTCCAAGTCACCTGAAAGACTGGAAAATCCTCAACCTCCATAGTCAGGCAGATAGTATGGGAGTTGCAAATGGACCATCATCACCTCCATAATCAGAAGGATGGGCGATAATGGCCAAGATGTCTCACCTGATGAGATGGCCAAACACCTTAATCTCTCATTTCCCTTGAATATTGCCAGACCAGATTACCTCACCCAGGCAATCTAACACCTTTGTCTAAGCTTAGCCAAACAATCAATCCCCTTTGTCCAGGCTTTAGCCAAGCAACCAAACACCTCACCAGGGGCCAGTTTGATCCTTTAAAAACCCCTGGATTTCTTCTCTCAGTGTCACTAGTCTGAGTTCAGGGGGACCCTGCGCCACTCTGTTCATTGATCTAGTTACTGGCACCTCTGTTCCACCCATGTTCTCAGAACAGTTGTGTCTCACACCACTTCACCCAATTGGATCCCAGAGAAGGCTTCATCGGTAGTAAGTATCGCTGTAGTGCTGCCTTGGCATTTATTCCAGCCTAACCCCTGATATCCCAAGCCTTGCATGAGTGTGTGTGTATTGTCGTGTGATTTTCCCCTTTAATAAATAATACTTTAATTGGAAAATTATGTCTCTACATCAATTCTTAGATCCACCGGACTCTTGGTATACACGTGGGAGATGGTCTCGCAGGGTCCTTGTAGCCGACCCCTCTCGATTTGAGCTAAATAAAATTCCCCTTCATAGACTTTTGGCTACAACACACACACACACACAAGACATTTGTAATCTAGAGCCTGATTCTGGGTATTGTCATTCTAAATAGCCTTTTGACACTCTGATACACATGTATAATGGTATCTCCAGAGGTTTTGCTGCCCGAAATACAGGAGAAGATGAGCACCCTCCCTATTCTCTGCCCCAAAGTAAACTAGGCTGGCATGAATCTAACTTCCACTCTGGCAATGTGGCAATATCATTAAATATCAAATTCAGAATCATCCATAGTTATTTCCAATTTCTATATATGGTTACAAAAGCTGGACAGTACGGAAAGCCGACAGGAAGAAAACCAATGTCTTTGAAATACAGTGCTGGAGAAGGGTTCTATGGATATTATTAAAAAAGACAAATAAATGGGGTTTTAGAGCAAATCAAGTATGAACTCTCATTCAAAGCCAAGAATTGAAGCTGTTGTGCTTCGGACATATTGTGAGACAATGCGACTCATTGGAAGAGATGATAATGCTTACTAAAGTAGAAGGCAATAATTATTTTTGGAAAAGTACCGGTAGTTATGAATATGGTTCTTTTTTTGTGGTTTTTTTGGTCTATGTGGTCGTGGTCTAGAAGGGTTTATTCCTGACGCTTCACTAGCATCCGATTCTCTGAAGATGTCAGCCACAGATGCTTCTGAAAGGTCAGGAATAAACTCTTCTAGAACATGGCCACATAGCCTGACCCCCCCCCCCCAAAAAAAATACAACCCATGGATGCCAGCCATGAAAGCCTTCCAACTTCACAAAAGATTAATACTTTACAAATCCTACCAAGGAAGCCATGGCCCTCAGTCTGCAAGACCAGAGCAGGGCACTTGATGACTGGGGCCCTTGGATGTCTGTCATTCATAGGGTTACCATAAGTCAAAGTTGACTTGATACCAAATAGCATCAACAACAACATGTCAAAGGATGAACCTACACTAGAAATAATATAGTTTGACACTAAGTGCTGTAGCTCAATTTCTCTGGAATGTTGGGACTTGTAGTTGTACAAGACCTATAGCCTTCTCTGCCAAAGAGTGCTGGTGCCTCACAAAACTACAAATCTCAGGATTCTGTAGGATGGAGCCATGGCAGTTAAAAGCCATGTCAAACTGCATTATTTCTACAGTGTAGATGAGCCCAAAGTTGACTTGATGGCAAATAGCAACAACAGCAATAAGTCAAAGTTGACTGTAGGGCAAATAGCAGTTGACAACAAACCTGTTTTCGAGCACCTCTGGTTTCAACACTCAAAAGAACACACTCAACCAGGCAAAGATAATAAGAGTGTACTGGAATATCTGTAAAAATTAATATTTAATTTAACATGCAGTCTCCAAAGCCCTGCTAGGCATCGTCATGCCTTCCTGGCTTTGGGATTGTCAACTTGCCGGGAAACAACCTGTCTGGCCTGCTGCTGTAATTTTAACAGGAGTCGCCTACTCAGAAATTAACTGCAGGTGGAAGCTTAGCTTGGCGCCAAACTTCCAGGCAAGATTTCTCTCTTGCCCCTGGAGATCTTTAAGGTAGCTGTGACTGGGACAGGTATGAGAAAAGATTTGAAAGTTGGCATGTGTGATGTTCTAGACTTATGTAAAAATAATGTTGCATTTATTAGATAAATTAAAGTATGGCATGACTATGTGTAAGAGCCAGAGTGGCATAGTGGTTTGAGTGTTGGACTACGACTCTGAAGATCAGGGTTCGATTCAGCTATGGAAACCCCTGGATGACCTTGAGCAAGTCACATACTCTCAGCCTCAGAAGACAGCAATGGCAAATTTCCTCTGGACAAATCTTGCCAAGAAAACTCAATGATAGGGTCGCTTTAAGGTTGCCATAAATCAGAAACGACTTGAAATTGACACACACCACAACAAATGGCTATGTATCTTACCTGCAAAGATAACTCCCCTCTGAACAAATCTGTGATAGGATCACCTTAGAGTTGCCATACAACTTGAAGGCACACAACATCATCAACAACAAATGGCTATGTATGTTTTTGTGTGCCTTCAAGTAATTTCTGACTTATGGCAACCCTAAGGCAAACCTATTAGGGGGCTTTCTTAGCAGACTTTGTTGGAGGGGTTGACTCCCTTTGTCTGTTCCCATGACAGAGTGGGGTTTCGAACCCTGATCTCCCAATGTCCTGGTGCAACATTCAAAACACTACACCAGGCTGGCTCTCAGCTATGTATGTAACATACAGTAAATGTAATAAGGCAAGTGATCTGCTGGGATGTTGGGAATGACTGGTGGTTGGCTGCGTGTTTGAATTAGATTTTCAAACATATATTTGTATGACAGTTAGACAGTTAGGAATATAAATTAGAAATGTTAGGAGAGTTCTATGTCAGGCTCACATAGAAAATAGGTAGATTTAGGCCAGTTAAGTCTACGAGGGGGTATCATAAAGTTTTAATTATCATCTTTTAAAAAATTTGTTTTCCTTTGTAGTTGTTAACTTATCTCTATGTAGTCACCATCCAGATTTACACATTTTCCCCAGTGTTTCTTGACCCTCCAAATACCGTTATTGTAGAAATCTGCAGATTGCACCTTATGAGAATTTTACACTTTAGTCACTTCTGTCACAAATATAAAGGACACAATGAGCTGATTTTCTCAACATCATGCACTTTGATGACACTGACAAAATTTCATCAATATACCATAATACCTTTTGGGTGATAATTACTTTACGCTACCCCTTCGTAAGGTGCAAATCTGCAGACTTCTACAAAATCAGGTATTAAAATGCTGGGGAAAATATGTAAATCTGGATGGTGACTATGTAAAGATAAGTTAACTACAAATCAAAACAAACTTTTGTCAAAATTTTGTAAAGGTAACAATTAAAACTTTACGATATCTCCTCGTAATCTGCACTGCAGAAATAATACAGTGTGACACCTCTTTAACTGTTATGGCTCAATGGTATGGAATTCTGGGATTTGTAATTTTGTGTGATATTTTAGCCTTCCCTGAGAGTTCTGGTGTCACAACTATAAATCCCAGAATTCCATAGCATTGTGCCATGGCAGTTAAAACAGTGCCCAACTTCATTATTTCTGCAGTGCAGATTAGACCTTAAATTAGGATTAGGTGTGATCATATGGAGAAAAAGAGTGAAAGATATGAGGCTGATGTTGGGATGAAAAGATGGAAGGAGAGGGTTTCTTACTCACCTCACTATGGATCAAGGCAGGGAACAATAACAAATTAAACACCTAAATATGACAGAGAGATGTGCATTCGAGTTAAGAGTCAAACAGGTTTCAGATTTACTAAAAATTAATCTGATGTTATGTTCTGTTTAATAGATCAATTTTTATATTATACACTCGTTCTTTTGAAAACCCTACATAAAGAGATTTTGGAAACCCTTTGGAAAGCTTAAGTTCAGACACATGGGGTCTGTGGTGGCACCAGTTATTCAAAGAGGGGGAGAGGGGGGTGTCCTTTGTATTATATGTTTTATTGGACTGTACTTTTAAACTTGTAAGCCGCCCGGATTGGTGTACCATTGGGTGGGATATAAATAAATTTTATTATTATTATTATTAAAGAGGGTGCTGCCCAGTGGGGAGATCAGGTTAAAAAGTCTCACATAGGGACCACAAGGGCATCCAGACGGTCCCCATATTTGATGCCAAAACAGTGGGACAGGAGACGGTCTTCACATTGGTGGCAGGGTTAGGGATAACTAAGAGCTCCCACAATTGGTAGTTGAAACAGGATTAGTGAAATCCCCCACAGTGACCTTTAATACTCATATGGGATCCTAAACTTCATGGGTTAAAAATATGAAATTTGATTGCATTTTGCATTTATGTGTGTTTGCAGGAACACATTTGATATATTGATTCACTTCTGGCTGCCTTCAGGTTTGCTTGTGTGTAACACTGGTTTTCTTCCACGTATATTATCCAAACTTCTTCGTTTGCTAAAAGCCAGTTTTACAGCTCAGTGCTTTGCATGCAGAAGGCTCTGAGTTAGATTCTTGGCTGAGAAAGAAACCTGTCTGAACCCCTAGAGAACAACTATCAGTCAGGGCAAACCAGGAGTGTGGAAACTTTTTCAGCCTAGGGGCCAAATTCAACCACAGAGAAATATTTTTCGCCCTATAACACGCACTTTTTCTTCCCCAAAACGTGCGTGGGGAAGTGAGTGCGCCTTATAGGGCGAAGGGCCGAGGCCGCGGGGAGAAGGAGCCCTCCTTCCCCCCGCGACCTCAGTCTTTGAATGGGCTGGTGCCGGGATTGAAGCGATCCCGGCACCAGCCCATTGAAAGACTGAGGCCGCCGGGAGAAGGATCCTTCTCCCCGCGGCCTCAGTCTTTGAATCGGCTGGCGCTGGGATCGAAGCGATCCCGGCACCAGCCCATTGAAAGACTGAGGCCGCCGGGAGAAGGATCCTTCTCCCCGCGGCCTCAGTCTTTGAATCGGCTGGCGCTGGGATCGAAGCGATCCCGGCACCAGCCCATTGAAAGACTGAGGCCGCCGGGAGAAGGATCCTTCTCCCCGCGGCCTCAGTCTTTGAATCGGCTGGCTCTGGGATCGAAGCGATCCCGGCACCAGCCCATTGAAAGACTGAGGCCGGGGGGAAGGAGGGCTCCTTCTCCCGGCGGCCTCAGTCTTTCAATGGGCTGGTGACGGGATCGCTTCGATCCCAGCACCAGCCGATTCAAAGACTGAGGCCGCGGGGAGAAGGATCCTTCTCCCCGCGGCCTCAGTCTTTCAATGGGCTGGTGCCGGGATCGCCTCAATCCCGGCACCAGCCCATTGAAAGACTGAGGCCGGGGGGGAAGGAGGGCTCCTTCTCCCGGCGGCCTCAGTCTTTCAATGGGCTGGTGCCGGGATCGCTTCGATCCCGGCACCAGCCCATTCCAAGAGGTGCCGGGTTGGAGGTGTCTCATCCATAGGGTTACCATGAGTTGAGATCAACTCAAAGGCAGTTAACAGCAACAATTCTGGTTAAACAATATTAACATTAGACAATCATGAGAAATCATATTAATTCCCATTATCACAAGAACTTTTGTAACTCCATTCACTTACCAATAAGGAAGCATTGCTCTCATGTTTTCCTCCCCTCTCTAACACTTGCAGTTGAAGTGCTAGGTACAGTAACATCACAACTACTAAGCAGGTTTTATACTCATATCCTAATTGTTAATCAGGGTTTAGGTTGTGGGCACATGTAAGTAATCATACTTCAAATTGCAATGCTAGTCCTCCTTAAAGTGAAATGACTGCCCTCATTAACTTGTCTATAGGAGATGCTGATATTGGATGTTTGTATTCAGACCATTAAGATGGATAGTTTTTTTAAAAAATAGATCCAAAAGGCCATGAACAGCTCTGCCTTAGAAGTACTCCTTTTGCAATAAACACGGTAATCAAGTGTACTGATAACAAGATGCATGTTTTTTTTAATTATTGTTATTTCTTTAAAATCTAACATAATATGGGACTGAACAGATGGGCCAGGATATCATGGGCTCAACCTGTGCTAGCCCTGCCTGGGTGCTCCTCTGGGTTGGCATGGGTACAAGTGGGTGGTTACATGCTTGTCCCCCACCTGGTAGTGGCCTTCAATCATCATCAGTAGTTAGCATTTGGACAGTAGACTGAGCAAGCAACCACATAGATCAGGGGTAGGCAACCTTTCCCCTTTAAGGGTCAAGGGACTTCAGCTCCCAGAAGCCTCAGCCATGTTGGCCAATAGCTCCTGGGATTCTGGGAGCTGAAGTCCCTCGGCCCTTAAAGGGGAAAGGTTGCCTACCCCTGACGTAGATCATCTACAGTCACAGTCACTGCACTTTAATAACCACCGTGGCTCCTACCCTAGAAGTCTCGCCTAGCAAGCTCTATGCTGTAGTTCCAGGATGGTTCTCCAGGTGTTTTCAACTTTAGTTCCCAAAAGCATTATCCAAGTTGGCCAATAGTCAGGGATTCTGGGTTCTGAAGTCCAAAACATCTGGAGGACCAGAGACTGAGAACCACTGTGCACCTCATCAAATGACAAGTCCCAGGATCCTGAAGAATGGAGTCATGGCAGCTGAAGTGGTATCAAATTAACATCTAATCAAATTACATCAACTCATACTAATTGACTTGTGCAAATGTGATGCAAATCTGTCTCCTATTGGTTTTTTGGTGGCATGTACACAGCCACCTTACAAAAGCCAGCGTGGGGTAGTGGTGTTACGGTCAATTTCAGCACCCAATAAATTTCATAGAACTGAACAGAAACGGACCAGAAGCTTTCTTTGATCAGATGACAATAATAATTTTATTTGCTAGCAAATAGTCCACTACCCAAATAACTCCAGGAAAAGTGGCTGCCCCCAAGCTACAAGCACAGAAATTTATATCTTAAAGTAATGACATCATTCCCTTTTCCAGAACAAAGGATTTCTTTTGTGAGTTCATCAATCAGGAAGGGATACAACCTTGTTTCTAACATTCGGACATCTGCTTGTTCTGATCTTACATTTTAATGGGTTTTCTGAAGGCTACATTCCTCCCAAATTGGTCACTATCACTTTCGGTCTCTGGAGTTGCCAGCCAAGGCCCATCGGAAGAAACATTCTCTCAGTATCCCCTTTGTTTATCTAGATGGCTGGCTGTAAAACTTCTAATTAAGGGAACAAAGAGGAATGTAGCCTCCCTTCGGTTTCTCAGCAAGGCTCCGATTTGGGAGGCAAACAGATAGGAATGTAGCCTTCAATTTCCCTGCGCATCTAGCAGAGGCTGTTTACTTTAAATCAACTCTTAATCATTTCTTGTTGCCTTTAGTTCTAAGCCTCTAATTATTTCAGTTAATATTGATTATTGATTTATCCTTTGTCATTTCCTTCTCAATTCCCCCCTTGATGATTTTCATCAATCACAGCCAGTGGATGATGGAAAACATCACTTTAATTATCTTAGATCACTTTAAAATATCTATAAACACCTGCCCATCCATCTTCTGGAATCTGGTCGTGCGTAGAACGGCAGCTGTCATCTGGTTTGCCATAGCAAGACCTAGTTCCATTTTTCTTTTCCTCTCCAGTTGCAAATCTGGCGAAACCTGGACAGCTTCTGGTGTGTCAACAGGTTTTAGCCTAGTTTGAATTCTTCAGCTGCAGTCCAGGGTCTTGAGGTTTTTCTTCTTTTAGATAGGGCAGGCATTTCTATCAACATTTCTAATCTAGAACATTTCTGATTATATATATATATATATATATATATATATGATTAAGGAGCTTAAAACCTCCGGAAAAGGAGTATATAAGGGAATTCTTACTCGGTCTCATAACTGGGAAGGGATCTATATTCTTGTAAATTCATTAGATGTAGAGCGGAACGTCTATCAGCGACGTTTTCCATCATTTTTTTCATCCCATTTATCATCCAAGGCAATATACATGGCATACAGACACACAATAAAATCCCAGTCCCAACAACTCCAATTAACCCTTTAATTCCTCCCAGCCAATTAAACCAGGAGTCCAGTCCATCCCATTGGATTCCTTCCCACTTTTGAACAGGGACATGGGCTAATTTAACTATCCTGTCTGTTATTTCCTCAATCACCTCCCCATTATCATCAATCTGTAAACAACAGTTAGTTAGGTTAAATTTGCCACAAACACCTCCTTCAGCAGCAAGCAGGTAATCTAAGGCTAGACGATTTTGGTATACAGCATTGCGGAGTTGGGTCTGAGTTTTAGACAATGCGGTCAAAGCTCTTGCGGTTTCATTGGTAATAATTTCTAACACAGCTTGCAAACGTATTATTCTATTTAACATATATATAGGGGTTCTATACCCATAACTGCCGTCCTGGGCCCACGTTGCTGGGCCGTAATGACGGATAATTTTTTTCTGGAGGCCATTGATCGTCTTTCCAATCCCCTATTGCAACAGCAGATCTTTTTCTTTTTGCGTACACAGGATGTCCCAACTGCAGGCCCTCAGAGAGGGGAATCAAGAAGAATGACGGTCTAATTTCTCCCAAGGTACATGCACCCCCCCCAAGGGTCAGGCAACTCAGAATAAGCATTCTTTCCACATATCCAATAAAGTCCGCTCGGGGCTTTCCAGGGAGATCGAATTTGATCAATTGCTTTGGGTTTTAATTTATCTTTTAGCTCAGTGGGCCATAAATTATTAACTGGAATAACTGAGCTGTTTGGCCAGAAAGTTATATTATTGGTTCTGTTTATGATGGTGGCGGTCTCACATGGAACGTATCCCATTTTAGGGGCCCTTTTTTCAAATCTTTGAACACACCATCTGCTCACTATGACCCCCTTTAACATCCAGTGACTGTCAGAATTTGATCTGTTGATCTCATTGTATGATTCACTCACATTCATTTCTGCGGCTTCCCATGGCCATTGGTCACCTATTTGAGTTCCCCCACACACATAACAATTTGACACATTTAAGGCAGTTGCTACAGTTTCTGCAAAGGTAGTAAATAGGTTGCGAGCTGCATCTGGAATTTGAAACGGAGTTTCCGCTTCTTCCCAAAAATCGGAATAGAAGACAGCTTGTTTTACATGTACTGTTTCTACCTCTCCCAACTGGGCTATATGAATGTAAAACACTCCCAGAGGATCCTTTCCTTCTCCATCCACACCCATTCCAACATATTGACCATACTTGAAAATATAAGACTGAGGATCTTTGATAGAAATGTTAACATAATTACACTGAGTGTCAGGGCATGAATTGGAGACCGGCACCTTAATCATGACAATTTCTGCCTCCCGATCGGTAAACCAGGTGGCTGTAAGTATACATTCCCAGGAATGACACGGTCCCTCTTTTCTTTCGGCAAATTGACAACCACGACGTTTCCACCTTGGTGTGTCAGGGGCTTTGCCTGGACAGATGTATTTACCTTTTTCTGCATAATACCTCTGCCATGACAAACTGCCACACTTTGGCCATGATGCCACTGATTTGCAAAGCTCAATTGTAAAGTTAACTCTGGTATCAGGACCAGACATCCTTGTTCTGACAAGAATGGGACCTCTTTCTAATTTTAGATTACTTGAACGGACCTCGAACCACCACTGTAAGGGGCTTTCTTGAGGGTCATAGCAAGTAATCACATCATTCTCTATACAGGTTGTGTAAGTGGTATTTTTGAGAACACATTTCTTTTTGTTACCTTTACAATTGAATCCAGTCAAATATACCAGAGTTTCCTGAATCTTGTCTTCCATTTTAACTGTCTTAATACAACTCTTACAGGGATCCTTTAAATTTTCACAATTTCCGAGGGGGAAGGACAACAACACAACTACCACAATCAACAAGGGGACAACAAACATATAAAAACATTTAAAACCAAGCAAGGTATCAAGACAACACATGATCCTGACTTCAGAGTAGCGGGCCTTTTCGGCATCAGGAAAAGGGAAAGGGGCCATGGGCACACATTCGTTTTGAGGCTCCAATTTTCTAGGCCCTTCCCTGACTTGCTTTTGGGCTTTCATAAAAGTCACTTTCTCCGGAGGGTCATCTTGAGGTCTCTCTGGTGGGTAATCGACCATCCTTCTATAGCAGCGGGCTTAACCCGACTCCAGTGAATCCAAACGGGATTTCCCTCCACCTTTAAAGCAGTAGGACTAGTTAACAAAATGAGGAATGGGCCATCCCAGACTTTCCCTAGGGTGCTTTCTTTGTAACTCTTAACCCATACAGTGTCCCCGGGGCTGAATCCATGAACAGGGGTAGTGAGACCTAATGGGCACTGTTCTGTATACTGGCTGATTTCTAAGACAGTTTGATTTAGTTCTTGAAGTACTCTCTTAAGACCCACCTCCCCCCTTAGATCCAAGGTTCCTACCATGGCAGGCAAGGGTGGTGGTCTTGCAAAGACCATCTCATAAGGAGTCAAGCCGTTGGCCCCAGGAGTGCATCTCATGTGCAAAAGGGCCACAGGTAGCATCTGGGTCCATTTGGTCTTAGTCTCGGCACACATCTTTCTCAGATGTAGCTTAAGAGTCTGGTTGGCGCGTTCAACCATGCCACTACTCTGAGGTCTCCAAGCACAATGGAACTTCCAGTCTATTTGAAGGGCAGCGCTTAATTTTTCTGTGACTTCAGATTGGAAGCTTGTGGCATTGTCTGTGTTTAATTGTCGTGGTATTCCGTACTTTGGTACTATGTCTTCCAAGAGATGTCTGGCCACTTCTTTTGCTCCTTCAGTCTTTACTGGCCAAGCTTCAACCCACTTAGAAAAGGTACATATGGCTACTAAAATTATTTTGTAGCCACCGGCAGGAGACATGTGGGTGAAGTCCATTTGAATTACTTGAAAGGGTCGACTGCCTCTTAAAATTTGTCCAGGTTGTGGAACTGGTCCTTTACGAGGGTTATTCCGTGCACAAATTGTACACTTTCGGGATGCTTCTGCACAAAGAGAAGCCAGCTTGTCAATGTACATAGTCTTCTCAACCAAATGCCGGAGGGCTTCCTTCCCTAGATGACACTGGTCATGCATATGGAAAACTGCAATTCGGGCTACACGTTGAGGTACCCAGATTCATCCATCAGTTAAAATGAGCCATTCGTTTTTAACTTGGTATCCATTTCTCTCCCCTTCCTCTATTTCTTCTTTTGTGTAAGGAGGTGAAGAATCAAAGTGAGGCAACGACACTACCATGAGGTGAGTTTTACCTTGGTATGGCTTTAGAGCTGCTTCTTTGGCTGCCTTGTCAGCTCGATCGTTTCCACGAGCAATGGGATTGGATTTCCCTGTGTGTGCTCTGCAGTGAATTACTGCTACCTTTTTTGGTTTCCAAATTGTGTCTAACAATTGCCGTATCTCAAGGGCATGGGCAACTTCTTTTCCTTCAGCTGTTAAAAATCCTCTTTCTCTATACAATGCTCCATGTACCTGTACAGTCAGGAAGGCATATTTGGAGTCTGTATAAATAGTCACTTTCTTGCCTGTAGCCCACTCTAAAGCCTTAATGAGGGCTATCAGCTCAGCTTTCTGAGCGGAGGTGTTAGCAGGTAGAGGCTCAGCTATTAATGTTTGGTCTTCTGTGACCACAGCATATCCTGCACGCCGAACTCCATTCATTATGGAACTGCTTCCATCAGTGAATAGGATAGTACTTCCAGGGATGGGCACATCCTTTAAATCAGGTCTGCTGGAGTGCACGGTTGACATTATTTCTTCACATTCATGTACAGGCTGTCCTGGCAGGGGCATCAGGGTGGCTGGGTTCAGTGTAGTACGATCTCTGATGATGACACTGGGATTCTCACATAGTTGAGCTCTGTATTTCACTAGACGGGAGTTGGTCATCCACTTTGGACCTTGCACTTCCAATAGCGACTGAATAGAATGAGAAGTAGTTATTTCAACCTCCTGACCATAAGTCAACTTGATGGCTTCGGTGAGCAACAGGGAAGCCGCTGCTATGCTGCGGAGGCAGCCTGGCCATCCTCGGCTGACAGGGTCCATATTCTTGCTCAAATAAGCCATAGGTCGGTTCCAACTTCCTATTTTCTGGGTAAGGACACCCACTGCGGTCCCTCTTCATTCATCTACAAATAGCTGGAAGGGTTTGGTAATATCAGGTAGACCAAGAGCGGGGGGGCTGGTCAGAGCTTGCTTCAGCTGTTTTAGTGCATGGATCTTTTCACTTGTCCATTCTAGTGGATGTGATTCGGGAATTCTCCCTTTTAACATCCCATACAGTGGCTGAGTCATGGAGGCAAAGTCTAAGATCCAAATTCTACAGTAGCCTGCCATTCCCAAAAATATTCTGAGTTCCTTTTTGTTAGCAGGTCGGGGCAGGCAATTGATGGCTTGAGTCCGGCTTGCGCCAAGGATCCTTGTGTCTTTCTTGATGATGAATCCTAGATAAGTAACTTCTTGGCTACAGATTTGTGCTTTGGCTTTACTAGCTCGGTATCCACAATCCTCGAGCCAACTGAGCAGTTCAATGGTGTCTGTCAAGCATTCTTCTTCAGTTTGGCGGGGCAAAAGGAGGTCATCTACATACTGAAGGACAAGACCCACTTCTTCTTGGAATTTTTGTAGATCTTTGGCTAATTGTTGCCCAAACAGCACTGGAGAACTCTTGCATCCTTGAACCAAACGAAGCCACGTGAATTGTCTCCTCCGGCCTGTCATAGGGTGTTCCCAGGTGAAGGCAAAAATAGCCTGAGAGTCCGGGTGAAGTGGTATGGTAAAGAAGGCATCCTTCAGATCAATCACAGAGTACCATTGGCTTCCCCCTGGAATTAGGCTTATGAGGGAATATGGATTTGCAACAGTAGCCACAATGTCTTTAATTTGTTGATTTACTAAATGAAGGTCTTGGACTGGGCGATAATCATCAGTGTTGGGCTTCTTTACTGGCAGGAGCGGGGAGTTCCAGGCAGAGACCACAGGGGCCAAAATCTTCTGCTGTATTAGCTTTCCCAGATGTGTGTGCATGGAATGCCAAGCTCAGGCTGGGATGGGATATTGAGGCTGGTTTACTACAGTGTAATCATCTTTTAGTTCTATGTAGACTGGTTCAGCAAATCTGGCTAACCCTCCTGGGTTATCTTCTGACCACACTCCAGGCACTGCTCTAATAACTCGTTTTGCCACTTCGGATCTGTTAATAACTAGAGGTGTGCACTGTCCTATGGCTGGTCCCAGTCTCCAAGCTTCTTGAAGTGGACAGATAATGGACAATGGCTGACCTCCAGCAGTACCAGTAACCCGACCATCAGAATGAAAAGAAAGGGTAGCTTGCACTTTGCAAAGTAAGTCTCTCCCGATCAGTGGAATGGGACATGAGGGGAGTAGGATGAATTCGTGTTCGACTTCACAAGAGCCAATTTTTGTCTTTACTGGTTTAAACTGTGGGGCTTGCATTATTTGTCCTTCTGCTCCCACAACAGGAACATTAGTCTTTTTGGCCAAGGGTATAGACAATCTGGTGTTTATTACTGATCGTTGGGCCCCGGAGTCTAGAAGTCCGGTGAGCTTTTTATCTCCCACTGTAATTTCCAATACGGGGTCGGGAGACAAGGGCCCCCGCGGACACCTTCAATCTTCTTCATAATATTCTTCTATGGTCATGGTCCGGGTGGGTGGTGCTGGAAAGGGTGCTGCCTGAGGATTTAAGCCTCCTCGGTCTCTTCCTCTTCCTCTGGATGATCCACCTCCCCGCCCTCGAGTTCCAGTATTAAGTCCTACTTGGGTATGAGGATTGCTTCGGGAATTGGGGTGATAGTTGCCTTGTGTAGCTGAGTTGAAGTTACTTTGAGCAGCAGAAGGGGGGGTATTTCGGGCAGCTTGTGGTCTTTCTGGACATTCATTTTTCCAATGGCCTTCTGCTTTGCAATATGCACATTGAGTGTGGCTCAAGGGAGTCCGTTGCTGTGAGCGCTGTGAATCCGGGTTTAGGGCAGCAGCCAGCAGGCTTGCTTTTTCCTTCATGCGCTTGCTTCGCTCCTTTTTTTCTTCTACATCTCGGTTAAGGAACACCCTGTCAGCCAGTGCCTTCAGTTGGCTAAATGACATTCCTTCAAATCCTTCAGTTTTTTGTAGTTTTCTTCTGATATCTGGGGCTGATTGGGAGACATAGACCATAGCTATGGTTTGTCGGTTTTTTTCATCCTGTGGGTCAATCGGAGTAAATCTGCGATAGGCTCTTAACAGCCTCTCCAAAAATGCCCCTGGGCTTTCATCCTTTTCCTGAACAACATCATGGATTTTCTGTAAATTCATCATGCACTTGCGCCCTTGTTTTATAGCATTTACCAGGGCCTCTTGATAGCTTCGCAGGGTCTTCCTGTCCTCCTCGTCCTCAATTTCCCATCCAGGATCCGTGGTAGGAGCATATTTCCTCAGGTATTCAACATGTCTCTCTTGGCCCGCCCCATCTGCTCTCGCTTTTCTTAAAGCTACCTCTTCTAGGTTTGCTTGAATCTGCATGCGTTGTTCAGAGGTTAAAACATATCCTTCCAGTTGCTGAATATCAGACCAAGTGGGGTTATGGGCTGTCATCACCCCTTCTATCATGTCCACAAACTGCTCAGGATCATCTTCATAAGAAGGTCCATGATTTTTCCAGTTTAAAAGGTCTGATGTATTGAAAGGCACATAAGAATAGGTATGCACAGTGGTATAAGTGGTATGTCCCATCCCATCTGTTTCTGGAGCAATTGCTGGAGAAACCCGGATAGGCATAAGTTTGTTTGTCAGATCGCAGGCTACTTTTGGGCTCAGCCTGGATGATCTTCGTACCCTAAACTCTTTGCTGGAAGAAGATACTGATCCCACATTCCCATCACTTTTCTCCTCTTCTCTGTCGCCGGGTGGAGGAACCACATAAGCCTCAGCCTGAGCCTGTTCTGGAGTTGGAGTTTGAGCCAGAGTAGGGACGGGGACAGGATCCGAGGTAGGGGCAGCAGAAGTCGGCATGGAAATTGATGAGGCCAGCATTGGAGGAGAGGCTAGTGCCAGAATCAAAGTAGAGTCAGGCACAGGAACTGGCGGTGAAGTAGACATTACGGGAGTAGAAGATGTCTGGGGAATTCGGGGCATCTGGGAGCTTGGAGATAGTTGTGGGATTGGAGGCATCTGGAAAGTCGGAGATAGTCGGGGCATCTGAAGAGTCTGGGCGGCCGGAGACAGTTGAGGCGTCTGAGGGATCTGGGGAACTGGAGACAGTGAAGGCATCTGAGGAAATGGATACATCTGGGAAGTCGGATACAGTTGGGGAATTGGGGGCAACTGAGGATCCGGAGGGGCAGATGGTGCCGTTGGACGTTTAATCACACAAGCCTGTGAGAATTCTTCTGGTACAACCTCCAAAATTGGTACCTCTTTTCTTCCTTCGTCAAAAGTGAGGCTTTTTGGCAGATTGACAGGTTTGCTCTTCTTTTGGTCCTTTTTAGTTTGTGCAAGTAGGATCAGCGCGGCCCGTTCTACCATCTTTTTAGCCCATGGCGGGGGGGGGGGGTCTCTAGCAATCTTCTTCCACCCTTCAACATAGGGAATATCTTCAGGGCCTCCAAGTTTCCCTTCTGCGGTCACCATATCCCATAAACGGTTGATAGTAGGGCCATAGAAAGTCCCCTGTGCCGGCCAATTCACAGGGGACCCAAACTTAGGCCATTCCAAGCTGCATTTAATTTTCATATCTTCCACATTGCACTTCGTGGGGTCAAAGGCTTCAGCAAAATGTAAGCTCATCAATTTTATAGGGTTAGAAGAAGAGCCTCCCCCCATTTTCCTACTTATTCTACTCTATCTTCTAAAGGATAGGAGAGAGAGACAATAGGGAGGGTAAATGACAGGAAACAAATCAACACAGGAGATGGGTAGGTTGATTTGCGGACTTTTAGGGATCAGAAACTCCCACCCAAAAAAGGCCCTCCCGGCAGATTCAGAAACAGAATTTTAGAAGGTTGATCGGACCTTCTCTTTACCTCCACTGAGGTAGCAGGCTGGCTGACAACAGGCAGAGACTATCAGGATAGGCAGAGAAAAAAGAGAATCAATCCCCTCTCATACTCGCCTGCAACCCTTGCAGAAGACTTCCCACCGGCCGGCCGGAATCCTGAAAACAAAATGTGATCTGAACAAGGCTTCCGAAAATTCTCTTTCGTTGGGTTTTCCACGGCTTTCCCGTATCCTTCCCCTCAATTACCGGGCCTCCAGTGGTTAATTTCCTTCTGAAGGGCGCGCCCCCAGCAAAGCAGAATGATACGGGATTTTCGTTGGACCAAGGAAAAAGTTCTAGGGAATTACCCTTGGTCTTAACTGTGTCCGTTCTATGAAATATGAAATTAAAAGATCCCCTTTTAATTAAAAAAGATCCCCCATACGGGCCACCAAATGTTACGGTCAATTTCAGCACCCAATAAATTTCATAGAACTGAACAGAAACGGACCAGAAGCTTTCTTTGATCAGATGACAATAATAATTTTATTTGCTAGCAAATAGTCCACTACCCGAATAACTCCAGGAAAAGTGGCTGCCCCCAAGCTACAAGCACAGAAATTTATATCTTAAAGTAATGACATCATTCCCTTTTCCAGAACAAAGGATTTCTTTTGTGAGTTCATCAATCAGGAAGGGATACAACCTTGTTTCTAACATTCGGACATCTGCTTGTTCTGATCTTACATTTTAATGGGTTTTCTGAAGGCTACATTCCTCCCAAATTGGTCACTATCACTTTCGGTCTCTGGAGTTGCCAGCCAAGGCCCATCGAAAGAAACATTCTCTCAGTATCCCCTTTGTTTATCTAGATGGCTGGCTGTAAAACTTCTAATTAAGGGAACAAAGAGGAATGTAGCCTCCCTTCGGTTTCTCAGCAAGGCTCCGATTTGGGAGGCAAACAGATAGGAATGTAGCCTTCAATTTCCCTGCGCATCTAGCGGAGGCTGTTTACTTTAAATCAACTCTTAATCATTTCTTGTTGCCTTTAGTTCTAAGCCTCTAATTATTTCAGTTAATATTGATTATTGATTTATCCTTTGTCATTTCCTTCTCAGTGGCTACAACTACAACTGTGGAGACCAGGATTCGAGTCCCTGCTGAGCCATGAAACCTACTTGGTGACCTTGGGCAAGTTACATATTCTTAGCCTCAGGGAAAGGCAATGGCAAACCTCCTCTGAACAACTCTTGCTAAGAAAACCCCAGGATAAGTCATCATAAATCGGAAACGGCTTGTTAGGCACACAACAACAACTGCAAAGCAGCCAACTTATCAAGACTGCAGAGATGTTGGCTAGCTGGCATTTCGGGTACGTCCCTCCAAGGAATGAAGAAGGCATTGTTTGATATATTGGGGCAAGGAAGGCCTTATACAAAGAGGAGGAAAGGTTGCAGGCATGAAGTCTAAATATATATCAACAGAAGTACAATGAACCTGAAATGGTAGGAAGGCAAGAAAGAAACAGTGATTAAATTACACAAAGCCCAGGCGAGTTTATTACATTTTTTTCATGGGCTAGCCCAACATTCTTCTGTATGAAATACGTTCCAGAATAGGCACTCGTGTAATTTTGCACTGATAAAGACACATAGCCTCCAGCTGTCCCTATTTATCAGGGACAGTGCTTGGGAAAGTTCCTATTTTGGATGACAGTTCCCAAAATGCGCCAGCTAGGATTGACAGTTGCAGAAATCCATTATTCATCTGACCTCAGAGTGTAGAAAGTTGTGTTTTGAAGTAATTAATTACTGTTATGGCTCTGAGCCCACCAAAACTAGTTTGTCACATTTTTTAAAAGGCAGTAAAAACAACTGGGTGAGGTGAAAAACACATCCAAGGGCTGAAACAGATGAAAGTCATGGAGGAGTAATAAGGTTTTGGCTGGAGTCCTAAAAGTCAAAAGGAGGCTAACTGAACCACAAGATAGTTGTTGCTACTGAGAATCTTATACCACAGCAGGGACGGTGAATGAGTGCCCTTTCAGATATTATTGGACTGCAGCTCCCATTATCCACCATCACTGTCTATAGTTGATAGCAGATGAAGTCAACATTCTCCAGATGTTGGATTGCAGCTTCACTTGTCCCAAGACAACTTGGTCTGGGATGATGGGAGTTGTTATCCAACAACATCTGGAAGGTCACACCTCCCCTAACCCAGCACTACAAAGTGTCCTCTGCATCTCTTGCATGAAGAATGAAAATCGCTATTTCTGTGAGCTTACCATGAACACCTCCCTAATAATTTGTATTAGTTTTGAATGACACTTAAGCAAAAGGATCTTGTAGCACCTTTGTGAAAGATGTTGCAGCATAAGTTTTTGTAGACATGGTCTAATAATTCCTCAGATGCATGGAGCGGACAGTGGGTTGAACAAAGACAATGGCTTCCTGCACATGACACATAACACTGGTCACTCTCAGCCAGTTTAACATATTCCTTTCTAGTCCCCAGCCCACACACACCACATTCCCAAACCTCCTCCACTATTCACATGGACATCCACCCACCCTGGCCTTAGGCAACATCTTTTCTCTTGCCTTTGTCTCTCAACTACCATCATTACAACTAAACTCATCCCCATCCCCACAAGTTTTGCATTTCCATGGGTATTCATATACCAGTAGTCTGATTATAAAGGTCCTTCCTGAACACCAGTTCACTCTATGCATCTGAGGAAGTCGACCAAGTCTACCAAAGCCTATGCTAGGTGAAGGTGAAGGTGAAGTTGAAGGTAGTCCCTTGACATGAATATCTAGTCATAACCGACTGTAAAGTCCAACTCTACCAAAGCCTATGCTACCACTTCTTTTGCTCAGTTAAGTCTCTAAGGTTTCAAAGGTGCTACAAGACCCCTTTGTACACTTGAGCAACTGTTAATTTGAATACTTCTGCAGTCGCCTCTCCATTCTCGTGGACATCAAGTCTGCAATTTTACATATTCACGGAGGGGCAACCTCCATTTAAATCAATGGAGCACGCCTTTGAGCCACACCCCATTCAAGCTGATGGGGCTTGAATACTCGTTAATCTCCATTTTCGCAGGGAGTGGTGGTCCAGAACGGATCCCCCATGAAAACGGAAGGCCAACTATATATATTGCATTGCATTGCATTGCATTGCATTGCATTGCAGTTGGTGGCACCTGACATAGGGAAATGAAAGAGGCAGAAAGGGAGAAAAAGAAGAGAGGGAGGAAGCAGGCAAGAAAGGCTAAGCCTTGGACAAAGCTGAAAAAGTATTGGGGGTTTTGCTTTGGTTTTTGGATGATACATTTCAGCATCCCCAATGTGGCTGATTCCCAAGTTCTCCTTCTGCTTCCTGAACATTTGAAATATGGTGTGTAAAATGGCCCCCCACCTAAAATGACTGCCAGTGCACTATCCCTCCATTGCAATGGAGGAGAGAAATAGTCACAGATGATCTAGTATCCAAGCCTTCTCAATGAGACAACAAAACAGAGGACATCATTATAAAAGGTCTCCAGCAAATCTCTGACTGGTCTGCAATTAACCCCCAAATTATCAGCTCATCAAGATTTATTAGAAAGAGAATAGAGTCTCAATACAGGTGACCTTCTCAAACAATGGCAACCCCTTGAGCATCAGGAAGTGTCTCAATCTTACAAGAAGACATGAGGATGGCAGCTTATGAGATGCTTTTGGGTGTCAGCAGGTTACAGAATAAGATGACACTGTCTTTGAAACAGGTAGTGAAAAGGGCACTAAAGACTATAAATATACTAGCCTTGTCTTATATGTCAAAACAGGGTAGCTAGATGTATTTGAGCTATTGTTAAACAATCCATAATTCTTGGGAACTCTCTTTAAAATGAAAACTAGCCTGGTGTGAAGACTGTGTTGGTTGCGTGTGTGTTTTTATATGTAAAATGGAGCATATTGTGGGCCTTCAAGCTGTTTTTGACTTATGGAGACCCTAAAGCGAACCTTATCATGGGGTTTTCTTAGCAAGAGTTGTTCAGAGGAGGTTTACCATTCCATTCCCTGAGAGGCTGAGAGAGTGTGATGGCCCCAACATCACCCAGTGGGTTTCATGTCCAAGCGAGGAATCAAACCCTGGTCTCCACAGTCGTAGTCCAACACTCAAATCACTCTGCCACATAAGAACCCAAGAAAAAGGACTCAGATTTCATTTTTTCTCTCTGACTGCTCCCTTTGAGCTTGGCATTTGATTAAAAGGAGAGGCTTTTCAAGTGTTGTTGGACTGTAGTTCCCAGTAGTCCTAGCTAGCCTAGCCAACTGTGGGAGATCTTGGGAGTTTTAGTCCAGCAACATCTGCAGAGAGACACATTGTCCATCCTTGGTCTAATCAATCATAAGCCGAGGAACACTACCTCTGTCTGGTTAACCGCCAAAGCAAATGAAACTTAATTGACGCAACAACCATCCTGTTCCAAAGCAAACAAAATTCCATGAGGTATTTGCCCATCTCTCTGATAGTCCTGATTACAAAACTTCAGTTCAGGATTGCCGGTTTTTAGAGAAATCCACATGGATCTCAAGATTACAGATTGACAAAGGCTGACACTGTGTACCTATATAATATTCTTTTTCTGTTGCCATTCTATCTCGCATTTCCTCCAATGAATGCAAGGTGTTGCACATAGTGCTCCTCTTTCTCTGCATTTTAGCCTGGGGAGTGGATCAGGCTGAGAAACTGAAAAACCATTAATCGTTTAATTCTATTTTAATGGTGATGTTTTGCATGTTTTTAGCAATTGTTGTTGTGTGCTTTCAAGTCATTTCCGACTTATAGTAGAGTTAGATGTTTCCCATCTCTGGGTGCCTCTACACTGTAGAAATCATGCTGTTTGATACCACTTCCACTTTAAGTGCTGTAGCTCCATCCTATGGAAGCCTGGGACTTGTAGTTTTTCAAGGTCCTTTGTCTTCTCTGCCAAAGAGTGCTGGTGCCTCACCAAACTACCAATCCCAGGATTCTGTAGGATGGAGCCATGGCAGTTAAAGCAGTGTCTAACTGCATGATTTAGAGCGTAGATGCGTCCTGATGCAGACCTTCTGGAACTCCTTGGGGAACATGGAGATTACAAAAGCAATTTTGGAAAACTGATTTAAAAAAAAAAAAAAAGTCCAGATGAAAGTCATGGAGAACTGCTGTGGCACAGAAGGCAGGCGCTAATGTGCAACATGCCCTTAGTGCAAACGTTTCCATAAGAATGAGGAAAATGTATGATGGAAGCCAACTAATGAAGCTGCTTCATTACACTGATCCTGCTGCTTTAATGAACAAAAACTCCACCTGTGCTGCCACACAAGGTGCTTTCTACACAACTTGTGGTTATACAGATGAGTTGGCTGCTTTATCACAAAAACTGATCTGAGGCCAGTCTCTCACACGACAGGAACCCAACAGCTCCGGAAGGCTGATGCAAGGCTGGAGTGCTGCTAGGCCCTTAGTAACCACAGCGGTATTTATATAAACAGTGTCAAAGAGTGCCATGTGGCCTTAGAAGGGTTCTTGGTTGGTTTTTGGCTTTTTGTCATTAGCTTTAGCACAAAACAAGTAATGCACTAATCACTTAAGTGTCTGATTTATAGCACAGCCAGCCCCACAATCCTTATTTTGTAGGAAGATCAAGGTGTGTATGTAGAGAGATCAAGGTACTGTGTGTGTGTTTTGTAATACAGGATTACAAAAATCAAGAAAGAGTTGACCTCACAAGTTTTTCCTTTGGTTGTTGTCCTGTTGGGGCATAAGACTAAACATCAAAATAGTTGCACAAACAGTGGTTCATGGCTACAAGGCAGCTGTGGGATCCAATACAACTATACAATGTTGTTGTTGTTGTTGTTGTTGTTGTTGTTGTTGTGTGCCTTCAAGTCATCTCTGACTTATGCCGACTCTAAGGCTATCATGTTTGGGGCTATCATAAGGCTATCATAAATGGACAAACCCCTACAAAGGGGTTTTCTGGCAAGTTTCTTCAGAGGGGTTTTGCCATTACCATCCTCTGCGTTTGAGAGAGTGCGACTTGCCTAGTGGGTTTACATTATGAAGAGATAGGAAAAGCATTAACAGAGTCAATTAGGATTTAGATGTGTTCAATAAGTAACCTGTAACTGTATATTGTACTTGTTTTTAATAAAGAATTACACATATGTGTCCCTAGGAATTCTAAAATGGTGTTGTTGGGTGAGTTCAGACACATGATGTCTGCAGTGGCAGCAGTATTCAAGGGTGGTGGTGTCTAGTGGGATGATGGGAAGAAAGAGTCTCACAAAGGAATCATGAGGACTTCTAGAAGGTTTCCACATCTGGTATCATGGGGTGGGATAAGTAATGGTCTTCTTAGGGCCTTTGCAGACTGCCAGAAATAGTGCAAATTGAGTCCACTTTAAGGGTTAGGGTTAGTGCTAGGGAGTCATGGGAATTGTTTTTTTTTCCTGGGACATTGAGCCTTCTCTGTCAGAGAGCTCTGGTGCCACAATAAAATACAGTTCCCATGATTCCCTAACCCTAGCCCTAACCCTTAAAGTGGACTCAATTTGCACTATTTCTGGCAGTCTGCAAAGGCCAATAGTCACAGTCTAAGAGCATCACATGAACTAGAACAATGGGTATACAAAGGAGACTAAACACATGGCTGTGTTAGTCTGGGAAACCATAGAATCATAGAGTTGGAAGAGACCACTAGGGCCATTCAGTTCAATGCCCAACTGCCATGCAGAAAGACACAATCAAAGCACCCCTGACATATGGTCATCCAGCCTCTGATTAAAAACCTCCAAAGAAGGAGACCCCACCATTCTCCAAGATAGTCTATTCCAATGTTGAAAAGTTCTTACTGCCAGGAATTTCCTCCTAATGCTGAGGTGGAATTTCTTTTCCTGTAGCTTCCATCCATTGCTCTATGTCCTATTCTCTGGAGCAGCAGAAAACAAGCTTCTTCCATCCTCAATATAAATCTCTTCAATATTTAAACATTATTATCATGTCACCCCTTAACCTTCTCTTCTCCAGGTTAAACATACCCAGCTCCCTAAGCCGCTCCTCACAAGACATGGTTTCCAGACCTTTCACCATTTGGGTCACCCTCCTCTGAACATACTTCAGCTTGTCAATATCCTTCTTGAATTGTGTGCCCAGAACTGTACATAGTATTCAAGGTGAGGTACGACCAAAGCAGGATAGAGTGGTATGCAAAGGGATCTTGTAGCACCTCTGGGACTAAGGGGGGTTGCAGACTGTCAAAAATAGTGTGAATTCAGTCCACTTTTAGGGTTAGGGTTAAGGTTAGGGAATCATGGGAACTGAATTTTATTGTGGCACTAGAGTTCTCTGACAAAGAAGGTTCAATGTCTCAGAAAAATAACAATTCCCATGATTCCCTAGCACTAACCCCAACCCTAAAAGTGAACTGAATTCACACTATTTTTGACAGTCTGCAACCCCCCCTAACTGAAAGAGAGAAGTTGGTCGCATGAGCTTTCATAGACTTGGTCTGCTACCTCAGATGCATGGAGTGAACTGGTGCCTAGGAATGACCTTTACAATCAAACTATGAATAGATATGCAAACTATGAATAGATAGAAATACAACATGTGTGGGTATGAGATGACAAATTCAGTTTTAACTATGGATGTTGAGGGGCAAAGGCAGGAGGAAAGATATCTATAATGCCTCCAGCACTTCACATTGGGCAAACAGGGCAATGTCTGCATCAGAGGATAAATGGATATAAATCAGATATCAGGAATGGGAATACACATACAAAAAAATAAAAAAATTAAAAATTAAAAATTAAAAAATAAATAAAAAATAGCTGCAGAACACTTAAGTTTCCTCTGTGTGTCATCTCTGACCTCAGGACAGTGGTCCTTGAACAAATACAAACAAACAAACTTTCCTCCAATGCATGGAGTGGAGTGGAAAGTCTAGGGACAGACTGATATAAGCAGACTGTATGTGAGAATGTCCATAAGAATGCCAAACTTTGTGGGTGTGGTAATGAGTTCACTTTTAACAATGGTCATTGGGAGACAAGGATGCAGGAAGGATGTTGCCTAAAGCCCAGGTGAGTAGCTAACCATGTGTACTGAAATGTATACAAAGGGATCTTGTAGCACCTTTGAGGCTAACTGAAAGAAAGAAATTGGGAGCGTGAGCTTTCCGTAGACTTCAGCCCCCTTCCTCAAATGCATGTTTGTTTACTGATTTTCCAGACTAACATGGCTATACCTTCAAATTCTACCACTATTGAAATGTAGTATGGGATCCATAAAGGAGATGCAATGAATTTGCCAAGAGAAAGAATGTGTAGCATAAGCTTTGATAGACTTGGCCTATTTCCTCAGATTTATGGAGTGAACTGATGCTCAGGAAGGACCTTTATAACCAGACTGTATGAATAGCCATGGAAATGCAAAATTTGTGGGGATGGTAATGAGTTGACAAGATCAGTTTTAATGGTGGTCATTGAAGGAGAAAGGCAGGAGGAAAGATGTTGCCTGAGGCCATGGTGGGTGGCCATATGAATGGTGGAGGGAGTTTTGGGATGTGGTGTGTGCAGGCTGGGAACCAGAAAGCAAATATAATGCAATGGCCAAGATTGTCCAAAATGGGGTGTTTGGTGCAGTAGGGAAGATATTGGGGAAGGATCACAGAGATGGCAGAGGTCCCCAAATATTTATTGTGTCAACCCACCTGTAATGTGGATTTGCTGAGTATTATCCTCTTTTTCAATGAGTCATGTTGTCTCATGGTCTGTCCAAAGCACAGCTGAGTCACTTTAGCTTCTAGTGAGAGTTCACATAAATAGACCTTCAGATAGCCTTCTTCAGTCTCAGGCCCTCCACATATGTTGAATTACGTTGAGCTTGGAGAGATTATATTTTTGGACTGCAACTCCCAGCATTGCTCTGCTAGCAAGATGATGCTGTTGAGGTGGATGATAAAAATTACCTGAACAAACAGAGACTTGAGACTCAGGTAGGATGAAAAAGAACAGACTTTACTTTAAAAAAACACCCCAAAACAAAAAACAAAAAACGGTCGTGAGACTTGACGGAGTCCTCTCCCAAAGAATCAAGCCTCCTGAATGAAGGCAGAACTCTTTCTTTTATACACAGGTGCAAACAACTCTTTTACTTCACAAATGGTTACTTATCAATTTGTACATAACGTTGTGATCTGTTTGTTTATCGGCCCTTGGCCATTCCCTCTTTATCTAACTTACACAAACAACAGAAACATCACTATTGAAGCAAGGAAGCTATGCAAGGTCTCAAAACACATAAGCAGCAAGACACTATGGGACTGTACAGAGTGCCCCTTAGTGCCTTTTTCCTTGCCAGATCGGGGCCATGGCAACCACACGCCGCGGCCCCAATCTGGCCTTTCTGCAGTGCAAAAAGAAGCCTGCAAAAAGTGGCTCCTTTTTGCACCGCATAAAGGGCACCCTAGCTGCTGCTGCTGTGGCTTTTCTCCACTTCTTCGGTGCAGCATTTGTAAACGCTGCGCCAAAGACTTGGCGTGATGCCGCCCGCTGTGTGGTTGCTTGGGCAGCATCACACCAGCGTGGGGTGAAGTTGGGGCAGCCGGCGTGTAGTCACCGCACCCCCACTCTGCCCCACGCCAGCCCTTTATGCCGGTCTGTAGAGCCCCTAAGTCTCTACATTGTCAACCTTATAGTAGAGGTCTTTAGCAAAGGGTTCTGGTGGGAAAAGTCAAGAGCACATTTCTAGCAATTACAATTGGCATATATTGAATACAATCAATCAACAACAACAATTGATTGATTGTTGATTGTTGTTGAATACCTTTCTCAGTATCTCTTATCATCCACCTCATTTTTCTCCTTTTAATGCAAAATTGTATTTTACTATTTAATCAGTACCTGACAGAGATTTGTGATTGTGAATACACTTGCACTTGATCTTAGCCAAATGGCTAAGAAGCAGTGACTGTGAATATGGATGTCATATCCCAGCACTCACACCATTGAGGGATTTTGCTGGGTGGCACTGGGAGTGGTAGTGGAAAAAATATCTGAATGGCCACAGCTTGCCCATCTCTGTTACCTGGATGCATGCACTTGTTTTATAGGAAAGAGGCAACCAAAGATACATAATTCACAAGTCTATTTATTACTACTTTAACTAGACTGCAGATGAAATTTATAATCATCCATTCAGTCTGTATGCTTCACCATTTCAACCTTTGTTGTTCTTTCCTCTCAATGCAGAGCAATTAAGGGCTGGAATGGCTAAGTATTTTTGGAAGTAAGCAATCATCTATGAAGTAGGGGATACAAGTACTTGACATTTGTACCTCTAGAATGGAGCTTACTTCATTTTTATGCAAAACAAGGTCATTACCATGTCTTCCAAGGGGACTTTAGCATGCAAAACAAGGATTTAAACAGTAATCTCTCTCCTCACTTCTTCCTAGACTTTTGGTTTTAATAGCCACATCACAGGCCAACAGCTCAACAGGTGCAGCACTTCACTGCATCCAAATGACAAGCTGTTCCTTGGGAATTTTCGACTGCAACAGCAGGCAGCTATGGAAGCCACAAGATTTGAGAAAATTTATATATATATATATATATATATATATGAATGGAAACCACTGAGAAAATTTTAGGACAGCACAGGAAGAGCACTCTAGACCAGGGCCGGCAACCTACGCGCTAGGCGCCATTCCCCCCCCCCCAGGCCCGCTGGAAAGAACGAGTTCGGGGGATCGGCCCCCAGCTCAAAAAGGTTGCCTATCCCTGCTCTAGACTGAGCTACAGATCAGCAACTACTTGAGAGTCTGTTGTTTTTGTGTGCCTTCAAGTCATTTCTGACTTATGGCAACCCTATTGTAGGGTTTTCTTGATAAGTTTCTTCAGAGAGGGTTTGCCATTGCCAACTGAGGTAAGAGAGTGTGACTTGCCCAAGATGGACAAACTGGGATTTGAACTCTGGTCTCCCAGTGTCCTAGTCCAACACTCAAACCAATACACTGCATTGCACCTCTAAAGTTATTGGACCTTGTTTCTGATAGACATGTCCAGAGTCTGGAAAAGTTGATATGGAGGACTAAAACACCCACAATCCTGGCCATGAAACCTGGGGGATTCTGGGAGTGGTATTTCAAAAGTAACTTTTGAAAACTTATAACATTCAGTCCAACCTATGCATATTTACTCAGAAATGTTGCGTTAATTTCTCATGCAAGCAAGGTGATGCTTAAAATTCTACAACAAAGACTCTTCCCATAAATGGAGCAAGAATTGCATGACAGCCAAGTGGGGTTCAGGAAAGGAAGAGGCACTAGGAATCATATAGCAAGCATAT
The DNA here is from genome assembly GCA_026167975.1 of Phrynosoma blainvillii. Classification (NCBI taxonomy): domain Eukaryota; kingdom Metazoa; phylum Chordata; class Lepidosauria; order Squamata; family Phrynosomatidae; genus Phrynosoma; species Phrynosoma blainvillii. The sequence continues at coordinate 22,980,556 of JANUYF010000010.1, read as the reverse complement.
GCTGGATAATGGAATATACTAAGGAGTTTGAAAAGAAGATCAGCCTGTGCTTTATAGGTCATGAGAAACTATGGATTGATTTTAAGCAAAAGGGTATGCCACAACATCTGGTAGTCCTGATGCATAATCTGTACTCAGGACAAGATATGGAGAAACAGAATGGTTTACAATTGGAAAGGGGGACAGGCAAGGCTATATTCAATCACCCTATCTATTTAATTTGTATGACAAGAACATCACACAAAAAGCAGGACTGGCTTCAGAGGAGGGAGGTATGAAAATTGGAGGAAGGAACATCAACAATCTAAGATATGCAGATGACACTATAATACTAGTAGGAAAATTTCAGAGATGTGGAAAGATTATCAAAGAAGGAGAAGGCAGAAAGCATAAAGGCGAGTTAATAGCTGAAGATGAAGAAAACCAAAAATTATATCTAAGATCTAAATTGGGGTCAAATTGCAAACCTGACTGTAGATTAGAATCACATCAATGAAACATTTACTAATGGGAGGAAACAGGAAACTATTGACAGAAAGGAAGCTAAAATATTTATTTTGATATTATGATATGTAAAAGTTTGTTTCACTTTTTTCTCACTTTGTTGCTGTTATTATTGCTTTTATATTTCTTTGTTACTTTTTTGTTATGTACATATTTGAGTTTGTTGTTGTTTTGTCTGAGTTTTCATAAATAAGTTGATAAAATTGTTAAAGGAGAAAGGCAAAGGCAGACCCCTTCTGACAACTCTCGCTGAGAAAATTCTTGATAGTTTCAGCTTAGGGTTGCCATTGTTGGAAAGGAATTGAAGGCAGAGAACAAGAACAAATGTCCTGCTACATCCAGTGGGCTTTATTTTCTCTTAAGTATATATAGAATAGCAGTTTTAATTCAGCTCAATATGTTTTGAATTTACCACTGTATTATCTAGTAGAGAGAGCCAGTGAGATGTAGTAGTTTGAATGTTGGACTATGACTCTGGAGACAAGGGTTCGAATTCCCGCCCGGCCCATGGAAACCCACTGGGTGACCTTGGTTAAGTTACATGTTCTCAGCCTCCACAGATTCTTTATCCATGGATTCAACCATTCACAGTTTGAAAATATTCAATGTATATATATATTCCCAAAAGCAAACTCTGGTTTTATCATTTCATACAAGGGACACCATTTTACTCTGCCATTGTATTTCATGGGACTTGAGCATGCACAGATTTGAGGTCCTGGAACCAAACCCCAGTGGATGCCAAGGGCCCAAGTTACAGAATTCAGCACTGACCAGCAGAAATGCAAAAAGACTTTCTCAAAGTTTACATTGTCAGACTGGCCTTGCTGGCTTGGAGGGATTCTGGCAGTTTCTAAGCTCCGATTGCTTGTAAATAGTTTTTGAAATGAGGATGGATGTCACACAAGTTGTGAAGACATGGCTTTGATGTGATGATTTCAATGGGCTTTGATGTATTCCTGTCCTGACTCCACGCCAGATTGGGCTTCTGGGCAAGAGTGGTTTGCCATCTCAGGAGGTGCAGAAACATTTGCCCACTTACACCCAATAAATCTCTCCAGTGGTCCCATTATTTCTCAGCCTGGATTCCTTTAAGCTTGTCAGACTACAGATCCCAAAGTCCCTGACCACTGGTCATGTTGGCTAGCAATGATGAGGCCAGCAATGGCATTTGGGCACCCTGTCTTGGCAAAGGTTGCTTCTCTCGACTCTTGGTGGGGGTGTTTTTGCTAACTTGGAAGTCTCTCCCGCCCCTCCCTTTATCAAGCTTTCACGCTTTCGCTTCCCATGGGTCTTGTTAGACAAAAAGTTTCCACTCTTGTGTTGGCAACTCATCAAAAGCCCTAAGGTTGTTGCATCATTCTCTGAACTCTGAAGTCTCCCTTGTTGTCAAAGGCTGGGAAGGTGAGGGAAAGGAAGGAAGGAAGGAAAGAAGGAAGGAAGGAAGGAAGGAAGGAAGGGGTAAGCTGGATAGGGAAAAATGCAATGGTCATAGTGGAAAGGGTGTCAGAGTCATTCTCTTCACCAAGGGAATCATTGGCCTTTTAGGTGTTATTCAACTACAATCACCCCTCCATTTTCATGGGGGATCTGTTGTGGACCCCCCCCCCACAAAAATGGAGACTCACTAATATTCAAGCCCCATAGGTTTGAATGGGGTGTTCCCCTGTGGACACAAGTGGATGCGTGTCCACAGGCGCACACCCCATTAATTTTAATGGAGGTTGCCCCTCTGTGAATATTCAAAACTGCGGACCTCAAGTCCGCAAGAACGGAGGGGCGACTGTACATTCCCTATGAGCCCTAGCCAGAATAGCCAATAGTATGGGATTCTGGAAGTTGCAGTCCAAAAACATCTGGATACACATCATTCATCGCTTTGCATCTTAGTGATTCCTAGCTTGGCCATGAAACCTGCTGGGTAACCTTGGGCATTTAGACTGTAGAAATGATGCCGTTTGCTACCACTTGGACTGCCATGGCTTCATCCTACAGAAGCCTGGCATGTGTAGTTTTGTAAGGCACCAGCACTCCTTGGCAGAGAAGGCAAAAGACCTTGCAAAACTACAAACTCCAGGATTCCAGAGGATGGAGCTACAGCACTTAAAGTGATGCCAAACTACATTATTTCTGCAGCATAGATGCACCCTATGTTGTCAAAACTAGAGATAAATTTAGGCAATGGATCAGGCAAAACGTGTTGATAGAAGCTAATAGCTTTACCTTTGAGAGCCAGTATGGTATAGTGGCTTGAATGTTGAACTTTGACTTTGTGGAGAGCAGGGTTTGATTCCCAGCTTGGCCGTGAAACCCACTGGGTGACCTTGGGCAAGTCACACTCTCTCAACCTCAGGGGAAGACAATGACAAACCTCCTCTGAACAAATCTTGCCAAGAAAACCCCAGGACAGGTTTGCCAAAATCTGGAAGTGACTTGAAGGCGTGCAACAGAAACTACAGACAGTTTTGGACAATGTCTCCAGCTTCGCCATTACACATCTGCCTAGTGATATGCAAGGGTTTATTTTGTACTTGGTAGAGAAAGGCCTTACTATTAATCTTGGCAGAGTGTTCCAGCAGATAAAGAGGAACTAGGCACCTGAATTCTTAAAATAAAATAAAATAACATCTTTCTACCTAGCTGTGAGAGATGTGTGGGAGGTTTTCTTTTATCTCTCTCTCTCCTCTGTTTCCCTTTACTTTAGCATTAGTGTTTATGTCTGTGCACTGGGGATTTTTAAAAATAGTTTCAGTTCCCTTGTCAGCCACAACTTGGTCACACTCAAGGGAAGAGGCATGCAGCAGCCCAAAGAAAGACACAATGGCCTTGGAATAGTTTGGATGGGATCTAGGGACTCCATTTCATTGCTTACTGCTAGGTAGAGGTTGCTAGAGTGAAAACTGGAGAGAATCATAGAGCTGAAAGAGACCCCAGGGGTCATCCAGTCCAACCCCATTCATCCTTGCAGGAAGACACAATTAAAGCACTCCCAAAAGATGGCCATCCAGCCTCTGTTTAAAAACTTCCAAAGAAGGAGACTCAACCACACTCCAAGTCTGAATATTCCACTGTCAAATAGTTCTTACTGTCAGGAAGTTCCTTCTAATACTCATTTTTCCTGTAGCTTGAATCCATTGTTCCATGTCCTATTCTCTGGAGCAGCAGAAAACAAGCTTGCTCCATCCCAATATGACACCCTTCAAATATTTAAACAGAGCTATCATATCACATCTCCACCTTCTCTTCTCCAGACTAAACATACTCAGGTTTCTCTCCTCATAAGGCATGGTTTCTAGACCCTTCACCATTTTGGTTGCCAACCTCTGGACACGCTCTAGCTTCTCAATATCCCTTTTGAATTGTGGTTCACAGAACTGGACACAGGATTATTCCAGCTGAGGCCTGACCAAAGCAGAACAGAGTGGCACTATTACGCTCGTCCCTCCACATTTGCGGCTTTGACTTTTGCGGCTTTGATTATTCACAGATTTTATTAATATGTTCTCTCTAGGAACATCTAGGTCCTCCAGAGCAACTCTACGGTCAACTTTAATCAAAAGTCACACTGAAGGACCCACTAGAGATTCCTAGAGAGACCACTCCACTAGGCATTTGTAGCACCTCCAGTGCAATTCTAGGGTCAATATCTGGCAGATGTTGACCACAGAGTTGCACTGGAGGGCCTAGAGATCCCTAGAAAGGTACTCTCTCAGGTAAAAGCATAGTGTTTTTGTTATTTGTAGTTTTTCTGCATTCATGGGGGTCCTGTGCCCCTAACCCCAGTGAATGTGGAGGGATGAGTGTACTTCCCTTGATCCAGGCACTATACTTCTATTGATGGTACAGAGGATGTCTGTAGTTTTTAATGGAAGAAGACATTTCAGAAGGTGTGGGTTGCCACCCAGCTAGGTGTCAGAACCCAAAAGGGTTTTGGTTCTGTCATTACAGATGAAGCTGGGAAATGTATATATAAAGTCTCCATTGGTTTTGGAGTGTGTGTGTGTATAGTGTTATATGTAATAGGCGAGGTTGAATGTTGGCACCAATTTCAAAGAACAGTTGGGAGGAATTTTACTGCAGGTGCCAGGCAGAAAGCAAAAAGTTGTAGTACAGTTACCAGGCAGAAATCAAATGGTTACATAGAAGTCACTGGGTAGAAATCAAAAGGTTACATTGCAGTTACCAGGCAGAAAACAAAATATTACATTCAAAACAGGTGAGGCTAGGTGGTTCCAGTCTATATATAGTGACAAAAGGGCAGGGAAGGCTAGTACCAACCTAAATGCTGGCTCATCACTATTGTCCATGGTCTGCAATAAAGTCTTTTTGTTCATTTACCAAGACTATTGTCTGAGTCCTTGGTACTGACACCAGGTAACAAGCACACCTGCTGAAATTCCCTTTTCTGTTTGCTGTTGTTGCATGCCTTAAAGCTGTTTCCAGCAACCCTAAGGCAAAGCTATCATAGGACCTTATCACACGGGGTCCAAGCAGTCGCATCCCCGTCCCATTGCGCTTCCTTCCGGTTGCAGGAAATGTAATTCCCATTTCGACCAGGAATCCAAAAGAATGGGGATGAGACGGGGCTGCGACGGGGATGCGACAGGGATGGGCGGGGTTTCCCTGCGACGTTGTTTGATCACCCGGGGAAAGGAAACGCGATGCGACGGGGATGCGACAGGGATGGGCGGAGTTTCCCTGCAACGTCGTTTGATCACCCGGGGAAAGGAAGCGCCATGGGATGGGGATGCGACGGGGATGGGACTGCTTCAGACCCCCGTGTGATAAGGTCCATAGGGTTTTCTTGGCAATTTTTTTTTTCCAGAGGGGGGATTGCCGTTGACATCCTCTGAGACTGAGAGAGTGTGCCTTGACCAAAGTCAACCAGTTTGATTCCATGGCTCAACAGTGATTTGAACCCTGGTCTCCAGAGTCATACCAACACTCAAACCACTACTACACCATACGGGTTCTCTTTTCTGTACAGCCATTAAAAGTACAGGCACCCTCTCCAGGTTTCAGTCTGGTAAACTCAAGGAGGGTTGGATCTTTACCAGACAAAGGATATATTTTGCTTGCTTATTCTGGTATTGATCATTTGTCAATGAAGCTTATTTTGCACCAGCGAGGGATGCCAGTCTCAGTGCCAAACAAGATGGTGAGGGGATAGATACATTAAACAGCAATAATGCCAGAGGAATGTTACTAATTTGCCACAAACAGCTTGGTCTTTAACCCCAATCACAATTGGAATCTGAACTTTTAACTTTTTAAAAATGGTTTAATTGCTTTTGACATTTTATATTCATACATTTTAATGCTTTTGTGTTATTTTCAGATTGTATTGTTTTAAATTTGCTGCTCGGCACCTTGAGTCCCTGTAGTGGGAGAAAGGTGAGATATAAGTGAATAATAATAATAATAATATGATTAAATGGTGCTGGTTTTAAGAAAGGCTCTCAGGACATTGGGATAGTCCAAATTAATGGCTGGGCAAAGGTCTGATCTTCTTCAGGAAAAAATATGACATAGAATGGACCTTGTGTGCATTTAGTCTTATAATCTATACATATAAGAGAGCATCATGCCTATCTAGAGACTTTCCAAGAACTCACCTAAAATCATCAAAATTTACTAAAGTTTTAAAAAGCCTGGCAAATTTTATTGGGGGGGGGGAGAGATTTGACATTGCCATCCTCTGAGTCTGAGAGTGTGTGACTTGCCCACGATCGCCCAGTGGGTTTCCATGGCTGGGTGACTTTAGGCAAGTCACACTCTCTCAGTTTTGTTCAGAGGATGGCAATGGTAAACCCTCCTCTGAACAAAACTTTCCAAGAAAACCTGTATGATAGGTCTGAGTGTCTGCAGAGTCATAATCCAAGGCTCAAAACAGTACGGCTCTCTATTTGTGGAGTCATAGTCCAAAAAAAATCAAAGAAGTCTCACAAACCTGCAAAGCCCCAGGATCAAAGTGACCAGAAGTCCTCCTTTTCCCCAACCTGTCCTCCATCCCAACCTCCTATCCAGGAGGAATTCCAAAACATCCTCCATTCTGAGCATCACTAAGGTCCACAACACACTGCAGAAATAATCCAGTTTGAGACCGCTTGAAATGCCTTGGCTCTGTGCTAGGGAATTTTGGGAATTGTAGTTTATTGTGGCCTCAGAACACTCTGACAGAGAAGGTTCAATGTCTCCCAGAATTAGTTCCCAGCATTCCCTAGCACTGAATCAGGGCAGTTCAAGTGGTCTCAAAGTGGATTATTTCTGGATCAGACCTAAAACTGTATCAGCACTGGAGAAATAATCCGGCTTGACACTACTAAGGGCCTGAACAGACTGCTAGAAATAATCCATTTTGAGACCACTTTAACTGTCCTGGCTCAATGCTAGGGAATCATGGGAATTGTAGTTTTTTTTCTGAGACACTGAGCCTTCTCTGTCAGAGAGCTCTGGTGCCACAATAAACTCCAGTTCCTATGATTCCCTAGCATTGAGCCAGGACAGTTAAAGTGGTCTCAAACTGGATTATTTCTGGCAGTCTGCTCAGGCCCTGAATGGCCAGGGCTCAATGCTATGGAATGCTGGGATTTGTAGTTTGTTTGGGGGGGGGGAATCCCAGAGCTGTCTGAAAAAGAAGGCTGCAAGAAGCATGCATGTACAATGTTATTGGAGTGCGCTGAGCTTTGAGTGGGGACCTGTCCTCCATTTCTCTTCAACGTCCTCCAACAACTTTTTTCGGTCATTGACCTGTATAGAAATAAAGAACAGAATTGCAGTATGAAAGGCAAGAAACAAAATTAATCTGACATCAATGATTAGTAACCATTCTGAGGAAGTATTTAATACATAATGTAACAAAGTTTAGCTCCTTTCAGTGTAACAGTTTGCTTCTGACTCTCCAACAGATTAAAAACAAACAAACATCAATGTCCTACATTCTGCAGTGCCTGGTCCTCCTTTGGGGAGAGGACATCTGCTCACCCTGCCCAGGATCCATCCCCCTGGAGCCAGGGCACTTAAAGCGGCATCAAAGCGCGTTAACTATGCAGTGCAGACACACCTTCTGTTCTTCCTTTCTCCCCCTCCTTTTCTCTTTCTGAGCCTCGAAGCCAATTCCTGGGGGGTTTCTTTCCACTTCTGGATGGGATCCATCCCTCCTCGATCCGGATTAGACTCTGGATCGCCTTGGCTTCAGCTCCTCCCTTCGATCCACCCCTCTTTCTTTCTTTCTTTCTTTCTCTCTTTCTTTTCTTCCTCTTGCTTCCAAAGGGAGGGACTGACTGCTGGAGAAAGCCACAGAAAGAGAGAAGGAAACTGAATCCGTTTCAGAAGTGGAGCTACTCCGGAATCACTCCGGATTTGCTGCCTTCCTACCAAGGGGAACCGAGGAAGGGAGAGAATAAAAGGCCTCTTTTGGATCTGGGACCGACTGGAGTCTGGATTCCATTGGAATTGGATTTTTTTTTTAAGCGAAGTGGATCCTTTCCCTCCCCATTTGGAAATTTGGATGATGATTATTATTATATATGTATATATACATATATATATTTGGGGGGGATCGCTCTTCGCCGGACCAGATCCGAAGGGATCCAGTCCCTCCTGGGATCGCTTGACAGGGAAACCTTTGTGCAACCCATGTTTTTTTGCTTCTGCTACACAAACTTGGAGCTTTAATCCAGTAACTTTCCCCAGCCTTTGTGGAGGAAAAATATAAGATGCCTTTTTGGGGGGCAGATCCAGGCAAGAGAGGGATCGCGAGGAGCAACGAAGCAGATCCAGGTAAGAAAGGGATCGGACCTCTGTTATTTATTATTACGTTTTTACATAGTAAAAATCTTGGAGCCCCTTTGAGACTAACTGAAAGGAAGAAGTTGGCAGCAGGAGCTTTCCTAGACTTCAGTCTACTTCCTTAGAGGCATTTTTAAAAAGAGTCCACCGCGCAGGATTCTCACCCACGTCCCATCAGGATGCAGGATCCGAGCCTTGGAACTAGGTTTCCCTGAAGCCCTGAAATACCTTTTCCTCCCCTGTCTGTATCGCCTCCCTTTTCTGGAAAGGACAACACTTTGCTTGGATCCATCTACACTAGAAGGCATTTCTTTGACACCGCTTTAACTGCCAGGGCTCCATCCTACAGAAACCTGGGATTTCTAGTTTGCTGAGGCACACCAGCACTCTTGGGCTGAGAAGGGTAAAAGATCCTGTGAAACTGCAAACTCCAGGATTCTGTAGGATGGAGCCCTGGCAGTTAAAGCGGTGTCAGACTGCATTGTTTCTCCAGTGGAGATGCACCCACAAAGACCTTGTGAAACTCCAAATCCCAGGACCCCATAGGAAGGAATTAAGGACTTATTGGTGGCACCAAACTGCATTGTTTCTCCACTATAGATGCACCCACAAAGACCATGTGAAACTGCAAATCCCAGGACTCAATAGGATGGAGTTACAGTGGTTAAAGTGATACCAAACTGCATTATTTCTACAGTGCAGATGCACCCACAAAGACCTTGTAAAACTGCAAATCCCAGGACCTCACAGGATGGAGTTACAGCATTTAAAGTGGTGCCAAACCATATTATTTCTACAGTGTAGATGCACCCACAAAGACCATGTAAAACTGCAAATCCCAGGACCCCATAGGATGGAACTAGGCACTTAAAAGTGGTACCAAACTGCATTATCTCTACAGTATAGATCAGGGGTAGGCAACCTAAGGCCCAGGGGCCGGATGCGGCCCCCCGAGGCCTTTGGACCGGCCCCAGGCCGGCCCTGCCGCCGCCCGCCGCCGCCGCCACCCGCCATGATGATATTGATTATTGTTGTTATTACTTGTTTTTGGGGTTTTCTTGGCAAAATCTCCACAGGGGTTTTGCCATGGCTTTTCTGGGGCTGAGAGAGTGTGCATGCATATTTTTAAAATTTCTTTATTTTAAATAATAATAATAATATTTATTTATTTATTTATTTATTTTTGTTGCTTCGGCCCCCCAATTGTCTGAGGGACAGCAACCCGGCCCCCGGCTCAAAAAGGTTGCCTACCCCTGGTATAGATGCACCCACAGAGACCTTGTAAAACTGCAAATCCCAGGACCCAATAGGATGGAGTGGTGCCAAACTGCACTATTTCTAATGAAATCGTTACTGCAAAAATGCAGATCTTTCTCCCTGGCCAGTATGTTAGCCAAAAAGACTGGACAAGAAGCAGAGAATTCAGCAGGAATAAAACTTTATTTGGATTTGCAAAACCAAGGCAAGCTGACCAGACCAGAGGCAAGCTCAAATCAGTCTGGAAAAAAAACAACAACAAGGAGCAGTTCTCTACTTATATACTTTTTCTTTTTTTGGCAAACTCATGATTATATCATCCATGCTACTAACATCTGCCATTTAAAGCTAATTATATCCATTAATATATATAGTTACAAATGACAGATGAAACATATCCATTACATGTACATAGCAGATTAAATTATCTTAAAGACCATACACTTTCCAGCTGTCCTTAAATAGTCTAAAGAAAAGGGGTACATGGCATCCAGCTGCCTTTTAAATATAATTAACTAAAAAAAGAGGGTATAGTTAGATCAGTGTACCACCATCTGTTTTCTGTAAATTGAGTGTGCCATAGAATATAGTTGTTCTTTTACTGAAGAAAGGTCCGGCCACCATCTGCCTCTGCATGTTAGACAAAAGACATCTTTAGGTTCTATATGTTTTAAGACTACATCTTCTAATTTTTAACAGTTTTGAGATTTGATTTGTTTAATCTCTCCAAATCTCGTGGCTTCACTGCCATTGCTTCTATACAAATCCCAGGACCCCATAGGATGGGACTGAGCGCTTAAAAGTGGCACCAAACTGCACTATCTCTACAGTATAGATGCACCCACAGAGACATTGTAAAACTGCAAATCCCAGGACCCAATAGGATGGAGTGGTGCCAAACTGCACTATTTCCACCATTACTTCTATGCACAAAGACATTGTAAAACTGCAAATCCCATAGGATGGAGCTGGACCGCTTAAAGCGATGCCAAGCTGAACTATTTCTCCAGTGCAAATGCACTCTTTGGAGACCTTGCAGGCCAGAGGTCCTGGAGAATCTGGAGCAGGGGTAGGCAACCTTTCCCCTTTAAGGGCCGAGGGACTTCAGCTTCCAGAAGCCTCAGCCATGTTGTCCAATAGTCCCATGTTGGCCAATAGCTCCTGGGATTCTGGGAAATGAAGTCCCTCGGCCCTTAAAGGCGAAAGGTTGCCTACCCCTGATCTGGAGTCACTCCCCATCTAAACAGGCACAGGGGCAAGGATTTGGGGCCAGAAGCAGGGGGTCCCCTTAGTGATGTAGTTTTTGCATGAGACTTTCCTTCTGTGTCTATACAGGAGTGCAAGCAGAACAAAACCCGAGGGATGACCTGTCTTGCACTGCATCAGTTTCTTGGCAATGGGGGAGAAGGGAGGTGAATGAATGGAAGCAGCTGTTTTCCAAGAGAGGACCCAGGTGGAAGAGGTGTGTTTGTGTGTGTATCTGTGTGTGTATCTGTGTGTGATGCTTGGGTCCATGGCTGGCACGAAACGTCTCCTTCCCCATAAACAGAGCTTTCAGGAGAAAGAAAGAAACAAGACACTGTTTAGTCTGCGGGCGATAAAGTTGGACCCTTGCCCGAAACGTGCTTCCAGGACTGGATCCCCAGAAAGAGAGATCTCTTGGATCACACACCTTGATGCTCCTTCTCCTTCCTCCTCTCCTTGGCTTTCTTAAAAATAATACAACTTTCACCAAACTCAACCCACTGGAGAGAGAAATTCTCTTGGAAGAACACAAGGCCTCTCTCTTTTCCCAAAAGGAAGAAATATTTGGGCTCTGGCTTGTTGGGAAGAAGAAGAAATGTTTAGTTTTTTTTTTTGGGGGGGGGGGGGAAGATATGAAAAGGAAAGATCTCAAACCTGAGAAGCCCATGGAAGCACTCTGCACATGCTCCTAGGGACCCTGTTTGAACAAAATTAAGTTTAGTTTGAGAGGAGAAAAATATGACAAGGAAGAGATCTCAAGCCTCAGAAACCCATGGAAGGGGCTTCTTGGAAAGCACTCTATACATGCTTGGAAGTAGGCCATTTAAACAAAAAGGATTGGTTTGAGGGGGGAAAAATATGAAAAGGAGCACTTTCAAGCCTCAGAAACCCATAGAAGGGGCTTGGAAAGCACTCTGCACATGCTCATAGGGATTGGAACAAAAAAAGTTTCGTTTGAGGAGGAAAAACATGAGATCTCAAGCCTTAGAAACCCACGGAAGGGGCTTCTTGAAAAGCACTCTGGACATGCTCCAAAGGACCTCATTTGAAGAAGACAAAATTAATTTGAGGAGGGAAAAAGTTGAGATGGAAAAATCTCAGACCTGAGAAACCCATGGAAGGGACTTCTTGGAAAGCACTCTAAACATGCTCATAGGCACCCCATGTTAACAATCTCTGGGCACATACTATGTTTGAAAAGCTGAGTTTTTTTCTGCGACCAAGTCTGCAGTCCTCTGCATGTTTTAACAGTGAACCAACTCTGCTGAAAGTATGATCTTGGGAGGAAAAATATGGGTAGCATGGCCCTCAAAAGTCCTGCAGGGGTGTAGCTGTGACAGTGTTGCCCTCAGATAAGAACTGTGTTGTTCCTCCCCATAACATTTTCCTTAATTTTCTAAAATTTCAGTAAATTAAAATTTCATTTGAACCTATGCAAAGACAGTCTTGAGCATCCAAAGCAGGGGTAGGCAACCTAAGGCCCGGGGGCCGGATGCGGCCCCCCGAGGCCTTTGGACCGGCCCCAAACTGGTTGTGCCGCCGCCGCCGCCGCCGCCGCCCGCCATGATGATATTGATTATTGTTGTTATTACTTGTTCTTGGGGTTTTCCTGGCAAAATCTCCACAGGGGTTTTGCCATGGCTTTTCTGGGGCTGAGAGAGTGTGCATGCATCTTTTTTAATTTTTTTAAATTAATTTTTATTTATTTATGTATTTATTTATTTACTTTGGTGCTTCGGCCCCCCAATTGTCTGAGGGACAGCAACCCGGCCCCCGGCTCAAAAAGGTTGCCTACCCCTGATCCAAAGGAATCCAGGGGATGCAAACACAGCAAATATCAAGACTTCTAGGTTTGAACCATTTCCAATGTCTTGCTCTCTGCACTGTTTGAAAGAGACAGCTGCATTTGTCTGTTTCAGTATGAAATGACATAATAGCATTTTTGAGACCTAGAGTGCATCTACACTGTAGAAATAATGCCGTTTGAAACCACTTTGTTATTCTTTCCTGGGATTTGTAGTTTTACAAGGTCTTTCGCCTTCTCTGCCAAAGGGTGCATCTACCCTGTAGAAACAAGGCCCCTGGACACCACTTTTAACTGCCATGGCTCCATCCTATGAAATCCTGGGATTTGTAGATTTGTGAGGCACCAGCAGTCTTTGGGTAGAGAAGGCGAAAGACCTTGTAAAAACTATAAATCATAGGATGGAGCTAGAGCACTTAAAAGTGGTGTCAAACTGCATCAAGCCTACATTGTAGATTTGTTGTGTGCCTTCAAGTTGCTTCCAACCCCACCTATCATGGGGTTTTCTTGGGAAGGTTTGTTTACAGGAGGTTTGCCTTTGCCATCCTCTGAGGCTGAGAGAGTGTGACTTGCCCAAGGTCACCCAAGGGGTTTCCATGGTGGAGTGAGAATCAAACTCTGGTCTCCAGAGTCATAATCCAATACTCAAACCACAGGGATTGGATTGCACCATGAGAAAAAGAAATTTCTAACAGAGGCTTTTGTCAATCCACTTTGTGAGAGGTACTCTTGGCCAATGCTGGAACTAAAAGAAAATTTCATGGGGGAAAGGCAGAATTTTTTTATTTGGGTGAGCAATGCCCTCCGTCTGTTTTTAATATTGTAATAATTTAATTCTATTTTAATGTCTCACCTTTGTATGTTTTTTATTGTAGCGTAAGCTGCTCTGGGCCCCAGTTTTTTGGGGAAAGTGGGAAATAATAATAATAATGATAATGATAATAATAATAATAATAATAATAATAAAATATAGGCTCAAAATACTATGCCAGACTGGCTCTCTCAGTGTGGCTTACTCCAAAGAAAGTTTGCAGTACAGTACAATACATAATAATAATAATAATAATAGGCTCAAAAGGCTGGCTCTCTCACTATGGCTTACTCCAAAGTATGTTTGCAGTACAATACAATTATTATTATTATTATTGTTGTTGTTGTTGTTGTTGTTGTTGTTGTTGTTGTTATTATTATTATTATTATATAATCTCAAACTGCTACACCAGGCTGGCTTTATCAGTGTGACTTACTCCAAAGTAAGTTTGAAGTACAGTATAATAATAATAATAATAATAATAATCACCATCATCATCATCTCAAACTGCTACAACAGGCTGGCTTTCTCAGTGCAGCTTACTCCAAAGTAAGTTTGCAGTACAGAATAATAATAATAATAATAATAATAATAATAATAATAATAATAATAGGCTCAAAAGGCTGCCTCTCTCTGTGGCTTACTTTAAAGTATGTTTGCAGTACAGTTTATTATTCTTATTCTTATTATTATTATTTTGCACCCCGCGCCACCCAATTGCTGCAGCCCTGCTAGTCTTGGATGCTCTGGCAGTTTTTCAGATGGCCTGTCTGCTTTAAAAGCACAGAGGAAATGAGTGAAGCACACTTTCTTTCTTCCAACAGAGAAAGCCAAATCCTGCCCTGGAGAGAAGCTGGTTTTGATCTCCATCTGACAAAATGTGCTGGGTTTATTTTATAAAATCTTGTGACGCTTTTTCTCCAACCCTCTTCCCTTGACTGTGGAGTGGATCTCCCTCTTGGCTTCCCGGTTCCCGCCAGATCATCTGTTTCTTGTTGAAGGGTTATGACAATGCAATGGCCCTAGGCCTTCCTTCTTGGCCATTTATGGATTGATTGCCCAAGCTGTGTTTGTGGTTTTTATGGGAGAGTGTGGGAGGGATGGCTTGGCGGGGTGGGGGGAGTGGGCATGCTTGCGCATGAATGCATGCATATATAAGGCTGGAAACCATTTCTTCGGCACAGACATGTGGTCAGCTCTGGCTGAAAGCTCTACTTTGTGCCGAGGTGGTTGTGGGTAGCGCCTGAGCCACCAAGAGCTGTGATGTGTGCTGTAACTATAGTGCTCATGTACACAAATGTGCTCAGTGGGCAGAGCAAAGGAAATGCCTTTGGTGTGAGCGAGCGTGTCATGCTTCCATCAGAGGCGCAACAGAAAGCACACACTGCTGGGCTCTCCTTCTCCATGGAGAGCTGCTTCAGGAGGACACACATGAAGCCAGGGAGATGCAAACTGTCACTTTATCCTTTGTGGCACATGGAGCCAAATTTGGTAGGCTGGTTTGGCTGCTAGCGCTTCCAGAAAAGTACATTGTTGAGGAGGAGAGGAAATGGTGCGCATGTTTAGGTGAAAGGCGAATGAGGTTTTCTTGGCAAGGTTGGTTCAGAGGTTTGCCATTGCCGTCCTCGGAGGCTGAGAGAGTGTGACTTGCACAAGGTCACCCAGTGGGTTTCATGGCTGAGCTGGACATTGAACCCTGGTCTCCAGAGTCGTAGTCCAATACTCAAACCACTATGGCAAGCTGGCTCTCTCAGTGTAGCTCACTCCAAAGTAAGTTTGTACAGGACACTTCCGGCACAGGACAATTCAGTGTCCTGTTTAATCTAAAGATGCATTAATGGAAATAATAACAGGAACATGGGAAACAGTCTTGTACCCAAATCCCCCAAATGGTGATACTTTTATTGGGCCAACCAAAAATGCACAAATCATGGAAGCTTTGGAAGCTACACTGGCTGTTTCATCAGGCAAAGGTGTTAAAACTCATACAGGAGAAGAAAAGAAGGACAATGTTAGAAGCACAGGCCTATGTTTTGATGAAGAAGCCAGTGGAGTTTCAAAAGCTTTTGTGATGTATTTTGTGCACTTTTTGTTGGTCCAATTTGTGGATTTTGGGATGTTATGTATTGTGTTTTGGGTATGATCAACATGGCTAGCCCTGGATATATTTTATAGCCTTCTACCAGATTACATTGTTGACCCGTTTAACTCTGTATATTTATTTTTATTTTTTACATGAAGGAAGAGGGTTGAGATGTTTTGGGCCATAGCCTCCATAATCCCCAACCACTAGATATATTGGCATGGGCAAATGGGAGTTGTCGTTAAAAGCATCCAGAAAGGATTATCTATCCTTAGACTGCACTGACTGATACCACTTGAGAAAGAAATCTTCCCTAGCTTTAGGTGGACATGCTGGGGTTGAACATGAGAGCTTTTGCCTGCAAAATACATGCTCTACCTCTGAACTATGCCCACCTCTAGTATCCCCCCCCCATTTACAATTGTTTTTACTTCCTTCCCCATCATCCTCTTATGCTGAATTTTGTATTGTAAGTGCCTTGGGGGTAGCAACCAGTTCTCTCAGGTAACTGTAAAATTCCATTGCATAGAATGCAGATAGCAGACAATAATATATGTGATAGGTATTACAGGTGTGTATATTATGTGTCTGCACTTAATAGACAGTATTGCTGTTGTGAACCTTCAAGTTGTTTCAGACTTATGGTGACCCTAAGGTGAAACTATCATGGGCTTTTCCTGGCAAGATTTGTTCAGAGGAGGTTTGCCACAGTCTTCCCCTGAGGCTGAGAGAGTGTGACTTGCCCAAGATCACCCAGTGGGTTCCGTGGCTGAGCTGGGAATCGATCTCTGGTCTCCAGCCTTGCAATCCAGTGCACAAACCACTGCACCAAACCTCCCATTGAAATCAGTGAGACTTATTTATGAGTAAATGTACATAAGGTTGCACTGTTCAGCATTAGTAGGATTAGCAGTAATAAGAATAACAACCAGAAAGCATGAAGAAAGCTGGTGGCCATGTTCAGTTTACAAGGGAAAATCTGGACACTATTATGTATAATGTTTCTGTTTGTTATAGATATCGTTCTTTAAAAGGGTTAATGTCAGAGGTGGTAATCATGCCAGTGGTATTTGGTGTATAGTGTTATATATTCCCCTGCCATCGGTGGTGGTTACAATATTTTATCGGTGATGGTTACAATATTTTATACTCCCTAGTAATTACATCTGTGGTCATGCATGGTTATGTATATTCTGCCAATGCGAATTTAGCAATGCCAGTGGTCTACCACCAATATCAGCCTACAGCCAGAAAAGAAAAGTACCTCTGAGACCCATTTCTAGCAGCTTGAACAAATTTACAAGTGTTGGGACCATATTGGGTTCATTGTCTTGTTCCAGTCACGAAAAGCCACTTTTAAGTGAAATGGATGGCATGCTACGTGCGGCTGAGCCAGACTTGGGATCTTGCCATGCCGTTGTTCAGAAATGAGAGGTAATTCCTGAGCAAAGCACATGTTAATGGGATTGCCAGCTTGGAGAGTTTCTGGTAAAGTGTTTTGGATGTGTTTTATAAGCCATACATAAGATCGCTGAGCAAACAGAACAGGTCATGAAACTGGATGACGACATTTCCAATCCATGTGGTCTTGAGCTCATGTGAGACAGAAAATAGGCATGGCAAGAAGGAACCTTAGCAAATGTGTTTTGTTCTTAGTTGAAGCCTTCTTGGCTCGTTTTGTGACTGTTAACATCATGTGGGCAGGTCAAATGATGGATATATTATGCTGATGGAAGGCTGGACTTTGTACAAAGGCAGTAAGTACATCAATCACTAACACATTGCTCACATGCTTGGAATACCAGAAGTGGTGTTACCTGTTCAGTTTTTTTAACACAGGCATGGAAAAACAGTTAAAAGATGTGCTTGGCAAACAGGTAATATTGTAGCTCGTGCTGGTGTTACCCAAAGAAAGGTGTGTGTTGGGGGGGGGGGGGAATCCCCATCAACTGTGTCAGCTTCTCTTAAAATTTGGGGATTTTTTAAAATTTTTATTACATACTTAAAATAATACATACGATACATATTATATTGCTATTATTACTGTTCTATTTACAATATTTACACCTTCCTTTAGTAGTTCTTTGACAGTGAGTACCTAAATTTATTCCATCCATCTCAAATTTTAACATCTTACAATTCTTACTAGTAAATTAGAAATGCTCTCTTCTCTTCTTTCCTTTCATGTCTTAGTATCTTAGCACATTTATATCCAGTTTTCTTTAATATATTTCTCAATTGGAGCCCATTCTTCATTTATTATATCCAAGTCTTTATTATTAAGTAATTTCATTAATTTGTCCATCTCTTTCACTTCTAATAATTTTAAAAACCATTCATCTATAGTAGGCGTGTCTTGTTTCTTTCATTTTTGCGCTACTACAATTCTGGCTGCCTCCAAAATTGATTTTTTTTTAGATCAAGGAAGCTTATGAGAGGCTGGGTAACTTGAGGATCATTTCCACCCATGTATACCAGTGCTGATTGAGGAAAAGTTTGGGTGAGTTGTTGTTGTGAGCTTTTGAGCCGATTCTGACATGGCGACTCTGTTATGGGGTTTTCTTGGGAGGCTTTGTTCAGAGAAAGTTTGCTGTTGCCATCCTCTGAGGCTGAGAACATGTGACTTGCACAAGGTCACCCAATGGGCTTCATGGCTAAGCTGGGAATCGAAACCTGGTCTCTAGAGTTGTAGCCCAAACCATTATGCCACAAGAGGCATTGGCATTTCAGGGTTCCTGACTTGCCCACAATTGAACCTGGGACCCTTTGTGTATAGAACCATGTATTCTGCTCCTAAAATACTCTGAAGGATAAAAAGAGGGGGGAAAAAAACAATCAACAGATTACAGTGGGGCCAGAATTGTGAAGAGGAAAGGCAGATGGAAATAGGATCTGACCAACCATATAAATCTGGGCCAGAGAAATCAAGTTGCTTGGTAAAAAGGGAAGAATCAATGCTTTTTGCTTATTTTTTTTGTTTTTTTCTTTTTCTTTTAGATTTGTATATTTTTATTTTATTATCCCACTACAGGATGCAAGGTGCTATACAATCTCTTAAAAACAGTTACCCCCTCAGTATCCACGGATTTTTTTATCCATGGATTCAAGCATCCATGACTTGAAAATATTCAATATATATATATATATATATATATATATATATATATATATACACACACACACACACACACACACACACACACACATTTCAAAAGGAAACCTTGTTTTTGCCATTTTAAATAATGGACACCATATTATTACACCATGGCATTTGAACATCCATGGATTTTGGTATCCAATGGCGGGGGGGGGGGGGGGCCTGAAACCAAATCCCAGTGGATACAAAGGGTACAGTTTGGTAAAAAAACACTGTACAGTTTTTTTTACTGTAGAAGTAAAACAAAAAACTCTTAGTACAAATTCCACTCAATTCACAGTGAGATTTGGTACAGAGCAGACTTTGCAACTGGCACAGCCAAAAAGCACTGTTTCTAGATCAGGACATACCCATACTCTTGGCTTCCCCATAATGCACAATTGGCATATGCAGTATTAGGAAATCTATGTTTCAGACTCCACCTATGTCTGTAATGCTAAAACTAATTTTCCAGGAAATTCTACAGAATAAATGACACATACTTCCCGTTAAAGGCATGCAAGAGTGCCAGATTGTTCACCAAGGAGAAGTCGTAGGCTTTCATGGCCGGCATCCATAGGTTTTTGTGGGTTTTTCGGGCTGTGTGGCCATGTTCTAGAAGAGTTTCTTTCTGACGTTTCGCCAGCATCTGTGGCTGGCATCTTCAGAGATTACTTGAATGGAAGAGAGTGGGTCTGTATATACTGTGAGACCCTGTTCTGTGTTGAATAGGTATTGTTCTGTTGTTAATGGCATGGCTTCAGGGTGGGAGGATATGCAATCAAGGCTATTGTCTGCTATTCCCATGTAAACTGTGTATTGTTCTGTGTTGAATAGATATTGTTCTGTTAATGGCATGGCTTCAAGGTGGGAGGATATGCAATCAAGGCTGTCTGCTATTGTCTGCTGGGAAAGCCCCTGACCCTGGTTGGTTTTCCATTTGCATTTGTTCACCAAGGGTTGGAGCCAAGTTGGCTACTGTAGTTTGCATTTAGAGACATTATTGGCATCTTTTTATGTTTACCATTGAGTTTTTTTATTTCATTTCATTTTGGAATACTTCTCTTAGGTAGGGGAGACATCAACAGCTGCATTTACGTATATATTACAACATGGCATGTGTGCCTGATAGCTCTTCCTAGCATACTCCCTGCAATCCAAAATCACTTTGGTCCTGACTCATAGTTTACCGAAAGTGTGAGGAAGCCACAGTGCGGCTTTGAAAGAAGAAAATTGGAAAGGAAAGGAAAACCATGTCAGCAACCAATTTTCTGCAGGATCAAAACATGATACAATCCACTAGGGAAGTTATGCCTTATACTGCTCCCTGGAAATGGAGTAACCGGAAGGAAAGTCTATTGTTATTGTTGTTGTTGTTGTTATTGTTGTTGTGTGCCTGTGGGTCATTTCTGACCTGTCGTGACTCTAAGGCAAATCTATCCCAAGGATTTTATTTTCTTAAATCTATCACAGGGATCTTCTTTTCTTTTTGTAAGATTTATTCAGATGAGGTTTGCTTTAGCCTTTCTCCGAGTCTATTTGTTGATGCTCTTCAAGTTGTTCCTGACTTATGACGACCCTAAAGTGACCCTATCCTGGGGTTTTCTTGGCAAGATTTGTTCAGAGGAGATTTGCCATTGCCTTCTCCTGAGGCTGAGAGGATGTGACATGCCCAAGGTCACCCAGTGGGTTTCATGGCTGAGCGGGAATTTGAACCTTGGTCTCCAGAGTCATAGTCCAACATGAAAATCACTACGCTGGCTGTCCCTAGTCTATTTATCCAAAAGAAAAGTGAATCTGATTTTTTGTTACACTGCTGCAGGGATGTGTGGCCCACTGGACACTGCTGAACTGCAATTCCCATCATCCCTAGCCATCATTAGGATGATAGGGTTGGAGTTAGAAAGCCATGAGTGGTCCAAAGGTTACAGAGGACCAAACCTGGAGCAAAGGTTACAGAGGGGACCTATGTAGTAGAACATCTCAATGGAGTATGGCCCATGGCAAGATGATTTTGTGTCTCCTCTTGGCACCACCTGAACTCTTGATCTCTGGTTGAGGCTGTCTCTGCCAGTCCACCATGGATTTATGGTGAACTCACAAGTCCAGAGCAAACCAAGCCCAAACTCTCACTAGACGCCAAAATCACTAAACTGAGGCTGTTGTACATCAGACATAACATGAGATGAGATGAGCCATTGGAAAAGACAATCATGTCTTGGAATGCTTGGAAAAGTAGAAAGCACCCAACATTTTGGAAATGGGGAAGACCATGTTCAAGATTTGATTACCTGATTCTGTATATATTTCCTAGCTGGGTCCTGCAGTTCTCTGTCAACAAATTGCTTCTTCTTTTTAGAGCAGAGGTGGGGAAATCTTTTGCTTTCTCCTAAATTTCTGTATTTTTAAAATCCTCAGATTCTTTTTGTCTCGAATATCTGATTTGGAAATTTTGCAAAAGTATTCAGAAAGGAAGCAATTCTGCAGAAATGAAAACAAAACAAAAAAACAAAAAACAAAAACCAACCAACGAACCAGAAATGAAATGCTCATATATTGAGTACACACTGCAATTCCCAGCCTGCAGAGGACAATACCTTTGGCCCTCCGCATTTGCCACTTTGACTTTTGTGGAATTGATTATTCCTGGATTTGATTAAATATGTTTGTTCTCTCTAGGAATCTCTAGGCTTTTGTAGGTTCTCCGGTGCAATTCTATGGTCAACTTCTGCCAGATGTTGGTCATGAGAGTTGTGCTGGAGACCTCAGAGATTCCTAGAGATGTATTTTGTGCATGAAACAAAGTCTGTGTGCACTGAACCTTCAGAAAGTGAAGGTGTCACTGTCTCAGCTACCCATGAAAAAAGTTTTGCTTTTTGGAATAGTTCAGATTTCGAAATTCCAGATGAAGAAGACTCAACCTGTAAAAAACAGTGTTTTTTTATTTGCAGGTTTGTTTTTTACATCCATGGGGGTCCTGCGCCATAAATCCCAGCAAAGGTGGAAGTCTCACTGTATTTACCTGCCTGCCCTGTAGATTTTCCAGATAAAGCAACTCAGAGGAAACAAAAAGAGAGTTTGGTTCAGCAACAATGTGGTGGAACATGCAGGGATCCAAAGCCAGCAATTTAACAGCCATGCACTGAAAGCCCTGACCTTGAATGAACAAATCTGTCTGCTTTGGTTTCTCCCCCCAAAAATCTGATTTTTTTATTGCAATTCACAACTTTCTGAGTATGAAGAAATGTGCCAATTTGGAAACGTTCTGATTAAAAACAAACTGGATAGCTGAGAATGAGGCACACAGTGTGGGAGGAGAGGGAAAAGGGACCCTAAAGACCTTGTGGTGAAATTTGTCAGTCAAAGTGAGGCAGTGAAGCCAATGCCTCAAAGTGATTCTCGAGCCAATGAGACCTGAACTGATACTGAGAGGGTAAAAATATTGCTAAATATATATGCTATAGATAATCAATAATAGCAAGGAAAAGTTAAAGACTTAAAGCTGACTTTTAAAGAGAGCATTTGACTGTAGTTTGAACTGTGCAATTGTTTTGGGTTAAGGAAAGGTAAAATGGATATGGGAGGAGGGAAAGAGTGGATGATTTCATCCCGTCTATCCAGGATATTGATAAGGTTCAAAATATAATGAGGATATAGAGGATGCAGCTGAGAAGTTTTTTGATAAAAGGATATCACTTTAGCATGTCCTGGGCAAGAGAAAGGGAGTGAAAGGATGTTGGCAAGTATATGTCCAGGTCAAATCGACCTTCATAGCATGTAGGGAGTATGATCAAAAGCCAGATGTTCAAGTCACAGATGTCCTTTGTTTAGAGGATATGTTAATTATAGAATTCTTTGTAGCTCTAACATGTATAAAAATTGGCTGTTAACACATTGGCGGGGCTGCTCTTGAAGGAATGATCCCGGAGCAGACAACTTCTTATTTCTGCTAACAGAAATAAATACAATCTTTGTTTGAAGCTTCTGGGTTTGCTGTTTTACTTTATTGGAACAAGATCAGCTACTGATTTTTGCCGTAACATTTTGGCGTCCCTGGGTGGGCAATGAAAGAGCAGAGGAAGTTCCCCTGCTCTCTCTTGTTCTATAAACAGCAAGGCTAGAGTTTCCCCCGGGACTTTCCTGGCTTTGTAGATTCCTGCTTCGCTTCCTCCCTGCTGGGAGCGCGCCCTCTAGGAAATTTAGAGGCTCGGTGGTGACGGAGAGATACAGGAGAAACTGCAGAGATTCCAACAAAAGAGTTTCCCTGAAGCCTTACTCAGATTGTATCCAGCTTTTCTTCAATCCCGGCCGGTGAAGGACACCTATAAGACTAGTAGGCGAGTATAAAAGGAGTTCTTCTTTTCTCTACCTGTCCTGCCAGTTACCTGCCAGTTACCTACCAGCTGCCTCAGTTGAGGCAAAGAAGAGGCTTGATCACCCTCTTATTTCTGTTTCTGAAATCTGTTGGGAGGGCTTTTTGGGTGGGGGTTTCTGATCCCTAAAAGTCCACAAACCAACTCACCCCGATCCCTATAGTTGGTTTGCTTCCTGTCAATACCCTTCCTTGTATGTCTCTCTCACTATCCTTTAGAAGACAGAGTAGATAGGATGGGGGGAGGTGTTTCTAGAAGCCCTTTAGATCTGATGGTCCAACATTTTGCTGAAGCCTTTGACCCCATGAAATGCAATGTGGAAGATATGAAGATCAAATGCAGCATGGACTGGCCAGCCCAAGGAACCTTTTATGGCCCTGCCATCGGCTGTCTATGGAATGTGGTAATTGTAGAAGGAAACCCTGGGAACCCTGAAGATATTCCTTATGTTGAAGGATGGAGAAAGATTTCCAGAGATCCACCACCTTGGGCTAAAAAGATGGTAGAGCAAGCAGCGCTGATCCTACTTGCACAGACTAAGAAGAGCCAGAAGCAGAGCAAGTCTGTTAAATTACCACAAAGCCTTACTTTTGCTGAAGAAAGAAAGAAGGTTCCTATTCTAGAGGTCCCAACAGAAGAGTTTCCACCACCTTATGTGTTTAACCTTCCTACGGCACCTGCTGCTCCTCAGATACCCCAGGCTGTGCCAGTTCCTCTACCAGTTCCTGTTCCAGTTCCTATGCCTCCTGCGGTCCCAGTACCTGTGCCAGCCGCTGTCCCAGTCCCTGTGCCAGCTTTATCAGCTTCCATGCCAGCTTCTGCTCCTGTCCCTACTCCAGATTCTACCTCAGTTTCTGTACCAGCTCAAGTCACTGCCTTGACATCAGCTCAAGCTGCAGCTACCTCAGCCTCTGCACAGGCTCAAGCTACAGCCCCGGCACAACTTCAAGCTGAGATTCCCATAGTCATTCATCCATCTAGTGACGAGGAAGAAGAGAAGGATGACGAACATATGGATGTGGAACCAGTGCCATCTTCCAGCCAAGAGTCTAAGATATGGAAATCAGCCAGACTGGCTCCTAAAGTAGTCTGTAACTCAACAAATAAACTTATGCCAATCCAGGTCTCTGACACAACTAAACTTATGCCCATCCGGATCTCTCCAGCAGTTGTCCCAGAGACAGATGAAGCAGGCCACACCAGCTATACCACAGTAAATACATACTCTTATGTGCCCTTTAATACATCAGACCTTTTGAATTGGAAAAATCATGGACCCTCTTATGAAGATGATCCTGAGCAGTTTGTGGATATGATAGAAGGGGTGATGACAGCCCATAACCCCACTTGGTCTGATATCCAGCAACTGGAAGGATATGTTTTAACTTCTGAACAACGCATGCAGATTCAAACCAACTTAGAAGAGGCAGCATTGAAGAAGGCGAGAATAGATGGGGTGGGCCAGGAGAGAAATGCTGAATACCTAAAGAAATATGCTCCCACCACAGACCCTGGTTGGAAGATTGAGAACGAGGAAGACAGAAAGTCGCTGCAAACTTATCAGGAAGCCCTAGTGAATGCCATAAAGCAAGGACGCAAGCGCATGATGAATCTACAAAAGATCCATGACATAGTTCAAGAGAAGGATGAAAGCCCAGCTGCCTTTTTGGAGAGATTGATGAAAGCCTACCGAAGATACACTCTGATTGACCCAGCAGATGAGAAAAATCGACAGACGATCGCCATGGTCTATGTCTCCCAATCAGCTCAAGACATTAGAAGAAAACTGCAGAAAACTCCAGGATTTGAAGGGATGTCATTCAGCCAATTAAAGGCACTGGCTGACCGAGTGTTCCTTAACCGAGATGGAGAGAAAAGAAGATTGGAACTAAGCCCTACTGCGGCCACCATGGACAACAAGCCGCTCTATGTACGGCTAGATTCCGAAGATAAAATTGGACAGGTATTTTAAGGTGTTTTAAAGTAATAAGGTGATGCTTTCCATCATCCACTGGCAGTGTTTGATGAAAATCATCAAAGGGGGGACTGAGAGGGTAAAAATATTGCTAAATATATATGCTATAGATAATCAATAATAGCAAGGAAAAGTTAAAGACTTAAAGCTGACTTTTAAAGAGAGCATTTGACCGTAGTTTGAACTGTGCAATTGTTTTGGGTTAAGGAAAGGTAAAATGGATATGGGAGGAGGGAAAGAGTGGATGATTTCATCCCGTCTATCCAGGATGTTGATAAGGTTCAAAATATAATGAGGATATAGAGGATGCAGCTGAGAAGCTTTTTGATAAAAGGATATCACTTTAGCATGTCATGGGCAAGAGAAAGGGAGTGAAAGGATGTTGGCAAGTATATGTCCAGGTCAAATCATGGCATGGCAGCCAGGCTGGTTACTGGGACATCTAGGAGGGAGCATATAACACCTGTACTCAAATCCCTCCATTGGCTGCCAATTAGTTTCCGGGCACAGTACAAGGTGTTGGTTTTGACCTTTAAAGCCCTACATGGCTTGGGTCCATCTTATCTACGGGACCGCCTCTCCCCATATGATCCCCCCCGTGCCCTGCGGTCCTCTGGGAGGAATCTGCTACAGCCAATAAAAACTAGGCTGTCCCAGACCTCCCAGAGGACCTTCTCCGCAACCGCTCCCAGACTTTGGAATGGCCTGCCGGATGAGATCCGTCTTATTACCACTCTTACTGCTTTCAAGAAAGCAGTAAAGACGGATCTCTTTCGGCAGGCCTTCCCGGAATAACGGTCGGCCCACGGTTGGGCCCCACAATCTGACTCCCTGGGTTAGAATTTGTTAATCTATTTTAATTTGTTTTAATGCTGTATTTTTAATTTAATACATGGTTTAATCTTATTTTAAGGGGATGGGGGGGAGGGGTTGTGGGAAGGGGAAGGGAATGTTTTAATTATGCTCTGTTTTAACCTTGTTGTTCCCCGCCCCGATTGCTCTGCAGAGGGGCGGGTTATAAATAAAAATTATTATTATTATTATTATTAAATCGACCTTCATAGCATGTAGGGAGTATGAACAAAAGCCAGATGTTCAAGTCACAGATGTCCTTTGTTTAGAGGATGTGTTAATTATAGAATTCTTTGTAGCTCTAACATGTATAAAAATTGGCTGTTAACACATTGGCGGGGCTGCTCTTGAAGGAATGATCCCGGTGCAGACAACTTCTTATTTCTGCTAACAGAAATAAATACAATCTTTGTTTGAAGCTTCTGGTCTTGCTGTTTTACTTTATTGGAACAAGATCAGGTACTGATTTTTGCCATAACAATACAACAAGATTTTAACATTTGTATTTGATCGTCTTCCACAAGTGATAATACTATGAGAATGTGCTCTTACCCATAGCTGGCGAGGAAGAGGGAGGCATGGCACGACATGGCACAGCAGATTAGTCATTTGTCTTTAAAGACATAGCCGCGTTAGTCTGGAAAATCAGTACGCAAAGGGATCTTGCAGCGTCTTGGAGACTAACTGAAAGAGAAAAGTTGGTAGCATGAGCTTTCGTAGACTTAGCCTACTTCGTCAGGTGCATTTGTTTGTCTGTTATGCAGTTGGTCCTCCTTATCCACAGATTTTATTTTTAATCCACACATTCAACCATCCATGCCTTGAAAATGTTTTTAAATTTTTTAAAAATTTAATTGCTTTTGATGCCCCAAGTAGCCCTGAGTTGTGCTGAGCAAACATTTATCCTTTTATGATTCGGGGCATACACCGCCAAGTAGCTGGTGAGACGCTCCCACCTTCCTGAGTCTAGCAACTATGGAAAAATCCCCTCCAAAACCAGGAAAGGGCCATTTTATCTAAGCTGCCCGCTACTTTCTGAATGCAGAAGTTTCAAAATCATTCACAAAGGATTTTGCACGTGTTGATGCAATGACAAGCATTTCCTGTTCTATATATGTAATATTAGAGAGAGAGAGAGAAAGAAAATGAATATGTGTGTCTTCCTGTTGCCTGTTAGCTTATGGAGACTCCATGAATTTAAAAGGGTTTTTTTCCCCCTTAGGAATGCTCGGAGGTGGTTTTTGCCAGTTCCTTCCTCTGAAATATAGCCTATAGCACCTGGCATTCATTGGTGGTCTCCCATCCAAGTACTAACCAGGGATGACCTGATTAGCTTTCATGATCAGACAAGATCTGGGTCCAGGATGCCCTATGGATATAAAAATCCATGGATGCTCAAGTCCCATTGAATAAAGCGGTGTAGAATGGTTAAGATGACCCATCATGGGGATTTCTTGCCATGATTTGTTAAGAAGAGGTTTGCCACTGCCTTCCCTGAGGCTGAGAGTGTGTGACTTGCCCAAGGTCACCAAGTCGCTTTCCATGGTTAGACTATCTGTCTATCTGATCCAGGTTGAGTCTCCTTTATCCAAAAGTTTGAAATCTGACTTATTCCAAAAACCAGAACTTTTTTCATGGGCAGCTGAGACAGTGACATCTTAACTTTCTGATGGTTCAGTGCACACAGACTTTGTTTCATGCACAAAAGTATAAAAACATTTTATAAAATTACCTTTAGGCTATATGTATAAGGTACAAATATTATATTTAGAGTTTGGTTCCCATCTATGTCTCATTATGTACATAAATGCAAATATAGGTATTCCAAAGTCCAATGCATAGATAAATCCAAAATCCGAAACACTTCTGGTCCCAGGCATTTCAGATAAAGTATTCTCAATCTGTATAGATAAGAATAATATCATATATAAATATAAATATTATATATACAGTAACCCCTTCCAATTCACGGTGGATCTGTTCTGGACCCCCCAATGGAAGATCAGAAATATTTGAGCCCCATTGAAAATAATGGCGCCTGCACCTATGGCACATGTGTGGGGCCGCACCCAGGCACTCACTGCCATTTTGTCCCTCCCTGCTTCCTGTCCCACGGAAGAGTGAGACCGCAGACATGAACAGGAAAGGACTAATATATATATATATATATCAACCACAACATGATGTCAGTGGTAGAACCTGGGTTTCTTTAGCAATTTCTGACCTTCTAGGTGTTGTTAGATTCCTATTCCCTCACCATTGGCTGTGGCTAGGGCTGCTGGGAGTTGCAGTGTCCAGCAAAACTGGGAGCAGAGTTTGGAAGCATCAAAATTATAGTTCTAACACCTTAATGTGGAATTGTTAAAAGATATTTGCTAACATTTTAAACATTCCAAGTTCAATTCATTGGTGATTTCATTTGCTAAATCATGACATTCTGAAACAGCAGAATGAAAGTACTAAAATGACTAGGAACAAATGAAAGCAAGAAGAAATATGAATGCAGCTGGCATTTTAAATAATTAAAAGGAGACCAGCAGCTAGTGGGGCTGTTGCAACAAGGGAGTTGTGTGTTCTTTGTAGCCAATCCCAGTTAATAATCTGGCTGCAGATTATAATATGCAGAACATATTCTAAGAAAAGCAGGCTTAGACACAGAAGGAGGAGGAATGAAAATATGAAGAAGGAATATCAACAATCTGATATATACAGATGACACCATAATACTAGCAGAAAACCTCACAGACCTGGAAGACCTACTAAGGAAGATCCAAGAAGAAAATGCAAAGGCAGGCTTAATGCTGAACAGAAAGAAAACAAAAATAATGACCACTGAGGACCTTCCCAAGTTCAACCTAGAGACAATGAAGAAATAGAAATAGTCAAAGAATTCCCATACCTGGGATCAAGCATTGATAGAAATGGGGACTGCAGCCAGGAAATCAGAAGAAGACTAAGAATGGGGAGGATGGCTATGAAAGAACTAGAAAAAATCCTAAAATGCAAAGACATACAACTCAGCACAAAAGTTAGAATCATACAAGCCATCGTATTCCCTATTACCATGGATGGATGTGAGAGTTGGACAGCTAAGAAAGAGGATAGGAAGAAAAACAATGCCTTTGAGAGAATGTGGGGCTGGAGAAGAGTGCTGAGGATCCCATGGACAGCCAAAAGGACAAACAAAGGGGTCCTAGAGCAGATCAAGCCAGAAACCTCCTTGGAAGAAGCCAAGATGATCAAACTGAGTCTGTCGTACTTTGGACTCATCATGAGAAGAGAGGACTCTTTGGAAAAGACAGTAATGCTGGGGAAGATGGAGGGAAGGAGGAAGAGAGGAAGGCCACGTGCCAGATGGAGGGACTCTATTATTAAGAAGCTCACTTTATATATTAAGGGGTTGCAAGATTTATGCAGAGCAGGAGAGGACAGAGGGTCTTGGAGAGGTCTCATCCAGAGGGTCGCCATGAGTCAAGAATGACTTGAAGGCAGTTAACAACAACAAAAGTTCTTTGAAGTTTCGAAACACTTTTCAAAGCCAGCCCCATGTAAAGCCCATTACAGAAATCCAAAGAGGAGGTAAGTGAGGCATCAACGTTCTTCATATCAGCTTCTTTAAAACAACACAAGTATGTTGTGGTTCCTTCAATGTCTCTGACGCCTAGTGATGTTCCTTTTGGCCTCCTACTGGGTAGAGTTCTGCTCTATGCATCCTTATCAGCGTTCACCCAGCTGCCAAGGTCTAAATCAAGTTGCAATTTAACTGAAACAGAACTTGCAAACAACTTGCATAGAGCTGATTTTCCCATTGATGTCATTCCTTTTCATTTCTTTATGTATTTGGTCCAGTGTGGGTGTTCAGTGGCTCCTTGAAACCTAAAAGAAAGATCTCGGAAAGTGGAGGGTAGGTGGAAAAAATGCTGGAGGGCTGCTGAAGGCAGTAAAACCCACCTACTGTTTGGATACCACTT
Source organism: Phrynosoma blainvillii (assembly GCA_026167975.1). Lineage (NCBI taxonomy): Eukaryota > Metazoa > Chordata > Lepidosauria > Squamata > Phrynosomatidae > Phrynosoma > Phrynosoma blainvillii. The sequence goes on along the minus strand of JANUYF010000010.1, from coordinate 22,950,754 downwards.
CACCCAGCCACAAACCCCAGGATTCCATAGGACACAACCTAGTGTCATAGTCTTAATGCAGTGGTTCCCAAACGTTGGTCCTCCAGGTGTTTTGAACTTCAACTTCCAGAAGTCCTAGCCAATAGTCAGCAATTCTGGGAGCTGAGGTCCAAAACATCTGGAGGATTCAAGTTTGGGCATCACTGGTCTAATGGAAATGAAATGAAATGGATGTTTCTAAGTTCTCGACAACCTTGTGGGTCATTGTGTGCTTGTACATTTGCTTTTCAAAGTGGAGATATGTGCTTAAAGTCTATTCAGCACCCAAAATGACTCATTTAAAGAGTGAGGCATGCAATCCCATCTGTGTCTATACTGAAAAGTAAATCTCACTGAATTCAATGGGTCTTCTTCCAGTGTGTCTGTCATACTGCAGGCTTTGAAGCATATGTTGGATCATTTGGCCCCTAGATATTTTCTGTACCCACAAGGACTAGTAATTTATTTCTCATGAATTGTTCCTCTTGACTCCTTGTTCAGATGCTGCTGGTGGAACAGGGGCAGGTGCATGCGATCTTCCAGATGTTGCTGGATTTGAGGTCCCAAGTACAGTTGGCCCTCTACATTTGTGGCTTTGACATTTGTGGAGTTCATTATTTGCAGTTTTGATTCATATATTCCCTCTCTAGGAATCTCTAGGTCCTCTAGCGCAATTCTGCTGAAAGTTGTGCTGGGGAACCGAGAAGTTCCTAGAGAAAACACTTCTCTAACCATTTGTAGGTCCTCCAGCATGAGTCTGTGATCAACCTCTGGCAGATGTTGACCATAGAGTTGTACTGGAGAACCTGGATTTTCTCAGAGCGGTGTTCTCTCAAGTAAAAAGAATTGTGGTTTTTTTATTTGCGGGTTTTCCATATTCCATATCCTTTACCCCAACCCCAGTGAATGTGGAGGGACTACTGTACTGCATGCTGTGTTGTCTAGAGCTGCTGGGACTTGCAATCCAACAACACTTGGAGGTCCACATATTTCCCATCCCTTGTGTAGCCCATTGGTTCCCCTTCCTAGGTATGTTGTCCATTGCTTTGTTTTGAGCAAGGGAGAATGCTCTGATCCTGGAACACATAGAGTTCAGTTCAGTTCATTCACTGGAAAGTAGCAAACAATGACTGCCTCCCGATAAGCTTGGAAAGCTTTTGAAGGATAGTTCATGTCCAGCTCTGAAGTTTGGAATTTGAACCTGTTGTAACTTGGCTTTACCTAATGAAGATCTGACACAATCTGTCTGCAAAGGCTTGTGAAGGCGGCTGACCTAGTTGTGATTCACTTGTTAAATCCAGTCACCGATGAGGCAACCGTACCTTCAGGCTACACTATTGTGGAGGGCGGGTGCGTAGGAGTGAATTTGGGGTCTGGGTGTGCTGATGTTCTCAGGGCTCCCATTTCATAAGATTATAGGTGGGGCAAAACAGAGCATAAGTAACCACACTTCACACATCTCTGTTTTCCCATTGCACTAGTAGTTATGAAGTGTGTGTAGGTGATCAGGGTTGGAAGCAAGGCAAGCAGAAAGCAAGAAATGTTTAACTCACCAAAGTCTGAAACTTTTCTTTTTTCATTTTTTGGATTCCGGCCAAAATTCTTCCATCCAGCATGAGGATTTTGGAAGTTGTTGTCGCTGTTGCCTGCCTTCATTTCTGAACATCATTTAGGGGCTACAAATCTAGATCGAGAGGCCGCATTTTCTTCATCCCTATTCTAACAATTGCTGTTGTTGTGTGCTTTCAAGTCATTCCTGACTTATGGTGACCCTAAGGCATAGGGGTTTTCTTGGCAAGTTTCTTCAGAGGGGTTTGCCATTGCCATCCTCTGAGGCTGAGAGTGTGTGACTTGCACAAGGTCACCCAGTGGGTTTATTATATAGCTGAGCCAGGTCCAATGCTCAAATCACTACACCATACTGGCTATCGCATTCTGGGAGTTATAGTCCACAATATAGCTTCCTCAGACTCTCAGCTTTCTCCTTATCTGTGTTCTAGCTCTGACAAAAATCCTCCAATCCAAAGGTGCCATTAACTGTGAGGGAAAGTTCCTGTGCGAATCAACAGCAGTTTCCTTCCTAACTTAGGCTGCATCTACACTGCAGAATTAATGCAGTTTGACACCACTTTAACTGTCATGGTTCAGTGCTATGGAATTAGGGACTGAGTCATAGCAGTAAAAGTGGTGTCAAACTGCATTGTGTCTGCAGTGCAGATGCAGCCCTGGACATTTTAAAAGCAGCTAGAAAAGTGAGACGAGGATTAACCAGTCCTTGCCAAACTGGCATAGTAAGGGGGTATATCATAAATATGCCTACTTATGTTTATATGTTTTTATACACACACGCACACACACACGTGTGTGTGTGTGTGTGCATTCATGCAGCTTGTATGCAGAAAATATCATAAGAAGAGCAGGCTTAGACTTGGAAGAAGGAGTAAAGATGGGAGGAAGGAACATCAATAGTCTAAGATGCGGATGACACCATACTGCTAGCAGAAAATAGCACAGACTAGGAATAATTATTAAGGAAGGTTAAAGAAGAAAGTGCAAAGGCAGTCTTAATGCTGAACATAAAGAAAACAAAAATAATGACCACCGAGGACAATCTTGACAATGAGGAAATTGAAATAGTAAAAGAGTTCCCGAACCTTGGATCAAACATTGATCAGGAAGGAGACTGAAGTCAAAAGAGATCAGAAGAAGACTAGGAAGGGGAAGGGTGGCTATGAAAGAACTAGAAAAGAATCATCCAAGCCAATATAATATATTCCCCATACCATGTATGGATGTGAAAATTGGACAGTGAATAAAGTGGATGAGAAGAACATTAATTCATTTGAGATGTGGTGTTGGAGAAAAGTGCTCCAAGGCAAACAGAAGTTGTTCCTTGAACGGATCAAGCCAGGATCATCAAACTGAGGCTGTCATACTTTGGTCACATCATGAGAAGACATGACTCATTAGAAAAGAGAATAATGCTAGGAAAGGTGGAGGGAAGTCAAAAGATAGGAAGATCACAAGCTAAATGGATAGACTCAATTAAAGAGGTCATGGGTATGAATTTGCAGGACCTAAGCAGAGCAGTGGAGGACAGGGGGTCTTGGCGATGTTTCATCCTCAGGGTTGCCATGAGTTGGGGACAACTGGACAGTGGTTAACAACAACAAAATGTCATAAACACTTCACTTTTTTTGACTCCACAAAAGAGCGATACCTTTGTTGGCCTGCCAAAATGCACAAAACACATAATGTGAGCTTTCAAGGTTCCACTGATTTTCTTCATCAGGCAAAAGATGTTTAAAAAATAGCACACAAAAGGAAGAAGAAGAGTGATGGTGTTGGAGTCACAGGGCTACACTTTGTATAGATGTGGTCTCTGTTTCGTTCTGTTGTTGGTTTGGAGGGATCTCAGGGTAGGCAGCGGCTATGTGTGGTCTGAGACAATCAATAGTAATTTAAAGCCCCATTAGCAGTAGTAAAGTAACTCCTCTTGGGGAGCAGGATGTCTTTGTCTCTTATGTCAAATATAAACGAAATGCTATTGCAAAACATCTGCTGGTATATTTACATTTCCAAATACCTGGCAATTTTCCCCTTTTGATTGAGGGCACCAGATCATAAACCGGGAATGATGTCTTGTTTGTAACCTGTTAGGTGTACCAACATATGGGATAGTTCGGCCATTGATATTGATCAGCATTAGCTGTAATGCCTAGTAATTTCAGTATGTCCTCCAAACCCCTAGGATATTGCAAAGCTTATCTTTTTTTTATTTTGGAGTAGAACTCCCATAATCCCCCTAGCAGCATGGGCGTTGTAGTCTTCAGAAAGTATGTTTTCAAGCTCTGGTATATCTGCACTGCAGAAATAATCCAGTTTGACACCACTTTAACTGCCATGGTTCAGTGCGATGAAATTCTGGGAACTGTAGTTTTGTGAGACATTTAGCCTTCTCTGTCAGACACCTCTGGTGCCACAATAAATTACAATTCCCAGTGTCAAACTGGATTATTTCTGCAGTGCAGATGCAGCCTCGGTGAGCGGATTTTGTAGCTCCTTCCAATTCTGCAATTCTATGATAGAATTTTAAATAGCTTGGTGCACAGTCTTAATTATGATTATTTTTGAAACACAGGGACATGGTATACCTAACCATCTTTGCTTTCGACATCCAAACACAGTGAGAATGATACAGTGTTATAAAAGTGCTCTCCCTATCAACTAGACTAGTTTGACTCACTCTTTGGGTATGCATCTGAAAATAAAAGAACACATTGTAACTGCGTATAACATTGTTTTGGAAAATGTTTTGCTTCTGTGTTATATTCCCAGGGTTAAAATAATCAGGGGTGTCATGGAAATGGTGGGGGAATGACGATGACAAAATGAGGGCATTGCATCCCAATTTTCCTCAGTCCTCCCATTGCAATAACTTAAAACTTTGAGCATTTAGAAATGCAGAAATCGAGTTTAGGCATCCAAAGGAAAGAGGTAGACAAAGTGACCAACATGAACACAGAAAATAGAAAAGTTGCATTGTGAACAATTTTCAGTCTTCACTTTCCACAATGCTAGAAATTTGGAGACTGAAGGAAAATTGCATGGGGAGGGTAGAATTCATATAAGGAAACTTAAGGCCTTCATCTTCAACCTAGCTGCTCTGAAAAATGGTACTTATTTCAGTGGATGGGTAAAACAAGCAGGTGGTAAAAATGATTCTTTTGATTCTTCATAAACTTGTTCTTCCCAAGATTATGGGATGTAAACAGTTGACTTAGTATACCCCCTGCTGGAAGAATGTTGCATGATAAGATTTAAATTCTAAATATTTCCAGGCTAGACTTTTGTTATGCAGGTTTAGACTCCCTTATCTGGAATTCCAAAATCTGAAATACCACAAAACCCAAAACCTTTTCCATGGGTGGCTGAGGGAGTGACACTTTTGCTTTCTGATGGTTCGGTGTACACAAACCTTGTTTTGTGCACATCATTATTACAAGATGTATAGAATTACCTTCAGACTATGTGTATAAGGTGTGGAAGAAACATAAATGAATTTTGTGTTTAGACTTGAGTCCCATAAGATGTCTTGTGATGCAAATACAGGTATAGCAAAATCTGAAAAAATCCAAAACACTACTCGTCCTAAGCATTTTGGATAAGGGAGACTCAACCGGTACAGTTTTTCTGCCTCATTCATGTTAATTCGGTCAGACAGATGCCATTGCATTACATTTCTAATTTCTCCAGTGTTTTTCTTACAGCTTCTTCTGGCCTTTGATTTTTTTTCTCCCTCCCACCAAACAAAATGGTTTGAGGAAGAAAAAGATGTACTCCCAGAATCTCTAAATTGGCACGGTCAATGGCTGTGGAATTCTGGAAGTGACAGCAAAATGCCCTTTGAATGGTGATTCGGGAAATGCCCTCTGTATTTGTTCCAGGAAATCCATAAAACGTTTATGGCCTTTTAAATTTAGGGGACAAACATTTATTGTGGTTTACAGTGGTTTGTGAAGGCTTGGATAGAGGAAGAGAGAATGAGGAAGGAAGAAAAGAAAAGTGCTCCAAGTTCCAGTCCCTGTTGGGCAGAGCTGAGCAAACATTTGTTATTTATTTGACTTATAATGACCTTATGAATGAGAAACCTCCAAGAGGTCTTGCTCAGGTCTTGCAAACTCAGGGCTGCGGGCTCCTTGGTTGAATCAGTCCACATGTAATGCAGTCTTCCTCTTTTCCTATTACCTTTGACTTTTCCAAGTATTACTGTCTTTTCTAATTATCTCATGATATGTCCAAAGTGCTACAGCCTCAGTTTCATCATCTTCTAGTGAGAGTTCAAGCTTAATTTGCTGTAAGACCCATTTATTTGTCTTTTTGGCAGCCTGGCATGTCCATGGAACTCTTCTCCAGCAAGACATTTCAAATCAGTTTATTTTCTTCCTACCAGCTTTCATGCCCATACATACATTGAAGAAGGGCCCTTGGTATCTGCTGGGGTTTGGTTCCAGGACATCCCGTGATACCAAAATGTGTGATTGCTCAAGTCCCCTTAAATACAATGATGTAGTAAAATGGTGGGTGTCCCATATATAAAATGGCAAAATCAAGGTTTGCTTTTTGGAATTATCATCATCAATCATCATCATCATCATCATCATCATCATCATCATCATCATCATCAGAATATTTTCAAGCTGTGAATTGTTGAATCCATGGATGCAAAATCCATGGATATGGAAGGATGACTGTATTATGACCTGGATGATTCTGACTTTGGTATTTAATGATATATCATGAGTGTTAAAATCTGGTTGATTGTTGGACAGATTTGGTGGGGATTAAAAATTGGGGATAAAGGGGAATGGAATGGGGTATCTTGGAAAAGTGCATTGTTGATTGGAATCCTAAAGAGGAGTACTCTTTGGTTTCAGGCTTAACTTTCTTCCTCTGTGTCCAGAGTTGAGGTTATGCATGCTTTTGTCTGTAGCCAAAATGATGTGACCCACACACATATTGACTGAGCCTTTGCTTGCCCAGACTAATGTTATATGCTCAGACTACTGATAATGTCATTTTTCTTCCTTCGCTATCCAGAATATCCAGTGTGATTTTCCTACCATACATCCCAGATCAGAGGCATAATGGCGGAGAAGCGTCACCTGGAGTCTGTGGACACTGTGAGCTACAGCAAGCTCCCTCGTCTGGAGCCAGAACTGAGCCAACTCCACACGGCAGATTTATGCAAGTCAGGCGTTCTGCCAGGCCATGTCTCCGAAAACCATTACAACTACAAAGGATCCTATTTTTCTTACCCTGTGAACTACCACGAAGGGCCCAAATCATTGACTCACTGGACTCCTGCCGAGGCCTATTCCCATTGCACAGGCAGTGTGGCAAATCAGCAGCTGCAGACAGAGAAAGCTCTTTGTATGCTGTACAAACATGAGGCGGAAAGCTTTGGGGCACGGGGGCAAACCCTTGGCCATGAGAAGGGAAGTGAGTGCATATCTCGAGATGCATTTAGCACTCAGGAGAGGTGGGCCAGCTACATGGGCTATCCAGGCTATGTTCCTCAGGGCTGGATTCACAGCTACATGGCACAGCAGTCTCCCCGAGTGCAAACACGTTGCCCTACCTTGGCAATGCCCAAACCCATTTACCGGCACCACATTTACAGCCCCGAGTCTGGCTACAGTCCCAAAAGTTCTTTAGATTTGGGAATGCCAGTGGAAAGCACCCTGAAACTGCCACAGGGCACTGAATGGGCTCTGCCTCCATTGGGACCCTTGAGCTGTACAGAAAACCCTAGTTATGGCATGGATGTGCCCAAGAAAGCAGCGGTTGCTGAAACCAATTTTCTAGCATTACCTCCAGGGGCCAAGGATGCTGCCACAAGCACGGCTGGCTTTTCACCTTATCACAAGTCATTTGAAAAATGCCAAGGGGAGCAGCAGGCTTCCTTTCTGGATGGAAACTATCCCAGCACATGCAGCAGTCACAAAACTATCTTTGAGGCACATGGCAGCAATCTCAGCACACATGCGTGGTCTAAACTACCTCCTCCTGTGAACCCACTGGCTCATCCTCCACCCTTAATATATCAAGATAGGTCATCCACATGCTACCCACTAACCTCCTACCCACTAACATCCCATGAGCAGATGCTGCTGTATCATCAGAACTATGGGCAGGTGGAGAAACCAAATTCTTTTCTTGCATTGCCAGCCTGCAAAGGCTTTGGCTCCTCGGGTAGTGAGGAGCCCCCCATTCTTCCTGGATCTTATTTTCCTCCAACGCCAAGGAGTTACCATCCTGGCCATCTAGAGAGTTACCCCTACAAGCTAGTTGGTCCTCCTCCAATGACTCCTGGCCTTCAAAAGGCAAGGAATCAAATGCAACAACAATGTTCATCAGCTACCAAAGTGGATACACCACAGAAACCCCCGCCTGCTGCAAATGCTCAACCCCAAAAGTCACCCTACTGTGGTTCTTTGCCCCCTAGAGGCTGGCGCAAAGTCAGACGAGTTATGGAGCAAACCAACAAGAACTTTCCAAGTCAACAGCCAGCTCCACAATCTGAAACTTTTCAACCACTTTCCTCATTGGACCAGTTGCCTGGCTTTTTTGATGGCTTTGGGCAAATGCAAGAGACCAGCTGCGGAGCGGGCCTTTGCTCTTCAGAGAAGGCCAAATCTAGGGAAAAAGAACCCCCTCACATACCCAAATGGTCCACTTTAAATGCTGATGTCAAGAAGAGAAATGTAGACAATCACAAAACTGAATCAGGTGCTTGCATAATTATTCCTGATAGTCCAATCACACCCTGTAGCTCTTACTCTAAGACAGATCAAGCTCCAAATGTTTCAGAAGACTCAAATCCCTCTTTCCAGAATGGCCCACAGTCACCTGAGGAAAGAGCGAGAGGCAGTATTACAATACCTGAGATGCCTCCACCTCCACCTCCACCTTCCCCTCCTATGCCAGTGATTAACAATGTCTTTAGCTTGGCACCTTACCGAGATTATCTAGAAGGTTCTTCAGACTCAGTAGAGATTCCACTTTCTAAAACTGGCCAGTCGGAGGAGATCTCTCCCTCTCCCAAGAACACAGGCAAAAGTATGGATGGCCCTCCTTCTGCAAAGCCAAATTGTTTCAGGTCATCAGAAGTGTCTGGGGAGAAGGATGTAGCCAGCAGTGCAATGGCAGAAGTTAGCCAAAAGGAGCCAAATAGCAACTGCACAGGGAATAAGAGAGAGGGTGAAGAATGTGCTGAGGCCTGGGACAGCTTCCAAGTCAAGCTGTTGCCTCCAAATGGTGACTCTGTATCTAGCCAGCCAGCCTCAAAAACTTGTGTGAATGGCTGGGATGGGGAAACAGAGCCCGACCATGGTGCGCTAGACCTCAGCAGTAAAATGGAGTCCTTGGTGGACATCCCAAGTCTTCAGAGGGAAAGTTCCAAGACCAATGTAGGGGAGGTGAAAGAGAGACCATCCAATGGACAAGAGGTGTTACCAGAGACTAACAGACAGGCTTTAGAGCTGCCCATGCAAAGCAGTTCTGAAAGAAGGTGCAATTTTCAGAGTTCGACAGCATTCCTGTTCAAAAAATTCAAGATCCGGAAATCACAAGCAACGGAGGCAGGCTCTTTAGGGCAGCAAAACTCTCCCCTGTCATTGTTACTAAGTTCCCAAGTGACTGCTTTGTCTAGTAATGTCTCTCTCCAGCAACATGCTGAGCAAGTGGCAACTAGGCAAAAGAACCCAACACTTGCCCACCAAGAGGTGTCTCAGCAAAATAACCCAAAAGATGGACAAAGCCCATGTCAAGGGGCGACTCGGCAAAACAGCTCACCTGTTCAACAAGTCATGACCCAGCAGACCAGCCCATCCATTCAGCACAGTGGTCAACAGGCAGTGACTCAGCCTGAAACACAACTTTTGCAGTTGAGATGCTTCACCATTACCCTGCCAGATGCTTCCAAAGCTTTGCTTCCTAGCACACCATCTGTCTCCCCTGTGCTCAAGAAAGCCAAGGTTTTGGCTCCTGCCAGCGATGAATCCTCTGACCAGCGGAGTTCACCGCAGCAGTATTTCACCGATCTGCATACCTCCATCTGCACCATCATCTCCTGTTCGGTGTCTACTTCCTCTCCAGAGCAACTCAAGGAGTGGTTGGAGAAGGCCGAGTCTGACCAAGAACTCAAGGAGAAGGCAGCGAGTTTGGCCAAGCCCAAGAATGGTGTGAAGGCCCCCAACGTTCCCAAACCATCCAAGGGCAAGCAGGTCTGGCTAGCCTTCAAGGACATAGTGGCCCTCTTTCGGAAGCTTCTCTATCAACTGGACACCTTCTTGCTCACCCACAAGTGTCCCTTCCCTCACGTGGTCCGAGCGGGCACCATCTTCATCCCCATCCATGTGGTGAAGGAGAAGCTCTTCCCCAACCTCTCGGGCACCTCTGTGGACCACGTGCTACAGGACCACAAGGTAGAGCTGCGTCCCACCACCCTCTCTGAAGAAAAGCTGCTCAGGGACTTGGAGCTGAAGAGTTGCACCTCCCGCATGTTGAAGCTCTTGGCCTTGAAGCAACTGCCGGACATTTACCCAGACCTCCTGACCCTTCATTGGCATGATTGTGTCAAGCAACAGCTTGGTAAGTGCATCTGATGATTGTTACAATAATAATGAAGTTTTATTTATTAATTGAGGAAACATGCAGGGGTATCTGTGTTGGCCATTTAGCAAATTCAAACAAAATCCCACCAAACAGTGGTCCCTTTATTGGCCAACCAAAATGCACAATATACTTGTTGAAAGCTTTCGAAGCTCCACCAGCTTCTTCATCAGGAAAGATGTTACAAACCAAGCAGGAGAAAAAATTGGAGATGAAACATCAAAATGTAGGCATCTAACAAACATCTCCATTTTTTTTTCTGTTTGGTTTGTAACATCTTTCCTGATGAAGATGTTGGTAGAGCTTCAAAAGCTTGCAATAAACATATTGTGCATTTTGGTTGGCCAATAAAGGTATCACTGTTTGATGGATTTTTGTTTGTATTTATTAATTGATTTCAGTCCAGGGGTGTGTAATGTGCAGCCTGTGGGCTGCTTTTGTGTCCCCCATAGTTTAAAAAAAAAATCCAAAATGCTTCAAAATGCCCCGGTGTATGGGGAGCATTTCCACCATGTGTAGAACGCTCCTGTCACCCTCAGAGCTCAAATAAAAATTTTTGAGGGTTTTTTTTTTTTTGCCCCCAAATGTTGGGACATTCCCATAACATTTTGTCCTTTTAGGCCTAGAAGAGGTATATTTTGAAACAGAAAGAAGTTGTTGTTGTTGTTATGTGCCTTGAAGTTGTTTCTGACTTATGGCAGCCCTAAGGCATCATGGGGTTTTCTTGGCGAGATTCAGAGGAGGTTTGCCATTGCCTTCCCCTGAGGCTGAGAGCATGTGACTTGCCCAAGGTCACCCAGTGGGTTTCATGGCCAAGCGGGGAATCGGACCCTGGTTTCCAGAGTTATAGTCCAATACTCAAACCACGATGCCATGCTGGCTCCTTAGGTTTCCTGTAGGGTTGCCACAAGTTGCAAATGGCTTGAAGGAACACAACCACAACAAGCATTAGAATTCCATTAAATTTTTAAAATTGTAAAATCATTTTAAAATATAATGATAAAGTTTTTTAAAAAATAGCAACACTCCCTCCCAATAAAAATGTCTCTCTGCAACTAATTAATCACTGGGTGCTTTTTTCAATAGAAAGGTCTTTGCCAGTTGCAAAAAGAAGAACAGAGAAGGGGCCAGCCTAGCCTCCCATGGAAGGAAATTCCACATTCTGGGTGCTGCCACCAAGACAGTTCTTGCCTGTGTCTCCACCAGAGAGGCCTGGGATGGTGGTGGGACCAAGAGAAAGCCCTCCCCAAAGATTGTAAGACTCTGACAGGTACATATAGGGAGACATGATCTTTCCGAAAGTCTGGCCATAAGTCATATAGTTAAAGGCCATGTCTGCATGGGCCAAATAAAACGGCTTCCCCCTGTCCACTCAGCAGGGAGACCAGACAGTGCCCAGCCCAAACCCTGGTTCTGGTGCAAATAAACTGGATGATGTCTGACCCATTCAGCATAAGAGCTAGGGGATATTCCTCTTAACATGCATTAAAATACCTCCCTGTTTGCTCTAGATCTCCCTGGAAGATCCAGAGCCCCCCATTTCAATGCTGGGCAGCTGTTTAAAATGCACTGTAGTTCGATAACTTCTAGAGGTACCAGACTGGGAAAGGCAAGGCTCGGTGGCCCAATAATGCAATACGAGACAGCTTCCTGTGTTCTTATAGAGCATGCTGATGTTTTCTTCCATTAGCTCTGATCTGCCACCACCATCAACCGTCCAGACTAATTTTCTATGACCAACATTTCCACTGTCATTTCAGATGATTATAAATAACTTTATTTTTTCCAGGTTCAAGTTCACAGGCTGACCTGCATGCTTCCAAGTAGGTATCTGCTCTTTGTGTGGGTGCATCTGCTCATAAGAGAGATTGTGTGTGTACAAGAGAAGGCAGGAAGAGTCCATACGATTTTTGAGAAGATCCTTAAATCAAAGGGCTGGAGAAAGAGGGTATTAAAAGGGAACAATTATTTGGGGGTCACTTTGCTAGATGGGAGGATCTTCTTAAGGGAATACGAACTGGTGCTTTCCATATGGAAAATGTAGGGTTTAGTCTCCAGGATCATCAAATCAAAGTTAAAGGATGCTGATAAAGACATGTCCAAATATCTGGAGAGTAGCTATTGCTCAGAGGAATTTCAGACCCTGGGATCACATCTGCATACTCTCCAAATGACCCAAGTTGGTAGGGACAGTCATGATTAATTTTCTATGGTCACACTGTTACAGCTGCTTTTAAAATGTCCCAGTTTTTCTCCTCCCAGTTTTCCCCTTTGTCCATAGCTTACTTCAGTTGCTGGATAGTGAGTTCAAGAAAGAAGAGGTGATAGATTTTCTTTCCCCTTCCCAGTAGGCTCAGGCAAAAGCAAACTGTTGCAGGCTCTCCTTGCACATTTGTTCTTCCTTAATAATAACTTTTGCCATCTTGACCAGACTCTGATGTTGCTTGGCCACATCTGTCCAGGTTTTGATCTTTGAAATGATGAAGGGTATAGATCTTCCCCCCCCTTGGAGTCCTAATCCTGTCCTCCAGGGTTCCCCAGAATCCCACAACAACACTGTTTACTGGTTTTCCATCATTCAGGAAAATGTTTTAATAGTAAGGACCTATATCATATGATTTTTGTTCCCCTTTGTAAAATGACTCTCCAGAGCTTTAAGCTACTAGCATCAAGAGCTTTAAGTTAAAATATGCTCATTCTTTTGCCTCCACCCTTTTTGCCTTTGGATCCAGCCACTTCTGGAACGCAGCCCCTGACCATATTTCTAAAATCGAATGTGTTCTGAAGTGATCATGGCTACTTGATCTGCTCTGGTATAAGTAGTCTTTGAAACCAGAGATGGGATGGCAGGCTTGCTGCGAGCTCCACATATATATTCATGGTGCACAGCAGCCAAGGGGCACTATTTAAACCAAAGAGCAAATAGCAAAGAGTCAGTTTAGTTTATGTGTTGTAATAACAGATATAGGTCCTTACTATTAAAACATTTTCCTGAATGTTTTGTGGCAATGCTTAGGTTAAGTGGTGGTGGGCTGACCCTTTTGCTTGAGAGACTGTTGCTTATTTTATTAATTAAAATATTGATATCCTGCCCTATATTCGTAGATCTCAGGACAGCTGACAATAAAACAAATTTAAAACAATAAATAATAACAATAATTTTTAAAGACTCAAATATATATTAAGTAGTTTATCAATCAAGAACCAGTGTGGTGTAGTTGTTTGAGTGTTGGACTATGACTCTGGAGACCAGGGTTCGATTCACCGCTCAGTCACGAAACCCACTGGGTGATCTTGGGAGCAAGTCACACTGTCTCAGCCTCAGGAAAAGGCCATGGCAAACATCCTCTGAACAAATATTGCCAAGAAAACCCCATGATAGGTTTGCCTTAGGGTTGCCATGTCAGAAACAACTTGAAGGCACATAACAATAGCAACTGTTTATCAATTAAAAAACCAGGCAATTTAAAACTGGTTAAAACGTTTCAAAATAGCACCATCCTAGCACATCCGCAGCCTGGATAAAATCAATCAGGCCCAAAGGCTTTAATAAAAAGCCGCATTTTGACTTGGTACCAAAATGATACTAACATTGGCACCGCTCAAGCCTCAAAAGTATCTAGCTGGGCTTGCAAAATATCTTTCACAATCGGACCAAGGCTCCCCTTGGTTGAGCATTTCTTGGCAATAAAACTAGCAAGCTGAAGCTGATCAATGTGAAATCAGCCACCAGTGTTCAAAATATATTCAGAACAGTCTTTGCTTGAACTAGATCTGGTAGATGGTTGCAGGTGGGAATTGATTGTATTATCTTTTGAGCAAAGAGTATGAAGCTGAAATGGAAGGTGCTAACATGCTTGGATTTTTCTTTTTACATTTTCCCATTTCATTAGGTGATCCTGCTGGGGAGATCCTAACTGGCAACAGCAGCACTTCAGCAGCAGATGACCTGAAGATAGCAGATGTGGCCAGATGTTTACAGGGTACGACGACCAAGACTCAGGGTCTGAACTTCCGAGGGAAGCGGAAGGAAAAGAGAAAATGGGGATCGCCGCCTCGGAGAAGGGCTACATGCCTTCCTTCCAAGATCAGCCAACCAGTAGATGATGAAACATCTCAGGTACCTTCCTTGCCTTCTGTTCAAAGCAAGACTGCATTAAAGCAGGCAAACATCTGGAAGGAGGACATTGCTACTCCTCTGACTTCGAAGGCCATAGGTCTCCCACTTCACCTTGGAGCTAAGAGGCAGCTTTTGCCAGCTCATAAACCGCCCAGGACTCTTCAGGTTCAGTTGACTAATAAGATTGCCAGGAAAACCAACAGTACCTCAAAGGTTCTTCATCTCCGGAAATCGGTGGTCCACATCAAATTCCAGAACGCCCTTCGGGATATACAGGGGCCTTCCGTCCTTAATGGCATGGAGAAAAAAGGGAGAAAGCCACCTTCGCTGCTCCTGAAGGGTTTTGTAGGACAGAGATGTGGCAGCATCCCTGCTTTGCCAGCCAAGTATCCGGAACTGGTTGGCAAGCGAATCAGGCACTTGTACGAGGAGAAGGACAAGACTCAAGCCTGGTATCAGGGAGTGGTGTTGCGGGTTCACAAGCGTCACAAAAACCCTTTGAAGACAGTTTATGAGGTGAAGTACGACAGCGAGCCGGACTGGCAATATTACCTCGAGATCTTGCAGGACTATAAGAAAGGCTAGTTGGAGTTGGAGGAGTGAGTGTGTGTGTGTGTATGAGTGTGTGTACATGTGAGGAAACAGTTACCCACCTGAATTAGTTGGTTGACAGAATGGATTGCTGTTGACAAGTTGAGCAAAACCATAAACAAGTTCCAAGGTTTGAGTTATCTTCCCGAATCTGGTGTGTGCTTATTCACAAAATACTTTGGAAAAATTAAAAGAGCCCAGTGGAGATTTCCTCCCCATCCCTAAAAAAAATGCATTGAAAAGTTACCTTTTGGAATTACCTCTTCCAGAACATACACTGGCCATACTGGCTAGGGATGCTGGAAGCTGTTGTACCCAAAAGACAACATTGCCATGCTTTGGCTCATACTGTTGCATAACTAGCACTTATTGTCCTGAGGATCCACATAATGCCAGGAAAGCTTGTCATGCAACTGGAGTTCTTGGGTGACAATCATGTCATAAAAAGAACATTTGAAATGGACATAGCTGGTAACATAAGAAGTGTTTACTTTTCAATGTTGTGTAAATCATATCGTAAAGGCCCTTTTCCTCAGGCAATGCAATCCTTGAAAGCAGGACTGTCTGCATTTACTACCTGATGATTCTTATTATTTTTCCACACACAGTTCATGTCGGAAAGATGAATGCCAGAGATCAGACGTCTCCTTCTCTTTTGCTGGAGAAGAAAGAAATAAGTCTTAATTTCTTAAAAAAAATTAAATTAGTACTGGGTGACCATTTGGTAACACGTGTTGATACTGTAAATTTTGTATAAACTTCTGATGGGATGCATATTTGCCTTTTTATTTAAAAACATTTTTTTAAAAAAAGATAACAGTTTCTAAGAGGTGCTTCATTGAGATTAAAAATTCTGTTTTGGAACCGCTGTGCTGCTGTCTTCTTTTAACACTCTGTATTTTCATTTCTTTTACTACACAGTTGCCATATCCCATTTTTGCCAGGGTTTTACCCAGATTCTTGGCATGATTACTAGTGCCCATTTAGACCATCATCTACAGAGAATTGTGTTTTCATTTTAAAAAGCCTTGCAAGGGCTGAGATACTGTGCAAAATATGTAGGCACTCTGCTATCAAATTGTTCTGCAAGAAACAAATCCACTTTGGGGATTTCCACTTTCCAAAAGGAAAAAGAGATTGGCAAGGGAGAGGTGTATGGTGAGAGCATAAGGTCAGGTGAACAGAGTGCAAGAAGTAAAGGAAAAGCTCAGTATAGTGGCATGAGATGTTCTATATTTGCATAATTAGAATGCAAGTTAAAAGTGATTTGCATAATATGTAAATTAGATGTCCAAATTGGTAGGAAGTGGAATATGACAACCCGAGCCAGCGTGGCATAGTGGTTTGAGCACTGGACTATGATTCTGGAGACCAGGGTTCAAATCCCCACTCAATCATGAAAGCCACTGGGTGACCTTCAGCAAGCCATATTCTCTCAGACTCAAGGAAAGGGAATGGCAAACTCCCGCTGAACAAATCTTGCCAAGAAAATCCCATGATGGGATGGCCTTAGGGTTGCCCTAAGTTAACTTGAAGGCACAAAGCAAATCTAAAAGTAAGCTCTGGTAGCTGGGTGCCTCTTGAGTATGGGAACATAATGTGATCACGCAAAATAAGGCTGTGGTTCTATTCACTTGTCTGGCAGATTCTCTGAGAGGTACTCTAAAGGTGCATCTACAACTGTGTTTCCCAAACTTTGGTCTTCCAGATGTTTTGGACTTCAGCTCCCAGAATTCCTGACAGTTGGCCAAGTTGTCTGGTGCTTCTGAGAGCTGATGTCCAAAACATCTGGAGGACCAAAGTTTGGAAACCACTGATTTATAATGTAGGCATAATGCAGTTTGACACCTCTTTAAGAGTTGTAGTTCCATCCTATGGAATTCTGGATTTTGTAGTTTTACCAGATCTTTAGCCTTCTCTGCCAAAGAGTGCTAGTGCCTAACAAATTCTCGGATTCTGTAGGATGGAGTCAAGGCAGTTAAAGTGATGTGAAACTGCACTATTTGTACAGTGTATATCCCAAATTTCCAACCTCTAGACATAGCAGCTGGCTGCACCACTCCTGCTGAAACTCTCATTTTTGGTGGATGGGATTTTTTTTTAATTTATTTACAAATATTGACGTGCCAAACGTTAAACGTTTGGTTTAACATTTCCAGCTCTTTGTGTCATTTTGGACTACTGTTCCCATAATCCCTGTATCTACACTGTAGAGACTGTAATATATAGCATCTGGAGGCTGCCATAGACCACAGGTAGGCAATTGTGGCCTTTCAGATGTCATTGAACTGCAACTCCCAGCATTCCTCAACATTACCTATTCTGTCTAATATTCTGCTTTAAGGCTGGTGGGAGCTGAAATCCAATCTGCAACTTGCTCATTCCTATGAACTCATTAGATTAAAAACTCAAATACTACTAGAGTTACCACTACAAGTATAGCAAAAAAGAAAAGAAAAAAAGGCTACTGCTGTGCCCTCCTATAGCTCTCCGGATATTACTGAACTGTAAGTAAGTCCCAGCAGTCCAAATCAGCACAACAATGGTGCAGAATGCTGGGAGTTGTAGTCCAGCAACATCCCAGAGGATTCTCAGCCAGAGACCTTGGAAAAGTTACCTTTGTGGACTATGACTCTGAACCTCCTCCCAGATCTAGCATGGGAATTGTAGTCCCATCTCTAGCAACTGTACTCCAAAATCCTGCCTTGCAAAGCATCCTTTTCTCCTCCTCTTCCACCTGATGGATATCCAGGGAACCCAAAAGCTAGCTGGCACCTTTTGTGGCTCAAGAATGATTTACACAAAAGGGCAGCCTGTTCTTGTCCCTCTATCTGGCTTCCATGCATCTCCCTTCCATCTCACTGGGTGAGCCTTTTCTCCATCTAATGGCTGCTTCTTAGGTTTGCACTTTTGAACCCTGCCTGATCTGCAATTCAATCTGCAGCAGCAATTTACAGGTGATCACCTTTTTGCTCTCTGCTTCCTTCCCACACTGCAGAGCACCTTTTTACTTAAAGGCACAATAGTCTTCACACCCGCACACTTAATTTGTGACTCTTTTCCTCCTGCTCCCCTCCACTTTGCTTTTGCCATTTTGCCCAGTCCTGGGACCATAGAGATTCATAGAGTTGGAAGAGACCCCAGTATTGCAGTTGACACCGCTTTAGCTGCCATGGCTCAGTGCTATTGAATCTTGGGATTTGTACTTTGTCATGGCACCAGTGCTCTTTGACAAAAGCCTAACTCTCAGAAAACTACAAATCTCAGGATTCTGTAGAATGCTGCCAT
This sequence comes from Phrynosoma blainvillii, assembly GCA_026167975.1. Classification (NCBI taxonomy): domain Eukaryota; kingdom Metazoa; phylum Chordata; class Lepidosauria; order Squamata; family Phrynosomatidae; genus Phrynosoma; species Phrynosoma blainvillii. Next base: position 22,932,561 of record JANUYF010000010.1, on the reverse strand, counting down.
GGCAGCTCAGGCAGTGTCAAACTGCCTTAATTCTAGAATGTGGATGGTGCCTATAACTCTGGAGACCAGGGTTGGATTCCTTGCTTGGCCATGGAAACCCACTGGATTGGGCAAGTCACACACTCTCTGCCCCCAAAAATCCATGGTAGGTTCACTTTAGGGTCACCATAAGTAGGAGTCACACAACAAGTTTCCAAGATCATATATGATTTGGTACCTTAGGGTATTTAGATAGAAAACACATGATAGGTTCACTTTAGGTCATATGTTGAAGACAACAACAAGAAGCTTCCAATATCATACATGATCTGATGCCTTTAGGGTATTTAGCTAGAAAACCCAATATAAGTTTGCTTTAGAGTCATAATAAGTTGGAGTCACACAACAAGAAGTTTCCAGAATCATACATGATCTGGTGCCTGAAGAAGTTTCCCAGAAAACCCAAGATCAGTTCACTTTAGGGTCACCATAAGTTGGAGTAACACAACAAGAAGCTTCCAAGATCATACATGATCTGGTGCTTTGAGCATATTTAGCCAGAAAACACAAGATAGGTTCACTTTAGGGTCATCATATGTTGAAGATACAACAAGAAGCTTCCAAAATCATACACGATCTGGTGCTTTTAGGTAGGGTATTTAGCCAGAAAAACCAAGATAGGTTTACCAGGGGTAGGCAACCTTTCCCCTTTAAGGGCCGAGGGACTTCAGCTCCCAGAATCCCAGGAGCTATTGGCCAACATGGGACTATTGGCCAACATGGCTGAGGCTTCTGGGAGCTGAAGTCCCTCGGCCCTTAAAGGGAAAAGGTTGCCTACGCCTTTAGGTCATGTATTGAAGACACAACAAGAAGCAGCTTCCAAGATCATATATGATCTGGTGCCTTGAGGGTATTTAGCCAGAAAAACCAAGGTAGGTTTGCTTTAGGTCATATGTTGAAGACACAACAACAACAAGAAGCTTCCAAGATCATACATGATCTGATGCCTTGAGAAAACCCAAGGTAGGTTTACTTTCGGGTCACCGTAAATTGAGAGTAAGAAGTTTCCACGATCATACATGATCTTTAGGGCATTTGTGCCTATAGAGTAGCTTGCCAATTGCTCACAAAACCTGGCTTGGACTACTGCCCCATGTATTTTCATAGCCACTTGCTCTGCGCAAAGGAAGCAAGGAAACAGTAGCATTGCCAGGATTGCTTGCAGCAGCAGAGGAGTAAGGCTTAAGTCTAAAAGTTGGCAGCCTTAAGGCAAATAAAGCACAATGGAGGCATGAGATGCCCTTTTGAGATTCCTCCAAAGACTGGTAGAAGGTTTGGTGGACTTTTGTGATACATACACATGTGTCCCCTTCTTCTTTTGTTGTTTCAAAGAATTAACTCCAGAGTGTTCAGACCTATAAACTCCTATCCCCTCCTTTGCAAAAGTTTCTTTTCCTGGTTTTGCAGGAGCCAGGGATGGGGAGCTTCTTTAGATAAGATGCTTACTGGCCTGGCTAGCTAGAAAAAAGGACATTGGCTTTATAGGAGTTAGTGGGGCCTTTGCAGTCTCCGCCCCAAGAGGGGAAAAAAGGAATAATAGGAGGAACACAGAGCCAAGCTTCTTTTTTTCCTTTGGTGTTGGGCCAACTGCTTGCAGGTAAGTATCTGTGAAATGGGTCCAGGGAGTAGTGTGCACTCAATAGAGCATTTCCAATGGGCTAATGCCAATGTTATTAATGCAGCATTTCCAATGGGCTGATACCAATGTTATTAATGCAGCTGTAGCCTAGCTCAAAGGCAAAGGGATGCCTTGCTTTTTTTGGGGTGGGGGGTGGGATGGAGGGTTCCTTGAAGAACCAGCAATAAACATTAGTATGTCTGAAATATTGCAAGTGAATGTATGAATGAGCCCAGCATTTTTCTTGTTGAATATGACCCATGAGATTGAAAAGAAGGTGGAAAAAAGATTTGGATATGTTGCTATAGATGGTTTCTTCAGCTAGAATCTTATATGCTAAGTACTGAGGAAAAACTGAGATACCTAACCTGGAAGAATGGTTAACAAAACTGAGAGAGATGATGAATATGGATATTTTAACAGCAATAATCCAGGATAGACCAATAGATGCAATAGAGACGCAATGAGGTCTGATTTTTTTTTTTTTTAAAGCATGGAATAAAATTGAACAAATCTGAAGATACATAACATATAGAGTAAGAACTTTATAATGAAACTTTGGTTACATTGAGAAATCAACTATTGGGAAGTGGATAGTGAAATGAAAAGATGAATTTTTAAAAAAGGATGGATATATGAGGAAGAACTGGGAAAATACATTGTAGTTCTCTTAGAAATTTTTTAGTTAAAAAGAGACAGGTAAAGATATGGCAGTAAATAAGGGGAACTCAACTGGGAAGGAATTATTTACAGGAAGCATTAGTATAAAAAAACAGATCAACAGTCAGGGTATGTGTATGTATATGTTTGTATTTGTATTGTTATGTATGTTTATAGGGGGTGGTTGTATGGATGTATATATTTTAACTCAATAAAATTTATTTGAAAAATAAATAAACACTAGTCTGTGTGTACATATATACACAAGTACACATATAGGTTAGGGCAGATGATGCTCAGGTACAAATCTCAGTTCCCTTGCTAAGCTTGGCTTGGTCACCTTTTCATGGTTAGTCCTAACCTATCTTGCTGGTTTGTGGTACAATAAGGTTGTTGTTATTGCTGTTATTTATCATCATCATCCTTATTATTATTCTGCCTTTCTCTCACTATAGGGACTCAAGGCAGCTAACTTCTTCTTCTTCTTCTTCTTCTTCTTCTTCTTCTTCTTCTTCTTCTTCTTCTTATTATCTTTGTTTGTATGCTGTCTTACTCCCAGAAGGCACCCAAGGCACCTCACAGACCAGGTTTAAAGCATCACAATAAAGTTCAAAACAATTAAAATAATCTAAAACATGATGAAATTACACACAACTTTAAAACAGTACAAGTTAAAAACAAGATCAAAGCATTAAAATGTAGCCATATGGTTAACAACAATGAAAGAATGTTAAAAGTTAAAAATGATGTACAATACAAAGTGTGAAAATGTGTTAAAACTATATACAAAGTAACAGAGGAGGGTGATATGCTTTCCTTCCTTCCTTCCTTCTCTTTCTTTCTTAATATAAGGAGGCAAAAGGGTTGTAGCTATGGGAACGTGGCAAAATATGAGAGCATTGTCCTTTCAGATGAGCAGCCTTTCCTCCCTAAGGAAATTTTCCTTGCAGTCCTCAAATTTCTAGTTTTGCAGAGTGTGAAACTTTGGAAATCATGCACACCTCGTTGTTGTTGTGTGCCTTCAAGTCATTTCCAACTTTATGGTGACCCTATCATGGGGTTTTCTTGGCATGTTTCTTCAGAGGGTAGATGGCTGGTTGCTGTCATCTGAGGCTGAGAGAGTGTGACTTGGCCAAGGTCACCCAGGGGGTTTCCATGGCGGATTGGGGAACTGAACTCTGATAATTTGCTGTATTTTCATTCCCTTTGAAACACAGCCTGCCCCTTTTCTTTGGGTACCTGAACTGTGTTTCTGTTCCGGTTTCATCTTTTTTGCCCTATAGATTGAGTCTCCTTTACTTTCTCCTATAGGAAACCTATCCAAAGGTAGCCATGTTGGCCATATAGCAAAGTACAACATCCAGAATCCACAAAAGAGTGATATTTTTATTGGGCCAACCAAAATGCACAAAATACATGTTGCAAGCTTTCAAAGGTTCCTGTAAAATCACTTTCTGTATTTTTATATAAACGTTTGAAAGCTTGCAACATGTAAATGAGTTACAGATCATTTTGTTTTTTTGTTTGTTTTGTTAAAACAAAAAGGCTGTCTTGGACATAAATTATAATTTTTGCTGCAGCTTGTCTTGCTGTTGTGTGCCTTCATTTCCAACTTATGGTGACCCTAAGGTGACCATATCATGGGGTTTTCTTGGCAAGATTTGTTCAGAGAATGTTGCTATTGCCTTCTCCTGAGGCTGAGAGCATGTGACTTGCCCAAGGTCACCCAGTGGGTTGCATTGCTGAGCCAGGAATCAAACCCTGGTCTCCAGAATCTCAGTTGAACACCTGAACCACTGTGCCACACTGTCTTATCTTTGTGTGGTCATTTCAACCTTTAAAGTAGAGGGGAAACCCTATGCACAACTTAGAAAACCGTCTGAAATTGGTATTTTTTTGTCTGTTCCATTCTTGGGGAGGGAAGGCAGGACATGAATAAATTGGTGGAATTTCCTTTACCCAAAATAATTAGGACCAGAAGTGTTTTGAATTTCAGAATTGTTCAGATTCTGGAATATGTATTCCCATATACGGTACATAATGAGATATCTTTGAGATGGGACCCAAGTATAAATATGAAATCCATTTATGTTTCATATATAACTTATACACATTTGTTGTTGCTATGTGCCTCCAAGTCATTTTTGACTTACCTAAGGTGAACCTGTCATAGGGTTTTCTTGGCAAGTTTCCTCAGAGAGGGTTTGCCATTGCTATATCTGAGGCTGAGAGAGTGTGACTTGCTCAAGGCCACCAGTGGGTTTTTATGCTCAAGCAGGGAATCAAACCCTGATCTCCAGAGTTGTAGTCCAGCACTCAAACCACTACACCACAATAGCCTGAAGGGAATTCTATACGCAATGTTTTAAATATTTTTGTGCATGAAACAAAGTCTCTGTACCTTGAACCATCAGAAAGCTAAGGTGTCACCATCTCAGCCTCCCGTGAAAAAAGTTTTAGATTTTGGAGTATTTAGGATTTGGGAATTCTGGATGAAGGGGGATTCAACCTGTGTTTTCAAATCTTAAGTTGGCATGGCTTTCAGCACTTCCAGAGTCAAACCTTGGGTGCTATAATGCTTGGCATATTTTTTTTAACAATTTGGTTAATTCTTTCCTGTAACTCGAGCCAGCATGGTATAGTGGTTTGACCATTGGACTACAACTCTGGAGACTAGATTCCCCATTCAGGCATGAAACCCACTGGGTGACCTTGGGCAAGTCATACTCTCTCAGCCTCAGAGAAAGGCAATGAATGGCAAACCCTCTCCTCCTCAGGCATCCAGGGGTGGAGTGAGGAATGACCTCTGGGTCCTCCCCTGCATTGCTAGACTGTTGCCTGGTGCTTCCAGAGTCCCAAGCTTGAATCTTTTTTGTCTCCACTGGTTGCCAGTCTTCTCAAGTGTGGTGTTCTAGCATTTTAAAATATTAAGGTGAGTGGGCTGTGTTCCTCACATTGCTGATATTTGATCCTTGAGCTTATATGAGAACCTTTCCAGCCCCAAGTGATCCAATGATCTGGCCCACAAAGTATGGAGAATGGGGATGAGAGAAGAGAAAGAGGGGAGAGAGAAAAAAATGAGGGTGGTGTGTAACAGGAAGAAAATGAATGGGTTCACCATGCCTTTCACACCCAGAATTTTTTAGAATGTTTGCTATGTCTCTTATAGTGCAATTGCATTGCTATAATTATGTAGCGTGAAAGGCAGTGACATACCTAGTATATTTGATGCCTGGTGCAGATAGTTTTTAAATCCTCCTTTTCCAGGTCTGGTAGAACTGCTGGCCTGGCAGGAGAGGGAGATGACTCTCTTTACTACCCAACGGTGCCATCAGACCAAGAAGGCAGCTCAATCCCCAGTAGCAGCCTCTGGTTGGAATGGGCTTCTTCTGCTGCCCATAGACTTCTGGGTCTGGTAAAGCTGCTGGCCGGATGACAAAGGGAGAAGACTCATTTTCTTGCCCAGCCAGCAGAGCTTCCTACCTTCCTACCAGAGCCACTGGACCTTCCTACTTGCATACTAGGTGACACCACCTTCTGAGGTTTCACCCAGTGTGGTTCGCAGCCACTAGTGATGCCCCTGGATGGTGGAGAATCCTGGAGGGCCAGATTGGGCCCACAACTGGGCTGGATTCTGCCTTAGGGCCTGAGGTTCTCCATGAACCAGAGGTGGAGAACCTCAGGCCCTAAGGCAGAATCCAGCCCAATTGTGGACCTGAGGTTCTCCACCTCTGGCCCAGAGGAGGAAGCCTTTGGCTCTCCAGTTGTTGATGAACTGTAGCACCCATCATGCTCCACCATTGGCTGGAGGTGATGGAAATGGAGTCTGACAGCATCTGAAAGTCAACAAAATCTTTATTTCTGATCCTGGGTGAAGTAATGTTCTCAGACTTTCATGTTTCCTATAATGAGTAATTTTCTCTCTCTGATGTGCAGTTGACCAACAGCGATGGACACTTCTATTGAAAGTCAATGGGCAGGACCACCAGCTGGCAAACTGGACCCTTACAGAGGCTCCCAAAAACCCAGGAGAGGGATTTCTTACCTTCCTGTGAGCTTGGTAACTGTTTCCAAAAGATGGATGTGGCATATTTTCTTGGCTATCATTCCTCTGGTTGCCAAGACTGCTGCATATAACGAAGGCCATTTGGCTGCATCTTACCAGACTCTACCTGGCACAAGACCAAGATCCCCAGCACCCTTGTCATTCCAGAACTCCACAAATAGGTGGAATATGACCAATCAAGACTTGAGTAATGCATCTACCAAAGGCCATCCCCCTTGGCATCCTACGGGGAGATACCTGTATGGCGAAAATGCTGACCACCATAGCACTGAACTTCCCAAGCAGGCTGGCTTTCTCAGTAACCAATATAGGAAGACTGAAGCATCCTACCCAGCTCCTGAGACCCTGGGTCCTAGTCCTCAAGGTTCTGTATCTCCTGTTGGAACAACTCCTGGGACTACTGATGTAAGGATTAAAGGTCTCCACTCAAGTAGTGGAACATTAGCCCACAGCTCTCTAACTTCTGTAGTACACCAGTCTACCAATACTTTATCTGTCTTGTTTCCTACACAGCCTTCTGATTCAAGCTCAAGGAAGACTTACTTAGAGCAGATGACTCTGCATACTGGCCAGGAAATTGATATCACTGAACCTGCTGGTAAAGTGTCTCCTACAAGTACAGTTCCTGTAACTCTGCTCCATTTCTCTGTTAGGTCCTTAAGTAGTGACTCGGTCAAGGGCTCATCTCATCTTACTCTACCTCCATTGAGAGAATTCACTGGCTCTACAACAAGCAGAGAGTTTCCCGTTCACTATCAAGCTGAACCTCTGGGTACAAGCTTGTTCCGATCTGCCCCTACTCCCACTGCCGTAGAGACTCATAATATGTCTGCTTTTTCAATGGAGTCTTCCAGTGATGTGGGTAATAGTACTATTAACCAGCTGGCCACAGAGATTCCTATGCATATTCCTTACTCATCTGAAGCCGGGATGCCAGAATTCAGCCTTTCCCTTGCCACAACCCAACTGGATCATGATACAGTAGTTGTTGGCATGCCTACAGAAGTTAACCTGAGTTCTCAGTCAACAAATGACCTCAGAAGTCAAGCCTTGACCACTCTCCCTCCAAATCTGAGAGCTACAAAAGCATATGAGGTCTCCTCCTTAGCAGTTGAAGATGCACTAAGCACTTCTCTGGCTGAAGGAGCCAAGCTAGAATGGAAGGGTGTCACTTCTCACAGAGGAGAGAAAAGTACTGAACTTCATGTTGATCCTACACATGATGCCATCTCAAAGGGCGTAAGTGGTAGCATCAGTTTTGGCACAGATTTCTTATACTGGCAGCCTTCAACTGCTGCTCCACTTGGCACACTGCATTCTGGGGGCACTGGAAATGGGTATGATATTCCCTTTGTACAAGATGGTTCATTGGAAGCTGTGACTAACACTCCTAACTATTGGGGACTGGTGAAGATGGGACAGAGCACTACAACTGATGTGGTGTCACCTATCTTCTCATTGGAGCTCCCGCTTACAACTACAGAGGCCATGCCAACTCTAGGGTTGGCCTCCAGCTTAATTTCTGTACAGCCCAAACCTGATCTGGCAGGTCAGCATAACACCTTGCCTCAAAGATGGAGTGAAGCAACAGCATCTCCTCCAAGATCCATCTCTCTTGATACATCTAGGGTTGTGCTGACATCTGAGGAACCTTCTGAGTTGGAGGCTTCAGCAGTGTCACTAGTCACAACGAAGGATAGCAATGATGTTTTACACATGCTCTCAGAAGGAACAGGTGGTACAATTGCATCTCTCCCTTACATAGATACAGTAAGGGTTACATTACCAAATGGACCCATTTCTTCTGGGATGGCACATACTAATATGCACATAGGAGGCCTCACAGAGTACTTCAGTGCAACATCCCCTGAATGGAAAGATGGCATCCCCATGCCTTTGCATACCACAGCTTCCCTGGCAGATAATGCAAAACCAGAGAGATCTTCTGTACGTACAACCCATAGATCTGTATCAACAAGCTTTACATCACTTGACTCCTCTAGGACCAGAGTTCCTGAGCTGACTTTGGAAATGCACATTGGGGCTACTGCAAAAGCTCGGGAAGAGCAGGAAGTGTCAGAAATCACAGTGCTGTCCAGCCTTTCAAGTGCAGAAGTTTGGCAGCCCGGTTCCAAAGCAGTTACATCTTCTCCAGCATCACCTAGTACTCTGTCCAGAGCATCACCACCACTTCTACTTACAAAGGACCATGAGGTTGACCAAAAAACATCTGCTGTTACAACTACATTAGGGATTGAGCTAAGATATAAGTCTGCCGATACTTCTACTGCAGTTGTCCCACTAGATGACAGCACAACAGCTTTGCATGTTCCTAGCCAAGGCTATACAGATGCTTCTGGCTCAAACCCTCCTGTCTATCTGTCTGTCTCAGAGTCTTCTTCTGCCCAAAATGTCCTCATGTCCTCTGCCACAGCAGCTCTGCTGACCACCTCCAGATTTCCTCCTCATAAATCAAAAGCAACTTGCAGCAACATCTATTGCAGGATGAGAACCACCACATCATCCTTCTCTCCATCTCACCTTCACACAACTTCCCAGCCTCTCTTGACTAGGAAGGTTTTGGTGTCTACCTTGGGAACAGGAGATGTTATGAAGAACAGGTCCACTGTTGGGACTGTTCCCAATGCTGTTGAGACTGTTGGGGTTGGTGCCAAAGCAACCAGCTCAAAGGAGAACAAAGCAAAGACAGTAGCTGGTGCCAAGAGGGGGACCGTGATCCCAGGTAGTCACTCTTCAAAGCAACCAATGTCACCCAAGGTTCCAGTAATGAGTGAGTCAACTACAAAAGAGAATCTGACTGCCTTAACCTCTCCTACATTACTTGTCCCAGCACTACATGCTCTGTCTCTTTGGTTTCGCCTCACTGGAATTAACTATACCAAATCCTTGGGGAACAAATCCTCTGAAGGCTTTAAGAAGTTGGAGAGAGAACTAAAGTTAACAGTGAGTATTATGGAGACCCTGGTGTACATTCAAACCTTCAAGTATTTTTTATATATATATAATTTCCCCCCCAAAGAATTGATTCCCAGTCAGACTTTGGTGTTATAAAAGTAATAGCCACTTTTATTTAATATCACCAAGATGGCAGGTACCCTTGGGACAGCTTGTTCTTGTCGTTGTTGTTGTGTGGCTTCAGGTTGTTTCTTACTTATGGTGTGTGGCTTCAGGTTGTTTCTTACTTATGGTGACCCTATCATGGGTTTTTCTTGGAAAGATTTGTTCAGAGAAGGTTTGCTATTGCCTTCCTCTGAGATGAGAGCATGTGGCGTACCCAATGGGTGCAATAGTCAAGCTAGCAATTGAACTCTGGCAATAGTGAAGATGGGGACCAATCTAGCTTCCAGTGGAAGGGAATTCCACAGCCTGGGAGCAACCTTTGAGAAGACATTGTCCTGTATTATCATCCAGTGGGCCTATGTGATGGGACTGAGAAAAAAACCTTCTTCAGAGGATCTAAGGATTTGGGTGGGTCCATATAGAAATTTGTAGGGATTTGTGCAATAAAAAACATCTGTGTACTTACAGGTAGGTTGCAAAATGTCACTATGTGATGAACTGATCAGAAAGCTAATACCATTAGTAACTAATACCTAAAGCAGGAGCTAGGGAAGCATGGAAGAGCTGAATTTGAACCCAAGATGTAAAGTCCCCAGCCTTACCTTAAAAAGCACTTCAGCACTTCTGTATTTATGATCAAGAAGCATAAAGGACAAATTACCATTTTTATTGAGCATCCATCAGAAGGGGCTAGTATTAGCCATGTTTTAAGTTTGAAAGTTGAAGCTTCGTTGGATTCATCTGCACCTCAGAAAATGCAGTTTGACATTTTCTTTACCTGTCATGGTCCAATGCTATGGAATCCTGGGATTTGTTGTAGTACCAGAATGCTCTGACGGAGAAGGCTAAATATTTCACAAAACTACATATCCCAAGAATCTGTAGGATGAAGCCATGGCATGTATTATTTCTGCAGTGAAAATGCAATTGTTTTTAGGTGATGGTGCTAGATCTTCACATCATGGCTTGGTAGAAATGTTACTATTTTGAGTGAAGGACTTGCTGTTTTCAGATAACAAAGCTGTCGATGGGCTGGAAGGGTTAAAAATGAAAATGATAAAATGACACTGGAAAGATTTCTAACTATTTGTGTCCCTGTTATCTTGAATGTCCTATGCTAGCAACAGCCATGCTTGCAAAAATACCTGAGCAGCCAGAACCTTGGCTTGAAGTCAACTGCTATATGCTGTATACACAATGTCCCAGACAACAAGCATTTGAGTCATCTTTCCTTGGGTTTCTGAATTCTTGTAAATGCTACAAAGGTCTATTGGAACATAGAAATTCTGCAGAAAGCTTGGCTACAGCCATGGGAACTGGCCCTGACAACATCTGACTTGGATAAGGTTTCTCAGCATGTTGAGTCAAAATCAGATTTTGTGAAAGGAAAGGGCAGCACTTTTAACTATTACTTCTCTTCCATATTGTTGCGTAGTAGTTTGATCATTGGACTATGACTCTAGAGACCAGGCTTTGATTTGCAGCTCAGCCATGAAGCCCACCAGGTCACCTAGGGCAAATCACACTCTCTCAGCCTCAGGGGAAGGCAATGGCAAACCTCCTCTGAACAAATCTTGCCAAGATAGGTTTGCCATAGGGTCGCCATAAGTTGGAAATGATTGAAGGTACACTCCAACACTAACAACAATTTCCTTATTGGTGATTAGTGCATGGTTGTTGAGTGAATACCAAGGTGGAATCTTGCTGACTTCCACTATCATAACCAAGGCTTATGATAGTGTAAATACTTTTCCTGATGTTGTGCAAGGAGGCATCCAGTATCTCCTTGCATGGCTGTTTTCCTCAGGCTGGACTACAGCTGCCAGATGATGCTCCACTAGGGTGAAATAATATCTTGGCCTATACCTTTGCCTGTTTGTGTCCAGGGAGTAGGGACAAATAGGAAGCTGCTGTGTTTTCCAAACTGAACCACTGCTGTAGTTTGGCCTACATCAGCTTTACTCTCTGAGATCAGTCACATAGAGATGGTGAGGATAGAACCTTTTGTCCACAAAGCTCAAAGAAAGGGAGCCTCCTGGGAAGAAAAGCTGCATTTATTCCTTTGTTTAGCCAGAGTTTAGTCAGAATTCTCAGTTACCCCACAGTTTATCTTTGATGTAGAGCAAAAGCAGAAAAGGCTACCTAAATACCTTGAAGGCACCAGATCCCTCTGATCTTGGAAGTTAAGCAAGGTTAGGCTTGGTTAGTACTTGGAAAGGAGACCACCAGGACAAACTCGTTGTTGTAAGGTAGAGGTGGTCTCCAGACCAGTGCTGATCCCAGAGCCACTGGCTGTCAGTCCCTGGAAAGTTTCCAGGAAAGAAAGACACAATCAGATCCAGTCGGTGCAAATTTAGTGTTGGTCACTGGTACACTGGAAACCAATAATTGCTGGTTCTCGGTATCAGATAACCCGAGAAACACTACTGTCGGCTGTATTTCAGAGGAAGGCAATGGTACAGCTCCTTGAATAAATCTTGCCCAGAAAATCCTGTGGTAGTGTCACCATTAGGCGGAGTCAGCTTGGAAGCACATAACCATAAAGGGTAAGAAACGTGTGGCCCTTCAGATGTCATAAGACATCAACCACCACCAGCCCTTCCCATTATCTTCTGTGCCAAGATATGTTGGGAGCTGCAGTCATATCCTATCTTAGACAGCCACAAGTGGCTTACCCTACTCTCGGAGAAGTACTTAAAGCCAGTGGTTCTTAGCCTTTGGTCCTCCAGATGTGTTGGATTTCAGCTTTCAGAAACACCCAGACCAGTGTAGCTCACGTTGGGGGAGGATTCTGGGAGTTCAGGTCAAGAATATCTGGAAGATCAACAGGCAAAGGGGTATTGTAGCACCTTTGAGACTTACCTGAGAGAAAGAAAGACATTAGTAGCATAGATTTCAGTCTATTTCCTTAGGTTAATGGAGTGAAGTGTTCAGGAATAGACCTTTATAAGCAGGCTATAGGGAAGGCAATGGCAAACCTCTCTGAACAAATTTTGCCAAGAAAGCCCCATGATAGGGTTGCCTTAGGGTTGCCATAAGTCTGAAAAGCACACAACAACAGTGTGAATAGCAATAGAAATGCAAAACTAGCCAGGGCTGATGGGGTGACAAGTCCAATTCTAATGATGGTTGTTGGGAAACAAAGGCAGAAAGAAGGATGTTATCTAAATCCAAGGTGAATAGTTAACTATATGAATGGTGGTGGAGGGAATTACTGGAATGTAGTGTGATGCTGCCTAGAAATCAGAAAGGAGAGGTGAAGAACTAACCAAGAGAGCCTTCATGAGGCTTGGGGAGTTAACTAAATTTATGATATGTGTAGCATGCCAGGGAACCATTGTTTCTGTTCAACCCATTGTATAGATGGACTGGTCTGAAAAAGCCTGCTCTAAGCAGTGGATTCCTGCCCTAAGCTGAGGATCCCATGAACAGCCAAAAGGACAAACAAATGGGTCCTAGAACAGATCAAGCCAGAGATATCCCTAGAAGCCAAGATGACAAGACTTAGACGGTCGTACTTTGGACACATCATGAGAAGGCATGAATTGTTGGAAAATACAATAATGTTAGAGGGAATAATGTGAAGGGAAGTAGAAAGAGAGGAAGGCCACATGCTAGATGGATGGACTTTATTAAAGAGACTATGAATATGAGTTTGCAGGAGCTGGGCAGAGCAGGAGAGGACGGGGGGGGGGGGGGGGGGCTGCCGATGTCTCATCCATAGGGTCGCCATGAGTCGAGACCAACGAAACAACAAGCAGTGGATCTCATTTGTGCAGCAAGAAGCAGAGCCTGAAAAAGATGTATTGGAACTATAGCCTTCCACCAGCCATCTTTGGCAGTGAGGATGGTAGTTCACAAGGCTTCTAAAGTCAAGAGTGCTGCTCCGGTTGGCCCAGCTTGCATCTCCATCCTGCTGCATCTTGCCTTCAGGTTGGAAGAACGAGGAAGAAAATCTTGGGCTGCTTCTGTATGTTTATCTGCCTGTCATTCTGTCAGAACTCTTCATTCTAAATGTTCCTTTGAGCAAAGAGTCCTTTAACAATAAACCTATTTGATGTTCTACCTCCAGGTAAATAAGATGTTATCTACTTATGAGAGCTTCCTTCAAACAAACATTCTCCATTTCTTGTAAGTAGTCCTAACAAATGTGTTGCACAGTATTCTAGGGAAGGTTTGTGTCTCATTCAGTAAATTGAGGGTGGAAATCATATGACTATCTAGATATGTATGCAAAAGGATCTTGTTACAGCACCTTTGAGACCAACTAAAAGAAGGAAGTTGGTAGCATAAACTTTTACAAATTTGATACTTCCTCAGATACATTTGTAGATTTAAGTCTTCAAAAGCTCATGTTGCCAACTTCTTTCTTTCAATTAGGGCCTTTGCAGACTGCCAGAAATAGTGCAAATTGAGTCCACTTTAAGGGTTAGGGTTAGTGCTAGGGAATCATGGGAATTGTTTTTTCCCCCTGAGACATTGAGCCTTCTCTGTCAGAGAGCTCTGGTGCCACAATAAAATACAGTTCCCATGATTCCCTAACCCTAACCCTTAAAGTGGACTCAATTTGCACTCTTTTTAGCAGTCTGCAAAGGCCCTAAGTCTCAAAGGTGATACAACAAGATCCTTTTGCATACTGATTTTCCAGACTAACATGTCTAGATATGGTTGGACTATAACTAACAGCAGCCTTGCTAGCGTAGCTAATGTTGAGGAATGCTGGGAGTTGCAGTTCATCTTGCGGTGTGTGTGTGTGTGTGTTGCATTATTCCCACTGCAATAAGGGAACTGATTTCATTTCTCTTTAATACCATCACATCCTGTCTGTGACCTTAACTGTAAATTGGGCATCATGTTTTCTGTGCATTTTAAGCTGATTTCGTGAATGCTGGCACAACTTGACCAGAGCCTAGGAAAGTTGTTTTCTCTGAATACAGCTTCCAGTGGCAACACTGACTGCGAAGGTTTGGAAATTGTAGTCCCATAAAGGAAATTTTTCATGTTCTGACCTTGACCTGTACATCTTGAACAGTCCCTTCTGAAGCTTTCCTCCACTGCATGCTGCCTGGGCTCCTTCATGTCCTATAATGAGAGTATTCTGCTACTCAGTTCCATGCATCTGGGGAGTGATCTGCTGAAAATCCAAATGACATTGGAGCAGGCAGGGGTAGGTGAGCTGTATGTGGAGTAGCATCACTAGGTGAACACTTGCTTCAGTTCTCTTTCTACACAACTGTTAAACAGGAGACCTGTATCTTGTTTCGCCAAGCAACCCTGGCCATAGTGACAAATAGTAGTGCATGCCCTGGTAACCTCAAGACTGGACTTTTGCAATGTGCTGCGCATTAGGTTGCCTCTATACCAAGTTGGAAACTTCAGTTAGTCCAGAACACAGCACCCAGATTGTTTAGTGGAACATCCAACAGTGATCATATCACACCAATATTAAAATCAAACTGCTAATTAGTTTCTGGGCAAGGTACAAAGTGTTGGTTGTTATCTTTAAAGCCCTATATGGCTTGGTCCAAGTTACCTATGGGATCATGGCCTCCTATTTAATCCACTCTGTCCTCTGGCAGACATTTATTCCAGTCAGCCAGGACTAGGTTGGCAACTTCAAACAAAATTTGCTAAATGGCCAACACTGCTACCCCTGCATATTTTATAGGCTGGCAACTGTCAGCCAGAGAACTTTTTCTTCAGCTACCCTTGGACTGTGGAATGGCCTGCCAGAAGTGATTTGACAGCTGAATATACTGTCCGAGTTTTAAACAGCATTAAAGACCAGTGTCTTCTGGCAGGCTTATCCAGATTCTTAAATTTTGAATTTTAAATAATAACCACTAATTAAATGTGGATTTGGAATTGATGTGTGTTTTAACTGATGTGTTTTTAACAATGTTGTATATGTTAATTGTCATTCCCCACCTCGATCCATAGTGAGTGTATGTAGTGAGTGGATAGGAAATATTATTATTATTGTTGTTGTTATTATTATATTATTATTAAATATCTTAGTTAGATCCCAATTGGATTATCATAATAATGCATTCTATACAGGGCTACCTTTGAAGATTGTTTGGAAACTTCAACTGCCCCATAGAGCCATAGACAGATTGATAGTGGGTGCTGGTTACAGGGGGCACACAACTCCCTTGTTTCAACAGCTCCACTGGTTCCCAGTCTGTTTCTTGGCACTATTCAAGGTGTTGATAATAATAATAATAATAATAATTTGTATACCGCCCTGTGGCGAACCAATCCGGGCGGTTGACAACAATAAAATATGACAAGATTAAAATATAACATTAAACATTATAATCCCTCCCCCCCCTTAAGAAAGTATTAAACAATATAACAAATTAAAAGTACAATATAAGAACATAAAACCATAATTAAAACCACCTAAAAACCCTGATGTCCCTCTGGAGATCCTCAACCATCACTAAAGATGGGGCCACGGGAGGAATGAGGGGATCAGGAAGCCTGGGCCGGGATGGTTAATCTGGAAAGGCCTGCCGGAAGAGATCCGTCTTGACAGCTTTTTTAAAGCTGTCTAATGATGTCAACTGACGGATCTCATCTGGCAGGTCGTTCCAGAGTTTGGGGGCGACAGCAGAGAACGCCCTCTTATGATATATAAAGCCCAGTACAGGTCAAATCCAGGCTATTTGAAGGACCGTATCTTTCCATAGTTCTGGATCTAATGATATAACTGGACTCAAGTCAAGAGGATGCTCAGCGGCTAACACGTGCAATAATTCTTAGTAAAGTGGAAGACAGGTAGGAAAAGAAGGATACTGACTTAGAAATGGATTGACTCAAAGACACCAGAGCTTCAGTTTGCGAGACCTGAGCAGGGCAGTTGATGACCGGGGCTTTTGTAGGCCTCTCATTCATAGGGTTGCTATAAGTCAAAGTCAATTTAGCAGCAAATAACAACAGCAGATCTTCCTGCCCAAGCTTTAAGATCTTCAGGGGAGGCACTACTGTCTATCCCACCACATTCTCAAGCAAGTTTGGTGGGAATGCAGGAAAGAACTTTCTCTGTCGCTGATCTCAGAATTTGCTCCTGCAATTTTTAAAATTTATTTTTGACCCCAAACACCTCCTATGGGGGTATGGGGGGTGTTAGGAAATGTTTTTTGGGCCTCTTTGGGATCCTAGAGGACATTTAGCACCATTTTGAGGGTGTTTTTTTTTTTAAAAAAATGTTTTGACTCCTGGGAATTCCAGGGGTGCTCTCTAAACCCCCCTAGAGATAACTGATACTGGGGGTTGCGTTTTGCCCACTCCTGTTTTAGAGTAACATTTTAGATGGTTTAATTTTTTTTCTTAGTTTCACACTGTTTTAATTTCAACTTTTCTATGGTTATAATTGCAATGTGTTTTTATTGTAATTTTCTGTCTACTCTAAACTGCTTTGAGCCCCAGTCTGGGGAAAAAGGTGAGACATAAATAAAGGGAATAGATGGTGGTGGTCATCTACTGCCCATCTTTAACTTTATAATGAATCCTTACTTGATGTCAGTTCTCAGGAATTGCTCAATTTCTTAATTGCTCTTGCAACGGCGATAGTAATCTCCCTGTCCTGTTCCAACACTCAAGTTTCCTAAGGGTTTTTGCCATAAGCACTCTTGTGTGAGGTACTGCCAATCCTAATTTTTTTTTTTTGGAACGGTGGAGAGAACTCCTAGCCAGTGCTTTGAAAATGTGGGCAGATAGTCACCTAAATGAGCAAGACCTACACAGGTGTTCTGCCCGAAGGGGATCTACCTGTATTAGGTAAAGGGGATGGGCCTTCACCTGCCTGATGTTTCTTACTGAAGGCCACTGCTTCTCCTTGCTTGTATAGAACTAGTACCCTTTGTGTTGGAAACCTTTGGCCTTCTGGAAGTTTTGGACTTCAGCTCCCAGCATCCTCACCCAGCATGGCCAGTGTGGTAAGGGATTAGGGGAGGTGAAGTCCAAAACATACTTGATCAGAGTTTTTAGTCAGATACCCTTACTAGCTTTCAAGTGGATGAGAGTAGAAAGCCCCTGCAGATGTAGGAAGTTGCGAACTTGAGGGACAGGAGCAGAGCTTGACCCAGTTCCTTGTCTGGAGTACAGCTCTCAGACCCTTCTCCCCAAATCCACCTGGGGGCTGTAAGGGAAAAAATATCTGGAAGGTCACAATTACCATCCCTGTGCTAAAAGGTCTGTAGAAGTGGTCAAGGAAATGGTAGCTCTCCTGGGCCAGAGCTACATTAGGAGGTTTATAGAAGTGGCCAAATTAATGTTAATTGTCTTAACTTCTGAATAGGAATGGCTCTGTGATGGTTGAGAGTGAGGTTATATTCCAGACTAAGGTCCCTGTTCCCACACCTTCTGATGTAATCCGTACGATTGTCACAGAGGTAGAGAGACGGGCCATGGACACCTTCTTTGATTGGAGGCTGGATGTGCAGTCCCTTCGTTCAAATGGTGAGTGCTTATCAAGCAAGCTCTGTATCAACTGAATCCCTTCCAGCAACATGGACACCAGGGAGTGTTTAGCATGTTGGCATAGAATCTTAGAGATGGAAAGGATTGAAAGGACCATCTATTCTAGTTCCCTGCCAAGCCAGTGCTGAAAAATGGACCACCCAATTTTTGTTTAAAGGAGTGACCAAAGGAGGAGAGTCTACCACCCTCCAGGAGAGAATATTCTGCCATTGAACAATTGTTACCATCAAGAACATCTGATGGTGGAATCTTTTTTTCTCTTGCAATTTACATGTCTGAAGCCATTGGGTCATGTCCTGGTCTGTGTGGCTGGAAGACAGAAGTATTTAGTAGGGACCTGATTTGGGATTGCTGTTCTGAGATATGGGTTGACATGAGGACAAGGGACCATTTACCCTCTCTGAGTCCTAAGGGGCTATACCTATCAGAATAAGGGCAAATACCTCTGTTTTCATCTACAGTCCCTCTCCAAATAGCAACAGAAAGTGGCATCACCATTTTTGAGAAGGACTGCAGGTTAAAACGAGTATTGGGAATAGTATGGGATTCTGGGGGGCTTGTGGAGATGGGGTGTATTTATGTTTTGAGGCATTTGGGTTTTTTTTTTTGCATAGTTTGGGGGCAAACATTATGCCAAACCTATAAAATTGGGGTTCTGGGAGCCTCAGAGACCAAAAGAATGGGGTAGACGGGCCACATACAGCCCACCTGCCATTCTATGCCCACCTTTGCTCTAGAAACATATAGCTACAATACTTGTGCTGGTACCTTAAATATGGAAGGAAATACTTGCACACAACTTTAAGGCACATCCCCTGAGTGCTGCTTTGTCCCCTTCTTACCAGGATTCACCTTGAACAACTTAGAACCTGAGAAGCTGGACATATCCTTCACCTCTCTGGGACTAGCCTCCAGAGGAGACCTGGATGGCATGATGAACTGGGACCATCTGGAAAGCCTGAGACACAAGGTAACATAAGTACCTTTTGAGCTTGAGTCTGGGAGACTTAGCACCTAGAATGTTGTGTTCTTCTGTTGGTTGAGTCCATTAATCTTGCTTGCTTCATTTACCTGTATAGGTAAATTATATGTTTTTGGTTGTATCAATTCATCCCAAGCCCTTAGGGGTAAATAATACATCTTGTCTGAACTGCTGAGCACTGGCAGCAACTCCAAATGCATTTTTCTGTCTTACCCTTGTGATGATAGTTGTAGGTGCTTTTATTGACTTGCTACCCTATCTTCAGACTGGAACAAACTAAATCCAAAATAAAAAACAGTAAGGAGGAGAGTATAATAGAAATGGCAGCTAGTTTTACATCCAGTCACTTTGTTAAGTGCCTGAAAAAATTATGTGCTATCATTGACATGTAAAGTGGAAAATGCCAGGCAGGTATGTTTAGAGGGAGATGTAAATCTGGAGTGTTACCATGTCGAAGGTTTTCTCTGGTAGCCATCTACCTAAACTCTAGAGGTGGAACATCCTCTTTGAATGAAGCCTTTAATGGACACATTCAAATGGGAGTAGATGGTTCACTAGGTACCTTACCTAAAGCCTTGTTAGACTTTTATTTCCCAATCAGAATATGGGATAATTTGGGTCCTTCATCCTAGTCTAAGAATATAATCCAGGGGTGGATAGTTGTGGTGGATCTCAGGGCCCAACATTTGCTCCTGGGGCCATATGGATTGCCAAACAACAAATAAACCCTACTTCAGATTCTGAAAAATGGTTAATTTTTCAAGCTATCTTTTCCTAGAGGGCCACACTTTGTCCACCTTTGGTTTAATGTAATGATTCCCAAATTTTGGATCTGCATGTGTTTTGGCCTTCAGCTCCCAGAAACTCCAGTCACCTTCATCAACAGTCAGAAATTCTGGGAGCTGAGGTCCAAAACACCTGCAGGTCCAAAGTTTGGGAATTACTGGTCTAATCCCAGGGTGGGATACTTCTTTCAGCCTAAAGACCAAGTTCACACTTAGAAAAAATGGTGAGGGCAATGGATTGGAGGGCAGTGAGTTGTTCTAGTGGCTCACAGGTCAAAAGGCTGAAGCCAAGCACATCAGCCTATTTTAATTTAAACCTCTTAGTATCAGGAAGAAAGCCTTCAAGAGAGTCATTTCTGCTTTTTTAGAATGGGAAAACCTGTATAGAATCTTCAACGACAGAACAAGGGTGTTATGTGGAATGGGATTTAGATATCTTGGGGAATTCCAAGAGGGATGGATCTGTACCCAGTGCTTGAGATTCCCTGAACTTTCCTTGATAAGCTGTGTTAACCATGTTGCATGAAGTTATGGATTCTAGGGAGGGGGATTAGAACTTGTTCATGTATGGCTTGAGCATTCAGCTCTTGTCTCCAAGGTGTCCGGTTGGTGCTTTTACTTAATGTATGTGAGCTGAAGCCTTATAACTAAATAAAACTATGGTTCTTATCCCTGTAGGTGACTCTATTGCTTGGAGCTCGTTATGCTGTGCGGAACATCTCACTTGTTGAAAGTGGGTATGTACGTAAGTTAACTTTCTTCAGATCTGGGTGATGCTAATCTTGGGTCAGTCCACAAGTAGTAGCTAAGTATCAAGCACGGTGGGAGGATCTGTTCTCAGAGAAGTAGACAAGCTTTCACAAGGCCAGTGTGGTTGGACATTTAACAAATCATGAAACTTTCCTTGGCCAACAAGGTTGATGTCTTCTTGTTTGGCAGAAAAATAAAATAGGTAGTAATACTGTAAATTATCAACTGAGGTCCTCCACTTGTTGATGGACTGCAACTCCCAGCATTCCTCATCATTGGTGATGTTGAGTAGGAGTGATGGGAATTGTGGCCCAACAATTTTGAGAGGGTCGTGGTTGCATATTGTGGCATTGCTTGTAGGTAGGGATGAGGGGAATAATCTTAATAAGTCTGTACAGAGAATGAAGAGAGCCAGTGTGGTGTAGTGATCTGAGTATTGGACTACACAACTCTGGAGACCAGGCTATGATTCCCAGCTTGGCCATGAAACCCATTGGGTGACCTTGGGCGAGTCATATGCTTTCAGCCTCAGTGGAAAGCAATGGTAAACTTCCTCTGAACAAATCTTGCCAAGAAAACCCCATGGCAAACCTCCTCGGAAGTTACCATAAGGCAGAAACAACCTGAAGGCACACAACAACATGGAAGATAAAAGTATCATTGTCTGCTTAACAGTGATGACTGTTACTTCCACTGCCAGAGACAGTATGCATCTGGGGAATACAAGAAGGAGGGGTCTGTTGAACTCAAGTCCTACTTTGACATTCTCCATAGACATCTACCCACAAAATGGCCAACTAGAATGCTGGACTAGGTAGGCCTTTGGTTTCATCTCCTGCTTTTCTTATGTTAACGTAATACAGTTTTTATTACACAGAAACATCCAAGGTGGCATAGATATAAATGGAGAAGTCTACATTGATACTGACACTCACGTTGACATTGGCTGGGCTCTAGAAGCACTGACGGCACTTTCGAATTACTCAGTAGACCTCACATCTCTCTCCATCAATGGTCAGTAGGTACTTGTCCAACCGAACTGCTCAACAGCCCATTTAGGGGTGATGGTGGGTAATGAATGGAAGCTTACCAACCTACTCAAGTACAGTGTTCTCTGATTACAGGGTCAAGGCTCAGCCTTCAAGTATTCCCAGTTTCTTTTTTGGTGACCAACAGAATATTCAATGAGAAAATGATGGACCGTTCTTCTGCAGAACATCAGAACCTTGCGAGAGATCTCTCTAATGTGGTATGAATAAGACACAAACATGTTGAGTCAACTGCCAATGCATTGGAAGAACCTCCAGGGACTCTACATAGAGCTTAAAAAGAGGAGGAAAAAGCAGTACTGTGGCTAACACATTTATTTCAGTCCAGTCCTTTTGTGCACAACAGTCTGCTTGAGGTGGTGGTGCTAGCTACTGAGGTGGTAGAAAATGAGAATATTGCCTCTCAAAATAAAAATTCTGCCCCCCCCCCAATTTTTTCCTTTGGTCCTGAAATTTATATCATTGTAGAGATTAACACACTGAAAAACATTCACCTCTAGAACTTTTTGTGGGGTTGCTTTGCTTGTGCCTTTTCTTTGGAAGCCGCAACTGTATTTCTAAATGCTGCACTAAAGTATTCATTTACTGCTTTAGCAGACATTTGGAGATTGAAGCATAACTTTATTGAGGAGCAGATTTTTTTTGGGGGGGGGGGACAGTGTCCTTATTTTGCACCCACCCCATAGTTACATCCCATGTCAATTTCTTCAGGTATACTTGTTTTATACTGAAATACTAAAAATGGCTACCCTGTTCTGTCATTTTTGGTGTCAGAATGGATGGGCTCCATGTTGCCTGCTGCCAGATTTGCAGCACCAAAGCCTTTTGCTGCTGAAATTTGTTTTTCAACCCACTTCACTTTTCCTTCTCCGCTTCCCTCCTTCTTGCCCTGCACTCCTGGAAGCCTCCAAGAAGGGTGGTACACCTTTCTCATCCTAAAAGAATTTAACAAACCTGCAAGGTCTTCTGGCTACTACTGGGACCCTTTCACACTAACTAGTTATAGTGCATTATTCTACTGTAACTACCATGGTTTATTTAATTGAATCTTAGAATTTGTAGTTCACAGATGGGCATTTAGAGATCTCAGCTAGAATGCTCAAACCCAGTGGTCTTCCATTTATTTTGGACTTCAGTTCCTAGGACCTCTTACCATGCTGCCTGCAGCTTCAGGGAGTTGAAGTCCAAAACATCTGGAGGACCAGAGGTTGAGAACCACTGCTCCAGCACCACACCAAACTACAGACCCCAGGATTCCATAGGATGAAGGCATGGCAGTTGAAGTGGAACCATAGTGCTCTAATTGTGATTTCATTGTTTGAGAGTGTTGCTGTTCTTGGATGGATGCCATGATTGAAAATCTGGCTTCTGGATCTCTAGAGCTTGCTCATCAAGTCTTTTATGGCTAGACTAGATTAGCAATGCCTCCTTAAAAGAAGACTGAAGGGACTGTGCAAAAAGTATTAGTGTTGTCATTGTGCTTTCATTAACAGTACATATTCTTCTATGTTTATTTCACTTTGCAATCTTGGAACAAGGACTGACTGGCTTGCTGTAGAGCTTTCTTCTAGGACTGGTAGTGACAGACTGGTACGAAATACCTCTGGCAAAGAAAGGGAGTTGAGTTCTTCCCTGCACTATTTCTGGCAACTCTAAATCAGAAGCAGTGCAGGGATGGGAGTCATGTGGCCTTCCTAAAAAGTTGTTCAACTGCAACTCCCAGTAGTCCTACCATATCCAGTGGTAGCGGACGGGAGGAGGGGTTCAGTTCTGGGATGTGTGTCACTGTCTTCCCATTTCTAGTTCATACGTTCATATGTGCCTTCTGTGAATTTGTCCACACAATCCTTAATCTAGGGATGGGTTTCATGTTTTGTGCCTTCTCAGAATTCCATAGCATTGAGCCATGGCAGTGAACGTGGTATCAAACTGCATTATATAGCCCAAGTTCAGAAATTCAAGATTTAGTTGTTAAAACTCAGCAAACCTTTATGCAGTAACTATAGGTCCATCCCGGAGACATTCATTGTCAGAACTAAACAACAACTGTTAGCAATGCCCATTTAAACCTAATTTCAAATTATTGGTGGGCTAATTGCTTGTTTCTTACAATCTCAAAACAATGTCAGTTATTTCATTTCCCATACCGCCCTCTCCTTGTTTCTTCAGCCAGTTTCTTCCCAGAAGAATGACCTTGGATAGTCTGGAGCCAAGTGTGCCTCCCTTTCCTTGTTATCATATCAGCTGTAAATGCAATAAACCGCCTCCTTCCAATAATTGCTTCATTGCATATCCCATCACAATACTGCAGCATAACAACAGCTTTGCACTAAAGTCATGGCAGGCAAGATGCAGCTCAGGGACCTTGAGGGAGTTCTTCTTCTCTATACATGCCTGCCCAAGAATTGAGATCTATTAGAGGGGTCTTCCTCTGTATTCCACTGGTAGGGGAAATGCATTGTGGAAGGACATGGGAGAGGGCCTTTTCTGCAGTGGCACCTCAATTGTGGAATACACTCCCCTTTGCCGTCCCATTGGCACCAATGGTGGCATCCTTTTGGCATAGGCTGACCTTATTTCCTTGGGACAAAAATGGGATGTTGGGATGGCCAAAATGGGACACGGTTATATAATTTTCCATATTCATGAAAAAGTAAGACGATAACAAAAGTTTTTATTACGTACATGAACATATTGAGCTAACAACTATTTTTCAGTGACGGAACTTGTACAAAAATCTAGGTAGACGTAGGAGGGGACTGTATTTCACCACGATTGTGCCATGAGTATTTCTCCAATGAAGTAATCTCATACAGCGAGTTTTGGTCTTTCAACACCTTATCGTAAAATGTCTTCCACCACTCCATGACACAATTTTTTTTTTGACAATCACAATTTCAAATTGGCATCTTCAAACCATTTTCGACACATAAATGGGCATTTTTCTGGAAAAGGGGACAAAATTGGGATTTATATGAAAATAACGGGTGGGGGAAAGGGTACTGTCATGTTTAAAATGGTATGTATGGTCAACCTATTTTGGCACCATGTCAAAACCTGGCTTTTTTCTCCAGATTGTGCATGTGCTGTGGCTGCCGCTATTCTGAATTGTTTTATTCTGTTTTAAATTGTATAGGTTTTAACTGATAAATGAATTACCTTTTAAAACCATTTTAAAAATTATTGTTACTTATTGTTCAAAATTGGCTTTGTGAGACACTCTCAGAGCCTTGTCTTTTGGGGGTGTTTTTTTTTAAAAAAAATAAATATTTAAATATATAAATAAATAAAGCTCACAAAATGATGCCAGTCCTGGCAGCGTTAGGTTCAACACCATCTGAAGGGCAGCCTGAGTCTTAGGGTACATCTACGCTGTAGAAATAATGCAGTTTTGACACCACTTTCAGTGTTGTGACTCCATCCTAGGGAATCCTGGGATTTGGAGTTTTATAAGGTCTCTGGTGCTTCGCCAAACTAAAAATCCCAGGATTCTGTAGGATGAAGCCATGCCAGTTAAAGAGGTGTCAAATGGCATTATTTCTACAGTGTAGGTGCACCCCTAGTTTGTCTTTAAAATGATAGGAGAGATTTGAACCTGGATAAAGCATTGTGAAAGGCAGGTCTCCTCCTTTTATTCTTCTGGGCTCAAAAATGTGTACAAAACTCCTCCACCCCCCCCTGAAAAACAGGAGTGGGTTTCTGGTCAATTATGGGTTTTTGTTGTTTCTTTTACATTCTTCGCCATTCATCTGATCCCAAGGGGATCACAGGGGAAGAAAACTGGCCCCTGGCTCCACCATAGTTGCCTACCTCTGGTCTAGGCTCTTATAGCTTTTAACTGATGACTTACAGAGCTGTAAACCTCTTTATTTTTTCCTCCCGACTAGCTAATGCATGTACTGGGCAAGTACAAAAACCTCCTGCAAGTGGCAATCCGAGGGATCACGTAAGTAGCAGTTTCACCAAGTACTCTGCTTCTGGGATGGGAAACCTGCAGCCCTCCAAATGTTGAGCTGCTCCACCCATTATCCCCATCACTGGCTAGACTCAATGAGGCCCCATGAGAATTGGAGTCTATAGGTTCTTGAGTCCTGCTAGCAACCTAGTCTACAACATAGCTGACTTAAAAGACATTGAAATGGACCCTGTATGGAGACTTAAGAGCCAGTGTGTGGTAGTGGTTTGAGCATTGGACTATGACTCTGGAGACCAGGGTTAGATTCTCCGCTCGGCCATGAAACCCACTGGGTGACCTTGGGCAAGTCACACTCTATCAGCCTCAGACAAAGGCAATATTGAACCTCCTCTGAACAAATCTTGCCAAGAAAACCCCATGATAATTTTTTAATTACTTAGGGTTGCCATAAGTTGGAAATGACTCGAAGGCACACAACAAATGGAGAGTTATTGCTCAGGAACCTTGTGAGGTGCTCCTAGATAGATAGATAGATAGATAGATAGATAGATAGATACATAGAGAGAGAGAGAGAGAATGAGAATGAGATAGAGAGAGAAAGCTTTATATCAGGAGTTGAAATGGAGTGACAGGGCAGCTGGAGGGCACTGAGTTAAGGACATCTGCATAAGATAGCCTTTCTCCACCTTTTTTGTCCTGGAGGAATCCTTGAAATCATTTTCAGATCTCAGAGAATCCCTGCATAAAAATAATTAAATCTTCTGCTCCAAAACAGTTGATTTTCCCCCCAATCGTGATCTCTCACAGAACTCCTTGTTGACCTCTCATGAAATTGTAGGGTTCCAGGCAACCTTGGTTGAGAAACCTTTGGCATAAGAGTTTATTTGGGGCTGAAAAGAAATGGGAATTACTCTGATTGCTGTTGAAGATGATGGTTGAAGGCAGTGAATACTTGAATGGAAGCATAAATAGCAGGAGGCAGGCTACTTGAGGTCCTTCAGATATTTTTGGATTGCAACTCCCAGAATCCCTCCGTGTTTGATGGGTGGTTTTGGCCTGCAACATAACTAGAGAACCAAACTGTCTCCCTCCCTGCTGGGTTAGTGAAACAGATCAAGGTAGGGGTGTGCAAACTATGGCCCTCTAAATATTGTTGGACTGCAATTCCCACCATCCCTTGCTAGCATAGCCAATGGTGAGGTTTCTGGGAGTTGTAATCTGACAACATTTGGAGGGCCGCACGTTGCCTGTTCCTGAGCTAAGTTAAGGAACCTTTTGCTTAGCTTTTACATTCACTTGGGCAGTTCATCAAGGGCTAAGCAGCTTCACAATGGTTTCCCAAATCTTGCAATCTAGAACAAATTAAGATGATTATTTTCTTTTGACTACAGAGGTGGCTCCTTGATGTGTCATGGAGATGTGATATTCCAGCATCCAGCTCCAACCAGCAAGGATGTTCTCCAGACCCTCGCCCTTGCAGTTGGTCCAAGGGATTACCTGGATTCATCAAGCCTTCAGGTGGACCCGTTCTCCTTTACTGTTGCAGGTATGCCAAAGGATAGTTTTTAACATGACTTCTTGAGAAGGCAAACAAAGCTTGGAAAGTTGCTTTTAAAAAGAAATTAGCTACAGTAACTATCCCCCTTGTCTGTTGACATACTGAGAACATATCTGAAAGTGAGTTTGGCCCTTGAGTTGGAAGAGGTTCTTCATCCTTGCTTGGAGACCAGGGGTGGGCAATTTGCAGAGGCAGTGGTCTTTTTTTACAACAGCTAGTAAACTGGAAGTGAATTTCTGTTTTTTAAGGCTTCTCCTGGGCCTAAATATTTTATTTTATTTTGTTGCCAATCCCTGCTCTATAATAAGACAGGTGAGCAATTTGTGGCCTTTCAAATGTTGTTGCAGATCCCACCATCCCTAACCAGGGATCATGGGACTGGCAATGCAATATCTGGAGGACCACCAGGTGTTCTTTCCTAGGTTAGAAGAAGGGGCTATTCCTTCAGTCAAAGGATATCCTGGACATGTAACATGACTTTTCCTTTTGTATCCTCCCTTAGGTCATGGGTTGGAGCCTCCCTTTGCTAACCTGGGCATTCCAAGCTATGCTGTAGCCATCATTGCTCTGTTTGTCCTTGCATTAATTGCTCTTCCCATCTTGGTATCATTGGTAAGACAGCCTAGCTTCAGTTGTATTAACACACTTTTATAATCATCGTCAGTGACTTTGATCTGGACATGATGCTAGGGTTGGACGCTCATCTCTCAGGGACTATATTAGAGCTTTGGAAAAGCCAATTTTTAGGACTATACACCCAGCATGGTGTAGTGGTTTGAGACTGGATTTAGGACTAGGAGACCAGGATTCAAATCCTCACTCTGCTCTGGGTGACCTTGGGCAACTCACACTCTCTCAGCCTATGAAGAAGGCAGTGGAAACCCGCTTCTGAAGAAATCTTGTCAAGAAAACTTGCATGTTTCCATAAATTGGAAACAACTTCTACCCAACAGCAAAAATATTCCCACTACAGGAGTTATGGTCAGATTTCATTTGATGAATTTATGCCAAACTATGGTCATATTATTATTATTGTTGTTGTTGTTGTTGTTGTTATTATTATTATTATTATTATTATTATTATTATTATTTTGTCAAGCTTGTCTGAATTGAGTAGTTTCTTCTCAAGAGCCAGGGGTAGTGGTTTGAGTTTTGAACAACATACAACCCTGGAGATCAGGGTTTGATTCCCCCAGTTGAGATTTTTTTTAAAAAAAAGCCATGGGGTGACCTTGGGCAACTCACACACTCTCAGACTCAGAGGATGACAGTGGCAAACACCCTCTTTAGAAACTTGCCAAGAAAACGCTATGATAGGTTTGCCTTAGGGTCGCCATAAGTCAAAAATGACTTGGAGGCCACAACAACTAACAAACTTACTTCTTTCACTTATATTAAACATAAAGCATACAATATCTTAAGGTTGTGCCATGTTTTTATTTAAATGAAACCCAAGAATGGTGTTCATCTTAGAAGCAGAATACTCCCTAGAACCTAGCTGTATACCAGTTCCCATCAGTCTGAGCCAACCTGGTCAGTGGCAAAGGATGATGGAATTGTACTTTGTCAACATCTGGAGGGCTACAGTTTCCTAGCCCTGTCTTAGAAGCAGAACTCTGTTGTCCTACGAATGACACAAGTCACTTGTAAAGAGATCTTTTAGCACCTTTGGGACTAACAAAGAAAGAAGCTGGCAACATGAGCTTTTGTAAACTACAGTCTACTTCCTCAGATGCATTGGTCACTTGCGTGCACCTTAATTCTACTTTTGGGATGTGCTGCTTTTTCTTCTTGATGTGAAAACTTGCTAGACTACAGTGTGTGGTGAGGTTTTCTAACTTCTGACCCTTTTTCTTTTTAAAGCCCAAGATGCTCGGCCGGAAAGACAAGCTTATAATTACTAGATCGTGTGATCTTGAAGCAGGTACTGAGATGCTTGAACTGGATAACCAAGCTTTCCACCCCATTGTTGAAGAGGTACATTCGGACTGTCTGAACACAAACGTGTAAGTATACGGTTAAACTCTATAAGAAGGATGAGCGAGTTCTTCCCATTGGATGGAAAAGCCTCTGGGCTTGTGATAGTTTTTAAGTAATACAGACCTGCAATTGGTGGTAATGGGTGGTAGTGATCATGATGGGACTTGTAGTCATCTGCCAAGACTAAATTAGTCTGGTTAAACTGCAAAACTAGTCTAGTGTTCTAAGAACAGAACTGAAGGCTAAGCGCTTGAGTTTTCTTTGTTTATGCAGATCTGAACAGAGTTCATCAAGCTTCCAAACTCAATACAGTTCTCAGTACCAAAGCAAACACTAAGGATATATGAATGAGTTAGGTAAACACGTGTTAAAAATACCAGAAACTGTTGACTGGAGTTGAAGGTGCGGAGAGGAAACAAGACCTACTTCTTCTTGCCACCTCTATGAGACTGATATACTGATTCCTGGCCCCATACTGACCACACAAAGCGTTATGCTAGATGACCAAGAGAAGGTGATGCTTTAGCAACTCAGCCCCAAGTTGGATTGCACTGCTCAACCATTATTCTTTGTAATACTGCAGGGATAGCGAAAGTGCAACATTGGGTCCACAAAAGTTCCTTTTGCTGCCCTCAGCTCCCAGAGTTGCTGAATTTTCCCCCAGAAAGCCTCTTGGAAAAGCAATTCACCTTTGAAATAGGCTGCAGATCCTCCTGCTACTCTTGAAATGTCAGATATAGTGGGACCTTCAGTATCTGCTGAAATTTGATACCAGGACCCTTGATGGATATCAAAATCCATGGATGCTCAGGTCCCATTAAATACAGTGAGGTAATAAAACAGTGTCCCATATATAAAATGGCAAAATCAAGGTTTGCTTTTTTGGAATTCATTTTTTTAAAAAGTGTTTTCAAATGGTGGATGGTTGAATCCATGGATGAAGAGTCTATGGATACAAAGGGATGACCATAATGGCAATTTTAGAGCCGTTTCACACTGTGCAATTATAGCACTATGATTCTGCTTTAACTGCTATGGTTGCATCCTGTGGAATTCTGTAGTTTATAGTTGGTGCGGCTCTAGAGCTCTCAGGCTGAGCATTCCAAATAGCTCTCTCTAAACTGCAAATCCCAGGTTTCCATCAGATGAAACCATGGCACCAATAATGCTATAAATAATCTAGTGTGAAAAGGGTCTTAGAAATCAGACATGGGCCTCTGGCTACTTGTTTTAGGCTCTTGTATCTTCAGCATTTTTGGTAGTCTAGTGGCCCCTGGAGGGTCCCAGATGCAGAAAATTGGCCCCAGATGCATACAGTTGCCTGATTCATTCTAGCATTATGCCATATTTCCCACTGGGCAGCACACCTCCCCTCCATCTCTTCCACTTAATCTGTGGGGGATGCCTTGTTTCTAAAGACTTTCTGAGCTGGTCATAATCTCTTTGCCTTTAACCCACAGGATGATGACAGACACCTGCACGTTCGGACAACAACAGTTGGTTAGATCAACAAAGGCTTTCAGTCACGATGGGATGATGCCTCATTCCATCTGAGTTTGGTCCCTCACCTGCAGATAGGACCAGAAAGGAGTGCATGCCTGAACCTTTTGAGTTGCTGAGGATGCAGGAAAGAGTTTGGTGGTGATTTCTGAACATGGAAGGGCCACCAGTCTCACAGCAAACTCGGATGATGTTTTGCAATGCTTATCTGCATCCTGAATTAAGTGGAAAGAGGAAGGAATACCTTGATTTTACAGCAGTGGTAGACAGCATCCCTTGTAAATGCCACAGTCAATAAACTGGGCATCTTACTAAATTAGGACGTGATTTTTTGTTGTTGCATGGAATGGCAGACTGGAATAAGAATACAAAGAGGCAGGTGGGTTCTATTCTGTCAATAGCTTTAGGGGAGAGCAGCTTGGCTGTAAATCTTGAGCCTGGCAGCTGAGATTCATACCTTCCTACTGTGTTTATGCTGAAGAAGTCTTCATCACCCAGACCTTTTCACCAAAAGTATAGTGGTCTATTTTTATTACAAGGTTGGATCTTTTAAATATGTCTTTCAAACATTTCTTACAATGTTGTCTAGAATATAGAATGACTGGATTTTGCTGGGATTTAAAAGCATAAGGTTGGCGAGGGAGGAGGGAAGACCTACCTTCAGTTGGGGTTCCATTTGGTTGTTGGGAGAGGAGTACATTATAAGAGTGTGGAAGTAGCCTTGGGTGTAAATATCAATATCAGCATTTTAGGGGACAACCTATGAAGCCATGGTCTTCTAAGAGCTTGACAAACCTGTTCAGATGCATGACATTTCACACTGCAATTGCAACTGCAGTTGCAATTTCACACTGTAGTGTACATCATTGTGTCCTGCCATTGTTGGGTTGTATCTTGATGGTGTTTTCTGTCCAGGGAGAGCTTGTAAGAGGCATATTGGCTATATTGGGTTGTGAAGCCAGTAAAGACCTTCTTGTGAGAGCAATGGTTCCAAAGATGACATGATTGCCCTTGAAGTTGTCAAGTAGCAACTTGGGATATTTGGATATTAAGTGAAAATATATTAAGGAAAACAGCAAGCCTGAATGATTAGGAATCAAATTAACACTCAAGTGGGATTTTTGTTCCGGGGGTGGGAATGACAGGTCCTACCCATCACCAACATAGCCAGTGGCAAGGGATGGTGGGAATTGGAGTTCCAAAGGATAATTGTGTCCCATCCCATGTCATCTTGAGGGAGTTTTCTATCTAGTGGGAGCCTGTAAGAGATATTTGGCTATGGTTGAAGCCCATAATGACCTTCTTGTAAGAGTGATGTCTCCAAAGATGATATGGTTGCCCTTGGGTCCATGAGTAGGAATGGAGAGCATACAACCACTAGCTTTAATGCACTCATTCTAGCTCAGATTCCTTATTCTATTTCTTTTTCCTAAAGGATTAAAGCAAAGTGGGTAAGGTGAGGTCCTCCACGTGTTGTTGAACTGCAGCTCTTCTAGCATTATTCACTGATAACTATGTCTGATGGGAGCTGCAGTCCAACAACAAATGGAGGGCCACCACTAGTTTAAATGTTTGCCTGCAGAGAGACACCACATTCTGCTCCATTTTAAAGCAATATTTTCCATTGTTTCACAAAAGCTTTGTCACAAATTGAGGGTTTTCTTTGATACATTGCTCCACCCTGCCACCCCCACCCCAGTCAATTGGCCTTATCATCTGTCTGGCTCTTCCTTTTTCATTTCTTCTTTATAGCAAACAAGCTGAATCTGTCTGCACATAGTATGCTCTTTTCTTTCACGCTTGTTGCCATTATTTCCAAATCACTTGTTGTATTAAAATGTAGTTCTGAATAAATTCTGATGAATACTTTTCTTGGAGGCTATTTCATTTTGAGAAGTCCATGTACTGGCAAGGGAAGTGAGAATAATGTTGGACCTAATCATTATCCCATATCCTCCTCCTCCTCTTTTCCTTCCTCCTAGTATTATTGTTACAGTGATCCCTTGGTTTGGTTCCATGACCCCCCCATAGATACCAAAGTCTGTGGATGCTCATAAATACAATGGCATAGTAATATGGTGTCCCTTATATAAAATGGCAAAAACAAGGTTTTCATTTAGAATTTGTATTATTCTTGAGTATCTTCAAGCTGTGGATGTTTTGAGTCCATTTATAAAAAATATGTGGATACAGAGGACCAATGGTATATTGCACTTTGAAACCATCCACTAACCAAAGTTCTGAGCAGCATTCCATCTAAATAAAACAATTGTGAACTGGAACTGAACTGCAACATTAAAGAAGCACAATAAAAAAAAACAGGATAAAGCCAGGTGCCCAATGTGGCATAGTGGTTGTGAGTGCTGGCCTACGACTCTAGAGACCAGGGTACGATTGCCAGCTTGGCCATGAAACCCATTGGGTCACCTTAGGCAAGTCACATGCACTCAGCCACAGGGGACGGCAATGGCAAACCTCCTTTGAACAATTCTTGCCAAGAAAACCCCATATTAGGGTCTCCATAAGCTGGAAAGAACTTGACAACACACGCATGCCAAAATAAACCACATCCTGGAGGACATGTAGGAGGATACATGCCCTAAGATGTTGAAGCACAAAACAATAAATAAAGTGCCTGGGAAGATTAAAATGGTCTTCAGTGGCAGGGTAGAGATGCGGGTGTCACCACTGAACAGGCCCTCTGTTACTCTGTTATCATCATGTGTAGTCTGCATTGTATGCTGAAAAGTCCCCAAGTTTAGTCTTTTTTCACATGGAGAACTGCTGTGTTCTGTTTACCAGTGGTGGCTGGTGGCTTCCATGTCAATAGGGTGGTAAATCCACTCCAGGATTTAAACCAGAGTTCAGGGGAGCTATCCAAGGTGCTGTGCCCTACCTGCCAAAACTGAATAGATTGGCACTACTACTTCCCCTGCTCAGGGTCCTTTTTTCCTATTAACAGAGTTTGGTTCAGGAAGATTGGCTAAGGCTTTTTCCTAACTGGAGACCTCCAGATGTTTTGTGTGTGAACGGAGCACTCTTAGTTATTAGCAATGCTAGCTGGGGCTGATGAAAGTTGAAAACACAAAACATCTGGAAATTGCCCGCTCTTCTCCATTGCTGATTGATGTTGCTGCTTATGTGGTTTCTAACTTTACCTGTATTGTCATTATCATTGTTTATATTTGTACACCATCATAAATTTACATGGCCCTTTACAGAAACAAATCAATTCAAAATATTAAATTCTGCCAGAGGCGTACAATCTAAGGAATCTATACTGTATCTATACTATACTGTGTACTCTGGTCAACCACAACATTGTTCTAGGTGGAAAGGGGAGACCTAGCCTGACACAGCAGATACACAATAATTGCCAAGGTGCCAGATCTAGTCTGATCTTGAAAGCTAAGCAGGCTCAGCTCTGGTTAGTACTTGGATGGGAGATTACCAATTTATACCAGCTGCTGTCGACTATATTTCAGAGGAAGGAACTGGAAAAATCACCTTTGAAAAACCTATGAAATCCATGGTGCTGCCATAAGTTGACCAGTGACTTGTTGGCACAAATACATATGTGCTAACAAAAGGCTTTCAGAGCACTCTGCATTGAAGAAGGATCTGTCACACACTACTATTCACTTGTTTATCTGCTTATTTTGACTTCTATGAGAAACCCATCTCCCACCTTGGTTCTTTAACAACCTTTTATGGCCCTCATTGAAACTGAACTTTTTACCCCATCACAATACCATTCCTTTGACTGCATTTGTATTATGATTTATGCGCACCTCCAGCCCATTTGTTGGTACATAAGTGTCCACAGAGGCTTTAAGGGCCAGCATGGAGCAGTAGTTTAAATGTTGGATTAGGATTCTGGTGGACCAGGGTTTGAATCCCTGCTCAGTCATGGAAACCCACTCAGTGACCTTGGGCAAGACCCACTCTCTCAGCCTCAGGGGAAGACAAGGGCAAACCCTCTCTGAACAAATTCTGCTAAGAAAACTCTGTGATAGGTTTGCCCTAGGGCCACCATAAGCTGGAAATGACTTGAAGGCACACATCAATGGTTCTTTGACTTTAAGATTTCATCAAGATCACTAAGTAAGCCATTATTTTTAAGCCCTGGTGAAAAGTTAAGATGGTGGTCAAGTGCCTGTACTTCAGATGAGAATTTGCAGTTCAAAATTTCTCACTACATCATAGCCAAGCACAGAACCTGGGTGACAATTCCTGGAATTCCCCCAGCAAAAAGTAACTTTCCTGAACTCTGGTCAGGAACACTGCCTTTTACAGGGTTCCCTGGTGTGTAGAAGGAGTGTGCAAGCCAATCTTCCATAACCTGATGTCCTTTCAAGCCACTAACTCTGCTGGATGGGTGTGATGGGAGTTGTAGTGAATCTCATCTGGAGGGTGCCACATTGGGGAAGGCTAGGATTTGGGCATGATGGGCATTTTTATGCATCTGGAAGACACCAGATTGGGAAAGGCTGGCTGGGAGATTCCAGGATCGTATAGTCCCTCAAAGTACCTTCCCAGCATCAGTTCTGGGCAGATCTTCAGAGGAAATAAAGGAGTTTCTAGAAGTAGAGATGGTGCAGGTGCTTTCCTGATGCTAAGAGGTTCAAAGTATTTTCAGGATCAGTTCCCAGGGATATAACTGACCTTATCTCCAGCTGAGTCTCATTGCAGAAGGTCAGAGTCACCCCATATTGTAACACAAGGCAGCTGTGAAGGGTATTTGCAGTATATAAAGCTTCCTGGACCCTCTGTTTGGCTTCTTTGGGTCATTTAACTCAGATACTAGCATGGGGTTTTCTCAAGGTTTTCAGGGCATCTTTTTGTTTTTTACGTTCAGCCTGGTTGATCCATACAATCCCTGGGATTTTTCAAGGAATGGTTTGTCTTGGGGATCTTTTGCTAGAGATGTCCCACCAGAGGAGCAGGTTTATGGCTCTTCTTTGGCTTGGTCTTCCCCCTGGGCTTGGGTGGATGTCTCTCAGCCAAGGGCTTTATCCAGTTTGCAACCAGTGACTGTACAATGTGGAGAAGCTCAGGTGGCAGTGACTGTCAAAAGGGACCTTTTTGGCACAGGGAGGCTTATCCAGGCTGCTGACTTGGCCCTGGGTTCCCTGGGCTGCCAACCCACCTCCTTTGATGCTGCAGAAGATGCTGTGATCTTTGAGGTTGGACTCCATGAGTGTGGCAGCACCTTGCAGGTAAGTTCACCTTAGGAGTTGCATTTATTATTGGGTTTTGTTTTTCCTTTTCATACTGTTTTGTTCAGAAGTGTAATGTAATTATATATATATATATCCACAGGTTGAGCTTCCCTTACCTGGACTTCTGAAATCTGTAATACTCCAAAAAGCCAAACTTGTTTCATGGGTGGCTGAGCTAGTGACACCTTTGCTTTCTGATGGCTCATTGTACATGAACATTGTACATGAACATGGACATTCAAACCACTGCACCATGCTGGCTCTCACTTTGTTGTTGTATGCCTTCAAGCCATTTTTGACTTATGGTGACCCGAAGGAGAACCTATCATGGGGTTTTCTTGGCAAGTTCCTTCAGAGGAAGCTTGCCATTATCATCATTTGAGGCTGAGAGAGTGTGATTTGCCCAAGGTCACCCAGTGGGTTTATATGTTTGAGCTGGGGTTTGAACCCTGGTTTCCAGAGTCCTAGTCCAAAACTCAAACCACTACACCACACTGGCTCCCATGGCTCTCACTAATATAATATACTGATATAGATACTTCCCCAGACAATGAAGAATATCTACAGCAGAGGTTGGGAAACATTTTATCCCACCGGGTATTTTTTTAGACTACAAGTTTCCACAGTTTCTCACCATTGATCATCTTATATGGGGCTGATGGGAGTTAGAGTTGTGCAACACCTGGCAGGCTGCAGCTCCTTCACTGCGGATATAACTAGTGATGGAGAAGGAAAGCATATTGGGAGAAGTAGACTCCCCCATCAAGTATATTGGCTGGGGACAACAGGACTTGTAGCTCAATGTATCTGGAGTGGGTCAGGTGTAGGGAAGGAAGCCTACTTTAAAGTCATCTTTTTGCACCATTTTTCTCTCTCTAGATGACTCCAGACTCCCTGGTCTACAGCATAACCCTCTACTACCGCCCAAATCTTGGAAGCAACCCTATTATTGTCAGGACCAGTTCAGCTGAAGTTCCAATTGAGTGTCACTATCCAAGGTGAGGGATCTTCCTCTTAAGGTTGGAAAAACCCTGTTTTTTTTTAAATACATCCAAAAATGTTTATTCTCCCCATTTAAATTGGTTTATTTGGTTGTTTAAGCCAGGTTTTTAAATTAGTTTTACTGAAAAAAATGAATCCTGCTTATTAATACCATGAAGCATTAATTTATGTATTAGGAAGCTTGATCTTAAGGCTTTCTACCATTAACAATCCAAAGTTATGAAGCTTTGATATTGAATCATAGAGCTGGAAGAGACCTGAAGGGCCATCAAGTGCAACATCCTGCCATGCAGCAATATGATTTACCTTTTTCAATAAAATACCATTTTTTTGCTGCTTACATCTGAATATATGTAGCCCATACATAATAAAACATGCAAAGTACTCTCAGAGTTGTTTTGATTGAACTTTATGCCAATTGAAGGATTTTGTTTCTGAATGGCATTTCTTAGACTATAAAATAAAGTGATTAAAAAGAAGCAGCCAACATTGGATACTGGCCTAACAATGGACGACTGCCAAGAAACTGTTAAAAGTTAAAATGTTTAAATTCAAACAGTCATTGTTGTTCTAGCAAGAGGGTTGGGGAAAAAGTATTAATAGCCAGGCTTTCTATATATATATGTATATATGAGTAATCAATCCAAAAAACAAGGAGTGGTTTTTGTAGAACTTTATTTGATTTAAACAGTGATTTAAATCAACCTGGATTAATCTGTGCTAGAATTCAAAGATATAGCCATGTTAGTCTGTAAATTCAGTATGTCGAGAGATCTTGTAGCACCTTTGAGACTAACTGAAAGAAAGAAATTGGTAGCATGAGCGTTTGTAGACTTCAGTCCACTTCCTCAGGTGGAGTGGAAACTAGGGATTTTGAATTTGAATTGACATTCTCACATACCAATGGCATATGTATGTCTGTCCTTGGTTTCCAACTCCACTAAATGCATCTGAGGAAGTAGACTGAAGGCTGCGAAAGCTCATACTGCCTACTTATTTATTTCAGTCTCAAAGGTGCTATAGGATCTCTCGACATACTGGCTTAAACTGTGTTTAAATCAACCTGGCTTAAACCACTCAATCCAAGGCCTTTGATTTTTTTGGAAACACTTTAGCTATGGATTCCTGCAGAGACAGGAAGATGGATTGGAAGACCAATTGGGATTCCTTCCAGCTCTGATTCTATAGAACTGCTTCTCTAAGAATGTAGTTGAGCAGCTGAGTTGACTTTTTTCTTTCTTTTTCTCTTCAGGAAAGATAACGTGAGCAGCAAAGCCATCAGACCCACATGGCTTCCCTTCAGCTCTACCATTTCTGCAGAACAGAGATTGGCCTTCTCCTTGCACCTCATGAATGGTAGGTGACAGTGTGAGGAGACAGAAGAGAACTGCAGAAATGACAATTGGAGGGTATATCCTTCAATTCCAGGGTCCTTGCCTGGCCCATGAGATAGGACGTTATCACACGGGGAGTCGCGGGGAGAAAGTGGAAATAAACCAGACGAGCAGAAGTCTTTAATTTACAGGATTTGTCCCGTTCCACCTCGTCTGATAACTAAATTTGAATTTAAAAGGGGGTTAATTCGAACGAAAACCTGATCTTCTCAAATCCTCAAAAATCCCGAAAATGAAAAGATCAGGTTTTCGTTCGAATTAACCACCTTTTAAATTCGAATTTAGTTATCAGACGAGGTGGAGCGGGACAAATCCCGTAAATTAATGACTTCCGCTCGTGCCCGTTTATTTCCACTTTCTCCCCACGATGCCCCGTGTGATAACGTCCGTAGTGGGTGGCATTTAGAATCATAGAATCATAGAATCATAGAGTTGGAAGAGACCACAAGGGCCATCCAGTCCAACCCCCTGCCATGCAGGGCTTGGAAGAAATTGGTTGGAAACTGCATGTTTTCAATGGCCAGGGCCAAACCTAGTGGTAATTGTGGCCATCCCCTTCCCTCCTTAGTGGAAGGCCCTGGCAAGGAGAGACTGCTCTTGACAATGTTCATATCAAACTGCAGCTCCCAGACCCCATAATCATTGGCCATGCTTATAGAAGCTTCTGGGAGTTGGAGTACAAAAGAACTGGAGACCAGGTTTGAGTACCTTGGCATCAGTTGATTTCCTCCCAGTCCTGCAGTCTGTCTGGAGATGTCTCATGCATCAACACATCTCCTGTGACAGTAGCAAAAACTACCTGTTATTCCTTCTCCATAGAATGGTTGGGTGGGGGAACCTCTTGCTCTGTTCTGGGAATTATAGTCTAAACCAATTTCCTCGAAGTCTGAGAAACCATAGACTAGTGCAGGGTTGTGGACTATCATCCCCAGCCTCCCCTACCCAGGCAATGAGTGGGAAATGGATTTCATCAACATCTGGAGGGTCAAAGATGTTTCCACCCTTGACTGACTGGAACTTTCTTGTAATGGTGGACATTGCCCATCAACACTGATTAAAACTTGTCTTCTAGGAGACTGGAGTGTTAAGAGAACCTCAAACAGGTACCAGCTGGGGGAAACCATGCATATCCAGGCGGATGTGAATACTGACAACCATGTGGCCTTAAGGCTCTTTGTTGACCACTGTGTGGCCACCCTGAGCCCAGACACAGCGTCTTCTCCCAGATATGCTGTTGTTGACTACCATGGGTAAGAAGAACTTGTGTCTCTGTGGTATCTTTTGGGCTAGTTCACCTTGCTTGGCTTTATACTTACTGTACAATGTTGCTAACTCAATGTTGCATCTAGATGTTTGGTTGATGGGCAATCAGATGACTCCAGCTCTGCCTTTGTGTCTCCAAGACCCAGACAAGATACTCTCCAGTTCACAATTGATGTCTTCAGGTTTGCAGGAGACATCAGAGATGTGGTGAGTATCTAGAACAAGCACAAAGAACCTGGAGCTCTTCAGTTGTTTTTAACCCAACATCTGGAAGCCTAAGATTATCCAACACTTGTCTCACACACATTTATTGGGGTCTTCAGAAATGAATTAATTCTCTGTTCAGCAGAATGCTGCTCTAGATAGCTGAGAAGATGCTGAGCTTGTTGTTCAGAAATGATCTATAATACACACACCATCTGCACGCTGTATTCCTTTTTAACATTGCTGGCTGGAAGAATGGCCTTAGTGTTACTGGGAAAGTGACTGTCTGCATGTCACAATAAGCCATGGTGATTTATGTTATGGTGGCTTGTTACTTTAGCCGTGAATTGCCCTGCAGATAACTAGAATCTGCTCCCATCGCTAGCAAAACTTTACTTCAAGATCCAGATCTGCCCCCACTTTCCAGAGGTGCCTCATTGTCATCCTCTGTCGTGTCCTTCCAGATCTACATTACCTGCCACTTGAAAGTCACAGCAGCTGATCAACCCCTGGATCCTCTAAACAAGGCTTGCTCTTTTAATAAAGCCAGTAACAGGTAAGAAGGGCAAGTGAGAGCCATGGAGAGGAGGGTGGAAAGGAAAACAAAGAGCAAGTTAATGCAGGAGTGATCTCATTGTCTTTCCCTACCCTGGTTTGCTGCAGTTGGCTCCCAGTTGAAGGTACTGGAGATGTTTGCAGATGTTGCGAGACTAAGAACTGTGGGTTACTTGGAGGCCAATCTGGAAGCCGCAATGCGTGGTGGAGAGGCTCAGGAGGACGATTCCAGAGAGATGCTGCATCTATACACAGTAATAATAATAATGATACTAATAATAATGATACTACTACTAATAATAATAATTATTTATACCCCACCCCTCTGTTAAAAACGATGGGGCGGCTTACCACAGTTAAAAATTACATCAAAAATTAGAGACTAAAAGCCCCCAAACCCCACCCTCCCCCTTTAAAAAAATATTTAACTGCATATGTTAAAAATCAACATAAGTAAATTCTGATCCCATCTCTTAAATTGGAGGGAGTGTATTAATACCAGATGAGCTCAACCCAGATGGAAATTGTTCTGAACTTGTTTCCTAAACAGATGATCCTTCAGTGGAGGAAATGGAGGCTGATGTTCTGTTAGGACCTGTCATCTTGGATGATCCAAAGACTTTAATGCCTCGTTCTGAACTCCAAGAAAGAATGGGACTAATGACAAAAGGTAAGACTAAATTGGTGGGAGGCCACCTATGTTCAGTTCAGAAAGGCATGGCAATGTAGGAGCCTGCCTTATACCAACTTGCCTTGGTCCATCTAGCCCAGGAACGGGAATCTTGTGGTTCTCCAGACATTTGCTCCTCTGCAGCTCCCAGCACCTCTAGTTAGCATGGCCAATGGTGGGGGCTGCTGGGAATAGCAACTGGAGGGCTGCATAATTCCCACCCAATCTAGTCTGATATTATCAAATTCTGACTGGAAGTGGCTCATCAAAGTGGTTTCTCAGGACTGATTTTCCTAGTTTACCCAATATTGAGCTTTAGATCTTTGCAAATGTTCTGTTGTTCAAGGTGTGGCATCTCAAGGTAGGACTAGGAAAGATCATTGCCAAAGACCCTGGAGTGAGATTACCAGTTGAAGCAGCTACTGCTAAGCTAGGTAGAATCTGGCTGTGTTGGTACCCACCTGTTGGATCTCCAGATAGTTTGACATTCAGTTCCACGGATATTACATTCTCCTTCTCTTGCTCCTTCACTTCATTAGTTGTTGTTGTATGCTTTCAAGTCATTTCTTATTTAGGGAGATCCTGTCAAGAGTTTTCTGAGGCTGAGAGTGTGTGACTTGCCCAAGGTCATCCAGTGGGTTTCCATGGCCAAGCAGAAAACCACTACTCCACACTGGCTCAACTTTGTTAATATCCTGCCTTTTCCCCAAGACTGGGATTCAAGGCAGATTAAAAGATTACAGTTAAAAACATACAAAAAGTCAACATGAACACCAAATTAAATTGTATGTAGAGAGGTTTTGTAGCACCTTTGAGACTAACTGAAATAAATAAATTGGCAGCATGAGCTTTTGTAGACTCCAGTCTATTTCCTCAGATGCAGAATTCAAATGTATAGCTGTGTTAGTTTGTTGAATCAGTATGCAAGAGAGATCTTGTAGCACCTTTGAGACTAACAACAAAGTTGGTAGCATGAGCTTTGGTAGACTGAAGTCTACTTCCTCAGATGCATTTAGTGGAGTAGACTGAAGTCTACAAAAGCTCATGCTGCCAACTTTTTCCAGTGGGTCCTGCCAGATCCATACAATCTAAACTGTGTGCATGCACATTCAGAGTGGAGGAAGAAATAAGACAAAACTATACAGTACAGTTATAAAACAAATTATCCAGGTAAAATTCAACCCCCCCCCCCAAAAACAATACAATATACAACTAGCCAATAAATGTAACCAAATACACAGGATTATAAAACAATATTAAACTTCCAAATACTTTAGGGGGTGAAGTATTTAATTCA
Organism: Phrynosoma blainvillii; assembly: GCA_026167975.1. Classification (NCBI taxonomy): domain Eukaryota; kingdom Metazoa; phylum Chordata; class Lepidosauria; order Squamata; family Phrynosomatidae; genus Phrynosoma; species Phrynosoma blainvillii. Next base: position 22,890,483 of record JANUYF010000010.1, on the reverse strand, counting down.
GATTTTAAAATAGCCTATGATGAGAGACAAGAAGTGATGCAGTTGGGTAACCTTAGATTTTGGATTTGAAGGACTTGATGTGGCTTGTTCTCTAGAGAATGGCAATGTATTAGTTAAAATATGCTAAGCAAGGCCTCTTATGTAGCAGAAATAATGGGACTGGAGACCTTGGAGTAAGGAAAATTAGTTGCTTTATTGAAAAAGTAATGCCAGTGGGCCCAGAAGGAAATAACTTTCCAAAGCTGCCAAGCCCTGAACTAAGCTACTCAGGATCTTTTATAGTGTAACACGTATACAAAGAGCAGTCTCCCTCCTATCTCTCTGGTTAACTAGTTTTGGAATATTCAGCACTTCTCGCTTGAGCAAAGATTATTTCATAGAATCATAGAGTTGGAAGAAACCACAAGGGTCATCCAGTCCAACCCCCTGCCATGCAGGAACTCAATATCAGAGCAGAACAGGAGATGTATATAGAACAGAAGAAATGTTTACAGAACAGGAAGTATTATCAGAGTGAACATTGTGCCTAGTGTGGAACATTACATGAACCTGGCTGAAAAGAGAGGCAGATTTTTTTTTTAAAAGGTTCATATAGCTAGCTAGTCGGACCCCAAATAATAATCATAGAAGTTCATTATAAAACTCAATATGCACACGCAAGCATTTGGCTACTTCACTGCCTTGGACCCTGGACTTCTTATCCAAATTCTTGCCCTGATGATGCCAGTGAGTTCTCAATTCTTTGAATGATGTGTGAAATGATGCTCATGAAGCAGCCCCAGTGCCTGGCTTCCAGTGATGGAGACAAAGTTCTGACTATCTCTTACAATTGTTATCTTCAGGTGTCCATGCAAAGTTTCTGTTTACAATGATGGGCCTGACTGTAGCAACTACCCTTCTAGCGTTGGCTTCAGTAACTCTGGTGTTTCTCCTTGCCTGCAAGAAAAGCCGGACTCGAGTCAACCGTGAGCTGTCTTGACCAATTTTGAACTGCACAGCAATAAAATAAAGTGGGTGGACTTACAAAAAATGTGGTACCTTTTGTAATGGGTGAGGGAAGTATACAAAGAAAGGCTTTCCCATACACCAGGGGTAGGCAACCTTTCCCCTTTAAGGGCCAAAGGACTTCAGCACCCAGAATCCCAGGAGCTATTGGCCAACATGGCTGAGGCTTCTGGGAGCTGAAGTCCTTTGGCCCTTAAAGGGGAAAGGTTGCCTACCCCTGCCATACACTAAAATTAACATAATCACCAATGCTTGGAAATGTTAGCTTTTAAGACTGCAACTCCCAGAATCCCCCCCCGGGTCATTTTTGAAGTTGGTGTAAAAATGTGATTCCTTCCCCCTCCTCCAAAACACCTTGGATAATGTGTCCTTGATAGTTGATCACATATTCTAGGATTCCATTGCGTGGAACCATGATAGTTAAAAGTGAAATCAAAGTGTTAGCATTGTGTAGTAGTGATTGTTGCTGCTGTGTGCCTTCAAGTCATTTCTGACTTATGGCTACCTGAAAGTGAATGTATCATGGGTTTTCTTGGCAAGCACCTTCAGCTGAGAGAATGTGACTTGCCCAAGGTCACCAAGTGGTTTTCTATGCCTTCGTGGGGATTCAAACCATGGTTTCCACAGTCCAATGCTCAAAACATTATGCCATGCTGGTACATCCTGGAAAAGTCCATCCACATTTCATTGTTTTCTTTTCTCACTGACCACTTTGTTTTGTAAAAGAATTTAATTTCTGAGCATAACTTGTCTTCTACTGCCACTTAGTGGTGATGGTGCAAAGCATCTTAAAAACATATTTATATACAGCAAAGCTGCTGCAATGCAGCCTGCTGTGGATGCAGGATTTCCCATCCTGTCTTGATTATTTTGTATCTGATGGTATATTGTAATTTTCACAGATTGAAATATTTCTCAGCTACAGCAGACCTACTGAATTGAATGAGAATTTGGTTCTTCCCAGTAGGCTCAGGCAAAAGCAAACTGCTGCTATGTGAAACTGCTCCCAGTTGCAGCAAAATGGCCAACAGCATCCTCTGGCAGCACAGAGGGCACTCTTTTTCCATTTGGCGTCAACTCCATGAATGTTCAGAGTAGGAACTACAGAATATGAGTACAGGTGATGGGACCAGTGGAGTACTGTGGGTGGCTGATATGACCTCCACATCTGGCAAACATCTGGCATTATATGTGCCCACTCCTGTGATAGAGAAAGCAGGAGCAGAAGGTCACAGCTTTTTGCCATAAATTTGCCCCAGCATGGTTTGCTGCACTCTTACAGAACAGACCTCTGGCCAGAAATTTTGTGGTAAGGCAGTCGGGAATTATTGCTGAATCGACAAACGTAAATACAGGAAAGTTATTAGGGCCACAGTGGTCTCTGAGGGTAGAACTTAAAACTTTACATTACCAATCTTACTAGTAGCTACCATTATAGATGCATTTTTTTTAAAAAAAATCTCTTTGCTTTCTTTGTGTTGAAAAGCAAACTGGAACACTTGAGTTTTAGGCTTTCTTTAAAAGGAAAGGCAAAAACGCATCAAAATATCACCAGCTCCTGGCCTGTGGTATAAAGCCAAGAAGAGACATTGCATACATCCTGTAACTCTGAAAATAACTACAAGCAGTTAGAGATGGAAAAGTAAATAAAGGAGTAAGTTACAGTTACAAGAAATGCGTATCCCACCTTCACTTACAAATTTAAATGCAATGCAGTAATTGAGAGTAAGGAATCAATTGCAAGTAACTTACGGTTTGATGCAGTAATTGAGAGTAAGGAATCAATTGCAAGTAACTTACGGTTTGATGCAGTAATTGAGAGTAAGGAAGCAATTGCAAGTAACTTATGATTTGATGCATGCAGGGTTGCCAGAGTGAAAACTGCAGTACGTTTAATAGTTGTGTAGGTCTAATAAATACCCAAAAGGGAATAGATCCTGTCTGATTTTGGAAGCTAAGCGGGGTCAACTTTGGATAATATTTAAATGGGAGACTACCAAGGCATTCCAGATGCTGTAAGTTATGTTTCAGAGGAAGGAACTGGCACAACTGCCTTTGAGGATTCCTTGCCTAAGAAAACCCTATGAAATCCATGGGGTTGCCATAAGTGGACAGGCAACTTGAAGGTGCATGCACACACAGAAGATGGAGTTCCAGTAGGTGTTGCTTGTTACTACACAACCATTAAAGGTATAGGGGCCCTTCCCAGTTTTCAATCCTTTAAAGTGACTTTGAGGCTCTAAATGGTTTGAATTGGCCACTTTGGTTTCATCAAAATACGGGTCCAGAAATGTTTAAAGAGTACCAGGAGGGCCTGCAACCTATTTAAAAGGAGAGTTGTGCCTCCCAGAGGCTTCCAGAAGAGAAAATGCAAGGCTATGGGGTCCAGAAACAGGATTGCCATCCAGATCCCCCATCCCAAGAGATCAATTGACACCAACCCAAGTGATGCTACTGTCCTTGCCCCCGCTTTATAGTTCAAATGCGGCTGTGCCTTCAATGGTTTCCTCCCTCCCCAACTCTTAGCCTAGGCATAGATTCCATATTATGTCTGGAGGTATGTACAAAATGTAGCCTGGGGTTTGGATCCATCTGTGACTAAAAGAGCTTGGAATTGGTATGTGGTTTGGTATTTTTTTAAAAACTTATTTTTTTCTAGGAATTTTTTTTTCTATTACTTTTCTCAGGAAAACATCTCACCCCCCCATCCCCACAAGTTTCAAACTGCCCACACCTGCTCCTTTTGAGGCTTGGAAGGGAAGAGGAAAATTTGTTTGCTGCTGCCAAAGGTGCTTTGCAAGTGCTTTGATCTGTCAGAAGGCTCTTGCCGCAGTCATTTCCTTCTAATTCCGCCACCTCCCATCTTCCACTTTCCCCCTGTGGCTTAAAAATTGCCCTTTCATGTTCCAGGAGCTGGAATTTTCAAATGAAGTTGGTTCTTTCTGCAGAGAATTCAGAGGCAGCCTTTTCGCCTCTTCGGTGCTGTGTGCTTTGGAAATCTTCCTCTCTTCTCTCTCTCTGTCCTGTCCAAATATGTGTATGTATCTTCTCTGTCTGCCTTCTCTAGCCTGGTATCTTCTGGACGGTTAACTCTTATAGTCCCTAACTAGCATGATGGGAGATACAATCCGGTACATCTGGTCAGCACCAGAGTGGGGAGAGCTGGTCTGTTGTTGCTCTGTGCCTTCAAGTCAACTCTGGGTGCATCTACACTGTAGAAATAATGCAGTCTGACAGCACTTTAACTGCCATGGTTCAGTGCTATGGAATCCTGGGGTTTATAATTTGTTGTGGCACCAGAGCTCTCTGACAGAGAAAGCACAAAACGACACTTTCCAGAATTCCATAGGATGGAGCCACGACAGTTAAAGTGGTGACGAACTGGATTATTTCTGCAGCATGGATGAAGCCTACAATAGCCATGGCGTCATCCTGCAGAATCCTGGGATGTGCAGTTTTGGGAAGCACTAGCACACTTTGGCAGAGAAGGCAAAAAGCCTTGTAAAACTACAAATCCCAGTGTTCCATAGGTGTGGTGTCAATACTAAATTATTTCTACAGTGTAGATTCATCCACTGATATATGTTGATCCTATCATAGGGCTTTCTTGGCAAGGTTTATTCAGAGGAGGGTTGCCATTGCCTTCCTTTAAAGCTGAGAGAGTGTGATTTGCTCAGGGTCCTATAACTGAGTGGAGATTCAGGCCCTTGTCTCCCAGAGTCTTAGTCCAACACTGAAACCACTCCATCATGCTGCTTCTTCAAAGCTTGGACTGTGACTCCTATTGTCTATAGTGAGTTTACTCAATAGGGAGCGACGATGGGGACTGCAGTCCAGCAATAAGCCAGAGAGTTCGCACGGTCCCTCTAAATTCTATGAAATTCTCCTTAAAACCTTAACAAGTTCAAACCATTTAGGATGGGGTGGGCCTCCAGATGCTGTTGGACTGCAACTTCCATCATTCCTCACCATTGGCTCTGCTGGATAGGCGTTTGCTGGAAATTGCAGCTCAAGAATATCTGGATGGCTGCACTTTGCCTACCCTAAGCGAGGAAGACCTTGACCTTTGAAAAGTTCCTTTTTGGATTACAACTCCCAGAGTCCCCCCTTCCCAAACAGCATGGCCACGAATTGAAGTGATGGAATGAGGTTTGCCGGCCTCACTCCTTCCTAGCAAAGGGTTAACTCCAAGAGAAGAATGTGCTTCATCGACCACCACTGCATTCTGTTCATTCCTGACCACCGTCTCTGCCCTGATCTGCTTTTCCCAGGCCCTGAAGCTTGGGAATTTGGCTTCTCTTTCTTTGGGGGGATTACTGTCTAATCGCAAGAGCGGCAGCCGGCAGCCGTGGTTTCGAAAAAGAGAAGGCTGTGTGCGATGATGAGCCCGTGATGTGTCTCTTTCCAACAGTGGTTTTTACATAACATAACTGGCAGAGGGGAGAAACTGCTCCAGGCGAGGAAAGAGCAGATAGATCCTTCCTAGAGAACCAATGTGGTTAGAGCTATGGTTCCCAAATGCTGCTCCTCCAGATGTTTTGGACTCCCATGCCCAGAATTCCTGTCTGTTGGCCAAGCTGGTTGGAGCTTCTGGGAGCTGAAGTCCAACCCCACCCAGAGGACCAAAGTTTGGGAATCACTGGTTGAGAGCAATGCCTCCCAAATTCTGGCCTTCCAGATGTTTTGGACTTCAGCTTCCAGAATCCCAGACCATTCACCAAGATGGCAGAGGCTTCTGGGAGCTAAAGTCCAAAACACCTGGAGGACCAGAGTTTGGGAATGATGGGTTTAGACTTTAGAGCAGGGGCAGGCAACCTGTCCCCTTTTAGGGCCGAGGGACTTCAGCTCCCAGAAGCCTCAGTCATGTTGGCCAACAGCTCCTGGGATTCTGGGAGCTGAAGTCCTTCGGCCCTAAAAGGGGACAGGTTGCCTACCCCTGCTTTAGAGCATCCCCTCCAGTATTTTGGAGATGAAAACTGGGACACGTGTGGGCAAGCAACACCAGAGTGTGGTCTGAATGGCAAAATATTATTATTGAGGAAGAACACACAAGTTGGAGAAGCTGCAGCAGTTTGCTTTTGCCTGAGTTTACAGGGAAGTTTGCACCCTTTTGCTTCCCCTCTCCTGCTGAACTGAGCACAAATTATTTTTGCAATTTTGAATTCAGGGCCCATTGAGACAGCCTGGTGGCAGTGGCAGGGGGATTAGAAAAAGTAACCAGCTGAAAAAGTGGGAAGAAAAGAGGATATTTCAGGACTGTTGGTGGCTATGCTAGGTGGAGTTCTAGCAATATCTTTAGGCTGTAAGGTCTCTCCTAGAAGCTGAATGTGGAGCCCTATCAGTTGACAAATATATTTATGCTGTGAACTGCTACATGTGTTTAATTGAGAAAATAGAGCTGGGCTATGCATCAAGAATGCATGGCTCAATTTAATGAAGAACCACTTTCAAAAGACTTTTGTAATGCATCTGTTTAGATGTCCTGCAAAGGCAATCTTTTCCTCCGCTGGCAATCCATGGGGCCAGGAAGGGAGGGAGGGGGAAGGAAGACAAAGGTGGCAGAAATTGGGAGAATAGCATGAAGATATTGGAGGAAATTCACCAATTCTGGCTTTCACCCTACCCATTGCTGATGTATGTCCCTAAAGTGGTATCAATGGTGGCTTCAATGTTGCAGGGTGGTTGTGGTGGGATCAACTCATGGTTTTGTTCTTGACAGAGATAGACAATGCTTGCCCCCACCCAGAAGACCTTGGAGACCATGAAATCCCATTGCACCCCCTTGAATTCCTTTGTTTTTAATTATTTTATAAATTATTTTCTCTGTCTTCGTCACTTGGATCATTTGAGTCTCAGAAAAGACCTCCCCCCCAACCCCCCCCCCTCACTTTCTGGGATTAAAAGCCATAGCCATGTTAGTCTGTAAAATCAGTATGTAGAGAGATCTTGTAGCACCTTTGAGACTAGCTGAAATAGAGAAGTTGGCAGCATGAGCTTTCATAGACTTCAGACTACTTCCTCAGATGCAACTAGTTATCTATCTGCATCTGAGGAAGTAGACTGAAGTCTACGAAAGCTCATGCTGCCAACTTCTCTATTTCAATTAGTCTCAAAGGTGCTACAAGATCACTTTCTGGGGGCCATGAAATTGTAGTTAAAATGCTCCTGACATACAACCAAAGGGTGCTTGTGGGCAAAATTTTATTTTATTCCTGGGGGACATAAAAATGGCTCTGGGGGATACAGAAAGCCAGAGGGCTGTGCTTGGTCCACCTCTGCTTTAAAGGGCTTTCAAATAGGTTCAGCACCTTGGACAGCATTTTTGCAGTTCAGATGTGAATCTAGAGTGGATTCATTGTTCTGCTGATGTAGAAGTCACTAGCTAGCTCAAGAAGTTACCCATGAAAGAATGCAGCTCTTGGGGAAAATGGGTTGCCCATCCCTGTTTCAAATGAATGCAACCACCACAAAATACGGGGAGGAAAGTCTGTACAGTAGTAACCTTCTTCAAAGGAAGTTAAACCTTGGATAAACTCTTTGTCTCTCTCCAGAGTTCTCATCATTTGGAAACCTGAGATCCAGGAGCATAACAATATCACTCGATGCTTGGATGCTCTTAGATCCCAGGTTTCCAAAGTGGTGAGAACTCTAGGGAGAGACAGTGAGGATCCAAGGTTTAATTTCCTTCGAAGACCATAGATATTCATGCAGGGTCCTCTTTACACAGCAAACACTTGCTCACCCTCTAAAGCAGGGGTAGGCAACTTTTCCCCTTTAAGGGCAGAGGAACTTCAGCTCCCAGAAGCCTCAGCCATGTTGGCCAATAGCTCCTGGGATTCTGGGAGCTGGAGTCCCTCGGCCCTTAAAGGGGAAAGGTTGCCTACCCCTGCTCTAAAGGAACCCATAGATCTTCACTTGCGAAGGAAACAGAGATTAAAAACCAAGAATTTATAAAAGTATTTGAAATGACAATTCTCATTTTAACTTGTGCTCTCAAAACAAAGCAATGGCATGGTTTGGTTTTTGGGAAAAAAAATCTCAGGAAGATGCTGGTCGCTTCCTTGTTGGGTGCTACCACCTTGAGAGAGATTTTTGGAGTGGAGAAAGGGAAGGCGTCTACCATCCGGTTGGGAATTAAGACCTGGAAAAGAAGCAGGGGGAGAAGTGTAAGGCTGGGGTCCGATGATGATGATAATAATAATATAACTATTATCATTATTTCTTTCTCAACTCTCCTTGATGCAGGGTGCAATACGTTGAAATACAAAAGACAATTAAAAACACATAAACTCACCGTTAAATTACAATACTATAAAGTCCCATGCTCTCAGCCTCAAGGGAAGGCAATGGCAAACCTCCTCTGAACAAATCCAACGTGAAGGCACCCAGCAACAGTGGGAACAAAACTAGTATTCCCATACAACTGACAGTTGCATGTGTTGCCCAATTTTTGGGGAAATCTTCCCCCAAAAGACTCGCTGTAGCCTCACTTCCAGACTGCCAAATACAGATCTCTGCTTGCTTCTCTTTTCAAAAGCCCAATCGGAGCAATGCATTTTTAATGGGACTTTTAAAAATATATCTATAAAGAGCAGCCATACAGCTATATAATTTTAGGGGAAAACACTCCCTTCCTCTCTCTTTTTCCCTCTCAGTTCCCTTGTCAAAATCAACAAGCATCGCCATGCATTTCTGGGAAGGCGCCTATTTATCCTGGCTGTCCAGCAAATGTGGTTAAGAACTTGAAGCAGGGAAAAAAAGCTGCACACTCCGGTCAGCCCTAGGAAGCAAAAAGATCAGGCAGAGTGTTTCAGGAAGGCAAGACCAAAGCTGCAGCTCATGGACACGAGGAGTCAAATGATGGTGTTGTGGAAGCTCAAATTGACTTTAACTTGTCTCTTTCTATGCCCTTGCAATGGTGGATTTGCCCTATTTGTTTAAGTGCAGTTTACATAGCCAGAATAATTTTTGATACAGGGGGACCAGATGTCCTAAATGCAAAGGAGGCATTGCAAAATGCAGGACATTCAGGGAAAATGCAAGACATTGCATTTCCTTCTGGACAGAAGGCTGAAACGTAGGACATGTCCTGGAAAAGGAGGACGACTGGTCACCCTGCTCCTATAAGAACATAGGATCATTCTCACCAGGGGTCTGTCTACTCCAGCAGTCTTTACTCTCTAGGACCTTTGTCAAGAGCAGGGGAAAGTGAACTTTTTGGACTACAATTCCCAGAATCCCCCTGTTTAGAGAATTCTGGGAACTGTAGCCCAAAAGGTCACTCCAACTGCAGATGCCCCCAGAAACCCCACAATCCTGATGGGATGGCATTAGCCTTCTCTCTTTGTTGTTCTCCAGCAGCTGGTTGTTTGCTGCAGTGTTCTGGTTAATGCAAGAGCTCTTCCGCACTGCAGAAATAAAGCAGTTTGACACCACTTTAACTGTCATGGTTCTATCCTGGGATTTGTAGTTTAGTGAGGTATTCAGCCTGGTCTGTCAGAGAGCCCTGGTGCCTCACCAAAATACACATCCCAGCATTCTGTAGGATCGAGTCATGGCAGTTAAAGTGGTGTCAAACTGCTTTATTTCTGCATTGTGAATACGCTATGTATGCATGCTTGCACATCTGCACTCCACTATATGACCCATTTTATCCTACAGAATAATGGGATTTGCAGTTTAGGGAGGGAGTAACTAAAATTCTAGTGCAAGGTTTGTCAGCCAGGATTCCCTGGAACCCTAGGGTTCTGTGAGATGCTGATTTTAAAAACAAACTTTTCTTTTTTATTAATAAATATAATAATCTTTATGCAGGGGTTCTCCAAGAATTATTTTGAGGGCTCCTGCAGGGTAAAAAGGTTGAGATAGGCTTTTTTAGTGCCTCTAATTACAAATCCCAGGATTCCATAGCATGCAGCCAGGACAGTTGAAGTGGAGTCATAGTGCTGTAACAGTGCAGTGTGAAAGGACCTCCAAGCTTTGGAGAGGCATTTCTATCATTTAGAATGGAGAAAATAGCACACAAAAGCTAGGAAGACACCAAAGGATGCTGCCATGGGCAAAAGGGTGTGGCTGGGCTAGTCACATACTCTCAGCCTCAGAGGCAGGAGAAGACAGACCCCCTGTGAACAAATCTTGCCAAGAAAAAATCCATGATAGGTTCACTTTTGGGTCACAGTAAGTTGGAAATGACTTGAAGGCACACAACAACAAATGTGTACAAGGTATATATGAAACGTCCTGCAATTTGCTATAGGATGAATTACTTGTAATTCATTCTTTTTTGCAGTAACTAAGACATAAGTGTATTTCAGTACAACTATAACATATACTGCATCCGCACTGCAGAAATAATGCAGTTTGGCGCCACTTTAACTGCCAGGGCTCCATGTTATGAAATTCTGGGAACTGTAGTTTGTTGTGGTACCAGAGCTCTCTGCCAGAGAAGGCCAAATGTCTCACAAAACTACAATTCTCAGAATTCCCTAGCACTGAAGCATGGCAGATAAAGCAGTCTCAAACTGGATTATTTCTGCAATGCCTTGGTAACATCCCTTGGGGTATTTCAGACGTGCTCCTATGTCCCACCGTCATTCTTGTAGATCCCAGCTTGGCTCAGTTTTGTGCCCCTTTTTTGCTCAGACCTAGGAAAAATAAAAGAACGTATTCATTGAGCAAAAACTCTTACTGGGAGATTTTGCAATTCGTAGTGGCCACATAGCGCCCAGTGTAGTGAACGTTGCACCTCACCACATTGTTGGTGAAGTCGGACTCCATCACAATATATTTGGGGTTCACTTGGACCTGCAAGGGCAGAGAGAACAAGTCAGCCTCTGAGATGGAAAACTGTAGTCACCCCAAAGAGAAAGCCATACCCTCCAACTGTCACTGATTTGACAGGATCAGTCCTGATTAATCCTCTGCCGTTCCACTTTCCCCACTGCTTTCACAACGTCCCAGTTTCTTTCTTCTCCTCCCACTTTCCCCTTTATCCATGGCCTACTTTAATGGCTGCAAACTAAATTCCAAGGGCAGAAGAAGTTTGCACTCAGTTAACTCAGCTGGAGAGGAGAGGAAAGTGGGGAATCTTGCCCTTCCCAGTAAGCTCAGGCAAAAGCAAACTGCTGCAGCACCTTCTAACTTGGGAGTTCTTCCTCACTAATAACTTTTGCCATCTTGACCATACTCGGAGGTTGCTTAGCTGCCCCCTGTCCTAGTTTTCAGCTGTGCAATGTTGGAGGGTATGGAAAGCAAGCAATGAAATGGCAAAGGCAGGTGGAAATTATGTAGGGCCAACCCTAATATTAGGCAGATTAATTCAGCAGGTGCTAAGATGTTGGTTTGCATGGGAATGATGGCAGCCACCCTCCCAGAAACTGCTTCCTTATCTCGGACAACCTTCCCTGACTTGTCCTTTAATCCCTGGACTTCTCTGCTACCTTGTTTAGACCATAACTGGGGTAGCTTTCAGCCTCGGGATCAAATTCAGTTTCAGAGAAATTCTTGGGGGCCTATGTTAGTAGGGTTGATGGTTGAGGATCATCTCAGTCCCTGAGGTTTCCAAGTCAAAACATGAGGTCTAAGGATGGCTCCTGGTGATGTCTTGAACGCATTATTGCATCGCACAATTTGCTCACAGCTTGTCATTCAAACACATACATACACAGAGGGTATATTTTTCTGTTTGGAAGGGGCTATTCCAAGATCACAATGAAATGAAGGGATTGTTCCTTGTCACATAGGAAAGGTGGGTTAAGGAACATTTACACTTGCCTACTTGCTTTTAGCCAGAAGAGGAGAACTGAGGGTGAGTCCTGGCACCACAACAACTAGGAGGGAAGGAGGAAGCTAACTAAATAGTTAGGCCCCTTTGGTCAAATTATCCCAAATGTGTTGTATCAACAAATCAATGAATCCTTGCAAACTATAGCAAGGTGTTGCTGTAATAGGTGAGCTAAAGATGTGCATGCAGCCCTTTTCTGTTTTCCAGAGCTGAGCCCAACAAAACTGGAGAATGCACACCTTCATCTCTCACAGGGAGATGGACCCATGAAAACGGGGGACTCAGGCACCAAGCTTTGAGATCTGGCAACTTTATACTTTATACCGAGAGGGTGAATCCACTCCTGGTTTTGCTCCAAATTTTAAAGGAGGTTGAAAAGTTTAGCACCTTGGAAGGAGTTCCAAAAGTGCTAAACCAGTTTGGAGGTTAGGGTTGAGCCTTAGGTGAAGTTTGAACTAAACCGAAAAGAAATATGTCACCCCATTGACATGGATACCATCGGCTCCTACTGGTTGAGGGAAAGGGGATCCAGAGACGGGATTCAGTACCGAGGCCTGAGGATGTTCTCTTACCTTTTGCCAGTCTTGGCATAAAACGGAGCTGTCCTTCCGGTTGACTTTTGCAAGGGAATGGAAGAGAGAGGGAACCATATTTTCCTTAACTCTGGGCAGCAAAATGCTCCTGGCTGACCCTGTTTACACCATCCGCAGAGTGAAATCCCTGCGTCTATAATATTCTCCCTTACAGAGAAAACAAACTAATACGCGAGAGGGTGGGAGAACTCCATTTCAGCAGCAAAACATTTTCATTGCCAAGAAGAAAACAGAAAAGACGTTTCTGGCACAGTAGCAGCGCACACAAAAGAACACAGAAATGGTTCTCATTTTCCTGTTCTTATGGAGCTCATTTTTGACACGAGACATTTATAAATGTATTATAGCCACAGTGTAGGAAAGTTCCATTTAGGTACTTCGAGTCCCAGCAGCTCTTCAGCCAGTGGCCATGCCAGCTGGGGGGATTCTGGAAGTTGTAGTTTTCAAGAGTTATTATTCCTCCTTCATTACCACCAAAGGTTTAAACTTACGCTTACCTTTAGAATATAGTTCCCAGGCTGTACATCGGTGATATCGATCCACTGGCAATCGATGTCAGCGTTATAAGTATCGTAACAACCGGGACTCAAACCCTGGAAAAAGAGAGAAAACATGAAACTAATTTAAGGTATTGTAAGGGGATTGAATTGCTTATTTTAAACTAAAATCACCCTAAAATTAGATGGCTAGCCTAACAATTCACGGTTGCTGGGATGATCCACCCACTTCAGCAAATATGAGAATTGTGGTAAACTAGACGAAATGGGGAAAGGATTGGGAACAGTGAATGATTTCCTCAACCCTGCAAATCAAGAAGTCCTAGCAGTTTGATCCTGCAAGGCAGGACTCCAGTAAAACCCAGATTTTGGTCCTAAGGACTATGCCTAAGCAGTGCTGTATGTTGTCTGCCAAGGGCCAAGTACCCTTCTACTTTCCAGATTTAGCAGGGACGGTCCCACTTATTCCTACTTTTCCAGCTATTTTTAAAATGCCCCAGTTTCTCTCTCTTCTTTCCACTTGCCCCCTTCATCCTCAGCTTACACCAAACTGAGTTAAAAGTGTAAAAGTAGTTAGCATGCAATTAACCCAGGTCAGAGAGAGGATAGGAGAGGGAATTTGACCCTTTCCAGTTGACCTAGGCAAAAGCAAACCACTGCAGCCTCCCTCATGAATGACGTTTGCCATCTTGACCACGCTCTGATGTTGCTTGGCCCCACGTGCCCCAGTTTTCATCTGAAAAATGTTGGAGGGTACGAGAGTTGCATGGGACCTGTCCCAAAGTAGAGCAGCCCTTCTTTTCTTCCCACCTGTGTGTGTGATGTGCAGGCGTAGCGCTTGAGGTTCCCAAAGTCACAGGTGGTGTCTTCCAGGCAAAAACTTGCTTTGTGTCCCTCTGCCACTTTCTTGCCCGTGGCAGCATCTAGCAAGTCGTAGTGGCTGAATTCATCCATACTGTGGTAATGCCTGCGGATGGAAAAGAAGGGAACAACACAGAAGTGGAACACACTCCCTTGGAGAGCAGTGGAGTCTCCTTTGGAGGTCTTTAAGCAGAGGCTGGATGGCAATCTGTCGGGGGTGCTTTGTGAGTTCTGGCATGGCAGGAGGTTGGACTGGATGGCCCTTGGGGGTCTCTTTTAACTTGTGATTCTATGATTCTAACATACATGCAAGCTTGCATTAGGAACAGACAGAAAGGTCTGGATGTTGCCATAACCTGTGGCCATTTTGCTCATATACCAAGTCTCCTTCTGGTTGAGCTACACAATCCGCTACTTTTTCACATTGCAAAAGCTTTTGTTCCACTTTTTGAATGCTTCATAGCAATAACAAGCAATAGCAAGTATATTTTTATACCACTTATCAGTGAACTGGTACTCTCTAAGCGGTTTACAATGTGTTAGCCAATTGCCCCCAACAAGCTGGGGACTCATTTTACCAACCTACAAAGGGATGGAAGGCTGAGTGGACCTTGGAGCCCTTCTATAGGATTGAACTTACAACGTTATGGCAGCACTACTGGGATTTAACCACTGTGCCACCTCAATTATTCCTTACTGTGGTGCTTCATCTGCTCCACAATAATGACAGCTGGTGGCCATGTCAGTGGGGCAGGGAATCCATGCCAGGTTTTGGACCACATTGTAAAGGAGCTTATGGAAACCGTCAGCCACCATCATGACCTCCAACGGTCCTGAATTGTCAGAGACAATCCAGATTAATCCTCTGTCCCTTCTCATTTTTTCAGCTAGACTTTTTGCAAGAAGCTGAGATTAAGCTGAGGCTATCATACTTTGGACTCAGTGTAAGAGAACATAACTTATCAGAAGAGGCCATCATGCTGAAAAAAGTGGAAGGCTGTATTACAGATGTGTCGACTCCATCAAGGAAGCCACAGTCGAGAGTCATGCCCTCAGTGGTGTCACTAGGATTGGCATCACCTGGTATACCAACTCATGGTGTCATCTCACTCTATTGATTTCCTCCCATACTATAGAATCCTTAATAATTTCCATATATCAGTGAATGTAATGGCAATAGTTGTGACGTGAACCACTAGCAACGTTCACATTTTAACCTTTTAATTACAACTCACAGCTTAAATATATATACATGTACATCATTTCTTATGGTTAAAGTAAAAAAATAAATGTCAATATGTGATGGTTTTAATTTTTTTAAAAAAATTTATACATGATTTTTTTAATGATTTTTTTAAACAAAAATGTAAATAGCAAACTGTTGCAGCCTCTCCTAGTTTGTGTGTTCTTTCTCATTAGTAACCTTTGCTATCTTGACCACGCTCTAATGTTGCTTGGCAATACGCTTTCTGGTTTAAAACTGTAAAATACTGGATGGTATACACCACTGTTTTGGGAGCTGGAGAATTCTAGAGGTTCAAGCCCCCAAAGCTAACTTTTCTAAGCTTTCCAGTTCTGTCTCCTACTCATCCCCATGGGCAAGAGCCAGCACTCTGTGTGTTGGGAAAGAGATCAAGAAACGATGGGATACAGGGAAGCCTGGTTATATCCAATCCCTTCCCAATGCCACTGCCTTCCAACTCCAAAATCCCATAAATTCCCTGGTACTCACTGATGGCAGCTGTGCCACTCCCAGGTATGGCGAGCCCGATTGGGCAGGAAATCTGCTGTCCCTTGGTTCTTCACTCGCTGGGGGAAACGCAAGAGCACCCGGACATCATAGTCTGTGGCTTCAGGGGTATAGGCAGTGCTGGAAGAACATAAAAGTACATCACAAGAACAGGAAAACTGGGAAAGCGTCAATTCTAAGTGCAAACCCTCTAATCTAAAAAACTTTCTGAATCAGTGTTTTGATCCTATACTTCTTAGATCAGTTCTGTTAATTATAATACTTATTATATAAATTCTCAATTCTGCTTTAAAATTGCTTCTACACAATATATGTTGTCCATATATAGGATGTCTATATCACCATAGTATAGTTTTTTGTGGGTTTTTCAGGCTGTGTGGCCATGTTCTAGAGGAGTTCCTTTCTGACGTTTCGCCAGCATCTGTGGCTGGCATCTTCAGAGAATGCTGGAATGGAAGAGAGTGGGTATATATAATATATATATATATACTATACCAAACTTTGTTTACTCCTCCCTACCCAGGGTCTCACAGTATATATATACCCATTCTCTTCCATTCCAGCATTCTCTGAAGATGCCAGCCACAGATGCTGGCAAAACGTCAGAAAGGAACTCTTCTAGAACATGGCCACACAGCCCAAAAACCCCACAAACAACTATGGATGCCAGCCATGAAAGCCTACGACTTCACTATAGTATGTTGTCCAATTAATTCCTGCTTTTGCCTTCTATATTACCCAAAATCCATTTATATTATATACAAAAAAATTCCAAAATCACACAAGTGAGCATGAATAAGGAGACAGAAGGTCAATGTGACAAGACCCAGCTTTGGTCAAGGAGGAAAAACTATGCCTTCCATGACTGGATAAGGCTGCGGCCGCACTGTAGAATTAATGCAGTTTTCATTTCTCAGCTGAATAATTGTATTGTATTGTATTGTATTAAAATATTGAGATCTGGCCCTATCTGTGAGGATCTCAGGGCTGAGATCTCAAACCTTTTCAAAAACAATAAAGAATAACAATCATTTTAAAAGATTAAAACTACATTAAATAATTTATCCATTAAAAGCCAGACAATTTAGTATGAGTGAAAACAAGCTAAAACAGCCACGCTGCAGAATTAATGCAGTTTGACACCCATTTAACTGTCCTGGCTCCATCCTATGGAATCCTGGGATCTGTAGTTTGTTGTGGCCCCAGAGAAGGCTAAATCTCTCACAAAACTACAAATGCCAGAATGTCATACCATAGACACATGGCAGTTAAAGCAGTGTCACATTGCATTAATTCTGCAGTGCAAATGCAGCCTAAGCCTGAGTAAAGGGAGAAAAAGAAGGATGAGCATTACCTTGCAAGGCACTTTTCTTCTGCAGCGCAACGGAGGGAATAGAGGTGAGCCCGTTGGACGTAGGTTGAAGCCTGGACATAATTTGGATCCGGTACAAGGTCTGGGAGGCCTGGAAAAAGAAGCAAGTCTTGGTAAATAGTTGTTGTCATTTGCCTTCAATTCGACTCCAACTTACGGGGAACCTGTCGTAAGGTTTTCTTGACAAGATTTCTCTCAAAGAGGCTTGCCATTGCCTCCCTCGAAGGATTTTATTGGAAATACTTTTAATTTGTTGTTTCTGGAAGCTGCGTTGGGTCCCACTTAGAAATGAAATAAATAAATATGTGATAAACAATGTTGACCTGGCAGCACTATCCCCATAAAATATCTAAGTGGCACCCCACCACTGTTTACTGCACACAAATAAGGATGAAATCAGCCCTAACATAATTAAGGGCAATGAATTTCTTTGGCAAATAGATGGATGCACATATAATAAATAACTGAAAACACAAGCATTTTATTAAAGTATTGCCCCATTCTTCTTCTTCTGCTCTTCTGTGAAAAAAACCTTTCAGAGCATCTGATGCCTATTTAGAAGTAATAATAAGCAGCTAGTGGATAATCTCAGCATAAAAACCATGTAGAGATCTGCTACTGGGCATACCAGCTGCAAAAAAGAAGAAGAGGATATTGAAGATATTGCACTGGAGTACTTAATATTCAGTTCTCTTGAGGTATAGGTTGGCAAATGCATCCCAAGAAAAAGAACACAGCAGCTTAAAGAAGGAGTCCTAACTAGAGTTGTTGTTGTCGTGTGCCTTCAAGTTGTTTCTGACTTTTGGAGACCCTAAGGCAAAGCTATCATGGGGATTTCTTGGCAAGATTTGTTCAGAGGAGGTTTGCTATTGTCATGCTCTGAGGCTGAGAGAGTGTGACTTGACTAAGGTCACCCAGTGGTCTTCCATGACTGAGCCAGGATTTGAATCTTGGTCTCCAGAGTTGTAGTCCAACCCTCAAACCATTACACCACATTGGCTCTCCAAGTAGAGTAGACCCATGCAGCCATTTGCTGAATGGTCTAATCCAATTGGGGCTAGCATTTGGATTTAGGTCAGATTAATTGCATTGCCTTTGCAAATAGGGTTCTCAGATACCAGGGCCTGGATGCTCTAATACAGTCCTCAAGGTAAAGGGAAGGAATCTCAGGGTGAGAGCACAATCTCAAAAAGTATGCATGTGGATCATTTCCTCATTTGTTAGATGTTGTTGTGTGCCTTTAAGTTGTTTCTAACTTATGGCAACCCCAAGGTGAACCTATCATGAGGTTTCCTTGGCAAGATTTGTTTAGAGGAGGTTTGCTATTGCCTTCCTCTGAGGCTGAGAGGGAGTGACTTGCCCAAGGTCACCCAGTGGGTTTCTATGGTGGAGTGGGGATTTGAACTCTGGCTTCCAGATCCATAGTCCAATGCTCCAACTGCAACACCATGCTGGCTCTCACATAGAGCTTTTTATTTGCATGGTATAGTCTGTGCTTCTGCGATTGATGCTTAAGGTTTTAGGGTTAATGACACCATTCCCTTTGAGACATCACATGGTGTCATCTCTAAGTCTTTGGTTTTGATCCTGAAGGATACTTCTGGCATTGTTATTTGCATATGGAGTCCATAGCCTCCAATATTTCACAGGACTTAGGAGGCCAAGCAACATCTGAGTGTGGTCAAGACAGCAAAAGTTTGTAATGAGGAAGAGCACACAAACTGCAGCAGTTAGCTTTTTCCTAAGCCTACAGGGAAAGGCAAGATCTCTCCGCTCCTGACGACAAACTATTTTTGCACTTTGGACTCAGTTTGCAGCAACTGAAGTAAGCCGAGGACAAGGGGGAAAGTCGGAGGAGGAGAAAGAAACTGAGACACTTTAAAAGCAGCTGGAAAAGTGGGATGACAGAGGAGTCATTGGGGTTGTCTCTGCCAAATCTGGACATTTGGAGGCTATGCTGTCCAAGCACACGCAAGTCATTTAGCTTCGTGACGCTTTCAGAAATGTCCCAAGCATGCGCTCATCTTCTTGGGCCACATTAAAACAGGCGAGTGGTTTTCAATTCAGAAAAGGCAGCAGGCTAAGCAATGCTAGAGTCAACCTTTTCTGATCTCTCCTTCCCCAGCCATATAACCCAAGCCCCTTTGCAGCGTTCAGTGGAAACACCGTTAGACCCTGATTTGTTTTTCCAAGAGCTGAAAAGAACAATGCCTCCTTGTTTCTCAGGCTGTCCTCCCTGGAGGAATCACATCACCACTTTGGCTTTCGTTTCCTGCCTCGATGCTTGGTCATTCCTGCTGAGGTAATGCGCCAGGGATCCTCACATTAAGAGAAGTTTATGTGTGTGATGGGGGAATGGTTTGCTTTAACCGAGCTGTTGCATTCCAGAAATAAAATTTGAGACAGCGCTCCCACCCATCCCCAACATTCCCCTAAGTCAATTGTCAATGTTTTAAGGGGGGAATTTTTTTTTACTGAGTAAGTGATTTGATGCATGCATTTGAGATGGAAAGGGATTTGTCACCGTTTATAAAAAGCCTCTTTTGCTTGCAATCATTGACATCAATGTCCCAGAAAGGAGGCCCTCTGCTAGGTCATACCTGCTAACATTTCAGAGAGAAAAACTGTGACTATTGTTATAGTTCTATCCAATATATATCGTCAAGAGGGAGATAGCATGGTGTAGTGGTTTGGTATGTTGGATTAGGACTCTGGAGCCTAGGGTTCGAGTCCCTGCTCCACCACAGAACCTATTGGGAGACCTTGGGCATGTCACACTCTCTCAGCTGCAAGGAAGGCAATAGCAAGCCTCTTCTTGCCAAGAAGACCCTATGATAGGTTTGCCTTAGGGTTCCCATAAGTTGGAAATAGCTTGAAGGCACACAACAACAACCAACATCGGAGTGTGGTCAAGATGGCAAAAGTTAGTAATGAGGAAGAAGACATAAATCAGGAGCAGGTGCAGCCGTTTGCTTTTGCCTGGGCTTACTGGGTAGGGCAAAATTCCTCCTCTCCTTCCTCCCCCCAAACACTGAGCTGATTGTGTGCAACCTATTTTTGCATTTTGAAAACTTTGCATGGAGAACTGTAGTCGAAAAAAAGCAAAATTATGCTTTGCATGGAGAAAATCTCAGATTCTCCAGGGGCTTTTTCACACAAAACGCTAATGGAGTCTGACACCACTTTATGTGCCATGGATCAATGCTACCGAACCCTGGGATCTGTAGTTTTGTGAGCTATTTACCCTCCTTTGTCAGAGAGCTCTGGTGCCACAGCAAATTACAAATCCCAGGATTTCCTAGCAGGGACAATCAAAGTGATATCAAACTGCATTAATTTAGCAGTGTGACAGCAGCAGCCACAGTTACAGATGTGTGATTCTCTTTAATGGCCCTGGGATCCTGAGATTTGTAGTTTGGTAAGAAACTAGAGCCCTCTGGCCCAGAATGCTAAATGCTCCTATCTAAAATCCTTAAAGTATAGAACTCTAACCAGGTTAGAAATTAGAACTTGGAGGATCCAGCGTGAAATAGTGTTTTTAGTATTGGACTGCAAATTTGGAGACCAAGATTTGAGTCTTGGCTTAGCCATGAAACCCACTAAGTGACCTTGGGCAAGTCACATGCTCTCAGCCTCAGGGAAAGGCAAAGACAAACCTCCTCTGAACAAATCTTGCCAAGAACACCCCATGACATGTTTGCCTTAAGGTTGCCATAAGTCAGAAATGATTTGTAGGCACACAACAATAACAACAAACTATAGATCCCGGGATTCCACAGGATGATGGGCCAATTAAAGTGGAATCATAGCACTATACTGTGGGCCCTTGGTATCCACTGGCGTTTGGTTCCAGGCCCCCCTATGGATACCAAAATCCGTGGGTGCTCAAGTCCCATTAAATACAATGGATAGTAAAATGGTGTCCCTTATATAAAATGGCAAAATCAAGGTTTCCTTTTTGGAATTTCCATATTTTTTGAATATTTTCAAGCCCTGGATGCTTCAATCTGTGGATTAAAAATAAAATAAAATCAGTGAATATGATATGATTGTAATTGTGTAGAGTAAAGAGACCCCAGGTAGAGCTAAGCAAAAATCCTGCCTCAAACTACAATCAGGGTTTTGTTTTTGGACAAGACTGGGGTAGATGGACCAATGGTCTGACTCAGTCCAAAGCTGTTTCCTATGTTCCCAATCTAGGAACATCTGGGCACATTAAGTGCGCTTCCTTCTCAAATGGAATGGACAGCTCTTGTGTGCTTGCACTGCTATGCAAACATTGTTTATAGGAGAAGGATGAAAGCAATTGGAGCTGCACAGGGAATTTCCGATAAGCCAGAAAGGAATGATTCAGATCCAGCCAAGAGACGCAGATTCCTCTCTGTGGCTCCTTTTTCTCCAAACTGTCAGGGATTTTTTTTTTCCAGGGCAGGCTACATGGGGTCAAGACCTTCCTGTTACCTCTCCTTGCAGGAAATCAACGAAGAAGCAGCATCTTTAAGACTGTGAGTGAGCCAGGGAAAGGAACTCAGAGAAGCCAGGTTGTCTCACTTCAAGTGTCCCATATCTGAGCTTCATGCAATCTTGTAAATGGAAAGGAAGGAAGGAAGGAGGAGACCATCACCCCAACGCCCACGCGATGAATCAAAGCCCCGGTGGGAATCCAAGACAAATATGCAAAGCTCAACTGTTGCTAAGTGACCGTTGTACATATACAGACATAAAATGGAAATAAATCTAATCAGAGACATGTGTAGGAAGCAAAGGAATCAGGAAAGCCAGCTCCAAGCAGGAATGTTGGTCATTTGTTGGTCATTGGGTCAGGGCTGCCTGATGGGAGACAGGGTTTTCTTTTCAAATGGTTGATTACCAGCATAAGGCCTGGTCAAGATCTCCGCTCACTAGCTTTCAATCTTATCTACTGCCTTGTAGGGTGTTTTTTTTTTCTCTCTCTCTTCCCTCCAGTGATTAATTTCATCTAAGTCCCATCCTCTCCCTTTATTTGGAAGGAAACTTCTTTACTGATTTAAAGATGCAAGATCAACTTTGCAAGAGCTAGTATGTAGAGAGATCTTGTAGCACCTTTGAGACTACGGTGGTCCCTCCACATTCACTCGGGTCAGGGATGAAGGAACCCCATGAATGTGGAAAAACTGCAAATAAAAAACCCCACTTTTCTTTTTACCTAAGAGAACACCTCCCTAAAACACCTCTCTAGGAATCTCCAGGTCCTCCAATGCAACATCTCCCAGAGGCTGATCATAGAATCATGCTGTAGAGAAGTGTTTTATCTAGGACTTCTAGGTTCTCCAGCACAACTTCCAGCAGAATGGAGCTGGAAGACTTAGATTCCTAGAGAGAGCATATTAATCAAACCCGCAAATAATCAAAGCTGCAAAAGCTGAAGCCGCAAATGTGGAGGGCCATCTGTAACTGAAAGAAAGAAGCTGGGAGCATGAACTTTCATAAACTTAAGTTTGCTTCCTCAGATGCCTTTGGAAGAGCTGATCTGCTAGATTGCACATGGCCCCAAGGCTGTTTTTGTGGCCCTTGACCACTCTAGATTCCCTGAACTGTCCTTTTTCTGGCTAAAAAATATGGAGGGGGGCAGTTATTGCCTCTCCTAGAAGCCTTCAGGAGAGGCAAGCATTTAGCATTAGTATTAACATTTTTATATCACCTCATAGTAAACTCAACACTCTCTAAGCAGTTAAACCGTAAAAGCCAATTGACCCAAATAAGCTGGGTACTATATGAAAGGATGAAAGACTGAGTCAACCTTGGAGCCCTGGGATTGAACTCACAACCTTGTGGCTGCAGTACCAGCATTTAACTACTGTGCCACCAGGGCTCCGGGCACCAGGGCAATGAACCCTTAGTTTTCTTTCCTTTTAAACATCAATGACAGAGATAGTTTAGGAGAATTATTTTGCAGCTTCCACAACTGGCTTTTCAAAACCAGAAGTGGATTTCTGGCCACTTGTGTGTGTGGCAGTGGTGATGGCGGTTATAAAATTTTGAAAAGTCTACATGGTTTGCAAAGGCAGAAAATTGACGTTGTCCACCCCATGTTAGATCAACTTGTAGTTCTTTGCAAGCATTGAGTTCCCAGCTGGACAGGTTAATAAACACAATAAAAGGGAACAACTTGGGATAAAGTTCTGAACAATTATAGTGCTATGATTCCCTGTTAACAGCCATGGCAACATCCGAGATATTCAGATTTGTAGTTGCAGAAGACGCATTTAGAATTCTTCTTCTGAAACCCCTAATTCAGACTACAAACCCCAGGATTCCATGCAATGTTGTTGTGGCAGTCAAAGTGGACTCAGTGCTATACTGTCATCCCTGCATATCCACTGATTTTTTTTTTATTCATGGATTCTAGCATCCACAGCTTGAAAATATTTTAAAAATATATAGATTCCAAAAAGCGTACTTGATTTTGCCATTTCATATAAAGGACACCATTTTACTATGCCATTGTCTTTAATGAGACTTGACCATCCATGGATTTTTGTATCCACGGAGGTCCTGGCACCAAACCCCAGCAGATACCAAGGGCCCACTGTAATTGTGTAGTACCAAAGTGTTTTGGTCTTGAGAACATGATCTGTTCCCAATAAGCATTTGTTTATGAAATTGGATTGAGCTGAATGTTTTATGTGACCTTCAGTGGAGTATGACTCACTGTAGACAGGCTGAGCTTCATGTCCTCATCTGAATCCTATGGATGGGATGGATTCTCCCTATGAGAATCATTGTGCATCTTCCCCAATTGGCTTGAGCTAAAGCAAGGAGGGGAAAGCCAAGAAGAGCCAAGCAAAAGGGAGCAGGGGCTTGGTTTTATTGGGGAAAAGCTGACCTATGTCTTGATAGAGCTGACAAGGATATTTACACTTATGACTGTCTTTGGCTTGTAAGACAAAGAGCATCTGGAGGCAAGCCAGGAAAACATCAGGTCAAGCTCATAAACATAGCCCTTCATTTGCTGTTGCTTGGAGGAGACGTTGAGTGGAGAGGTCTAATCTCAAGAACAAACTTGGAGTTTGGCATCCTCTTGGACCACTGGGATCCCCCCAAATTCCAAAAGGTGGCTTGTGACTATTGGGCTATCTAATCGGGAGGTATAGGTCTTTGGGGAAAGAGTTCGGTCAAAGGCCCACCACGCAACAGCAGCACAGTTCTGATATTAGGAGTGTTTGCCTTGTGTAACTTGAATAAAATCCCTTCTCTGCCCTTTCTTGGGTGTAACAAGCCTGGGCTGGAATCCTGTTGTCTAGTTTCAGCTAAAGTAGACCTGTTGAGGAGCGGTGAGTCAAGATATAGATGAATGTGATTGGCTCAAGGGGTCGAATTTAGTCGGGGCTAATAATTAGATTTATGGCCAGCAAGATGTAGTGGCTTGAGCATACTAGGACTCTGGAGATTGGGGTTCGATTCCCCACTCATCCATGGAAACCTGCTGGTTGACCTTGGGTGAGTCACACCCTCTCAGCCCTTGATAGTTTTTTTTTTTAAAAGTCCACTCCTGGTCTTAAGTGGGCCCAGAATCCTGTAGGGCATGTGGACACCACGTTTTACCTTTTTTTAAAAAAAAAAAACATTAGAAAGTGATCATAAGTACACTTCTGGTTTGCTTCTTGATTCCAAGAACTCCTTTGGTGCTATATGGGCCCAGAGCCCACCCAAAACATGAAGGAAATGCCCCCCACATCACCTAGAGAGCATTTTGGGAGATTTGAGAGGACCCTGGGAGCTGCAAAGCTTCACTTTGCCCACTCCTGATTTAGCCCCTGGTCTGCTAAGCTCTGGTT
The DNA here is from genome assembly GCA_026167975.1 of Phrynosoma blainvillii. Taxonomy (NCBI): domain Eukaryota; kingdom Metazoa; phylum Chordata; class Lepidosauria; order Squamata; family Phrynosomatidae; genus Phrynosoma; species Phrynosoma blainvillii. The sequence continues at coordinate 22,865,805 of JANUYF010000010.1, read as the reverse complement.
TATCAGTTGGGAACATGCCATGTGCCTTCTTCCTTCTTCCCTCCCTCCCTCATGCACCTAGCCTTGGTAAATATTTTAGTTTCTGAAACAATAGTCCTTAGCCTTTGACCCTTGAGATGTTTGGGACCTTAGCTCCAAGAAGCTCCAGTCAACACGACCAATGACCAGAGATTTCTAGAAGTTTGTCTCAGACACTGGGAAGACCAAAGACTGAAAACTACTGCCACAGAATCATAAAGGGAACCCAATAACAATCTAGTCCAATCCTTTACCAGTACAGGGATCCATTGCTCCCATATTCCTGGCAGGTAGACATCCAACCTCTGTTTAAACATCTCCAATGAAGATGAGTCCTCCACTATCTGAGATAGTCTCAAAAAAGTTGCATTGATATGAGACTTATGTCTGAATAAGCATATATACAATGGTGCTTTAAGCACAGCTTGGAAAAGTTATGGAAAGGGGCATCTTGCACCATATGTAAAGTGAGAAGGGTGTAAGAAGAAGTACCCTGCAAGTCACTGAACTGTAGTTTGCAGGGTGCCTGAATGAAAGTTACTAATTTGGACTACAGTTCTCAGAATCCCCCAGCCATTAGTGGTTTGAGATGGGAGATTATGGGAGCTATAGTCCACACAAGTCACTTTTCCAAGCTCTGGTCTAGACCAAATCTATGTTTTCCTTGTGTTATATGTAGTCATGTAAAGATCTTCCTGTATCAAAGGCCACATATAAAATTTATGAATTTCTTTTCAGGCTCCTTTGACTTGATTCAATTTCAGCATGAAAGATTTTCTGAGAGAATGCTGTTAGTTCCCATGATCATTTGGGCCAATGGTTCAAGCATCATTGCTTGAAGAGTTGTTTCACACTTCTAAACAGCTCTGGTACAGATACACCTTAATTTCATAGATTCATAGAGTTGGAAGATACCTCAAGGGCCATCAATTCCAAGCCCATTGTGTCATGCAGGAATATACAATCAAAGCACCCCTGACAGATGACCATCCAGCCTCTGTTTAAAAACCTCCCAAAAAAAAAAAAAAAAAAAAAGGAGACTCCACCACACTCCAAGGCAGCATGTTTCACTGTCAAATAGTTCTTACTGTCAGGATGTTCTTCCTAATATTTAGTTGTAGTTTTAATTCGTTGCTCTGGGTCCTATTCTCTGGAGCTGCAGAAAACAAGTTTGCTCCATCTTCAGTATGATATCCTTTCAAATATTTAAACAGAGCTATCATATCACCTCTTAACTTTGTGCTGCATGATTTCCTGTTCTAGACACCATAGCCATGTGCAGTCTCTCTGATGCCGCCCTCATCATTCAAGAAGACCAGGTTGCATCCACACTGCAGAAATAATCCGGTTTGACACCACTTCAACTGTCAAGGCTCAATGCTATGGAATTCTGAGCAGAGCTCTGGTACAGCAATAAACTATAATTCCCAGAATTCTTTAGCATTGAGCCATGGCAGTTGAACTGGTGTCAAATCAGATTATTTCTGTTGTGTGGGTGCAGCCTGGTGCCACACAGTGCATTGACACTGTAGAAATAAGGCAGTTTGACCCCAGTTTAAGTACTGTAACTGCATCCTATGGAATCCTGGGATTTGTTGTTATAGCCAGTCTTTAGCCTTCTCTACCAGAGAGTGCTGGTGCCTCACAAAACTTCAGATCCCAGGATTCTGTAGGATAGTGCCATGGCAGTTTAAGTGGGGTCAAACTGCATTATTTCTATGGTGTAGGTATACCCACCGTTTCCCCCCCACCTCTGCCCAGGTGATCTAAGGAAATGAACCACCACATAATGATGCATTGTACCCTCTCCTCCCTAGCTCCCTTCTCACAAACCCTTGGGGTTCAGTGACTCACCCCGTCCGTTCTGATTGGGCCTGTAGATGCTGCCCACGCTCATTCGACCTTGGTTAACACCTTGGTTGTCTGGAATCAGCTGAGGAGGCTCTGAGTTCCGGGTAGGAAGATAGTGCTCAGGCCTAGGGACTCCTTGGGGGTCTAAGGGTCGGAAGGGTGGCTGAGCTTCCACATTGCGAGAAGGAACGTAGGACTCTGGCACATCCCCGAAAGGAGGATATTGGCCTACCCATGGCTCATTCCCATACTGGGTGCCAGTACTCACAGGAGACCCAGAATTGAGATGCAGGTTGTCTGCAAGGGGGACCCCTTGGCCCACTGACTGTTGGTTCTGGGTGGAGGAGTAAGGGTCTTGGACACTTTGGTCATAGCTAGTTCCTGTGTCATGGTAGAGACTGTGTGAGTACCTTCTGTCTAAGCCATCGGAGGATGGAAGCTGCTGGGGCACAGGCACGTAGGTTCTCTCTGGGACTGGATAGTATCCTTGGGCTCGATAAGGGGTCTGATCTTCCGTATACTCTTCATATCTCACCCGTGGCTGGAAAGGGTATATGACTCCAGCACTGGCTGCGGCTGCAGCCACAGCACTCCCTCCAGTTCCAGCAGTGCGATAGTAAGTGTAGGTCTCATCGTAGGCACGGGGCACTTGTGGATCATAGGTCTCATACTGGTTGACATAAGGTGGCTGAGGGTAAGAGGCCTGGGGGTAGAGTTGACCAAAAGAGGCATGTGAGAAGGAGGACGCTGAGGAAGAAGAGCCAACTTGACGTTGCCGAGTGGTGGGCGACCGTGGCCGTTGGGAGTTGGAGTTGCCATCTCCGGTGGCCCCGTCTCTCCAGTTGTCTGGCACCTGTCCAAAGCCAAAGGGATGCCGTGTCTGCCCCCGGACGGTATCTGATCCTGCCCTGACAGGCAAGGTTGGAGCTTGCCGTCGCGTGTTCCCTGGTACCCTTCGGGTTTGGTGGGTGGCAGCATCAGCCAACATCACTCTCGTGCTGCTGTCTGCCCTTACCTGGCTGGCTGGGACATACTCTGAACCTGAGTTCAGGAGGCTGTACACTCTACCATTGTTTTCCCATTGGATCATCTGTCTCCAGTGCCCGCTGTCCGTGTTAGTGCTGCTCTGGGCATGTTGCCCACGGACCAGCAGGAAAACCCCAAAGCTTGTGAAAGCCCACAGGTCCCAGAAGAAGCCATGAGCAGTCATGGTGATGCCAAGATCAATGTTGAGGGATGCTTTTTGGAGGAGGAAATCAGTGAAAAACAGCCTGCCGGTTCTGTTGCAGGAAGAGCTTGTCTTTCCCCTTTCTGCACCTTGTTCTCTTCTTCCTTAGGTGAATGAATTTCAACTCTGTCCATTCCTGTCTTCTTTTAAGCTGCTCCGGGCCTCTCCTGTAAGTTTCATGTTGAGCTTTGTGAAGGAGAAGAATCAGCAAGGAATGTGGTTCTGGAAGACTGAGGGGTGCCTGGAAAGTCTTCCCCCCCCCCTTGGCAATCTCTTTCTTTTTTTGCTTTTTCACATTTCTGCTGTGCCTGTTTCAGTGGGGATGTTAGTTTATCCCACTTGCTCTTTCCCGTTGGCTGGACAGCTTTCCTTGTTCCTTCTCTGAATGAATAAGCAAGAGGCTCTGAAAAATGTTGGGAAGTTCCAGGCTTTGCTACGCAGGGTCCTAAAATCCATCCAATTTTACTTTGTCAGTTTTCAGTCCCTCTTCCCCCCCCCCCCCCCCCAGCCACACTACTGTTCCTGAGCAGAATCTTTGTCTAAGGTTTTACAAAACATTTCAGAACATCTACATAAGGGTAGCTAAAGTTTCTGACAAGTTCCTTATATTTTCTCAATCCATTTTTGTTTGTTTAAAATTGAAACAGTCTTAAATGTCAGTTTCTCCTCCAGGCAAAACAAGGAATTTGTTGTGACCATTTCCAACTTATGGCAACCTTAAGTGTCCCTATCTTGGGGTTTTCTTGGCAAGATTTGTTCAGAGGAGGTTTGCCATTGCCTTCCCCTGAAGCTGAGAACATGTGACCTGATCAAGGTCACCTAGTGGTTTCATGACTAAGATGGGGATCAAATCCTGGTCTCCAGGCTTATACTCCAACACTCAAACCATTACACCACACTGGCTCACTAAAATGAGAAATACTCGGCTTATGCAGACACAGAGAAACTAGAACCGAGCAATTTTCAGGAGATACAGAATTTTTCATTTATACTCGGTTCTGCATTTAACAACACTAAGAAGCTTGCAGAGAGAACTTCAGGGTTAAATAATAGGATCTCGCTTTTGTTTCACAGTCAACTTATTTCATATTATGCCCTGGGGGAGAATGGGGGAACTCTTGGTGAAACCCATGTCCTTTTCACTTTTAATTAAGCTTGCATCCCTCTTTGGGAAATTAGGGTTTTGAGGAGCCCTTAGGGAAGACACAGGCTGCATCTGCACTGCAGAAATAATGCAGTTTGACACTGGGTTTCATTGATAACTGACTGGTCAGAACATGCTGAAGATTTCCCTGAATTCCTGAAATACTACAATCCGCATCCTCTTAGTGACGTATGCTAGTGTAATTTTACCTTATCTTTGCATACTTATTTTTTGGGTTGTTTCAGAGGTTGATATTCCCTCTTTCCCTCCACAGTCACCAAAGCCCACCCTAGGACTTACAATATCTCTTTTATAGTGCCTCCTAATGGCCATTTGATGGCTGATGGAGAGCAGAGAGGAACATAGAAGCATCTGTTCCTGTAGCCATATGCAGACCAGTGAAATCATCCATCGATACCTCTGGAGGACTCTGGAGCAAACCTTTACAGATGTTATCAGTGACTTTCTATGGGAACATAGCCAGACACTTTTATCACCTGCCCCACTCTCCACCAGCATAGGAATGACTGCGTATGTGTGGGGAGGCAATTGTCATATCCATAAACTTTAGTCATGATTGTCTAGAAGTTTATGGATCTGCCATATTGAAGGATAAGAGGAAAAGGTGGTTGTATAGGGGAAATTAGAAAAGAACTAATATCCAAATGACAAACAAATGGGGAGGCAGATGGCCGAAAGGGGATGTTGTTCTATGACCTTGTTTACCTCCTCTTCCTGGTATAGATGCAGAAGATAACGGGGGAAGGAACCCCAGAAACTTGAAAGACTTGTTTGATGTAGCTTAGAGTGCCTGGATGGTGAGCTGAGGAAGGGGGGCGGTTGGATGGCAAAGGGGTTTTAAAGGATGAACTGTTTGGGGAAAATTTAGACTTGACACTAACTGGTCTGAAGCGAACCTCTGTTTTGAGATCCAAATAAAGTGTTAGTTAATTTCACTACCATGTTTTCTTGGCTTTTCAAATCTTGGAACGCTAATCCTGACAGCAATAGTATTCTGCATGCTGAACTCTTAACACTATGCATGGCCACATAGATTTCAGTCTACATTTTTGTGGGCAGATCATTTTTTTTTTTTTTTTGATAGAGAAGCATTCAGACATTGGGGTTCTCCCCTTTACTCTGAAGTATGGCATCCAAACCCAGGCTTACCACCTGGCCCTTTATCATAATTGAGAGCAGTGGTTCTCAAACTTTGGTCTTCCAGGTATTTTGGACATCAGCTTCCAGAAGCCTTAACCGGCTTGGCTAATGAAGAAGGATTTTAGGAATTCAAGTCAAAAACTTCTAGAGGGTCAAAGATTGAATACCGTTAGAGCTCACATCTTCTTTATTTGAAAGGTTTGAGGATTAGGTGGTAGCATTAAAAACCCAGCTGCACCAAGAATACAAATCAGTATTGGTCAACAGGTTATAGTCTGCTACAACTTGGGCTATGACTTGCCAATAATGCCAGACTAGTGCAACTAGCTGAGACCAAAAGCCCAGCAAATTTAACATAATGTTCTTATTGAATGTATTGCCTTTGGAGAGATATTTCAGTTGTTTGGAATTGGAGTGGGGCTGTATAAAACTACCAAATAATGGTGACATCAAGGAAAGGGTTTTGGCTGTTTTGGAAACTGCAGTGGGTAAAATTTGACCCCACTACATGAATTTTCTCTGTCCTTATAATAATGTTTCTAGATATTCCCTTATGTAGTAAAAGCGTGGCACAGATAATATGAAGATCATCCAAAAGTGATCTCAGGAGGCAAGAGAATGTTAGGTAGATAATAGTCTCAGCTTCTTCTGGGAGCATTGTATTTCTCCTGGGATTGTTGAGGTTGAAGTTCAACTTCTATAGTCCCTGGCCACAGAAAACTGTGATGCCATGGCTCTGCTGCCACCATAACTCATGATACTTCCTTTAGGGAAGGAATAGACAGGCCCAGAAGAATTCTCCTAGCTTGGCTGGAAACCTCTGTTTCCATTTACCATGGCACCCCAACTTTTCCATAGGGAGTTTCTCCCTAGAGGGAGAGAGGGCAGCAGACAGGAGAGAGTTATTGAGCATTCAGAAGAAGTGCTCAAAGGACTCAGTTAGTGTGTGTGTGCATGTGTGCACGAGAGAGTGATCAAGGTTGTTTGCCTATCGCCAGTGGTGTAACTAGTATATTTGACACCTGGTGCGGGTCATTTTTAAATATTCCCTGTCTCTTCAACAGTCTTTTCTGGATCTGTCAGAGCTGTTGGGTGGGCAGGACAAGGAGGCGACTGTCTTTACTGGCTGTCCAGCAGAGCTGCTAGACCTGGAAAGCAACTCAGTCCCACTGGTAGGAATGGGTCTGGCAAAGCTTCTGGACTATGGGAGAGGGAGCTGACTCTCTTTATCATCTGGCCAGCAGAGCCACCAGACCCAGAAGGCAGTCCCTTCCCACCAGTGCACTGGGTGACCCCCCTCTGAGGTGTCACCCAGTGTGGGCCACATTCCTCGCACTCCCCTAATGACACCCTTGCCTATTGCATTTACTGAATTAGTGTGCAGGACAGAGGAAGGAAAGGCATGAATTGCTGTGGAAAGACACAGATGCTGTAGGTTTATCTGGACTTGAAGAGTATCCTGTCAACAGATGCATGGCTCAGTGAAAAGGAGCAAGAATGAACAATAAGAAAGCATAACATTGTTCTTTTGCTATGTTGTATGACACCATGTCACAGGTCAATATACCTACTTGGTAGGATTCTCAAATCTCAGGGTCTAGAGTCCTTCCTTGATATCATCCAGTTTGTCACACTAGATTAATCCAGCTCCTAACCAAAACTATTCCCCACTCTGAGATAGGCTTTTGTTCTAATCCATGATGATCTTCTGTTTTTAATGGTGAACCACCATCGATTGCTCGGCAACACATTTCTTGATTGGTAGAAAAGGACTTGTACGGTTGACTCCCATATTCACAAATCCACAAGTACACTGCAATGATGTTAGGATGTATTGCAAGGGAAAGGCTGCAATCTTATTGACCTGGTGTGCTTCTGCTTAGAGGTTCCTAGAGAGGAAACCTGCCTGATTGTAAGTGGGAGAAATATTGCAACCAGGTGCATATTTTTTTCCCGTCGAATGGTATTCAAAGATTGTACCTGTGGGGGTGGAGGAAATGAGGGAATTCAGCCAGTAAAGAGGAATGGTTTCAGCCTCAGTGAATATGGGACTGTAAACATCAAGGGGATTTAAGGGGTTTGCATTATTTTATTGCTTTCCAATAGTGGAGTAGTTTGGTAGAGATTATTTTTGGAGGGGTTTAGTTTGTTAATATCTTTCTTGAATTGTGGTGCCATAAGTTGGAAATGACTTGAAGGCACACAGAAGCAACAACATGAATCTTAATCTGGACCAGAGCTTGGAAAATATGTTCTTCTTCTTTCTGTTACTGCTAGATGATGATGATGATGATGATGATGTTCTAACCACCATGGCCACTGACTAACCAGGTGACATGGGAATTCTCATAGCTCAGTAGCAGAGTCCATAGTTTCTATCAGAGAATTAGGAGCCAGCATGGTGTAGTGATTTGAGTGTTGGACTAGGACTCTGGAGAACAGGATTCAATTCCCAGCTTGGCCATGAAACCCACTGGGTGACTGTGGGCAAGTCACACCCTCTCAGCCTCAGGAGAAGAAATGTCAAACCACCTCTGAACAAATCTTGCCAAGGAAACCCTGTGATAGGTTCACCTTAGAGTCGTCATAAGTCAAACACAACTTGAAGGCACACAGCACTCACACATTGGTAAGTCACATTTGCTATTTGTAAGGCCCAGAATCCCCTGTGGCCATGATAGCTTGGTGTTCTGGGCATTCTAGTTCCAAAATTAACAATTCCAAGCTCTGACCTGGAGAAGCCCTTCAAACAGAGAACACTTAAAGACAGAAGACAGTTTCTTGAAAAATGGAACTTGTGGCCACCCTGGTGTGTAGCAAGACACTTGGTGCGTTATGAGAAATGGGGATCTTATAAGCATGTCCTTATCGGAATCTATGGAAGTGTTGGGTTGGTCTATGACCATAATAAAGATTCTATTCTATTCTATGGAAGAGTTGGAGGGTGTGGAGTGGAAAGCTAAAATACTTTACTGTCCTTCAATGGCACACTTGCAGGACTCAGGATGTTTTCTTCTGTCACTGCCTGGGGAGTCAAGCTGTTGAAAGCGGCGGCAGGGGATGGGGGAGACTTACAAGAGGATTTTGTATCTTTAAACTCTGACTGTGTTTTAATTTATTTTCCCCCTGCTGCTTCCAATTCTCAGCTCCAGAGCCAGGGGAATGGGGCCAGCTCAAGCAAAGAGGAGGAGGAGGAGGAGACGTTTGGAGGCTGACTTGAGCCTCCAATGGTTTCCTTGCAGCATCCTCCCTGCATTGAGTAAGGAACTGGGCATCACATGTTCTGTCTAAACAACCACACAACTTTTAGGACCCTGAAGAAATATGTCCCACAGTGTGCTATTTTCCTGTTTATTTTTTCTCCCCCTCTCCTTTCTCTCTTTTTCCTTCTTTCCCCCCCTTTTTATCCCTCAGGGATTGGAAATACCAGAGCTGATGTCATAAGCCGGCAGCCCGTGCCAGAAATAAAATTTTGGATAAACTCAGAGGCTCCAGTTAGTCCCTTGCAGTTTTTCACTTCGCCATCCAGATCCCCTTGCTGCCCTGCTTGCCCTACCATCGAGGGCTGAGCCAAGCAAAAATAATTTCTCAGAAAATATAATTAAACCTTTCAAGCAATTGCCATTAAGAGGTACACCCTAACTCACAAATGAGTATAAAAAACAGCATCGTGTGTCAACTTTGGGGTCCATACTCTCCAACTGTCCGGATTTGGCAGAGACAGCCTCGATTAATCCTCTGCCATTCCATTTATTCAGCTGCTTTTAAAATGCCCCCCGTTTCTCTCTCTTCTTTCCTACTTTCCCATTTTGTTCTTAGCTTACTTCAATTATTGCAAACCAGTTCAACATGCTAAAGTTGTTTTGTTGTTGATGTGTGCCTTCAAAGTGTTTCCGACTTATTGCGAGCCTAAAGTGAACCTATCATGGGGTTTTCTTGGCAAGATTTGTTCAGAGGAGGTTTTGCCATTGCCTTCCTCTGAGGCTGAGAGCATGTGACTTACCCAAGGTCAGCCAGTGGGTTTCATGGCTGAGTTGGGAACTGAACCCTGGTCTCCAGGGTAGTAGTCCAACACTCAAACCATGTTTGCATTCAGTTAAATCAGCAGTTGGAAGAGGAAAGGAGGTACACAGTATCTTGCCCTTCTCAGTCAGCTCAGGCAAAAGCAAACTGCTGCAGCCTCTCCTAGCTTGTGTGTGCTTCTTCATTAATAATTTTTGCTGATATGCAAACATCTTATTCGCCCCATGGATCTGGAAGCCCTGACAGTAAGCTGGGTTTTCCCATCAGTGCCAACACGTCTCTTCTGTGAAACCAAATTGGTTCCAAATCCTAGCTTCCTCATGGACTCATGTGTAAAAACTTTTGATGAAAGTCTTGTGGAGTGTTGTGCGAACTATTGTGAACCATTTACACTGGTCTGTATTGTTCCCTCCAACTGCAAATGCAGTTGGCGATGTGGCAATCTTTCTTGGAAGTAAAATGGGACTGTATGCAAACAATGCTTTGACATAATTGAAGAAATTTCACAAGACGTAGAGGACTTTTCAAAATGGACCCTGTTGTAAAAGGGTCAACATTGCCCCAAACTCAGATAGAAGACCTTCATTAATTGATTTAAAATGAACTAAAATGCAGCATAATGGTTATTGATATACAACTGAGCTATGCATCAGGGAGTCCTTGGTCTGAATCCCTTTTATTACGTTTATTTTGGGTTTTGTTATGTTTTAGCTTTGTTGTAATTTTTACCTTTGTACTCCCACCTCGATCTGCAGGGAGAGGTGGGATATATAAATAAACCATATTATTATTATTAGCTGTAAACTAAGCTCTGGCAGCCTTACAGAGCACCACAAACATAAGCCTAGATCTTATATTGTGTGTGCATAGTGTAAAACAAGTTAAGTAGTGACTGTGTTACACTACCTTTCAGCTGTATATTGACATTTTGCAATCAGATGTGTATCTGAAAATCTACTGGCTGCTTCTACAGTCCCAGTGACTCAAGTGCTACATTGAAAGTACTCATGATCCAGGAATGCACAAGTGTATGTAAAACAATTACATCTGTAGAATGCCACTTACACAACTGAACTGAACAACAGACATTACGCCATGGCTAAACACACACAGACACATGCAGAAGGGAACGTACATGTCTGTAAAAGGATGCCAGCTGCTGGTGAACTGCTGAATCACAGAGATTTAAATTCTCATTTTTAAACATTTGCAACTCAAAGATCTCTGCTTGGATGAGTGAATCTGCCAGTTTATTTTTCTCATATCGTCCAATGTTTCACAGGTAAAAATTGGGACACATGTGGCCAAGCCAAAGTCAGAGTGTGACCAAGACAACAAAGGTACTTGATGAGGAAGAACTCACAGAGAGAAACTGCAGCAGTTTGGTTTTGCTTGAATCTACTGGGAAGGGCAAGATTCGAGTCCTTCCTCTCCTTTCCCTGCTGCTGAATTAATGGAATGCAAGCTACTTTTGCACTTTGAACTCAGTTTGGAGCAACTGAAATAAGCTGAAGATAAATGGCAAAAGGAGGAGGAGGAGAGAGAAATGGGACTTTTAAAAAGTAGCTGAAAAAGTGGGATGACAGAGGATTAATCAGGATTGCCCCTGCCAAAATGGGACAATTGGAGGGTACGTTTTCTCCCACATTCAATATTATAACATCTTTTTCATTCTACATTTGAAGAATTTTCTTCATAGGTCTTCACCAAAGTCTTCATATTTGCAAATTTTGGTATATTCTTACCGAAATGGAACTGAAGCACAATGCATCCATGTTAACTGCTATGGTAACATTTTATGGAACCCTAAGGCTTGCAGTTTGCAGAGGCATTCCTCACTCAACTGCAAATCCCAGCTTTCCATAGGATGTTGCCATGGCAGTTGAATTGCTATTACCTGTGAAAGAACCCCGAGACAATTTTTTTTCTCTAGCCTCCAAAGCTTCATTCTCAGATGCGTTTGTTTTGGGATGAATTCAGTCAAATTTGGAAGTGGATCTCCTCCTTAGCTAGTGTTAGGAGCTACAACCCTTGGAGATTGGGGAAACATGATAACGGATGTGTAGAAGACAACATCCGTCCCCAAGTACCACCAGTACAAACCAGGAGAAAACAGAAGATCTTCTTTGAGCACTCATAGAGAAAGCTTGTAGATACCGAGCCAATTCTGAACTGAGCCACGGGGAGTTTACCAACCATAAATGCCAACCCCTTATTAATTATCTTTGGTCTTTCTTAGCATCTCCCTGTTTCTCTTTGGAACTGTGAAATCAGCTAACACCACGTTTAAATAGCATTGCTGTTGTAGCTGTATGCTAACTGAACTCAGTCTGGAAGAGCGGTGTAGCTATGCACATGCCCTCAAATTGTCCCCAGATTGGCAAGGATAGTCCGGATTAATCCTCTTATTCTGCCCTTTCCTAATTTGGATGCTGCCGCTACTCTGCTTGTCCTATTATATTTTTTTGCAGTTTATGGTTTTATTTTATTTTATTTTATTTTAATCTAAGATGTTTTAATTGTGTTTGGTTTAATACTTTTTTAAGGGTGGGTGGGTGGGTATTGGGTCTTTTTGGATTTATACTGTATGCATTTTTAATTGTTGTTAGCGGGGTACAAATAAAATTATTATTATTATTATTATTATTATTATTATTATTATTTTCAGCTGCTTTAAAATGTCCTGGTTTCTCTCTCCTCTATCCACTTTGTCTCGCAGCTTACATCAATTGCTGCAAACTGAGTTCAAAGTGCAAAAGCAGTTGGCACTCAGTTGAGACTTTTGCCTTTCCCTGCAGGCTCAGGCCAAAGAAAGCGCTGCAGCTTCTCCTAGCTCATCCGTTCTCCCTCGCTGCCATTTTGGACACACGCTGATGTGACTTGGCCCCATATGTCCTGCTTTTCATCTGTGAAATCTTGGAAGGTTTGCCAGTAGTTCAAAATGCTGTTATTGGTCCCATTTCAGGTCACTTGAGCCTCTGAGTCATCTCCTAAGCATGCAAATAAATCAGAGGCCAGATTCCATCTGAAGGGTTGTTATCGCAATATCGCTATGTGTGTATAAACACAACGGTCACTCTTATTTTATGTGCGTTCCATCTCCCCTTGGATCTGCTTGATCTGGAAACCATAAGTGCACTGACTTGTGATGTATGCATCCTATCCTGTGTTGGAATACTCTTTTAGTACTCTCCTAACTCAGGGATGTCTTCAGGGATGTACGGAGAGTATGGACCACACTGGGTGACACCGTAAGGGCTGTGTGACACCACGGGACCCCAAAATGTCTGCTTTTTGGCAGAAATGGACTGTGGCACTCACCCACGTCCCTTTAAAACCCTTGAGCTCAGCAGAAGAGAAGGCATGAGTGGGATGAGACTCAGTGGGAGGAGAAAGGAGAGGCTTCAGGGTTCTTAAAAAATGTTTGTTACTCATTCTAAATTTTCTTTAAAAAGTCACCTCTTACCAAATTTCCAGTTTAATCACATGAAACTATGTAAATGTAAATACTTTTAGGCTGAGCTGACAATGTAATTTACAGGTATAATTTTAATTTTGCTAGTTCTTTATGTCACAACTATCTATGGGCATTATGATTTACAAGTAACATTAGTACAACATTTTTTAGGATTCTGTATGGTGTGGTATGGGAGAAGATCAATGGGAGGGGAGGGGTGACACTGTGAATTATTGCACTGGGTGATGCTAACCCTAGTGACCCCGCTGTCTGAACTGGTCCTTTAATTCCTCCATTAAAACTAGTATGTGTATTGTCAGCCTTCAAGTCATTTCCAACTTATGGCGAACCTAAGGCAAACCTATCATAAGGTTTTCTTGGCAAGTTTCTTCAAAGGGGTTTTGCCATTACCTCCCTCTGTGGCTGAGAGAGTGTGCCTTGCCCAAGGTCAGCCAGTGGGTTTTCATGGCCAAGCTGGGTTTCAAACTCTGCTCTCCAGAGTCATAGTCCAACTCTCAGACCACTATGTCACAAATTACTCTTGGGGTCCAGAACTTTCTTTAGCCCTGGGGTGAGATTCCAGGAATAACAAAATCCATGGATGCTCAAATCCCATTAAATGCAATGGCACAGTAAAATGGGGTCCCTTGTATAAAATGGCAAAATCTAGGGTTGCCTTTTGGGCATGTATATATATATATATATATATATATATATTTAAAATATTTTCAGATGGTGGATGCTTGAATCCATGGATGAAAAATAAATAAATCCGTGGATACAGAGGGCTGGCTGTACTTTTGGAACCAATGGTCAAGAACAGCAGGAATGAAAGAGCGGGGTAAGAAATGCAAACCAGGCATTGCTCTGGATCCTGAGGTGTGCAAGAGACGACGTCTGCTGAGCAAAGAAGACCCACCGGAAGATGGTTTTGGGTGGATGCAGCTGGAGGGGATGGAGGTGAGCAAGGACTCCCAAGGAGAAGTTCTGACTCAGTGGAAAGCAGCTTTCTATGTTCCAAAGGAATGAGGACAGCATGTTGACCTCATTTCACTGGCAAGAAAAACTCATTCCAGAAAATGATTAAGAAGGCTCTTAGAAAAGGGAGAGAGGCCTCTAGGGAAATGGAGCTTTTTTTACGGTATTTTATTTTATTTTTTATTTGATTGCTGGTGATGTGAGTCAGGTTGAGGACAAGGACCAAAGCATCAGGGATAAAAGCTGTCAAAACATAGCAAGAGATCTGCTGGCTTGGGCCAAGGACCATTGATATGTTTCATTCTCACTGCGGCCACCCAGCTGCTTTTGGAAGTCCAGAGGCAGGACATGAAAGTCATCCTTTTCTCTTGCTGTTCCTTCCCAGTAGACTGTCTCTGATCACAAAGAGACTGGCCATATCAAAGGAGTACTCTATTATTATTATTTTTTAAAAATCTTCATAACCTTGAAATCTGGAATTTATTTTGTGACACATCTGAATGCCCCAGTTATTCTCTGGGAAGGCATCTCCTGCTTCGTACGAGAGCCTGTTTCCTTCTCCTTAGGCACTGTTTGTGCATTTATTATAAATGAAGCAAAGTATTGCAAGGCTGCCCTAAGGCCAAAGCAAACTAAACTTGGCCATGCAATCTCTGGAATCACAGAAAGTTATTTTAGAAAGCTAATTTGTTACAGTTGTAATTCCCAGCAGTTATTCTTTAGAATCACATTGTTGCAGAACCAGCAACTTGTTACTTCTGTTTCTCAGCGGAAAATGAAATAGCTAATTTTATTTACTTAAAAAAACACACCAAACCTCACAGATTTGCATGCTACAAGTTGCTTGCCTAGGCTACAAAACATACTCCTTCCATGCATCCTATTGTCTCAGCACACATAAAGCAAAGTTTAAGGCAGCAACCTCAGGCAAAGCACAAGCCAGCACTTGACAATGTGGTTTTCCTCCCCCTGGAAATATAAGCATCACTAAAAAGTTGCAGTAGCATCTGTGGCTGCATCTACACTGCAGAAATAGTGCAGTTTGACTTGTGATTCATTCTTTTTTTGCAGTAACTAAGCATAACTATATTACAGTACAACTGGGACACAATCTTGCAGTTTGTTACAAGCTTAGTTACTTGTAATCCGTTCTTTTTTGCAGTAACTACGGCATAACTATGTGACAGTGACACAGGCTGCATCCACACTGCGGAAATAATGCAGATTGACACTGATTTAACTGCCATAGCTCAGTGCTATGGAATCCCGGGATTTTTAGTTTTGTGAGATACTTTGCCTTCCCTGTCAGCAAGCTCTAGTTCTATAACAAACTACAAATCCCAGAATTCCATAGCATCAAGTCATGGCAGTTAAAGCAATGTCAATCTGCATTATTTCTGCAGTGTGGATGCAGCCTGTGTCACTGTACTATAATAGTTATGCTTTAGTTACTGCAAAAAAAAAGAAAAAAGAAAAAAAAAGAATGGATTACAAGTAACTAAGCTTGTAACAAACTGCAAGATTTTGTTATTTAGCTATAATTTGTGAATGAAATAATAATGGGTCATCTCCAGGCAGGAGACTAGGGTGCAAATTCTCCAGTGTTGGCAGACTCAGTTCCATGCCAGAGGAAAGGGCTGCATGCATGCCAATCTCTAGCTGAGATAGGAGACCAGAGGCTTGCTATAATTTCTAATTATATAATTACACATACGATCTTCAGAGTTTAAAGGGAGCAACCCCAATTTCTTGCTGCAATTTGCAAATACAAAGATGTTTTTACTCCATTAGCTTTCCTCCTTCTCTCTCAGTTGTTGGGGTGCCAGGGCTCACCCTTCCTTTTGCTATGCATCCACATTCTATTAGAAGCAAGTACAATTGTCCCTCCTCATTCGCGGACTTGAGGACCACGGTCTTGCTCTTTGTGGGGAAGGACATGTGTCATATTTAAAATGACCGTGCATGTGGTTATTTCCAATGGGACTCCAATATTAGTGAGCCACCATTTTTGCGGGGGGTCTGGAACAGATCCCCCGCAAATTGGGAGGGGAAACTGTATAGTGGGCCTGACACATTCACTGGTGTTAATGGTGCATTACTCCCATTAAATTGGGAAAAATGCAAATAAAAACTTAAAAAAACAAACAAACCTGAGAGAACACCTTTGTAAGAATCTCTAAAGTCCATCAGAGCAACCATATGGTCAACATCTGCCAGAAACAGGCTGGAGAACCTACAAATGCCTAGAGAAGTGTTTTCTCTAGGAATCTGTAGCCGTGATAGATCAGCGTCTAGCAGAGTCACACTAATAATAATAATAATAATAATAATAATAATAATAAATGTTATGTATAGCCCACCTCTCCTGCAGATTGAGATGGACTACAACAAATAGGAATAACAATAACATACAATATACAATTAAAACCAGATTCCTAAATGACCCTTACCCCAAACCCCCCTCCCAATCACAAAAAAGAAAAAGAAGCAAACTAAAAACAATAACAATATAAAATGAATAACAATATAAAATACTAATTAAAAGCAAAAGAAATAACAAATTAGCTAAAATTGGAGGTAGTTAGAGGCGAGACCTGGAGATTTTGCCAAGAAAACCCCAAGAACAAGTAATAACAACAAAAATCAATATCATCATGGTGGGCGGTGGTGGGCGGTGGCAGGCGGTGGGGGGCAGAGGTGGCGGCGGTGGTGGTAGGACTGGCCTGGGGCTGGTCCAAAGGCCTCGGGGGTCTGCATCCGGCCCCCGGGCCTTAGGTTGCCTACCCCTAATCTAGACACTGGGGGACCTAGAGAGTTCTAGAGAGAACATATTAATCAAATTTGCAAATAATCAAGTCCACAAAAGTGAAAGCTGCAGTTGTGAAGGGCTGACTGTAGGTTAGATTAAATGTTCCCATCTATCTCCCTTAGTAGGTAAGAGAAAGATGATCTCCTCATCGCACCTTGATCTGGGAACAGCCCCTATAGTTAAGATTTTGGTTTTCAAATAGGAAAATACTCTCTCTGTGTGTATCTTTGTGTATTTGAATGACAGCCTGTGAGCAACTGTGGTTGGTATTTAATGCACAGTGTTTAATGATATCACCAGGGGCTGTCCCTAGGTCTCAGGCTTTTGCCTGAAAAGCTCAGGGTCGGGGACAATCTTGAACTGGAAACCCTAGTCAGGGCTTCATGTCCCTCCCCGTCTTGCAGTTTGTGGCTCAAAATCCTGCCATCTTCGTCCCACTGTTTGCCTTAATGTTACTGTCGATTACTGCAAATAAACAGCAAACAGCAGCGGATGGGACGTGTGCAATTTTCAGTAGAAAAATAATGAGAACGGTTTGACTCAGATTGGTATTCATTCCTGCTTAGTGACCTGTGGCTATATTTTTCTTCATAAAAATGGCCATTTAAACAAAATGTGTTTATCAGCACTTGAAAATGTTCTTTTTTGGGCTTGTTGCAGTTTAGGGAAGGGATTTAGTATTTGCAGCCAGAGAGCTCACCAAACTATAACCCCTCTAGGTTTTCATAGGATGCAGCCATAGCAGTTGAAGTGGGATCATATCATTATAACGGTGCAGCCTGAAAAGGCCCTTCAGCTCCTGGAACCTCCCAACTAACATAGTTTATGACTGGGGAATATGGGAGTTGTAGTCCCAAAGAGAAACTTTTCCCTTTATCATAATGTGTAGCATGGGACTCACATCTGCATGTGCAGGCTGCATGCATTCATGTACCTATCAAAAGCACCACAATAATTTTGCATGTGATCTTGCATGTGATTGTGTATTCCTGCATGGCAGGGGGTTGGACTTGATAGCCCTTGAGGTCTCTTTCAACTCTGCAATTCTCTGATTCTTTGACAGCTATCTATCAGATGTCAGGTTACAGTATTGGCCAAGAGATGTGGATGGTGCACTAGATGGTGCCATAATCCAACAGTTCAGTCCAGCTCTAAGAAATGTCTACAGATGATGTCTCAACCTACATTTAACAACAGTTAGACCTCTTTGTTTAATCCGCATCCTTCCCAGTCATGTATCAACTATGTTGAAGGGAGGGACAGTCATTTATTTTAAGATAGCTTGCTCAGGAGAACATCAATAGAGGATTATGCTCTTTATGGGAGTTTCCATGCACACAAATACACTGGGTAAAGTTCCTCTGTTGTTGCCATTCTCTCTTCTAATAGCCGGCTTGAGAGACGATAAGTTACATAACTTGGTTAAGAAAAATAGACTAATTATATCTCCTGTGTCTTTTGTGAAGTAACATGGAGGCTAGCAATCTCTCTGCCAGTCAAGCGATGCTGAAATGATTACCTTTCAATGGAGTCTTGGCAAGGTATCTATTATCCGTTGTTTACTTCTCAGAGAAACAATGGACTTTTCTCTCCCGTGGATGTCTACTTGAACTCTGCAGGTACTGTTGTCAACACTCAGCAAGATATACAGCCTGGCATAATGGATACCTTTCTCTCCAATTTCTGTCACCTTGGAAATCAGTCTGATGTTGCATTGGATTAGTTTCCTCCAGTGTTTTACTCACTTTTATTTAAAACACCACATCAGAAGAGAGAAAAAGGAAGGGGACTCACCCTGACCCCAAGACTGGAACGTCACAAATGGAGTCTCATCTGGAGCATTGTGTGTCAATTCTGGGTGGTTCATTTTAAGGAGGATATAGACAAGATGGAGCTGGATCAGAGAAAGGCAAGAAGGATGTTAAGATGTATGGAGAAAACATATGGGGAAAGTTGTGGGATTTGGGCATGTTCAGTCTGAGGTTGCTAATATGAGTACCCAACTGTTAGGGGGCAATGAGCTTACAGTTGTAAACTGCTTAGACATCCCATAGCGTGATATGAAGCGGTATATAAAATGAAGCCACTTTTAAAAGGAAGACTGAAAAGTAGCATGATTGCACTTTATAAATATTGAAAGGACTTTCACAGAGAGGAGGGTGCAGATTTGTTTTCTGCTGCCCCAGAGGCCAGGACCAGTTCTGTTAGTTTCAAGTTACAGGAGGGTAGATTTTGACTGAACTGTTGGAAGGAACCTCTTGACAATAAGAGCTGTTCAGCAATAGAACCCATTACCTAGGGAGGTCTCTTCCTCTGGATGTCTTCGAAAAGAGGCCAGACATGACAGCTACTCACTATGGATGCTCTAGCTAGAGTTCCTGCATTGAATTGGGCCTTAGACTTAATGGGGTACAGGACCCTTTCCAGTTCTACAGTTCTATTATTCTAGATATAATACAGTCAGACCTCCGTATCCACAGATTCTTTATACATGGATTCAATCATCCATGGCTTGAATATATATATATATATATATATATATATATATATATTTTCAAGCCATATATATTCAAGCCATATATATATATATATTCAAGCCATATATATATATTCAAGCCATGGATGATTGAATCCATGTATAAAGAATCTCTCTCTCTCTCTCTCTCTCTCTATATATATATATATATATATTCCAAAAAGCAAACCTTGATATTGCCATTTTATATAAGGGACACCATTGTAGTATGTAATTATATTTAATAGGACTTGAGCATCCATGGATTTTGGTATCAACTGGGGTCCTGGAACCAAACCCCAGTGGATACCAAGGGTCCACTGCAATGATTGTCATTTACAGCCTTGATGTGATTCTTGTTGGTTTCCAAAGTCTACAAATAGCCATGGTTCTCCTCTTTTGGTCCACTACCCTCCATGAATAGTTGAAATAATGATGGAACTAGCACCCTTCGCCTCCTTGTTTTTGTTGGAAGATTTTTTGCATTCTCTTCCCCTCCTTAGATAGATAGATAGATTTTCCTGCATGCAAATCCTGCTGTCGCCCCTCTTGCAAACATCCCATTTGCTCCTACTGAATCCCAGGGCAATAACTTTTCAAATTGGGAAACAAACCATGTGATTCAGATTTTCTCCTGAACTGTTGGGTACTCCATCTTCCTCCTCTCTCAACTTTCTTTGGAAAGATGGTGCGATAAAGATTTCTTCTTTACCTGAACTATTCATTAGCTAGATTAGGATATAACCTCTATGTATATGTGGATTAAAGCCATTAGTAAACTTTTGTTTAAACTGCAAGCTACTTGTATTTGTTATGGTTTTTTGAGGCCGTCTCAGTTCTTAGAGAAATTAGACAAGGATGCATTCCTTCTACTCTGCTGATTTAAAGCTAGATGGTAACAGGTTTCGCTTTGATATTTTTGATACTTAAATATGTTTGTTTCCTTAACAAAGGCTGAAGACTTAGGAAACTTGAATTGTGCTACAGTTTATTGATTAAACACTGAATCAGAATGCCTGAACATGCAGATATATCACTGAACATCAGTTGGTTGAGAGGTTCATTACTGACATCATGCCCTCCTTATGAGGTTCTCAAAGGCGTCTGGTTTCTCTCTTGGGTAAACAGGATTCTGGCCTTAATGGACCTTCGGTCTGATCCAGAAGGTTTTCACCCCCAGCTCTTTTGTGATCAGTCAGTGCAGGTGATAGAGAACTTTTCAGAAAATGTACACTGTACCAATTAAGATGTTGACCCCGCTCTCAAAATTCATCATCTGCTCAGTTGCCACATCTCAGAAAGTCCCTCTCCAAGGGATAAGCCGCAAAATGAGTTCCACCAAAAGCGAATGGAAGAGTATGCAAGGAGAGGGCGGCAAAACATTAAACTGCACTTGTTTTGCTTAATGGCTTTCCCCTATACAACAACCTTTAGAAAATGCAATTAAATTGGGTAATGTATTGAAACAAGGGTGGCAGGACCCTTCTCGCTAACTGGGCATCTCTCTACTTGACTAGTAACATAGAAGATTGAAAATGATTACAGATGAGATTGGCATAGCATAGTAGAAGAAATGGTCTATATGGGTGGATTTGCCACAACTAAGAGAAATTGTGCATTGCTTTTTTTCAAAGCAACAATGGCATGCAAATCTTTCTGTAATTTGCATAGTTTTTCTTTGGAAGTGGCCATTTTGTTTCATTTCTTTTGATGAATGATTTTGCAAGTGGGTGAAAAGGCCAACTTAAAAAAAAATCATTGATTTTATCAGCCCTGAAATTTTGGGATATTAGGTGCTGGGATATAGTTTGACTTTGCATAAGACAAGTCTCACTTTGTGGTTTTCCACTTGTGACAGCCTCCAAATTTTCATTAATTTTAATCTGGAGTCTCAGATTTGTAATATACTGTTAAGCATTGGTTTATTGCTCCGCTGCAGAACTGTTTAGTGAAGAACTGATGTTTATTCATTATAAATTGGCTCTGGATACAGGCAATGGGTTTTTGAAGATTAGATGAAGATGATCCAAATGCTGCTGAAAATGAATTGGGCTGTTTTCCAAGTTGTATCCAAACTGACTTATTTTGGGTGATGCAGACTCTTAGAACTGACTGTAGAAATGGAGGATGGAGAATGTGATGGAGAAATTCCAACAAAATCTTGTTGTTATGTGCTATCAAGTTGGCTTTGATTCAAAGTGATCCTATGAAGGAGAATCTCAAGAGACCCCATTATTAAAGCCCTACTCAGATCTTGCAAACTCAGGGCTGTGGCTTCCTTAATGGAGTCAATCCCCTGGTAATGTGGTCTTCTTTTTTATCCTTCTGCTTTAAATTTTTTACCAAGGATTAGAGTAATTTTAAATGAGTCATGAGATGTCATGAGATGTCCCAGGTAAGATGTCCACAGTTTAGTTGTTTTGGTTTCTAGTCAGAACTCAGACTTGATTTGTTCGGTCCAAAACACATTGCAGAAATCATCCAGTTTGAGACCGCTTTAACTGCCCTGGCTCTGTGCTAGGAAGTCCTGGGAACTGTAGTTTATTGTGGCAACAGAGGTCTCTGACAGAGAAGGTTAAATGCCTCACAAAACTACAGTTCCCAGAATTTCCTAACATTGAGCCAGGGCAGTTAAAGCGGTCTCAAACTGGATTATTTCTGCAGTGTGTTTTGGACCTTCTTGAACTTACTTGTCTTTTTTTGGTTCATGGTTATCTTTAGGCTCAATTGACATAGGTGCAAAAATTCAACTTACTCCTGATTGTAATTGTATCTAGCACACAATGTTTACCCCCTCATCTTTTTATTGCCTGAAGAATAACCACTGATACAACATATATGGCTTTATTCTAAGCCTTTAAACATAACCTAGGTTTTATTACATTTTTGGGGGTGTATTCCATTCCCCAGGATAGAAGCAGGATTGATGGAGAAGGGGGCTTTCTGTCCCATTTGCCTGTGCATATTTGCTAGTTCACTGCCTATAGTCACACATTTAAGGAGCTGCACATGTAGGTTTTTTCATTCTACGTAGAAAATTGGGAAATAGTGGTCAGGGGGAGAGGAGTAGCTAGATGAAGAATGAAACTGAGAACCTTATACCTATTTGGGGGCAAGCTGGGATTCCAACAGCAGCTGCAGCTGAGCCACTGAAATTAAACAGTTATGAGATGGTTGCTTGGGAAATGATTACAAAAGGGAAAATGTGGACTGTGGAGAAATGCTGCACTAACGCAAAAGCTATGAGAAAGTATATCGCATTGTGTGTGTGTGATAGGAATACAGGCCTCTTTGCAACAGTATTTCCCTCTGTGCAGCATGACCCAGCAATGTGATGCTGCAGCAAGGAAGGCAAATAATATTTTACCCTGCAATAACGGAACCATAGTTTCCAAGTCAAGGGAAGCAATTTGTATCTGGATGTGCATTCAAGTCTCTTATTGATTTATGGCAACCTCATGAATTTAATAGGGTTTTCTTAGGCAAGGAATACTCAGTAGTGGTTTTGCCAGTTCCTTGCTCTGAAATATAAGACCTTATGGCATGGCACTTACAGGAACGGGAATGGAACGGAAAGGAATGGAATGGAAAAGGTCAAGAACACATGTTACTGCACAGGAGAATGCCACCGATGCCGCCGGGAGTCCCCAAGCCGATTCTGTACAGATTCCACAGTACAGAATCATGGCAGGTAAAGTGGCATCATAGTGCTATATTTGTGTAGTGCGCACAAGCCCTTGGTCAATACCTTCTTGATGAGTAACTGAGTACTGGGCTAGAGGAACTGTGTCACCACCAAATAAAGTAATGTTAGGAGGCACACCGTCTTTGCACATGGAAGTATGTGTCACAATTAATTGATGACCAAGCAAATGTCTTCTTTAGGTTTGGGTATAAAATCTTTTTTTAAACCTAGGGGGAGGAATTTGTAGCTCTCCCAATGCTGTTTGAATCCTATCAGCTATGAACAGCAGGGCCAGTCTTCAGGAATAGAGACCCCCACAGGGTCTCTATCTCTGCTGAATGCATTTAAGTGAGTTCCTGATGAAGATCACCAGCTGGGAATAATGTATTACAGCCGCTCAAACATATTGATTAGACTTGCTACATTCCTCTTTTGTACTTTCCTGAATATTAGGATTGCATTGTATTATTCATGCTTATTCTTTTATTCTGAAATGCTCTGGATTATTGTGTGGGTCCTTAACATTTTCATTAAGATGCAGAAATCATTTTATGAATAGCTAATTGCAGTGGTTATTGATGTTTTCCTAGTATACAAAAACAAAAACCAAAAAAACCAAAACACACACACACCAAAGGCCCATCTACTCCAGCTTGCTGCCTGGTCAATAAAATGCTTCCAAGGGAAGCATATTGACAATGCTTGAAGGCATCACCCCTCTCCTGTTATTGTTTGTTGTTGTTGTGTGCCTTTAAGTCATTGCTGACCTATGATAAACCTATCGTGGGGTTTTCTTGGCAAGATTTGTTAAGAGGACAATTGGCATTGGTTTCCCTTGAGGCTGAGAGCATGTGACTTGCCCAAGATCATCCAAAGGATTTCATGGCCAAGCTGGGGATAGAACCTGGTCTCCAGAGTCCTAGTCCAACACTCAAATCACTATGCCATGCTGGCTCTACTTTCCTGTTATTTCTCTCCATCACTTGGTATAGACTGCCTGGTCACTCTAACAGCAAATATTAAAGACTCTTGGGTAGCACCTTCTCCAATTTGGTCCCTTCCAGGTGTCCTGAACTATAGCTCCCACAGTTCCTTATCACTGGTCATTCTGGCTGGGTTTTCTGGGAAATTCCATAATATCTGGATGGCCAAAGGTTGAGCATCCATTTTATGTTGATTGCAGTGAGGAAGGTGTGAAACTTTATGATGTGGAGAAACTGTGATGAAGCTCTACATCATGATGTTTATGGAAGCCCACCATGTATTGCTACTAGCCAATCCAACAGTAGTCAGAACAAAATGCTATTTATTAATTCATTGCTGGATCACATGGATGGAGATGTCACAATCCATCCCCACACTTTTCCCCACAGCTGAGTAGAACAGAGTTTGGAAAACTGCAATAGGCAAAGGGGAACATCCAGTCCATGGTTCTTGCTACCTGGTGAGTTAGGGCTCATGCCGCATGATGTTACCATAGAAGAGGCTTGCTCTCATAGCAGACAGATCTGTAACTTTACCCTGCTTTGACGTTCCTGAGATGATCAGAACATAGATCAGCACATAGATCATAGAGGGATTCAATAATGGATAAAATGCTGCTTGTGTTGGATCAGTTTCATTATAGGTGGAATCTGTATCCCTTCAGGGCCTTTTCATTTTTTCAGTAATTTTGAACTCCTTAGCAAAACCTGTTTGGCAGACCTGAAAAAGAAAGGATATTTCATTAATTCCTCTGTTTAATTACCATTTAATCCCCAAATACCTTTCCCACATCCTATTATCCTTTTAGCCAAATGGACTGGCAGCTGACATACCCTCCAGCTTCCAAGTTTAGCAGGGACAGTCCCAAATAATCCTTTGTCACCCCACTTTTCCAATTGCTTTTAAAATGTCCCAGTTTCTCTCTCTTCCTCCCTTTGTCCTCAGCTTACTTCAGTTACTGCAAAATGAATTCAAAGTGCAAAAGTAGTTTGCACTCCATTAACTCAGTGGAGGGAGAGGAAAAGAGGGACAAAGAATCTTGCTCTCCCCATTAGGCTCAGGCAAAGTCAAACTGCTGCAGTTTGCTGCAGTCCGCGACCATGTGTGTTCTTCCTCATGAATTACTTTTGCTTTCTTGACCACTCTCTGATGTGTCCCATTTTTCATCTCTAAAATATTGGAGGGTATGCCTTGAATCTCACTTCAGCCCTGAGAGAGGGCCTTCCATTACATCTGAGAGCAGCAGATTATTTTACGAGATGCAGTGATCTCCAAACTCAGGCCTTCCAGATGTTTTGGACCTCAGCTCCCAGAAGCCTCAGTCATCTTGGCCAATGGGCTGGGAACTGAAGTCTGAAACATCTGGAAGACCAGTGTTTGGAAATCACTGGGCTAAGGATTTCCCTCCAAGAGAGAACAATGGCTAGAAAACTTATAAGGAGCATTGGTTGCTGTCACTGATGCTTCCTAACATCTCTCACCTGAGGCGTTTGCCTCACCTTGTCTTATGGTAGAAATAGATGTATTAAATTCTTTCTGTACCTTTTTAAAAAAAATCTCAAGAAAGAAAAGTGACAACTTGCCTTGGTGTTAACATTCTTCAGGATTCATTGATCAGTTCTTTTCTACGCAGCCTGCAACGAGAATAATTGTGTGCTGCCTGTTTTGTTAGGTTGGCTGTGATCCCTCCGCTGCCCTTTCATTGCCTCTGTGATGTTGAAGTTTCCATCTTCCCTGACTACAGTCTGTCCCCATCCATTTACCAGGTTCCTAATTTGCCGCTCATTGCCTTCCTCGGTTAAACAATCCAAGCAGTTTGCAGCTGCCCATGTTATGCTTGGTCAAAACAGATTGCCACTCTTAAAGAATTTCTTTTAAGAGCTGACTTCCATTGATATGTCATTTCACAAACATTTTAGGGAAACCAACAAAGATGGGAGGTGATAACCCATTTGGACTTCTCAAACAGGGTTTTTTATTATTATTATTAACTGCCTTCGAGTCGATCTTGACTCATGGCAACCCTGTGGATGAGACATCGCCAAGACTTGCGATCCTCCACTACTCTTCCTGATTTCTGCAGATGCATTCCCATGACCATCTTAAATAAGTCCATCCATCTGACATGTGGTCTTCCTATCTTTCTAATTCCCACAATTTCCCCCAATATTATTGTCTTTTCTAATGATTTCATGCCATCTCATAATGTGGCCAAAGTATGACAGCTTCAGTTTAGTCATCGTTGCCTCTAGGAAAATTTCAGGCTTGATCTGCTCTAGGACCCACTTATTTGTTCTTTTTGCTGTCCATGGTATCCTCAGCACTCTTCTCCAGCACCACATTCTCTCAAATGAATTTACTGAGCTTATTTTATGGGGTTTATATTACATAGCTTTCCCCAAAAAGAGCTCAAGATAGTTTAGATTGTTCTTCACTTGTTTTGCCTCCTTAAAAGCACACTTAGGCTTAGAGATGTGGGTTGGATGAAGGACACTCATACCTGAGTGGGGATTTGAACCCAGGACTAGCTCCACTGGTTCTTTTTTAGGTGACTCTTCTGAAGCCTACGTGGCATTTTCATGTATCCTCATGCCATCTGTTCCCTGTTTGAAACCTGCACCTTTCCTTTGTCACAGCCAACTGGGTTTTATTCTCAAGGCTGAGTTTGACAGGGCAGTGGGAACCATATTGGCATTGTTTAATAGTATTTTAAGGCGTGGGTGGGATTGTGGGATATGAAATGTATATTTTAATGTTGTAAGCTGCCCCGGTTGCGTTACGCAGAGGGGTGGGATAAAAATACATTTTATTATTATTTATGATGATAATGATTCTTTTCTCCGTATTTCCCTTTTCTATGTTCTTGATCTCTTTTTCTTTTTGTAATCCTTACAGACTCTGTGGCCTCAAACTGGTTAACCACTTCAAAGAGGGCAATGTGATAAGAAACCTCTTAAACCTGCTGTGCTTTACAGTTTGCTGTTCAGCATGATGGGCTTTATAGTCCATGAAGCAATGATTTTAGGCTGCTGCCACACTGCAAGATGAATGCAGTTTGACACTGCCTTAACAGCCATCCGATGGAATCCTGAGATTTGTAGTTTGTTGTGGCACTAGAGCTCTCTGACAAAGAAGGCTAAATATCTCACTACACATCCCAGAACTCCATTGTATGGAGCCATGGCAGTTAAACCGGTATCAAGCTGCATTAATTCTGCAGTGTAGATGCAGCCCCACTCTCTTTTAGCAGGACCTCTTTCACTGGCTGCATCTGCAAAGCAGGAATAATGTAGTTTGATACCGCTTTAACTGCCATGGCTCAGTGCTGTGGAATCCTGGCATTTGTAGTTTGTTGTGGCCCCAGAGTTCTTTGAAAGCGAAGGCTAAATACCTCACAAAGCTACAAATCCCAGAACTCCATTGCATGGAGCCATGGCAATTAGAACGATGTCAAACTGCGTCAGTTTTGCAGCATAGATGCAGCTTTAGGAGATTATCACACGGGGATAAGAAACGGGAGAGAAACAGAATCCTCCCGTCATTACGCACAAATGTTTTCACATGACATCGCACTCATCCATTACTTCTCCCTTAAATAAACTGTAATGATCCTGGAGGCTCTTATTAATGGGGAAACCCTGTGAATGGTTTGCCGATAGCACAAATGAAGTGCTATCACGAAGGTGCGGAAACCAATAATGTTTCATTCGCGCTGTCGCAGAGCAATCCAGGACCTTTTCCCAGACTGCATTTCGGTACAGGCCATTTGTTCTCATGGCTACAATTATTTTTGGAGTGGATTTCTCTTATTTTGAAGTGTAGGGCATGATTTAGTTTCAACTGGGTAAAAAAACTGTAAAATAACATTGTGAAATATCTCAAGTTTATTTTGTTCTGCTTGGGATGGAACCATGATTTTCAGACATGCACAGTAGTTCCAAAATAGCGCATGTGCAAAATGTTCAATAATGCTATATTAACGACAGTAGAATGGATGTATGTGGAACGCAATGGCGTTTCTCTGCCGTTTTTGTATCGTGAATAGAGCACGATTGGGCGACATGTGAAAATATCTATCGCTCTCACTGTCAGGAAGTTCCTCCTAATGTTGAAGTGGAATTTCTTTTCCTATAGCTGGCATCCGTTGTTCTGGGTCCTATTCTCTGGAGCAGCAGAAAACAAGCTTGCTCCCTCCTCAATATGACATCCCTTCAAATATTTAAAGAGGGCTATCATATCCCCTCTTAACTGTCTCTTCTCCAGGCTAAACATACCTAGTTCACTTAGTCGTTCCTCGTAGGGCATGGTTTCCAGACCCTTCACCATTTTAATCCTCCTCCTTTGGACACGCTCCAGTTTTTCAACATCCTTTGTGAATTGTGGTGCCCAGAACTTGACACAGTATTATTCCAGGTGAGGCCTGACCAAAGCAGAATACAGTGACACTATTACTTCCCCTGATCTAGATGCAATACTTCTATTGATGCAGCCTAAAATCGCATTGGCCTTTTTAGCTGCTGCATTTTTCTCTATCGAATTTGAATCTAGCTTCACATTTCTTTTGTTTCATTCTACTTATATTTTAATCCAAATTTATTCCAAATTTATTCCCGTAGTTGCTATACTTCCCCATTTCTGGGAGAAGTATTCTGTAGCGCTGTTGTTCCATTATCTTCCCTCGCGTGATCATCAGTGTCTTGAATGCTCTGTGTTAGCTATTCTGGGAACTCTCTCTTGGCAAGTGCCCAATTGATCTCTCCTGCTTTTTTCCTCCATGGCTCTGCCAGTTGTGTGACTGACCTGTGAAGACTCTTTCTGTCCCTTTGGCAAGCCTTCTTGGGGCTTTTCCATGCGTTCTTCATTTGGGTAGATCCGGGTATTGTGGTGCATTTTCCGACCAAGCAAGGGCAGAGGTAGCCAAAGCCTAAATTGCCATGCCAAGCCCCACCAGAAATACCGCCGCTTGACCAGGCTTCCTCGGCAGGTGGTCCAAGCCATGGTGGCTGTCTTCTCGGCTTGATTTCTTCTATGGAGCAAGGAAAAATGGCTATCAGAATCAAAAAGCAACATGGCAGTTGGAAGAACACATGGCTCTAGAACATCTGCACTTATGGTTGCCCAAATGGAAGTGGGAACTCTTTCGTAGAACGGGTTTGATTTCAACAAGAAGACATTCGAACGATGGATGAGTGGTCAATGATATATATCGGATATATTGGAAATGGAGAAACTGACAAGAGGCTTGAGAAATGAACAATCTAAATAATACATGGAGAACTGGGGAAAAAAATATTCTTGAATACTTCTCCCAGAAATGGGGAAGTATAGCAACTACAGGGGGAAAAAATTGGAATAAATTTGGATTAAAATATAAGGAGAATAAAACAAAAGAAATGTGAAGCTAGATTCAAATTAGGTAGAGAAAAATGTGTTTAAATGAGAAGAATACGCTAACGAAAAGTAAGGAAAGAAAACATGGTATGTTCAATTAAAGATAGTCTTTATTGTTCAGGAACGAGAAAGAAAAATTATCAAAAGAAAGTAACGAATCGTGTGTGAATGAATAAGGTGTTTTCAATTAGTTTTTGCAATTTGCGTTGTGGATATGTATGTTGTGTAAATGAGGTGTATTTTTTTATAAACGTTATTCAGAATAATCTTTAAAAAAATAAAAAAAGAACTGGTTCAATTTCTTTTGAGTGAGACCAATGACTATCTGCACTGCAGAAATGATGCAGTTTTTGACACCGCTTTACCTGCCACGGCTCAAGGCTATAGAATCCTGGGATTTGTAGTTTTGTGAGGCACCAGCACACTTGCAGAGAAGGCAACAGACCTTGCAAAATTATGAATCCCCAGATTCCATAACATGGAGCACTTAAAGAGAGGTCAAAATTGCATTATTTCTGCAGTGCAGATGCAACATGTGTAACATGCGGCCCTTTTTGCCTGGGCTGCAAAAAAGATTGTTGTTGTGTGCCTTCAAATTGTTTCTGACGTATGGCATTTTCTTGGCAAGATTTGTTTAGAGGAGGCTTGCCATTGTCTTCCCCTGAGGCTGAGAGCATGTGGCTTGCCCAAGGTCACCCAGAGGGTTTCATAGCCAAGCAGGGAATCGAACCCTGGTCTCCAGAGTCATAGTCCATTGCTCAAACCACTAAATTGCACAGGCTCTCTTCCTTCAGAATTAACTACTGCCGACTTGGTAATATATCCATGCACCCCGACATCTGTTATTATTAATGTATTTTTGCGGAAACAAGAACACAGGGAGAAAAATTACAAGGATAAATATCGATCGAGCAGGCTCTGCCTCCTGCAATGCAAATGCCAATACACAATAAAGCTAACCATTTCCCACCCCTCCTGCATTATATGTCTGCTGTTATACCTTCATTTCTAGGAATTGCATCCATTCATTGGCCCATTACAGTGAGCAATATGTAGACATTTCAATAACCGCCCTCGAATTGACAGGATCTTAAGACTATTTGCAATGTCTCGCTCGTATACTGCGTGAGATTTTTTGGCAAGATCTTTTTGGGCATAAACAGAAGAGCAGCTACATATGTCGTATGGGCTATCGAGTTCTTTACGATCGCTTGGAGGGCTATACAATTAGCAATGAGCCTCTACAGATATGCAGCACCTGCATTTCAGAGAACAAAACCCCGGAGACATTTTTGTCCCAGGTGGGTACAAAGTAAAGAATTAATGAAATAGCCTTTTCATTTCACTGATTTTTTGGGGGAGGAGGGAGCGAGGGGAATTAAAATAATTGCCGGGGTATTGCATTCCTTTACATCAGAAGTGATTCAATTACTTTGCCGGCTAATTGCCTAAATATTTGGAAGTAATTTAGAACAACTAGTCAGCCGAGTAATTGGATCTCATGTTATCAAATTATTAGGCGTTTTGGCTGAAGTCAAATTGATGGAGATTATTCATATTATTATTAGATAAATTGACCAGCAAAGAGGGAGTGATGGCGTCTGGACTATAAAATAGACTATGCCAAAATGAAATCACACCTTAGTTTGGACCACACGGAAAGAAGTGAGGGTAAAAGCTGGAGAGAAACAACGCTCTTTGGCTGTCATTAAATGCAACCAGGCGAAGCGAGGGAAAGCTAAGGCCGAGCCAGAGTTTAAAGTTGCTTGGCTTAGAGCCAGACCAAACACTGCAAGTGATGGAGGACCTCTCACTTTTCCTTTCCTTAGAAGTATTTATAGTAACCAAGCACGTCCCAGATTCAGAACAACGGGTGCAGTCAGCCCTCTGTATCCACGGGTTCTTGATCTACGGATTCAACCATCCACAGCTTGAAAATATTCCAAAAATATAGAAATTCCAAGAAGCAAAGCTTGATTTTGCCATTTTATATAAGTGACACCATTAGACTACGTCGTTGTATTTAATGGGGCTTGAGCATCCATGGATTTATTATACAGCTGTCCCTCCACATTTGCAGCTTTGACTTTTGCGGATTTGATTATTTGGGGTTTTGATAAATATGTTCTCTCTAGGTATCTCTAGGTCCTCCAGCGCAACTCTGTCAGAAGTTGGCCATAGAGTTGTCTTGGAGAATCGAGAAGTTCCTAGAGAAAACACTTCTCTAGGCATTTGTAGGTCCTCCAGCATGATTCTATGACCAATGTCTGGCAGATATTGACCACAGAGTTACACTGGACGACCTAGAAATTCCTAGAGAGGTATTCTCTTAGGTAAAAAGAATAGTTTTTTTTTTAATTTGTGTTTTTTTCACATTCATGGGATTCCTTGATCCCTAACCCTAGTGAATGTGGAGGGAGCACTGTATATATTTTTTATATAAATATATAATTTTGCTATTATATAAAATAGCAAAATCAAGGTTTGCTTCTCTGGATGTTATCTATTTTTGAACATTCTCAAGCTGTGAATGGTGGAATCCATGGATAAAGAATCCGTGGATACGGGGGGCTGACTGTATGTCTTCACTATTTCAAAGAAGAAAACAAGGGCATGTGTGGCCAAGCGACATCAGAGTGTGGTCAAGATGGCAAAAGGTATGCAGCAGGAAGAAGAGACAACCTAGGAGAGGCTGCAGCAGGGTGCTTTTGCCTGAGCCAACTGGGAAGTGCAAGACTCTGCCTCCTTCTCTCCCTGTTGACTGAATTTACATTTTGAGTTTGTGTATGTATCTCTTTTTTTGCATTGTATTTTAGTATTTAGTATTTGAAATAGTTAGAAATGTTTTATTCTGTTTGTAAAGAGCCAGGTACATGGATGGTGCTACTTAAATGAACAACAACAACAATCAACAAGAACGACAACAATATGAAATCTGAACATCTTTTGCATTTTTATCTCAGAGTTGAAGTAAGCTGAGGGCAAAGGCAGAAAGTGGGAAGAGGAGAGAGAAAGTGGGATTTTTTAAAAAGCAGCTGAGAAAGGTAGAATGACAGAAGATTAATCTGGACTATTCCTGCCAAATTTGGACAGTTGGAGACTATGAAGTAGTAAATTCCTCACTCAACAACAACCATAAAAAGATGTACACTGGCATTACATTGGCGTAGGTCACTAAAGTGATGTCAACCACTGTGTATGTCTCTCTGTGTTTGTATATACTGTGGTGAAATGCTTTTTCTTGCTAATCTTGCTGGGCTGGAAACATTTATGACTTGAAGGGTCCTCATTCTTGAATGTAAACAGTGCTGGCAGATAGTGATCAGCTGCCTCCTCTTTCTCCAACATGGAAGGATTTATGAGTGAGCGATGCTGAAAGACTAACTACCATTTTAGGTATTTTTGACTGGACTGGTCTAACTAATAAATAGTTTGGTCAAAGGTCTCTTGCACCTTCCCAAGTTCAACCTAGACAATGAAGAAATAGAAATAGCAAAAGAATTCCCATACCTGGGATCAAACATTGATAGAAATGGGGACTGCAGTCAGGAAATCAGAAGAAGACTAAAAATGGGGAGGATGGCTATGAAAGAACTAGAAAAGATCCTAAAATGCAAAGATATACAACATAGCACAAAAGTCAGCATCATACAAGCCACTGTATTCCCTATTCCCATGGATGGATGTGAGAGCTGGACAGTCAAGAAGGAAGATAGGAAGAAAATCAATGCATTTGAGAGAATGTGGGGCTGGAGAAGAGGGCTGAGGATCCCACGGACAGCCAAAAGGACAAACAAAGGGGTCCTAGAGCAGATCAAGCCAGAAACCTCCCTGGAAGAAGCCAAGATGACCAAACTGAGGCTGTCGTACTTTGGACACATCATGGGAAGAGAGGACTCTTTGGAAAAGACAATAATGCTAGGAAAGGTGGAGGGAAGGAAGTAGAGAATAAGGCCACAGGCCAGATGGAGGGACTCTATTATTAAGGAGATCACTTTGGGTCTTAAGGGGTTGCAGGAATTAAGCAGAGCAGGGAAGGGCAGAGGGTCTTCTTGGAGATGTCTCATCCATAGGGTTATCATGAGTTGAAATTGACTTGAGGGCAGCTAACTACAACAAAGAGCAAATGCTCTGCCTTTAGAAGGGATAAAGTTCAGTCTCTGAGAACTCCCAGTTGTTGTGTGCTTTCAAGTCATTTCTGACTTGTGCCGAACCTATCATGGGCTTTTCTTGGCACAATTTGTTCAGAGGAAGCTTGCTATTGCCTTCCCCTGAGGCTGAGAGCATGTGACTTTAAAGGGACATTTTTTTCTTTTTGTGGGGAATATTTTCAAGCTATGGATAGTTACATCTGTGAATGCAGAATCTGTGGCTATGGAGGGCCGACTGTATATTTCTTTTTGCACAGTGTTTATTTAAGCAGGCCTTTAGCCACAGGAGGGTCATAGCATCCTACCCTTTTCAAAAGTCCCCACTGAACCCTTCTCATATACAGGAATGATCTTATCAGGCTGCCTTTGTTCTGCCTGAGCATATATATGTGTGTGTGTGTGTGTGTGTGTGTGTGTCCTGCTAAAGGATGTTGTATTTATTTAAAACTGTATTTATCTATATCAACTTATCATACGTACACTCAGTCCTCTATATCCATGGATTCAAGTATCCTTAGCTTGAAAATATTCCTACCTCCAATAAAATCCAAAAAGCAAACTTTAATCTTGCCATTTATACAAGGGATGCCCTCTTCTATGCCATTGTATTTAATAGGACTTGAGCATCCATGGAATTGGGTATCCACATGTGTGTGTGTCCTGAAACCAAACCATAGTAGATACCAAGGGCCCATTGTATGGATTCGCAACCTAGAGTTACAGATCTTTAACTGATGTGTTTCAGTAAGATTACTTAATTTTACTGTAAATCTACATAAACCCCACTGAGTTGAGCACAAACTACTTTTGCACTTTATGCATCTGACTATGCACATCTGAGGAAGTAGACTGAAGTCTATGAAAGCTCATGCTGCCAATTTCTTTATTTCAGTTAGTCTCAAAGGTGCTATGAGATCTCTCTACATATTGATTCTAGAGACTAACATGAATTGTACTTTTGCACTTAGAACTCAATTTTCAGAAATGGAAGTAAGCTGAGAATATGGGGAATAGTGAGAGAAGAAGAATGAAACTGGGACATTTGAAAAGCAGCCGAGAAAGTGGGAAGGCAGAGGATTAATTGGGACTGTTGCTGCCAAATCAGGGCACTTGGAGGGTATGACTTTCATAATCTCAGTCTAGATTAAAGAATGAAGGTTATAAAAACATACCAGGAGCTCAGGAAGACCTTCTTGCCCAGGCAAGGGTCAACTGAAACATTGCTCTCCAATTGGCTATGAGTGGATGGAGACTATCTTGGACCAAAAGATACTTTATTGAGAACCTGCTGCCTGCAGTTCAGCCCATCAAGGGAGCTGTAGACAGTTCTTGGCTCCTTGTTCATCTCCCCGCAAGCAAGTGGTCCTGTTTATGCTGCTGTAGATAGATAGGCGAGTACGAATCTGGCTTCAGTCAGCCATGTACTAATCCATTAGCCACCCCTATTGGAAAGGCAATCAGGAAAGATGACTCTGGAATAAAATAAAATAAAATAAAAACCTTTGCAAGAAAATCATTATTGTAAGACACGGCGTTCCTATTGCTCATCCGTATTTTCCAGCCATGGCAGCTGGTAAGTGCTTTTCGGCAAGGCCATGCATTTTCAAGCTCATTTGTGTGTCAGCCTAAATAGGATGCACTTTATTACCTTTATCTCGGCATCTCAATAAAAGTGCTTTGCCGTTGGAGTTGATACACGAGCGCCATATCCTGGTACTATTGCAATGAAGCTCTGTTCTCCCAACTCAGTCTCCTCTGGGTAAAGCCACAGGAATGCAGAAATTAACAGGACAATAACTCCATCTCATATTTTCCCCTATATTAATAATTGGGCTTGACAAATCAGTATTATTATTGCTCTCTCCAGGCATCCAGACTGTGGAAGGGTGACCGCTGTTGGAAGAAACTGCAGTCCATTTTATAGATGTGCAGATCTATTAAATTTGTTTCTGCACACTCCCTCATTTTCCGCACTTCCAAGACCATTCCTTACTAGTACTGAGATGTTTTTTTCTTTGAAGCAGGGGGGAAGGATATCTGTATGCATTGTTTACATTTTCAGATAGACATATTAATGGAAGCATTCAGTTTGTACGTATTTTCAAAACCTATGTATATACCCTCTCCCTGTCCCAATTTGGCAGGGGCAATCGCACTTAATCCTCTTCCCTCCCACTTTTCCAGCTGTTTTTCAAATGCCCCAGTTTCTCTCTCCTCCTCCACTTTCCTCCTTTGTCTGCAACTTACTTCAAACTGCAAACTGAGTTCAAAGTATAAAAGTAGTTTACACTCAACAAATTCAGGAGATGGGATTTGAGAGGAGGGGTGGAATCATTTTTTTAATTAGCTTAAAATAATTACACACTATATCAAACAATCGTTAGAAGAGTAGTACGGAGTACAGAGTCTGAAAAACAATATACATTAAAGAATAACAACTGAAATATAATTTTAACTGGCTATCATACATCATGTAGAAAGATCAGAGGTAAAAAATTTATTTTAGGCTAAATCACTTAATTTCCTATTTCTATAAACAATGTTTTCCATTCTTATGACCCTTCAGATTCTTTAATTATATCCTGATTAAGGCATCTGTATATTTCTCCCAATTTCCTTTCATATTGTTGGGTTGTGTTACCTGCAATGTACATGGACAATCTGTCCATGACCGCAAGTTCATTTAGTTTAGCTTCCCAATCCTGTAAAGTAGGTGTTTTCTCAGATTTCCAATATCTTGCATACACCTTCCGTGCTGCTGTTATCATATATAATATAATACTTTTTTCATCCTGACTGAATTTAAACTCCATCACCTCTG
The DNA here is from genome assembly GCA_026167975.1 of Phrynosoma blainvillii. Lineage (NCBI taxonomy): Eukaryota > Metazoa > Chordata > Lepidosauria > Squamata > Phrynosomatidae > Phrynosoma > Phrynosoma blainvillii. The sequence goes on along the minus strand of JANUYF010000010.1, from coordinate 22,829,589 downwards.
TTATGTTTAATAGAAACAGCTCTAGTTTTAATGGGATGCTTTTCTGTACTATGTTACACATATTCCTGTGTATATTTCCCCAATATTTTTTTACCTTTCTACAGTGCCACCACATGTGATACATGGTACCCAATTTATCCTTACATTTCCAGCAATAATTGTTATTTTGTTTCTTCATTCTTGCTAATGTAGTAGGGGTCATATACCATCTATGGAAGATTTTGTGAAAGTTTTCCTTTAAGGAGTTACATTTTGTAAACTTAATATTATTTTTCCACGCATCCTCCTAACTTTGTAAAGGTATAGAATTTCATATATTCTGCATCCATTTGATCATATTATTTTTCATGTTTCTTCCCCTAATTCTAGTAAAAACTTATATGTCTTTCTTATCCAATGTTGATCGCCTTCCTTTAGGATTTTGTCAAAAGTTTTCAGTTCGTTTTCCATTCCATAATCTTCCATATCCTTTTTGAAGTCTTCTTTTATCTGTAGATATTTAAACCAGTTGATTTCCAAAAAGAAATGTGATTATTCAGCTGTTATAGTCAAAGTGTTTAAAGTGTTTTAGCAGTATTAAGTTAGTGATTCCCAAACTTTGATCCTCCAGGCGTTTTTGGCTTCAGCTCCCAGAATCCCTAGCCAGCTTGGCAAATAGTCAGGAATTCTGGGAGCTGAAGTCCAAAAACATCTGGAGGACCAAACTGCTAGTTAAACCCTAGGAACATTTTGTTTGATGCACACATTCATTCTTCCCATGCTTGATCTCTGTTGAGTCTGTGTCCTGGAAATAATAATTGTGTTTAGTGTTTAGTGTTTCAGAATACTTATTGCCTCATAACCATTTGGCTTGGGTCTCATCTGTCATCATAATAAACTTGGTTGTTGTTGTTTAATGGTGGCATCCATCTTAGCTAGTTCCAGGATAATACAAACAGGCAACCTGTAGAGATACAGTTCATGTTGGAAAATACTGGGTTAATTCAAATCGACTTGGGATGCAGGAATAAAAAATCTTGCTTCCTTTGGGATGAAGAAAATATCATGCGGATCTCCAAGATAAAATTGGTTATTATTCCTAACATATATGCTATTGACACTAGTGATACTGTCATCCCTCTGTATCCACGCATTCTTTATCCAGAGAGTCAAGCATCCATGACTTGAAATTATCCAAAAACGATATAAATTCCAAAAAGCAAACCTTGATTTTGCCATTTTACTATGCCATTGTATATAATGGGATTTGAGCATTCACAGATTTTGTTATCCATGGAGGGTCCTGCAACCAAACCCCAGGGTATACCAAGGGCCCACTCTGCTATGAACCCGCTACACATTTTACAACCAGAAAAGCCCCAATATGCTCTACTTTGGTGTGTGTGTGTGTGTGTGTGTGTGTGTATATATATATATATATATATATATATATATATATAGTATGGTTGCATCATGCATGGCCATGCAAAACAAGATGTGATTCCAAATGGATCAGGGAGAAGGCTCTCCTTTGTACCAGACTTCTTTCTTCTTGTTCAATAGGGGAAAACAGCTTAGACTAAAGCCTAGATTTCTGATTCCAAGATGTTTCCAATTCTCTGTTTGTTTTGGGATGTGCACAATGGGCAAACCTGTATGAAAAATGTGACAGAGTGACTTTCTCATAACCCTTAGTCCATTGTGAACAATAGATCAACCATGCTGGAATGGTTTAATACATTCTGAATTTTCTAAGGCTGGAGGCAGTCCATAATATTTTTCTTTCATGTGGATGGAAGCATTTGGAAAGAAGGTTCATGGTGCACTTAGAACTGCATTCTTTCACCCAGGGTTGGCTGGTTTAAAGCAGGTTGGCTTAAAGCAGTGCTTCTCAATTATTTTCTGTCATGCCCCCCCCTAGGAAGAAGAAAACATTTCGCGCCCCCCGCGCGACTGTACATTTGTCTCCAGCTGTATTTGCCGAGGTCAAACGAGCCCCCCTTTATGGAGCCTCGCGCCCCCCCTTGGGGGTGCGCCCCACTATTTGAGAAGTACTGGCTTAAAGGATGGTTTAAAGTAGGTTGGATTAAACCAAATTACTTTAAAAAACAAACAAAAACCCTTTCTTGTGGTTGTTGTTAGCTACCTGCGATCTAGCATGTAGTCTTCCCTTCTTTCTGTTACCTTCTACCTTTCCTAGTATTGTTTTTCCTAGTGATCCATGTCTTCTCATGATGCAGTCAAAATACAACAGGCTCAATTTGATCATCTTGGCTTCCAAGGAGATTTCTGATTTGATCTGTTCAAGGACCCATTTGTTTGTCCTTTTGGCTGTCCACGGTATCCTAAGTACTCTTCTCCAGCACCACATCTCAAATGCATTGATTTTCTTTCTGTCTGCTTCTTTTACTGTCCAGCTCTCACATTTGTACATGGCAATGGGGAATACAATGGCCTGGATGATTCTGACTTTAGTGTTCAGTTTATATCTGTACTCTTCATGATCTTTTCTAGTTCTTTCATAGCTGCCCTCTCTGCTCCTAATCTTATTTCTTGACTGTAGTCACCACTCAGGTCAATGTTTAATCCTAGATAGGGGAATTCTTTGACTATTTCAGTTTCTTCAATGTCTAGTTTAAATTTATGTATTTCTTCTGTGGTCCTTATTTTTGTTTTCTTTATAATCAGCATTTAGCCTGCCTTTGCACTTTCATCTTCAACCTTTCTTAGTAGCTGTTCCAAGCCTGTGATGTCTTCCGCTAATATTAATGTGTCATCTGCATACCTTAGGTTGTTGATATCCCTTCATCCTATGTTCACTCCTCCTTCTTCTGAATCTAACTCTACTTTTCTTATGATGTTTTGAGCATATAAATTGAACAGATGTGGAGATAGAATGCAGCCTTACCTGACCCCTTTACCTATTGGAAACTACTCTATTTCTCTGAATTCAGTTCTGATGGTGGCCTCTTGCCCTTGGTCCAGATTTCTCATCAAGGCTATCAAATGTAATGGCACCCTCATGTCCTTGAGTGCCTTCCATAGCATTTCATGATCTATACAGTCAAATGCATTGCCATAGTCTATAAAGCACATGCTGATTTTTTTTCCTCCTGGAATTCCTTGTGGAAATCACTTGGAGGCACACAATAACAACAACAAAGATGCATCACTAGTAAATAAAATAAACATATGAAGTACATAGAAAAAAATCTGCATGTGTTGTAAGCAAGGATGTTGTTGTTCTTTATGACCACTGCACATGGGCATCACAACGGATTGCCTGGCGTGCCCAGTCATCCTCACCTGTCCTGAAGCAGAGGCAGTTGGACTCCATCATGAGGAATCAGGTGGACTCGCCCAAGCGGGCTCCATTATCTTTTTTGTTATTGCCCCCCCAGCGTATTCTTCGCTGCATTAACCTGATAAAGCGAAGGTGCAGAAGAGATAAAATGTGACAGGATCTAAATAGCTTTGTTCTGCTGCTTGGTGTGCTCATTAGACCAGGGTATAGATTTCTCCCCATCATGCGGGGGTATGTCTCTTTCCTCCGACAGTTCCCTAACTCTTGATGAATCTGTAGCATCCTTTGTTTTATTACTCCCAAAGTTTAGACAAACAGGCCTGGCTGGGAAACAAAGCAAGCCAGCAGCTGCTTCCAAATAGGAGATCAAATCAGGTGACAAAGATATATTTATATATATATATTTGGGGGGGAGAGGGTGAGGGAAAAAAGGAGTCTGCATCTGTCTTTTTTTGTTTTGTTTCTCGAGGACTCCAGCGGAGTTTTCTTTGTGACCGACTGGGGGTGGTGGTGGTGGCAGTTAGTACAAGTGATCACAAACGCTGCAGGAAAAAAAAAATCACATTTAGTTCTGTTTTCTGATTCCAGGCTCCGACTTCTGCAATCTACCTCCTCATTCAGCTAGTTCTTTTTTTCGCTGTTCCTTCCATATCACCCATTTGGTAGCCTTTCACAAGCTTGGATCCAGACCATTTGAAAGACCATGGGCTTGTCTAAATGATTAAAATACTCCTCATTCCAGCTGATTAGAATGTGATCCATACACACAAGATTTGCAGGAGTTTGAGCTGTTTGCAGTGTACCCCCTCCAAAAAAACCTGCTTAAACTCTGGAGAAGAAACAAGTAGCTGTCCATCAGCTTCACATGGATTCGGGTGGCTGTGCATTTTCAATGGAGGGAGAGAGAATAGATGCAAATATGGGCAGGAAAGTGAAGACAATTAAACATCAATGTGAATGTGCAAAAATTTGCAGCAATTTGCATAATACACATATGTGTAGACTCACCTCATATCTCCCTGTATGGGTTTGCCTAGGTTTTAAGGTCTTCTTGGAGAGCTTTCTCTTGGTCCCACCACCATCACAAGCTTGCCTGGTGAGGACATGGGAGAGGGTCTTCTCGGTGGTTGCTCCCAAGCTGTGAAACTCCCTCCTGTGGGAGGCTTGGTTGTCCCTCTCTCTGCTCTCTTTCTGGGGACAGCAAATACTTTTTAAAATGAACCTATTTGGCGTAGGGGCTTGAGTATTGGACTACAACTCTGGAGACAAGGGTTCAAATCCCAGCTCAGTTGTGAAACCCATTGGGTTTCATGACTGAGCTGGGATGAATGAATTCATTAATATCCTGCTTTTCTCCTTGTACAGGATCCAAAGAGGCTTACAAGCAATGAAAAGTCAGGTACAGTTAAATAAATTATTTGTAAGAATTCCACAGTTTGGGGGCAGCCACTCTCAAGGCTTTCCAAGCTTCACTATCCACAAAGATAACAAAATAATTAGCACAGGTGGAAATCCACTAAAGAGCATTGGGGAGCATTTTTCCAAAAAAATATTTTTTGAACCTAGAGAGCCCTGGGGAGCCAGCATGGCATAGTGGTTTGAGCATTGGACTATGACCCTGGATACCAGGGTTTGATTCCCATCTTGGTTGTGACATAAATAGCTAGCAAAATTAAAATTATACTCAGTTTGTAAGCTCTTCAAGGAGGAATTTCTCTTTGTCCCACCATCATTACAGGCCTCTCTGATGAGGACATGGGAGAGGGACTTCTTGGTGGCTGCTCCCAAACTGTGAAATGATCTCTTATGGGAGGTTCAGTTGGCCTCTTCTCTGCTCTTTTTCTTCCAATGAGTGAAGACCTTCTTATTTAGGCAGGTCTTTGGTTCTTAAATCATGTGGCAAGAGGGAGTTTTGAATGTAGTATGTGGTGTTTTATTAAATTATGTTGTTGTTGTTGTTGTTGTTGTTGTTGTTGTTGTTGTTGTGTGCCTTCAAGTCATTTCCAATTTATGGCAACCCCAAGATGGGGTTTTCTTAGCATGATTTGTTCAGAGGAGGTTTGCCATTGCCTTATCCTGAGGCTGAGAGCATGTAACTTGCCGATGGTCACCGAGTGGGTTTCACAGCCAAGCGAGGAATTGAACCCTGGTCTTCAGAGTCATAGCCCAACACTCAGACCACTACATCATGAGATTTAATTATGTACATGTAAATACATTTAGGCTGTGCATATGATGCTGTAATGTAAAGAGATAACTGTAATTTTGCTAGTTATTGATGTCACAACGATTGCCATTACATTTAGTGATATATGGGAATTATGATTTATGAGTAACATTAATACAAAAAAACAAAAACAAAATAAAACACAACACATTACAGAGGGCCCTTGTTATCTGCTAGGGTTTAGTTCCAGGATCCCTGTCAATAAAAAACTCCATGGATGCTCAAGTCCCAATAAATACAGTGACATAGTGAAAGGGTGTCCCTTATATAAAATGGCAAAAACAAGGTTTGCTTTTGGAATTAATGATATTTTTGAATATTTTCAAACCATGGGTGGTTGAATCCCTGGATAAAGTGTCCGTGGGTACAGATGTATGACTGTATCACTGGTGTCAGTAGCTTATATGCTAGAGATAATAACCACTTTTATGTTGGAGATCCACATGGTGTTTTCTTCATCCCAAAGTATTTAATGGGAACCCAATATTAACAAGGATTCCTAGGACTCCCATTGATACAAAGATCCATGGATGCTCAAGTCCCATTAATACAATGGCATAGTGAAATGGTGGATATAATGTGGCATTCCTTGGATGTCAAAAGAGCAGTAAGACTTTACTTGAACAGGACTAAACGGTTTAGGAGAGCAGAAGCAATCCGAGGCCATTGGGGCTAAAAGCATCTAAGCAAATGCTATCTCGATGGTTAAAGGCATGTATATATCAGTGTTAAGATGTGGCAAAAATTCCTTATTATTGACAACTGATGTGGATGAAGAAAACTTTGAAGAGCCCTAGTATGAAATCTTGCCCAAGGAATCAACGGAATCGTTGAAGTTAACACTACTAGCACTCTTGCTAAGAACATTATAGCTACTGTTTTATATTTTCAATATTTTCAAGCCATGGGTGGTCAAATCTGTGGATAAAAAAATCCGTGGTTAGAGGGTCGACTGTACTAAGGATCCTGTATGGTGTGGCATGGAAGGAGGTCAGTGGGAAGGGGTGACACCATGAGTTACTGCACCAGGTGATGCCAACCCTAGTATTGCCACTGATCTCAGGTTTTGGCACTGAAATCTCAGGGAACGGGAAAATACTGGCCTGGCAACCCAATCTCCAAATGTTGGGTGTCAGGGGTGATCTCAGCATCTACCTGGCACAAATCCTAAGTCCCTACTCCCTGCCATTGCACTCTATGTGTGAGGAGTGTATGTTGCTGCTTTCTTAAAAGCTTTTAAATAAAATAATAGCTACACCAATAAAATCAGCCCTGGCCTTCCCACTCCAGTTTGATTCAGTACAGCCGATGTTTTAAACTGCAGTTCTAAAAGCTCTCTCTTTCACAAGAAAATAAAATGATAATAAAAAAACCCCTTCTTGGCCTCTGCCCAGGTCAGTAGAATATGATGCATTTCCCTGGCTTCTTTCTTAATAGCAGGATCGTGTTGCAAAAAGAAAACCCGAAAAGAAAAAGAAAAACCAAAACATTAAAGTAGGCCAAAAACCAGAGGCATGAAATTTGGTGAAGATAAGGCAAGGAATCTTTCTTGAGCAGAACCATTTACATTAGGGTGACATCTTTATTAAATTTTCAAGAGGCAAGAGGAACCTCCAGCAAAAGCATTGGGGCAGAAAAAGTCGCTTTGCTTTGCGGCGATCTGTTGTGCAACATCCCACCTCTTCCATTAAAACAGCGGCTCTTAAATGTAGCTTCGAGGCCTGGCAAAATCCCATTAGTCTCAGGAAGAATTTGAAATAAATTATATGTTCAATGACATAGGGGTTTTTTTTGGGGGGGGGAGGGAAGGGTAGGAAACTTTAAAATAGAATTAGGATACAGGCCTCCCTGGGCTTAAACATTTCTGAGCTGCTAAATGCAATGGTCATGTCATGGGATTTCAAGTCAACTCTGTTCATGTCCTAGCGTTTTGTCACAAGTGTGATTCAGAGGACAGAATTATAGGCTGCATGTGCATTGCAGAAATAAAGCAGTTTGACACCATTTTAACAGCCATGGCTCCTTGCTATGGTATTCTGGGATTTGTAGCTTGCTGTGGCACCAGAGCTCTCTGACAGAAAAAGCCAAATGTCTCACAAAGCTGCATTTCCCAAAATGCCATAGCATGGAGCCATGGCAGTTACACTGGCGTCAAGCTGGATTATTTCCTACAGTGTGGATGCAGCTTCATAAAGATCAGAGGACTAGTGCAGGAACTCCAGCTAGAGCATCCCCAGCAGGAACTGTCCAGCCTCTCTTTGAAGATGCCTAGTTGAGCGTTGGACAATGACTCTGGAGAACAGGCTTCGAATCCTTGGTCAGCCATGAAACCCATTGGGTCACCTTGGGCAAGTCGCACTCTCTCAGCCTCAGAGGATGGCAACGACAAACCCCTTCTGAAGAAACTTGCGGAGAAAACCCTATGAAAGATTCTCTTTAAGGTCACCATAAGTCATAAATGACTTGAAGGCATATAACAACAGCAACCATTAACAGAAGGAATGGAGCTGGCTGCAGCTCTCCAAAGTCTTTGGCAGAGAAAGGTATTTCCCGGCCCGACCTGGTCATGCCACCACTTGACTCTTCAGCATGCAAAACATGTGCTTTTGCTACCGAGCTATAGCCCTGCCTGCATCCTTTCCTAGCAAAATAAACCAGCCTTGTGAAAAGGCGGCCGTGAATTTCCCACGCCTCTGGGAAGAGGGAGCATGAAACAGTTTTAATACCTGCACATCCTTCACTAAAGGGACCATGGCATGACCTTCCGAAGGTCACCACAGATCCTTTGCCAACTGAGAGAGGCGACGTTGCTCCTTTTTCTCCGGAGACAATGTCGGATTGATTTTCCATTCCTAATTCAGTTTCCCTGCACAGATGAAAAGTGCTATTAAAAAAAAAAATGATCCAAGGTGTTATTACCATCCGGAACTTTGTTGGCTCCTTTGACAAGGCTGGCATGCAAACAAGGAAGTTAAAAAATCGGAAGGGATGTTAATTATAAGCTTTCTTGGAAGCAGAAGGTGCGAGGAGGAAGAAATGGTGGGAGACTTGCGGGAGGGAGAAATGAAGGGGGAAGAAAAAGCAATGTTAATTGCTAAATGAGATGGAAAGAAAGCGAGGCGAAATGGCAGGCCTGGTGGAAAGGGAATGTTTTGCAAGAGTTTGGATATATCAGTAGAGCAAAGAAGGAATGGAACAACAGGGTTCCCTGGGAGACTGCTTAGCTAACAGGATTTAGATCATTAAACACTGCTTTTCCCCCACCTCCCCTTATTGAGATATCAGAATATTTCAGCCATTTGTTAGCTGAAGCGTATCATCCAACATTTCACAGCTGAAAACCAAAACCGCATGTGGCCAAGCAACATCAGTGTGGTCAAGATGGCAATAGTTAATATCACCTTAGAAGAACACACTAGACAGGTGATGCTGCAGCAGTTTGCTTTTGCCTGAGCCTATTGGGAAGGGCAAGATTCTGCCCTCTCTTCTCCTCTCCCCTTGTTAATTGACTACAGGCTACTTTTTTCATTTTGAATCCAGTTTGCAGCAATGGAACTAAGCTGAGTACAAAGGAGAAAAGTGGGAGGAGGAGAGAGGAACCAGGACGTTTTAATAGCAGCTGAGAAAATGGCATGACATAGGATTAATTGGGATTGTCCCTGCCAAATGGGGACAGTTGGAGTATATGTTGAGTTTGAACTGTTGACATCTCTCATTCCCATCTTTAGCTGCTGACACCTGCCTTCCTTTCTTCATTCCATGTTTTGAGGAGGGGTGGAATTCCCTCAGGGCCAGCTGAAAAGAAAGAACCCAAAGTTGATCTCAACTATGAAAGCATGTGTTTCTATACAAGCACTGCAGACAACCCAAGGAGGGGAATTGTGGGATTTGCTACCGGCTTGTTACACGTTCACAGAACATGGCAACTTTGGGGCTTATAAAAGAGAACTATTGTGGAGATCGGTTCATAATTGGGAGCCTCTGGTGTGGATTTATTGGACACACAGCAATATATCTGCACGCATACATACAGCACCCAGCGGAATCTGTAGTGCTGAGCAGTCAGACAACCCAGCAAGATGAAGGCCTAATAATTGTCCCAGCGGGTCAGAACTAAAGAATCCTAACTAAAGCATCCTCCCATAAATAATGACAGATCCAAGACAACCAGGCCAAGTATGGTTTAGGGGCTAATAAGTTTGCAAGTATGTCTACTAACACAAAAGTCCTTCTTGTGCCTAAAGTTGTTGGAAATTAAGCCCCAGTGCATGCAAAAATCAACTTGAATCACTAGTGGGGCAATAGACAGAGACCTTGCCAGACGGACAGAGCTAGCTCTATGTGGGGCTGCCTACGAAGAGTGTCTTCAAACTCCACTTGACACAGGTGCACCTACACTGTAGAAATAAATGCAGTTTGACACAACTTTTACTGCCACAGCTCCATCCTACAGAATCCTGGGATTTACAGTTTTGTGAGGCACCGCCAGTACTCTTTGTCAGAGAAGACTCGAGACCTCGTACAACTACAAATTCCAGGATCCCATAGGATGGGGCTACGGCACTGAAAGTGGTGTCAAACTGCAGTATTTCTACAAAGTAGATGCACCCATGAAGAGCTGCATCCAGAGTAGATGATGCTGCTTACAGACCATTCCCCTCTTTTTCAGCCTGTTCAGAAACTCTTTCAGAACATGGCCACACAGCCCGAAAAACCCACAAAAAATATAGATCCATATTTATTGCCTGGGAAGAACACATGGGCCATTTGATGAGCATGGTTTTGGTTCCTCCGTCTCCAGTGAACCTTATTTAATTGGTATATGCCAAGCGGAGGGTTGGCGCTCCAAACATATCTTTTAGCTACCTAGGGATATAAGAGACAATCCAGTGCTTCCTTTGGATTTAATGGACTTGTTACCTTAGCCCAGAGTAACCTTCCAATGAAAAATGGCCTATGTAGCGAGGCAAGGAAGAGACAGAATGTTAAATCACAAAAAAGTCCAGGCGGGTAAATGGAAGGAAATTATTAAGCTAATTAGCTCGAGCCATACTTCAGTGATTTTGGAAAGTCTAAGCTAAGGAATGGGCCGCTGGGATAATTAAAATATATTGTATGCAAAGGAATGCCCTCTCTTTCTTACACCTTTTCCAAGGGGCCTTCATTTTAAGCTTCATTGCTTTCGGAGGATCCAAACATACAGGCACACCTCACTTAACAAAGCCTTTGACAAAGCAGTTCATTTTGGCAAAGTCCTTTTACGGAAACCCCACCCAGCTCCCTCCTTCGTTGTCTTCTGTCTAACTGGATTTTTTTTTTTTTACAGAAAAAATGTCCCTGTTTTATTCTCCTCCAACTGCCCCCCTTTGTCCCCAGCTTACTTCTGTTATTGCAAACTGAATGCAAAGTGCAAAAGTAATGTGCACTCAATTAACTGTGCAGAGGGAAAAAGAGAGGAGGAGACTGAGGCTTAAGGCAAAAGAAAACTGCTGGAGCTTCTCCTAGGATGTTATCACACGGGGCCCAATCCAAACAGAATCCACACGAAATCCCGAACAATACTGGATTATTGGCCCGTGTTTTCACACAACATCGCACAGAACCCCGACAGAAAGTGGAAAGATCCGAGATCTTTTGAATTTCGGTTTCTTCAGGAAATGCAATTGCGTGATGAGGGTGATTCCGCATTTACCGCAAATGTGATCGCCAAATACGCATTGGGGAGCATTTCCCTGTCATTACCCATGGTTCCCGCGAGCATTCTTCTATCTGCGCATGTGCAAGAGGCTCATTTCTACTACATTTATGGGATATTTTCGCTTGTGTGTGGACGTTCTTTGCACTTGCTGTAAATTCGCAATTAAGGTAGTGACGTTTGCGGAAACAAGTTTATTTTCGGTTTATTTTCGTAATGCCTCATTTCCACTTTTCTTTTCCCTTTCTGGCCCACGTGTGATAACGTCCCTAGTTTGTGGCTTCTTCCTCATTAATAACTTTTGCCATTTCAACCACACTCCAATGTTGCTTGGCCACCATGTGTCCTGGATTTTCATATGTGAAATTTTGGAGGGTATACTGTTCCTCCCAAATCAGAAGTCTAGGTTGCAAAAGATGAGAAGTTAAGAGAATAAATATTTGGATAGAAGGAACAAAATGCTGTGATAAGAGTGTGCAAAACCAAAATCAAAACCAAAACCAAGGACCCTTTCACGTTACATAGTTGTAGCACTATAATTCCACTTTCACTGTCATGGCTCCATTCCATCGAATTCTGTGTTGTTTGTTGAAGCACTATAGCTCTCGAGCTGAGAATCCTTAAATACTCCATCCCTAAATGGGAAATACCAATATTCCACAGGATGTTGCAATGTCAGTTCAAGTGGAATAATACTGCTATAACTGTGCAGTGTGAAGGAGCCCCAAAGCAGTGAAACATTGAAATGGGTGTACTTATTTCCCCCACTACTATCTCAGCATAAACAACAGTATTATCAATTATCCACACACTCAATAGAACCTTGGACTTGAGAGACCAGTCATTTCCTCCAATCTCATTTTGTTTAAAATGGTGATCTTATTATGGTTGATAACGGATGAAATCTTGTTGATGGCACACTCATACATTAGTTCTTTTCTTCATGCAGTTGTACTATTTTGGTCATTGTGCAATGGGGGTATTTGATTCATGGTTAGGTAAGTGGAGTTCCACAAATATAATTGTTGTATGTGATTTCTGGGATGCTGCATAATTATTCATCAGTGGGATCAATCTTTGTTGTTGTGTGTCTTCAATTCATTTCTGACTTGTGGTGACAGTAAACCAAGTGTGGCATAGTGGTTTGAGTGTTGGATTATGACTCTGGAGACTAGGGTTCAAATCCCAGCTCAGCCATGAAACCCACTGAGTGATCTTGGGCAAGACACATTCTCTCAGCCTCAGGGGAAGTCAATGGCAAAGCTCCTTTGAATAAATCTTGCCAAGAAAACCCCATGATAGGTTCGCCTTAGGTTTGCCATAAGTCAGAAACAACTTAAAGGCACACAACAACAGCAACAAGCCAATCGTATCATTTTTGTATGTGCAAGATTTGTTCAGAAGGGGTTTCCCATTGCCTTCCTTTAAAGCTGAGAGAATGTGACATGTTTAGAGACACCCGCTGCATTTCTATGGTTGAGCAGGAATTTGAACCCTGATCTCAAACCACTATGCCATGCTGGCTCTGTTTTACAGTCTACTTTCATTTAATTGGTATATGCCAATTGGTATATTCATTCAGCATACCATTTGTTCTATGGAGATTGCAGAAAGAGCAAGTCTGAATGCTGCATTATACCTTGGGAGAGAAAGCAAGGACATCAGCACATAGATCTTTGGTTGCACGGTGTTGGTGTTCAGCACAAGGGTGCTGTAGTACGACTACTTTATACCTAAAAAGTTACACTAAGTAATGTCTCAGCAAGAGAAAAAAATGAATACATTGCCCCATCATATAAGAATGCTGCCTCACTAATGACATTTTCCTTCAAATTTCTAGCATCCCAGACAGCGAGGCATTGAACATCATTCACACCTGAAACTCTTCTCTCTCTCTCTCTCTCTCTCTCTTTTTTAGCATTGTTTGCATTCCTTGGGTCACTTTGCTGGTCAGGGAGGATATCTCCACTGGATTATCTCTGTCAGATCATGAACTAGAACATTAAGCAGGAGAAACATTGGATGCTTCCCATAAAAAGAAAAAAGAAAAAGAGAGAGAAAAGTACCGTAATTCTTTTGAAACAAACCTTCTGTTTGTCTCCCCCCCCCAAACTTTTGCCAGATGATATAGTTACTTGTTTCCTCCTTCCCTTGCTATTTGCAAGTATTCCAGACTCTTTAAAAATGGATTTGCAGTTATCCAGTCCTCCTGAAACATTAATGGAGTCACTTTATGCTAAGCTGAGATAATAATAATAATAATAATAGGTTTTATTTCTAACCCGCCCCTCTGCAACGCAATCGGGGCGGCTTACAACAGTTAAAATAGTACAATTAAAACAATCCAATATCCCAATCCCACCAGAAGGAAGGAAGCAGGCATGCCTGTGGTCTCCCAGTCTAGTAGTCATGTATTACACCCTACTTAAACATTGAAATTATTTATTGACAATATTTAGAAGTTTTGGATTTGGAAACCCTGCCTTGCTATTCTCAAATCAAGATGATCAAGGCAGGTAACATCAGCCCATTTCCCTGCTTCCAAATAGGGTTGCTGTGTTTTCAAAACAACAGTAAGGGACAGTGAACATTCATAGCACCAGATCCTGTCTGATCTTGGAAGCTAGGCAGGGTCAGCCCTGGTTAGTACTTGAATGGGAGACCACCATCGAATACCAGGTGCTTTGCAGACTATGGACGTTTTCACATGGGGCTTTAGGCGGAGGCAATCCTACCTCCCTCTGGCCCCACTCCGGCTCCTCTTCCAGCTTGTTCAGACGCACGCCGCAGAAAACCCCGCCCCTTCCGGTGCCATCCCTGCGTACGTCCGGCTTCTAGCTCCGTGTGTTCAAACACACGGAGCCTTAAGTCCGGCGTCCTTCCGGCGTCCCTCCGGCCTCAGCACGTCCAACTCCGGCTTCAGCGGCGGAAAGGTAATTCTGACTTTTAAAAGGAATTAGCCTGCCGCCGCCGGAGCCATTCCGGAGTGGGGCCGGCGGGAGGTAGGATTGCCTCCACCAAAGCCCCGTGTGAAAACGTCCTATATTTCAGAGGAAGAGCTGGCAAAACCACGTCTGAGGATTGCTTGCCTAAGAAAACACTATGGATGTTTTCACACTTGGGGTCTCAAAGCCGCCTGGAGCCATTCCAGAATGGATCCTGCAGCTTCAGACCTGTGAAAGCAGCATTATTCCGGAATGGCTCCGGCAGCGGCAACTTAATTCCTTTTTCAAAGACCGGGGATGATGCAGCCCAGTGCCAGGGATGGCGCTGGATGGGGTGGGGCGGGGCTTGCTGCGACGTAAGTGTGAACACTTGGAGCAAGGACCCGGACTGACGCCGGCTAGCACCGGGGATGGCACTGGATGGGGCAGGGCTTGCTGCGACGTTGTGTGAAAACTTTGCAAAGGAGCCGGACTGGGGCCGGACGGAGGTAGGATAGCATCTGCCTTAAGCCCCATGTGAAAACGCTCTATGAAATTCATGGGGTCACCATAAGTCAACAGGTGGTTTTGAAGATACATTCACACACAACATTTATGACATGCAGGACTGTCAACCAGACAGTAGGTATGAATACCTTTGTGTTCTACCTAAACACAAAATCAAAGTTTTGATAGTGAAATGAGCCACCTTTTTCTCTGTAAAATTATTATAGGCAAAGGCAAGCCGCTCTGAACAAATCTTGCCAAGAAAACCCCATGATAGGGTCACTATATGTTGGAAATGACTTGAAGGCACACAACAACAACAACAACAATGTTCATAAATTGCAAGGATATCTCTAAATGCACCTGATGGTCATTCAGTCATACCTAGAAGCTTCCAGCTGTCCTTGAAAACCCAGTGAAGGAGAAGAGGGTAAAAACAAGAACGTTACCATTGGATCTCAACTGTAGTCCTTGCACATGGAAGAACTGAAGGTAGAGGAAGTTTCTCACCCCAAACCCTTTCAGCCTTGCATCACCAGGGCAGGGCAAAAGAGAGCGACCAGTGATGCCCCCTCTTTTTCCTTTATGGCTGCATTTACACTGCAGAATTAATGCAGTTTGAAATTGCTTTGACTGCCATGGATCAATGCTATGGAATTCTGAGATTTATAGTTTTGTGAGATACCCAACCTTCTCTGTCTGAGTGCACTGGTGCCACAACAAACAACAAACCCCAGGATTACATAGGATGGAGCCATGACAGTTTAAGCTCCTTTCCCAGAGAAGTTAGACTGGCACACTCCCTACTTTCTTTTTGCAGACGAGCAAAGATTTTTCTATTCCGACAGAGATTTGTGATGATGTAAGGGCCAACTTACACAAGGCACTGGATATTGTGAATTGCTCTCTCTCTGTGTGTGTGTGTGTGTGTGTGAGAGAGAGAGAGAGAGAGAGAATATATGTTCTAACCTGGTTTTAATTTCCCCCTCATTGCTCAGTTGTTTTTTAACTTCTGTATTTTATGGATTTTGAACAATATTTTTTAATCATTGTAAGCCACTTTGAGTCCCAGTCTTGTAAAAAGGTGCAATAGAGATGATGATGATGATGATGATGATGATGATGATGATGATAATGATGATGATATAGCAAGGGCCCTTTCACAGTATGGAATTAAAACATTCTGATTCCACTTTAACTGCTATGGCTGCATCTTGTGGAATCTTGGGGTTTGGGGGTGGTGAAGCACCAGAGCTGAGAATGCTAAATACATCATGAAACTACACATCCCAAGATTCCATGGGTCATGTACCAGTTAAAAAAAGATCAGGCTGCTATAAGTCTGTAGTCTGCAAGGGGTCAAACTTTAGCAAGAGGCATTCCAACATTTAGGAGCTGGGGAAAATAAATGAAAACCTGCAAAAAATCTGGGAAACCAGCAAATGATGGCATCATGGGGAAAGACATATAATCTTTTGGGGAATTTCAGAGGTATAGATTGGTACTCAAGGAGGGCTAGATTCGGTCCCAGGTCCTAGGATTCTGCACCCTGTCCAAGAGGATCACTGCTCCACCAGAGAAGATGTTACTGACCTGTTGCTGTTGTGTGCCTTCAAGTCGTTTCTGGCTTACAGTGACCCTAAGGCAAACCTATCATGGGGTTTTCTTAGCAACATGTCTTCAGAAGAGGTTTCCCATTGCCTGCCTCCTGAGGCTGAGAGCATGTGACTTGCCGAAGATCACCCAATGGATTTAATGGCCAACTGGGAATCAAACCCTGGTCTCTAACACTCAATCCATCATGCACATGCAAAGGCTCTGGTTACTGATTCATGCTGGATACTGACCTCCATTGTTCTTTGGTCTCACTCATTTAAAATCAGGAATTATAGTCCAGAAAAGTAATTTTCCAAGCTCTAGTCAAAGCTTGAATTCTTGTTTCCTTGTCCACAGTGACAGCTGGCAGTCTCCTTGTCTTTGGGATGGTGAACCCACCCTTGATTTAGCCCATACTTTAATGGATCCATTAAAAATGCTGACCCTTACATACCCTCCAACTTCCCAATTTGGCAGGGACAGTCCCAAATAATCCTCTGTCATTTTACTCTTTTGGCTGCTTTGAAAATGTCCCAGTTTTTCTCTCCTCCTCTCACTGGAGATTATCAGATGGGGGGGGGGGAGCCAGGAGTAAAAGGCATACTCCCGGCAAAATTGCACGATCGTACTGAAGATTTTCAGACTACTGGTATGTCACATTCATCCAGGACTTAACCCAGTGAAGATCCAGGAATGCTCCAGTGACAAACCATTCAGGGGGAAGTCCCAGGAATGGTCTGTCGCTGGAGCATTCCTAGATTTTTATGGGTTAAGTCCTGGATGAGCACTATGTCATCTGAAAATCTTCAGCATGATCACACGACTTTGCCAGGAGTATGCCTTTTTCTTCCCTGATTTTCCTCCATCTGATTTTCCCCCATCTGATAATCTCCACTTTTTCCTTTGATCCTCACCTTACTGAGCTCAAAGGGAAAAAGCAATTTGCACTCAGTTAACTCAGCAGGAGGCAAAGAGGGGGCAAAATCTTACCCTTCCCCATAGGGTCAGGCAAAAGAAAACTGCTGCAGCCTCCCCTCGCTTTTCCATTCTCCTTCATTAATAACTTTGGACATCTCAATCACACTCTGATGGTGTTTGGCCACAAGCCTCCTGGTTTCCATCTATGAAACGTTGGAGGGTATGATTTTATCCCCTGCACAGGTTCAGCGTCTTGCATCTCTCCATTGAAGTTCAAACTAAAATCTACACCAGATTTGTTGTCTCACAGACATGGGACCCACCAGTCACCATTGCTTGCTCCTAATAAACCCCAGCCAATTAATAGCAAAACTGACTTTGGTCAGAGGGAGGGAGACTAATAAAAGCTCCATTAATTATTAATTTTCATTTGCTCCCACGTAGGGAATACAACAAGTGGGCTGGTTCACGCAGGGTTACAAGAAAGTCCCTGACGTTCCACTGCCACGTAGTCTACATTTCCCTGCAACTCCACGCTTTGGCATTCCGGAGCCTAATTAATCTCCATTCAGCACTGGAGTTTATAAAATATTCAACACTGTTGCATGTTAACCATTCTCCTATAAATAAGTCATTTCCGAGACTCAGCATGGAGCCCACATGGCTCAGGAACAGGATGTTCTGGAGGCATATTTTTGTTCCCCGTGAATATTTTCTCCCCTCCCCTTGTGCTCAGCGTGACAATTTGCAACAAACATGGCCGTGATGGAAGCCAAAATGCTCTGGTGATGTGCCAAGGGTGCAGAATTGCCACCTCTTGGTATGGCCTAGGTGCAGAGGCAAATGCATCCAAGTAGGAATATGACTGTTTACTAATTCAGATGAATGGTCCTCCAAATTGGAGGATGGAAAAGTTCCTCTTCTCTCTCTTTTTGGCATTCAAATCTCATATTTTCCCTTACATGACCCAAAATATACTTACAATATGGTTTGTAAGTCTATTTTGCCAGTTTCAGGCTGTGAAACCTGACTATTGATGGTAAATGTTAAGCTATGAATGTTGTTGTTGCTGTTGTGTGCCTTCAAGTTCCTTCTGAATTATGCTGTCCTTAAGGCAAACTTATCATGGGGTATTCTTGGTAAATCTCTTCACAGAGTGTTTGCCATTGCCTTCCCCTGAGGTCGACAGCATGTGACTTGCTCACGGTCACCCACTGGATTTCATAGCCAAGCTGAGAATCGAACCCTGGTCTCCCGGGTCACAGTCCAATGCATGAACCACTGCACTTATTCTTTGTTGTTATTGTGCGCCTTCAAGCCATTTCCAACTTATGGCAACCCTAACGTGAACGTATCTTGGGGTTTTCTTGACATGATTTTGTCAGAAGTAGTTTGCCATTGCAATAATCTGAGGCTCAGAGAGTGTGACTTGCTCAAGGTCACCCAATGAGTTTACATGAGCTCAGACCACTACACCACGCTGGCTCTTAAGCTATGAAGACTGGTGAATGAATATGGTACTGTCTGTAGGGTTGCCGGATGGAAAAATAGAGATTACTTCCAGTATATATATGTTTTATATAGAACATATAGTTCTATATGTTTTAGATGTAAGCCACGTTGATTGCTATGGCAAAAGGTGCGGTACAAATTATTATTATTATTATTATTATTATTAGTCACTACGACTGGTGTCACTTGGTGTGGGGCAGTGGTGGCAGCTTCCCTCCCTTTACCTCACTCACCTGCCAGAAAGATCCAGTGGCTGGATGGGCAGGTGGTCAGGGCAGTGGGCAGTTGTGCCCCCTCCACCTTGCTCACACACTCATCCAGCCACTGAAAGACCCTGGTGGCTGAATGGGCAAAAGAAAGGAGGACAAGACAACACTCTTCAATGGGGGCTGGAGGCATAGGTTTTTATTTAAAGATGGATTATGAGGGACTACCCCAGTGGGTGTTTAGCCCCCCCCCCGGGCTGTCACCTGGTGTGGTCCTCATCCCTCGTACCCCCATATTGATGCTCCTGATGGCTCCTGTACTTTTCATGGCTGTGAATTTCAACAGATGTTGCTTATCATACAACCAGGTAACAAGCAATGGCTGCTGAAATACTCCTTTTACACAACCATTAGATGTACAGCAGCCTGCACCAGTTTTCACTCTAGGAAGCCTAGTTAAGAGATGTTATACTTCAGGGCATCCAGCCAGTTAGACAGGTGTAACTATTGAATGAATGAATTAATGAATGAATTCATTAATATCCTGCTTTTCTCCTTGTACAGGATCCAAAGAGGCTTACAAGCAGTGAACAAAAAGGGTACAGCTAAATAAATTATTTATATATAAAAAAGTTTAAAATAATATTAAGCAACAGTTTGGTTAAAACACTGTTAAAACATAGCCCATCCATCTTTAAAAGTCCTACTTGCCACATGCATTATATGGTGCAGGTCTGTTTGAACAGGAAGGTTTTTGGCAGCAAGTAGAATGGCTCTGGAGACCAGGATTCAATTCCCATCTCGACCATGAAATCCACTGGATGACCTTGGGAAAGTCATACGCTCTCAGCCTCAGGGAAAGGCAATGGCAAACCTCCCCTGAACAAATCTAGCCAACAAAACCCCAAGACAGTTTCACTTTAGGGTAGCCATAAGTCGGAAATGACTTGAAGGCACGTAACAACAGCAACAGCAACAACAAGAGGCCTTAGATGCCACAGAATGGCTCTGGGGGCCATAAGTGGCTTCTATGCCTCACTTTCCTCACCCCTGTCCTAAACAGACTCTGACTGGGTTGACATGTGGTAAAGTGTAACAGAGCCAAGACATGCAGGGTTGAAGAGCTAACTTTCTGAAGAGGAGGGAGTATAATATCCTTTTTTCTCTCGGACTTCTATGATTTAGTTTTATCATCTTGGTCTCTAGGGAGAGTACAGGCTTGATCTGTTCATTTGTTTGTCACCTTTGCCATCCATGGTATTCTAAGCACTCTTCTCCAGCACCAAATCTCAAATGAGTTGATCTTCTTTTTATCCGCTTTCTTCACTGTCCACTTCTCATATCCGTCCATGGTGATGGGGAATACAATGGCTTGGGACAACCAAGAACCCTTGTGGAACAGCCTTTTAAAAATGCATCTGAAAGTATACAGGTACTTTACACCTGTGTATACACCTGTTTTCTCTGTGAAAGAGACCCAGTGTGGTGTAGCGGTTTGAATGCTGGACTGTAACTCTAGAGAGGAGGGTTCAAATCCCAGCTCTGCCATGAAAACTCACTGGGTGACCTTGGGCAAGTCCCACCTTTCAGCCTCAGAGAATGGCCATGGCAACCCCCTTCTGAAGAAACTTGGCAATAAAACCCCATGATAGGGTCACCTTAAAAGTAAAGGTAAAGGTAAAGGTATTCCCCATTGACAAAGTTGTCAACTTGTGTCCAATCGTAAGGGGTGGTGCTCATCTCCGTTACTAAGCTGAAGAGCCAGCATTGTCAGATACTGCTCTGTGATCCTGTGGCCAGCATGATTGCACAGAATGCTGTTTACCTTCCCACCAACGTGGTACCTATTTATCTACTTGCGTTTGCATGCTTTTGAACTGCTAGGTTGACAGAAGCTGGGACTAGTGACAGGAGCTCATCCGATCATGCGACACCCAGGCGTTGAACTGCCAACCTGCTGATCTTGAAACCAACAGAATCAGCCTCTTAACCCCTTGAGCCACTGCATCTTGCAATGAAACATTAAAAAGGTAAAGGTATTCCCCACTGACAAGGTTGTCAGGTTGTGTCTGACTGTAGGGGATAGTGCTCATCTCCATTACTAAGCCAAAGGACCAGCATTGTCAGAGACTACTCTGTGATCCTGTGACCAGCATGACTTCACAGAACACTGTTTACCTTCCCACCGAAGTGGTACCTATTTATCTACTTGTATTTGCTTTCCTACCGAAGTGGTACCTATTTATGTACTTGTATTTGCATGCTTTTGAACTGCTAGCTTGGCAGAAGCTGGAACTAGTGACAGGAGCTCACCCCATCATGAAGCATTCAGGCCTCGAACTGTCAATCTGCTGATCTTGCAATTGCTTTAGGGTCGCCATAAATCAGAAATGATTTGAAGGCAAACAACACACAGACACACACGCACACACACACACCTGTGTACATCACTCACAGGATTCTAGTTGCAAAGTCCCTTCATCATAAGGTGAAGCGGGGTGGGGGTGGGATGGAAGGACTTTTTGCAGGGAAAGTGAACTTGAGCAATTAAAGCCAGGCTTTTGGCACAGCACTAGGAGGACACTGTTGCTTGCTTTTAGTTTCTTCTCAATGCTGACCCACTAGATGGCAAACTTGAGACAAAGTGGGACTTTCCCAGCAGCGTGGTTGTAGAGCCTTCCCTCAGTCCCTGTGTTGCATGCAAAGCAAGGAAAGAGGTCGCAGCACCCAAGTTTAGCAGCAATTTCCAAATTGACAGGGGAGACAGGCGAGATGCTTTTACTTACCAGGAACAAGGCTCTTGAGTGAATTCACAGCTTCCCCCTAGGATAAACAATCCCAAGGTGCTTTGATTAGCATCCTTACCCTCTCCTCCCCAGTGATGGTTTGTGCTCTGCATCATTTTTGGATGTCAAAGCTGACAGGTTCTTCTCTTGTGTTCTGTCCCATTGCCTTTTTGAGACTTGCTCTTCCCCCACTGCCTGCCTTTCCTCTGCATCCTGCCAAAATGGGAGAGGCATTCATTAGCACAGCAAAGTAGATAATTATACATTTTTAAATTGGCCTGCAATGTGTTTTCATGGAGTACCTTTATTTATAGGGAGCTAGCTATCATTTTCCAAATCAAGCTCAGCAAGGTGTGCAGGGTAGTTTCCAACCACAGTATGGTTTCATGGTGGAAAGTGCTTGACCAACTGCGGCTGCATCGGCAATGTAGAAATAATGTAGTTGGACACCACTTTAACTGCCTTGGCTCAATGCTGTGGAATTCTGGGAATTGTAGTTTGTTCTGGCACCAGAGTGGGTTCCCTGAATTCCATAGCATTCAGCAATGGCAGTTAAAGCCGTGTTTTCCTCCAGCCTTCAAATATCTAGCTTTGTGGTTGATCATTGAGAAACTACAATTTAGGAATCCAAAGGAAAGGCTATGGTAGAACCCTGCCAAACCCCAATTAAGATTTCATAAACTTACTGAAACATTGTACATATACAAAGAATTCTTTCCATGCCTTCACACTTTGCATGAGGCAGGAATCAGCTTGGGTGCATCTATAACTGTGTGTGAAAAATCTATTCTCAACTTCGATGCATGTGCTAACATCATTCAGGCATTCAGTGCTTTATCAGAGAGCGAGAGAGAAAACAGAATTCCATAGCATTGTGCCATGGCAAAGTGGCATCAAACTGGATTATTTCTGCAGTGCAGATGCAGCCTAAGGCTGTTGTTTATTGTTGTATGCTTGCAAGTCGTTTCCAACTTGTGGTGACCCTAAAATGAACCTAACACAGGGGTTTCTTGGCCTGAGACTGCATAGGAGTTTTTTATATGGGTAGCAATGTGCAGAAATCCCGTGCAGAAATGGGATTTTAAAACCTGGAAAAACCCCGCAGAAGCAGGTTGATTTTCAGACACGGCATTAATAAGTATTAATGCGACATTAACCCAAACAGAAAGTCAACAAAGCCCACTCCTTTTTACTTTTGGGATTTTCTGAAAGTAAAAAGAAGTGGGTTTGTCTAGTTTCTGTTTGGGTTAATGTTGCATTAATGCTCATTAACCCTGACGGAATCTGAAAATCTACCCGCTTTTGCAGGTTTTGTCGACGTCTGAAAATATACCCACTTTTGTGAGTTTTTCCCCAGTTTAAATTCAGTTTCTGCATGGGATCCATCCCATGTGGTAAACTCCTACGTCTTTTTGTAAAACTATGTAAATCCCACCCTAGCCTACCTCAAGAGCCAGTAGATCAAGAGCCAGTAGCCAGGTCCAGTTTCCACTCAGGTACAAAAATAATGTTTTCACTCTGTCTCGGCAGTGGGTGAGGCTATGATAATCAGAAGCAGGACACTGTCATAATTCCTTCTTGCAGCCTCAGTCCTTTGCAGGAGAGAGTTAGAAATGTCATCCTCCTTTGAACACTGATCAGAGGCTGAATGGATTTCTTTTGCCTGATCTGGCTGCTGGCTCTTAAGGTGGGTTGGTGGGTGGGGAGTTTGGTCAATATGATATTGTTTAGGTGGGCAGAGGTAACTGGAGCAGAATATCAGTGAATGACTGTAGCAAAAAGTTTTAAAACATTTAAATAAACTTTCCTATTAAAGTAATTGAAAACAGGAGAAGAGCACTATAAAACATAGGAGTGAAAAGAAAAGTACAGTCCTTGATTTGATTTGCATCCTGCCTTTCTTCCCCCAACTGCTTCTCAAAGTTGCTTGCAATATGACGAGAGAGAAAACCCAGATACAACTAAAAACACACATATATGCAAAAAAGGATAATACGAAAATGCAATGGCGTCAGAAGCAATTTAAAAACACAGCAATAAAGGTGTGATGCATTCACCAGCAGAAGCACCTTCCATATGAGGAAGCCTAAATACCCTAAAGGAACCAGATTCCCCCTGATCTTGGCTGCATTCACACTGCAGAAATAATCCATCTTGATACCTCTTTAACTGCCATGGCTCAGTGCTATGCAATTCTGGGAATTTTAGTTTTGTTAGATATTTAGCTTTCTCTGTCTGAGAGCTCTGGTGCCACAACAAGCTACAATTCCCAGAATTCCATAGCATTGAGCCATGACAGTTAAAGAAGTGTCAAACTGGATTATTTTTGCAGTGCAGATGCAGCCTTTGGAAGCTAAACAGGGTCAGCCCTTGTTAGTACTTGGATGGAAGACTGCTAACCAATGCCAGGTGCTGTAGGTTATATTTCAGAAGAAAGAACTGGCAAAAGCACCTCTGAGTATTTCTGGCCTATGAAAACCCTAACAGGTGACTTGAAGAAATGCACACACTGTGCTGACAGAAAGAAGAGAAATGCATAGCATCTCTCCATGTATCTGAGGAAGTAGACCAAGTCTACGAAAGCTTAAGCTACAACATCTTTTGCACAGTTAGTGTCAAAGATGTTTCAAAATCCTTTTGCATACTGATATTCCAGACTAACACAGCTGTGTTGTACATGTGGTTGCACATTCTTGGACAGTGCGTAACTACTCATTAGTGTCTTTAGTGTACCTCTTGATTCACTGGGATCAAGAAAACAGCAAAAATATTCACAGATAAGCAACTAGTTGAACAATGTCAGTATTCAGTAGAAGGGTGGGGCAGTACAATCCCCATTTAACAATATGAGTGTAGATTTACACTGTGCAGAAATGATGTAGGATTTCACGGCTTGGATATGTCAAGAGATGTGAAGAATTTTTGCTAATGTTTCATTTCTCTTTGAGGCAGCCTACTGAGAATTCACCAGACCCTGCAAAGAGTTCTTGCCTCCAGCATAAGAGCAAGACAAACATTCTTTTCTCCCCCATTCAAGTTCCCTACTTTTCGCACAAAATGCAGGAACAATGAATATCTCTACTCTAAATGTGCTTATGCAGATGAGGCAAGCACAAAAAGATATCCTGGCCAGAATCCTATTAGTGTCTCATAAAAGTATACATCCAACCTATGTCTACATAAATCACTTTTTGGGTCATTGCAGTGTTTGGACTATGATGCTAAACTACCTTCCCAAATCCATACTTTTGTAGTCCCACCAACATATCCATTTACTGGCCAGTAGAGAGTGGCAGAATGCCACTAGATGTGCAGTAGTTGAAGGAACAAGCAGTATTCAATAACAGACAGTCTGGGATCAAAAGCCGTAAATCCAAGCAGAGTCCATGTAGGAGTAGAAAGAGATCAGAGCTGTGAAACAGTTCAGGGTTGTAAATCACAGGGTTGTATCTTACAGTAGATGCAAGCTGAGAGAGAAACCAAGTTTGTTTCCAGCAGAGCAAATGGGGAAAGACCCCTAACTTATAAAGCCCACCAACTCAGTTCCACACAACTTGCAGACCATATCTCAAGAAGGTGGTTCCCAGCTCTCTCACCTGCTGCAAAGGGACTAGGTTTGTGCAAAATGCTGAAGTCTTCACCTTTTCCAAGGACTTGGAAATCTCATCCCTACTTTCTCTTCCCTGGAGCACTGAGATGGCTGTCAGACTGAGCTTCAGGATGGTACAGCTGCAGTAAGTCTGTTTTGTCTTTGGCCATGGAAATCCACTGGGTGACTACATCACAGTCTATGTTTTGTAATTTTATGAACCCATAATTACATTGAAGATCTGCATCCAGACACTGGTAAGAGTGCTTCAATGTGTACCAGGCATTTCTGTTCTGCGCTGGGTACTTCTGATGCACAACAGGTGCTCCTGTTGTTCTCCAGTACTTTCTTGCCAGTGTCAGGATGCACATCAGGGAATGCCCTGATTCACAACCTCTTGGTGAATATACTAGGTGAATTCACAACCTCTAGGTGAATTCAGTTTTGTGCAAATGTGAGGCCTAAATGAGCCAGCATGGTATAGTAGTTTGAACATTGGACTATGACTCTGGACACCAGGTTTCGATTCCCTGCTTGGCCATGGAAACCCACTGAGTGACCTTGAATGAGTTACACTCTCTCAGACCCAGAATACCCTATGAGAGGGTCACCCTAGGGTCACCAAGACATAGTGGTGGAGTAGCTTTGGAGTAGTCAACTGTGGTTGAGTTGGGCCTATATTATCCCCCCAGGAAACCTTGGAGGGATGCATCACCACTGCACCTGTTCCTGCAAAAATTGTTTTTTGTCTCCTAAATGGCCCCAAGTCATACTGTCTCAGCCTCACAGGAAGGCAATGGCAAACCTCCTTTGAATAAATCAGAGTCAGTGTGGTATAGTGGTTTGAGCATTGGATTATGACTGTGGAGACCAGGGTTTGAATCCCTGCTTCACCAGGGAAGGTAACTGGATAAATCGCACTCTCTCAGCCTTAGGGGAAAGCAATGAGAAACCACCTGTGAATCAATCAGAGCTAGCTAGGTGTAGTAGTTTGAGCACTGATCTAGGACAGACTAGGGTACAAATTCTTCCTTACTCACCTGGTGACCTTGGGCAAGTCTCACTCTCTTAACCTAAGACCTTTCCTGATAAGCATCCTCTGAATAAATCTTGCTTCAAAATCCCTATGATAGCTTCACCTCAAGGTTGCCTCAGGACTTGCAGGCATACGACAAGACAACAAATGAATATTTGAAGAAATGAATGAATAAATATGGACCCAGAGAAATTGGCCATATGGCGCATACTGATTGGAACATTTCCTGCCTGGGCCAGCTGTGTTGCGGCTCATTTTCCATTTCTTTATGCCACAAACGGTAGCAGACAGACCCTAATTCCAAGTCCAAAAGGTATGCTTAACTTTCCATTTGAGTAATCTGAAGAGACACGGAATGTCAAAATGCATTTCGGAAGGACAAGCTCCAAAAGATGGAGAGCATAAGCAGTCAGGGTTTGATTGCAGCTCTACCATTTGGGAGCAGGTCTCTCCCTCCCCTTGTTTGCTGTCCCCTCCCAGGATGGGTTTAAGGTTGTGATAACAGAAACAGAAGGTGAAATGATCTGATCAGACAACAATGCTAAGAGAAAAGTAAATGGTGTGCCAGAGGTGCAGACTGTGGAAGAATATTGATGACTTGGGGGGCTCTCTAAGCATACGGGGCTGAGACAATGTTTATGGATAAGGAGCCAGATGGAAGCAGAGTCTGACAGCCAAAGATTGTTTGGAACTGGGGAAGGGGGGAACAGAGACTTAGGAATAGACAAGAGGAGAAAGCCAAGATCCAGCATTTAAAAATGATCTTGGGAAAGTTTTCTTCTCCCACCACCTTTTAGGAGTGGTGTACATATATCCTCCAACTGTCCCCATTTGGTAGGGACAGTCCTGATTAATCCTCTCTCATCTCACTTTTCCCCTCAGATGCTTTAAAAATCTCCTGTTTTCTCTCTTCTTCTCCCACTTTCCCCTTTCATCCACCACTTTCTTCATCTGCTGCTAACTGAGTTCAAAGTGGGAAAGTAGTTTGTGCTCAATGAACTCAGCCCAGAAACAAGGAGGAGGCAGAATTTTGCTCTTCACAGTAGGTTCAAGCAAAAGCAAACTGCTGCAGCCTCTCAAATCCTGTCTGTTCTTCCTAATTAGTAATGTTTTCTATCTTGTCCATGCTTTTCTGGCTTTGCAACTTTGTGTCCTGGTTTTTATTTGTGAAATGTCAGAGGGTATTCTGTTGCTGGATCACATATACCTGAAGCTTATTAGTTAGTCCCCAAATGCAGTAGACATATTGAATCAATGGGATTTACCAATGTATTGACTCAACATCCAAGAACTGATTCCTGGGGTCTACTCTATTCGGAACTAAACAAGACTATTTAGATCATAGTCTCCTTTCACAAGTAGGGTACACTGTAGTGTGACCCCTGTATCCATGGGACTGGCACATGTGATTTTACATGTCTGAAAAAATATGTTTTCTTTAGGCATCTTCTAGTTCTTCTAGTACAATTCTATGGAAATTGACCATAGAGTCATGCTGGGGGATCTAGAAATGCCAACTTCTACCAGAAGCATACCATAGAATTGCATTAGAGGACCTAGAATATGCCTAGAGAAAACATATATTTTTTTGGAAATGTGAAACTGCGGGTACACTAAAATTGTGGGGGAAGCTCAGCCATGGCTCAAGAGGGCTGCATCTTGTTCTGCACCAGTGGTGTTTCCATTCAGTTCCATGCACAGCATATTGAAGGAGTTCAAGAGTCCACCATTGGTGCCTTTCTAAATGCACAGCTTCCTCCATTTGTGGAGAGTTTGTTTCATGGTTTCCTAAAAGCTTTGCCATGAGAATTAACAAGGCTTTGCTGTTAGTTCAAAAGTTCATTGCAAGTGCACAAACACGCATACCCCCATCTGATTCGACTGGAGTTTCCCAAAGGCAATGCAACACGCTGATGTTATTCCCCCCCCCTTCTTTTGGCTTCCCAGTGCCTGTGTAATTACCGAGAAAAATGGCACAATTCTCTGGAGCTCCCTCATCTCTTCACTTTATGAATTCCATTTCTGCACTGATATGACAGCGGTGGATTTGCATTTCAGGGCAATTACTACACTTTTCAGGGCACCGAGGTCAGTGCAGTCACAAGTGGAATGCTTTATGCAATCCTTCTCAAGCATGCCAAGTTTGCCCATAGCCAAATTGCTGACAGACAGGTCCCCCTCTTACCTCCTCTGTGCAAGGTCTTTCTAACACCCTTGCATTTGCATTTATTTGGTCTTCCCAATATGACTCAAACCCCCCCCCCCCTTCTTGACTAAGGAAAGATGAGTGCATGATCAGAGCTGGAAAAACTAAGGATGGAAAGAAAATTCTTTTCTGTTCATTTCTCTGCTGAATAATTAATTTTATTGCATTTATTAAAATATCAATATCCCTCCCTGTCTGTGAGGCTCTCAGGGCCGAGATCTCAAATCCATTTAAAACAATAAATAATAACAATCCTTTTAAAAGATTAAAATTATATTAAATGGTGCATCAATTAAAAGCCAGATAATTTAATACCAGTTAAAGCAAGTTAAAAGAGGCTGCTGCTACACTGCAGAATTAATTAAGCCAGTTTAGGTGCCTATTCTGGAAAGCTAACCTTAAGACCTGCAAGAGCAATGCTGGTTGGATGAAAAGTTACTCTGGCAACTTTTAGGACACTCTGTTACAACGTAAGGATGCTGAACCTGTGGCTTCATTCTGTTCAGATTAAAGTCTGTGAAGGTGTGGGACAGAAATGCAATTCTTTCTATCAAGTTTATTCCCCAGACCGGGTCTTATAATTTTTCCTGGAATTACTAGAGAAGGAAATTCCCCTTCAAGGTGAAGTGCCAGCCATGTTAATTCATCTTCTCCCCCTCATTCTGGGTCCATCCTTTTGGTTTAGGGTAGTCTTCCCCTAACCTGACGTCAGCTCAATATTTTCAACTACAATTGCCATAACCCAGAGCCAGCATCGACATTGATCAAGCATGATGGAAGTTGCAGTGCAAAACATCTCAGAGGCACCAGATTGTGGTAGGCTGCTAGCTATTTTGGACTACAAGTCCCACTGGTTTTTTAAGGAATGGTTAGATGGTTAGAAGCAAAACTGTTAACGTTCAAAGTAGATCCCTTCCTCTTCCTCATCTGTTGCCATCCCACAATCAGGAGCAATGTGGCTTTTGTCTGTGATCTCCGGATTAACTTTCCATGTCACAGCAGCTGGAGATGTAACTTGGGAAAGGTGACAAGGGTTGGGGATGTTATTCTTTAATCTGGACCGGTGACTTGGGTCGCCTGAAAAGGAAGATTACATGCTCACTGTGTGATTAAGCCGCAGCTGCTGAATCATAAAGGAAGAAAAATGATAAGCAAACACTAATTCTGTCAGTAATAACAGGGGGAACAGATTATTGCAGGCTATAGCAGCTCTATCCAAAGACTCCCCTGCCATGAAAACCCCTCCAGAGAGGATCCGGTATTAGCTCCAAAGAGAATATTGTAATTAAGGCAGCAAAGGCTTCTTCCCAGCAATCATTAAGAGTCTTCACACTTTATATATATATATATATATATATATATATATATATATATAGGCTATTTCTCCATTCCCTTATCCATCCTCCCTTGCATTATCTTCTTGCAGGGGAGAGAGAAGATTGTAAAGAGAGCCCTGGCAGATCCGAGCAAAGGTCAGTTTAGCTCCAGATGAGGAAATCTCTCAGATTTGTTTTCTCCTGCTTTCCAGTGGGCTTTTAAAGTTCTTCCCATGTACACTGACTTCAGAGCCAGGGAGCAATATTATAAATATTATTTATTTATTTATTTAATGTATATCTTCACTTTTCTCTCAGCACAGTTTTCAAGGCAGCATACAACCAGTTTTAAAAACAGTGCATGACTAAAAAAACTATTACAGTTGACCCTTGATATCCATGGGGTATTGGTTCCAGGACACTTGTGGATACCAAAATCTACAAATACTAAGTCCCTTATATAAAATGGCATAGTCTTTGCAAATGAATAAGACATGAACACAGCAAAGCTCAAAAACCAAAGGGCTGGAAAGAAACTGAGCATTTGTGAAATGGAGAGAGGCTACAAATGGAATGAAGATCGCTTCATTCATGTGAATTCAGTGCAGTGCTTGGTGTGTGTGAGATTCATGTTTTGTTTTTTGGAGCCTTCTGGATTTCCCCCTCTGAAATATTTTTAATTTGTGTTTGATTGAATTGGCAGATGAGGAACACATGGATACAGAGGGGCAACTGTAATACAAAAGTTAAAATAAATCACATTTCTGTTTAAAAAACACACCTTTAAAAGATAACAAAATAGGAACACAACAACCCACCCTATTAAAAGCTCCACTTGCTTCAACAAATTAAAAACCAAATGCTTGCCTAAATAAAATGGACTTTTCCTGCCTCCAACTTTCTATTTAGAGGGTAACCAAAACATATACAAGGTGGTCTTGTAGCACTTTTGAGACTAACTGAAAGAAAGAACTTGGCAGCATGAGCTTTCGTAGACTTCAGTCTACTTACAAAAGCTTGTGCTGCCAACTTCTTTCTTTCTATTATTCTCAAAGATGCTACAAGATCTCTCTATGTACTGATTCTACAGACTAACATGGCTATATCTTTGCTATTCAAGGTGGATTTGGGGTGAGAGGAAACTAAGGGCCACATTGGAGTCTTGGGGGCCACATACAGCCCATTGACCACTCTTTGGTTACCCTACCCATATTCCATAGTTTACTGAATCCAATCCTGGTTATTCTTGTGAATTATATTTTCTATTAAAATGTTATTATAAAAGCTTTTCTGAATGAAGAAATTTTTCACATGCTGATGAAAGAAGGGGGCTATTCTAACTTCTCTAGGAAAGGATTTCCAAGATGTTGGAATAGCCACTGACATGGTCTTCTCTTGCGTCCCACCAGCCATACCTGTGAAGGTGGTAGGACTGGTAAGAGCACCTCTCCTGTGTATTTCAATGTCTGGGCAGGCTCATTGCAGGCTCTTTGCTCATTTCATCCTTTCCTATGCTTTCCTCCAAATACCTCCCAATTCTTGGTTGTTATGCTTATGCAGGAGACACCAAAGGGAGCTCCTCTTGAGAAAAGGTCAAGAAGCATTCCTTTCCTACTTTGAGAAACCCAGAAGAGGGGGAGAAGATGCCTCTTTGAGGAACAATCGCCAAGATGGTGAGGTTGCCCAGAGCAGCGCAAGGCATGGTGAACATGCAGCCAATTATCCTAATGCCGCTGACTTACTCTTGTTAGAGTCATCGCTCACCCCAGAAGCTATTGAATTAGATAAGAGTAGAAGAAACAAAACTATTCATTTTGCTCACTCTGTATTTAGATACCTCCCGCCCCTGTATAAACACCCAACACATTCTGGACATTATATATTCTGTAAGGGTGATCAAGACAAAAACAACATTTATCAAGGCTGCAGGCACTGTAACTCTTCAGAGCGGCTTTTCGGAAAATGAACACTGTCGCTTGCCTTGCCCATATCTCACCATCCTACTGCATCCCCATGATTCGTCCTCAGCTTTCAATGTGTTCCTCCCAGGGCTGATTTATTTCTGTACCCATGTAGATGCTGAGGATGCCACTCCTTCCTTTTAGCAGAGTTACCTCTGTAGTTGTGGTTCCCTGCTGGTCAGGGAGTCGTGGATGTTATAATTCAAACAAGTAATTTTTCCAAACTTGGCTCAGTTCTAGATTTTATTCCCGCTTCAGAGATCAAGATCCTGCCTCAAGGCTGGGCTGTGTAAATCTCCATGTTCAGACTTGTGAATTAATTGAACTAGGCAACACTTTTGTTGAAAGATAAATAAGTAAATAAATATGTAAATACATAAGTAAGTAAGTAGGTAACAATTTATTGCATGCAAGCAAAAGCTGTTGCGAAACATACATAGTAATAATAACAATACAAAAAATATAATCATAGTAACAATGCAAAGCACAAACAAGTAAAATATTTATATGTGTATGTGAGAGAGCCAGTGTGGCGTAGTGGTTTGAGCATTGGACTATGACTCTGAAAGCCAGGGTTTGATTCCAGCTTGGGCATGAAACTCACTGGGTGACCTGGGGAAGCCACACTCTCTCAGCCTCAGGAGAAGGCAATGGCAAACCTCATCTGAACAAATCTTGTCAAGAAACTCCATGATAGTTTCTCCTTAGGGTTGTCATAAGTCAAATACAACTTGAAGGCACATACCACCACCAATAACATGTGTGTGTATGTGCCTTCAGGTCATCTGTCAACATATGGTGACCCCATGGATTTCACAGGGTTTTTTTTAATGCAAGGAAGACATAGAGGTAGTTTTTCAAGTTCTAAAATAGAGCCTACAGCACCTGGTATTCATTGGTGGTCCCCCATTCAAGTACTAGCCATGGCTGACTCTGCTTATCTTCCAAGATCAGATGGGATCTGGTGCTTTTAGGGTATTTAGACCTTCCAAAATATTTATATCATCAGATATATAACAGACTGACTACCTACCTACCTACCTACCTATGGTCATATACAGGAACTACTAACACATGTTGGTTTCCACAGCCCTAAAAATTCAAGTCCTCCAGAGGATGTTGGAGAACCTAAAACATTTTTTTGTTGTTGCTAATGTAGAGTAATACAACAAGATAAAATGAATTAGACTATAAAGTCTGGTGGATGAGTTTTCATGAAGCTCTTTTGAATCTTCCTTGCTGTGGCAACAAAGAGGGCTACATTTTAAGAAATCCTACTGCCATCATCTCTTAGTAAAAATACTGTTTTTCCCTGTGCTGAATTACCCACCAAAGCAGTCACAGAGGGACAAAAAACTCTCTCTTGGAGAATTGTACAATGGGCAGTAGAAGAGATAGTGGGGGGAGATCTTCGATTTTACCAGCTCCACACGGACTTTTCCTCTGAACCATTTTTTAAAATATATATATACCAGTCAGAACTGCTGTTGGCATTGTCTGAAATAGCAATTCAGTAAATGCTTTCCTTATCTGTGAAATGGTTATTGTTCCCAGATAACTTGGTCTAGAATGGTTTTCCATAAGAGGGCCACAGCAACTGGAAGAATGGTTGGACTGGATTAGGATGTTATCATTGAGTTGTTATAACTGAATACTTGATCTCTTAATTTTTCTCTTGGACCTAAAATGATTGGTTTATCAGGTGTAAGCCCATATTTAGAATTCTGAGGGATACAATCTTGAGTCTGTCCCCTTTTGTTCAGTTGTTCAAGCCATGGCAATTTAGAGAGATAGCCATCCTCCAGATGATTCATTTTCAGCCAGAAGCACAGCATATGCAGTATGATTCTGGCTGAGATGGAGGGCAAACCTGTCTCAGCTCTTAACATGGCTGCTGGTGTACCAGGTGATAAAGCTAATGTTGTTAACTCCTGTTAGGTCAACTTTGACTTATGGCAACCCCATGAGTGAAAGACCTCCACCCTCTCATCAACTGATCTGCTCAGGTCTTGCACATTTAGGGCAATGGATTCTCTTATTGAGTCTATCCATCTGTAATGAAATCTTCCTCTTTTCCTACTGTCTTTTACCTTACATTATTGTTGTTATTAGTGAGTATATCTTCTCATGATATGACCAAAGTACAACAGTCTCATTTAATCATCTTGGCTTCTAGGGAGAGTTCAGACTTGATTTGATCTAGGACCCATTTGTTTGTCTTTTTAAGCAGTCCATGGTACCTGTAGAGCTCTACTCCAGCACCACATTTCAAATGAGAGTGTTTTCTTCCTATCAGCTTTCTTCACTGTCCGGCTGTCACAGCCACACATAGAAACTGGAAAGGAAATACATAGTGTGGACAGTTCTAACTTTAATATTCAATGATTTTAAACTGTGAGTCACTTCTGTGGGTCACTGGGGGCAGAGCTAGAAGCCTAATTCTATATAACTGCTGGTAGAGGATTTCCAGATCATTGCTGATGTTCTTTCCCCCTATTTTCACCCCTCCTTCCTACTTTACACGTGGTATGTTCAGCACACAAGTTAAACAGATAGGGTGATAAAATACAGCCTCACCTGACCTCTTGGCGATTGGAAACCATTACATTTCTTTGTGATAGTAGCCTCTTGTATTTTTGTACTTTGAACTTGCTTTGCAGTGACTGAAGTAAGCTGAGCACAAAAGGAGAAGCTTGGAATAGGAGAGAGAAACTCAGGCTTTTAAAAAACAGCTGAAACAGTTAGACAACAGAAAATAAACTGGGACTGTCACTTCAAAATTGGGGTAGTTGGAGGGTACACATAGTTCCCTAGCCTGACTTATGCTATAACAAATTTGTTAATCTTCAAGTTGCCACCGCAGCACTCTTGGTTGTTTAGGGGAAAGTTAGATTTCTCTGGACATGGCCCCCATTTTGGGAGGAAGATATCATCCTTCCTTCTGCCAAAGCAATGTTTACCTTGACAGACAACCTGTGTTGCTGTTGCTTCATGCTCTCGAAAAAAACAACATCCGGCTTTTCTTCTTTGCTTCGCTGAGCCTGATTGACTGAGAAAAGCTCATTAAAAGAACTGATCAAATAGCAGCTGCTGGTCAGCTCTGCACCGGACTGTCAAAACCAAACCTGATTTACCATTTGTTTATCAGCCAGGAAAGTGGAGGTGGAAGAACAGGGGGAGTCCACTGAAGTCATTTATGTTGGGTAGCTGCCGATCAAACAGTATTATGCAATTATTTTGACCACTTTTGAAGCTCTCCTAGATCTTGATGCGAGGGTGGAAATCATGTGGCCTTCTAGATATTGTTGGACTGTATCTCGACATTCTTCATCATTGACTATGCTGGCTGGGGTTGATGGGAGTTATGGTCCAACATCTGTAGGACTGTACAGGACTCTCTCTTGCTATGCTGTTTTAACTCTAACCCAACAACAAACTGAAATGAATGGATCCAACTGGAATTAAACTGTGTTAACCAAAAATTAAAATTTGACTTGCACATATATGAGCAAAGCTTGGAGAATTGCTTTCCAGACCACATTTCCCAGAGGTCCTGCTAGTTGAGGGATTCTGAGAACTTTTGGTCCAAATGAATAACTTTTCCAGATTCTGTATATATAAGACACATCTCCCAGTTGTCATGAAATGAAACATCAATGTGAATCCTTCTATTGCAATGTATTGAGTTGGATGACTGCATTTTAGGATGATACTGTCAATCTCAGTTTCTCCTTGTTTCCTACGGTACAAATTTGATTTTGTTTCTTATTTTGATAGATAGATAGATAGATAGATAGATAGATAGATAGTGCCATCACTGTATATAGTGATTTATAAGAAAAAGAACAGATTTTCCCCCTTGCCCTCAGGCTTACAATCTTAAGATGATTTGTTGTGTACATTCTTATAGTTTCTGACTTATGGTGACCCTAAGGCAAACCAATCATGGGGTTTTCTTGGCCAGATTTGTTCAAAAGGGGATTTACTGGGAGAGTATGATTTGCCCAAAGTCACCTAGTGGGTTTCTATGTTCAAGTAGGGATTCGAACTCTGGTCTCTCATGCTCAAACCACTACACCATGTTGGCTCTCTCAAAGAAAAGGGGATGGGGTATTAATTCAAGCAGATGCTGCCTCTTTTTTTCTCTCTCCAAAGCCAGTGCAGTAGCAATTGGGATGGATGGAGGGCCTTTCATTAGCTTCTGGACCTAGGCATAGTAAAAATGTGAGACTTTCCCTATGTATGTATGTGATTAAAATCTGTATAAAAATCCAGATGCATTTTCATTTGATTTACTCCCAAATGTGTACATCATTTACACACAAATTTGTCTTACAACTTAATTTTTGGCAAGCAGATTTGGAGACCAATGACAGATTACTGAATTTCAGTTTGACTCATGGTGCAGGAAATGTGTAACAGATATTTTTTCTCCTGCATTCTTACAGCTTGCCCTTGAGAAAAGTCTAGCAAAGAGAAGACAAGATGATGGTGTGATCTAGAACAAGCAGTTTCAGGCATACAAACCATCACTCAAACATGCGGTCAAAGAGTTATGAACCTCTGTGAGCAAACTTACCTTCAGAATGGTCCGGAAAGCAACTCCAGTTCAGGGTTTGTGACTTTGCCAAATCTCTGGAGGAAAGGAAGAGAATTTGGCAGTAGACATTAGAGAACATATTGCCTCTCTCCATGTAAGCTTGCTCTCTTACATGGTAAAAGGTGAACTGAGCAGTATGAAAGAACATTGTGATAAATAAATAAATTCAATTTCAAAGCAGAACAGTGCATCTGGAGGTTATTTGGTTTCTTAAAAATTAAAGCCAAGCTTCTAGCCATTATGGGTGAGAGGAATAATTCTGGTGAACTTTCAACCTATTTCCTCTGGGTAACAGTAGACAAATGTGCAGAATTTAGACAATGGCCAGGATTGGCATGTGTAGTATAAATCCTCTCATGCAGAGTAAGGCATTAATGGTGCTGCACAACACATTAATGGAGTTGGATGGCAACGTTGCATAACTGGACACCAATGATGCAACTAAATATACAACCTAATGCCTCTGCACATAATGTGCTATCCGCATCCATGCACAATGGGCACCTAAATACCCAATGGCATCATCTTTGCAACTCCACTTTTGCAACCTTGAACTAAATGGGGATGTTTCACATTGGTCAAAATACCTCACTGCTTCTTTAGGGGAACTCACACAGCAGGATTTGTAAACTAAAGTGGAAATAGATTGTAGGAACATGAAGGAGATCAAGTTAGAAAATGAACAAAATAATGAGTACAGTTAAAATTACGTAAAATTAGAATATGCTCTAAGGCTTTGTTATAATTTTTTGTTTTTTTTCTTTGGTAGCTTCTTTATTTAGCCTTCTTAAGTTTATTGGTTATAAAATAAGTAAGTGAAATTACAGAGTAATCAAGGGCATGCTGATGGAGAAAGAGTGGAAGTGAATGTTGGATATTTCTTTTATTGTATATCTGTAAAAAATAAGTATTTTTAACATTAATAAAATTTAAAAAAACAAACAAACCACCAGCAGGATTCTGGTCTATATATTCAGATTGCAGAATTTTATTCATCTGGGTACAAATTCTATAATAATAATAATAATAATAATAATAATAATAATAATAATAATGTTTTATTTATATCCCGCCCCTCTGTCAAGCAATCGGGGTGGCTCACAACAGTTTAAAAATTCTAAACTAATTTTCCTTTTTCTTTGCCAGGTATTTCCCAGAAAATACCTGAGCAACCCTGTCCTTTCCAACTGATGCCACAGTCCACAAGCCATTGGTAGCAAGTTGACCAGAGCCTTTTTCTTCCATAGTAGCCCGATCTATTCCTGAGGGACCATTGGCCTGGTGGCTCCTAGCCTGGGGGCAAGAGCATGAGTTACGACACTGGGGTGGGGACGAGTATGTATATAACCTTGAGGTCCTTGAGAAACGGTGGGACAGACATGCAATAAATTAAGCACATATAGTTGCTTGAGGCTGGAAGTATTTCTCCTCAGCTCTGTATTCCACCTTCTCTCCAGCAACTCAACTCAACTTCTCTCCAGCAACTCAAAAAATGGTTCTACCAGGGATCCCTGAGCACAAGGTCACATCCTTAATATCAGGATCCTGTTTTACCTTTTGGGAAGAAAAGGGGGGCTCATTCCTATGGCAACAGATGCTTTCCAAAGCCCCCGGCTAGCTCAGCTGCTTATTTTCTGCAGTTACTGCTGCACCCGAGCAAGGAAGAGTAGTTACTTTTCAATTTGCACTCAATGGCAATCTGGCTGATTGGGTCTAAATGTAAAGGATAGAGAAAAAAAGAGAGGGAGAAGGCAAGGAGGGGTGTTGTATGCCCCACAGCTTTTGAAACAGGCCTAAGGCAATCATTCCGATTAGCATCTTCTCCTCTTGACTCCTGAAAATGTTTTCTTGTTTACTTCCACTCCCCCTCCTGTTCCACAGTTGGCGTGAAATCAGAAATCTTAGCCTACTGTATAATGCATGAGCCATTGGGGAATAATGGCTTCTCAACTTGAAGCACATGCTACTGCCTTCCGCCTTAACCTGCTTCTTCTCAATTTTATGGGAAATGCATTTTGCCACAAAACTACAGGCAAGGCCACTTGAGAATGGGAGTGAGCTGGGAGAAGGAATTTGCAGTGGCTTGGTCACGTCCATTGTGCTGTCTCTACAAAAGAAGGGCACAAAGGAATGGGCAAAAAGAGGTAAGGAAAGTGCTGCTCATGGGCTGTATGTAGCCCGAAGAGGAATTTCTTCCTCCAGTAACACCAGAAAATGTTAGAACACCATGCTGGGGGATCAAGGATCCACTTTATTGCAAGAAATAATCCAGTGTCTTACACTCTGAGACCCCGTGTGCAAAGGGATCTTGTAAAACCTTTGTGAGTGAGTGAAAGACGTTGTAGTACAAGCTTTCATAGGACGTTATCACACATGGGCCAGTTTCATTGTTAAAGAGATAATAAAGTGGAAATGAAGCATCCTGAAAAGAAAGTGAAAATAGAGCTTAATTGCGCAAAAGCTTTTCACACGTAATTACAGTAATAACGGAATTAAGTTAAAAGTGAAAAAAAGACGTTTTTAACTTTCATACACAAGTGAAAAGAACCCGTACATGTACTGGAAATGGGTGTGTTTTGTGACAAGACTCCTCCTTTTCCAGGGCGGGTCCTGTATTTCCCAGGAGGAAATGTCAGACTGTCCTCCATTTGGGGTCATGTCCTCCTGCACAGGTCCTAACCCCCTTCTGTTGGGGTTAGGACCTCTCAAGAGAGCAGAGGAGGAGGAGGCTGGAAAGGCAAGGCAAGGCAAGCCGAGGCAAGGGAGGGATTGGCATGGCTCACCCTCCCTTTTCTCTCTCTCCTTTCCTGGCATTGGAGGCTGTCAGCTGCTGGGGAGATGGGCAAGGAGGGCAGGATCACAGGCAGAGCTGGCAGGGAAGGAGGAGGAGGAGGAAAGGGAAGGATGGAAGGAGAAGGAAGGAAGGAAGGAAGGGAGGGAGGGAGGGCTGGGTGTTCCCTGGGGAGAGCCATAGCCTTGGATGATGCCCAGGAGAGGGGGAAACTGGAGGTAGCTTCCATACCCCCCATAAGCCTTTCCCCTTTGTAGGACCTGCAGGGCAGAACTTCATGGCGAGATGGGTCTCCAAGTTGCTCCACAAGCACACCCCACACTTGCACCCACATCCACCCACAGCTGCTGCGAGGGAAGCCTTCTTTCCCCTCCTTTTCCCTCCATCCCAAATGCCAAACTTCTCCTCCATCCCAAACTTCCCTCTCCTGGGCTGCCTTCCCTTTCCCTTCCCTTTCCCTTCCCTTCCCTTCCCTTCCCTTCCCTTCCCTTCCCTTCCCTTCCCTTCCCTGCATGGCACTGAGGAGGAGCCCGGGACTCTCCCTCCCTGGAGGCCCCTCCTGCTCCTCCTCTTGGCCCTCCTCCAGGTTTTAAAAGAGAATTGTCCATGCGTATTTGCTTTTCAGATTAAAGTAAATGTGCAATTACTGTAATTTCGCAAATACATTTCCTCTAAACTCCCAAAATTAAAAAAATCTAGGATAATACCACTTTCTGTCCACTTTCTGTGCAACATCATGTGAAATCGTCAGGTGCAAATGCGGGGGTTTTTTGGGATTTGTGTGGGATAACCTACAGATTCCCCCCGTGTGATAATGTCCATAGACTTAGGGGAGTTGCAGACTGCCAGAAATAGTGCAAATTGAGTCCACTTTTAGGGTTAGGGTTAGGGAATCATGGGAACTGTAGTTTATTGTGGCACCAGAGCTCTCTGACAGAGAAGGCTCAATGTCTCAGAAAAAAATTCCCATAATTCCGTAGCACTAACCCTAACCCTAAAACTGGACTCAATTTGCACTATTTCTGGCAGTCTGCAACCCCCCTTGGTCTACTTCCTCAGATGCATGGAGTGAACTCAGGAAGGACTTTTATAATCAGCCTGCATGAACAGCCATATAAATGCAAAACTTGTGGGTATGGTGATGAGGTGACAAGTTCAGTTGTAAGTATGATCCTTGAGGGACAAAGGCAGGAGGAAAGATGTTGCCTAGGGCCAGGGTGGGTGGATGACCATATGAATGGGGGAGAGAGTTTTGGAATGCAGGTACTGGAATTTAGCAAGAGGCAATTTCACTCATTTTGTGGTATAACTGAAACTGATTTTAGTTACTTTTAAAACTTATGAGGTGAGCCTGCACTAATTGGTAGGGGGTAATATCACATGGTTCAAATGCTGTTACTAAATATGCTTTATAACCCGAGGCTTTAATATCTCTCTGTACTGCATTTGAAGAAGTGGGTTTATAGCCAAGAAAGCTCATGCTAAAAGAAAAATTAATTAGTTTAAAAAGTGCTGCTAAATTCCCCCCCCCCTGTCTCTCCCTTCTTCCTTTTTAAGTTGTTTGAGAGAAAGGAGTGATGTTTACCTGATGCTGGGAGAAAGAATTGCATCCTACCAGATGATGGACACTAAAACGTACATTCATAAAGTTTTGGAACATATCAGCAAGGCTTTCCAAAACAATGATTCCCTATAAATGTTGAAACTCTCTCCCCCCTCCCATACTAGTAAGTAGTAGAGAATAGTTTCCAACTAGAAAGTAGCCCGATTTGATCTCTCTCATGTTTTTCCTCCAAACCTTGAAACGCCCTTGATGCAGCAGCATTGGTGGCACTGAAGAGATTGGTACATTGGTGCGATAAACCACACTTTGTCAGAAAATCCATTTGCCAGTAGCAGGTTAAGGGTTAACATCACTGTGATGGGAGAAGTGAACAAGCAGCATTGATGGATTTTGAAATAAACTCTTTGCCCCCTTCCTGTCACACAGCAGGAAGGGAGCATTTCCAAGTAAAAGACTGATCAGAAGGAATTATGCTGCCATTGACTAATCTATATTAACACCACTTATTCTTATGGTTCAAAATGACACAGAGAGAGAGAAACAAAAGGGGGGGCTTTGAATGGTCTCACACAACTTCCAATCTTTTAAACTCAAAATGCTCAGGGCAAAAATCTTGTATTATAAGCATATGCTCTCCCTGCGAGCTTCCGTCCCTTGTTTGTCATTGTAAATATGGGGAGAGTAGAGAACAAATGAACCAGAGGAGACACATCCATATGGCTTGGTGTTAATGAGAGCAGAAGGAAAGTCTTGTTGGCTGAGAAGGATGGCCCATGGCATCCAGCCTTCAGTGTCCCATATTGACCAACTGGATGCTTTGGGAAGCCCAATAGAAGGGGTTGAGGTCCATAGTCTTCTCCTGCTGTGACTTGTCAATATATGATATTCAGTGGCAAGTGTCATCCCCATATCTTGATCATTGATAATTCCTGATGAGGATCATCTATATAGGATCTTGGTGGTCTAATTTTGCCTGATCATTTTGGGAGGGCTCACCCCTCCTCACTGAGAGAGCAGGGTTCGAATCCGAGCTTGGCCACCCTCGGGTAACCTTGGACAAATCACAGTCTCTCAGCCCCAGAAGATAGCAATTGCAAATCCCCTCTGAAGAAACTTGCCAAGAAAACCCCATGATAGCTGAACACCTTAGGGTAACCATAAGTCAGAAATGACTTGAAGTCACACAATAACAACAACAACAACAACCTTCTTGGTCCCAGAGAGACTCAACCTCTCCTGCTCCATTGTTCCAATGGTGCATGTAAAACACAAATGGAAAACCTCGAAGAACATTCTCAAGGAACATCCATACATGATAAGAGATTCCACCTCAACATTAGGAAGAACTCTCTAACAGTAAGAGTGGAATACTCTCCCTCAAAGTGTGGTGGACTCTCCGTCTTTGGAGGTTTTTAAACAAAAGCTGCATGGCCATCTGTTAGGGATGCTTTTATTGTGAGGTCCTGCATTGAAGGGGTTTGAACTAGATCATCCTTGTAATCTCTTCCAGATCAATAATTCTATGATTCAATTATTCATCCTCCTGTGAGTTGAGAAAACAGATTTTGCCTAACACCTTGAGTTTAATTCCTACTGGCATCATCTCCGAGAGCCCCTCTAATGGTACACAAGACACAGTGTCAGTAGTTATGGCCAAGGCATTTTATAAATGAAAGGATTTTCCAAACAAAATGCTGCTGCTTCTCCTACTGTACAGCCACCCCATGGCCAAGTCATTAAAATGAGCTCCAGTGGCAATGAGACCTTTCATTAAAGGCACAGCATTGGATGACTCACAACCTGCATTTGCAAGATTAATGGAAGACAAACTCTTCCCCTCTCTTATACCTGGGGATCTGCTGTTTTCTAATTAGGGAAGAGATAAAAATAATCATTGCTAATACTAATAAACTCCCCCACCCACTGGCAATGTTTTGCTGATGGAAAAGATATCAGAAGTGAGCAACTTTTTCAACGCTGAGGGCAGCATCTACTGGTGGTTGGGAGGGCTGAGTCTGGACTTTGGGATGGCAAAGTGAAGTCCATGGGCCACTTGTAGCCCTAAGCCTGTTCACACCATGCAACTGTAGAGCTATATTACACTTGAACGGCTATGGCTGTCATCTGGGTTTTGTAGTTTGGTGAGGCACCAAAGCACTCTTGCTGAGAAGTCTAAATACTCTTCCCTTAACTCCAGATCCCAGAATTCTATAGGAAGCTGATGGGATATATTTTTATAAAACAATTTACACTCTTATAATGAATTTATATTGTTAAATTTTACCTTTTCTTTTAATATAATTTTCTAATTGAATTTCCAATTAATATAACTTATTTTTATAATCCGATGATTTATTATGATGTTTATTTGTGTTTTACTATGATGTCAGTTGATTGTTGTTTATTTGATGTCTATCAGTTGATCGTAATAATAAATATATATAGGTGATGGAATATATCACTATAATTGTATACAGTGCTCCCTCCACATTCACTGGGGTTAGGGGAAACTGCAATTAAAAAAATTATTCTTTTTCACCTGAAATAGCACCTTTCTAGGAATCTCTAGGTCCTCCAGTGCAACTCTGTGATCAACATCTGCCAGAGGTTAATCATAGAATCATGTGGGAGGACCTACAAATGCCTAGAGAAGTGTTTTCTCTAGGAACTTCTAGGTTCTCCAGCA
Organism: Phrynosoma blainvillii; assembly: GCA_026167975.1. Taxonomy (NCBI): domain Eukaryota; kingdom Metazoa; phylum Chordata; class Lepidosauria; order Squamata; family Phrynosomatidae; genus Phrynosoma; species Phrynosoma blainvillii. The sequence continues at coordinate 22,786,186 of JANUYF010000010.1, read as the reverse complement.
CAACTCTATAGTCAACCTCTGGCAGAGTTGCACTGGAGGACATAGAGATTCCTAAGGTAAAGGTAAAGGTATTCCCTGTTGACAAAGTTGTCAAAGAGCCAGCATTGTCTGAGGACTACTCTGTGATCCTGTGGCCAGCATGACTTCACAGAACACTGTTTACCTTCCCACCAAAGTGGTACCTATTTATCTACTTGCATTTGTATGCTTTTGAACTGCTAGGTTGGCAGAAGCTGGGACTAGTGACAGAAGCTCACCCCATCATGCAAAACCCGGGCCTCAAACTGCCAACCTGCTGATCTTGCAATCAACAGAGTCAGCGTCTTAATCACTTGAGCCACCGCATCACTAATCAAATCCTCAAAAATCAAAGCCGCAAATGTGGAGGGACAACTATAGTATGAAAGGCTCCCCTTTCCTATCCCCAGTAATTTCAATACAGCACCTCCCTATTTAAAAAACAACAACACAAATTCATAACCTGGGCTGTAGAGAAGAGTGGGTGGGGTGGCATAGTGTTGGGTCGGGTCTAGAGATAGAATCATAAAATTGGAAGGGATAAACAGGGCCATTAGTCCAACCCCCAGCCATGCAGGAACACAGAACTAAAGCACTCTTGAAAGATGCCCATCCAACCTTTGTTTAAAGACCTCCACAGAAGAAGAGTCTGTCACTCATTGAGGCAGTCTATTTCACTGTCACATTACTCTTATAGTAAATAAGTTCTTCCTAATGTTTAGGTTGAGAGCCAGCATGGCATAGTGGTTTGAGTATCAGATTACGACTGTGGACACCAGGGTTCGATTCTCCGCTCAGCCATGGAAACTCCCACACACTGATCCCCAGAAAACCCCAAGATAGATTTGTCTTTGGGTCACTGTAAATCAGAAATGACTTGAAGGCACACAGCAACAACAATCTTTGTTTTCTTGTAATTTGAATCCACTGTTTGTGTTCTTGTCTCTTGAGCAGCAGAAAACAAGCTCACACCATTTTTTCTCTGACATCCCTTCAGATATTTAAAGGTAGCTGTCATGTCACCTCTCAATTGTCTCTTGTCCAAGTTAAACATACACAGCTTCCTAAGCCACTCCTCACTGGGCTTGGTTTCCAGACTTTTTACCATCTTGGTGGCCCTACTCTAGACATTTTCTAGTTTGTCAATATCCTTCTTGAACTATGGTGCCCAGAACCAGACAAAGGATTCCAGATGAAATCTGACCAAAGTGGAATAGAATGTTATTATTACTTCCCTTGATCTGGATACTATACTTCTGTTGATGTTGCCTAGCATTGGTGTTTTTTTTTTTTTTTTTTGGCTGCTGTTGCATCATTCTGTTGACTTACGTTTAGCATGTGGTCTACTAAGACACCAAGACCTTTTTTTACTTGTGAAGCTTTAAGGTCAGACGTGACTCTGCACAGAACAGGGATGGACAACTGTGTGGGGCCAGGGACCCATCTCCCCACAGGTCTCCTCCATGGGGTATATGTCCAGCAAGCCTACGTATCTCCATTTTCCATCTCAAAATGGTAAGAGGAAGGGAAGACACATCTCTTCCTGTTGCCTCTTTGAGATGACTGTGGAGGGAAATAGAGGCTTTTTCTCTGAAGACCTTCTCAAAATGGCAGCAGGAAATGAAGGGCCATCTTTTCCTTTGAGAATGACTACAGAAAAAAAATGGAATATTAGGATTTGTATGAATTCTGGGGTCCTTGTGGAAGCTGGGTGGAAGTATTTTTGCATTTTTTCATTCATTTGGGGGCTTTCGACATGATTTTAAGGCAAGAATTGCCTGAAAATTATACCAATTCCCCCCCCAGAATAGGAAGGCTTTGGAGGGTGATGGGCTTTGTAGACCATACTTTTTTACCGCAAGTTAGAATATTGGTCCACCCGACCCATTATTGTCTGTTTTGACTGCATCTCTCCAAAATCTCTCAGGCAAACAAGTGTTATACACATCAACTTCTACCTGATTATCTTTTTTTTCTTTTTAAATTGCAGATGCCATTTTTTTCCCTGGGATTTTCTGTATGCAAAGCATGAGCTCTGTTCTTCATTTCACTTAATTTTTTTTTCATTAACTAAATTCATATGGCCACCCATCACTTATGGAACAAAGAATTAAGTGCAATATTAAAATACAGTATGCAATAATTAAAAGCAACAACAAAGACAATAATGAACTGTAGGATGGGAAAAACAAAAGCAAAAAACACAAGCCACCCTGTTCCTTTCCAGCAAGGGAAAAACAAACTTAATTAACAGCTCTGATTAGAAAGTGATCACAATTCAGAAATTGGGAACCCAGATTTGCTTGTTTGACTGTTTTGTTTTAAAATACAAATTGTTTACAAGGTTTGATGAATAAATTGGTCTCTATGGCCTAAACTCTAATAGTATTATTATTATGGGCCAGAATTCTGTATCAGCTACTTAGTTAAGTACACTAAGTAATCTCTTTTGATCTGACCTTCACAAAGCTGATGAAAATGTCATTCACCCATGCTCTATGCAGCTGATGCCTGGTAAAATAGGTTTTGGGGTGAGTTATAGGTGTGGCAATAATGACTCAGGCTGCATCTGCACTGCAGAAATAATACAATTTGACACTACTTTAACTGTCATAGCTCTATCCTATGGGATTTTCGGATTTGTAGTTGCGGCAGCAGAACTCTCTGATAGAGAAGGCTAAATATCCCACGAAACTGCAAATTCCAGAATTCCATACTATTGAGCCGTGGCAGTTAAAGCAGTGTCAAACTGCATCATTTCTAATGTGAAGTTGTAGGCTTTCATGGCTGGCATTCATAGTTTTTTGTGGGTTTTTCGGGCTGTGTGGCCATGTTCTAGAAGAGTTTCTTTCTGATGTTTCACCAGCATCTGTGGCTGGCATCTTCAGAGAATACTGGAATGGAAGGGAGTGGGTCTATAATATGGCCACACAGCCCGAAAAACCCACGAAAAACTATGCATCATTTCTGCAATGCGGACGCAGCCTTAGTTAAGTATCTGCTACAAAATTCTGGCTATTCTCATCATTGTGTTCCCAGCCAAGGTATTTTATTTGAGCTATTAAAATTCCCCTAAACATATCCATTTGTGGCTACCCTCCTGGGACCTCAACTTTTTGGGTAACAGTGGAATCTTGTCCTTCCCTGTACAAAAGCAAACTGCTGCAGCGTCTCCTTGCTTACGTGTTTCTCCTCATGAATTCCTTTTGCCATCTTGATCACAGTCTGAAGTTGCTTGGTCACACATGTTTCGCTTTTCATCTGTCAAATGTTGGAGGGTATGTCTTTCCATTCCTTTCCATTCCATTCCATTCAGACTGACATTTCCTGACCCTTATCTAGAAATACTAGCAACAGAACCTGGGGACTGCTAAACAGAAACCATTCCACCCACACTTCTTTCTCACCTTAGCTGGGATTCCTAACAGTGATTATCATTTCACATCAAGCCATTTAAATGTGAAATAATTGGAGATACCCCCCTGTGCAACCTATGCTCGGCTTAACAAGGAAATAGATCAAACCCATCAGGGGATTTGTTCTGCCATTGCCAACATTGCTGAAGGCACAGGCATTCATTGCCAGATGTCTTCTTGCCTGCCAGTTTCTCTCTTCCAATTGCTCCCCAGCTCCCAGCGTTCACCACAATGACACTCTGCCTGAACAAGAAGTGCATCTCACACTCATCCTGGTTATCACTGTTTCTTTTTGACTATGGTGCATCCATTCCCTGTTTCATCTGATCTGGGCAGGTAAGGAGCATAGAGGAAGCTTTGAAGGCAGGTAGCTCTCAGCTGTTGCAGGGAGCTGAGAAAGGGGGGGGGGGAAGAAACAGATTGATCTGTTCTGTGGCCAGATAAAACTTGCAAAAGGATGTCAATCTTTTGCTGTTTTTCACTTTCTGACACATTCTTCCAGCTGTTCCCATGGTTCAGGAAATCCACGGCCCTCATTTTCAATTCTGATTTAAATCCAATGAATATTTTAATATCAAACTGTTATCTCACAAGGGAAGAAGCCACATTCTCTTCCTAATGGCACCTTCAAATGTCCTGTACATTTTTGAGGTAGTGGTAGTTGTAATGGTGAGGGTTTCTACACAGTCAGTCCTCCACATTCTCTGGGTTTAGGGGCTCAGGATCCCCATAACAGTGGAAAAATTGGAAATAAGTCTAGACTCCTCCAAACTATATTTAACACATACAAAAAGTGCAATCTGCAGACTCAATCCACCATGGATGCCTTTGAGGAGGTGGGGTTCTTTCCCAAGGCAGAAGTAGGCATTTGCTGCCATCTAAGCTGCTGCCCTACACTATTTTTAATAGGGACTTAGTAGCCCAGTTCTTAGTCTCACAAGGCTTCCAGTCTCCATTAAAAATGGCACAGGGCAGCAGCAGAAGTGGTAGCAAATAATCTGTGAATAATCCAATCCGCAAATATCTGCAAACATCAAACCCGCAAATGTGGAGGGCCAACTGTATTTTCAAAGTGAGTTGAGGAAAGTGATGTAGATGGAGTGTGTGTGAAAGGTGTGCACTTGTGAGTCTGTTGCTCTGTACCTGCTGGTCAGGGAGCCTCAGCTATATGTCTATCCTACAGACATTTTAGGTGATAAAGAATGGTTTTCTGATATTTCCTACAAGGATCTGGGGCAAGGCACTGGAAACACAGCTGCGTTTACTTTTTTGGAGTACAATTTCCAAATTCCTCCAACCACCAATGGGCCACCAGACCTGGGTATTTATATTCTGAAAAAAAGTAGGTTTTCCAAGCTCTGAAATTTTAAACAACAGTCTACAAATGTCTGGGTGGGCCAAATTTAGATTGCTAACACCCCAAGCTATGTTAGGTTTATTACTCTAAAAAGATTATGTGATTTCAAGACTAAGTGAAGTGAAGCTGTAAACAAAGGGTTGGCAAGCTGTGGTCTTGGAGGTGCATGTGGCCTCTAAAACTGTATTATACATGGTCATGGACACTTCTGGATTTTCCCCTCCAGGAAAGGCAATTCCCCCCTGCTAAGTAAGTTACAGGATCTCTCTCCGCACTGTTTTACTTTTAAAATATCCCTATTTCCCAAAAATAGGAAGTGGACTTCCAATCACATCTGATTTTGTTTTGGGGCATTTTATACCTTCCATGTGTCCCCTGAGGTCCCTGGGGCAGAAGAAAAGACCCCAGATCTTGCACAGTTGTCCACCCCTTAAACTGTAGCTCAGTTTAAATCCAACATTGCCATTTAGCATCGGGATACTAGACCATTTGGGCCAGTACCACTGTACCACTGAAACCTGAGTTATTTTTCAATCCTGTTGAGGAAGTGCAATCTGTGGAAGGAAGGTGTGTATGTGTGTGTCTGAAACTGTGCTCAGTTGTTGCAATATCCAGATGTTGTCCTCCCCTTTCTTAGTCAAAGGGGTTGCCCTTTGCAACACCAGTTCCAATTGTGGCAGTTTGGGTTGTGGATCTTTATCACTTGTGGATCTGAGGCTACCCAGTTCAATATTGCTATCTGTTCACTTTGCCGTCTCACATAAATGCACATGTACATTGCTCTGTGTGGCATCGATTTTTTTGCCTAGGGAACCCCTTGTAAGATGGCTGCATGCCAGGGCTTTACACCACTGCATGTTGTTTAATCAAGTCATTTTAACACTTTAAAGGATTTATGAAGTCTCCAGCAGGAAGAGAATATCTTAGAAATGTTTTTCTACAGGAACTCAACATGATGGCGGGGAGGAAGCTGATAGCAGCAGCACAGGAGGGAAACACAGTTTCTTAATTTGGGGCTTGTGAATTGGATGGAGTGATTTTGATTTTTTTTTATCAGAGTTTGTAGAAGGGCTTTTTCCTCTTCAGGCTATGACTCCCAGAATCTGCTGAACCTGTTCAGCACCTTGGATAACTCCTTTAATTCTGGATTAGAACTGAGAATGGATTCACTGCCCTACTGACATGGAAGCCATCAGCCACCCTTGCTCCACTTTTGAAGGAGCCAATAACAACATCTGCCATTAGGGGGCAATAGTGGAAACCAAACATGTCATCCTCTGCAAATTCCCTTTGGCATTGTTATATACCTTCAAGTCAACTCAAACTTATGACAACCCTATCACAGGTTTTTCTTGGTAAGATTTGTTCAGAAGATGTTTACTATTGCCTTCCTTCTAGGTCACCCAGTGGGCTTCTATGGATGAATGGGGACTTGGACCCTGGTCTCCTGACATCTGAGTCTAACATTGAAACCACAGTAGCACAATGGCTCTCATCATTCCCCACTTTCTTTAGAATTTTCTACTTTCATTAAAACTTAATAATCTACTGCATGACAAATGTAACAAATTAAATACCGTCCGTTCCAACATTAATAACAATTAATTAATTTTTCCCTCTACAGCAATGCTAAGAATTAATTTTTAAATGCAATGTCTCATGCTCTGACTCAGTGGCGTCCTTGGGGTTGGTCTAACTCATGGTGTCAACCCCCCCCCCCATTTACCTCCTCCCATTTCACACTGTACAGAATCCTTAAGAATGCTTTTTGGCACTAATGTTACTGGTAAATCATAATTCCATATACCACTGAATGTAATGTGAATAGTTGTGACATAAACAACTAGCAAAATTAAAAGTTATACTTTCTGTTTACAATATTATATGCACAACCTAAATGTATTTGCGTATACATAGTGCAGATTTGGTTAAAATATGATGTTTTAAAGGAAAAATTGAAAAGAATGTTTTTTTTTAAAAAAATTTCATTTCTTTTTTAATAATTAAAATTTTGAAATTTGAAATTTTAATTTAAAAAAATTCTAGGGCCTCTCCTTTCTCCTCCCACTGAGTTTCACCCCACTCCCACCCTCTTAAAGCATTTTAAAAGGAAGCAGGTGAATGCCACAGCCCATTTCTGCCAAAAGGTAGGTATTTGAGGAGAAGTGGTGTCACCCATCCTTTAGGGTGTCTCCTGGTGCAGTCTGCACCCTCTTCAGCCCCTAGTGATGCCACTGCTCTGACTACGAGAAATGTGCAGCCCTACTAAATAGCCCCTCATGTCCCAAGAGACCTCCTTTCATCATCCGAAGGAGCCTGTGCTATACAAAAGATCTAACCACGGGGTCTGGCTCCATTCTTTCATAAAACAAAATACAAAGTTTGATGTTTCTGGTGTGATCTTCATTGCAGCATGCCTTTGATTGTCCCTCAGTCTTAGAAGCCACTATCAAAAATCTCATGGATAGGAATGCAACAGGAGGATGGATGGGACCTAAAGTCCAATTCACTTGATCCAGAATAAATGGAAACGTGCTAAGGAAGCCTTCTGCTTTGATCAGATTGTACGACTCTGAAAATAATAGAGAAACAAAATTCTCTTCTTGCCTTGATCCCTCCTTGAGGTTATATCCTTTCAGAAGGTTTGATGAAATACTTGGCAGCCATTTCTTTTTCAAGTTATGGTTGAAAGAAAAGGAGGGCCATTTCTTCCAGTTAAAATACGATTCTCCCTGGTCTTGCTTTAAAGCATAACTGCAGCTCAGGTGATGGTGGCCACCTTTTATGCTGCCAAAGTGCTCATGCCATGAATAGCTTTGTGACAAGGGATAAATAAATGCACTTAATGGGTACAGTCCTTTTGTTGCACTGAGATGCAAATACTGATCAGGGTGGTGACACTTATGTAGTGTGTGGGTGAGCAACCTTGGTCTAATTGCAGATGCCCCCATCATATATCAATCAATCAATTAATTATTAATTAACAATCAATTGACTAATGGACTAATTATTGATTAATTTTTACTTATTCAGCAATTAATTAAATAAATAAAATTTTATATCCCCCTCTCTATCATGAGATTTCATGACATCTGCTCAAATCCAACACTTTCTCTACAGGCTTCTAGGTGAGTGTGTTATTTGTGGAAGGAGACATTTAAATAGACATGACACTTATTGTAAATCCATTGTTCATTATTTATTATTAATTAGTTCTATTGAGCAGTGTATGTGGCACTCCTCTTCCCTACTTTGTGCTTGTGGCAGCCCTGTGACCTAGGGTCAGGCTGGGAAAGACTGGTGAATAAGGATGCATCTTTACTGTACAAATAATGCAGCTTGACCCCATTCTAACTGCCATGGTTCCATCCTATAGCATCCTGGAATTTGTAGTTTTGTGAGGCACATAATACAAATTTGTGTAATACCTACTCTATGTGTGAATTCTATGTAGAGTAAGTACCAAATTGCAGAGTCTTGTCCCTCTAGGACTCTTCTGCTCAGGGTTTCTCAATAGCTCAAGAAACACATTTTTTAAACCATTTCCCAAATATTTTCATATATTGTTCCCATCCCTAAGAAGTGGGAATTGTGTGTTGTTGGACTGCAGCTCCCAGCATGTCTAGCTATTAGCTGTGATGGCAACACTGTGGGACCTGCAGCCTAATATCTGGAGGGCCATATATTTCCCATCCCTGATCTAGAAGAAGAAACCAGATCTATCAATTTTTTTCTCCACCTGGAAGAAAACCTCTCTTAAAATGCATGGCTCCTGTAGCACAGAACAATACCACAGGTTGCAGGGAAAATCCATCTTCCCCCATTGACTTTGAGGATTGCACAAATAAGCTCAGAAGGAAGAAGGATCTTGAAGGGTGGCTGATCATGTCCTCTTTCCTGTTAATCCAAAAGTCCTGGTTTGCTGACCTCCTGAGCCCCAGCTCCACTGCACTCAGATCTTTGTCAAGAATCAGTTTTAATAGTTTCAAAAAAGGAGCCTTCAGTTTGCAAACTGGCAATGCTACAGCTCGCTTGGCTTCAGCTTGTTCTTCAGGGATGTTCAGATTTCAAAGGGTGTAGGGAAATGGTTGAAGGGAGAGGACTAGGTGATCAAAGCAGAATATTTGGCAGCCTGGCTCAGCTTCTTTTTAGCAGTGCAGCATCCTTAGTGGGCACATCTGCTTTCCGCAATGTTGAGCAGGCTCCATCTTCTTTAGCATGCCATTGGCGCATATGATCTCAGTGCAAGTCAATGTTAAAATAACTGCCCGAGTTTTTCTTGGCAACAGTTAATCAGGGATCAACTTGTGGGCACAAAGGTGAGCACTGCAGGGCCAAAGGCTTCCAGCTTGTCCAAAATTGCAGGTACATACATCCAGAAAACTTTCACTGGCAAGAGATTTAATGAAGTGCATCAATCCTTGGAATTAATTTCTCCTCTTCCCTGCCTATGTGAATGCACAGCTTGTTCTTTCTGCACTTCATTTTTACTGTTTGACTCTGTACTCCTTGAAATTTTCTTCCCTTCTCTTAGAGCTGCATGCATTGCTACCTCTGTCTGCTGGTCCATAAAACAAGAGTGGGAATCAATCATATGGCCCTCCAGCCATTGTCAGATTACAACTCTCAGCAGACCCCCCCAGCTTAAGTCATGGTGAGGAAGGTGGAGAGCTGACGTTCAGCAACATCCAGAGGGCTTCACCTGTCCCACTCCAGCTCTATAAGAAGGAAAAGTCTGGTGCTCTGTTTTCCCAGAGGGCAATCCAAGATCTAAGGGTCTTACAATGCAGGAGGATAGACAGTAAATGAAAAGAGATATCACCTAAACATCTTGAGAGTAAGAGCTGTTCAACAATGAAAGATGCTGCCTTGGAGTATGTTGGAGTCTCCTTCTTTGGAGGTCTTTAAACAAGGCATTCATGGATATTTGTCAGGGGTGCTTTGATTGTGTCTTCTTGCATGGCAGAATGGTGTTGGATTGGATGACCCTTGGGGTCTCTTCCATGTCTATGATTCTAGGATCCTAGGATTCTAGGACCTTCCAAAGGTATATTCTGACCAAGGCTGATGGGTGTCGTAGTCCAACATATCTGAAGGCACCCAGAGTTGAAGAAAGCATAAACATTGATTCTATGATTCTACAAACCTTAGGAGAAAAATGCTGGGGTGGCGTCTGTGTGGGGTGTGTGTTTTGGCTCTGCCTTTTAGCTTTCATATCTCTTTATATGGTTTTATATTGTTTTAAGATGATTTTATACTGTTTTGAATTTTTATTGTAATGTTTTTTAAAATGTGTTTATTCTGTGAGCCACCTTGGGTCCCTTCTGGGAGAAAGGCAGCATACAAATGAAAATAACAACAAACTTAATTTGGTGATACAAGGAATTTGATAGGGGGGGCAGTCCCTTTGGGGTGTGGGTTTGTATATGTAGATTACCCTTGGCTTCAGGTCTCCAGTAACAGACTGGATAGCCCTGTGTTGGGTGATACAATTGTTTTAGGTTGGAGTAGCCAAAGTGCTTCCTATGCACCACATGAAACCACCTAGGGTTGTGTTTGTGGCCTCCAGCTTCCTTGGGGTGCATTATCAATTTATTTTTGTTCTGAAATGCCTAGAAGGATCTCTAGGGGGCTTGTTTTGTTTTGGACCCCCTTTGAACCCCCAGGGATCAAACCCCACATTTTCAAGTTTTTAAAGTCTCAAAGTGCCTTCTAGGGACCAGGAAGGCCCTAAAATACGACCCTGTCATCTAAGGGCATTTGGGGGCATTCAAAATTGATGGGTGCAGGGTGTGCTTTGGGTGCAGCCCTCTAAGATCTTCTGGAGGGCTAATGTACCCCCTTATCTTCCATAGATGCCCACCCTTGCTCTAGAAAAAGGGTGGTCTGGAGGGGCCACAACAAATACCCTGTTTGCCCAACTTTTGGTGCAAGCTAGGGAATACCCTAAATTTCTAGGCAAATGGAGATATTCCTCATGGAATATTGCATGGATTTTTCCTTGTCTTTGCAGCACTGCTGTGACTCTTGATGCCTAGGCATTTGTTTCTGTGTTTCCCTTTTGCATTTCCCCCCACATCTTCAGAGTGGTCACTGTTGGAGGAGGCTTTTGCCACCAGCTACCCATTAGTTTTAAAAGATGGGAGGCAGAAGCAGGTGTGGGTTGGTAGAAATGTACCCGTCCTCTTGGCTGCATTTACGATGTGTTCTGCTGTTTAATTGCCAGCAATGGACTTGATTTACTCTGAAGGCATCCAGACGAAAGGCCTTGATGAAGCACACTTCATTAACCATTCTGCAAAGTGCTTTTGTTATCTTATCAGATGGCAATGAAGCCGCCCTGCTGCTGGGCAGATCAGCAAGGACAAGAATGGATGGGACTTTACAAGATGGTGCAGGAGGGGTGGAGTGGGGTGGGGAAAGAACCCAGAGGACTCTAAATACTGTGGGGAGGGGGGGTATGATATTTTGGATTGTAACCTGGTTAGAACTAGGTCTATGGTTCTTTGTCCTGAGCAATTGATTTTTGTTTTGAAGGGGAAAAAATTTGTCTGATTTGGGTCTAATTCTAAGCTCTTGTGATCCTGAAACCAAGAAGTGAATTGAAATATTTTAGGAGAGACACTGTTGTCAGAGCCTGGAAAAATTCATTTTCCCCTGGACTGCAGCTCTCAGAATCCCCTAGCCAACATAATCTGAGCTGGCATCCTTTTAGTGACTGAAGTAGTGACATGTTTGGGTTGTTGCAGATGGAGGAATTCGGTACGGAGATTATCGCACCACCCTTTCTTCCTGCACTAGACGCGGGATGTAAACTTCAATAGGTGGATTTTATTGCACCCCCCATGCCCAGGCAGTAGGCATCCTGTGCCTGATCTGGGCTTCTCCTGTACCTTGCAAAGAATGGGAAAATCCTGTTCATTGCAAAGTCTGGAAGAAGCCTGGATCAGGTACAGGATGCCCAGATCAGGTACAGGATGCCTACTGCCGGTGCATGGGTGGTGGTGTGTACAATAAAATCCACATTTTGAAGTTTACATCCCACATCTAGCAAGGAAAGAAAGAGAGGTGTGATAATCGCCTAAATATCACAAACAATGACCCATACCTGCACGGACTCACCTTCCTTCTGCAGGGCCTCCTTCATTGTCATTTAGTGGCTTTTGGAGAACCAGGGCTAGGGGAGTGTCAGAGAATCATCTAGTTCAGTGATTCCCAAACGTTAGTCCTCTAGGTGTTTTGAACTTCAGCTCCCAGAAGCTTCAGCCAACTTGGCCAACAGTCAGGAATTCTGGGAGCTGAAATCCAAAACACCCTGAGGTCCAAAGTTTGGGAACCACTGATCTAGTTATATGCCAGTACCAGATGCAGAATGACAAAGGCATCCTCCAAAACCTCTGGAGGTTCTCTGGAAGTCCAAGAGAATGATGCCATCATTATGCTTCTGATTACAGGCACAGAGCCAGATGCTTCTTTGATACCTGCCTTTCTCCAGCAATAAACACACACACACACACACACACACACACAATCTTCTAGGTGTGACAAGTATACAGAATAAGATAAATAAACCCCAGAAATATAAAGTTGATCACACTTCTTTTACAGTTAATAATCAATTACGAGCTTTCTAGAGCATTATTCTTACAAATGTAATCTTGTTACCACAAAACCATACAAGCTCCAAGTACTGAGTGTGGATTTGTTGGAACATAAATATTGTTACACTATGGTGTTTCTTAATCACTGAACTATGTGCTTTGGACTTTGAACCAATGTGATATAGTGATGCTACCTTATGATAAAGAACATTGGTTTTCATGGAACTTGTGTGATTTTGTTGCAACAAGATTAAATTTGTAAGAATAATGCTATAGTAAGTTGATATTGTAATTGATTATTAACAGTAAAATGAATGCCTTTCTCCAGCAGCTGCTGAATGCCCATGGGGAAGGGAGCAGAGGAGGAATGTGAGTCTTATAAGACCAGAGAAAGGAAATGTATTTCCCCCTGGGTGGGATGTTAACAATATATCTCCTGATGCAGGATCTTGGTTCCAATTTCATGTTGTTGGAGCTGGTACACTGATCCAACCTCTGTCTGTCTGAATGTGTATGGTGAAGTAAAGCTGAGTCACTTGTCTTGTAATCTTTGTCAGTGAGCTAAGCTCTTCTGTTTGCTGAGGTGCGGTGCTTGATCAGTGACATGTGCACCAAGCTAAAGAACATAAGAAGAACCCTGCTAGATGAGACCAAAGTCCTATTATTTATTGTTCTATGCCTTCAAGTTATTTCCAACTTATGGTGAACCTATCATTGGGTTTTCTGGGGCTGAGAATGTGTGACTCATCCAAGGTCACCCAGTGGGTTTCCATGGCCAAGTGGGGAAATGAACCTTGATCTCCAGTCATAGTGTGTGCTGTGTGAATTTTGCATAGGATTGGTTTTGAATTGCAGATATTTTTGTTAGTCCAGGATTCTTCATTTCAGAGTTTATTGACACTCAAGAAACACCTTATTGGGGAACATTAAAAACAATGGGTTATTCTCTCCATTTCTATGTTTGCAGAGTTTCTGTACAACAAACATCTACAGTGTTGGCATCCAAGCTTGGGTCCCCAGACATTGCAAGATTACAACTCCCAGAATCTCAGATCATCAGCCATGTCAGTCAGGTGGTGAATCTCTTCTGGGTTTTTATCTGAATTTTCCAGCTGTTCCACATGATGTTGATCTTATTTGGGAGATAAAGTTCAGCACTTTGAAGAGGGCTTTAGGAGTTCAGACTCAAACCGTGACTGAATTTGCTGCCCCATTGACAGATGCCATCAGGTGCCAAGCCATTTAGCTCCCTCATATATATTCATAGTGTTCAGAGTTCAGTCAAAGAAGCACTTCAAACTTCTTCTGGAATAAACTTTTCATATTTGTCCAGGGAGTTGTGTCAGTTCAACATCCCTTGGGAGTAGCATAAATATCCACATGCAGAGATATGCTATGGCAGAACTACACAACTCTTATATAGAATAACAACACTGAGCAACATATGTCAGTGACTTGGTGCCATTGCCCCATGAACAATACATAATGCACAGCTATAATACAAAATATAGGATGCACAACCACAACATATAGTATAGGATGTACAACCACAATGCAAAGTGGAAGATGCACACAGGGTACATAACTGCAATATGCAATAATAATAAAAAGTAGTTGATACATCACTAGTATGTAAAATAGAGGATGCACAACCACAATGCAAAGTGTAGGATGTACAACCACAATGCAAAGTAGAGGATTCACAGTCGCACTGCAAAGTACAGGATGCACAACCACAATGTAAAGTAGAAGATGCACATAGGATGAGCAACTGCAATGTGCAACCACAAAGCAAAGAATAGGATGCACAACCACAATGCAAAGTAGAGAATGCGCAACTGTAATGTGCAACCACAATGCAAAGCATAGGGCGGCTTACCATTTGATGGAGATGGTAACCCGAAAGCCTTCTTTCCCCAGTGAATTAAAAAAAACAAAAAACCCTCTAACAAGAAATGTGTTTCTTCCCCACCTCTTTATTATTTTTTTAAAGTGAGGCAGTGCAGCTCAGATGGAATAATCTTGTTAAAAAATCTCACCGGGACTGCAATGTAATTAAATATGAACATACTCATTTCGGAACAATCTCTCATTCACCTGCAAAGAAAACAAAAAAACAAAAAACCAGCAGCTGTCACATTGTTCATTTCTCAATCACAAAGACTGTGTTTCCACCAACAACTCCACTCCGATAGCAAAAGAGTGAGCACCATATTTCTCAGATGCTACTGAGCTGGAAACAAAAGCTCAATTAATATAGGAGCACTGCAAGTACAATCAATCTTTCTTGATCCTAATAGGTCATTACAATGCTTATTGCATTGAGTGGGAAGGGCATTTTCTTTCTTTCCACCAGAACTATTCAACTGTTGTTCCAAAACAGTAACCGTGGGCATCCAGTCAAACCTTAACCTGTCATTTTTCTATCTGATGATGTTCCACCACACTAGCCATTGGAGATGCCTTCTGCCACCAGATTTACTCATTCAGAAAAATATATATATATATATCATTTTTTTGGACAACAACCCCCAGAATCCCCCCAGGCAGTATGACTGTGATGTGAACCCATCCTGTTGTGTATGGATGCAGCTTTGGGAGTTGTAGTCTAAAAAAAGGAACTTTTCTCAGCTCTGTTGTGAACTTGGCCTGAGGAAAACATGGTGCTTTCTTACCTATGCATGTTATTTATCTCCATGTATCTACACTGTTAGAGAGCATTGTGGTTTGAGTGTTGGACAGCAAATCTGGAGACCAAGCTTTGATTCCTACCTTGGTCATGAAACCCATTGGGTGACCTTGGGCAAGTCACATGCTCTCAGCCTCAGGGGAAGATAATGGCAAACATCTGAACAAATCGTGCCGAGAAAACCCCCATCTTAGGGTTCCCATATGACGGACACCACTTGGAGGCACACAACAAACAACAACAAGCTGTGTTGTTTTATTGGTACTGTTCTTAACTGTCTTTTACCCTTTTAAAGCATGCATTTTTGATATTGTTAATAGTTTAATTCTGTTTTAATTTTCACTTTCTGTGTGCTTTTAGCTACCGTATAGTGTAATCAGTTTAATCGGGAAACTGTGTTTGGGGGAAACACAGGGTATAAATAAAGAGGATGATGAGGATCTTGGAGAACTGGCAGTGGTCTGTGTTTGAGGAATTGCCCAAAGACAGGCTGAAAGAAAAATTAAAAAGAACAAAGTGACAGATCAATTATATGTGTGCTATAAACATGCTGCAACGAGAGTGTCTTGTATATATCATTTTTTTTATCACCCTGCAATATATTATAAGATGCATTTATAACAAGATGTGTTGTATATATAATTGATCTGTCACCTGATGATTGATTACTTTTTTGTTGTTTGGAAATATATTCAGGGATAGCTGTGTTGGCTATGAAGCAAAACACAACCAAATCAAAAATTCACAAAAGAATGATACTTTTATTGGCCAACTGTAAGGCCTTTACAGACTGCCAGAAATAATGCAGCTTGAGTCCACTTTAACTGCCCTGGCTCAGTGTTAGGGAATCATGGGAACTGTAGTTTATTGTGGCACCAGAGCTCTCTGACAGAGAAGGCTCAATGTCTCAGAAAAAAACTACAATTCCCATGATTCCCTAGCACTGAGCCAGGGCAGTTAAAGTGGACTCATGCTGCATTATTTCTGGCAGTCTGTAAAGGCCCTGTAATGAACAAAATTGTAACTCAAACGGTGAGTTGCCTTGGGTTCCAGATTGGAAGAAAGGCAAGATATCAGTGAAGTCCTGGAATAAATAAATTATTAAAAACTAGGACGATCATGTAAAGTGGTACATATGCTCTGAAAATATCCAAAGACTCCTCAATTACCCTCCATGTTTAGGGGCTTTTGTCCTCTCCCACAAAGATACCAAATCCCACAAGAAGGATTGAAATCACCGAGCGCAAGAGTTAAAGAACAAGAGAGAGCCTCCATCTGGCATCAGGAATTCATTCATTCTCTTGCAGGTTGGCAGGTGGAGCGGAAAATCTGCCAATATCATATTCAGAGCCTCTAATATGTGCTGAAGGTGTCCAGTGGATATTAATATAGAGTTACATCTTCTCTTCTCTGGCAACTGCTTTTTATTATTCCAGACATTTTGCTGATGCTGGACTATTTGTTTTTTGTTTCCTTTTCTTTCTGCAATGGAGGCTCCCTGGGTGGGATATTATAGGAGTCTCTGCTAATACCTCCTGACACACTTCATTTTGAAGAGAAGAAAAGCTGAAAGAGGCAGAAATGGCAAATGCTAGGGTAACCTTCAGATTATTTCCATGGGTGGAAGATTGGCTATGCCACATGCTCCAATGGTCCATGTTTACACCACATCGACCAATTCTATGTCATCTGTCTCCAGGGAAAATATTTCCTCTATTTTTTAACCTATATGTTAGGGGTAGTCCCTCTGGAGACATGGGATCCCTAGGCCACTCTTTGGTGGTCCTTGAAGCCCACCCATCCCCTGAAGCCTCCCAAACCTAGATTATTATTATTTTTTTTTAAATCAGCATGATTTTCAAGCAATTTTTGCCCCTAACTTAAACCATGCTGGAGGTCCCCCAAATATGTGAAAAGACACTAAAACACCTACCCAGGGTGACCAGATGTCCTCCTTTTCCTGGACATGTTGTACATTTCAATCTTCTGTCCAGGAGGGATTCCAAAATGTCTTCCTTTTTGAGCATTTTTGACACCATTTTTTAACACACATACACACACATGCAACAAAAGAGACTGCCCATTTCTTTGGGCCTCCTCTGGAATATCTGTATTACATACGGTTGAGTACAAAATAAAATATGGCACATGTACTATAGTTGTAAATAAACCATATGAAATTAATTTATATTTATATTAGTGTTCTTAGCTTTTATTTTGTATGCCCTACATTTTGAATGCCCCACATTTTTGTGGTGCCTTGTCCTCCTTTGTGGTTATGACATTTGGATCCACCTCCATAAGCACCCCAGAGCCCATCCTAACCCCCAAATGGCTCCTTTGCAAGCCCTCCCCAAAATAACCTACACATTTGCCACTCTTACTTTTGACTTCATTGGCTTTAGACCCAAATATTCTCCACCCCTCTTCACTCTCTTTCTCTCTGATGTATGCAATCGTGGTTTGGCATTTTCCAACTCTTTTTATTCCCCCCTCCCACCTCTTTAAAGAATTCAAGGCAGATGAATGCCCCTGAACCCTGGGCACATTTGAAATTCCAATGCATATCTTGCACTTTTGTATTGGTAATTAAAACCTGCTTCTCCAGCTGTTTGCCATCCTCTGGAGAGAGATTGTAATGAGTGTAAATCTTTAAGAACTCAGTGGGGGGTGGTCTCCTAAACACACACACACACACACACAGAGTGGGATTTTTTTAAAAAAAGGTGTATAAAATGGTTGTAAAGATCCCAAGCATGAGAACTAAAAATACCTTTAAAAATAGGTGTGTAATTGAACATATAGCGGTTGGTAGATCCATTCTGGAAACGTTTGAACAGCACTGGATCTGTGCCTTCTCTTGGCCTGCCCTTGGCTACCTCCTGTCCAAGATGGCTCACATGTTCATTATTTGTTGAGAAGTACCCAAAAAACCCCCTAAGCAATGGGCTCACTCTTAGGACCTTATCACACGGGGCCCAATCCAGACAGAATCCAAATGAAATCCTGACCTAATACGTATTATTTTTCCGTGTGTCCACACAACGTCGCACAGAACCCCAACAGAACCCCGACAGAATGCGGAAAGAATCGAGATCTTTTGAACTTTGGTTTCTTCAGGAATTGCAATTGTGCGACGGGAATCATTTCGCTTTTGCCATAGGTATGAAAACCCAATAGGTATTGGGGAGCATTTCCCCAATACGTATTGGGGAGCATTTCCCCGCCTGTGCTCTGAGGAGGTCCTCCCCAGAGAGCCAGCTCTCTGAGGAGGTCCTCCTTGGAGCTAGGCCCCGCGCAGGGTCGGCGCTCCGAGGAGGTCCTCCCCGGAGAGCCGGCTCTCTGAGGATGTCCTCCTTGGAGTGCAGGCCCCGCGCAGGGTCCGCGGTCCAAGGAAGACATCCTCAGAGAGCCAGCTCTCTGGGTAGGACCTCCTCGGAGCGCGGAACCTGCGTGGGGCCTCGCTCCAAGGAGGACCTCCTCAGAGAGCCGGCTCTCCTAGGGGGACCTCCTCGGAGCGCCGACCCTGTATGAGGCCTTGCTCCAAAGAGGCCCTCCTCAGAGAGCCGGCTCTCCGAGGGGGACCTCCTTGGAGTGCCGACCCTGCGCGGGGCCTCACTCCAAGGAGGACCTCCTCAGAGAGCTGGCTCTCTGAGGGGGACCTCCTCAGAGCACCAATGCTGCGCGGGGCCTCGCTCCAAGGAGGACCTCCTCAGAGAGCCAGCTTGGGAAGGGGTGACAGCCACGGCAAGTGACAGCCGCGGCTGTATTGCGCATGTGCAAGAACATCATTGCTTGGTTATGTACGGGATTTTCTCACTTGTGTGTGAACGGCAAATACGGTTCCCGGGAGCGCTTTCCTTAAAAGCGCAATGAAGGTAATGGCATGTGATAGCCATTTGCGTATTGTGGGGTTTCTTTCGGTTTGTTACTGGATTTATTCTTATTTCACTTTATTATCACTTTGTGGCCCGCGTGTGATAAGGTCCTTAATAACAGCATTATCTTATTACACAGATGATGGTGGTCCTGACAGATCTTTGGCTCCTGAAAACATCATACAGTGCAATCTTTGTTCTTTTCATATATTATAGGGAAAGAATACTTGCACATTTTCTTTCAGTGCAGGATCCAAAGCGGCTTACACAATACCCCCATTCTTTATCTATGGGTTCAACCATCCACATTTTGAAAATATTCCATATATATATATAAATTCCAAAGGGCAAACCTTGATTTTGCCATTGTATATAAGGAACACCATTTTACTACACCATTATATTTACTGGGACTTGAGCATCCCCAGATTTTGTATCCATGGCGGATCCGGGAACCAAACTCCAGCCAAATCAAGTGCCCACTGTAAATGAAAATAGAATACAGCTATAACAAATAAGGTTGCTAGATCTCTCTGGCCCTGGCCCTGAGTCTTCAGTCTTTATAGGTCATTTCTAAGTGGGAGACAAGGGTGCAAATTCTCCAGTTGTAGTGGGATCCTTCCAGGAAACAGGAAAGGACTGCGTGGAAATCTTCAGCTCAGCTACAAGACCAGCAGTTGGTTACAATCTGCAAGCCTTAATTGATTTGTTCCTACAGCTTGCAAAGACTGGAAGCAAATAGGCTACCTAGGGTTCTCACTTCAGGATCATTCCAGACATTGGTTTGTTGTTGTTGTTAGCTGCCCTCGAGTCGGTTCTGATTCATGGCAACCCTGTGGATGAGACATCTCCAAGAATCCCTATCTTCCACTGCCTTGCCCAGATCCTGCAAGCCTTTCCCCATAACCCCCATTTAAGTACCAACTACAGTTGCTCAATGCTTGTCATCCAAAAATACTGGGTGGAAGGGGAATTCTGACTTAAATTCCAAATTCCTGTTTAGAATTTAAGACAGAAATCTTAGCTAATGGTCATGTTCCAAGAGCAAGATGAAATTCCCTCTCTGGTGTCCTCACCAAACAGGATTCTGAGAGTACTGGGACTGAGAGAAAGCCTTTTCCTGACATCTCAACACTTGGCTCAGGATGTTGTCATCACCATTGTCATCATTATTTCCTCTGTTGTTGTTGTTGTTGTTGTTGTTGTTGTGTGCCTTCAAGTCATTTCTGACTTATGGTGACCCTAAGGCAAACCTATCATGGGGGTTTGTTGTCAAGATTTGCTCAGACGAGGTTTGCCATTGCCTTTCCCTGAGGCTGAGAGAGTTTTACTTGCCCAAGGTCACCCAGTGGGTTTCATGGCCGAGCTGGGAATCAAATCCCATTGTCCAGAGTCATAGTCCAACACACAAACCACTACATCATACTGGCCCTTTTACTTCCTTTGCAGTACATTTTGGATTTTAGGTGACCGTCATGTACAGCTCCAAATGCAAGCAGCTGCATTGAGGCATATCTTTCCTCATGCATAACTTGCATGCATAAACATGCAGACGCACACCCAGAGAGCAGCAGCAACTTACAAAGCATGCTTAATCTAGAGTGTCTATGGATCAACTTAGAATTTGGTTGTTTATATTAATCACAACTCCCATGCTGAATGAGAGTTTTGGGGAGTTGTAGTCCAAAAAGCAACTTTTCCAAGTTCTGGGGAAAACTTATCTCAAAGTCAGCAGGTGATTTTAGCATAGTTCTGAAAACCAAAGGTGCAGATAAAAATACAGAAATCCATTTCCACTTCCATTGGCAAGTGCTGCTGCTTGGTGCATATTCAGTCCAGAATTGCCCATCCAGGTTTGTTGGATCATCTATACTATAGAATTGTTCCTTTCCTTTTTTTAAGAATTACTCCTCTGAATAATTCTAGTTTGTAAAATGGAGCATCTTCCTTAAGCACAGCTTGGAGCTCAGGATTATTGTTATGAAGCATGAAGATAGATAGATAGATAGATGATAGATAGTTAGATAGATAGTCTGAGCCATTTTCCCCAGCTTGTTTAAGAGGGCTCAAAGTGACATGCACACAGTTTTATTTTTTTTAAAAAAGGCAGCAACTAAAACACATCCATTAAAAGAGGAAACTCTTAAAACTGCCGAACAGCAAATTAAAATAACAGCTGTCAGCAAAATGCGAAAACAATTTTTAAAACACCTAACCAAACAACCCACTGTCTTTTAAAAATGAAGTGTAAATCAATGGGAAATTGTAAAAGCATTTTTTAAGAAAACAACAACAACGTAATTCTCTTAAAATCTTCCAAAAAAGGAAGAACAATCCAGCTGACCTCTCAGCCCCCTTTCTCTTATCTTTCTAGTGTTACTATGGTATCTGTTTAAGGGATAGGGTTGCCAGATTTCCACGCCTGACCCTGCTACTCAGGGCTAGGACTGAAAGGAATCTCAGGATGAGAGTGCTGTCTTGAACAGTGGGGTGTATATGTATGTCCTCCTTTATTAGATTGGGTCCCCCCCCCCCCCCCCCGTTTATATATTTTCAGTAATTGTGTTTGATGCAAAATCTACCATGTATTGTTGTGTTCCTTGAAGTCATTTCTGACTTATGGAGACCCTAAAGTGAACCTATAACTGGGGTTTCTTGGCAAGGAGTTTCCCGTTCTCTTCCTCTGAGGCTGAGAGAGTGCGACTTGCCCAAGGCCACCCAGTGGAATTCAATGGCAGAGTGAAAATTTGAACCCTGGCCTCCAGAGTTGTAGTTTAATGCTCAAACCACTACGTCACCTAATAAAATAATCTGTGCCTGCCTTCTATGACATCCCTAGGGTCTATTCCTAAGCCTTAGGCTTTGGTCCTGCAATCTCAGGACCTTGGATGGCACTAACCTGGCAGCCCTAAGGGAACAAAATTAATCTCCCCAAGAGAACAGCTAGAAGGGTGTTGGATGGCATAGATCTGTACCTTCAGAGGGGGAGATAAACAGGTATATTTTGCTGTCTGAGTTAAAGACAAAATGGCAGCTCCTTCAATCCATGTACAGGTTGAGACGCCATAACCAGAATTCCAAAATCTGAAACTGTCCACATGGATGGGTGAGACAGTGACATCTTTGCTTTCTGATGATCCACTCTACACAAACTTTGTTTCATGCACAAAATTATTAAACACACTATGTCTAAAATTATTAAAGTATTTCAGGCTATGGGTATAAGGTGGATATATTAAACCATAAATGGGTATATCAAAACATAGATGAAGTTAATGTGTAGATTAGGGTCATTATCTCATTATGCATATGCGAATATTCCCAAATCTGAAAAAATTTGGAACCCAAAATACTTCTGGTCCCAAGTATTTCAGACACGAGAGATTCAACTTGTACAGAGAAATTGACTGTAACAGACAGATTTCACTTCAACATGTGGCAACTAAGTAGAAACTTCCAAAACCAGAGGGTAGCAGGTCAGTTAAAGGCAGGGGAATGGATGGTGTGACCCCAAAGCCATTTTTGAAGCTCACAGGGCCCTCTCTCCAATTTTATTTCCATGCCCACTAAAAGGAAAAATGTTGCCAAGTGCTTGCCCCACCAAAGCCCAGAAAACTCCTTTTCTAATACTAGGCAGTAATCCATAAGCTGACTTCTTGGTTGGATAAAGGCTTCACTTGGGACTTAGATTGCCGAGAGTGAGCATGAGGACATGGCAAAATAGGGGGCATGGGGGCATTTTTAGCAAAATATAGAAATAAAACAGTAACAAAAGTTGGGTTGGTATCATGGTGGGAGTAAGAGGCAGAAGAAAAGGGAGGAAGGAAGGAAGATGGAAGGCAAGAAAGAAGGAAGGAAGGAAGGAAGGAAGGAAGGAAAATGGAAGGAAGGAAGGAAAGAAGGAAGGAAGGATAGATTCATAAGTCAGGGGATTCAAAAGGAGAGATGGGAACTGCCACTGATGCCACCCAGCATTTACCACTTGAAGCAGCTGCCTCACTGTACCTTCTAGCAAGGCCAAATCTTGGCCATATTCAAACATACATCTGCAAGTGTGTGGGGGGGGGAACCTTCCAGTGTTTTTTTTTTTTCTAAAAATAAAATAAAACAAGCACATTACAGTTTTAAAAAAATCTCATCAATTAAAATTCTGTACCAGATAATAGATTCCATGTGGAATTCCATGCTTGCAGAATCTCGCAAGATGAACGGCTCAGCTAATAGGCCATGGCATCACCGCCAGCTGTTTGTTTGCCGAGGCGGTCTTTCATGTGTGGTACCCGACTAGCGTGTGGGATTTAGAGCATCTCCCCGCATGCCTTGAAAATAATTATAATTATGAAGGGCTATCAGTTCTGCTTTACTGGTTTCCCCACCTCTAAATCTACTATGGATAGTCTATCATTGGCACTGTTCTAAACACACGGAGATAAATTTACCAAGCAAACAACCCCTGATGAATGATCCCCAAAAGAAAGAAAGAAAGAAAGAAAGAAAGAAAGAAAGCATTTCCCTTATAGGGTTGCCAGAGTGAAAACAGGAGAGGGCTCTTGTTCCTTTAATGGTTGTGTAGACTAGGAAATTTCAGCAGTTGTTGCTTGTCACACAACTAGGTAACAAGCAACAGAGGCTGAATTTCTTTCTTCTGTTGCTGTTGTGTGCCTTCAAGTCACTTCGAACTTATGGTGACCCTAAAGTGAATCTATCATGGGTTTTTCTTAGAAGATTTCTTTAGAGGGAGCTTGCCATTGCCTTCCTCTGAGGCTGAGAGAGTGTGACCTGCCCAGGGTCACCCTCTTCTACACAGCCATTAAAGATACAGAAGTCCTTTCCAGTTTTCATTCTGGGGATCCTACTTCTATCTTAAAAATTCTTGGGTGTGCACAATGATGACTGAAATAATATTTATTTTGTATATATTTGTTACATTTTTATGTATCCTATCTTTCCTCCAAGAAGCTTAAAGCAGGGTACACGGTTCCCCCATCCATATTTTTTTATCCTCACAACAATCCTGTTGCAATCCCAGTTGCAATTGTTTAAAAGCAACAACTGACTTTCTCATCTTTCAACAGTAGTTAAAAGCTACTGTTCGTTACTTTTCAACTACTACTACTCTTCAATGGTTAGTTTTTTGTTGTTAACTGCCTTTGTGTTGATCTCGACCCATGGCGATCCTATGGATGAGACATCTCCTGTCCTTACTGCTTTGCCCAGCTCTTGTAAACTCTTATTTGTGGCCTCTTTAATAAAGTCCATCCATCTAGCATCTAGCCTTCCTCTCTTTCTTCTTCCCTCCACCTTTCCTAACATTATTGTCTTTTCCAACAATTCATGCCTTCTCATGATGTATCCAAAGTACGACAGTCTAAGTCTTGTCATCTTGGCTTCTAGGGATATCTCTGGCTTGATCTGTTCTGGGACCCATTTGTTTGTCCTTTTGGCTGTCCATGGGATCCTCTGCATTCTTCTCCAGCATCACATTCTCTCAAAGGCATTGATTCTCCTCCTATCTTTTTTCTTGACTATCCAGCTCTCACATCCATCCATGGGAATACGATGGCTTGTATGATTCTGACTTTTGTGCCAAGTTGTTTATTTTTGCATTTTAGGATCTTTTCCCTCCTATTTCTTCCTCTTATTTTCACTCTTCCATTAAAAGTAATCTCCTTTTAAAAAGTAAAACTCAGCATCTCCAGAAATCACGAAGCAGTACATGAACCACATAACTCAAATCATATTTATCTCCTTTACCACCTTCACATCCCCTATAATTGTAAAAGTAACTCATTTTTTTTTTAAAAAAATAGATTTGTATTTTTGGCCACCCAATTAGAAATCATAGGAAAAGTGGAGACTAAAAAGGTTTTTAAAAAATCATCCTTGGATCTATTTTGGAAAAATCTTTAAAATGATTTCTAGAAAGTTGAAAATATTTTTCTTTGCATGGGCAGGGGTTCCCTGACCTGGTTTAATTTCATGTATTTGAATTTAAAGTTTTAAATTTAAAGTTTGCTGACCTGGTCTTTTTTCCCCATTGTGTAGGAACCTGTGCGTGTATGAGTTGTATGCCTTCAAATCGTTTCCAACTTATCATAGAATCATAGAATCGTAGAGTTGGAAGAGACCCCAAGGGCCATCCAGTCCAACCCCCTGGGATTATGGTGATCCTAAGGCAAACCTATTATGGGGTTTTCATGGCAAGATTTGTTCACAGGAGGTTTGCCATTGCCTTCACCTGAGGCTGAGAGAATGTGACTTGCCCAAGGTCACCCAAAGTGCTTCATGGCCAAGCAGGGAATTGAACCCTGGTCTCCAGAGTCATAGTTCAATGCTCAAACCACTACTCCAAACTGTCTCCATCCCTTTTCTTTCCATGTTATTTCTGCCTCTGGTACCAAAGTTTTTGTTAAAGAAGTCATGCCCAGGAACAAATCTACTTTGTCAACTCAGGTATAGCTGTATTTATAACTAGTTACTCTGGAAGCTGCTTTCTACTGTCAGATCATTAGTCACTTTAACACAGTTTTGTCTGGGATGATGGCAGCTCAGAAAGCTCTTTCCATGCAGGGCTGGTCATTCATTAATTCATTTTCCTTATGATTTATTAAAAGATTTATATCCTGTCTTATATCAGAAAATCTCTAGCTGGCTTTCAATAAAGCTGGTTCAAACCATTACGTGTGTAGCCACACTGCAGGATTAAAGCCGTTTGAGGCCACTTTAACTGCCATGGATTATCACACAGAATCCTGGGATTTGTAGTTTGGTGGGGCACCAAAGCTTTCTGCCAGACCAGGGTCAATACCCCCACCAAACTACAAATCCCAGGATTCTGTGGGATCAGTCATGGCAGTTGAAGTGCTCTCAAATTGCCTTAATTCTGCAGTGTAGCTACACCTTTGTGCTCTAAAATGGTCAAAATAATTCAAATGTTCCAAAACACATGAAACATAAAAGAATGTTAAAGTTAACACTGTTTTAAACTGTGTTGATAGATCTCTCTTAGCAAACATTTTGGGGTTTCATCCCTTTAAGATGATCATGCTATGAAAGGGATATTGTGTAATCATTTTGGACAGGCTAAATGTTAAAATCAATGTTTGTGATTGTTGGTTGACTGCACTGTTTTTCTCCTTCTCCCTTATTCTCTGGTTGTATTGATTTCTTATTGTTTATTTTATATATATATATATATATATATATATATATACATACATACATATATTGAAAAAAGTATGTGTACAGATCTGGATAAAATCAATATCTGTGATGGTTGGTTGACTGCGTTGTTCTTTTCTTCCTCTTATTCTCTGGTTGTATTGATTACTTATTGTTTATTGTCTCTCTCTCACACACACACATTATTTGCAATACTAAGTATAATAGATCATGAACTGGAAGGGCTTTGGTCTGAAGCCAGGGACATAATAAAAGAAGAATGCATAAAGACACTTACAACAGACAAAAGGAAAGTGAAAAAACCATGGATGACAGATAAAATGCTACAAGCGATAAGGGAAAGAAGAGAAACAAAACAAAAAAGGAGATTCAAACCATGAACGCAACAGTACAACAGCTAGTGCACAAAGATAAGGAAAATTATTACAAATTATTATGTAAAGAAATAGAAGACAACAATAAAAAGGGAAGAATGAGAGACCTATTCCACAAGATTCAAGAAATCAAGGGAAAGTTCAAACCAAGGACCGGGACGCTCTATGACAATAAAAATAATGCAATTCAAGACCAGGAAGGAATAAAAAGACATTGGATGCAGTACACAGAAGAACTATAAAAAAGAGATGACAAAATGAAGGACACATGGAGTGAAGAGCCATATGAAGATGAACCCCAATTTCTAAAAACTGAGGTGGAAGCTGCAAAAAAAGAAATGGCAAAAAACAAGACTTCAGGAACAGATGATAATACCAATAAAACTGTTGCCATCCACAATGACAGAGTCAACTCTAGCGCCAACCAACATATGTCAACAGATATGGAAAACAAAATGATGGCTAACAGATTGGAAGCAATCAATATATATCCCCATCCACAAAAAAAGGAGACACAAGAGACTGCAGCAACTATAGAACTATAGCACTAATTTCCCATGCAAGGAATATCATGCTCAAAATTCTGCAACATAGTCTCCAACCATACATGGAGAGAGAAATCCCAGAGGTCCAAGCAGGGTTCAGGAAAGGAAGAGGCACTAGGGATCACATTGCAAATATACAATGGCTAATGGAGCGCACCAGGGAATTCCAAAAGAAAATCAGCATGTGCTTTATAGACTAAAGCAAAGCCTTTGACTGCATAGACCATGAAAGGCTATGGAAGGCCCTTAAAGACATGGGAGTGCCAGCACATCTGATAGTCCTAATGAGGAATCTGAACTCAGGACAAGAGGCTACTGTCAGAACAAAAGACAGAGAAACAGAATTGTTCTCAATTGGCAAAGGGCTCAGACAAGGCTGCATCCTATCACCCTGTCTGTTCAACTTGTATGCAGAACATATAAGAAAAGCAGGCTTGGACACAGAAGAAGGAGGAGTGACAATAGGAGGAAGGAATATCAACAATCTAAGATATGCAGATGACACCATAGTACTAGCAGAAAACCTCACAGACCTGGAACAGCTACTAAGGAAGATCAAAGAGGAAAGTGCAAAGGCAGGCTTACTCTTGAACATAAAGAAAACAAAAATAATGACCACAGAGAACTTACATACATTCAAACTAGACAATGAGGAAATAGAAATAGTAAAAGAGTTCTCATATCTGGGATCAAACATTGATCAGAATGGGGACTGCAGCCAGGAAATCAGAAGAAGATGAAGAATGGGGAGGGTGGCTATGAAAGAACTAGAAAAGTTCCTAAAATGCAAAGACATACAACTCAGCACAAAAGTCAGAATCATACAAGCCATTGTATTTCCTATGATCATGGATGGATGTGAGACCTGGACAGTTAAGAAAGATGATAGGAAGAAAATCAATGCATTTGAGATAATGTGATGCTGGAGAAGAGTGCTGAGGACTTCATGGAGAGCCAAGGGGTCCTAGGGCAGAGCAAGCTAGAGAGATCCCTAGAAGCCCAGATGACAAGACTTAGACTGTCATACTTTGGACACATTATGAGAAGGCCTGAATGGTTGGAAAAGACAATAATGTTAGGAAAGCTGGAGGGAAGTAGAAAGAGAGGAAGGCCACATGCTATCAGGCGTAGGCAACCTTTCCCCTTTAAGGGCCGAGGGACTTCAGCAGATGGATGGGCTTTATTAAAGAGATCATGAATAAGAGTTTGCAGGAACTGGGCAGAGCAGTAGAGGACAGGGGGCCTGGAGATGTCTCATCCATAAGTTTGCCATGGGTTGAGACCGACACGAAGGCAGTTAACAACAACAAATGCATACACACACACATACATACAGAGCTGGATAAAATCATTATACCTAAATTATACTCAAATTCTTTAATTAACTCATTTTCACGCTGGATGGAGCCTATTGTGCAGGACTCCAGTCCCTATCAACCCCAGACAGCACAGTCCATGGATGTGGTGTTTGGGGATGATGGGAGTGGTAGAGGCAGTTTAAAAAACACCAGATGGGTGAAGGTTTTCTAAACAGCAGAAATGCCGAGATTTCAAATCTCTCTTCTGCATGCAATGCAAAACTGTCACCAAGCTGTGGCCCCTTTTCTGCAATGATAGTAAGAGGCAGATCTGGTCTATTTCAAGATGTTATATATAAATATATATATAATAAATAAAGGAGGTCCCACCAGGATCCCAAAGATATGTCAGGTTAATGGTGTCTCTGTAGCTAAACTGCTCAGGTTAGGGTAAAAGCACCTCCCGTGCCATTCTTGTCACATTTGATAAGTGTCAAATCAAGGTTCTCCCGAGTCCGTCAAGGTCACTTTCGACATGTCACAGTTGGACAGGCTGCCTCGCTCCACTTCGTTTGCAATTTTCTTCCTTTCGTGTTTGCTTATTTTGATTTTAAGTAGCGCAGCACCCACAGAAAACTGCTGCCTATGCATCCAACTCAAGGAGAGAAGAGGTTGGTTTTAGGGCCTTTTCACATTACACAGTTGTAGCACTATGATGACACTTCCTATAGAATCCTGGGATTTGCAGTTTAGAGACAGATATAGTGGGTCCTTGGTATCCACTGGGGTTTGGTTCCAGGACCCTCCATGGATACCAAAATCCGTGGATGCTCAGGACCCATTAAATACAACGGCACAGTAAAGTGACGTCCCTTATATGAAAAGGCAAAATCAAGGTTGGTTTTTGGGAATGTATATATGCTTGAATTTGTGAATAAAAAATCCGCAGATACAGAGGGCCGACTGGATTTGGAACTGCCAGAGTGCTTTTAGAGTGGTGGGTCCCAAACCTTGGTCCTCCAGGTGTTTTGGACTTCAACACCCAGAAGCCCCAGCCAGCTTGGCCAACTGTCAGGAACTCTGGCACCTGAAGACTAAAACATCTGGAGGACCAAAGTTTGGGAATCACTGTTTTAGAGCCCTGCTAAACTACATGGCCCAGGATCCCATAAAATGCAGGTATGGCAGTAAAAATGGAATTGTAGTGCTTTCACTGAATAATATGAAAGGGCCCTCCAACTTCAATTCACAGATCTTCCTTTCCAGATCTTTCAGCCTTCTCCAAAATGGGGTTTTGTTCCAGCAAACCTAGAGTTTGGGGAATGCTGTATGCAGGACATGCTTTCTATCTCCCTTGAGCTAACCAACGTTCCTCTCCTGTCTCACTAACAGCACTCTGGGCCACATTTTGATTTGCAACGTAGCATCTTTATTCCTATGGTTCACTGAAGAACTCCTGGAACTCCTTTGGAACCTGGGGACAAATAAAGGAAACGTCAGCTATCTGTCATTCTGTCTTGGTGTGCATCTACACTGTAGAAATAATGCAGTTGGATACCACTTTAAGTGCTGCAGCTCCATCCTATGGAATCCTGGGATCCATAATTTTACCAAGCTGTCAAAGAGGGCTGGTGCTTCACAAAACTACAAATCCCAAGATCACGTAGGAGGGAGCCGTGGCAGTCAAAGTGGTGTCAGATTGGGATGATTTCTACAGTGTAGATGCCCCCTCTGGTCCCTTTCACACTGCACAACATTGAGAGCGTGTGACTCACCCAAAGTCACTCAATAAGTTTCCATGGCCAAATGGGGATTCGAACTCTGGTCTCCCTGTGTCGTAGTCCAACACTTGAACCAGTACACTCCACTAGCTCTACAACTTTGTCATTGCTGTTTTGTGCCTTTAAGTTGCTTCCGACTTATGGTGACTCTCATGGAGTTTTCTCGGAAAGATTTGTTCAGAGTAGGTTTCCCATTACCTTCCCCTGAGGCTGAGCATATGTGACTGGCCTAAGGTCACCCTGTGGGTTTCATGGCTGAGCTAGGAATTGAACCATGGTCTCCAGAGTCTTAGGGCCTTTGCAGACTGTCAGAAATAGTGCAAATTGAGTCCACTTTAACTGCCCTGGCTCAGTGCTAGGGAATCATGGGAACTTTTTTTTTTTCTGAGACATTGAGCCTTCTCTGTCAGAGAGCTCTGGTGCCACAATAAACTACTGTTCCCATGATTCCCTAGCACTGAGTCAGGGCAGTTAAAGTGGACTCAATTTGCATTATTTCTGGCAGTCTGCAAAGGCCCATAGTCCAACACTCAAACCACTACACCACACTGGCATTCCTACCTATGTGCATGTAACAGGATGCTGCTGAACCATGCATTTTTGCTCATTTTGTGATTGTGAGAGCAGGTTTTCTTGGGTGCTGATCACTATGCTTTCCCTCTGGACATAGAAAAGTTATACTGGAAGGGGACTAAGTTGTTTACCTTATCGTTATTTTTCAGGAAAAGTTCATATGTGGTACAGGCTTTGGAGATCAGTTCATCCGCATCCAGATCTATGATGTTATTGCACAGCTGTCCAGGGAAGAAAAGTGACAATATCACTATCCCCAAGTCAGCGCGTCTCCTGCTGCAATGAATTTTGTTTTATTTGGAGATAGAATAGCCTTATGTACCCTGATGGCTTTCAAATATTCTGGACTACAACTCCCATCACCCTGAGCCAATGTAAACCCTATGAGTCATTGGTTTGGCCCAGTGGGTGGAGGAGACTGAACTTGCTGGCTGAGGTTGCATCTGCACTGCAGAAATAATCCAGTTTGACACCACTCTAACTGCCATGGCTCAATGCTATGGAATTCTGAGATTTGGAGTTTTGTGAGACATTTAGCTTTCTCTGTCAGAGAGCTCTTGTGCTACAGCAAACTAAAATTCCCAAAATTCCATAGCATTGTGCCATGGCAATTAAAGTGATATCAAACTGGATTATTTCTGCAGCGTGGATGCAGCCTGAGTTAAGAAAAAGAGGGATTTTAGAGGAGCTGGAGAAGAGCTGCAATTGCCAGGGTCCTCTCCATCTTGAATAAGGAAATGATATTCTCAGTTAATATTTAAGAGAGGGGAAAATTGGTAAATTCCTTATAGTGGGATTTCAATTATGCATTTTCTCCTGTTTTGTATTTAGGGCTTTGGGAGTTGCATTTAAATTTTGCAATATCTGAGCAGCACAGCCAGAAGAGTCCTGCAGTCAAGTCCAATACTGGCACCACATTTGATGCTTGGAACTTTTGGGACAATGTATATATGTCAAATTTAATATACAATTTGTTATGCTCTTTGTTAAAAATGCATATTGGAATTTAAATTGCAATTAAGCATTCGGTCTAATCTGCACTGCAGAAATAATGCAGTTTAGCACTGCTTTAACTGCCCTGGATCCATCCTATGGAATCATGGGCTTTGTAGTTTGTTGTGGCACCAGAGCTCTCTGACAGAGAAGGCTAAATAGCCCACAAAACTACAGACCCCAGAATTCCATAGCATCGAGCCATGGCAGTTAAAGCAGTGTCAAACTGAATTATTTCTGCAGTGCAGATTAGACTCCCATTATAGTTGGCTCCACAAAACCCAGGAGGAGGTACACCAGCACAGCCAGTTATCAGCAGCATGGGAGTTGTGGACTAAAACAAAAAGACACATAAGAATGGAGCCATAATCCTCATGGGTGAAACCAAAGTTCATCTAGAAGACAAGCATGGACACAAGCCATGGTGACTGGAGAATTTTAAGACTTGCAGCCTTCCTAGAAAAATTAAGCATTGGTAGGTCAGACTGAAGTATCATATAATCCTTAGCGGAAGATGTAGGTAGAACCTTGATATTAACCAGATACGTTCTCTAGGATTTCTTCCAATTCTGCAACTTCATGGTTCCATACTAGCTAGAGTTCTCAAAGGCAGCTTTCTAGGATATGCAGTTGTGGGTGAGAGCCCAGGGCCAAACCCTTACTTTGAACCTCATATTAGTTGCTTAGATGGGAGGGGAGAATCATGTCCTCCTTCCAGATGTCATTGAATTGCAAATCCTGGCTAGGTCTGCTGGGAGTTGCAGTTCAACAGCATCTGGGGAGCCACATGATTCCCACCTCTGAATTGGATCAATGTGATGCTTGGACACTGAAGTTTCCTGCCAGCTTTCCTTACCATTAAAATGTCATCTCCACTCATGTCCTCTTTGATGATCTGATCTCTCACCATCTGCAGTATCGTGTAGGCTACTATCACCTGGAAGTTCCTGCAGGGCAGTCCAGTCAGAAATACCTGAGAGAAGACCAAGCCAAGCGAGAATCGGTGGATGACACCACAAGGCTCCATCCCTTCTCATCTCTGCTTAACATTGATGACATTTCATCTTTCCCGTCATTCACTTTAGGTTGTCTGCATCATGAAACCAATACTATTCCATGTAAGACTTCAAGAAGGATGATAAAACAATTTGATCCAAGCTGGAAATGTGGTATCACACCCACCAAGAGTATGTCCTACACAGGTCAAATGTATTGGCTTCCCAGCGCCTTTGCATCATCCTGTCCAGATGACTCAAAGGCCCAA
Organism: Phrynosoma blainvillii; assembly: GCA_026167975.1. Classification (NCBI taxonomy): domain Eukaryota; kingdom Metazoa; phylum Chordata; class Lepidosauria; order Squamata; family Phrynosomatidae; genus Phrynosoma; species Phrynosoma blainvillii. Next base: position 22,753,217 of record JANUYF010000010.1, on the reverse strand, counting down.
TTCAACTGCAGCCTGTTGTTTTTTTTAAGCTTTTTATAAATTCTATTAATAAAACATATCTAAACAGCTTCATATTGACAGTTATACATTTTCTGCATCATATTTAATTCATTATATTTATATGAAAATTGACCATGTGTGAAAAAGTGATAAATCCAATTCCTACTACTTCTGCAACTGCTAGGTTTCTATTACATCTGTTTTCATAGAACATTTGTTTAGCTCAACCTTCAATTTCTGATTCACCCATCTTTTTTCAGTCTTAACAGCTTGAGGTCTATTAAGCTCGCTCTTAACAAAATTCTTCTCTAATTTACGTATTTTTGCAAAATTCTGCAATAGGGTTCAATTCTTTATCAATATCTAGAGTTATCTTGTAGCACCTTTGAGACTAAATGAAAGAAAGAAATTGGCAGCATGAGCTTTCCTAGACTTCAGTCTACTTCTTCAGATGCATTTAGAAGTAGACCGAAGTCTATGAAAGCTCATGCTGCCAATTTCTTTCTTTCATTTAGTCTCAAAGGTGCTACAAGATCTCTCTACATACTGATTCTACAGACTAACAGGGCTATATCTTTGAATTCTTTATGAATAATATTCAGATCTTTGTTGTTTAATCTAGCAGGTAACTTGTCCATTTTGCACATTTCAACTAGTTTCAATAACCATTCATCTATCATTGGTATTGTCTAGTACTTTGCCCAGACTATCCTAGCTGAAGTTATCTGCAGCCTGTTTTAAGGAAAATTTAGGATACTGTTTGCTCTGGATCATCCCAGAAAATCTGGAGGTTTCCATAGAAGGGAGATGCGGTATCAAGGTGCTATAACATTGTAATGTGGATAACACCCCTGGACTGTGTATGGCAATTTCACCATCTCTCCTCCCTGCTTTGGTATAGTGAGTGCAAGACACTGCCATGACATGAACTAACTTGGACTTCTTTTTGAAAGCTGTTCACAGAGAAAGCCAAGGATTTCTTCTTACCCACACAAAAGGAGCTTTGTCCTCCAAACAGCTGGTTGGAAGAGCCTATTCAGCAGGAACAGTGAGTGTGGAGATGCTCAGTCTCTGCAAATATTAATTGAAATAAGAAAAGCTTCTGGGGAAGAGGATGGAGATCAAGACAGCTAAACAAATGGCTGTGGTCTGGTGGGTCAGAAATATTGCAGTTCCAGCAATCTTGGTCTCTGTCTGGGACTCGGCTTAAAAGGAAAAAAAGGTTGGAGAGGAAATGGAGGAGAGCAGCTAATGCAGAGCAGCTGTAGAGCTGGCATGGGTCACTGGTGCCCCAGTAGCTTTGGGGCACTGGCATGCATGGCAATGCTGCCTTTCCTCTGCTAATGCTGCCAGGTCCCCTAAACTTTGCCCAGAGAGTTAACAAAAATGCTAGCAGAACTGAAACAGACTTTAGTTGTAAAAATCCATTTCCAAATCTGCCATGTGAATGGAGTTGTGTTTTACTCCTTAATATGCTTCCACATATGGGTTGCAAAGATTATTTTAAAGAAAATCTACATGAGTGGTTCCCAGCTTTTTTCTGTATCCTACACCACTAGGACATGTTTTATTAATGTGTGCAGTCTCTACAAAAGTAATATCACATTTGAAGATGAAGAAGTCTAATTTCTAATTCATTAACCACCTACAATTCCATGGGTGAACAAAGCGAACTTAAAAAAAAATAAGCGTTTAACTCAGTACATAAAATGCAAATCTAAATGGAGCAATTAGATTCTAATATATTCAGAAAAAAATGTAAATAGTAAAATTAATTGCAATTGTGAATATAAAATTCAATGACTTCTTTGCTCCTGCTTCTCATTCATGATTTTTTCAAAATGTGGAACTTCCTTGGTGACTGCGATCCACAGATCTACCTGTGGATTCAGGTGATTCCTAGATTTTGTCTTGATTGACAAAAGAAAACTGAATCTGGATTAACACAACTGATTAACTTTTCTACATCTTTTCATCCGTTTGTCCCTCTTCTTTCTTCTCTCCCCCTATTCGTCTTCCCATCCCTTCTCCTTCTCTTTCATCCTTCCTGGAAGCTCTTGGTGGCATGACTGTTGCTGTTTTAGATTGTTGTTATTGTTAACTGCCTTCGTGTCAGTCTCAACCCATGGTGACCCTATGGAAGAGACTTCTCCAGGCCCCGCTGTCCTCTCCTGCTCTGCCCAGCTCCTGCAAACTCATATTCGTGGGATCTTTAATAAAGTCCATCCATCTAGCATGTGGCCTTCCTCTCTCTCTACTCCCCCCCACCTTTCCCAGCATTATTGTCTTTTCCAAAGAGTCCTCCCTTCTCATGATGTGTCCAAAGTACAACAATCTAAGTCATCTTGGCTTCTAGGGATATCTCTGGCTTGATCTGCTCTAGGACCCATTTGTTTGTCCTTTTGGCTCTCCATGGGATCCTCAGCACTCTTCTCCAGCCCCACATTCTCTCAAAGGCATTGGTTTTCTTTCTGTCCTCTTTCTTGACTGTCCAGCTCTCACATCCATCCATAGCAATAGGGAATATCATGGCTTGTATGATTCTGACTTTTGTGCTGAGTTGTATATCTTTGCATTTTAGGATCTTTTCTAGTTCTTTCATAGCTGCCCTCCCCATTCTTAATCTTCTGATTTTCTGGCTGCAGTCCCTATTCCAATTAGTGTTTGATCCCAAATATGAGAACTCTTTTACTATTTCTATTTCTTCATTGTCTAGGTTGAACTTGTGAAGGTCCTCGGTGGTCATTATTTTTGTTTTCTATATGTTCAACATTTAATTCTGCCTTTGCACTTTCTTCTTCGGTCTTCCTTAGTAGCTGTTCCAGGTCTGTGAGGTTTTCTACCAGTAGAATGGTGTCATCAGCATATCTTAGATATTCCTTCTTCCTATTTTCACTCCTCCTTCTTCTGTGTCAAAGCCTGCTTTTCTTATAATATGTTCTGTATACAAGTTGAACAGATAGAGTAAAAGGATGCATCCTTGTCTGACTCCTTTGCCAATTGGGAACCATTCTGTTTCTCCATGTTCTGTTCTGACAGTAGTCTCTTGTCTTGAGTACAGATTCCTCATCAGGACTATCAGAAGTGTTGGCACTCCCATGTCTTTAAGGGCCTTCCATAGCCTTTCATGCAGTCAAAGTTTTGCTATTGTCTATAAAGCACATGCTGATTTCTTTTGGAACTCCCTGCTATGCTCCATTAGCAAGTGTATATTTGCAATGTGATTCCTAGTGCCTTTTCCGTTCCTGAACCCTGCTTGGACCTCTGGGATTTCTCACTCCATGTGTGGTTGGAGTCTATGTTGCAGTATTTTGAGCATAATTTTGCTCACATGGGTGATTAGTGCTATGGTCCTATAGTTGCTGCAGCCTCTTGTGTCTCCTTTTTTTGTGGATGAGGATGTATAGTGATCGCTTCAAATCTGTTGGCCATCATTTTGTATATTTTTTTAAATATTTGCATGGAATAGGAGCCCTGCTTCACAGATCATGACATTTTTGTTTGTAGCAGGGGCTCTGGTTTGTAGACTGGCAAGGTTTTTCATTGAACGAGAACAATGATTGCAGATGAAGAAAGTTTTTGCATGCATGGGAGCTGCTGCATTGGAGCAAACTGGTAGGAGTTACACCTAGATCCACCCATTTTGCTTTGTTCAACATTTTGTGCTCTCATGTCCACCTGCTACTGGAGTGTAACCCTCAAGATGCATCATAAAAAGGAAATTTGATCCCAGGCCATAGAGTATGCTCACCTTTACACAAACATTATCAGAGTCATGAATGGTGTCAGAAATCACTTACCTCCCATAGCCTCCAGACATCATCAAAAGACCTGAAGACTCTCTGGAAGAAGAGGCAGAACCATGGAAACAATGATTGTACAATTTGGCCTTTCTCTTCTAGAAAAAGTAAGGAAAACACAGTTTAGGTTGCATGAATCCTGGCTATCTCTCAGCATAGAAGGAATCTGGCCTTGCTCTTTCCATACAGTGGAGCAGTAGGGTAGTTTTGCTTCATCTGCCTTCTGAGTTGGAGAACATGAGGCACACCTCTACAGTGGTGAGTCTGTGAATGATCAGTATCACACTACACTGTTGTAGTGTGATCATTCCACTTAACTGCTATGGCTTCCTCCTATGGAATTCTGGGGTTTATAGTTTAATGAGGCCTAAGAGCTCTCTGACTGAGAGTTCTAAATTCCTTTCCCTCAACTACAAATCCCAGGATTCTACAGGAGGCAGCCATTGCAGTTAAAGTGGAATAACAGTGATAGTAGTTTGAGCCTTGGACTATGAATTTGGCAACCAGGCTTCAAATCTTGGCTCAGCCATGTAAAGCTGCTGGGTGACCTTGGGCTTGCCACAAAATCCACATAAGAAGCTGGTCTTAGGGTTGCCATAAGTTGGAAATGACTTGCAGACACATAACAACAGGACCCATCTGCACCTCCCAGAGAGATAAGAGCAGATCAGAACATTGTAGGGATGACAATCTTGCTCTCACATGCAAGAATAAATACTGTTAAAGATTTTTTTAATATAAAAAAACAAACAAACGAACAATTTTTACTCTTGGTGAGATAATGAGAACTTTTCAGTATTTTCAATGGTTTTCACCTATTGGTTCTGTTTTCATAAAACATTGGATTGTGCATATTTTTTATAAGAAACTCAACAGTTAAAACACAGAAAATGGTGCATGCTCAACAAAGGACATGCTGTACTGTGCATAATAAGCAAACTATCTGCATTCAGGACTTACTCTGCACAAAATGTGCACACTGTATGTTTTTCTGCACAAAAAATAATAATATTTCCACATAGTTCTGTTATTTCCTGTGCAAATCCATTTATGGATTTTATGCGGAATGGGGCCCAAACTCTGAAGATTCTCAACAGTCCAGAATTGTCTTTGTCAGGCTTTTCCAACACTCGAGAAATGTACATTTGAACATTTTTGGGTGAAATATTTTCAGTCCTTCTTTCCATCAATCGTCTATAATTTAAACCTGAGTTTTCCTGAAGACTTTAAAAAGTGCAATCTGGAAATGGGATATCAAACAGGCAACAATCAGTTTCAGATATCATCTAGCCATCCACTAGTCTTTGCACACAAGTGTTGCATAGCTTCTAACCCATCAAATAAAGGATGCCTTCCATCATGTGTGTTGTGGTCATGTGTGTTGTAGGTGAGAACTGTTCTTGTGATTGTGCATTGTAGGCAACAGTGTGGGAAGGCAAGTACACAACCTTGGCCAAGCAGTGGAACTCACCCAAGTGCTTTGCAAAAACTGGATCCAGAAATGCAATCAAAGCTCTAAGCATGATCAGGTTCTTCTCCACCCCAATGTTCATAATGCAGCTGTTCTCCTGGAAAACAAAGAAATCCAGAATGTGAAAGCATTCAAGGAGGCATGAACAGACCAGATGGCTCAGCCTGTCAATATCCTTCTTTTGTACAGTTCGGTCCATGAAATGGTAATGAAGTTTGACCCAGGGCATCAACAGAGGGGAAAAACAACAACCCACTTTTGTTCCATGGACAGATTTCTAATCCACCAAGGCCTGAGTCTCTCTTATGGAGATTTGGCAAAATGCAGATGTGATACCTTCTGTTCCCTAGCACAGAAAGCAACATAGGCTTCAGGAGCAAGTTCTAGGACTCACTGCGTCTGTTATTTTTTTGGACAATAACCCCTTGAATTACCTCAGGCAGCAAGACCATGTGGCTGAAGCATTCTGTTCAGAAAAATACCACCAACTTCTCCAAAATCTGATTGCTAGTCCAGGAGACTGGGTTCACTGCTGTGTGCTGCTTTGTGGTTGCAAACTTTACATTGTGGCAGATGGATGGGGGATGAATTTGAAAACCATTCTACACAGGACAAATTTATTTGTTTAAAATACCTCTGCCTCATTTTCCCATTCATCAGATGTGACAAGGTGGCTGCACAGAAATCTAAAAATGGTGGATTCTATTGATCTAATTAGTGTCTCTCCAATGATTTAGTATTCTTTGATGCACAGTAGATCCACATTCATGGAACTGGAAGGGAGGCAACTTTCAATGGTTCACTTGCAAGTTCTGCCCCTTTCCCATCTTCCAGAGAAGGGTGGAGTGTACTTGGAAACAATGTGGAAAGTGAGATGTGTGAGATGGGAAGATCACAAAAAATAACTCCCCTTCCTGTTCCCCTGAAGGAAGTCAAAGATCCGAAGTCAAAGATCCTTAGGTTGCTGGAGAGAGACCAAGAGGATACAGTTTGGTGCAATTAAAACTTAAGTGTCAAACTTCATGTTCCTTCCTTTAAAAAATTAAATTAAGTTAAATTAAAAGGGTTCTCTTGTGCCCAAAATGACCCAGGGAAACCCAAAATGTGTAACCCCCCCAAAAAAAAACCCCAATGTCCTCTTGAAGGCTTTGAGAGTATTGTGGGGAAATTTTGTTGTTGTTGTGTGTCTTCAAGTCATTTCTGACTTACGGCAACCCTAAGGCAACCTTCTCATACAGTTTTCCTGGCAATTTTCTTCAGAGGGGGTTTGCCGTTGCCATCCTCTGGGACTAAGAGAGTGTGACTTACCCAAGGTCACCCAGTGGGTTTCCATGGCCAAGTGGGGATTCAAACTCTGCTCTCCCAGTGTCCTAGTCAAATGCTCAAACCATTACACCACACTGACCCTTACTTTTACATTTTCATTTTTGACCCCTGGGGGCCATGTATAGCCATGGGTCACACATTGCCCACCCCTAATGTAAAATTGTACCCAGTTTCTAAGATGTTGGATCTTAGACCCAGTCTCCAATATACTCCACGTTTATACACCATACATGGTGGTTTGTTTTCCTTTAAACTCTGATGGCTGATGGTTTGAAGTTCCTTTAATGTTCCTTATAAAGGAACTATCCATGGTGCTGAGCTAAACCCATGAATAACTCCAGATAAAGATTTCTTTCTGTGGCAAGGACATGGCTTATTTTCCACCTGAGCTGTTACTCTCCCTGTTCTTTGTTGACTTCATCCATGTCTGACTTTCTCTACTGGGTCTACTTTCTTCTGCATGTATGAGTTTTGAATACAGATATACCTCAGCTGACAAAGCCTCTGACAAAGAATGTCCCTCGTACAACATCTTTTTTATAAGAGCCCAGCTCAGTCCCATAGAATCATAGAGTTGGATGAGACCTCAAGAGCTATCAAGTCCAAACTCGTGCCATGCAGAAATATATGATCAAAGCACCCTCCAAGATGGCCATCCAGCCTCTGTTTAAAAACCTCTGAAGAGGACTCCACCACACTCCAAGGCAGAGTATTCCACTGTCAAACAGCTCCTACTGTGAGAAAGTTCTTCCTATTGTTGAGTCAGAATCTCTTTTCCTATAATTTGAATCCATTGCCCCATGTCCTAGTCTCTGGAGCTGCAGAAAACAAACTTGCTCCATTCTTCTTTTAAATTTAGATCCAAACCCAGAACATATTCACTGCCCCAGGATTGCTGGAGTAATTTGCTGCTTCTGCATAGGGAAAATTGGACAAGCTTACGGTTTTTTGGAGAAAGAACTGGAACAGCCAATAGATCTCATGCTCCTTTTCTGCAAGCAAACGAAACAGCAGAAGCATCTCATGGAAGCCTTGTTGGTATTCTGAGAGGAAAAGAGAAAAGAAGGGAAGAGGAAAGAGATATTAAATTTACTGCCCAATAATTATTTATTACAACCACTCTTGTTCCTTGTATTCCCACCCAAGCAACTCATACTCTCTTTTAGGAACTTTGCTAGCTATTTTATCTCCACTCATGTTCACTCTGCATTAGTTAGATTTTTTTTGTCCTTGAGGAACCATCCAAAACCTTATGCACCAGGAGGGAGAGAGAGTAGCAGAGATACACAATGAGCGCTTATATACCAACCCAGACCATTGGACTATCTAGCTTGGTCTTATCTATACCATGGTGCAGATCTAGATGTTGTTGGACATCATTCCTAACCACTTTTCATCACCCCTAACCACTAAACTTCATGAGAGGTGGAGTCTGGCAATACCTAAAGGATATATAGGTTTCCTGGCTTGAGTGTTGGACTAGGACTCTAAAGATGAGGATTCAAAACTAAGTTTGGCCATGAAAGCCGCTGAGTGACTTTGGGCAAAGGATTCTTTCTCATCTTCAGAGGATGGCAATGGCAAACCTGCTCTGAAGAAACCTGCCAAGAATACTCCAGGATAGGTTTGCCTTAGGGTTGCCATAAGTTGGAAACTACTTGAAGGTGCACAACTATCACTACCACCACCACCATTAATTTGCTGTGTGGTCAAAAGACTGGATGATACATCAAATATATGGGATCTCGGTATAATTTAGAATGGTTGAAATAACACGTAATCAAAAAGTGAGTTGTCAAAAAGAAGGGGGCTTCTATCTGGCAATAGCTTTAATGAGTACCATGAAGCAAGTTCTCTGGAGATGGTGGTAGATCCTAACCCCAACCCCAACATCGCAGGCACATAATATGCTTTGCTAGTAAGCTATGGCCTTCCCCAGCTACATCTCTTAACCATTAATCTGGAATGCTTCCCTCATAATGCCTACTTCTGTGGAATGAATGCCTTCCCCAGAGCCAGGTATTTGGACCTGATGGGCTCTCTTCCTCTGCTTAGTATGTCTTTTTGTTAAATACACATGTCCTTAACTTGAGGGAATGTCAACACCTCCTATTTTTCATTTGAGGACCTTCTCAGAATGAACTAGGGGCTGTTCCAGAGATCTTGCCCATCTTCTGTCTGCCAGCCCAAAGCATCAGAGGGTGGAAGGCTGCCTAGCAGATCCTTGCTGGCCCCTTTCTCACAGCAATTTTTGTCTCAGAGAAAGAGCTGATTTGGCAGGGCTCTCCAGAGCATCTACTGTAATGGGGGCAGAGGATCCTTCTAATATCAGTGGGTTATGTGCACACAGGCTGCCTGTTCTTTTGCTCTGAACCTGAGGTTGAGATTTCACCCAGTCTCATGGGAGAACTAGTTCTGGTAGTAGGTTTGATAGACAACAATGGGAGGGAGTAAACGGGATATGATCTGGAATCAAGAAGCTTTTAGTTAAAGGCACAGAAGCCCTGATAAGCCACAGCAGCATGTTGTCTATCCACACTGAGACAGGCAGGAAATGAAACTGCTTTTAAAGAAATAAATTGCCACAAATTGCTGAGAGGGTGGTTAGTGAGAGATAATATTTAAATGTGATGATTAAGCAAATACATTGCTTGGATTGTCTGTAAAAAAAGTGAACTAGTGTGGTACAGTTGTTATACTGTTGGGCTGGCATTTGGGAGATCTAACTTCAAGTTCCTACTGAGCCTTGAGGCTTGCTATGCCTTTCATTTTTGTCTGCCTTGGATCCTATTTTGGAAGAAAAATGGTATATAGATGCAATAAATAAACAGATCTCTCCCTGAGACTGTTCTGATCTGATCTGATCTAGGCTCTACCTCTCTAATCTACTTCAAAGGGTTGTTATGGGGAAAAAGTGAGCCTTGAACTCACTGGAGGAACTGTGGCTCAGAAATGTAAAACAAATAGAGGAGGTGGACAAAAGGATAACATTTCCAGAGTAAACAGTGCAGAAATAACTACTCTGTAACCCAGAGAATCTATTGGGAACTGATGTTTTGCTGTCCTTACCAGCTTCCACATTGCACATGTAGTTCAAGAGAAGGATCTTTTCCAGCTGGCTCTTATCCACGAGTGTGTTGCCCTCTGCATCTCTGACATAAAGTCTCTGAACATCAGATTCTGCAGGGAAAGAGAAGGCTACAAAGGTTATATTCTCACAAGTCAAGCCAAAGTAGAAGACAGACAGTGGGGCCTGGTAGATTCCTTGTCAATGGGGTGGTATATCTGCTCTGGGTATTAGTGTGAACTGGAAAGGAACTAAGCAAGGTACCAAACCTATTTGGGAGTTCAGACTAAAATCCAGAGCAGACGTGGAAGCCACCAGACTCCAGAGAGTACAAGGTTGTATATATTGAGTTTGAAGAGTTCCTTTTGCACGAAGCAAGGTTAGTTGTCAAAGAAATGCCTGAAGCTACCCCTGAATATGCCTTCACAAGTTTGAGTGTAAGTGGTCAAGAATAGAATCAATGTTACCATGTTTTGTAGAACAAAACAGAATAAAAATAGAATAAGAAAAAGTAGTGACTTAAAACAAGGTAGGATGTTTGCCAGAGAAGGTGAGACATATCAAACCCCAATGCCCTTGAAAAGCATAACACTGGGGAGTAGCAATCTAACACACTATCTTTTTCTATAAAAGTGGGAAATGATTTCATTATATACTGATCCTTGGGAGGAAGAAGGGCAATAAAAGGGAACATTTCCCTCGGTGGGTGACCTGTTTAAGGAATTCTTTATCAAAATTGAATATCTATTACTTCCGAAGGGCCTGGCTAGCTCCCACCTAAGCCGTTAAATCTTTTTTCTAGCCTCACTTGGGTTGATTGATGCTCATTACATTGATTTGTAACATTAATTTGGCTGTATTGTTTAATATCCTTTCTGTTCTACGACTGGGAGGTGAGCTTGAATGGGGATCTCAATATAATCAAAATAATCATTTACATGCTTCTGTGAGAAAAGGGACTCATCAGGGTTTTCCAGTTTGGGTCTTTTGAAATGACATCTTACCCCCCCTCTCTCTCTCCACTTCCTACAATGTTTTTTTCATTGTGTGTTTTGCTCTCCAGACTATCTTTCATGCTGTAACTCTTTTTCTCGAGATACCTGACCTTGTACTTGAATGAGGTTGGCTTCGGGGAAGGAGTATGAACTCGCCAGCTCTTGACATCAAATATAAAGTATGGGAGGTGGTGGGGTGGAATTTCACATCAAGAATTGCTGTAGAATCTTATATACTTTGAAAATGCAGAAGTAGACAACAACAATAACAACAACAACAGCTGGAATCCTGCATAGCAAGATGGACATGTGACACTTAGCAATGTCGCTGTATTTACTTCAACATCAGAAGGCTTTTGCCAACCTTCGTTTTGAGCAAATGGATTCAAGACTGATTCAGGGAAGATACCAGGGTATCCCTTTTCTTGACAGACTCTGTGTATGTGGGGCACCTAATGTTGAAGATCTTGCACATTATCTGCTGCATTGTCAATTATATTATAGTATTAGAGAGCAATATCTAGCTCCCATCCTCAGAAATTTGAGGGAAAAGGATGATGAAAGTAAGTTTGTCCCTGCTATTGCAAGGAGTAGAGCCTTTCATAACTTTTACGGTTGCCTTGTTTGCAGTAAAAGCAGCTATTTTGCAGAAGCTATAAGTAGATAAGTATCTCAAATAAATTGTTGTGCAAATAATAAGAGGGATGTAACCAGATCCAATTATTTTAAATTTTATGAGATATATATGTGTGTGTATATATATATATATATATATATATATATATCTTTTATATTTTTATTTGAAATGGTCTGGAGACTTATTCAATAAAGATGATGATGGTATTTACTTCCCCAAACCCACCTTTCTATGCCACACACACACCTTTCAAGCAATATAGCTATCATACACAGCAATATCCATGTCCTGGAGAGTTGGGAGATCAATAGAGACTATCCAACTACTTTCTATAGCTGGACACACTGTGGCAGGCATCCCAAAGGCCCTCAAAAGGTTTTTGGAAGGTCCCTATGGATGATCTTGCAAAGCATCCAGCTGGACATAAAACAACTGGAAAAGAGCTGGATGTGTCTTTGTCGATTTCCCCTGCCCCCATTTTCCAATGACATGGATACAATCATATTGTAAAGCCTGTGTCACTTAAAAGGTTTGTGTGTGTGTGTGTGTTGTCTTGTACAATCAATAAAGAATTCTTGTCCCTGCAACAACCCCAAAAGTAAGTTGTAATGGTGTAAGTCTGACTTATGCCATCATAATGCATGAACAGGATTCTGGCCAATGTTTCACTAAGAAGTCATTCAGGGTAATGGTCTGGAAGATTAATCTATTTCTATTCTTGGCATTTCCAGACTGGGGAATGCTCATGCTAGCAATTAGAAGATACTGAGAAGCTATTGACCAGCATGTTGTTGTTTTGTGTTGTTGTTACAAAACACAAAAATGTTTCCCCGGGAATTCATTCAGGACTATGGTCTGGAACATTAATGTATTTCTATTCCTGCTGTTTCCATACTAGCATGCTAGCAATTAGAAGACATTGAGAAGCTATTGACCAGCATGTTGTTTGCTGGTCACAAATGGAGTAGAGCCATTGAATCAGTGGTTGGATAGTGAGTCAATAGTTATGTAAATCCCATTGATTTGGTGGTTCTACTCTAGTTGGGACCACCAATGGGATGCAGGCCATTGTCTTTTTCTCTTCAATGGATTTGCTGGGATAAAGGTGGAAGAAGTGGTGTAAAAAAGATATATACACAAAATCATAGCTCACCATTAGAATATATAAAGAGGTGTGGTGGCTTAGTGGTTAAGACACCAATTCTGACAATCAGAAGATCAGAAGGTTGTCAGTTTGAGGCCTGAGCGCTGCATGATGGGGTGAGCTCCTGTCACTAGTGCCAGGTTCTGCCAACTTAGCAGTTTGAAAGCATGCAAATGCAAGAATATAAACAGGCATTACTTCAGTGGGAAGCTAAACAGCATTCGGTGCAGTCATGCTGACCACATGACCACTGGAGTAATCCTCAAACAATGCTGGCTCTTCAGCTTAGTCATGGAGATGAGCACCGCTCTCTACAGTCAGTTACAACTAGATATTCTTGTCAAGGGACTATATTTACCTACCTACTTACACACACACACATATGCACAGTGGTGAGCTATGATTTTGTGTGAAGGCCCTGTAAATTTTACTGCATGACAATGGTTAATGGAATGAGAAAACCTCATCTGAAACCTCTTTTTGGCTGAGATCATATGTGGAGGAAGTTCATGGATTTATGAGGCAGTTGCACAATGCCACCTCTCAGCAAATTGCAACAGAGAGCAATTGAATGTACCATTAAAGGTGCATGCCTATCTGCATGTCTGTTGCTTTATGTGCATCCATACACAATGTGCATGTGCAGTTCATGCTCAATGGCAATAGCAATAGCAAGTACATTTCTATACTGCTTATCAATGCACTTAAGCACCCCTTAAGCAGTTTACAATGTGTAAGCTAATTGCCCCAAACAAGCTGGATAGTCATTTTGGCAACCTTGGAAGGATGCAAGCTTGAGTTGAGCCTGAGCCTCTGGCTGGTACTGAACTCACAACTTTATGATTTATGAATGAGTGGCTGCAGTACAGGCATTTAACCACTGTGCCACCAGGGCTCTTGGTGGCACCCAATGCATAACTCTGCAACATCCATCTAGACTAGGTATGATGTCAGATGTTGGACAGGTGTATAAAACCTTTGTAAAGAGGAGCATCATTCTCAGGGCCTTTGTTAAATGTACTTACACATTTTTGTATCTTTTATGGGAAATGGTAGAGCAGTGAGATACTCTATCCAAAAATAGGTTAAGCACAACAAGATTTGTTACCACTGCATGAGAGTGAAAAGACCAGCAACAACAGGACACATGCAAAAAAGGGAAAAATTTAAAAAAAGAAAAGATTACATACAATATTACTCTACAAAAAAAATTGTAATTAAATATATATATATTTCCAAATAAGAAAAAAAATCACAATAACTACAAACATTTTTGTAATTTGCCCAATGGCCAATGGAAGAAGCATAGATTTCTGCCCCCAATTTATCACTCCAATTGGGTAAAAACCACATCTCATTTTATGGGTTGCAAAATAAATAAAGAAAAATCAGCAATTTTGACAAAAAAAAATTAACACTGTCAGAGGAGACAGAGGTAAGCAAGAAAATGGGGATAAAAATATAGACAATAGTGAAGTATTTAGGGATCAACATTTCAAACAAGACCATATATATTTATGGGGGGAAAAACTACAAGAGAATTTGGGGAGAAATAAAGATGTAATAAAATGGAACAAAGCAAAACTGTCACTAATGGGTAGAATCTCTATAATTAAAATGTTAGTACTCCCCAAATTAATACTTCTATTTCAAACGATTCCAATAATAATACCAAAAATATATTCAAATTATGGCATAATTTGTATGGGAAGGGGGAAAAAAAACAAGAGTTCGACTAAAAATATTACAAGACTCAAGAGAAAGGGGAGGATTGGGGGTCCCAAATGTGAAATTATATTATAAAGCATGTTGCTTAACTTGGCTAGGAGAGTGGGTAGTTTTAGAAGATAATAGATTTAGAAGGTGAGGGATTAGGCAATGGCTGGCATGCCTATCTAGGATATGGAAAAGAAGGCATTAATAAAGATTTCAATAAGCACTGTATTAGAAAGGCATTACTGATTGTATGGGGAAAAATATAAAGCCAGAATAATGAACAAGATGCCTTTTTGGATTTCACCACAAGAAGCGTTCTAGATTAGAGAAATGATACAAGAGGAAAATTGGATTATATATAAAAACTTGTTAAAAAACACGAAGGTAAGATGAAAATGAAATCCCAAGAAGAACTTTTGGGAGAAGGTTACAAAATAAACTGGTTTCCATACAGACAAATTTTGGAATGCTATAAAATGAATGAGAAAATTTTTGGCTTTGAAGATAAAAATAATGAATCTAAAATTAACAAAATTATTACTCAAGAATCAAAGGTCTAATTGGAAAGCTATATAATACTCTGTTGAAATTGAAATTGGATGTTGAAATAGTTAAAGAGGTGGTGGTAAATTGGGCAATAAATATAGGGCATCCACTGGAATTAGATAGATGGGGAAAAACATGGAAAATAAATAAATAAGTACACAGTGTCACAAAGATTAAGGGAAAACTACTACAAAGTCTACTTTCGATGGCATATGACTCCAGATAAGATCTCCAAATTATATAAAAGTAAAAAAATATATATGTTGGAAGTATAACATAGAACCGGGTTCTTTTTTTCCATTGCTGGTGGTCATGTAAAAAAGTAAGGAGATATTGGGAATGAAACAATATGTAAAATGTTAAATATTAAGTTACAAGGCAAATCAGAATTTTACTTATTAAGCATATTTGATGATGATTTAGAGAGGGAATATGGTAAAATCCTTTTTTACACAACCACAATAGCGAGAATAACTCTTGCCCAAAAATGGAGGTCTGGAGATATTCCAAGCAGAAAAGAATGGTTGTTGAAATTAAACAGCGCCATCGAAATGGATAAACTAACATTATTGCTAAAAGGAGAAACAACAGATAAAGTTAATGAGGATTGGAAGAAAGTATTGGATTACTTAAAAGAGATATGGGGAGATATAGCAAAGGGAAGAGTGTGAAATATCTCCTTGCTAAGAGGATTTTTTTTCTTTGTGTTCAGCCATTTACTAAAAAGAAGGTAGAATTATATTAGATGTATAATTACTAGACTGTCACAAATAAGTTGAATGGGAACCAAGTGTAAATAGATAAAGAAATGATGGATTGTGGATGGTGTTTCAGAGAATGAAGGAAAATTTGAAGTCAGGATAAAATAAGAGAGTAACAATTAGTGATTGATAGGAAGGAAAGAATGTGTGAAAGGTAGTAAGATGGAAGGAAACGAATGTGAGAAGAAGGTTAGGGTATGTGAGAAAATGGTAGGTGAAGGTAGAGAAAATAGATGAGGTGGAATGGAAGGATGGAAGGATGGAGAGAATAGAGGGGGAAGGAAGGAATTGAGTGGTGCGGAAGGAGATCAGGGAAGTCTAAGAAAGGACAAGTTTAAAAGAAGGAATAGAAGAAGGAGGGAGGGAAGGAGGGAAGGAAGGAAGGAAGAAAAGGAACAAAGTAAAAATAAAGAATAATAGTAAAGGGAAGGTGGTAAGATGGGAATGGATTTTCAAAGGTGTAATTACATTAAAGAGTAGTTGGTGTGGAAGAGGTTGGATAAATGAAATGATAGGATTAGAAACAATTGTGTTAGTTGGACAACTAAATGATTTGTATATATGGATGAAGGTATGTTGGTTTGTTTGTTTAAATATATTAAGTATGTTTGTTTTAAAATTTAATAAACTTTTTTTTTTTAAACACATCTCGTTTACTCATAAAAATCCCCATGCATAGTCAATTACATTTCAGTCCTCCTGGCTCAAAGGAGAGCCAGTGTGATGTAGTGGTTTGAGCATTGGACTGTGACTCTGGAGACCAGGGTACAAATCCCCACTTGGGAATGGAAATCCACTGGCTGACCTTGGGCAAGTCACAATTTCATAGCCTCAGAAGAAGACAAAGGCACACCCCTCCTGAACAAATCTTGCTAAGAAAACCCCATGATATGGCCCTTAGGGCCACCATAAGTTGGAAATGACTTAAAGGCACATAAAACAATATCCTGGCTACTTACTGATGAGGTTTTGGACCTCCATGAAACCCCGGTGCTCTGTCTCTAGCAGTGGCTGGATCTTTTCACACATGGTGCACAAAGACTCATAGCTCTTCCTAGGAGGAGGGAAGGATATAGTCATCGGCTGGTGGTGCAACAGAACAGAATTAAGAAAAGACTGACCATGCATGCAATGCAGTGTTGTCTCTAGGGCCAGAGCCTATAGCAGGATTAAGGAGGTACTCTTATGGAGAACTCTTGTCATCTATTTCAGTTTATTGTAATGCCCAGATTGATGCTTTGTCAGAGCCATTGCATACCCTCCAACATTTCACAGAAGAAAACTGGACAACATCAGTGTGTGGTCAAAAGGATGCAGCCAGGCAACATGAAGGCAAGAGTTATTCAAGATGAACATGCAAACTACTATTTTAAGTAAAGATACTCTGAAGTTTAGGGAACCAAAAGAGGATCCCCCCCCCATTTTTCCTAGGACAGGGCAAAACTCTCCTCCCCTTTCATCTTCTTCCTCCTGAGTTTCAATTAAGTGGAAATTACTTTTGCATTTTGAACTCAAGTTTCTAGCAACAAAAATAAGGTGAGATGAAGGGTAAAAGTGGGGGGAGGTGAGGGAAGCCAGGAAGCAGATGAGAAAATGGGTTGATGAGGATTAAACAGGATTGTCTCTGCCAAACTGGGACAGTTGGAGGGTATGTGTATGGCCTTGGAGCCATAGGTTGTTCAACCCTGCTCTAAAAGGTGGTGGATGGGGTAGAAAGAGAAGAAAACTTTTGCCAGAGGATTAACCTGGCCTTCTTCACCAAACCAAGACAATTGGAAGGTATGACATTATGTGATTTTTTTTAAAAAATAAGCCTGTTCGAGTAGGCTGTAGTACTCCAAGCCAGAGCTTGGAAATACTCTCTCACACGCACACCCCTACAACTCCACAATCTCCTCTGAGGAAGTTGGGGGATTCTGAGAGTTGTATTCAAGTCAAACCCAAACGTTCATTGCTGTTAGCCATAGGCCACTGCAAATTAAAAATTCATCGGCTAGCATAGCTGCTGGGGGAACTCTGGGAAATGGTGAATCTATACATAAATACATGAGGAGCTCTCCAAGGTGCTGAATCTCATCCTCCTAACAGGTTCAGAACCTTAGCTCCTTTAAACTCTGGAGTAAAACCTGGATTCACTGCCCCACTGACTTTAAAGCCACCAGCCACCACTGATTTTATGGGTTAGTGTCCTTTTCCTGGTCCGATACAGTGGTTGTACCCTCTTTGTTGTCTGTCTTAAAAGTCACTTAAAGAAAACAGAGACCATCTCTGGCCAGAGATCCAGCAACATGGATGGTATTTTTCTCAGGAAAGGATACTGGGCATGCTTATTGCCCTATTGCTCCCTGAATTTAGAAGCCATTGAACTATTGAGCTGATATTATTAAAAAAAGAACTATGCTTAGCTGCAGTTGAGTGTGTAGGTATGTGAAGGGGGCAGCTATTTTGCATGCCTTTTAGGCCTCTACTTCAAGATGGGAGAATGGTGGACTTCATGAAGTTACTGGACTTCAGGTCAGATAATCATGGACTCTGTAGCCATAATGGCTGGGACCAGCAGGAGATGGAGTCCAATGACATCTGTAGGTTGACCAACCACCTGGCCCTGATGTCAGTGATGTCACTAGGGTTCACATCATCCAGCATTTTAACACATGGTTTAACCCCCCTCCGCCCATTGACAACCCTTATTAGAATCTCTAGTAGATGTCATGTGGTTAAAGTGAAAATTTGGTAAGATGTAATGTTTTAAAAGGAAATTTTTCTTAATTTTTAATTAAATTATTTTTAAATTATTAAAATAAACCTACCATCTCTTCAGTGTTTTAAAGGGATGCAGGTGAATACTGCAGCCCATTTCTGCCAAAAGGCAAATGTTTTGGGAGCAATAGTGTCACCCTTTTGGATATTATCTGGTGCAATCCACACCCCATACACTCCCCTAAAGACACCCCTGCATGCTGTACATCCTGGTCAGATTTGTACTGTTTGTTTTGGAGGTCTAAGAAATCACAGCAGTCAGGAAACTAGTCTAGACATCAACACATCCTGGGGGCTTCTGTGCCACTGGAAGAAATTTTACAATTCAATTTGAACTTGAAAGAAGCTATCTCAGCTGCTGAATCCTGCCTCCCCCCCCCCCCCCAGTAAGTTAGGAAGGCTCCTTTAATACTAAAACCTAGATCAAATCACTCATCTACTTTTAAGGAACCCACCAGGTGCCTTTGATAACACTTTTATTGTCTTTCTCCAAAGTTTAAGGGAAATCAACAAGCAACTAGATCCAATCTAGATCCATCTAGATCCAATCAAATCTAGGGCCACCTAGTGGCTAAAACATATGGCCACCCACCCACCGTTTTCTGCTGTCAGTCATAAGTCTGTCATCACAAGAACTGCGCCAAGAGTAGTAGCCAGTGAGAAATTTCCATGCTTCTGGTCTCACACTGGGATCTAAACCCTGAAATAGACATAAAATATGGAGAAGAATGAGCCCCCAAAGGAGCTGCTAGGTCAATTAATCATTGTGGCCTAAATCCAGTTTGTCATCTTAATTAGACTGAAACCGTTGAATCTATTGCTGTAAATCATAAGTCAACATTTATATAAACCCCCTATTTGGCACTAGCAATTGGACTGAAGCTTATATTCCCCATCACCAACTTTATACATAAAACAAGAAGTCTGAATAATAGAGCAGAATGGAATTTGTTCACATCATTTAATTGGCACCTACAATGTCTTGCAATCTCCTTCCCATTTGATTCCTGAAGTCATCTGGAGCCATCCTCTTGTTATGCCACACAATGTTTATGTGTACTTTGCAGTCATTCAGATTAGGGCCTTTAGTGTAGTAGCACCAGCATTATGGAATTCCTCCCACTCAATACATGCACCAACAGTTCTTATCTTGAGGCACATGTTGCACATGCACTTGTTTTTATTTTTATAAGCCTCCTGGGTTCAGTTTGGACTATCACCTATTTTTTGTGGGCTTATCCATGCATTCACATGTATGTAGAGACTGTCTATTTCATTTTATGTGTTGTTTTATACAATAGGTCTTATAACTGTTGCATACCACTTGGATCTCTTTACTGAAAGTGGTTGGTAAACTTCTCCAGCATCATCATTTATTTATATAGTGCTGTCACTGCATATGGTGCTTTACAAGTACAAAAAACTACAAACCCATTCCTTGTCCTCAGATCTACTGTCTCATTAAGACATGACACAAAAAGAAAAGGGGATGGCAGTGTGGGATGGGATTAAGTTCAGCAGATACTGCTGGTTCTTCTCTCCATCCAAAACCAGGGCAGTGGCAGTTGGGATGGAAGGAAAGCTTTTCATCTTTTTCTGGGACCAGGCATAGTGAAGCTTTTCCTGGCTGTTCTTTTCTCCTCCAAGGCCCCAGCCATGACAGCTGGGATGGAGGGGGAGGACTTTCATCTACTTCTGGACCTAAGCATGGTGGAACTGTGCCTGCCTCCTCTCCTCCAAGGCCTTAGCAGTGGCAGTTGGGATGGGAGGTGGGCCTTTCATCTGTTTCTGGGCCTGGGCAGAATAAGTAAGTAAGCAAATAAACCAAGGATGCAGAAAGTTGATGGCCTGTCCTTCCCATCATCTCTTATGATTGGTTAGGCCAACACTGCATGGCAGTCATTTAGCTTCCTTAACATTCCCTCCCTTTTTCATGTGGAGTTTGGAGAAGATCTCTGCCAAAAGTAGGGATTCTCTCCTTCTCTGCCCTCCAATTTCTGGCCTCCAGCCAGTGGCATCTTGGAACTTCAAGGGAGCTGTCCAAAGCACTCACCACATTTTGGAAATAGAGTTCAGCACCTTGGATAGCTCATTTAAAAGATAGCTTAAAGCAGGGGTAGGCAACCTATGGCCCACGGGCCGGGTCCGCCCCCCCTGAGGCCTTTGGACCGGCCCCCGCTGCCCCCCACTGCCGTCACCCCCCGTCGCCCCCCGCGCCGTGACTCGTTTTTCCAAAATGGTGGCCGCGACTCATTTGCGCATGCGCAGTACACCTCCTTGGAAAACAAAATGGTGGCCGCGACGCGTGTGGTGGCGGTGCGGCGGTAGAGCGCGGCGGCAGCAGGGGTTAGCGGTGGCAGGGTTTCGGTGGAGGTTGACGACGGCGGGGGTGGGGGGGCTGCGCATGCGCACTGCCATTTCCCCCCACCATCATCGGCCCGCAGAAGACCCGGGGATCCCCGGACTGGCCCCAGGTAAGGGGAACTTGCCAACCCCTGGCTTAAAGCCTGGAGCACATTCACCATCCCAGCATAACAAGCACTAGCCAGTGGTAGTTGATGGGCCCCATGCTGCAGCTTTAATGTTGCTGTCCAAGGTTCTGAGTTAATTCAGAAATAGCTTCTGCGCCATGGATAGCACATTTAAAGACTGGAGTGGATTCGTCACTCTACTGATATGGAACCACCAACTGCCCCAGCCACCACTACTTCCAGCATGACCACACCCAACTTATGCATTTTGTAATTTCTGCATCAATGGATGCCCTCAACAGACTAAGTGAGGCAGATGGAGCCTTACCAGTTGTACACTTTTACCCAAGCTAGAATTAAAAGCACTAGAGGATAATTAAACTTGAGTAAGCAATCACAGGCAATCAAACTGTTTTTCAAGGAAGAACAGCAACAAGTTCAGAGGTTGGGAAATAAACGCTCTCCAAGTCCCAGGCACAGATGCTGTGTGGCTTAGGTAGCAGAAGAACGGATGCAGATGTAGAAGAACTTGACAATTTTCTGAAGAAAAAATAATCTACACCAGGGACAAATAGGATCTTCTGAGGTCATGACGCTGGCTAAATTTATCAAGGCAAAGACTAACATTTATAACAATCTGTGGAGCTGATTGTGGAAGGGGAGAGGAGAGGAATATTTCTCTAAAAGCTTTCTCTAAAATGCCAGGTTTCCCGGGTTTCATGTGGGCCTTTGTGGCTGTTTTCCTTCCCATGGTGAAAGTGGGAAAGCAGCTCCTCATCGCTGGAAGAAAATTTAAAAATATTGGCTGTGGGATAAAAGGCCTCTTTCCTAATGGTTAAAGCTAATTTACCAAACAAATAATCAATAGAGGAATAGAAGTGTGTGTGTGTGTGTGTGTTATTGAATTCATTGGCAGTTTTGTTGATTGACCTTTCCTAAAATTGGCATCTTGCATATGCAGATGAAGTCTTCCCTAAACAAATTGGACAACAATTCTTAGGGAAGACTTCATTTGCACATCCAAGATGCCAGTTTTAGGATAGATCAATCAACCAAACTGCCAATGAATCCAATAACATTCCTATAACATTGTATTGGTAAAATTTAATTTATTTGGTCCTTGGGTCCTACTCTGAGGGAAAGGTGGCATATCACATAAATAAATAAATAAATAAATAATCATTCCTGGCTGATGGCCATGCTAGATGGAACTTATGGGGGTTGTAAAGGTTGAATTATTTTTTAACTTTTGTACACTGTGAATTTTTAACTAAGTGTGTTTTAACCATTGTAAGTCACCTGGAGTCCCAAACCAGAGGGGGAGACCATGATATAAATAAATACTATCATCACCATCATAATCAGTGGTTGGAGGGATGAAGTTGCACTCTAGAGCCCCATCCCACTTGACTCTTGGATTGAGGAACATTACAATAGGAGAACATGGACACTTTCCTCCATTGGCAATGCTCCTCCTTAATACACAAGCATGAATATACAGTGTTGAGAACTAGCATGGCATAGTAGTTTGAGTATTGGACTCTGGAGACCAGGGTTTGATTCCCACCTTGGATGTGAAACCACTAGGTGACTTGGGCAAGGCATATGCACTCAGCCACAAGGAAAGGCAATGACAAACCTCCTCTGAACAACTCTTGTCAAGATTCACCTTAGGGTTGTCCTAAGTTGGAAATGACTTGAAGGCACACAACAACAACAACAAACAACTGCCCCGATAAGGGATAGCACCACCAGTATATGTCAGCCTTATGTCTCTCCAACCCAATGTCCAATGTCCAGTGGTAGGAATGAAGTAGCTAAAATCAATTGCATTATCAATTATTTAAGTTGGATTTACCACTAAAGCAAAGGGTCTACTTATTTTCCCCCAAACAAAAGTGATTGACTTAAGCATGCGCTTCATTTCAGAATTCAGTTATTCATTAATTAAATGAAAGAAAAGTGCTAAAGAGGTAGCAAAATTTAACATACCGTAAATTTTACAGTTCATTTCCCCAATGCAATTAAATTTGTCTCATTTTATTAATAATTATTTCCTTAATCCTTTCCTATTATATTTTCTATGTCTCCCAAAATTTCTTACCACATATATTGCACTTGATCAGATGGTGTGTTGAATTTTGTGTCAAGCCTTGACCAAGGGAAAATAGTATCCACTATACCAGCGGAACAGGGCTCGGTTCTCCACCTGTCCACTGCTATTTCTCAACTATCAGTTTCCATCACCTGAGGGTGCCTTAATCTAATGATAATTCTAGTCAATGCATTCAGAAGCCAAGGACATTGGGAAGTGTAGTTCAAAACATCTGGAGGGCATTAGGTTGTCTATTTCTAAATTATGTGTACATTTCTTCATATTCAGTTCTCCTTGTTCTTCTTTTGTTCGTGTTTGTTTCTAAAGGGCTAAATATCTCACAAAACTACAAATCCCAGAATCCCATGGCCTTAAGTCATGGCAATTCAAGTGGTGTCAAGCTGCCTTACAGTTTACACATCTGCAATGTGGATACACTTCTAGTATCATTTTGCTCACCGAATGAGCATCTTTATGCATTTGATTTTCATTTTTAAAATTGCAGATGATGAAGCAATTTTATACATACAGGACTACCTATTTACCCTTCCCAGCCCCACTCTAGTTTGGTGTCAACAGTAGACAAAATTGCACTGGTGCATTTAGAATAGCAATGAAAAGCAATTTCTCCAGACCCCAAAGTTCTTTAGTGAGCTAGATGACTTCCACACCAATGAAAAGAACACCCCAGGGAGGCGTCCTTTCCCCCCTAAAGTTGCCTGGGCTTTCGATCACTATGGAAACCTCACCTTGGTACTGAGGATGTGCTAAATGAGCTTGGGGAAGGGAAGTCACATGAATCTTTCACATGCCATTGATGGCCGTGGACAGCTTAGTCCCTGCTCAGCCCTTCTGGGGTGTCAGAATGAGACTGGGTCACCCTTGTCCCTAGTGGTGTCACTAAAAGATTTATTTTTAGCCACATAACAAAAATGTTGGAGTGAGGACTCCTTTAACAGCAATTCTCCCAGGTAATAACTTCACTCTCTTATCTCCCTCCCATTATTTTGGTTTCCCTTCTTTCCAGGATTTATTTAGACTCTTTAATAATAATAATACCAGCCTTTTAGCAAGGCTGTACCAAGGGATGTGTGGGTGTGTTCTGGCTCTCTCAGGGATCTTTCAGAGACCTTTCCTGAATTTTAACTCTTATTTTAAACAAATTGGCTGCAAGATTCAGTGCAGTAGTTCCACATGTGGAACTATGCCATGCTGAGTTATTTACTAACCCCTGGACTTACTATAATGCTGCTGAAGTATATGCTCCAGTCATTCTATGCCTGCTGGAGAGTGGAAGTGGGGAACGTAGATGTGTCTGGCTATGTTACTGTAGCCAAATGCAAAATGATTACATCTCAGTTCATTGGTATTCTCTGGAAATGTCAGCAGCTGATGTAAACATTTGGCATCCAGCTACAGGAACATAACCAGGCGCTCCTCCAGTTTCCTCATCTCAAACACAGTCTGGGCAACCAGCCAAAGACTGATTGCTTCAGAAGTGATAGCCAGCAGCTAATGAAAGAAGTGAAGTCACAAAGCAACATACAGTTCAGCACTTACTTTAATTTAGTAAAATTGAAGCACTTACTTTAATTTAGTAAATACAAGCCTTAAATTCCAAATGGAGATCAGCAACATCTGAGTCAGGTAAACTGCATCCAGAGTCAACAAATACAGTCCAGGTCAAGCTCAGAATTCAGGAACATGACAGGAACCCAGATAGGTCAGATAGTCTCCAACAACTTCTGGAGGGCAAGGCTGGGAATTTATAGATTGGCAGCTCAGTGCAGCAACTGCTTAATTAATTGCTGCTTCCTATAAATCCTCTGAGACCTTCTTAGAGGTCTTCAGTCTGCAAAGATAGGTATGGGTAAGTGGTCTTCTATATCTGAATGGGCAGATCTCTCTGCCAGAGGTGGTCCTGCAATCTGGTCTGTCTCTGAGACATGTGACTGGAACTTCCTCCTGCTCTGCCCCACTAGCAGGTCTTAGCATGTCCAGTGCTTTAGAGTTAGAGTCCATGTCCATGTTCTGGAAGCAGGGAATGATGCCCAGGGTGGGGTGGGGCTTTGATTACTGTGGAGAGAGGAAGGGAATACCAACCTCCTCCATGACAAAAAATACGTATACAGAGACATAAGGTTAAGCGAATGCCTTTGTATGCTATTAACAGGATGCCAGCCAAAGTCTCCCACCTGTTTATTGTTAAGGATATAGTTCCCATTCATTGAGGGGCAGTAACTTGTCTCTTTGCTGTACCAGATTGCAGAGGGCTAGTACTGCAAAATTCAACCTTCCTCTATATTGAGCAATTTCATTTACAATTGTTCAGTTCGGTGTGAAACAGAAGAGTCAGAATTGAGGAAAGCATACCACTCCCAGGTGTTGTTGGAGTACAATTCCTACCCCTTCTGACCATTGCTATGCTGACTGGGGCAAATATGGATCACTATCCAATGTTTCCTACTAGTGTGAGGAAGTCTGGGATAAAGATAGAAACATTTAACTGTAATAGGTATAACAAAATTTGATTTTTTATTTGCATAATGATTCCCACCATCATCTGCACATAGACCAAATATCCTACTCTTTGTTCCCAGATCTTGGAAATGTTGTCTTCTGGATTCCAACTCCCAGGTGGTTGTTTCCAGGCTTACCTTTTTCATGATATTCACTCACCCTGTCCAGTATCTGGGCTGCAATGTAGCCTCGGGATTTGCACAACTGGCCACTCTCGTCAAAATAACTTTCCCATTCAGTAGAGTCAATCGGCAACTTCTTCATTCCCTGGAAATGAAGTCAAGGGGTTGTAGTGAACTGGAATGCAACCCATAGAGAGAGGAGTTGGAGACTGAGCTGAATCCATATTGCTACATCAATCTGAAGTTTGGATTTCTCTACAGGCCAATTCCAATTTCAAACAGAGAGTGCTTGGACACAGTAAAATATTGCTTTGGGCATTGAATGAGATTTGTATAGTGAAGTGGGAACTTTGAGCTACAAGACCTTCCATTGGCCATATTGGCTGGGGCTCTCTGGATTTATAATCCAAAACATTTGCAGAGTCAAAGTTTCCTCATTCCTGTTCTGTAACAACATTTTCCCTACAAGGATCATAAAACTTGCAGATTAACTTTATGTTGCCTCACCAGATTGATACCTCATGGTATCAAGATTAGAGATGTAAATTCTTGGGTTCTTTGTCCTCATATGCAAGAATGAACAATTCCTGCT
The DNA here is from genome assembly GCA_026167975.1 of Phrynosoma blainvillii. Classification (NCBI taxonomy): domain Eukaryota; kingdom Metazoa; phylum Chordata; class Lepidosauria; order Squamata; family Phrynosomatidae; genus Phrynosoma; species Phrynosoma blainvillii. Next base: position 22,727,194 of record JANUYF010000010.1, on the reverse strand, counting down.
GTATTTTTCTGGCTGGACAAAATCAACAAAGATTATTGCATAGTTCTTGATTGCTATTGACAAGAAAACATGTTTCAAACATAGGGAACAGTGTTTTCTGTGCAAAACAAACTGTTCCCTCTGAGGGAAACAATTTTTCTTTGCAGAAAAAAGACAAGACCAAGATCCTGCATGGGAAGATCTGGGTTGACATTATGTTCAACAAGTATGAGATTGTAAGGTGGCTTTACAATATCATAACTGTTGGGATTCACGTTTATGGTTTTGAATGATTGAATGTGACCTTCCAAAACCTACCTTTCCTACTCAACAGACAGTGAAGCAGACAGACAGTGGTAGATGGTGGCTCCAATGTCAGTGGAGTGTGACTCTGCTTTGGGTTTCACTCAGAACTTTATAAGAGCTATCCAAGGAGTTAGACCTATTTTGAGAATAGGGTTGCAGAGGTAGAGGACATGTAGGGCCTTTTACTTGCGCACCATGTATTGTGCACGCAGATGTGAACTGCAGATTGCCTGCACAGATGTTGCATTTGGTTGCATTTATGTGCAGCATTGCAATTCACTAACAAGGTTGCCTTGCAGAACACTACACAATGCAGTTAGTGTAACATTATTCTCTGTCTCCTCAGTGTAGGATTTAGGCCATTAGCAGTGAAGGCCCATGACATTTTGCTAGCTGAAACAAGTGACATTTTTGCATCTTGCTCCATTCCTTGGACAGAAGCTGACTGGGCTGCCAGCTGGATTTTGTTTCAACAGTGGCCAGGGGAAGTATTCATCTGAGGGGGGCAAGCCAGTTTAGGGGTATGAGTGAAACACATAGTCTTGTCCTCAAAGAATAGGGAAAGAAAAGATGGGGGCTCAGAAGAGACAGTAGAGGGGCTGCCATTGCTACCACAGGCATCTGCTAGCTATTTGTGACTTGTTTCATTTATATTCCACCTTTCTCCCAGTATGGGACCAAGGTGGCCAGCAAAAAATCAAATTAAAGTACAGCTAAAACCCCATTAAACCTATTCCATGAAAAGCCATTAAACCCATTTTATTAAACACGCTAAACGCTAAAGACTCTAAATTAAAAGACTAAATCAGAAACACATTAGACCATATTAAAAAGGCTACAAGCAAAATATATCCCATTAAAAGACCCTTTTGCCATAGTAGGTTAATAGCCAAAGGACAGAAAGGTTTTTGTCTGATGGCAGAAAGAGCGTAGAGAGGGAGGCCAAGGGAGCCTCCCATGAGTGGGTTTTCCACAACTTAGGATGCATCTCCATGGTACAAATAATGCTGTTTGACATCACTTTTAGTGCTATAGTTCCACCCTATAGAATCCTGAGATGTGTAGTTTTACAAGGTTTTTAGCCTTCTCTCCCAAAGAGTGCTGGTGCTTCTGTCACTGTTGTGTGTCTTCAAGCTGTTTCTGACATACGGTGACCTTAGGGAAATCTATCATGGGGTTTTCTTGGCAAGATTTGTTCAAAGGGGATTTGTCATTGCCTTCTCCTGAGGCCAAGAGTGTATGACTTGCCCAAGATCTCCTAGTGAGTTTCCATGGCAAACTGGGAACTGTCTGCTGCAACTTCATGCAATGGTTTTAAGAAGATATATCTCTTTCTACCCCTTGCTTCTCATTCTCTCTTTTTCTCACTCTAAAACATTGAATTTTCCAATTGGGAAACTTGAGCAGTGAGATATTTGTACATTCAATTGAGTTACAAAAGCTTGGCAAGATGGAATGTATAATTAGTTACAAACAACTGGATGAGAGGAACTCGGGGAAATCACATCGATGAGATCAAGTGGAGGTCCCATTTAAGCAAATCTCATTAGAATCACAGAAGGCCTGCAGATCACGGAATTGAAAAAGAAATAATGGAATTCAATTTCAAGGCACAAGAATTTCTTTTGGTTGCAAGGTGGGAGGAGGAAGCATGTCAGAGTGAAAAAGGAGAATGGGCTAAAGCATACCGTGAAAGAGTTGTATCCATCACTGTCAATGACCAGTTTTTATTGCCTTCCTACAAAAGAGATTCCCAAGGATTTCAAACAGGGGATGTGAAAATGAGAAGAAAGGAGAGGTGTCTACTTAAATCCATTGGTGTTGACCTCTCATTTGACACCATCGATGTCCCTAACTGCAGTCCTCCAAACTGGGAATGGCCAACTATTTGAGGACAGAATCTGGTTCTAGTGACTGGCAGCTATTGGGAGCCATTTTGTTTTTCACTAGAACCCTGAGATCTACCATCTGGAGCCAAAACAAGTCTACAGGAAGGCAGATGTGTGCTAAGAATGAAGCAACAAGAGAAGTCCTGGAGCCCATTCTCAGCCTGGGAATGGAGGATCAGTGTACCTGGAGCATGGAAAGTTGTTTTTCAGAAGTAATTCGTTGGTGCCACACATTATGTACTCATTGCTTGGTAGGTAGACATTATTAAATGACTTGCTTTTTTGATTGGTTGGTTTTTCCCACTAACAATATATATTTACAACATAAAAATATGACTAGAAATGGCCAACCTTTCTCAAATAGACTCCCTCAATCTTGGAGTTGACTTGGAGGCACACAACAACAACAGAACAACAAACAACCTGCTATGGATCACAATAAAAACCACAATACAAATGACCAGGGGTAATAACTGTATCAAAATAAATGAGTCATATGTTCTGAAAATGAACATGTACTTTATATACTCAGCTATAATGAGTATATATAATCTTAACAAATGGACCCTAAAAACCTTGATTGGCTTAGATCCACAGGTCAATATAAGTACTGTACTTTAACTCTTTTTTTTTAAAGGAACCATTCTCTTCTGTGAATAGAGTGGTAAAAAAGTAGGAGCTTAGCCCATCTTGGGAGCACGTAAAAGAAGCACTGATCCCCCCCCCCATCTCTCATCCATCCAACTTTTAGGGTGAACAAAACCAATTATGCCTGTTGGAATGTTGTAAGTTCTTTGGAATCGTTTTTCTTTGCTTCATCTTTTATGTTCTTTGTTTCATGCCCCTAAGTTTCACCCTCAATGTATCCATGCCAAAATCCATAATTTTGGTCCCCAAACTTGCCTTCAACTAATACATTCTTTCTATGTTTTAAGTTTTGTTTTCTCTGGAGTGGCATCAGGGGGCATTGTTTGGGCTTAGAGACTAACAACAACAAAGAAACAAAGAACAAATTTTAAATAAGATGTGTACCCTATTCCTCAAGGCTGCATGTAGCTCATTTTGCCCACCCCAGAGTTGAAGCTATTCATTACAGCTAAAATGTAACAACATTATGGATTGTACATTACTCACTATAGGTCCTTTCTCACTACAGGGCTCCCTTATCCAAAACACATGTGGCCAGAAGTATTTTGTATTTCAGAACTTTTTGCATTTTGGAACGTTTGCATATGAATAATGAGATATCTTGGAGATGGGAGCCAAGCTAATTATGATATTCATTTATGTTTCATATACACCTTATACACATAGCTGTTGGTCATTTATACACAATATTTTAAAAATATTTTTTATGCATGAAACAAAGGTTGTGTACATTGAACTATCAGTAATCAAATGTGTCACTATCTCAACCACCCATGTGGATAATTTTGGATTTTGGAATATTTTGGATTTCAGGATTCTGGATAAGGGAGATTTATCCTATTCACAGTTATAGTGCTATGACTCTGCTTTAAGTACTGTGGCAGAATCCTATAGAATCCTGGGATTTGTAGTGTGTTGAAGGTGAGGCACCAGAGCTCTCTGGCAGAGACTCTTAAGTACATCACAAAATTTCCAATCCCAGGATTTTATAGGATGGAGCCTTGACAATTTAAAGTGGTATTAAAGTGTCATCACTGTGAGGTATGAAAGAGAGACCTACAAAAATGACATTGTCAAGTTCTTTCCTATCTGAAGTAAAGGAAAGCACACTATCTTATGAAGCACAGCTCTTACGGTTCAGAGTTTTCTCTTCATGTGCTGCCAAAGTCTGCAGTTGGTGCAATTTCTATCCATTGATTCCTGCCCAGCTCTCTGGAGCAACGGAGAACAAATCGGCTCCATCTTTTGTGTGATGGCTCTTCAGATATTTGAAGATAGTTATCATGTCACCCCTTAATCTTCCCTTCCTGATGCTAAACATAACCATCTCTTTCAACCATCCCATGTGGTGCTTCCAACAGAGGGACACTTACCAGTATAGTTGAGATTGATGCTCTGAGTCTTGTAAAATGCTCTTCAGAAGACTCAGGGCTTTGATATTGTTCTCTCACCATCCCCTTCCTCATTGTGCAATGATAACCAAAAAAAAAAAAAAAAAAAAAAAAGATATTTTGGTATCGATAAAAACTGAACAGGATCCCTTTACACTTGACTTCACATTGAACAAGATCCCTTTACACTCTTAGGGGAGCTGAAGTCTCACTTGACCTCCTCTTTTTTTTGTCTCCTCCTCCATCAAATGAGCAAACTTCATAGAGAGAGAGAGAGAGATGAATCTGAATATTGTTCTTTCTTCTAGAACCAAAATTGGTTACCATAGTTTCATGAGGTCACAGAAGCATGAGGTCACAAGAAGAATAATGGATTTGTAGAAGAAAGGATATTCTTTCAGGACAGGAAGGCATCTGGAGATAGTCGGAATGAATACAACCCAGGATGCTAAACGTTTACCTTCTTAAAGGTTATCTTCTCTTTGTTCTTGGAAATCAAGAAAGGTAATGAATTCATACAATCATTGAATGCTAGAGTTGGAAGGAACCACAAGTCTAACCCTCTGCCATGCAGGAATACACAATTCTTAGAAAATGCAGAGGGGGTACCTCATTAATTTATATATTTATTATACAGGTTGTGTCTCCATTACCCAAAATACTTGTTGACCAGAAGTGTTTGGGACTTTTGGATTTTGGATTTTTTCAGATATTGGAATATTTACATATACATAATGAGAAATTGTGGAGATCGGATCCAAGTTTAAACATGAAATTGATTTATGTTTTGTATAAACCTTATACACATAGCCTGAAGCTAATTTTATGCATAGTATTTTAAATAATTTTTTGCCTGAAACAAAGTTTGCATACACTGAAACATCAGAAAGGGGTCACTGTCTCAGCCACCCATGAAAAAAGTTTTGGATCATGGAGTATTTTGGATTTTTGCAATTTTGGATAAGGGAGACTCAACCTGTATATATTTGTAACTCAGGTTGTTCAGGGCATTGTACAATTGCTTTCCCACATTTTATCCTTATGATAAATCTGTGCAGTTGGTTAAGCTGAGATAGCGACTGACCCAAAGTTATGCAGTAAGCTTCATTTTATGGAATCCTGGGATTTGTCTTTGTTGTGGCACCTGAGCTTTCTAAGAGAGAAGGCTATCTCACAAAACTACAAATCCCAGAATTCCATAGCATTGAGCCATGGCAGTTAGAGAGCTGTCAAACTGCATTAATTCTGCAGTTTAAATGCAGCCTTAGGAGTTTATCGCACTGCTAAAATACAGTGTTTTACCTGTCCTGAATTCAATCTTAATTTGGGCTGCATCTGGACCCTATCACAGAGATTTTGCCACTGAAACCACCACCCGGGTCCATCCAAAGTCCAGCGTGCATCCCGGGGAGCTCAGCACACCTCTTTGCAAAATCAGGAGTTTTCCAACTTTAAAAAATCACTGCCGGAGCTCTCCTGGGACCAGGGCTGGACCTGGGCTGGACCCGGGTGGTGGCTTTGGTGGCAAAATCGCTGCTATAGGGTCTGGATGCAGCCCAAATTTAGATTGAATTCAGGGCAGGTAAAATGCTTTATTTAGTGGTGCGATAAGCTCCTTAGACTGAGCAGCCAGCCACCTCTAATTTATGTCTTGATCTTTCACAACCATCCCCAAAGCGACTTACAAGAAAGAACAGAAACATACACAGCAACTAGGGCATTCAACAAAATGTTGCAGGCTAGAGTGCCCCTCTTCTGCCATGCCCACTTCCAAGAAACTCCATTGCACCTCCACTTCTGTTTCCCACTTCCCATAACCCTGAAGCAAGGTTTGTGCCCACTGATCACATTGACGTTTGGTCGGGGGTCTGCCCCTGACTTTCCCCCAAAATATATTTTGCACATTTGCACATCATAGACTTCTCCCAATGCATGCTGATACCTCCATCATGTTTCTCAGGGCTCCTATTCTGCCTGTGATGCAATCGGCACTATCCATCAGTTTTCTCTTTTCCAGAGTCCTTTATGGAGATATATGAAAGCATTGGAGCAAACCATGCCTCCCTTCCAGAGGAGGCTCCAACAGATTTGCTCTAAGATCAAGATCAGGTTGTAAATCTTTGCATTTTTCACCCTGGCATACAAAGAGGAATAGTTCCCATGGTATTCTCCCTGGTGCTGGAGACAATGTGCAGCTTGTGAGAACTATTCCCACTTTGCAAAGTCTTTTTGGGAAATTGTTCTGTGCAGAAAATACATGTTCTTTCTGCACACCGACCATGGCTGGAATCCTGTTAGTGACATGCCCTGACATAGGTATTTCTCTTTTTGAATGGAGGACAAGGTGCTATTCCGATTCTTTGGGGTCTGACTTGCCTCCTTGCTTTCTCCCTTCTTCATTGGTAAGCACCAGCAGCAGTGTGTGTGTGTGTGTGTGTGTGTGTGTGTGTGTGTATGTATGTGTATGTGTAGGCTTTTTGTGTTCATTTTTAAATAAATTTTTATTTCAATTAAAATTGACAACATCAAATACAATCAACATCACAAACCACATATACCACATTATAACCTGTCATTTACAACATGTACTACCTATATTCCAATCTTTCATCCATCTCAACACATTTCTTCTGTGTGGTTACTTTTCTTCTTACCACCTGTGTGTATGTGTGTAGGCTTTGCCTGGGAGCAAAAGGCTAGAGGTTAGGCCCTTGCTTCCCATTCAAAAAAGAAGAAGAAGATATACATTAGGAATGGACATAGAACTGCATGGATGGACTCTACCTGCTTGGTATAGGATTTTGGCAGGTATTCCTGAATGTGTGTAGAAAATGTTTCCTGCACACAAAACAGTGTTCTCTGCAAAACATACTGGCTGAGTTCCCACAGCAAGGCTGTCTGCATAAATCTCTTTATGCAGATTTACATATTGAGGTTGGTATCCTTTTGATGGTGCATGGAAGCACCTGTTACCATTATGCCTGCGTATGTCTGCTTTTGGTTGCTGTGGAGGTTACTATTCTCTTCCTCCCCCTGCAGCAACCAAAACACACACCTCATAACTTACCAGAGAGTTGTGGAAGCCCCCACACAGACACTCCATACCTAGTGGAGTGGGGAGTGTGTCCTAGGAGCGTCTGGCTATGTACCATGTTGGGGTAGTGTGCCTTCAAGTCATTGCTGACTTATGGTGACCCTAAAGTGAAACTATCAAGGAGTTTCCTGGGGCTGAGAGTGTGTGACTCACTCAAGGTCATCCTGTGGGTGTCATTGGCTGAGTGGGGAAGTGAACCCTGATCTCCAGAGTCATAGTCCAGAACTCAGACCACCACACCATAGCCAAACTCAGCTGCTGAGACCTTGGGAGGATCTCAGTGGTTGGTGTAATCTCTTTGCATCTTGCTATGGGGACAGACCCTCACTCTCCACCATGTACAGATACATCATAATACTGCATGTGGGACCATTATTCCAGCTAAGCCATGCAGGACTGGGACCTGATTGTATTACAGCACCAGCATGATGTAGCAGTTTGAATGTTGCACTATGACTCTGGAGACCAGTGTTCGAATCCCTGCTTAGACATTGAAACGCACTGGGTGACCTTGGGCAAGTCACATTCTCTCACTCTTTGAGGAAGACAAAGGCAAATCCCCTCTGAACAAATCTTGCCAAGAGATCCTGTGATAGGGTTGCCATGAATCAGAAATGACCAGGCACACAACAACAAACCTACAAAAATCTTTGTTTCAAACTGTTGTGCAACTGAATGCACACCCAAAGGCATCTGAACATGCTTGCATTTACAAGTGGCTCTGCACAGGCAATTGCAACCTATGTAGAGCGCTGCTTCAACAACCTGGAATGGACCATGTGCTTCTGCAGCCTTGGCCATCCACATCAGAGGATAATATCCAACCATTTATGCAGGGAAACTTCCAGCTATTGTTTTCTGTGAAAGGACAATACAAAAGATAAACTAGATCAAACCAAACTAGTGGGTTTTGGGTGTGAGTGTGTGCAGAAAAATAGTGCATTTCTGCCTGGTCTATTTCTGTGAAAAACCTCTCAAAGTACAAAGGATTTTCATCACTGCTGTACTCTCCTTGTCAGAGGTTTCTTGAGTGTTGGAAAGGTAATGATACTACTAGGGACATCAATGAATGTTCTTTCCATGCCTTGATGAGGGTCAAGTCCCATAAGCCTCTCAGAAGTGGATAGCCAATGCTATTTCTGCAGGCATGTTTCCTGGGTTGGAGAAATATTTATGGATATGTGCTCACCTCCAGTTAGGAATGGGGGACCATATGGCTCATGAAACATTACTGGATTACAGCTGCCTGTACTCCTGTCTACTAAAGAGTTATTCTTTGCTAATCCTGTACTTGAAGGAAGCAACAATTAATTTTAGCAATTTTCTTTCCTCTCTGTGAGAAAGTTGTTGAAAACTATGCAGTTTTGGGAGACTGTTTGCAGCCAATACTTTTGCAAAGAAGTATTGGGTGGAATCCTGTATCAATTTATACTTAACTAAACACTTACTTAAGTAACTAAAGAAGTTACTTAAAGTAACTTCTCCTGGCATCCAGACCTGACAGAAACATCATTCGGCCATTCTCTGATCATTGGTAGAATGGACCTTCTTCCCATGCAGTTGATGCCTGGTAAAGTAGGATGGGGGTGAATTATGATCATGGCAAATAGTGTCAAAATCATGCAGTTAGGTAACTGTTTTATATTCATGATCACTATCTAGTTGTTTCATATTCACAATCACTACTATAGCTGCTGCCACACTGCAAAATTAATGCACTTTGACATTGCTTTAACTGTCATGGCCCCATCCTATGGAATCCTAGGTTTTGTAGTTTGTTGTAGCACCAGAGCTTTCTGACAGAGAAGGCTAAATATCACACAAAACTGCAAATCCCAGGATTTTATAGCATTGAACCACTGCAGTTAAAGCTCTGTCAAACTGCATTAATTCTTTAGTGTAGATGCAGTCTATGTTACAATTTTTGATGATACTGATGTTTCATCAGGTTTGGAGGGGTTGGGGCAGAAGTTACTTAGGGGGGTTGCAGACTGTGAAAAATAGTGTGAATTCAGTCCACTTTTAGGGTTAGGGTTAAGGTTAGGGAATCATGGGAACTGAATTTTATTGTGGCACTAGAGTTCTCTGACAAAGAAGGTTCAATGTCTCAGAAAAATAACAATTCCCATGATTCCCTAGCACTAACCCTAACCCTAAAAGAGGACTGAATTCACACTATTTTTCACAGTCTGCAACCCCCCTCAGTTAAGTACTTAGTTAAGCTGATACAGGATTCCAGCCATTATTTTATCTGAAGATGTTTTTCCCCACTCCAAAAATGCTGTAGATGGGGACTTATTCTGCACAAAATTTGTAAGTTTCCCCCCCTCCCAACGAAACATTGGGTTTTTTTTGCACAGGAAGCAGCATTTTATAAAGAAAGGGCTGTTTTCTGCACAGAAAATGGTGCTTTCTATGCAAAACCCCCAATGTCTGAATGCTGCACATAAGACCCAAACTGTGAAGATTTGCTTCAGTCTATGATTTTCCTCATCAAGAGTTCCTGACACATACAATACACATTTTGACCATTTTTAAATATCCTTTCCATCCCTCCTCCCTACTGGCTATGCTGGCTGTGGATGGTTGGAGTTACAACTCATCAATATCTGGAGCACCATTTGATCCCACTTCTGCCTTAGGTATTAGTGTTAATGTCATCTATAATCAGAGGGCTGGAGTGAGGAATTACTATTTGCAATCCCTCCTTCGGTTGCCAAATCTGTTGAGGATTCTGCTTTGGTACTGGAGCTGTGCTAATTTCCAGCAACTGTAGATAATGTGAGGAGACTCCCTTGGCAAAAGAAATAGAAATACATTCCAAATGGATTGGAAGGGAATGAAATGAAGTTGTGTGTGTGTGTATATACAAAAGGCAAAGAAGCAGAAGGAGCAACAGCAGAAAACCCTTTCAAACTCTGGGGACAGTTAATGGAGACATTGGTTAATTACCTGCTATGAAACTGATCCACTCAAAAATGCATATTTAATGGAAAAGTAATGCACTTTCCTAGCAATGCTTTCATGCCAAGAAAGCAAAACCAGAGAGTCTGGCAACCCCCCCCCCCCCGTGATTGTACAAGTATTATGCCCACTGGGTTGCAAATGATATGTAAACCATACCAATAAACATATGGTCAAGTTTCTTGCTGACTTAGCTATGGGGGCATGACCCAATAAGATTCCATCCATGAAGGAAAAACATAGTGTTTTTGCCTTCTTCATCTATGGGCCCCTTCAGATGTGTTGGAGTACAACACCCATCACCCTTGTTCAAAATATACTTCTGGAGGATCCTAGAATCCTAGAGTTGGAAGAAGCAATGAGGGCCATCCAGTGTAACCCCCTGCCATGCAGGAATATATAATCAAAGCACTCCTGACTGATGGCCATCCAGCCTCTGTTTGAACACCTCCGAAGAAGGAGACTTCACTCTCCAAGGCAGCATGTTCCACTGTCAAACAGCTCTTACCACTAGGAGGCTCTTAACTCTTAACTTCTCTGTGATGTGGCTTACTTGCTCTCTATTAAGATGATGTGGGAAGAGCCCTGGGGAGGATAGAGTGAATCAACAGACTCATTTACAGTGACATCTAGGACTTACATATGTCTACTTCCCATAGGTCATCTTGACTTTCTAAAATATGCTGAACACTAGGCGTCAAATATCAAAATATGAAACCCCATACCCAGCTAGAGGAGTGTAGGGTGTGCTAACAGCTGAACCTTCTTAGGGAATAGGTTTCAGTACCTTGGATAGCTCCTTGATAGCCCAGAATAAAACACTCCAACGTGACGAAGTCAGTTTGGGAACAGGGGATCAGCCTCTTGGGTAACAAACTTTGAAGTCTGGAGTAGAACCCAAAGCAAATTTGCTGCACCCCATAGGCAGAAGGTGCCAGCTGCACCTGCTGGTCATGGACAAGACAGAATTTGATTTCTGTCATATGGAAAAGGGGACAGAGATGATGGCTGGCATCTTATTGCAAGCGTACCAGTCCCTGAATCTAGCGTCTTCATAATAACTCTTTTAGCATCCCTGACAGCCTCGTCCATCTTTTCCAGATGAAGTTTGTGAGTGTTCCTTGCTTCCCCCTATTTTTTCACTGTTTTTTTTTAAACCTACCCCATCAAAGAGATGTATGAAAGACTCAGTTCTTTGCTGTCAAGCCATCTATTTAAAGTTTACATACCCAGCAACGTTCTGGAAGATGCATTAATGGGAGATGGCTGAAGACGCCTATGCTCTCCACCTTTTTGAAGAAGGATCTATGCAAACCCTGACCCATTAAACTGTAATACTTCCTAACTAACAAAATCTAATCTCCTCTCCTAATTCTTCTCCTTCCACTTTAAGTACTTGGGAGGAGGTTGCTTACTTATTTAGAATTAGAACTTGGAAAAAAATATTACATTTCAAGGAAATCAAGCGATTGGGAAAGAGTCTACTCTAGGTGGTTTGGGTGTGACATTACCTTCCATGCACATAATTCCACATCTCTGTCCCTGAAAGATTGCTATCAAATGCCAGATAATGATCCAGGACTGTTTACTGGCAGACAGAAGGCAGGAGAGGTGCAGCAGCATCTTCCTGCAGTTTGGTAGTTTGGAGAAAAGAACCAAGGTCATCCTCCCAGATTGCCAGTGACTTGCTGGAGAACTCAAAGGGCTTCATCAGTTTCCTTGTTCCAGCAGCAGAAATATGGCCAGAAGTTTTTCAAGCACCTCCCAACTCCACCAGGCACTAAATGACTGTGGCAGTGCACTTTGGTGCTTCATAGCTGCCTCCTCTCTATGTGGGATTGGAGGTTGTGCAAGAAGTTATTGAATAATTCTTCCTGCAACATCCCCCAAAAAGACATACTCTTGCACATCCACAGATTATAGAATTCTGAGCCTAGAATCCCCCAGCCAGTATTGCTGCTGGGCTTGTGGAAGATGTAGCCCTCAGTAAATAACTTTTCTGAACTCTGTATGTAGAGAGATCTTGTAGCACCTTTGAGACTAACTGAAATAAAGAAGTTGGCAGCCAACTTCTTTCTTTCAGTTAGTTTCAAAGGTGCTACAAGATCTCTCTACATACTGATTCTACAGACTAACGTGGCTATATCTTTTATTTTCTGAATTCTGTTTAAACCAGGGTAGGGAAATTGTGGCCTGTTGGACACATAAGGACCCCCTTTGACCCTCAAATACCACCAAGTACTCTAGGAAATGGAGAATAATTTTGCCTCCCTGAGGCCATTTTACACCCAGGATAGGGTTTCTTTTGTAACAGCAAGTGACACAAAGCATTGGAAAAGGGGGTTTGGGGAGCAAAATCCATTTCTTATCCCCCCTTCCTGCAGAAATCACTGGAGAGAGACCAAAATTCCCTAAAGGTTCCAGATTCTGTCTGATCTTGGAAGCTAAGTAGGTCATCTCTGGTTTGTACATGGATGGGAGACTGCCAATGAGACCAGTGCTGTAGGCTATATTTGAAAGGAAGGAACTGACAAAATTATTCATGGTGTCACTCCGATGGATCTCCTGGGATGGAGGTGTGGATGGGAAGGAATGTTTCACCCCAGGGAAACTAGAATTCTGCCTCCCCTCCTCAGTTGAAACAGCAAAGATATAAGGTTCACCCTGAGCACGAACAGTTTTTTAATTACAAAAGATGTCCACCCTCAAGGGAAAAGGAAGAAATAGAAAATGGCTCCCCCAGAGGACAATGGCAGAAAGGAGTGAAGCAGATTGGGAGGGGAAGGCTGTGGGAATGGGAGCAGAGAAAGATCTGGGGCCCAAACCCTCACTTTCCTGAAGGGAACCACAATACCAAGAAGATTCCCTTTTCTTTCAGGGGAAGAAGCCTTGGAATCCCTTTCTGCTGCCTGGTGTCACCTAGTGCAGTTCACACTCCCTGCACCCCCCAGTGATGCCACTGGACCCCAAAGGCCATTTTGAAGCCCCAAGGGTCAACTGCTACCCTCAAAAATCAGGATAGACCCTTGTTATGATTCCAGGGAGACTGCCACTGATGGGAGTGCTGCCTGGCTGCTGCAAACAATAAACAGTAATGAGTGAATTTCCTAGATAAGGTCCTGGAGGGATTGGAGAAGAAAGAGATGCTTCTGACACCCTGTTTTGTCCTCCCCTTTGCAATAAAGCTGTCACAATTACAAAGGCTGGTGCATGACACCACTCTACAGTCTCTCCAGACCTTCCAAAGAAAATATTCCCTGGTGGCCTCTGTCTAACCCCCCTCCTCCCCATTTTCAGCTCTTGCAAAAAGCTTATCTAACTGGCTCTTTCATTTGCTGCCCATGGAATGAGAATCCAAAGGGAAGCCCTTCTATCACCAGGCAGTCATGCCACAGTTGGTGCATGGCAATGCAACAGCTGTCAAGAGATGGCTTGCACTCTTTGGGAAGAGATGTGCCCATGTTTTACATCTCATTGAGGATGGAAATTACAGAAAAAGACCAAAGAGAGGTGAAGGGAGAGAAACAGCAGTGAAAAGAAATCTCCATAAGAAACACCAGCTGTGACAGCAACATTGATGAGAGTAATCAAAGGAGATGAGACAGGACAGATGGGAAATTGCAGGTATCCCCATTCTGGGTGTTCCAGGAATGAGGCTGTGCTTTATTATTGAGTTTGCAAGGAGCAAGGTGGGTGAGCTCATGCCTGGAAAAAAATCAAGAGCTGGATGTGCAATTCCTTCGTGCAGAGCAGGGCTGAGAGAACCTGATGTTTTGAATTTAATTTCTTATCAGCCTTAGGCAGTGCATCGAGTAGGGAAGCATGTTGGGAACACTAGTTCATCAGGATGCACAGGGCCAATGGTTTTCCATCTTGGGCGGTCAGACAATGTTAATGCAAGGATGCAGCGAATGCCACATCTATGTATGCAGGCAGAGAGGAGAGCTATACAAGGGAATGCTCCCCTTTGTAGTTTCTGTTGTTGTTGTTGTTGTGTGCCTTCAAGTCATTTTCAACTTATGGTGCTCTTAAGACAACTCATCATAGGTTTTTCAGGGCAGGAGTTCTTCAGAGGAGGTTTGCCATTGCCTTCCTCTGAGGCTGAGCACATGTGACTTGCCCAAGGTCACCCACTGGGTTTCATGGCCGAGGTGGGAAGCAAACCCTGGTCTCCAGAGTCATAGTCCAACACTCAAACCACTACATTTTGCTGGCTCTTACATTCCTTTTGGATTGGGAATATCTTTTCTGTAGAATAGGGTAGGAGCCCTGCAGCCCTGCAGATATCATACAGCACCTCCCAGAACAGGGTTGCTGGGACATACCACCCAAAGATATTAAAAGACTAGATGATTCTCACCCCTATTGTAAAATATCCTCTGCATAAGCATTGCATGTTGGCAATTCAACCCCCATTTTTCACACACACACACCCTCACACATTTTTCACACCAGAGGTGGACATTTGACCAGTTCTGATTTTGTCTTTTTTGGTATTTTCGGCAACACATGTGTTTCCAGGAGGGCTCCAAAGCAAAAAATTGACCCCCTAGACCCATCATAGTTACCCATTCTTAGCATACAGGCATATAGACTTCACAGAGCTACAGAGCCATTGTCTGCCATCACAAAGCCCATTCAGAGTGAAATAAATGTTTCTTGCGCTTACTCAGAATGGACGAAATGCTTCACCAGATTTCTCAGCATCCATCAGACTATTTCCATAATGTGTGTGTGTAGATTTTTATTTTTTTATTTTTTGCATTGTGGTTGATGTTTTTCACAAAATAGTCTTTTCCCCCATTTCATATCAGCTTTGAATTAAATCTAATAGGTTAAGCAAGGTGGGACTGAGTGAAAGACATACATAGAATATTGTCTAAGGAGGATCACCCTCGCCTATTTTTTATTTTTTGCCTGGAAAAGCCCCATGCTTTCAAAATTCATTGTGTGCAAAGAGCATTCCTCATAACTGAAGAAAAGGGAATAGACTTGCTCATGGAGGGAATGCCACCCACACTAGAGTTTCAGCTGGGAAGCTCTGTGCCCTTGGCTTTGAATTCTGCTGACTGGCTTTACTAGGGGCACCGAATGAGCTTCATTTGATCTTCCTCCGCTCCTTTCATCATATTCATTTTTATGGCCCCATAAATTGTTTTAAAAGCCTTTTTATTTAGTGATTTCTCAATCAGCACCTCAGTTGGTTTGATTCTGTCTATAAAAGAAGCGGAGGTAAAACTAGATTTTTTTAAGTGTCCATGCTGTAAAAGTCAAATTGACATTAATTCCTTAAACTTTTTTTCTTTGGCTGGAAATGCATGAAAGCTTTCTGGGATCAAAGTTACACTGTAAAAACTCTTGTGATAGCAGTGCAATGACTCCAGAGGAAGCGTCTTGAAAATTTCACCTACGGGTGACTAAAACCAAAGCTGTCAATAGCGGGCAGCATGGCATATGTTCGACCTTGTTCAGTCTCCCACCACTGCTGGAGTACAAAAGTGCAATAACATGCAATTAAAAAATGGACTGGTTCTAAACTTAGAGTCTACACAGACCTTGGAAAACTCTTTATTTTGGACTATGAATCTCCAAAATCCTTACCTGGCATGGCTCTTCACTGATGTACAGATTTTTTTTGGTGTCCCTTCTGCTAACCTTAAGTTTCCACTTATT
Organism: Phrynosoma blainvillii; assembly: GCA_026167975.1. Lineage (NCBI taxonomy): Eukaryota > Metazoa > Chordata > Lepidosauria > Squamata > Phrynosomatidae > Phrynosoma > Phrynosoma blainvillii. The sequence continues at coordinate 22,711,250 of JANUYF010000010.1, read as the reverse complement.
AAATATAATCTGATAAATTTAGGTTATTAATGAGCTGTCTGCTTAAAGGAGGAACGTATATTTAGCTGGTAGAAGGAGAATGAAATAGGGGTGGACAACTTGTAGCTCTCCAAGTGTGGTTGGATGGCAGCTCCCATTAGCCCTATCCAGTTTTTTCAGGACCTCTGAGGAAGGCAAACCCCTTCTGAACAAGTCTTGCCAAGAAAACACTGTGATAGGTTTGCCTTAGGTTCTACATAAGTCAGAAATCACTTGTAGGCACATAACAACAACAATGGCAGTTACAGTCCATAACATCTGGAGGGCCAGTAGCTGCCCATCCTTGGTATGCAAGAAAGAAATGTGGTTCCAATTAGATGGTGCAGCACCAACCTTGAGCAAGTGATATGTATGGTATTTGTGACTGAATCCCTGATGTCCTATCCTTTTGCTATATAGTCATCCCTCTATTCTCATGGACTTGAAGTCTGTGGTTTTGCATATTCACGGATGGGTGACTTCCATTAAAATCAATGGAGCTTGAATATTTGCGAATCTCCATTTTTCGGGGGGTGGTGGTCCTGGAATGGATCCCTCGTGAAAACAGAGGGTTGACTGTATATCACAGGGCTCTGATTTGAACCAGGGCCACAAAATTCAACTCAGGACTGCAGAAGAAATTGAATCTAGACTTTCTCCCCTGCACTGTGGTCCCAAATCAAATAAGCTACAACCTGGAACAATGGATTCAAGCAACTGGAAAAGAGATTCCATCTAAACTTTAGGAAGAACTTCCTGACAATAAGAGTCGTTCAACAGTGGAAGATGCTGACTTGGAGGATAGCGGGGTCCCCTTCTGTGGAGATTTTTAAACAGAGGCTAGATGGCCATCTGTTGGGGGTGCTTTGATTGTGTAATTCCTGCATGACAGAATGGGGTTCAACTGGATGGCCCTTGTTGTCTCTTCCAATTCTACGATTCTATGAAACTCACAAGAAAAGAAGCCATACAGGCACAATGAGTTTTCCTATCTGTACCCATGAACAGGTCTAGATGAACAGTTGGTCTTTCACTGTGATGTGTTAGAAGACTCCTCCTGTACCAGCACTGATTGGATCCAAACAGGAATGTTATGGATCTTCTTTTGGGAAATAAATGACCTGAAGATCTATGTATTATCATGATTATTCCAATCAGAGTGATTTTGTTGCTGCATATAAGAAATGGGATGGGATCTCCTCCTGTTTCCTATACAAAAAACAACTGGACTGGCCAATGAATATTTGTTCAACACAGGCATGGGAGAGCATTCTCCACCACCACATCCGAAAGCAGCAGACTAACTCTTAGGGGGTCCTCAGATTGATCATGTGGCAGAGAGAGTTCTCTTCCACAGCTCTGCTGCTACTTCTCAGCATTTTCTGTCTAAAGTGGCTGACTCAATCTGCCAGATGGCAGAGACAGACTTGTTACTCATTCTGGGTAGAATCCTGTCAATGTCAATACATGGGTAAGGGGGGTTGCAGACTGCCAGAAATAGTGTGAATTCAGTCCACTTTTAGGGTTAGGGTTAGTGCTAGGGAATCATGGGAACTGTTATTTTTCTGAGACATTGAGCCTTCTCTGTCAGACAACTCTGATGCCACAATAAAATACAGTTCCCATGGTTCCCTAACTCTAACCCTAACCCTAAAAGTGGACTGAATTCACACTATTTCTGGCAGTCTGCAACCCCCCTAAGTTCCCATTCAGAAGCAGAAGGACATTTTTGTCCAATGTGTAGAGTTACATTGGGCAATACCTGCTGGAATTCCCTCTTCTGCACAAAAATGAAAGGTAAAAGAGACTTGTTTCTTGATTTACCTGGAACACCACCAATGTGGAACATCACCGTTCAGTTCAAGGTTACAGAATCAGAGGTGAGCATGTATGTGCATGCACATTCGAGTCTGCATTCACTTGTGCAAGGTTGCCATTCAGTACAAGGTTGGGTAACATAATCAATGTATATTTCCACTTACCAATATTTATGCTGTGCAACCCTGATGTAGGATATCAGTCATTTAACTAGACCTGACTCTATAGTGGGCCAGATTAAGAGCATGTATACCCTATTAACAGAAGTGAAGCCCAAGAGCTAAACTTTCAGCAAACTTTTTTGTTTTGGCTCTTACATAAAGTTCCAGGCTGGTACAGTTCCCACCCTGGTCAAAACTGCACAGAGAAGCAAGTTGTTCAAAGATTTAATGTGCCAAATCAGCAAAGGGAAGGTGGAAAAGTTAAAATTCTGGAACAGCCCTAATTTCCAGTCTTTGGAGACAAAGCTCCATTAATCTTTCATATACTCTTCTCAAGCTTGTCACCAATGTGTTCTGATGCTGCTGAGAAATGTGTTGAAATGGAAGGTGGATGGGTGGGACAGAGGAATGGGGCAGAATATAGGGAAAAAACAGAGATAACATCTATTCTCAAGGGCCCTGGATTGTTTGAGAGCCAGCCTTCCTCAGCCTGGTGGTCTCTAGATACTTTGGGCTACAAATCCCATCAGCCACAGCCAGTATAGCCAATAGTCAAGGGTGATGGCAGCTATAGTCCAAGACCTTCAGATCTGAATGACCAAGACTCCCTTGTTGATAGAAAATTCAATTAGATAGCTTCTTAATAGTGGAAAAAATCAATGTAGTCTAACTTCACATGTTGACAACAGAAGCAGGAAACAGTGACTCCTCTCATACATTCAATAGCTGCAGGAATGTACTACTTTACTGATGGAGACTACCTCTGTGTCAAGCAGAAGCCCCCTACATTCATTGTGTGCATGAGTGTTTCCCAGGGGTATGCAGTTCCTGGGGATGGGAGAGTACATTGCCCAGTTGAGGGGCCCTGGAAGGCTGCACCCCATTGTCAGCTCCACCCCCCTATTTTTTTTGGGGGGGGGTCCATAATTATTTTTCCCCATTTAGCCAATAGCACCCTTGCAAGCCTCTGGGATGGCTATTATGATTTTTGAGTTTTCCATTCAACCCTTTTTAGGCCTGTAGAGGCCATTCAGCTTATACAACTCAGGCCTGAAATCTATTGTTAATCCAAACTAGAGTAGGCCCATTAAATCAATAGGATTTACCTATGTGTTTACCTATTAATTCACCAATTAATTTAATGGATCTACTCTGGTTGGAACCAACCAATAGGATCCAGACATTCATCTTCAAGACAGATGACTGGAGCAGGACTAGAAGTCTACCGTAGACCTTTGGTTGCCTTCAACAGCAGTACCATGTTTGGGTTAAAACAGGACACACGGCCATTGCAGAAATCACAAAAATGTTAAAATTTACATTTGCTCCTCTCTAATTTTTCAGAGGTTGCAGTCTAGCTGGAACTTGTAGCTGTGGTACTCTTGTTGTTATTGTTGTGTGCCTTCAAGTTGTTTCTAACTTATGGAGATCCTAAGGCAAACCTATCATGGGTTTTCTTAGGAAGATTTGTTCAGAATGGGATTGCCTTTGCTCTCCTCTACATCTGAGAGAGTGTAACTTGTCCAAAATCGCCCAGTGGGTTTCTATGGCTGAGTGGGGATTTCAATCATGGTCTCCAGAGTTGTAGTCCAATGCTCAAACCACTATGTCACTCTGGCTCCCAGTTGTGATACTTGCCTAGTTAAAAATGTGCAAAACGAGAGTTGACTTCAGCCCACCTTTGATGCATTTTTCTTTCCTTTTTCTCTTTTAAATGAGGACCAAATAGTTAAGGAAGCACCAGAACAAGAAAATGCACACAAGAAGAGGGGAAATAATTCACCTGCTTAAAACAGGCTTTTGGTTCAAAAGCACAGAAGAGCTCAACTTCATTGCTTCAGCATTAGTCATGGGTCCTAGCAGTGGCCAGAATGAGCTAAGGATTTGAAAGGAAGCTCTAAAAGAGAACCCTTGCTTCTTCCTGACATCAGCAACCTACTTTTCAACATTGAAGCAGTACTCAATGGATGCAGGGAGGCCTTCTGTTTGTCCCCTTAGGCTCCACCAAGAATAAGATTCATTATGGTGCTATATTAGGATTGCAAACTTTTCACTGAAAGTGCAGACTGTAGGCCACGTGTGACCCCTGAACCCCACTTTTTCCAGCCTCTGAAGCACTCCATCAGTCAACCAAAGGCCATACTTTTAAAAATTAAAACCCGACACAGAATGTCCCTCAAATGTACAAAATGCTCAAAATCAATTCCATATTGGCTCATATTGCAGCATCATGGTTTGTTGTTGGTGTCCAAGTCACCTTGGATCCCAGTTTGGGAGAAAGGTGGAATATAAGTGCAATACATAAATAAATACATAACTATTGAGGAATCAACAAAATTGTTGCACTAAAAAGCCAAGAGGAAGAAGTGGCTCACAACAATAGGGGGGGTTGCAGACTGCCAGAAATAGTGCAAATTGAGTCCACTTTTAGGGTTAGGGTTAGGGTTAGGGTTAGGGAATCATGGGAACTGTATTTTATTGTGGCACCAGAGCTCTCTGACAGAGAAGGCTCAATGTCTCAGAAAAAACAACAACAATTCCCATGATTCCCTAGCACTAACCCTATCCGTTAAAGTGGACTCAATTTGCACTATTTCTGGCAGTCTGCAACCCCCCTTAATATAAAATTCAGCCAAAATCCTACTTTACAAAAGTTTTTTAAAGAATTAATTCAACAAATCCATTTAAGAGTTTCACGTCCTGGGAGGAGCCACCGAGAAGGCTCTCTCCACCTCCTTTTGCACTTCTCAAATGATTTGAAATCATTCTTGGCTATTTTAAAAAAGCATAAAAATGAATGTTAAGATCTGCATTTTGAATATGTTTCTCTGCCAAGTGTATCTAGAAATGCGTGCATTAGGGGAAAGCACTTATTTAAATGCAAATTTCCATGTAGATTTTTTTTTTTTTTTTTTACATTGCACATTAATACAGAAAGTGTGGGGAATGGGGCTGGAAGCAAAAATGAGTTATTCCAGTCCCCTTTCTTTCTCTCGCTCTGATGCATCCTTTTCTCTCTTGGCATGCTGCCACACTGCAGTAGAATTAATGCAGTTTGACACCGCTTTAATTGTCATGGCTCTAACCTAGGGAAATCCTGGGATTTGTAGTTTATTGTAGCACCAGAGCTCTGTGACAGCAAAGACTAAATATTTCACAAAACTACAAATTCTAGAATTCCAACCTTTCACAGTTGAAAACTGGGACATGTGTGGCTAAGCAACATCAAAGTGTGGTCAAGTTGGCAAAAGTTGTAAATATGGAACAACGTACAGGCTAGGAAAGGCTGCAGCAGTTTGCTTTTACTTGAATCTACTGGGAAGAATAGATCCCACTTGTCCTTTTCTCATGTGGAGTTAATGGAATGCAAACTACTTTTGCACACCTTGAATTCAGTTGACAGCGATAAAAGTAAGCTGAAGACAAAGAGAGAAAGTGGGAAGAGAAAAGACAAACTGGGACATTTTAAAAGCAGTTGAAAATTGGGATTTTCCTTTCCAAATCACAACAGTTGCAGATTCTGGGGCAAATAAAATATTTGACCCCATGTTTCCAGGGTCTAAGTCCAGCAGTCTATTGACAATACCCCACTGCCTCCCTGCTTTTAAGAAGAAGGTGCTGAAAGAAACAAGACTTCTTGATTCAATTCTTTATAGCTTTGATCCTTAAGCCCAGGAGTAAGTCCTCCCTCCCTTAAAAATAGGGTGCCAAGCTTTTCATCCAAGATTAATGAGACAGTAAATAATAATAATTCATTTGCATTTTGACAGTCGCTTTCATCATCTGGAATATCTCAAAAAAGTATTTTCATATTTACCTTCTAAAGAGAAATGAAAGCACAGGAGAAAGGCTAGTTTTGCAAAGGGCTCCAAGCTGCATGTTAACTGAGGCAGGTGATGGATGGACAAAAGCTCAGAGCCCAAGTCTCCTTCTTTGGAGGTTTTTAAGCATAGGCTGAATGGTCATCTGTCTCTTCTAATTCTATGATTCTGTGATTCTAAGTCCCTGCCTTGCCATCTCACCAGCCTCGTTCTTGGTGAGTTATCACTGCCAGGAGAAATGACTTTTTCTCATACTCCTGCTGGAGGAATTCCCATCAGAGGATGGACCTGGAGCTCCCTGAGTCAAACCTCATGGAGAAGTAGCCTGTGTCATGGGATGTTAAGGCAGATCTGGGATATCCAGGCACAGGTGGTGGTGGTGGTGGTGGTATGTGTGAACAGCCACTAAGATATTGGCTCCCTCTCCTCTAGCATCCCTGCTTCAGTCCATTTCTTCTAGAATTGTTCTTCTGAATTTCTGTGTTATTTATAAACACTGGTAAATAACATCTGAAGACTTCAAAACCATGTGCTGCGATAATAAAACGTACAAGATACAGGTTATGCAGAATTAAAAGATGGTTGCTGAGATGCATAACTACATCTTGTCACCCAACCTGACTCCCCAAAACCTCTCTTAACAGCCAGCAACCACATTGAGCAATGGAGGTTTGTCCTGCTGGCTCTCAGGATGCAACGGGGAGGGGGGGTAACTTGTTTTTATGTTACTGTTGTTTGTTGTGGGGGTGTTTTATACATGCAATTGTTGTGAGTCGCCTTGATTGCCTTCAGGCAAAAGGTGGGGTATAAAAATAAAATTTATTTTTCCCCCCAAAAAAGAGTTTACTGTTTGATTGTTGATTGTTACACACCTGTTGTATAAAAATAAAGAATAGAAAACTTATAATCAATATATCAGATACATTGAATGTGTACATCATTTTGATTCCATAATATGATTCCTTCCCCTTCCACCCTCCCTATCCCTGAAGCTGTTTCTAGTTGCGGTTTGGTATATATTCAAGCATCTTTTTTAACATATTCTTCATTTTTCCTAAAATATTAATATTCATCCACAAATTGTTAATCCTGTTGAGAGTAGTTAATAACTGTGCCATATTTATTATCTCCAAATAAAGTTTATTATTATTATTATTATTATTATTATTATTATTATGTCTCCAGCCCCCTCCTGACAATGATCTGTGGTGTGACAAGGAGGTGCAGCCCAGGTCTTACCTCTGGTTGTTGCACTGGAGATCACTAGCAGGAAGGGAGCATAACTGAATATGGAGCAGTTATGGGTCTGTAGCTCCAGGTTATGAATCCATAATGGCAGTGTAGGATGCCAGCCAATAATTATGTTGCCCATGAAACAGATGGTCGATTGGACCACAGAGGGAAAGCTTGCACAAAAAAGGTCAGTTTGCAACATGCATCTAAAAATATCCAATGCAGTACAGCCATATTCACTTTAAGGCTTCAGAAGCAAAGTACTGTATGTGAAGCTAGTGTGGCGTAGTGGTTTGAACGTTGGACTAAGACTCCGGAGTCCAGAATTTAAATCCTGGCTTGGCCACTGAAACCCACTGGGTGACCTTGGGCAAGTCACACACTCTCAGCCTCAGGGGATGGCAGTGGCAAACCCCTTCTGAAGAAACATTCCAAGAAAACCTCATGATAGATTCACCTTAGGGTCACCATAAATCAGAAATGACTTGAAGGTGCACAAAACAACAACAACAACAAGCTATTGTGCATTCTGATGCACCTGGGTTGCATAGATATGGACATGGAAGGTACTTTGGGGAGCCTGTCATGCCCATGCATGCATACTGAGTTGTTCATTTCAGGGTGTATTCAGTTGTGTAATGTTGCAATTCAACACAAGAACGGTATAACCCAATCAGTGCACCATGCCTTATGCAGAAATTTATGCTATGCAACCCTGATGTAGGATCTCAGCCATTAGGTCTATAAGAGAAAAGGCAATCTCTCAAGTAAGTAGGTCAAGTAATTACTCCTGATTTTTTGCCACATGAGCGAAATGGCCTTTTGAATGGAAGCAGAAAGATGAGACATAGGTATCAATCAGGCTCCCAAAGTGGCACCCTGCATGGGGAACCTGAGACCTGTCAGACAGAGCTCCATTTGTCTCTTCCTTTATCCTTTCCTATGTCTGCATGCACCAAACAATAAGACTTGTTTGCTTTTTGCTTTCCTCTTCAAAAGGCTTGCCAGAGCAACGAGATGGCTCTTACTTTCCCCCTTTGACTGCCATGTTGAGTGGCACGTTCTCACTTCTACCTCCTTTATCATCGTCTCGAATATGATCTTCCTATCAGATGCTGATCACAGCCAGGCACTTGGAGAGTGATGAGAGATGTGGCATCTTTCTGTGCTGTCAACATCAAGGTCCCCTGGATTGTCACTCAGGAGGATGTGGCAGGGTTCCAGCCACAAAGTGAGGCACTCAAACTTCTGGAGCATCTCAGAGGTAATTCTTTCTTTCTCTTCCCCCACCTAATTCTCTTTTTGGTTGCTAAGGTTTCTTACTTATCTTCCCTACTGGGTGGGCAAGAGATGGCAGAGTTTTTGTTTTTGTTGTTTAGCTCCTGTTCCTCTAACTCCCTTGGACTACTCTCTTTTCTGGCCAAGAAGAAGGGTGTTTCCCCATAAGACTCCAGATGAAGTTATTCATCTTTTAAAAGATTGTAGGGGGCCTTTAACTTTCAACCACAATTTCTTTCAAGTGGGCTTCCCATCTATTTCATGTCCCCTATGGTTTGGACATTTTTGTAGTCCACATGGGCCCCAGAGAGTCTCAAAGGCCAAAAATAGCCCCCCCTCCCGACATATTGAGGTTATCCACCTGTGACCGAGAGTGCATCTACACTTTAGAAATAATGCAGTTTGACTCCACTTTTAGTGCTGTAGCTCCATTCTACAGAGCCCTCGGATTTGTATTTCTACAAGGTCTCTGCCAAAGAGTGTTGGTGGCTCCCAAAACTAGATAATAATAATAATAATAATAGTTTTTATTTATATCCCGCCCCTCTGCCAAGCAATCGGGGCGGTGTAGAGGATTCTGTAGAATTGAGCAAAGTCAATTAAAGTAGTTTCAGACTGCATTAGTTGTACTGTACAGATGCACCTCTAGATGGATCTAGGTGGTTGCAGTCACACCAGGTGAGTACAGTAGAAAGTGATGTACAAGGTATTGCGTGACTATGATGTGAAATGAAATTGTTCTTCAGTGGCTTCATTTGCTTGCCTCAGGGGTGGACAAGCTTGGGAGGTTCTGGTGTCACTAATGAGGCAGTGTGGTACAACAGACACATAACTCCCTGAGTGTAAAGTTATACTCCTTCTCCTTGAAGTAGGATCTTGGCCTATTTCCCCCTTTCCCCAGAGCATCTACCTTTGCATACACTCAAACATTTCAGAGATGAAAACTGGGACATGAATGGCCAAGCAACTTAAAAGTGTGGTCAAGATGGTAAATGTTATTAATGAGGATGAACACATAAGTTATAAGAGTCTGCAGCAGGTTGTTTTTGCCTGATTCTACTGGGAAGGGCAGATTCCACCACTGATCTCTGCTGAGTTGACTGAGTGCAAACTACTTTTTCATTTTGAACTCAGTCTGCAGCAACTGAACTAAGCTGAGGACCAAGGAGGAAGAGACTGGAACTAGGACATTTTGAAACCAGCTGAAAAAGTTGGGTGACAGAGGTTTAATTGAGACTTTCCCTGCCGTAGGTGGGGTATGCCTTAGGGTTGCAGAAAAGGAATAACTTCAGAGTAATAGCTATCTCTGTTGGGCAGGGGGTTGAGAGCTGGCAGAAGGAGAGGAGAAGAGAAGAGAAATCTCCTTTCCCTTGACATCTTAGTCGAAGGCTTTAGCTAATTTTGTAGAGCTGGGAGGTGGCAGAAGGGCAATCAATACATTGTTAAGTGAATTAACACAGCAGAAGGATGTGTTTGCAACGTGCTCCACTTACTGACCAAGGCCGAACAGTTGAAAGTCTTACTCAGTCCTTTAGGCCGAGCTCCGGCAGGCCTGGAAACGTGTAACGGAAACCATCGTCCCTGTCACTGCTGGATGTGTTCCAGCAAACCTGAAAGGCAGTGAGGTTATTATACAGCCTTGCAGAGCTTGGTGGCTGCTGATCATGAGTACTGCATGCTAATTACGTCTCCTGACATCTTATCTGCCTCCTCCGGCTCTCTTGCTGCATATGTAGGAACATCTCCTGTGGAGGTTGGCCCTGATGCGATGCGATGCGTTGCATGCTTACATTTCGTTTGAGGCGACAATGTTGAGGTGGATCCCTTCAGTGGTGGAATTAGTTCCACTTTTGGGAACAAAACCTCTGCCAGTTCATTTAGAACTCCAAAAACGTAGGGAGAAAATCTGAGGGAGGAGATTTCTGAAGCAACCTTGCTTTTTAGAAATATGTGGCTGGCTGGCATCCTGTCAAGGAGTTACAGTGGCTTAAGTCAGACTTGAGGCATCGCAACTCACCTCTCTGGGTCATTGCAAAAGCTGGAATTCTGTTCCAATCACTTAATAAGGGAAATTCCCTTCCCAAATCCATTGTGTAAGCAGTGCAGCCACCCAAGATGGCCATTCCATGTTGTCAGAGAACAGGGAAGGTCAGTGGCGATGCTATTTTCCTGTATCTGGAAGTGCTGCAAGGATGTCATCTCCAGGAACTCACCAAAATGTTTCTGCAGATCCCTGTTGCAATGCATCTCTATTGGACTCTCCACTCTCCAACAGCATGAAAATCACAATGTTGGGGGGCGCTGTGGTGCTTACAAGTTTTTTTTGGGGGGAAGGGTCAGGTTGGTTGCATTGGGAGATGTAGCTTTGGAAATGTAGCTATGTGATGCATATATGCCCCTGAATGCAGCATCTCTACCATTTACTTAGTGTCTTGCTCCATCTCAGGAGAGATACCTTTCCAAACTCTCAAACAAGCAGGGATGTATCTTCTAAAACCATGCCTGTTTTGGTTTTTTTTGGTTTTTTTTACAGACACCCAAATGCTGAGAAACATGTTGCAGTCTGAGGGCTAAAGGAAAAGCTCAAAAGGTGGCAGTGAGCTCAAAGTAAGGTAGAAGTATTCTCAAACAAGGAAAGCTGGAGAGTTAGTAAGCCCTTAGAAATCTCCAGGAAATGTAAATCCAAGAGTAGAAATCTTGGGTGTGTGTATGTGTATGTGTATGTGTGTGTGCCTTCAAGTTGCCTGTTGACATGGTGATCCCATGAATTTTGTAGGGTTTTCTTAGGCAAGGGATAACCAGAGGTGGTTTTGCCAGTTCCTTCCTTGGAAATCTAGCCTACAGTACCTGGTATTCATTGGTGGTCTCCCATCCAGTGCTAACTATAACTCACCCTACTTAGCTTCCAAGATCAGACAGGATCTGTGCCTTTAAGACATCTTCCTATTATTTGGTGCTTTCTATGAATGACAACAATATTCTGAAATGTATGGGAATGTTTCAGCAGAAATAGTGTTCACTTGGTGCTTCTATTATGGCTTAATGACTGCTTTTTTAGGATTGGTTAAAATATATCCGGTATCCTCCTGTGATATGCTCTATGTTGTTGTATGCTATTCTTGGATAAACATGTAAAGGTGCTATAAATGGTAAAATGTATACTAATGGAGTTTAAATTTTATTTCCTGGACTTTATAACTCTTTGTATCTCAGAATGCACACGGCCAAAAAAGAGGAATGGTCTCTGCCTACATGAATATCCTTTTGTACCATTATCACTGAAGACAGCAACAACAGCTTGACAAAATGTAGACCTGTGATGCTAACAATGCATTTTTCTTCTTTCTCCTGTATGGTTTCAAATGCCTTTGCCTGATGAAAAATCCATCATGAAAGCTTGCGTCATGTATTTTGTGCATTTTGGCTGGCCCAAATAAAGGTATCATTGTTTTGTGGATTTTGTATGTTATTGTACTTTGCTGTATGACCAACAGGACTACCTCTGGATATATTAACTCAGGCTGCATCCGCACTACAGAAATAATCCAGTTAGATACTACTATGCTATGGAATCCTGGGATTTGGAATTTGTTGTGGCCCCAGAGCTCTCTGACAGGGAAGATTAAATGTCTCTCAAAACGACAATGCCTAGAATTCCATTGCCTTGAGCCATGGCAGTTAAAGTGGTATCAAACTGGATGATTTCTGCAGTGAGGTTGCAGCCTTAAAAATCGTATTCCAGTAGCTAAGCTTTAGAAGAGTTTTTCCAACATTTTAGAATGAGAAGACCTACACACAAAGCTGTGAAACAACCAGATTGTGTCATAGGGTAGGGGGGATGGCCACCTAGGAAAGCTCAGAGGAATAGGAATCAGGATCCCAGAAGAAACAGAAGTTCTCTGGCCTAAACCCAAAGAATGGTTCCTCTTTCCCAGAATTATCTGTTCAGTGTACAGACCAACTTAATCTGTCAATTAATCAGCTCAGCTTGGTTGATCAATGCAAAAAATGGTCTTATCTGGGAAAGAGTCCTAATTGCATTGCAATCCATTGGCCGGAAGGAAAGAAAAGAATAATGATAAGGAAGCAAAGTGTTGGAGCTGAGCCGGAAAGCGTGTTCTTCTGGAATGAAAACCCGGAGAGGCCCAATGCAGTTTGATTGTTCAAAAATGTCTTCCTGGGATCATTTCTCTCTGGAGAGAGCGAGCGCGCTCTCTTTGCAGCAAAAGAACATCAGACAGCTCCCTTGAGGAAGATTGGAAATCAAAGGACGGTGGGCTTCTCACAATTCGGATTCCGCAAGAATAAACTTTCCATTTCAGTTCCCAGTCTGAAGCATGCTTTCTCGCCTCCTTTTTTCTCTCTTTTGCTTTTCTTCTTTCTGGCACTTTTTAAGCGATAGCTGAACATCCCTTGGCTCTCTTTGGAATTAGCTGAGAAACTCGTCTTTCTCCTCTCTCCTGCATCACTACATACTAAATAGATGGGTTTTAAAAAAGTTTCTTTTTTCTCTTGTATTTTGCTCCCACCCCCACAATATCTTCAGAGTACAACAGGGAGTCTCCATCTCACCACCTCCTGTGAGCCGCCAGCTCCCTTTCGGGCATATAAATCTATCCTTATTTCATTGTCAGGTATAAAAATGAGAAATTTCAAGAGTCACCCTCCCTACGCACACACCAAGTAAGATGACAAGAGAATTTTTAAAGCACTTTTTCCAAGTGGGAGGGATTTTGTTTTGCATTTTGGGATGTGTATGTGTGTGTGTTTAAATTGTGCTAAATAGAAGGATACCTTAAGAGAGTATTGAATTTCTTTTAAGCTCGAAATCAGCCTTCCAGGATGCAGCTGGGATCCAGCATGGAGGCAGGAATTATTGCATTGTAATTTGTCACCGAATCGCTATACGACTGCAACTTGGGTCCCAGCTGTGCTCAGCTGGCCCTTTTTCAAAAATGAAAAGCTCCCAAGGTTTAATGGTGGCCAGCTGAGCACGGCTGAGACCTGGACTGCAGTCGCATGATAACACAATTTCTAGCATTGCCATAACTTTAAACTTCAGTTGAGCATTTAAAGATACAGTTTAGGCAGCCAGAGAAAAGGGATGGACAGGGACTGCATCAGCATTGCAGAAATAATGCAGTTTGACACAGCTTTACCTCCCATAGCTCAATGTGATGGAATTCTGGGATTTGTAGTTTGTCGTGGCCCCAGAGCTCTCTGACAGGGAAGGCTAGATATCTCACAAAACTACACACCCTAGAATTGCATAGCATTGAGCTATAGCAGTTAAAGTGATGTCAAACTGCATTATTTCCACAGTGCAGATGCAACCAGTGTTACCACGGGAAAGTGAACATAGCAAATGTGAGTTTTAGATGTGAACAATTTTCTGTGTTGCACTCTCTGCAATGCTGGAAATTTGGGAAATGAGTTTTAAAATGTGAACAATTTGCAGTGTCTCAGTCTTCATCTTCAAAGAGGCAATACTCCCATTTTGCTCCTCCTGTAGCGACAGCCCTGCAGAGTTGCCCATTGTAAGTTTGTTAGAGATCCTTCGAAGGAAGGAGGGGGAAAGCGTGAGGAAATTGACATCAAAAAGCAACAAGAAAGAATCCTTTTGAAGCTAACTGGCAACTCAGAGGTTGTTTGATCTTCAGTCTTGACCCCTACATGTGCCACAAAGTACTTTGATGACAAATCTGCCCCCCTTCCTTCTTAGGCTTCTGATGGGAGACTTAGTCACTTCTACTCTCCCTGTGATTGCAAAGGCAGCTGGTCCCGACAATAGTCAAGCTCTTCCTATCTTGTGCATGGTGACACTTGAAAGCTCCTTGATGCCGCCTAAATCTGCTACAAGCAAGGAATTGCTTTCTAATTGTATCTCATTTGACTTGCAGCCCTGACCTCTCCCTGTCTGGATTTATAGCCCCAAATGAGGACCATAACATGTTTTACATTTGGCCAGCTGTTGGCCGGTGGATAATCCCATCATGCCCATATCAAAGAATTTGGTAATTTGCTTAACCCTCACTAAACACACAGCCAGGCCTTGCTAATGTCCACAGGCGTGACTTTTTCCATCTGCTCCTCCTGGCTACAAAACCCAAGAAGAAGCTGCCTTTGGTTTAGCCCAGGCAAAATGCCCTGGTGCCATTCGTCATGGGGACCCAGGCTTTTCTAACACTTGGTTCCTTAACTAGGGACGTTTAACATGCCATATGTTTCCCTGAAGAGCATTGGGAATTGCAGTCCTTAACAGTTTGCTGGGAGCTCCATATTTGGCTCTTTTTAGTGCTGTTCTGCAAAGTGTCAGGATTCCTTGATTAGCAGCCATAACAATTTGTCAAATTTGATGTGGTTCTTGCAATGCTGGGATAGATAAATGGATTTGGTCATGGTCTGGGTCCCCTTTCCACTCCTAGGATCCCACAGGTTCACCAACAGCACACAAAAAGAAGTTCATTTCCATGTTGTTCTTGTTAACTGCCTTTGAGTCTACCATGACTCATGGTGACCCTGTGGATGAAACATTTCCAGACCCCGCTGTCCTCCGCTTCTGTCCTGCAAATCCACAGGGTTACTCATGGTGACCCTATGGATGAAACATCTCCAAACTCCTCTATTCTCCACTTAGGTCCTGCATATCCACAGGGTTACTCATGGTGACCCTGTGGATGAAACATCTCCAAACCCCTCTATCCTCCAGTTAGGTCCTGCAAATTCCCCTATCCTCTGCTAAGGTTCTGCAATTCCCTGCCTACCACTGCCCTGATTGAGATTGTCCATATGGCATGTGGTCTTTCTTTCTACTTCTCTCTACCTTTCCTAACATTATTGTCTTTGCTAATGAGTCATGGCTTTTTATGATGTGGCCAAAATACAACAGCTTGAATTTGATCATCTTGGCTTCCAGGGAAATTTCAGGCTTGATCTGTTCAAGGTCCCATTTGTTTGTCCTTTTGGCTGTCCACAGTATCCTCAGCACTCTTTTCCAGCATCACATCTCAAATGAGTTGATACTCTTCCCATCCACTTTCTTCACTGTCCAGCTTTTGTATCCATACATGGTGACTTCCATACCCTCTAAAATTTCACATCCAGAAGCCAGGATGCATGGCCAGGAAACATAACAGTTTGGCCAAGATTGCAAACGTCATTAATGAGAGTGAACACACAAACTAAGAGAGATTGCAGCAGTTTGTTTTTACCTACAGGGAACGGCATGCTTTCACCTTTCATCCCCTCTCCCTACTGCTGAGTTGACTGAACACAAACAACATTTGCACTTTGAACTAAATTTGCAGCAATTGAAGTAAGGCTGAAGTCAAAGACGGAAAGAGGGAGAAGGAGAGAGAAACTGGGATATTTTAAAGGCAGCCGAAAAAGTAGATTAATTTGGATTGTCTCTGTCAAACTGGAACATTTGGAAGATATACAGCTCTGGTTCTGGGGAAAAAAAGGTTAAACAGTATGGGAAGGGAGTGTCATTGCATCCTACCTGAAAGGTTAATTGCTGTTCCTGAAGACTTCCAGCAGAGGCTATTCACCTAAAGAGGCTGAAGAGGCTGAGGGCTACAAGCCTAAAGTGGACATATGGGACCTCTGGGTTGTTCCAAATATAGGACTGGGATGTGGAGTTTGTGTTGACTGAGCCAGATGGATAGGCAAGATGAGTCCATGACTCTAATCCATTCCACTGTCACAAGGATGTTTAGCCTACTATTTGGTGGGAAATAAAGTAAACCGTAGCTGGGGAGAGAAGAAAATTGAAATAGGAGAAACAAGAAAGGAGCCTGCTGTTTGGATCTCCTAGCTACTTTAGTTTATTTATGGTCTTCAAACTATTTTTAAATCATTTCTGTGTTGTTTAGATGGAATCTCATTTCTGTTATTAGAATCCATTGGGGTCTTACCCTCTGGAGCATCCATCTGCCACACGACAGATCCTGCAGATATTTGAGGGTGGCTATCAAATCACCTCTCCATTTTATCCTGTCCAAGATAAACATACCCAGTTCCTCCAACTGTTTCTCAAAAGGCTCAATTTCTAGACCTTCCCTATTTTGATCACCATCCTCTGGTTATGTTCCAATGTGCTGATATCCTTCCCTAAGTCCCTGCAAATTTATGGCTAAGATTGTGCATTGTGCTTTTGTTGTTATTACCTCCTTCAAATTGACTGATTTACAGTGATTCTATCATAGAGTTTTTCCTGGTGAGATGCCACTGCCTTCTTTGCAGTTTGAGAGAATGTGATTTGCACATGGGCATCAAGTAA
The DNA here is from genome assembly GCA_026167975.1 of Phrynosoma blainvillii. Lineage (NCBI taxonomy): Eukaryota > Metazoa > Chordata > Lepidosauria > Squamata > Phrynosomatidae > Phrynosoma > Phrynosoma blainvillii. The sequence goes on along the minus strand of JANUYF010000010.1, from coordinate 22,694,640 downwards.
GTTTCTGTGGCAAGTGGGGATTTGAACCCTGCCCTCTCAGTGTCCTAGTCCAACACTCAAACCATGATACCATGCTGGTTTTCACATTGTGCTTATGCATTGTAAACATACAACTGGTGTAATTTTGTGGTTGTTATGCTGCATTACTTTTCTAAATACTGAAATTGTGCAGCCAAGTGTTCATCTGTCAATGTAATTGCTCATTGTTCCATTATGTCTCCAAAGAATGAATCAAATGAAAAAAAAAAAAGCATCCACAGATAGTTATGCAGCACCTGAGAATATGCAATAGCATGTGAAATAGTTCCACTTGTCGAACTCTGCCTACACAACTATGAAGTGATATATCCATTGGATAACAGCCCAAAAAGTACAACCACTGGTGTAAAGGAACTTACATGTGCATGTGACAACAACATGATTCAACACACATTGTTCAGTTTACTCCATCTGGGTAACATGCACATGTTGCAATTGACATTTAGTTTTCATCACCATCACACCAGGTGATTTTGTTAGTAAATCTGATGCTTTTTGCCTACACTGCAGATTCATTGTCCTTGATCTGAAGCATCTGAGAAAGGGATCATGTGCCACAGACACCTGGGTTTGTGTTTGCTAGTGGAATTCTTTGCCCTAAAGATATATGTGTCATATAATACATTTTTGCCCATTCCTATGATCTTCTAGGGATTAAATGAATATCTATGGTTTTCATTGCTGGAGAGCAGAGATCATATTCTTTGCAGCTGTAGATCAGTGCCCTGAATATAGTAAATGTTTTCTGATCATCTAGCTGAGGAAGATCATACATGGGAGAGGGAGTGAAAATGTGATGCCTTGTTGCACAAGAAGCTGTACATTAAATTTTATTCAACAGCTGAAACTTAATGCAAAGCAATCCTATCACTCTGGAAGGAAATCTAGAATGTTGTGACTGCATGTGGGGTGCCTTTAAAAATGGGTCAGAAATGTCAACTGGTAAAGAACTCTGAGGTCCAAGTACTTGGAGAAGGTAGTCAGTCATACTACATAACACCAGTGGCAGGGGATGAGGGACTGGTCACTTCCAGTTCCATGTCATTGGGGTTGTGAATCTAGAATTTAAATGGAAAGAGCTATCCAAGGTCCTGAACCCTACCTCTTCAAACAAGTGCAGCAGCTTGGAGAACTCCAGACTGGATTTACCATCCCTAGGATATGGAAGCCACCAACTGTCACAAGGCAGTGACATTGGCTACCTATTCATTTTTGGTCCCATTTGAAAGTGCTGTTGATCACTCTTAAAGCTCTAAGTGGTTTGGTAGTAAATACCTGTAGGACTTCCAGCACCCATACAAATCTGCCTAGCCTTATAAGGGACCTCTCATGTTCTGCTCCTGATCCCAGCATCAAGATGAATGAAACTGAAGGGTCTTTTAGGGTGGGCATGAGAGATGATAGAGCCAGTGTGGTGTAGAGGTTATGATTTTAGCCATCAGGGTTGAAAACCCTGGTCAGCAATGGAAACCCATTGGTGATCTTGGGCAAGTCACATACTCTCAACCCCAGAAAACCCTGATATAAGTTCATCTTATGGTCGCAATAAGTTGAAAATAACTCGAAGGCATACAACAACAACATGGGGACTTATAAATGTTGTGAATATGCATGTACCAGGTTTTAACAATGTTACATTATCTCTAAAGTTATTTGGGGTCTCTCTCTGGGATAGAATATAACAAATATTTACAAATTATTGATTGTATAGTGTGTGGATACCAAAAACCTAATGAATGATAGTCTGTCAAGAAGAACATTCATGATCAAGCATGGAGTCTCTCCATATCAACTGAATTCCAGATCATGTGGACAACCTTCATGGATAGTGGAGGCTCTCTTTTTCTACCTGTTTCCCTCCATGCATAGAAGGGTGAGGGAATCAGGACTGAGGGAGAGGAAGGAACTAGGATGCACTCTTCTCCTGGTTGTTGTTGTTGTTGTTGTTGTTTTGTAACTTCAAGTCATCTCTGACTTATTGTAACCCTAAAGCAAACATAATATCATGTGGTATTGCTGTTCAGAGGGGATTGGCCATTGACTTTCTCTGAAGCTGAGAAAAAGTGACTGGCTCATGGTCACCGAGAAGGCAGTGGAGTGAGGATTCAAATCCTGGTCTCCAGAGTCATAGTCCAATACTCAAACCACTACACCATAATGAATATTATTCAATGTTTTTTGGTAAGTCTGAAATGAGCTTCTATTTCCTTGTTAATCTGGTGCATGTTTTACAGATCTCACAGTGTTCCCCAGGGAAATCCTATGAGGCATGACTGAAAATATTGGGGCCTAGAGGAATTTACACTATGCTGTTTGGGCTGGTGTTGATAAATGTGCTGATGGGCTGAGATCCAGGGGCCCTTTCACACTATCCAATTGTAGTGCTATGCCCCACTTTGATTGCCATGGCTCCATCCTATGGAATCCTGGGTTGTGTCACAGGGCTCTAGAGCAAGAGTGGGCAACCATGGAAGGCCAGGGCATTGCATTAAAAGACCTTGTAGGTTCACCTCCCTCACAGCAAAAAAATTCACATCTATGTCTGCATGCATATCTATATAGATAAATTAAACATAAACACAATTGCGAACACATTTTGTAAATATATCTAAATTACAAAAAATAATAACAAACAATAACTAAATAAACACAACAATATTATACAAAAAATAAACATACATTACTGACTCCGCTCCCCCTGTGGATATATACCACTATTACTCTGCTTCCTCATATATAATAATATATTTAAGCTTCTACAATATACCAATTCTGTTTATATTACTGACTCCGCTCCTCCCATGGATATATACCACTATTATTCTACTTCCTCATATATAATACTATATTTAAGCCTCTGCAAAATACAAATTCTGTTTACACTACTGACTCCACTCTTCCCATGGATATATACCACTATTATTCTGCTTCCACATATATAATAATATATTTAAACTTCTGTAATATACTAATTCCGTTTATACTATTGACTCTGCTCCTCCCATGGATATATACCACTATTATTCTAGTTCCTCATATATAATTCTATATTTAAGCCTCTACAATATTCCAACTCTATTTATTTTACAAAACCTAAAACTCACATCCACAGTATGACTGCAAGTTTGTAATAAACAAATCCCAATCTTTTAAAAAATATATTCAGTGATTTGTATTTGATCACATGTGCATCAACAGTGGAAAAGCAGAATGATTGGGAGGCATTGATGGGTTTTGCCCATCAATGAGAAGGAGTGCTCCAGCAATGAATGGACTAAAGGCCAGCTACTAGACAGACACAGAGATAAGATACAGCCACAGACATGACTATCCTGCTCTAATTCCACTTTTCAAGCCTCATGTGAGAAAGCCCTTAGATAACACAGAAAGCTTAGTAAGCCAACATGGATTGGCTTAGCATGGCATAGCGACATTTGAAGTTATAGCATAGATGTTCAGCCTAGAGGGGGAAAAGACTAAAGATAGACACAACAGTGGTTTTCCATTATCCGAAACGCTGTCATGAAGAAGATGGAACAGGCTGGTTTCTTCACTTGTCTGGAAGACTGAACTAAAACCAGTGGGTGGAAATTGCCAGGAATATGATATGGCTAAACATTAGGAGAAGCTTCTTTTTTTAAATAAAATAAAATAAAAATAAAAATAAAAAATAGATTGTTTTGAAAGTGGAAAAAGCTGCCAGGATGGGGTAGACTCTCTTTTCTTGGATAAAATATGGGGGTAGCTGTAAGGTCTATGAGTAGAAACTAAATATGAGTTGGGTAGTTGGATTGAGGGGAGATTTCTGTTCCAGATGATGCCCCTAGATTCCAAGTACATTGTAGCCAAAGCAGCTCAGCAGCTCTCTTCTTAGGAGGACTTGAAGTCTACTGAAGAGAGGAGGAATAGCATTGTAGGAGTAGAGGTTTGTTAAATAGGAAATGCTGAATAATCAAGCACCTAACTTCCAGAGGCAGCCACCTATAAATCTCCTACTAGCAACTAGGAGTCCTCTTTGCTCCTAATTGTTCAAACTTCTCAACTGGCAGTGGTCCCTGTGCTCATGTACTTCTTGGGAGTCTTGACCTCGGGTTTGTCTATGTTAAACACCTTGTTATCTTACTCTTTCGGCTGTGGTTATCTGGACTACTGGCTTTGTGTAATTAATTCTGGACCAGCTGAAACTTTGCCCTAGCCCCTGCCCCTGCCCCTGCCTTCAACTTCCATGAACGTCCTGGATTATCTATGCATGATCTGGACTGGCTTGACTTACTTGTACTTGTTTTTCTTGTAATATCCTGTCACTTGATTCCTGTAGGCATAGGATGGCAATACTGCAATTCAGTAACAAGATAGCATTGTGCAGCCACCATGTAACTGTCAGCATATAGTTAAGCTCTATCCCCGCAATGTAGGATCTCAACTGCTGCATTGTTTTCTGGGATGCATAACCAAGGCTCATTCACTCTGTCTGGAGAGAAAAAGCTTGGCTGTAGCTGTGCAATCATGCTGGCCACACGATTACAGAGTAGTATGTGACAACACTGGCTCTTCAGCTTAGTAACGGATATGAGCACCACCCCCTATGATCAGAAATGACTTGACAACCTTGTCAACAGGGAATACATTTACCTTTTAGCTCAAAAGCCCTTTCCATGAAACACAGGCTTGGATGGCTACCTACTGCAGGATTCTGTACCTCTGGCTTGTTATTGTCAGAATATGGGGTTGTACTAAATGACGTCTAAGGATACTAAACCCTAAGGTTCCCTTTTTGAAGCCTCAGCACATTCTCTTCTCACATGGTGATGCTGTTGCAGAGCAGCATATCCCCATCAGGGGCCCATTATGGCTCTTTCAAGGGCATGTTACAATTATGTAAAAATGAGATGATTCACAAAGGGCCAGCAAAATTAATGGTTAATCAATGCACAATTGGCTGCTGTTCAGAAACCACGAGGACAGGAAATGGGATAGCACTGAGACACAAAATAAAAAGGTGTAAAAAAACAAATCATTAACAAATCAGTAGCTGATGAAATTAGATTCAGGTTCAATAGCACTGGAGCCACAAACCCCTATTTGATCATTCTTGGGGAGAATGCAAGACAATTCCTCTCAACTGTTTTATAATGCCATTTTGCTTTTGCTATTACAACTTTCATTTTATCATTCATTCATTAAAATCTCATACATTTCATTAATCTGTTGCTAAATTCACCATTCCTTCATTGTGGTTTACATTGGTTTCGGGTGTCTTTTTCTTTCCTTAATTCATTTTCTGGACTAACAATGAAAATAACAAAAGTGGAATCGAGGCACACAATGACAATAGCACTCCTTAGCACTCTTCTTCAACACCGTATCTCAAATGAGTTGATTTTCTTACTATTTGCTTTCTTCACTATCCAGTTCTCACATCCATACATTGAGATGTGGAATAGAGTGGTTTGGACAATCCTAACTTTAGTAGTCAGTGCTATGTCTTTGCATTTTAGGATCTTGTCTAGTTGTTTCATAGCTGCCCTTCCCATTCCTAGTCTTCTTCTGATTTCTTGATAGTCTCCACTCTGATCAATGTTTGATCCAAGGTTTGGGAACTTTTTGACTATTTCTAGTTTGTCATCATCTAGGGTGAATTCTTGCAGGTCTTCTGTGGTCATTACTTATGTTTTCTTAATATTCAGCATTAAGCCTACTAGCATTTTCTTCTTTGACTTTCTTTAGTAATTGTTCCAGCTCTTTGTTGTTTTCTGCTAGTAGTATGGAGTCATCTGCATATCTTAGGTTGTTAATATTCCTTCCTCTGATGTTTTTTCCCCCTATTTCTCATCCTGAAATTTTCCATTTTCTCTCCTCCTCCCATGGCTTCAACATTTCCAGGATTTTTTACATCTCTCTTTACATCTTCCCCTCCAAAGTGATCAAAGAGGATTTCAATGAGAAGAAAGAATTAATCCCTTTTCAATATATTTCCTGCATATGGGCAGCAGTTCTGGAATACCTGCCTTGTGGAACACAGATGCATGAACACACACACACACACAAGATCAGCCTCCCTGCAAAGTCTTGCAAAGGCTCATTTGATATTCTGAGCCAGAGAAGAAGATTTGGATTGTGTAGCACTCAATTTGTATTATGCCTGAGCATTCCAAGCAGGATGTGTTTGTATTCTGAATCAGGTAATGATGAACTTCAGCAAACCATGCTGGCTTCTTTCTTTCTTTCTTTCTCTTTTCAAAAAAGACATTCTTCAACTGACAAACCAAGGCCTTGGGACTGTGCAAGTACAGAGTCTCCAGAGAGAGGAACATCTTGGCTTCAGGAGGCTGAGGCTAATGGTTAAAAAGGGGACAAAGCTTGGCAATCATTCAGGAATATATTGAAGCAGCAGATGTGTCCAACAGCACTAACAATGTGGCATTATTATAGGGGTGCACAGCTGGCCACTTTAATAAGGGACTTTTGATCCCCAGCAGGAAAAACACTATAACAGTGTTTGCCTTTGGCATCTAGCCCTGCTTCTCTTTTTGCAAATCGCGTTGCTGCTAAGCCATGCTTTCTATCACTCTCTGGGCCTATTTCCTACAGTATAGCCAAGATGCTGCAGTCATTCTTTACATCCCAAGGCCCCAGCAGAAATCAAGGTCATTTTCTTCTAGGCACTGGAAATCTAAAGAATGAAACAGTCTCTTCTTGCCCCCATCCACCTGGTAGCTTCATTTGAACCAACATGGTCAGATATTTTCACACCTATAAAGTTTACACAGGACACATGAACTGTTAGATACTTACATTTCTGAAATACCTTTTTAGGCCAGGCAAAAGGCATGCAATGTGTACAAACTTTATAGCTCTTCAGAGCTCTTCGTCTTTGAAGAGATCTGATGTTCTCAAAAACTTGCAGATATTTCTGTGCCTTTTTCTATCATTGGCCTAATAAACTTATTGGTGCAATATGAATTTTGGATTTTTTTCTTATGGTTAACTCAGTTTTGGTATTTCTTGAAAAAGAACTTGGAATCAGTGAAGGAACTAAAAAAAAATATTGGTTCCTTGATGAGAGGTATCTATTTGGTGTCTAATGTAAACCAATGGTTCTCAAACTTTGGTTGCCTCGTGTTGCTGGACTACCATTCCCAGAATTCTTGATCACTGGCCATGCTAGGTGAGGCATCTGGAAATTAAACTCTAACATGGGACCCAAGTTTAGGAGCCACTGGTTTAAATGATAAATGCCGAGGATGTAGATCATGCAATGCAGACTTATCATGTTTGATAAGACTTGATAAATAAGCATCATTTTGAAGACTGGCTACAATAAAATACAGATCACAATTTGTCAAGCAGTTGAACATGCTGTTAGGATTTTTGGATGATATCATGGAAAACGAAGACAGGGGATGAGAGAGTGAGCAACAAAAAATTGCAAATGTGATTCACAATCAAATAATCAAGTAAACCATGAGACACATTGAACCAAGGAACTCCCCCCCCCCCATAAGTTCACATATTCTGATGTAGTTTGACCTGGTGTTGCCCAACCAAGAAAAGATCTTAGTATAGTAGTGGACAGCACACTAAATATATTGACTGACTGTGCCATTGTAGTGAGCAAGGTGTTGGGGAATCATTCTGAAAGGTACTGAAAATACAATTGCCAGTGCGATAAGCAGTGACTGTACACTGGGTTGGATAATGTTGTGTTAGAATTGGTGCACAAAAGGGCAGCCAAAATGGTCAACAGACAATGAAGCAATTCTTCCTTGTTGATTAGATTCAAGAGCAGTAGAGCCTTGAATCAATTGTCAAATAATAAGTCAATACTTATGCAAATCCCATCGATTCTGAGGGTGTATATGTTGCAGGCTACAATGCTTGTGGTTTTTCAGTTTGGACAAAGGATGAGAAAGCATAAGAGCTGCTGCCGCACTACTGCTGCTGCTATTGTATTAGTAGGCTTTGACACCTCTGCCCAGCCATAACTTGCCCCCACGGTGCTGGTGAAAAGGTGGGGCAGGTTTTAAAGCCTCCACCAGCCATGACTCACCCCTGCAGTGCTGGAGAAGAGGTGGGGCAGGTTTTAAAGCCTCTGCCGGCCTTAACTCGCTACGAGCTAAAATTCCATGTTTTAACCCCTTTGTAGTGCTCTCAGCCTCAGGGGAAGGCAATGGCAAACCTCCTCGGAACAAATCTTGCCGAGAAAACCCCATGATAGGTTCAGCTTATGGTTGACGTAAGTTCAAAATGACTTGAAGGCACACACACAACAAAACAACAACACGTAGTGAATTCAGTCATTCTCCTGGGGGAAAACCAAATCTACTTCTTTTTCAGGGAAAATACAGGATATGGATCTTGCTAGAAGTGGCATATTTTCAGAGGGTGGTCACTGGAGAGATGATTTTTTTAAATGTTAGCATCCAAACCATGCAATCCTTTCCTGCATAGATGTACCTGGTACCAGTTTCAATGCAGGGACAGACAATTGTGGTCCTTCAAATATTGCTGGGGTGCAGCTCCCCTAGCCAGAACAGCTAAAGGAAATGGAATATGGGAAATGCAATCCAAAGGCCATAGTTATTTACCCTTGCTTTAATGGCCTCAGAATTATTAGAGATCCCATGAATTGCCTTTCTAAGATACATTATCTGGATCCTTAACAGCTGACTCTATCTTCCTTTTTAAACTTTCATTTTAAGACAGTTTTTATTTGAAGGTTTTAATTTTACTTCTGCCCAGAGGCCATCTAAAGGTAAGGTGTGATGTAAATATGATACATAAATCAAATGAAATGTATATCTGTGTGAAGGGGATCGAATAACTGAAAATTGCTTTGCACAGTATTAAAAGTGTATGAATCTGTTTCCCATTGAATCAAACCACTAGTATATCTAGCTCAATATTATTTGTAGTATTCTACTTGGAGATGTCTACTTGGGACTGAACCTGGAATTTTCAGCAAGCAAAGCACATACTCCACCAATGAATTACAGGTTCATTCTCAAAGAAAATTGGACATTCTTTTAAGGTAGGGATGTGCAAATTGTGGCTCTCCAGATGGTGCTGGATTACAACTTCCACCAGTTTCAGAGTAGCCAATGGTAAAGTATTATGCAGTTCTTTGTGGTAGCTGGATTGGGAGATGCAGTATAGCAATGTTTGAAGACTCATAAACTACCCATGTTGTTGTTGTTTTTGTGTGCTTTCAAGTCATTTCTGACCTATTGCAACCATAAGATAAACTTATCACAGGGTTTTCTTGGCAGAATGAATGAATGGTTGGCATTCTGTAACCATGTAGTCTTACTGTTAAACTACATAAACTCCACCCTAACCAACATTGAGAACCAGCAAGTGGATCAGGAAGGGGTCAATTCCACTTCCAGTTGGGACACAAGGAAGAGGATGTAGCACTGGCATTTGAAGCAGATGTTGGAGACAGCAGTTTTGTGGGCCACCTTGGGTCCAATTTAGAAGAAAGGAAGAATATAAAAGAATCAATCAATCAATCTCCTATGACTAACCTCACTAGTAATTACCTTTCATGTCATTCTAGAAATGTTAAGTTCTGTACTTCCAGTTTGTTTGTTTACACCCTCTCTCACAATCCTGAGTTACATAGGCATCCTTTTGCCCTTCTCTGATCTTATCTGCATGACACATCCTCCCTCTTCTATGAAGCATGTGGTCATAGCATCTCTCTCTGGAGGAAACACTCCACTTTCTAAAAGCGTGTGGGACTCTGGATTTTCTACTTACCTCCTGAAGCTGAGCCTGTATATTTGATTATGTACAAGTGTGAATAAACTACAGTGGCCCTTCCACATTTGCTAAGTTTAGGGGTGCAGGACCTTCATGCAAGTGGAAAATACACAAATAAAAAATCCTACTATTTTTTTTTTACTTGAGGGAACACCTCCATAGGAATCTCTAGGTTTTCCAGCACAACTCTATGGTCAACATCTGGCAAAAGTTGACCATAGGATATTTGTTATTATTTTTTATTTATTGTATTTATACCCTGCTCTTCAGAAATGTTCTCATGGTGGATAGTGCTAGAGGATCTACAAATGCCCAGAGAAGTGTTTTCTCTAAGTCCCCTATTTTGTCTCTATGGTCAACAGCCAATAGTCATGCTGGAGGACCTAGCAATTCCTAGAGAGAACATGTTGATCAAATCCATGAATAATCAAATCTGCAAAATACAAATCTGAAAATGTGGATTGGACTTTTTATATCTTCTAAACAAGACTGAGTTTGATTTCTTTTTTCCTTACTAGATATTGTAGATTGGGTTTGTGTGGTGGGCTGGACTTCTGCTCTGCTTTAGCACATTTTAATCTCTGCTAGAGAGACTCACCAAATCTCAAATTTAAAACCAAACAGTGGAACCATAGTGCCATAATTGTGTACTGTGAAAAGCCCTCAGACAATCCCTTTCTGACAACCTGGGATCCTTTGGTTGTCATATTAGATCTCCAGGCCACAGAAGAGTACCACTCAGATTGGAAAAGTCTCCCTGGACAAGCTGCACTTCTCCATTTTCAAAAGTAAATAGCTATTGATCTCTTGGGCTGTTGATGTAAAGAAGGGAATAAAGCATTGATCTCAGGGAAGCACAGAGCGACATGTATAAATAAAGAGAATTAGCTTTCAGTTCCTCATGGAGACATCACTCCTGATCCAAAGAGAGAGAAGTTGATGAATTAGGTCTGTAGGGAGAAATGGAACACACACTTTGCAATTTCCATCTCCTCTTTCCTATACAGTTAGTATTTCCCATGCTTTTTGGAGCTATTGACATCTTTCCAGAGGAGGTTGAAGGCTATACATTTGAGGCATGCTGCAATCACCCAAGCTGCCAAGGTGGCTCCTTAATTTCATAGCCTATCAAAATAATTCCCAACCAAGAGGAGCTGAACTATGTTTGTCTGAACTTCATTAGCGAGATGAGAACATACAATGTTCATCCAACAAGCAATGGCTTCCAATGAAGCCTGTGGATGCGTAACCTACTTCTTACTGTCAGGAAGTCCCTCCTAATATTTAGATGGAATCTCTATTTTAGCTTAAATCCATTGCTCCATGTCTTAGCTTCTGCAGAAGCAGAAAAGAAGCTTGCACCATCCTCAATATGACATCCCTTCAAATATTCAATCCCATAGCATGGAGTCGTGGCAGTTAAAGCGGTGTCAAACTGCATTAATTCTACAGTGCAGATACAGCCTGAGTGAAGGTCAACAAGTGAAGTTGGGCACGTGGCTGGGGAAGAAATGGCACTGGTTGCAGGTGGCAGAGACTGTGAATTCCTCCATCCCCAAAAGATTCAAGGGTACTTGAAGGAATGAGCCAGCTCCTCTCCACTCCACCCCACCCCACCTAAATATTTGCACTGAGGCCCAAACCCAGGATACTTACACACTGCAGAATTAATGCAGTTTGACACTGCTTTAACTGTCATGGCTCTATCCTATGAAATCCAGGGATTTGTAGTTTATTGAGGCACCATAGATAACAGAGAAGGTTAAATATCTCACAAAACTACAAATCCTAGGATGTCATGGCAGTTAAAGCAGTGTCAAACTGCATTAATTCTGCAGTGTAGATGCAACCCCACTCTTGGTGGAATTGCCTGCTCTAGTGAGAAACTTGGTCACCATACCTTGATGGGTAATTGCTCTTTCAGCACGCAATGGGAATAATTTTATTCAGGGAACTACATATATAATGGATCAGTCTGACAGCCTGGCTTAGTGATGGCTGAACACCCTTAAGCTCAATGTAGAATTAGCCTGGCAGTTATGAGCACCATTGGAGAAGGCTCAAAAACTTACACGGTTGTTATAAGAATTTTATTAGCATTATTTGAACATATACACAGAAGTACTGACACCATGAAAATTGAGAATCGTCTTGGTAACGTTTCCTCCCTGCAGAATTACTTAGGCTGGGGTAATAAAAAGGCAAGTATCATCCCTCAAATATGGCTGAGATGGTTAAAAGTGGATAAATTTCTCCACTTTCTTTCACATATGAAGTATTTAGCTCTCAAAATTCTTTCCACCAAGTTTATGAACAACTTTTCAAATGTTGAAAAGTTCACAAACAACAGACACAAGCAAAATTAAACAGGGCCATATTCTCAGCTGTTTGCACTGTCTGGATTCAACAGAAAGTGTTACTACCAACATAGAGAATTCCAAGTTATATTCCACCTCACAAAAACAATGACAACCAAGTTGTACACTCTGCTACCATCAAAACAAAAGGAAGTGGAAAGCCCAATTCATTTCCACAAACATGGCTGAAGACTCACTGTGAAATTTGAAGCCAGTCTTAAGAGTATAGAATTCCAAGGCAGAGCATAGAAAGTAATTTCTTAAAAGTAATGTTATCTGTTTTAATTCCAAAGTCCCAAAGAAATTACAGTCAGTCCTCTTTATCCACAGATTCTACACTCACAGATTCAAGCACCCACTGCTTGAAAATATATATTTTTTAAATCCAAAAATGCAAAACTTGATTTTGTGATTTTATATAAGGGACACCATTTTACTACTTTCTCATGTACAATGGAGCATCCATGGATTTCTGGTATCCATGGGTGACGGTGGTCCTGGAACTAAAGGCCAGAGGATACGAAGGACCTGCTGTATTTACAATTGTAGCTATGATTGTAACAGTAACTCTTTACTTTCTTGTTTCTCAAAAATGACCTAAAACAGTTACCCTTTAGTTATATTTTTGAATACAGAATCTGAATACGACAAGATCTGTGGTACAACACATTTTCCTCATCTTCGTCTTCCTCCATGTGGCGAGTTCCCCCATCTATAACAGTAACTAAAAGGTTACACTTACATTACACAAGGAGTGAGGTTGTTAAGGAGTGAACACCTTGCCATAATGTACAGTGGGCCCTTGGTATCTGCTGGAGCTTGGTTCCAGGACCTCTGGTGGATACCAAAATCCAAGGATGATCAAGTCCCATTATATATCATGGTGTAGTAATATCTCAGCCTCAGGAGAAAGCAAGGGCAAACCTCCTCTGAACAAGTTTGCCATGAAAACCCCATGATAGGTTCACCTTAGGATTGCCATAAGGCCGAAACGACTTGAAGGCATACAATGACAACAACAATATATGCACATGCAAAATGAAACAACCAAGTCAGGGATGCCTTGCAGAAATAAACTAAAATGTTTTGAACCTTCTAGAAACCACTTGAAGGGTTCCTCCAAAATGCATGTAAGGATTATTTTTTCTTCTAGCAGTTTCCACCTCTTTTTATAGCTTTCATTTTGATGGCCAAACACCCACACTCTCACACAAATAAAACATGCTGGGGGTAGCTGGTCAGGCTGGTGTGTCTGATCTCCCAATTTCTCTCTGTTTTGCTGTCCATGCATACTCTGCAAGTGACTCTGGAGGGAGCTGCTATTTTTCCTGTTGTCAGGCACAGATGGCAACAGGAGGACCAGCTAGGGTGGTATCCTGCTCTTTCCCAACTCATGTTTTATTTATTGCACTGTTTAACTTCAGATGCATTGCTGCAGCTTGATGCTGAAAATCTACATTTCTCCAGCCCTCCTTTACCTCCCAATGCTGATACTGCTAAAAAAAAAAACCTTCCAACTAGAGAAAGGATGGTGAGAAAAGGAGCACTGTTGAGTATTGAAAAGCTTTTGTAAAAAGGAGCCTTGCTTTCAGAGGTTGTGTTCATGGAAGTATTCCTGTATAGTTATATCATTGTTACCAAGTAATGAGCAAATGATAAGTAGCTAATTTTTAATTAATAGTTAGTTGCTTGCAAGCTCTCAACTGGATGCCATGGACTTTTATATTCCAGTCCTTGTAAGAAAACCCTGAATGGATTTTGCTCCAAATGTTGGGTAAATTCATCTGTCCTGAATGATATGAATGCTATCAGAGTTGTAGACCATCCCCTATAGCTGACCCATGGAGCTTAAAATGGCAGGAGGGGTATTTCCCCTCAGTTGTGTTTTAAGTCCCTGTAGGATTTGATGCACAGAAAATTCATCTGCATGGCTATACTTTGTAAAAATTCACCATGACAACAATTCAAAGACATACCTCTACTCCCAAGTCAGATATAAAAGCAGGCGAAAGAAACAAAGAACCCAAATGGAAAGGAAGTACTGAAGGAAAAAGTGGGGGGGGGGAATGGATGTGGAAAGAGATAAAGTTTCTTTAAAAAAACCCAAAAAAACCCCCACTTTCATAAGGAAAATAACAAGCTGTCACCACCTGCCCACCCCCAAAAGCAGCTGAGGAAAAAAGAAAGTGAGTTTTGTAAAAACCAACAAACCCAAAGCTATTATTTTATAGATAAAGAACACACACTGAACACTAGAGATAGACTCTAGAAGTGCCTTATCCATACTCTCAGCCCTCCTAGGAAGAGATGTCATAGGATTTGGGGTGATGCATTCAATTTAGATAAGCATAATAAGCTTCACCGAGGTGAACAGAGAGCTTGAATCATTGCTGCAATTCTATATACACCTATCTGGGAGTAGGTCCCCTTGAACCAAAACAAAAGGCCTGGCTTCTGAACGGGCTCTGAGTTGGGTTGAACAATCTGAATTGCAAACACAACAGAACAAAAGCACTTCCAGTACTCACCCATTTCAATAACCAATAGGATGTGTAGTAATGTCAGCCAGAGCCAGCTCTACCATTAGTCAGAGGGAAGTCACTACCCAGACAGCAGATTTTGTGCAACTGAATTTGCTATGAGCATCATCATTTTGGAGCCAGTTGATAGTGGCCTGAGTGTTGGACTCTGATACTGGAGACCAAGGTTTGATTCCCAGCTCAGCCATGAAACCTATTGGGTAACCTTGTGCAAGTCACATGCTCTTAGCCTCAGGTTTTGCAAAGAAAACCCCATGATTCCTGACCCCATAAGTCAGAAATACAGGCACACAACCACCACAACAACAAATCATCATTTTACTTCCTGGGTGTGGGGCAGAGGCACTTGTGGGATTTTCTGCCTGCTCTGCCCAACTATTTATATATTTATTAATTAAACTATTTATATCCCCCTCTCTATGTGAAAATCTCTGGATAGCATGCAAAATAATTTTGCAGTTGCTAGCTCCACCTCATATAAATGTACCCTCCAGTTTCTTCTCTCTTTGGTTTTGTCTGTACAGGCCAAATACAACAGCCTCCCTCAATGGGGAGACTGTATGATGCACTGCCTAAAGCCAAGTTCTGGTGAGAACAGACTTGATGACAGTTGGCCCACTCAGCATCAGAACCAAGTTTTACCCCTCTTACCTTAGGTTTTCCAAAAATCCCTGTTTGCTCTGGATTTTCCTAGAAGAGCTACAGCCTTTGTTTTGGATCTTGAAACAGACCACATCTTCATCCTGTTGAGCTACCCATCATATCCGCCACTGCCACCAGTTGCTTACTTTAAGGTCAGAATAAAGCATCTAACCATGTGACTCTCACTGGCCACCTTCAAGTAGATTCTTATGTCAACCCTAAGGTGAACTGTTTTTCACAAGATCCAACCAAAGGGGGTTTGCCTGTGCCTTTCTCTGATGCTTGGAGAGTATGGCTTCCTCAAGGTCACCCAGTGGGTTTCCATGGCTGAAGACGGATTCGAACCCTGTCACAGTTCAATGGTCAAACTATTATACCACTCTGGTTCTCTTCTGATACAATTGTTGTTGTCGTGTGCCTTCACGTTGTTTCTGACTTATGGCAACCCTAAAGAGAACCTGGAGAGTCAGTGTGGTGTGGTGATTTGAGTGTTGGACTATGACTCTGGAGACCAGGGTTCAATTCTTCTTGGCCATGAAACCCACTGGTTGACCTTAGGCAAATCACATGCTCTCAACCTCAAGGGATTTGAGTGTTGGACAAATCTTGCCAAGAAACCCCCATAATTGGTTCACCTTAGGGTCACCATGCATAGGAAAGGACTTGAAGGCATAAAACAATAACAAAAGGTGCATCTGTCATGGGGTTTTCTGGTGTTGAGAGAGTGTGACTCACCCAGTGTCACCCAGCAAGTTTCCATGGCTTAGAGTGGAATCGAGCCCCAATCTCCAGGGTCCTAGTCCTATGCTCAAACCACTACACTGTGCTGGCTCTCTGATAAAATACTGTTGCTCATATCAGTCAGTTTCTGATATGACCTCATGGATGCAAGCTGAAAAATAAATCTTCCAGAAATCTTTGGCAACTTGATGATCCTTTTGGTGCGCGTTCTCCTTTTCCCCACCACCAACCCACCTAGAATTCATTATCCATCCAGTCCCAGAGCTAGAGTCCAAAAGGAGGGTTGTTTCACAGAGCCAATTCTTCATCTGCCTAGCCTATTCAGCAGAAAGTGTTATTGCTAATTCTCCATTCTTGGTGCTCTAGGGGAAGGAGATGCAAGGGAGAAACAAGGCTGAGAGAGAGAGGGAGGGAGAGAGAGAGAGATAATTGTGGTCTTGGAATAGCAGTCATTGCTGTGCCAGCAAAAGCAACCTGACAGAGGACTTTCATGGAGGGCTCACTTCAGCAATTTCTCCGCTACAGCATGCATCTTGATGAGAACAGAGTCACACAAATCCTGCTGTCTGGGTCAGTTATAACAAGCGAGGCCTGCAATGAAATGTTGCCATCTCCTAAGGGAGCGTAAGGACCACTATGGTGTATTGGTTTGAATTTCGGACTAGGCTTCCAGGAGACCCTGGTTTGAATCCCTGCTTGGCCATGGAAACTCACTGGATAACCTTGGGAAGTCACATTCTCTCAGCCTCAGAAGAAGTCAAGGGCAAACTGCCTCTGAACAAATTTTGTCAAGAAAACTCTATGATAGGTTCACTTTAGGGTAGCCAGAAGATGGAAATGACTCGAAGGCATGCAACAATGAGAAAATCAAGTAAACGTCATGTCTTTTTCTCTCTCACTTTCCTTCCATAAGATGGATTTCCTGAGACAATAAGCATAGCTTTTCCTTTCTGCTTACTGAAATTGCTAGAGTATCCTAGCAATTGCTCATGTTTCTTCCATTAAGGGGCTCTTCCAGATGGGGCAAATGTATTGGGAAGTTGCACTGTTTGTTGCTGTAGTTCTTGGGTTGCCGTGTTGTTGTATTTCCCCCCCAATATCCACATGACTTTCCTGTTGTTTTGGGCTATTTTTTCACAATTCCTAGCACCAGCTGTGGTCTTTTATTCTTTGCGTGGGTTCCTTTTAACCAAGGACTTATTAAGATGAGGCAGGTGGGAGGCCCTGGAAGTACTGAGCCTTTCTTGTTCTATTTTGTTTTGATTTGACATGCATATTCATGGTTTTGCATCCAAACATTTTCTTGAAATGTTTTGGTTTCCCCTTTCTCCCTCCTCACTTGCGTTCTCCCCCCACATGATCATATATCACACCTCAGACTCAGGCAATGTTGCAGAAATTGACTTTTACGAATTGCCACTGAGCCCTTTCAAATTATTATTCAGGAGTTATAATCAAAGTGTTCAAGTGTCTTCTTAATATTATATTAGCTAAGCTTTGGGATCACTTTCTTTTGTTGCTAGCATTCCTGTTTCCCTTGCTTGATCTCTGTTGAATCTGCTGTCCTGAGAACAGTCACTGTGTGTCTTTGTGGCAAAAGTTTTAGCTAGTTTCAGGACAACAGAAACAGACTGTCATGAAGAGACACCTTTCATTTTGGAAATGCTGGTTTAATTTAAACGGACTTGGACAGCAGCAATGAAAAGTCCTGATAAGTGCTGGGAGTTTCCTCGGAATATGTCAGAAAGGGGAAAACATTGTGTAGATCTCAAAAATAAATAAAAATAAATCTCCAACCCCTTTGGAAATGTCAGGAAGAAACCCAGGGACTTTCTGTTTTGTTATCTCCAGTCTGTCTGTCTGGATTCTTAGAGACATATTGGTACAAAAAGGTTCCTTTGCCTCTCCTTTCTTCTTCTTTTTAGAACTCTTTTCTTAGCATCATCGTGCATTAGTGAAATGACACTTTTGCACCATAACACTGCTGCTCTATTTTTTTTAAAAAAAAAAAATCCAAAGAGAAAACCTGCAGTTGAAACCTCACTAGACCAGGAGTCCTTTATTAAAAATCTTTGGGAGAGTCCTAGTGCAGATCACAACAATTTCTACAAACAGCTCCCCCAACAATAAGTGGAGGTAAAACAACAAGCAGAACACAGCAAAACCCAGGGAATTATACTGTGAGAATGAATGCTTTTTTAGACCGGTCTGGAAGAGCACACTAGCCCTGCTGCCCTCTACATGATATTAGTACCACATATTCCTACACACACTAGGCAGCTTCTCAGTGCATGGATAGCCCTTCATACACACTTTGGGGCTGGGGAGGACAAGTAGTACAAAGCAGCCTTTTTGAAGCCAGGAGGACAGAACAAGTGTCATCCCCTGAATGATGTCTCCTCTCTCAGAAACATCTGGTTTCCTCCCCCTCTGGCTGCAGAACTACAGCTGAATGCTGCTAGGATTGCCCCTGTCTTCCCACAATCACTGAATGGCAATAAGTATGCATGCCAGTGTTAGGATAGAAAATTAATTTGCGCATTGATACTGAACAAAAGAGTTATTGGGGAGTAAGGCCAAGCAGAGCACAGAAGATGGCTAGGGTCACCTATGGGCAAATGTACAGAAAAAGAGGACAAGCTGTTTGTACAGAAGAAATATTTGCCACTGAGAAAACTGGAATATAGCGGGACAAAGTTGCAATGAGATCAAACTGCAAGGGCAGTTCCATTGAATCATGAAGGCTGAAGTCAGCTGTTCTGGCTTTTAAAAAAGGGACAAACTGCCAACAAATGAATAAAGGGCTGCTATCAGCCAAGTTCTGGAAAAATCCATAGCATGCTAGAGACCATCCCATCTCTGTAAGTTGAGTGCTCTGACTCCCCATATCCAAGCTGTTGTTGTTGGTGCTGCTGCTGCTGCTGTGTGCCTTTAAGTTGTTTCTGACTTATGGCAACCATAAGGTGACCCTATCATGGGGTTTTCTTGGAAGGATTTGTTTAGAGGAGGTTTGCCTCTCCTTCACTTGAGGAGACTAAGAGTATGTGACTTGGCCAAGGTGTCTCCTCATAACCAAGCTATACCCAGCCAGTTAGCTTGATGAGTATGAGTACTTGAATAGAAATGCACATGTTGAACAACTTGCTATTAAAAACTTCATAAAGCTTCATAAAGGCTACCCAAATGGTTTAAGCTGCATAAGGAAACACAGATGTTTTCAACAATGGTACCCTGAAGCTATGGGGAGATGTTGTGTAAAGAAGTACTCAATATCTCCTTCTGCAACATCCTAAACATCACATATCTGAATGCAGCCTTTGAAATTACCTGATTATAACACCAACCAGATTCCAGTCAAAGGTTGCCCCCAATCTAGTGATGTCTATTAGGAACAGAAAAAAAAAATCAAAAATATTTCAAACCATCTAAATTCACGAAGAACCTAGAATCCTTCCCGTTAGTACTGGTATACACTGGTGCACATGATCTAAAGGTTACCCAAACTTCTCACAAAGCCAACTTTCTTCAGTGTTTGGAGTATCACTGACAGCTCTTGGGGATCTCCAGTCTCCCCACCTGTTTTTTGGGTAACAGAATTGTCCTCAGGTGTCCTTTACTGCTGGACTCTCCCACTGTGACACAATGTTTTTTTGTTCCTGAGCACTCTTAGTCTTCATTGGGCTGGTGTGTGTGTGTGTGTGTGTTGAAGCGGAGAAAGTGTTCCCAATGATCAGGTGTGGGCAACTCATGGGGGGTATAGGCCATTTCCCCTCTTCCATCAACCCTGACGATTACATCCCCACAACAAGCCCAAATACCTGTTTTAATGTGCAACCTCTCTCAAAATGATATGTTGAGTGGGACTGCAGAGGATGCTTGCAGGAATGGAATGGTTGAATTTTTGTGTGATTCCATGCATTCACAAGGCTCTTTGCATGGTTGGAGACAAAAATTGCCCAAATCACACAGAAAATAAAAATGGGTGGGTGGATGGGATTTGTGGGGGATTCAGGAGGCCTGCAGGACACACTATCCCACCTCCTCAGTTAGTTTTATTTATTTATTTTGATACATCTGCAGACCTTGAAGTTCTCTTGAATATGCAGATAGCTTCCTGTTGTTACTGTGTTGCCACATAATTGGATATATAGATGGGCTAATCCAGCAGGGCTCTTGTTTTCTTGGAAACATTATTCCCCATAAATGATGTTGTCCTATTATTGGGGGATTAGAGCTTTTAAACAATAATTACAATTAATTAATTAGGTTAATTAATTTAAGAGAGCAACCCTAGGTTTTTAAAATTCCATTTTATTTCAATGAAATGGTTTTATGAATGTTGTAGGCTGCACTCTTGGATGTCTTCTGTGATAGAAAAGTAGGACATAAATTTCCTAATTAATACAAATATAAGTAACTGTATACAAATCATTAATTTATTACAGAACATGGACACATTAGGAAGTGCAAATGAGGCAACATTCCTACCCACATTTGTCAAGGTCTTCCATGATGGTGACCTCCTAATCTGTTGGACTGCAACTCCTATTATTGCTAACTATCTGCCATGTTGAATAGGAGTGAGGGGAATTAGAATCCAACATATCTAGAGGGCACTAGCTTAGAGAAGGTTGTATATTAAGCACAGATGGGTCGTGAAGAGATTCAAGAGATGTGTGTATGTATATATATGTGCCTTCAAGTCACCTGTTGACCTATGGCAATCCTAAGAATTTCATGGGGTTTTCTTAGGCAAGGACTACTCAGAGGTGTTTTCCCAGTTCCTCCCTCTGAAATATTGCCTACAGCACCTGGTATTGGTTGGTGGTCTCACATCGAAGTATTAACAGGACCAATCCTGCTTAGCTTCCAAGATCAGAGAGGATCTGTTGCCTTTAGAATATTTAGATACTCTATGCTCCACCCCAAAGGGATGGGCTGGAGCATCCCATTTCTCCAGTCTTGCCACACTCTTCCAGTGCTGGAAATTAAGGTCTGTTGACTTTAGAGAAGCCTTGCCCCTGAGTAAACCTGCTTATAATTGGGCATTCAGACTTCTCTATGAGAATACCTCAACTGACGTATACAGATCTCACTAATAAGGGGAACCTACCATATCATGACAGCCATGTTACTTTTTGCTGGCCATTAATGAGTAATGGAATCAAATTGCTGTTCTGTAAACTCACACTGATGGCAATGTTTTAGCCCTTGAAGCAAGAGTGAACAATTGTGCAGGCATGGGGGCAAACTTCCTCCACCACCACCCCACTAGCTGCCCTCCCATGGCAAACAAACTTCCATTGACAGTATGTCACCCAAAATGGCAGTCAGAAGAGATATCACATCACTTTCCACATGCCATTTGGGCTAAGACACAGTTGAAAAAAGATGTATTGAGGGTTGGATTCTGCCATCTTTTTGGGTGATGTTTTCTTATTGTTGTGCATTTTTGCATACCTGTAATGGTTTGGGGGCAGTTTGTAGGTGAAAAACACTTGAAAATGACTGGAATATATATATATACATTGGGGGTGGAGGGTTTCAAGGCTGCAAAGTAGGGTTTTGGGTCTGTATGCAACCCACGAGCCACACTTTCCCAATCCCAACTTTACAGGACTATTTCTAAGCTGTCTTGGACTAGACAAGGATTTGCAGTGGCCAAAGTGCAGCCCATGTCCTATATACAACCCAGGGATGTATTTGTAGTTCTGGCTTTCACAGGATATCATGTTTTTGCCCTCTAAGTATATTTTCACCATCTGTTCCCTAGTCTCAGACCATTTTAGGCTCAGGAGAGACCTTGTTAAAAAACAACAACAAACAGGTAGT
Organism: Phrynosoma blainvillii; assembly: GCA_026167975.1. Lineage (NCBI taxonomy): Eukaryota > Metazoa > Chordata > Lepidosauria > Squamata > Phrynosomatidae > Phrynosoma > Phrynosoma blainvillii. The sequence continues at coordinate 22,672,724 of JANUYF010000010.1, read as the reverse complement.
GAACAGAAAGTTATTCCCATTCATCTCCTGTTATGAATGACTCTTCTGGGCCTATAATGGTCTGTATGACTGTAAATATGGTGAATATTCTTGACATGCCCTTTTGAGGGTATTCAGTGGCATTTGGAGGCTTATTTTATTTTACTGGGGGATGCAGTGGCAAGGTGCAACCCTGCAAGATCTCCTGGGGGTTAAAACAGACTCCTACCTTCCATCAGCCCTGCCATAGACCTTCAAACCCACATATTAAGTGTCTTGTAAAGTTGGCCATCAGTCAGGAAAGATCAAACATTGATCAGAATGGTGACTCCAGCCAAGAAATAAGAAGACTAGCAACGAGAAGGGGAGCTATGAAAGAGCTAGACAAAATCCTAAGGAGTAAAGATACACAACTGAACATGAATGTTAGATTCATAAAAAAAAAAAAATCTATTCCCTATTACCATGTACGGATGTGTGAGCTGGACAGTGAAAAAAGCAAATAAAAAGAAAATTGACTCATTTGAGATGTGGTGGTGGAGAAGAGTGCTGAGGATACTGTGGATAGCCAAAAGACCAAATAGGTCCTTGAACAGATCAAGCCTGAAATATCCCCAGAAGCCAAGACAATCAAATCCAGGTTGTTGTCCTTTGGTCACATCGTGTGAAGAAGGCACAACTCATTAGAAAAGACAATAATGCTAGGAAAGATGGAATGAAACAAAAAGAGAGGAAGACCACATGCTAGATGGATAGTCTCTATTAGAGAGGACACAGGTAAGAATTTGCAGGACTTAAATGTACATGATCCTCCAGGACCAGTGGAGGATAGGAAGTCTTGGAGATGTTTCAACCACAGGGTTACCATGAGTCAGGATCAACTTGAAGGCAGTTAACAAGAGCAACAAATTATTGACCCTCCATATCCACAGATTCTGTATCAATGGATTCAACCAACCATGGTTTGAAAATATACACCAAAAGAATTATTAAAAATCCAAAAAATAGAACTTGATCTTAAATAATAATAATAATAATAATAATAATAATAATAATTTATATCCCACTTCTTGACAGCAATCTAAGCGGCTCACAATAAAATCCATACAGCATATCCCCGGACCAACCCCCCCCCCCTTAAAACAAATGTTTTAAGAAATTTTGATGTTTTATATAAGGGATCCCATTTTACAACACCATTGTACATAATGTGCCTTGAGCATCCATGGACCCGGAATGAAACCCCAGCGAATACTGAGAGTCCACTGTAAAACCACCACCAGGGAAAGAGGGAGGCAAGATTCATACAGCCGCAGCCCGTGATGATTTCTGGCTGCTGCTGGAGGTGCTGTTGTTGATCAGCATGAAATTTAATTTGCATCAAATTGGCCTGAGATGGAGGGAGTGTGAAATTAACTTCAGTTGATTTATGGTGCAGAGACACAAACAGCATGTGAGGTCTCCCTGCCACCACCTCCTCCTCCTTCAGTTCTGAACACACAGCATGGAAGAGGAGGAGACCATCCTCAAGTGTAGCCACTTAATCAAGGGGAACAAAACCACTCCTTTGGTGTACAACCATCCTGTGCCAAGTACTTCCCGGAGAGAGAGAGAAGGAGAGAGAATAATATTAATGACAGTTTAGATCACAAGAGTTCAGAATGTCCCAGCCACGTAACTGGTTATGTCTTCATAATCTTAACTGTTCAACTCTTAGGCTGTTGCCACACTGCAGAATTAATGCAGTTTGACACCACTTTAACTGCTGTTGCACCACCCATGGAATTCTGGGATGTGTAGTTTGTTGTAGCGTCAGAGCATTCTGACAGAGAAGGCTAAATATCTCACAAAACTACAAATTCTAGAATTCCATAGCATTGAGACATGGCAGTCAGAGCGGTAAAACTGCATTAATTCTGCAAAGTAGGTGCAGCCCCAGTCACACCAGACTTTAAAAAATCCCTTCAAACATTCAGCCAATCACAGTCACCCTTCATATTCCTTAATCTCACCTCTCCCAATAGCTTGTTACCTTATTACATACATATATGTACTACATACATATCCATGTTGTTGTTGTTAACTGCCCTTGAGTCAACCATAACTCATGATGACCCTGTGGATGAGACATCTCCAAGACCTCCTGTCTTCCACTTCCTTGCTTAGATCTTGTAGATTCATGCCCATGTTTGATCTAATGTGTGAGAAATCATTAACTTCTTCATCGTCTGGGTTGAATTTATGTAGGCCCTCCGTGGTCATTATTTTTGTTTTCTTTATGTTCAGCAGCAAGCTTGCCTTCCTTAGTAATTGTTCAAAGTCCATGATGTTTTCAGCTAATAATATGGTGTCATACACATAGCTTAGATTGTTGATGTTCCTTCCTCCTATCTTCACTCATTTTTCTGAGTCTAAACCTATTCTTCGTATGTAATTTTCTGCATACAAGTTGATCAAGTAGGGTGATAGAATGCAGCTTTCCCTGAATCCCTTGCCAATTGGGAATCATTCTGTTTCTCCATGTTCTGTTCTAATAGTGGTCTCTTGTCCTGCGTACAGATTTCTCATCTGCACTATTGAATGTAGTGGAACTCCCATGTTTTTGAGAGTGTTACATAGCTTTTCATGATCAATATAGTCAAAGGCTTTGCTAAATTGCACATGCTGATTGTCTTTTAGAATTCCTTGATGCACTCCATTAGCCATCTTAAGTTTGCAGTGTGATCCCTAGTGCCTCTTCCTTTCCTAAAGCCTGCTTGCACCTCTAAGATTTCTTTTTCCATATGTGATTGGAGCCTGTGTGCAGTATTTTGAGCATAATTTTGCTTGTGTGGAAAATTAATGCTATGGTCCTATAGTTGCTGCAGTCTTTTGTGTCTCCTTTTTTGTGGATGGGGAAGTATATTGAGTGTTTCATATTCATATTGTACCTTAATTTCTGTAATAAACATAACAATGTCCCCCAGATCCATAACATCATAAAGTCATTATTAATTTACTAATTAATTAAACAATGAAAACACAGAATAAGTTGCATTAAAATTAAAATGAAGCTGCAATTAAAATTACCACCATCACCATCACCACCACCTTCCATCAAACCATATGGTACGCTAAGGACACCAATAAACAATCATGCACCATCCAAGAGTGTGCAGGTGCATTTGAAATGCATATATTTGCAGAACTCAACTTAGGCAAATACGAACTGAATAGAGATGTAACACCATGGCCAGAAATGTACAACTGCACATATAAGGGAACTTATGCAGGCATCAAACACCAATAGCAGGCCAGCTGTTTGTTTGCTTTTTTTTTTTTTTTTGTATTAAACATACTTTTCTATGAATGTAATTTTCACCCCAAAGTCCTGAAATATGAAGGGGGGGGGGGACAGAAATTGCACAAAAGAACTCCACTTTTATCCAACAGAGAGGAAACTTTGGAGATGCTTTGTTCTTGTATGCAAAAACAAAATGAGTGAGGATTTACATTCCCATTACAAAGTGCCTTCCTTTGGGATCGCTAACTCTCAGTTCCAGGAGCTAAATTTCCAGCTAGCAATAATGCACGTTCTGTTATCGCTCAATAGTTCTTGAAAAGCAAGGTTGTACAGGTATTATTTTCACCACAAAGTCTATTCTTTCACAGGGCCTGGACGTCTTGAAAAGCAACGGCCAACAAACAAGGGATTTCTTTTGAAATGGACAGAAAAGAGATTGATTAGTCAGAACCACTTACTTCCTGGGATAATGGGCCTTTGAAGTCCTTAGTGCCATTCTACCATGGAACCCCATTGGCAAATCATATAATATTTAACACTGTGCAATTTTAGCCTTCAGATTTAAGGCTTAAACAGTAATGGCAAGATTTGGGGTTATAAATATAAGTGACACAGGTTTAGAGCGGTTTAGACAAGGATGCTTTATTAGAAGTAAGGTTTCCAGATCTCAGAGCCTGGTCAGGACTTCAGGGTCTGTATCCTTTTCTCAAGTCTTTAAGACAAAGGGGAGGAATCTCAGGATGAGAGCATCACCTTAAAACTCCTCTCTCTCTCTCTCTCTCTCTGTGCATGTGCTACAGCATGATTTGGAACAAATACTGCAAATATTTTCTGCTTAAATCAGACCTGGGTAACCTTTCTTTGGTCAGTCTATGACTCCCATGTGATCTTAAAATGCTTGCAAAGATGATGCTTGCAAAGGAGCTGTGGCATCACTAGAGTTGGCATCATCCAGTGCAGTAACTCATGGTGTCACCCCTCCATTGACCTCCTCCCATACCACAACATAAAGAATCCTTAGTTATGTTTTTGTACTAATGTTACTCATAAGTCTGAATTTCCATATATCGCTGAATATGGAAGCTTGTTTTCTGCTGCTCCAGAGAGTAGGACCCGAAACAATGGATGCAAGCTGCAAGAAAAGAGATTCCACCTCAACATTAGGAGGAACTTCCTGACAGTAAGGACGGTTCGAGAGTGGAACACACTCCCTCGGAGAGTAGTGGAGTCTCCTTCCTTGGAGGTCTTTAAGCAGAGGCTGGATGGCCATCTGTCAGGGATGCTTTGATTGGGAGTTCCTGCATGGCAGGAGGTTGGACTGGATAGCCCTTGTGGTCTCTTCCAACTCTATGATTCTATGATTCTATGAATGTAGTTGTGACATTAACCAACTGGCAACATTAAAATTATACCTTTAAATTGTGGATGACCTAAATGCATTTGGATGTACATAGTTTCATGTGGTTAAAGTGAACATTTGGTAAGATGTGATGTTTTAAAACAAAATTTAAACAGGATATTTTAAAAAATAAATTATGATTTTTTAAAACAAAACAAAACACTGAGGCATCTCCTTTATTCTCCCCACTTACATCATCTTCAGTATTTTAAAGGGATGCAGATGAATGCCACAAAAGGCAGATGATTGGGGAGCAGTGGTGTCACCCCTCTTATGCTATCACTGGGTGCAGTCTGCACTCCCTGTATCCTGTATCCAAGTGACACCTCTCCTCCCCAGTTCAATGCAGACCTTGATAAACTTACTTTTCAACCAGAGACACACTTTTTCTCTCTTGTTAAATTCTTCCTTGTTTGAATAACATGCCCTGAGTTGGTTATTGACGCATAATTTATCATGCATAGTGACGTTACCAAGGCTCACCCTCTGTGACGCTAACAGACAGAGTCCCTAAATCTCAGATTTGGGCCCTGAAAACTCAGGGTATGGGATGTTGCTGGCTTGGCAAATATACCAAGCAGGTAAACATCAATGAAAGGGATGTGGAACAAGTAAGTTCCTGTTAATATGGGGGTGTTTATTGCAGCCAGTAACAGGGAGCATGAATCTCCTTTCTTATGATAGCTTGATTAATTATTGGTCTGTTTCCAGGCACAGTTCAAAGTGTTGATTATGGTTTATAAAGACTTCTATGATCTGGGTCCCAGCCAGACTTTGGCAAAGTTATATTTTTGGACTGCAGTGTTCAGAACTGGGCTCAGGGAGTTGTTAAAAAATGAATTTTCCATGTTTTGTTCCAGACTACTTGAAAGAGCATATTCCTCCCATATCAGCTTGAGATCTTTCAGGGAGGCCTTTCTCTCAGTCCTGCCAGGCTCATTTGGTTGCTGCTTCCAGGTTATGAGACTCCCTTCCAGGAGAAGCTGGCCTGCTCTCACCCCTGTTGTCTTTTTTCTGGCAAGTGAAATACTTTTTTGTTTGGCAGTTGTTGTTTTTTCCAGTGAAGCTGGCTTGCAGTGAAGGGAGCTTTTTATTCTGGCTGATGTTGCCTTAAAAGACAAGTTTCAATTATTTTCAATGTTATCTTATATTTTTTATTAATTTGTTCTATGTTTTTAGGCTATGTTTTTAAAAATTACCTGTATTATTTGCCACTTAGGATTTTATTTTCTGGGGGAAAGCAGAAGAAATGAAATAGAATGGAATGAATGAATGAATAACATAAACAAACCGGTGGACCTTCAGATGTTGATGGACCAACAGTATACAAGCAGGTGTAACCACCAGTTACACTGTGTGCCACCAACAACATGCCAGGCATGGATTATGAGCTCAACCCAAGGCTTAGTTATTGGCAGTAAGAATTTGGGGCTAATTTGTGGGCTCACATTTTTGCATTTGGTCCTGACCACCACTGGAATATGGTCCACGAGAATGTCTTTCAAATTGAATTTAGCTCTTATGCTAGAAGAGGCCCCTCACCCTTGCTATATCTCAGGGTTGATGATCCCATATTTTGGACTAAACATTGATCAGGAAGGAGACTGCAGTCAAGAAACAAGAAGAAGAGTAGGAATGGGAATGGGAATGATGACAAGATTCCAAAGCTATACAACAGAGCACTGAAGTTAATTGTCCAATACATTGTATTCCCCATCACTATGTCTGGATGTGAGAGCTGGACAGTGAAGAAGGCAGACAAGACAAATCAACACATTTAAATGTGATTCTGGAGAGTGTTGAGGATACCATGACAGCCAAAAAGACAAACAACTGGGTCTTTGAAAAGATCAAACCTGACCTCTCCCTGGAATTGAGGCTGTCATACTTTGGGCACATCATGAGAAGGCATGACTCATTAGAAAAGTCAATAATGTTAAGAAAGGTTGAAGGCAGTGGAAAGAGAGAGAGGAAGGCCTTACACCAAATGGATAGACTCAAATAGGAAGGACATGGGCCTAACTCTACAAGATCTAAGCAGAGCAATGAAGAATAGGGGGTCTTGGAGATGCCTCATCCACAAGGTCACCATGAGTCCAGGTCAATTTAAGGGCAGATAAGAACAACAACAACCACGGCCCTCCAGATGTTCTCCAACTGCAACTTCACCAACCCTAGGAACTTTAGAATCAACATCTGAGATCTAGGGATGACTCCTTGTGATGTCACAGGAAGCAGGCCCTGCTCATGTTACAAGGGACAGCTTCTGGAGATATCATGAACAACGATGCATTAAACATCAGCCCCAGTTGCATAGGGTGTGCCACTCAAACTGCTAAATCCGAATAACGGGAAACACATACACACACACACACTTAATTTTCAAAGCAGTGCTCTCACCCTGAGATTCTTCCCTTTCATCCCAAGAAGCAGAGAACAGAGGTCTTGCCCAGATATTAAGGACCAGGACCAGAGATCCGGGAATTCAGAATCATGCAACTGTAGTGTTTCTGTTTTCATGGTAAGAAACAAATCCTGCTGCTCTGCTTCCTTTCTCTTTTCTTCTCCCTCTTTCTTCTTCTTCTGAAAAAAGGTATTTACTGTTTTTATGCTTTTCTCCTGAATCAACATATTAATTATTGATAACAACTAGAAAACGAAGAAAACAATGAAACCTCCAGTGCCTGTAACTTTCAAAATGATGATCTGTTTTTCCTTCCAAGTCAGAATAGAGTCAAAGCAGGCTGGAGAGGAGGAGGAGGTGAAGCAAGGCTAAACTAGGGGAACAAGAGATCACAGGGGGTCATTTAAACTCACATAGGGCCTTTGCAGACTGCCAGAAATAGTGCAAATTGAGTCCACTTTAAGGGTTAGGGTTAGTGCTAGGGAATCATGGGATTTTTTTTTCTGAGACATTGAGTCTTCTCTGTCAGAGAGCTCTGGTGCCACAATAAAATACAGTTCTCATGATTCCCTAACCCTAACCCTAACCCTAAAAGTGGACTCAATTTGCACTATTTCTGGCAGTCTGCAAAGGCTCATAGTCACTGGGATCTGGCTTAACACGACCATCCAACTGCAAACCCCACCATTATTATTTAAACGCTCCCCATCTTTTTGAACAAAGTCTGCCAGTGGTGGTTTGCCACATTTCCTTCTTCTCTGCACTCCCTTTCTGCTTGTTAGGATGTATTATTTCCCAGAATCCGAAAAAGATGTTTGTATTCTTCAGCTCTCTCCACTGGGCTGAGTCTGAGTCAGGATTAGGGATGCCATTCTCTTCACTAAGTTTCTTCTTGAAGGAAGCAATGAGTAATTTTAACAATTTTCTTCCTGCTGTGAGAAAGTCTTCAAAAATCATGTAGTTAGAGTTTATCACATGGGGACAAACTGCAAAAATCCCGTGCAGAAACGGGTTTTAAAAACTGGAAAAAAACCACAAAAGCAGGTAGTATTTGACACATGACAGGGTTAATGTGACATTAACTCGAACAGAAAATAGACAAAACCCATCCCTTTTTACTTTCGGGATTTTCCAAAAGGAGAGGGTTTTGTCTAGTTTCCATTCAGGTTAATGTCCTGTTAATTCTCATTAATGCCAATATCATCTGAAAAACAACCCGCTTTCTTCTACTTTCTGTTTGGGTTAACCCTGAACATTGTCTGAAAAACTACCAGTTTTTTTTTTTTTTTTTGTGTGTGTGTATATTCCAATTTAAATCCAGTTTCTGCACAGGATCTGTCCCATGTGATAAACTCCTATGTTGTTTCATGTGCAAAACAACTGTGTGCAAATTTTAAACAGAGTAAGTCCCAAACTTCATGTGCAAAAGATTCCCATCTGTTCAGGATTCTTCTCATCAGAGTTTCTCAACATTTGGAAAATCGAGCACTTCCTGAATATTTCTTAATATTTCCATCCCAAGTAGATGCATCTTTTATTTGCATTAGAGTTTGGAACATTACTGGAGAAACAAATATCCTAGATCCTACATAGTGCTTATGTAGAACAAATCTACACTCTGGATCCTGGCTCTGTGCAGTGTGTGCTCACATAGGGAGGGTCTGTCTTTGCTATGCTGAAGGAACAGTGGACAGGGACCAATGTTTGTCATGACGCAGTGAGATATGATATGGAGATATGAGAAGTGCAGCCAGGAGGCTTAGAAGCCCCTGATCACCCCTGTGTCTTCCTCTTTTGTTACTGTTGCTCAACCCACCTTCCCACCTGAATCCAGTGTGGTGTGAACATTTGCTATATGCCTTGGGCTAGGTAGGAATCCTGTCCACCAAGATTTCACCTACCTTGCATGCTTCTGGGGGAAATGGATTTGGGTGGATCTCTTTAATAGGTAGTCACTTGACACTTAAAATAAATGGTCCTATACAACCCATAGGAGTCAGTGTGGCATAGTAATTTGAGTATTGGCAATGACTGTCCAACACTCCACTCATCCTAATTTCTAAACCCCTATGATCAGTTCAGGTTTGTGCAAGAGTGATCTCTTCCAATCCTCAGCAGACTGATAGAAAGGAAAGGAGAGAGAGAGAAAGAAAAGGAGGTAGGAAGGAAGTGAGGGAAGAGACGGGAGTGAGAGAGTGGGGTGGTAGAAAGAAGGAGAAGGCATGGGCTTTCCTCCATTTGTCTCCAGAACTCTCTACCACCAGCCTTATCTGGCACACCTTGAGAGATCACCATCGAGATAATATCTCTTGGCAGCCAAAAAAGAAATTAAAAATTTGCTCACTCTTATGTTAGAAGAATGCCAGTGGTTGGCTTCCATGACAGTGGGACAATGATTCTTTTCTGGGTTTCAGTCCAAACTTTAAAGGAGGAATCCCAGGTGCTAAACCCTATCTTCTCAAATAAGTTCAGCACCATGGATAGCTCCTTTCAAGTTTAGGCAATGACCCGTCATGGATTCGCCACCCCATTTGACATGGAAGCCACCTCCTGTTGGTCAGCCAGTGCTTTCTTTTTCCTCAATCACTCAGTTCCCTTACTGACTGGTACAGACAAGAACTGGGAGGAAGGTGTCTAGAAAATGGCTTCTCCACTTTGACACAGTTCAATTGGCTCCACAGCAAAAAGCAATAATGGTGATGATTAGGTACATAATCACTTTGCCTTCTGCAAAGTGTTGCTCATCTTTTTCTTCTCTTCCTCCCCTCCTCATGCTGCACACACTCTCTGTAGTAGCCTTAGGATGGGACGAGCGATTATGTTTGTTTGCAGAGGAGAGTAATTTCTCACCCATTCCCATTGATTTCTTCAGAGATAGTTAACAAACAAGGTCCATTGTCCTAGGCTGGGCTGGAGCAATTGCCGGCCTGCATTTGCCAACCCGGTTGTTATGCTATTCATCTCGAAAACTCATCCCTTCCTAAATGCTAGGAGCACAAAAGGTGGCAATGAAAAGGATGTCTTTTTCTATTGAAAACTCCTGCGCATTTCCAAAAGATTGCTGCAAACACACCACCTTTTAAAAAAACAGAAAATCAATCAGGATTATGATTGGGGAGCCTTTTTTTTTCTTTCTTTCTGAAAACTGCAGATTTCTCTTTGGAATTAAATAGTCCTAACACCATTCTGCTCTTCTGAATCTTAGCCCTTCAATTTTCTCTCTCTCTTACTGTTTTGTTGCTTGTAAAGGAAATAAGAAGACAGGAGAATCCAGAAGCAGGGAGTTGCTGTTTTGCAGACACAACTTGCTTTTCTGCAAATTTTCTCCTGGGAAGGAGGGGTTGGAATAAAGAAAGGGAAAAACCAGAAAGGGAGGAAAAGGAACATTGCCAAAGAAGACTTGGAGAAAAGAGGGAGGGAAAGAGAATGTATGTGTTTATTTCTTTGGCAATGCAGTTCTCTAAACAAGAACAGCAACAATAAAAACATACTAAAAAGTGCATATTAGAGGGAAATGTACCAAAAAAAAAAAGGCACCATTATACTAAAGAAAACTGCATGCATCCAAAATCTGTATATTAGGGGAAATATGCACAAAAATGCATAAGAGGGAATGAAGAATGCAACATTTTCAGTTTCAGATATGCTTATTCATATTCTTATTTGGACATACAGTGGGCCCTCCACATTCACTGAGGTTAGGGGAGTAGGAGCCTATGAAAGTGGGAAAACTGGACATTAAAAAAATATAATTTATTTTGCGTGTGAGAACAACTCAGGTGCCGTGTGATGGGGTGAGCTCCCATCACTAGTCCCAGCTTCTGTCCACCTAGCAGTTCGAAAGCATGCAAATGCAAGTAGATAAATAGGTACCACTTCGGTGGGAAGGTAAACAGCGTTCTGTACAGTCATGGCCACATGACCACAGAGTAGTCTCTGACAACGCTGGCTCTTCAGCTTAGTGATGGAGATGAACACCACCTGCTATGGTCCAACACTACTTGGCAACCTTGTCAACGGGGAATAACTTTACCTTTTTTAAAAAATACAATTTATTTTGCCTGAAAGAACACCTCTCTAGGAATCTCTAGGTCCTCCAGCACAACTCTATGGTCAACACTTGCCAGATATTGACCAGAGAATTGTACTGGAAGTGCCTAGAAAAGTGTTTTTTCTAGGAATCTCTAGGTCATCCAGTGTGACTTCTTATGGACATGGACCCTAGAGTTGCACTGGAGAACCTAGCGATTCCTAGACAGAACATATTAATCAAATCTATGAATAATCATACCTGCAAAAGTCAAAGCCACAAATGTGGAGCTCCAACTATATTTCCAAAAAGAGAATATTGTGGCAAGGGAAAGAGCAACCAAAGAGCCAACATGGTGTTGTGGTTTGAATGTTGGACTAGGACTCAGAGACACCAGGGTTCAAATCCTCACTCAGAACAGAAAATGCTGTTTTCTGTTCAGAATAATCTGTCTTCAGCATGAAAAAAATATGCATTTTCTTCACACAGATTAAGTCTTGAATTGTGAATATTGTCTCCCTTCTATGATTCTCCTTGGCAGGGTTTTCCAGCACTCCAAAAACAATTTTACTAACATTTGTGGAATATTTCATATACTCTTTCCATCACTATTAAATATTTTCCTGATAAAGAAATATAAAGGAAATATATTCTTGGAGAATTCTGCCTGAAAAGTTTGATAACTATAGGTTAAAATATATTTTCCTACCCCTAAATAATTAAGATTTTCAAGAAGGAATTTAGGATTTGTTATTTTAATTCTTAAATGCATATGATTTTTTTTTCCTTTTTAAGGAACAATTAACATTTCACATGAATTTAATTAATTAATTTAAGCAGTTGGTCATTTGAGGCTGTTTTGAGACATGTCAATTGGGTTTTCATTGAACAATTTAGCAGTTAATGGGTTTATAAATTATTAATGTAAGAATTTTTTTTTAATATAATTTTCTTTTAGGGCTGTAGCCAAGACAGGACTTCTGCTTGCACAGAAGCAAGAATTGAGGGTCTCATCTTTTCTGCAGTTCCCAGCATACTCGAGTGAAATGCTTTGGAGGACTACCAAAGACAACTTTGAGGCCAAGGGACTGAATAATCCCAATGCGTCTGTGGGTGTCACATTGAATTGAGACCTTAATGTTTCAACGCTAATGGAATAGTTCTCCTTAATGATTTAACACCAGCAAACAGCCCCTTCATTGGCTGCCAAATAGTTTCTGGCCTGGGTATAAAGTATTGGTTGTTACCTTTAATGCCTGTAAATCCAGGTTACCTATGAGATTGCCTTCTCAAGTATAATCCATGCGGTATGTTCATGTTCTCTGGGGGACATTGACTTCACTCAGTCAAAACTAGGCTGAACATTAGACTAGACTCAAATATTTACGAGTCACCATTTTTGTGGTGTGGGTGGGTCCAGAACAGATCCCCACAAATTGGAAGGGGCTACTGTACTATTACCGCGGTTATATGCTCAATATAAATATGTTATGAGATATAGTGTGTTAGGTGATATAGGTACATTTTTGTTGATGTATGTATGCTTATATATGTATGGTTTGTATGTGTTTTTATTATTGAAATTGTTTTATTTTGAATAAAGATTATATCAAAATAATAATAATGAATAGTACTGATTGTCTTAACATATATTGGTAAAGCAGTGTCAAACTGCATTATTTCTGCAGTGCAGAAGCAGCCTAGAACATGAACCAGTGGATTCAAATTACAAGACTGTTGAACAGTGGAACAGATTGCCTCAGAGGGCAATGGATTCTTTGGAGGTTTTTAAGCAGAGATTGGATGGGAGTGCTTTAGTCGTGTATTCCTGCATGATAGGGAATTGAATTAGATTGCCCTTGTGATCCCACCCAATGCTAAGATTCTATTATTCTAACCAAGGTAATGATATTGCAGAAGAAAATATTGGATACCTCCCTCCATAACTATGTGTTTTTTGCATGACAGGTTTACTCCAGCTATGTCACCAACACTCATCCAAAAATATCACATGTAAAAGTCAAGAACAAATGTTAATCATTACACCAGAAAGGGCAGTGGCTTACAGTTAATATTAAAATGCATAGCATTGAATGTCAATATCCTGTTCATTACCTCTTAAAATAATGTGATATTCTATTCAATTCAATCTTTATTTACAGTCAATAGACCTGGAGAGACCTGTTATGACTTAAAACCATATAAAATAGAAAGGTTACATATAATGTAAAACTATATAAAATAGGAAGGTTACTTATAACTTAAAACCCATATAAAATAGGAAGATTACATAAAAGATACAGGAAGTTTATATAAAATTAAATTATCAGATTGGGTTATAGCATTGGAGATTATTTGAAAAATAATGTGATATAGTGGACAGCTTTGGTTATAATGTCTTACTTCCCAATTCTGTGATCACTCTTTCAAAACCTCATTAATTCAGTCATTCATGGGATTTATATCCCCCAAAATGGGATTCGAGGTGGCTTCATTTAAAGAGTGACAATTTCCTACTTTTATATCATATAATTTTCTTTTTTGGTCAATGTGTTTTTGTACTACTTATTTTACTTTAGGAGGAGTGTTGTAAACAAATGTTTTTCCCCTGGTCTGCCCTTCTATTGATATTTTTTTTTTTTTTTTTTTAAATAAAACAATGAGCCTTGATCCCGGGAGAAAAGGTTGTGCTGGTGAAATTACCAAAGGGAAGGAAATAAACAAAGCCTAAATAAAATTAACCTACTGCTGACAAGTTAACAACCCAAACCAGGTAATTACTGCAGACACTGCAATGGACAACTTTGTATAGAACAAAGTTGTTTTCAAATAGCAACCCTATTTATCTAGTTACCTATGCATGTGTTAATTAACGTTAATATTTGGGCTGCAATTTTATATACATTTCCTTGGGAGTAATTGTTGTTGAAATCAATAGGAGTTACTTTTGAGTAAACAGGCATAACATTATACTAGTTTAGGTTTTAAAAATCAACAACAAAATCAAAACCTTCAAGTCATTTCTGACTTATGCTGACCTTTAGGTGAAGCTATCATAGGATTTTCTTGGCAAGATTTGTTCAGAGAGGGTTTGTCGTTGCCTTTCTAAGGCTAAGAGAGTGTGACTTGATCAAGGTCTGCCAGTAGGTTACAATGACCAAGCAAGGATTCAAATCCTGGATTCCCAGTCTGACTCCAACACTCAAATCACTACACCACACCATTATTTTTTGTAATAAAAAAGTAGCAGTTCCAAACACTGGAAGCCATACAGCTAGGGAGACAATTTTCTTTTAGTGAACAGCTTCCAAGAATTGTCAGGTGAAGGAAACTAAGCCAGTTTCACCGAAAGCATTTCAGGAATGTGAGGTATTCGCCTGTGGATTTCTCATTAAAATAAAGCAGAGATTTTAAAGCATTTTTATTATTTTTTCCCTGGTGCTTCTTTCTTTCTTTTTTTATAAAATGATGTGCTCCACTATGAAGATGTGAAGTGAGGCAACACTTGCCAGAAAATTATATTAAAAAACAAAAACTTAAGAAGGTAACGCTTCTTGTGGATGGGCCATGATGGGACTCATAATCGTACTTCCGTTCCTATTACTTCCTGAACAATCATGGTTTCAATTGCACTATTATTGAACAAAGTGGCTTGATGTGCAAAAATCATTTTTATTCTTTGAGGAAAGAGTAGAGCTCTTGGGTTGTTTGAGGACACATGCTCTTTGGATGGAGAACTAGGGTAGTTTTTTAAGATATAATCTATTAAATCACGTTCCTAGAGACCACCTAGTATTTCCCTTCTTTCACCCTAATTTATAGAGCCCCATGAAGCAGAGATGCCTGAACCCATGCTCCCTCTTCATGTCACCATTGTTCTGAGTGAACATTTTCAGCTTTTGTACAGGATGTTTCCCCCTTCTATAATGTTAATGGTAGGAAAGGATTGAAGCTAAACAATACTTGCACTGGCAGAGTCAGAATCTGGTTCATCCCTGGCAGCAGGTGCAGATCCTATGGAGGAGACAAATACACTTAACCCTCTCAAGTGACATAAATTAAAGCACAGAGAGCAAAAGGTCAGGCAATGTCCTGCTCCACTTTACATATAGGATATAGCTCTTGAGGCTAGCTAGAGTGATTAATTGCTGGCTATATATTAGCTCAAATGAAGCCATTCTGTTGCTACAAGACAACAGCTCCCAAATTTCTGTGCAAATCTGTCTGGCATCTCAGGGTTTCTGGCTCACTGATCTTTGGCATAATTCAAAGATATAGTCGTGTTAGTCTGTAAAATCAGTATGTAGAGAGATTTTGTAGCACCTTTGAGAATAAGTGAAAGAAAAAAATGCATCTGAGGAAATAAACTTAACTCTACAAAAGCTCATGCTGCCAACTTCTTTCTCTCAGTTAGCCACAAAGGTGCTACAAGGTTTCTCTAAATACTGATCTTTGACGTATACCTTTAGATTACTCTTTTAAGCAACTCCCTTCTTGGCTTTTGACTCTGCTCAAGAACACTTTTCCCTTTGAACCTTGGACGTCCTGAACCTTGGATTTGCTTGTAACCTTGTATGAGCCTTTGGATTGGCCTGGTTTCTCCTTGCTGATTCCTGTTGACTCTGGATGTGTTCACCTAAGTAATCATCTGCTTTAAAGACTACAAAATCTTTGGCAACTCTCAGTTAAAGAGTAAGGTAGCGCAGGGTGGGAAGGACTTCCATCTGAGATGATGAAGAATAGGGATGTAATTCTTCAGTATTTTTTTTCTCAAAGCAAGCAACAAATAAACTTTATCAATTTTCTGCCCACTGTGAGAAAGATTTGGAAAACTGCATACTTTTCAAAAGCTATTCACAATTCAAGAATTATTCTGCACAAAATTCACATGCAGAAAATGCACTTCATTTTCTGCATAGAAAATATTTTGAGACAAAAATATTTTGTGTGCAGAAAATGTTGCTTTCTATGCAAATCAAGCACATGCAAATTTTGTGCAAAATGACTCCCCAAATATAGCATGGGGAATTATATTTGTGCATAATATTTCTGTGCAGAAGATGATGTTTTCTGTGTAAAAAATGCTATTTTTCTGTGCAAAACAAGCACATCCAATTTTTGTACAGAATAACTCATGGACTGGGAAGATTCTATTTATTCCAGGATTCTTCTCATCGGGGTTTCTCAACATATGAAAAACATGCTTTTTGAGCATTTTGTGAATGTTTCTGAATATTCTTTCCAACCCTAATAAGGAACTGTTGCTGGCCCAAGTAGACAATTCTGGGCTTCACAGGCAAGTAAGAGGGCCTTTGCAGACTGCCAGAAATAGTGCAAATTGAGTCCACTTTAAGGGTTAGGGTTATTGCTAGGGAATCATGGGAATTGTTTTTGTTTTTTTTCCTGAGACATTGAGCCTTCTCTGTCAGAGAGCTCTGGTGCCACAATAAAATACAGTTCCCATGATTCCCTAATCCTAACCCTAACCCTTAACGTGGACTCAATTTGCACTATTTCTGGCAGTCTGCAAAGGCCCAGAGTTGGTCTAGGGTTGCGACTTCCATTCTTTTTCACCTCTGATTCAAACCTCAGCAGAGCTGTTGCTTGTTGTCCCAGGAGGAGAAGGCGGGGGAGCCTTTGGGTAAGATCATTTTTCCAAATGCATCAGGCAATCTTCAAATCATCCTAAATTGCTATTTGCAAGCACCAGACGGAGGCTTTGCCTCTCCCTTCCCCCTTCCTGTTTTTTGGCATCTTGTTCTGACCTACTTAAGGGGCACTGCAGGATTAAAATGAGCAAGAGAACAATTTCAAAGCCATCTCACTTATCCAGTAATGACTTTATATATGCTGCTATATTTCTTGGCCATTGCACAAAAGGGATGAAGGCTGTCTCTGCTGCCAGCTTAGCCATTGATCAGGGTCTGAGCTGACCCAGGCCCAGCCTACATGCCAGGTGTTGGTCAAGGGGTGCCCAATTAGAGGTTGGTGCATAACCCTATACATACACTCCCCATAACAGGCTTTGAAATTTATTCTGCAAGTTGTGAGATTTTCTTTGGAAATCCCACTCTTGTAATGCTCCCAGTCTGGCAGCAGGACTGAGTGTGCATCAGGATCCCAGTGGGAAGCCTGTTTCTTGAAGTCCACTCACTCCTAATGGGGGCAGGAAAGCCTGTTTAGCATCTCTTCCTTGCAAAAAGGTTGCAGTAATTGGCTTCATACAAAACCTGAAGCGATTCTCTCCCGCCTTCCCTCCTCCTCCCACTGTCATATTAGTAGCCAAACTTCTCACCGGGTGCTCCATTACTGCACTTACTAGGAGGGGAAGAGATGGTTTCTTCTCACCTCTTGAAGGCTGTTGAGCTGCTAATTTAAATAGCTTATGAGATGATGGTAGAAAGATGTGGAAGTACCAGCCCCCCACATCCCCAATCATCCAGGGATCTTTTAATTCACATTCTTTACCTGTGGTGGCTGGTGGATGCCATGAATCTGCTTTGGCCTGAACTTTTAGCTTAAACTTTTAAAGAGCTACCCAGGAGGCTGAGGCAGGGATTATTATTGTTGGTGGTGTTGTGTACCTCAAAGTTATATTTGACTTATGCCAACCCTAAGGTGAACCTGTGATAAGGTTTTCTTAGCAAGTTTCTTTAGAAGGAGTTTGCCATTGCCATCTACTGAGGCTGAGAGAGTGGGACTTACCCATGATCACCCAGCGGGTTTTTATGCTCAAGTGGAGAATTGAACCCTGATCTCCAAAGTCGTAGTCCAACACTCAAATCACTACACCATGATGGCTCTCATGCTGGCAGAGTTAGATTCTTTAAATTTTACACTGATGTTCTGGAAACTCTGTTAAAGTTCAGACTTAAACCCAAAGTGGACCACCCCACATGACATTGAAGCCATGATGTTTCTGCCATTCCTTACCATGTATCAGGAGCTATGTAGATCCATGGATAGCCATCCAGAGCAATATTCACCCCTGAAACTGCAGGAGGCAGATTCTCAGTGAAGTCTGTAGATGCCCTGGACTGAATCCAACCACTGGAACCTCTAGTTAATGGAATTTATCTTAAAAGAACTTTAATGGCACAGTTTAGATTCCCTTCTAATACTTGCCAGGTGAGTTTTAGTCCCACCAAAGCTATGCTGATCCATATAGCCTCTCTCAGCTTTAGGCTGCATCTACACAGGGTTTTGTACTTTTGTGAGCTATTTCCTCTTTAAATATGTAATTAAGAACTGCTGCAGTATGGTGGAATTGTTTTTAAATATTACTGTTGTATTTTAAATTGTATGGTTTTAACTTGTAATTGATTTAATAACTTTTTAACGGCGGGCGGGGGGGAGGGAACTAGATTTTATTGTTGTATGTTATATTTTATTGTTGTCAGCCGCCCCGATTGATCTCAAAGGGATATAAATAAATATTATTATTACTATTAATATTATTATTTAGCTACCTTTGTGAGACAAATCCCAGGATCCCATAGGATGGACCCATGACAGATAAAACAATGTCAAACTGAATTAATTCTGCAGTATGACAGCAGAAAAGAAGACAATGGTCCCTGTCTGTGCTGAACAAATCTTGCCATAAAAGTCCCATGATAGGTTTGCTTTAGTACTGCCAAAATTACTTTGAAAACACACAATAAAAGTATATGTAAATATCTCTGTACATGTCGAGAGCAGAGGACCCTTCTCAACAGATCACAGCTTCCATTGAGTTGAGACAGTTCAGGATTATAAGGTTGTTGCCCCTTCAGAACAGGGAAACCTAATATTGGTGGACTGCTTGGCAGAATTCACACTAGCATCCTAACTTGGACTGGAATATAAATGTGGAGAGATTGATACAGGCAAGGAGGCAAAAATGGTTCAGAGAGCCAGATAGAAAGCAAAGGATATTATAGTAAGATTAATGGTGTTAGAGAGGGCAAGGGAGATAACTGAGTGAGAGAAACAGAGATAGATAAAGAAGTTGGGGACTGACAGATAGATGAAAAGATATAAACACATTAGACCAGAGGGGCGAAAGCAAGAATGAGTTATAGGCTTTATTTTCTAAAGAAATCTCGAGCTTCTATTTCACCTTTTCGTTTGCAAACAAAAAAATGCACTGCCTTTGATGGATGGGGCTGCAGGGATGATAGAAAGATCCTCACCTGTTCCTCCATCTCAACTAATAATGCTGCCAGTGGTTTATGTTCAGTAACAGGGACATGTTGGGGGATGATGGATGCAGCAGTGGCAATGGGAGAAAAGCAACCCAGCTCTGTTACTTCTCTCCTGGTGACAAAGAAATCTGAAGGGTTCAAAGAGAGTTATATAGGACATTTTGTGCAGGGATGTAATTATAGAATATAGATAGACCTGCCTGGATAGACCTGCCAAAAGATTATTTACCTCTTGGTCCATTATTACCTTTTTTATATATATATTGGCTGGAAGCCTGTAGGTGTCTTAATGCATATATAAACACCACTATGGAAGTGGTTGGACTTTATTGTCTGATGTGCAACAGCCAGATTCAGTTCGAGGTTGTAATGTTTTGCATTGTACATGTTGAACATAACTGCACATGTGAAATGGACATGGATTTGCATTGCATATGGAATCATAGAGTTGGAAGGGACCACAAGGGCCATCTATTCCAACCCTCTTGCCATGCAAAATATACAACTACAAAACTCCTGAAAGATGCTCTTCTAACCTCTGTTTAAAGTTTTCCAAAGGTAGAAGATCCACCACCATCTGAGGCAAGGTATTCCACTGTCAAAGAGCTATTACAGTAAAAAAAATATTTCTAATGTCTAGGTAGAATCTCTTTTCTCATAATTTGAGTCTCTTGGTTCATGTTCTAGTTTGTGGAGCTGCAGATGACAAGCTTGCTCAGTCTTCTACATGACATTCCTTCAGATATTTAAAGATAGCTATCATGCCACCTCATGTCACCACACATTGTGCATGAAGATGTACATTCAGTCATAATTCACTAACAAGGTGGCATTGCACAACCGTCCTGTAGGTTTGCCCTCCAACTTTGTTCTCAATGTTGGATCTCCATGACAACAACAGGTCCCCCAAACTCTACACACGGATTTCAGGGTCTGCCTCTGCACACTGTGAACAGAATCTTCTTGGTGACTTAGCACTGTAAACCCCATTATTCTAAGCATTTTTATGGGGAGTGTGCAAGGAAGTACCTAGTACCAGTTTGTGCAACATTTTTTCCAGGGCTATAGAGCAACAGAGCCAATCAGTGACCAAGGGGTGAAGCTGCCCTCAGCTGCCTGCCAGTTGCCTTTGCACATCTGGGGGGAAGAAGCCAACTTTGACCTCCTGGACCTTGATGGAGGTCCAAGAGGATGAAGACTGTTCCTACTTCTTCAGCTGTGCACAATGGCCCAATGGTACCTGTGCACAGCTCCACCTCTCTGGTTACTGTTAGAACATCATAACTGCTTTGTATTCTCATTTGTGATAATGATGCTATTGCCATGGCTGCAAATGACCCTGAAGCCCACCTTACAAGTCATCCATGCAGAATTATGGAGGTCTCTTCTACTTGGTGAGCAGGGCACTGCAGGATCCATGACCAGAATCCATGACTTCCCCTGCTCCGACCCCTGTGAGTGACACTGTGATGAGGGGCTGTGTCTGATTTGTGATCATAGTACCTTGTTGTTGTTGTTGTTGTTGTTGTTGTTGTTGTTGTGATGGAGAATTGTGACAGCTCTAATCAGAGCTGTCTTTATCTCATTGCATTAATTGTAACCTCTCTTGGTGTTGGGAGGGGGCTTATTATGTTATCCTGCAACACCCTGCTGATCTGCAGAACAGACGTCCATTGCTCTAGATGGCTGACTGCTACTTAAGGTGGTTTCAGGGACTGGATGGGGAGTTGAAGTATAGCTATGGCATTGTGACTATGGGGCTAAGCAGACGGCGCAAAGCGCTGTCTTCAGGGCAAGGAAGGGGAGGGGCAGCCACCCGCTGGGCACTCCAACCCTTTCCTGAAAACGTCCTCGGAGCAGCCAGCCCTCCGCATGGCCGGCGCTCCGAGGATGCCTTTCTGCTGCAGTGTCCACACACGCTGCAGTGGAAAAGCCACCGAAGTTGCACTGGCAGCCTTTTGCGGTGCACCTTCCTGGGGTGGCGAAGCTGTGCCGCGGGGCCAAGGAATGCGGATGCCTCGGTCCCGATCCACAGCTTCTTGGGGTGGCCCCGTGCTGCCCATCTGCTTCCCCCCAACATCTTTAATACAGAATCTTGATCCATGTGGTGGTGGTGGTGGTGGAAATATGACATTTCAATGGCAAATTTGTTGTTATTATTTTTATGTGCCTTCAAGCCAATTCTGACCTGTGGTGATCCTATCACAGAGTTCTCTTAGCAAGATTTATTCAGAGAAGGCTTGCCATTATCTTCAAGTCTGAACAAGGGTGACATGCTCAAGGCCACCTATGGTAATTCCATGGCCAAGTGGGGATTTGAACCACGGTCTTCCAGAGACAAAGGGCTTGTCTACATAGGTGATCCATCACAAATTTCCCCTGGGCTCACTGGGCTCTGCTTACATAATGCAGGGCACAAACCCTAAATCAGGTCTGTACTGTCTTCACAATGCCCTCAGCCAATTCAGGGCTTCCTCCTCCTAGCTTGTATTTAAATAACTTAGGGCCTTTGCAGACTGCCAGAAATAGTGCACATTAAATTGAGGCACTGCCCTGGCTCAGTGCTAGGGAATCATGGGAACTGTAGTTTATTGTGGCACCAGAGCTCTCTGACAGAGAAGGCTCAGTGTCCCAGAAAAAAAATACAATTCCCATGACTCCCTAGCACTGAGCCAGGGCAGTGCCTCAATTTAAAGTGCACTATTTCTGGCAGTCTGCAAAGGCCCTTACTTTTTGCTGCTGGTTTTCAGCTATCTTTGCACTGACAATGGTGGTTGCCCTGACTTGTGGTCTCTGCAAGTCACCTGGCACCACCACTATGGATATGAGTCACTTTGAGCTCAGAACAAAGTGCCCAGTGTTGATAAAATGGATGGGCCTCTTGTTCTGACTTCAGAAGCGGTGCTGGGCAATGAAAGGGGACCATGTGGGAAGGCAGCTGCACATTTTTTGCTGTGAGAGATCCAAAAACCAGCATCAAAAGAAAGCAGGTGGGGAGAATTTGGGGCCAGAATACTCTGGTGGCACCTTGGAATATTCTGACAAGTGAAGATGGGGCCCAAAACTCAAACCACTGCTCCATTCTGACTTTTGTCAAATCACATAGGTGTGTGTGTGTGTGTGTGTGTGTGTGTGTGTGTGTGTGAAGCTTGGTCTGAAAAATCAGAGGGGTGGTATGGCCTTCCAAGCACAAAAACTAGGCTTCTGGAGCTTCAAAAATCACCCTCTCCTGCTCTGTGTTCAAGCATGAAATCTTTGAATCTCAAGGCCTCTAGTCCTGAAGCAGAAATCCTCCCTTAAATTGCTAATGTTGAGATGCATTCGTCACTGTTGCCTTCCCTTCCCACACACAGGCATATCCTTAGAGAGAAAGTCATTACCTCTTGCAAGGTAGAAACTTTAAATGAATACAAATCCGTTATTTGCCTCTTTGATTTATCCCTCTATTTCCTCCCTGATGTATTCCGTCCATCATGTTGATAGCTCTTGGGGAGAATAAATGGGGACAGATGCTTGGCAGGACTGGGTCTGACGTCTCTTTTGGCATTTAGAGACTCTCTATGATCCCTTTGGGTCCAGTGATAGGAGATCAGGTCAAATGAGAAGGAGGGGATGTGGAAGGAGCACTTTTGGACTTAAATATATCCTGCTCTGTCCCAATACTTGGGCAAGACAAAATGTTACAGGGCAAAGGCTAACAGCTTTCATCCTATACCTGCCAGGAAGTCATCAGAATCAGAGCTTGGGAGTAACTAGTTATTAATATGATGGCCGAGATCTTGTATTGGTCTTGCACGGCATAATTCTTATCATGCAGAGTTACACATTAATTCTACTCTGCAACTAGGGAGGAAACAAATATTCAAAAATATTCAAAGAAATGGATTGAAAAACATGGTCTTATGGGATTTTTTAGAGTCAAGAAAGCCTGCCAAGAGGAATTCTGGATTGATGAGACTCTGCAGTTTGGGAACTTACTCTGTACAAAATTCCACACAGAAATATTATTTTCTGCACAGGGAATGCTCTTTCCTTCAAGAAAAAAGCTATTTTGTATACAAAACACTACATGTGAATTTTGTGCAAAACAAATCCTGAATTGTGAATAGGCTTCCAAAACTGTATGGTTTTTGAACTCTTTCTTGCCGTTGTTTCTTGCTTCAAGAAGAAAATGAGTGACTAATTACACTTCTATTTGCAACTCTTGTGTTGAATGGCAAAGTTGTGTAACTGAACCAAAGCACCAAATGTGAACAACCAATGTGAAATGTGCACCCCTGTCCAATACATATCTGAGTGCATAATGTGCGACTCTTTGCTTCCACAGCCTTGATTTGAATGAGAATGTTCTGGATTAGACAAAAATATCTGCACTTACAGCTATGTACTACTGTTACATGATTCATCCCTTGCTGTAGCTCTTGTGTTGATGTTCTTGTGTGTCTTCAAGTCATTTCTCACTTATGATGTCCCTAAGGTAAACCTATTATGGTGGTTTGTTGTTGTTGTTGTTTTTGGCAGGCTTTTTCAGATGGGGTTGCCATTGTCATCCTTTGAATCTGGGAGATTGTGACTTGCCCAAGATCATCCAGTGGATTTCTATGGCTGAGCAGGGATTCTATGGCTGACCTTGGTCTCCGGAGTCATAGTCTAGGTAGAGACTTTACCTATTTTAATATATGCAAGTTTTGCAAGCCTGTTAAATATCCAACCACTTATGTAATTGCCCAGGTGTTGTTGTTTCATGCCTTCACGTCATTTTCAACTTATGGTGACCTGAAGGTGAGTCAACCATGGGATTTTCTTGGCACAATTTGTTCACAGGGGGTTTTCCACTGCCTTCCTCCAAGGCTGGGAGAGTGTGACTTGCCCAAGGTCATCCAATGGGCTTTATGGCTGGGCAGGGATTCAAACTCTGTTCCCCCAGTGCCTTAAACCTACATGCAAATTTCTATACTACAATGGCTTGCAATTTTGTGTGTATGTGTGTGGCCTATCCATTACGGTGACTCCATGAGTTTCATAGGGTTTTCTTAGGCAAGAAATCATCAACATGGTTTTGCCAGTTTTTTTCCTATGAAATACAGTTGGCCTCCACATTTGTGGCTTTGACTTTTATGGCTTTATTTGTGGCTTTGATTGATATGTTCTCTCTAGGAATCTTTAGGTTCTCCAGTGCAACTTTGCTGGAAATTGACCACAGAGTTGCTCTGGAGGGCTTAGAGGTTACTAGAGAAAACATTTCTCTAGGCATTTGTAGGTCCAGTGTGATTCTGTGATCAATTTCTGGCAGATGAGGGATCTAGAGATTCCTAGAGAGTTGTTCTTTCAGGCAAAAACATAGTGCTTTTTTTATTTGTGGTTTCCCCATTTTCACAGGGGCCCTGTGCTCTTAACTCCAGAGAACGTGGAGGGCCAACTGTACAGTCTACAACAGGGGTAGGGAACCTTTCCCCTTTAAGGGCCGAGGGACTTCAGCTCCCAGAAGCCTCAGCCATGTTGGCCAATAGTCCCATGTTGGCCAATAGCTCCTGGGATTCTGGGAGCTGAAGTCCTTCGGCCCTTAAAGGGGAAAGGTTGCCTATTCCTGGTCTACAACATCTGGTATTCATTGGCAGATGGGAATCCAAGTACTAACAAGAGCTGACCCTGCTTAGCTTCAAAGATCAAATGGGATCTGGTACCTTTAACGTATTTAGGCCCTCTCAACTCTCAACATACAGAAGCATAAAGTCCCTCTAGATTCTGTCCTTTCACTGCAACTCCCAAAATTCTCTAGCCATTCTAGGAATTTTGATCTAAAACTGTAGCATTTCCAAGCACTGTTATCTTCAGGTCTTAATGTCTTCTTTTTATCTGAGACTTGCCAATAAGGTAGATAAGGAAAGAGAAGTCTGTTCTTTCTCAATGCTTCTCCTTTGAATTTTCTGTAGCAAACGTACCCTGGTAATAAAAAGCAGCCCAGCCAAGACCCTGTCACCCCCTGAGACTTCATTCAGAGAGAAACCTGGGTAATCATTCCTCATAATGAAAACAAAATCCTCTTGTAAAACCTTCCAGAAAACCAAAGACTGAAAAAAGACAAAAGGCTGACAAGGGGATACATGTCAATAAAGCAAGCTTTATGGAAATTTCCTGCTTTTGCACAGCAGCCGATGGTCAATAAATCTCCAAAGCTGATTCCACAGGCTGGTATGTGGGAGACTGGGCTGGTGAGAGCTGATTTCTCACATCTTCTTTCATGCTGAATACCTACTAAAAATGGGTGAAATTTAAACTCCGTTTAAAAATACAAATTAAAAATATCAAACATAATCAATTAAAAATTGTCTGGTAAATTACAATAGAAGCAATAGAAATGAATAGCAATAAAAGGCAAACCAAACCCTTGCTTATTCCCCCATATAGAATAATGGATCGTAGAGTTGAATGGGACTACAAGTATCATGGAGTCCAGTTACACAGCTGCTCAATTTCAAGGTCTGTTTTACTCTGTGTTGGATTCCTTGGATTCCACAAGGTGAGCCATGGCATTTGGGATTTCCCTGAAGCAGGGCAGGCTCTCACAGCACCAGCCTTTGTAGTAACAGCCCAGTTTCTTAGCCAAATTGTTCATCATGCTCCACAGTCCAGGACAGGACAGTCACCTGCAAGCTTCCTTCCAAGATCTAACTCCAAGGCACCCCATAAACAAGAAAGAAAAGAATTAAGACTTCATCATTGGTGCTGCTGCATGTTATCACCTGATAAATCAACAAGACAGCTGCTTATTTATTTATTATTATTATTATTATTATTATTATTATTATTATTTAGCCTGCAAGGTCCTCAGAGTTAATTTCAACTATTCAAGTGTCATAGATTTAAAGAAGAGACAGAGGCTCAGCGAGGCGAGACACAAATGGCATCCATCTTCCCTCTTTTCAATATTAGAGAGGAAAGATGCACAATAACTCTATCACTGTCCATTTTGTTGACAGGATCTGTCTTCATCAGCTGAGCTGCCAAGTCCATCATCTGATAGAAGTTGACTCTCCAGTGAGCAATCTCAGATGACTGGGCAGTTGAGTTGGCAGGAAAATCATCCTCACCCCATCTCTAGTCCAAAGAGAGCTTTTGGCTTGAAATTTGGAAGGAGGGAAGGAGAAAAAGGCCACCTAAAACTGCCTTTCCTCCTATTTATCTTTACCCACTGCTATCTGTTATACAGTGATCTGATCCTTTTTGATGATTGGCAAGTTCCCATCCATCCCACCCCAGCCCAGCCCATGGAACACCCACCAGAATGACAAATCAAGAGATCACATTGCCATAGGATTCTGTAGTGAAGATGGGCATGAGAGCTTTTGGGATATTTTAGGAAAAGTTACTTTTGTCAATGGCAGCTCCCAGAATCCCCAGGTGGCATCTATCTTGGTTGGAGGAGTTGGGAAGTTGTCATCCAAAAAAGGTAACTTTCTCAACTGTGCTGTGAGAAGAGAGGCACTGCAGGTAGCATTGACCCTCTCTGGAAAATAACCAAAAGATGAACTTCAATTAAGGATGTGCATAGTTTGTATCCTTTCATAGTGTCATGCCAAGATGGGCAAAATATGGTCCAAGGGGCCACATATGGACCCCAAAGTTCTCCACAGCCTTTTTTTTTTCTGAAGTGATCCATACTGTCTGAATACATGGACTTACTTCCTCTCTCATGTCTGTCCATGCCAGTTTTATCATGGTTCCTCCTTATTTTTGCAGAATAAATCTATCCCCAGTTTGGGATATCTCCTCAACAGTGTGCACATTTTGTGACTCTTAAAAAAATTGGATTAGATTGCAAGGAGTTTCTGGCTCCAGATGTCTCCCTCCTCCAATCTGAGGCCTGCATCTTTCTGATTGAGTTCAACCATCTGGCTTATGGTCTTCCTCTCTTTCTACTGCCCTCTACCTTTTCCTAGGATTATTGTCTTTTCTAAAGATTCATGAATTCTCATGATGTGGCCAAAATCCAACAGCCTCAGTTTAGTCATCCTGGCTTCCAGGGAGAGTTCAGGCTTCATCTGTCTTTTTGGCCATCCAAAAAGACTCTTCTCCAGCACCACATCTCAAATGAATTGTTTTTCGTCTTATCACTTTCATCACTGTCCAGCTATCACATCCATACATGGTGATGGGGTATAGGATGGCTTGGATGATCCTCACTTTAGTGTTCAGAATTATATCTTTACATTTTAGGATCTTCCCCAGTTCTTTCATGGCTGTCCTTCCCAATCCTAATCTTCTTCTAATTTCTTGACTGCAGTCTCCATTCGGATCAACATTTGAACCAAGCTTTGGGGAGTCTTTGACTACTTTGATTTTCTCATTATCTAGGATGAATTCTTGTAGATCTTCCAAGTTACTGAACTTTTTTTGGGGGGATAGATTTCAGTACCTTGGATAGCTGCTTTTAAATCTATAATAAAACCTGGACCAGATGAACAGCACCTTTGACATGAAAGCCCCTGGCTGGAACTGTTTGGGGAGAAAACACTTTGCATTTTTCATTCTTGTATTTCAAGGATAAGCAAGGATTTTGCTGAAGTGCAGAACTAAAGTGTCTTCCTGTAACATTACTTAGCCAAGAGAGAGAAGGTACTTGCAGTACCACACTTGAGCATCTCTCAGAAGATTCCTCAGCACCCAGTGTTTCAAAGGAAATGAATTCAGAATGACTCGCTGACATTTACATATCTAACAGAGCCACCTAACCCCTGGCAGCAGAAGAATGAATTTTGCAACTTTAGGAGCATAACGTATAAATTTTTGAAGAGCCGCTGCTGTTGCTAGCAATAGAGATCAATGGCTCTAAGTAAGATCGTCAGGCTGCTGACAGAATCGAGTTTGTCAGCAATTTGCAAATGCACATTTGATGCTGCTGTGGTGCCACTCGGGCCTCTACATTTCAGCAGCGTGATGTTTCCCACTACTTCTACTGAATGCTAAAGAATCAACATCATCAGACAGCTAAGGATGGAGAAAAATATATTAGCCTATTTTTTTAAAAAAATGTATTTTTGTAATTCATGGTTTGCAAGAGTATTAACAGCTCAAGTGGCAGCTCAAGTGGAAGCTTCATTTTTTAAAAAAATATATCTTTATTATATTATATAGAAATAATTCTGGACAACTCAAAATATGTGTCTTTGAGAAAAGCACACAAAAATTGTATAAAGCGCTCTATTACTTGGGTCCAAGCTATCCAAAGGACCATATCACCCTATAGGTGCATGTCCAAGCTCTAAGACTCTCAAGGATGCCCTTATTTGTTTCTATCATGTTCATGGGCAAGTCTGATGGGAATACAGGGCCTTTTATGTGGCTGCTCTCAGGCTTTGGGACTCTTTCCTTAAGGAGGATAGGATGGCTCCCTCCATTCTCTTTTTGTTTCAGCAGGTAAAAACTTATCCATTCTGGCAAGGTTTTAGGAAATGACTGGGTTTCTTTAGTAATATGCTGTTCTGTTAATTTTTACCTTTTGCCTTTTAATGAGTTTTTGTGAGTATTTTTAATTCTATAGATAAACTGCATTTATCAATATTGTTTTGTATATTTTTTACTCATGTCTTTGTATATGTTTTTAGCTGTAGCTGCATCATCACTACAGAAATAATGCAGTTTGACACTACTGTAACATCCATGGAATTCTGAGATTTGTAGTTTTGTGAGATATTTAGCCTTCTCTGTCAGGGAACTCTGGTGCCACAACAAACATGCAATTGTTGCTACTTTCTTGCATGGACTTTTTAAAATTTAGAAATATCACCTGGATTCATTGCACATTATTCACCCATCAGCCAGTCCTGTGCTTGTCAGGTTTTGTACAGAGACTTTGCAGTGATGTGACATTTGACACTAGATGAGGTTGTCTTGAATTCTTGTGTGATTCAAAAAGTTGTTGCATCGCTCAAAAGGGGTGTAAAGGTGTTATTTACTTTAATACAAAACACCATACCTGATTATCCATCCCAGTTTGGCATTCCAATAGGTAAGAAAACACGAGATTATGCAATTTGTGTGAGAATCTAATCAGATCATATACCTGCACATTTTACCTCAGCTGGGAGATAGAGAATTTGTAATGCTCACTTGGCTTTAGATACTTCTAAAAACTAAAATGAGAACTTGCACTTATGTAGTACCATTGTTTTTGTCTAACTTGCTTCTATGCAATGGAAAATTCCTTTGTCTAACTCTCTGAGACAACCTATATGAATCTTTGCTTCCATCCAGGCTATTGACTATAAAACTATAATCCCCTTGGATTGTGGACTGTGCTCATGCATGGCTAGGAGACCTAAGTACTTCCATGCATGTTCACTCTGTGATCTGTGGGCCCATCACAGCAAAGTAAAGAAGTGGGCTTTCTTGGTTGTAAAATACTTGTTGCATCCATTAAGAGCCAGTGTGGTGTAGTGGTTTGAGCATTCAACTATGCCTCTGGAAGCTAATTTCCCGCTTGGCCATGGAAAGCCACTGGGTGACTTTGGCAAGTCACACACTCTCATGGCAATAATAATAATAATAATAATAATTTCTATCCCGCCCCTCTGCAGTGCAATCGGGGCAGCTTTGCAACAATTAAAAACCTGTGGCAACCCTGTGGATGAGACATCTCCAAGACTCCCTGTCTTCCATGCTCTGCTTAGGTTCTGAATCTTCATACCTGTGACCTTCCTAATAGAGTCCATTCATCTAGCATGCAATCTTCTTCTCTTTCTGCTTCTCTCCACTTTTCCTAGCATTATTGTCTTTTATAACATGTCGTGCTTTGTCAGGATGTGGCCAAATATGACAGCCTCAGTTTGATCATCTTGGCTTAGGGTCATCGTAAGTCAGAAATGACTTGAAGGCACACAACAACAACAAAAACAACAACAAAGTCCCAAATCCAAGTGTGCTACATGGCATCGTCTACAAATGGTTTTATCTCTCTGTCTCTTACACACAGAGAGGCATAGGGGGGATGCAGACCAGGGCGTCGGGGACGCCCTGGGATGGTGCACTGCTGGAACGAGGCACTTGCACGGCGGCGCACCGGCGGCGTCCCTGAAAGGAGCACCAAATTGGTGCTCCTTTCAGAAGTCAGTGAAAGTGTGCCCTAAACGCATCGGGCACACTTTCCCGGACTTTTCTGCCGCAGCGTGTGAGGACGCTGCGGCAGGAGGTTGCCCCTGGAGCACCGGCTGTGTGGAGGGCCGGCAGCTCCGAGGGCAACCTCGGGAGGAGGAAGGGGCGCTGCTCATGCGGCTGCCCCTCCTCTTCCCAGCCTCCAAGATGACCTTATTAGTCATCTGCCGAGGCCCATACACACATCCCACCACTATAATAGTCCTGTCCCACTTCAGCTGATTGGAAGATCTACACTGATAACAGCCATTAACCATACTGAGCTATAGAAGAAACATCTTCCACCCATTAATCCTCATTGGGAAAGCATCAGTGAATCATCACTAACTATTAGCAAACCATCAGGTCTATGAAAGTAGGCCACTTAAACAGCCATTACTATCTAAGGAAGGATCTGGAGGTGTCTCTTAACACAAAGCAGGCGCATATGCATAATCCATTCTGGATGGACCACATGCCTAGATGAAGCAGTTGAAAAGAATACTAGAGAAGCTTTGGAAGCTTTCCAAAGTACAGATCTCACACAACCTAGTTTGTTGAGTGCAGATACAAAAGAAGATATATCACTGTGTTCAAGGACTCTTGCTTCCCATTTGAAAGGGATTCCCTCCTCCCATCCCTTTGTAATAGTTTTGGTACAGCTGGGAAATCCTGCTTGGTGCTTTCATTCTGTATTGAAACCAGCTGCCAAGTGGGTTACATTTGTGTGTGTGTGTGTGTGTGTGTGTGTGTATCTGTGTGTGTATCTTTTATTTGCCACAAGCACAGACTCATTAGGGAAGAATGGCCATGATATACCTTCACAGCATTGCATAGAAGCATCTTTTGGCTTTTGTGTTCCAAAGTATCTCTGAGCAGCAGCACAAAGCAATGAGTCAGAAAACCGCTACACCGTGATTGTATTGGCAAAAGCAGCAGGCGGAAAATCTCACACATACATCAGAGACAAAAAGACGTATCTGCTCCCACTCAGAACAGAGCACTAGGTGGCACTCTCCCTTCTTCCTCAAAGGATAGAGGAAGGTGATGCAATGCCTCTGACAGGTGCTGCTGAGAACACAGCTTTGGTAAAGGTGGCATCTTCAGGATAAGATCTGCAAACAGAGAATCTGGACTCAGGGGTAGGCAACCTTTCCCCTTTAAGGGCCGAGGGACTTCAGCTCCCAGAATCCCAGGAGCTATTGGCCAACATGGGACTATTGGCCAACATGGCTGAGGCTTCTGGGAGCTGAAGTCCCTCGGCCCTTAAAGGGGAAAGGTTGCCTACCCCTTCTGGTTCTTAGGTTAGTCCTAAGGGCTTCAAGATGTACTAGGGATGTTGCAAGACAATGTCTAATGACACAAGTCCACATCATACTATCCATAGTCCTTTTAATGTCTGCATGCATAACATCCGCAACAGAAGTGGTTGGACATTTTTGTCCAAAGTGGGTAAGCCATATTAAGTTTAGAATTGCAGAAGTGGAGATGCACATCATTGTGCATGAATGCATGTATACATGCATGCAGGTGCCTATGTGAACTGTGTTGCCCTTTTGGTTATTCAGTGTTGTCATTCACTAACAAGATAGTATTGAGCTTGTTGTCATTGTGTGCCTTCAAGTCCTTCCCGACTTATGGTGACAATCATCTCATGGGATTTTCTTGGGAAGATTTATTCTGAGGAAGTTTGTCTTTGCCTTCCTTTGAGGCTGAGAGAGTGTGACATGCCAAAAGTCACACAGTGAGTTTCTATTGCTCAGTGGAGATCCAAACCCTGGTCTTCAGAATTGTAGTTCAATGCTTAAATGCTACACTACGCTTGCTCTCAATGTTGTATGTACAATTATAACACATTGTGTTGGGCTCTAAATTTGATACTTCAAAGATTCTCACACATCTAGCATTCTCTTCATCACATTTTGGTTTGAGAAAGCAGGGTGTCTTTTTTACTAGTTCTTCCTAATATTTTCAAATATTTAATCCATCCCTACCATATGTAGGCTCTTGGGGAAAAATGTGAAGTCAAAGGTTTTCTCAGGAAAAAAAATGCCAGATTGTTAAGAGAAGAGAAATTCTTGGAAGAAAAGGACTTTCAGCTCTACTATATAGAAGTTTGAAAGCTGGAAATGTTTTGTGTGTGTGTGTGTTGTTGTTGTTGTTGTTGTTGTTGTTTTAAAACCCTTCAAAACTCAGGATATGTCACCTATCTTCATAAGCAAGGCAGAACTCCAACCAAAAGTAAACCAAGGCACAGGTGGTAGAAAGGAATCATTGGCTGTCAGTGTTTTAAACCAGCTTTGGATTTGGAAAGGTGTGTGTGTGTATTGGAGGGGGTTGGAAAGCAAGTTGTGCAGTGGCAACCAGGCACACGTACATGCTTTCAAACCTTAACCAGCATTTATTAGGAGGACAATACAGGAACCCACTACCTTTAGAAGTATCTTAGCAACTTCATCAGGAACATCATGACCTTGACTTCTCGGACACAGCAATTTAAATGCAGCACCCCCTTCTTTCCTTTATGAATCCACTGGTTTGCATTGGAAAAGGAACAGCTACCTTGTTGGCAGTGAAATAAATCTAACTGCCAGGCATCTATGGTTATTACCAGCAGCATAAACAAGCCTTTCAAATAAATATTGATGAAAAAATATGCTTATGAATAAATCATCACTTTGTGCAAGCAAAGAAGGGGAGAAAAAAGATGGAAAGAAGGAAAAGTACCTTAATGAGCCCCTCTTTTTAAGAGCAAGAGTCAATGCTGGGCATCAACTGCATTTAAGGCCGGTGGTTCTCTCTCATGTTTCTTGGGAAATGTATCCCTGAGTTCTATGCCATGTGTCTCATTATATACTGGTACCTGTCCTCCTGCTATTTTAAATCAGTGTGAAGGTTTTATACCTTTCTTTAAGACATAGTGAGAAGAGCACTTGCTAAAATTCCCCTCTTGTTTGTTGAATTCAAAGATATTGCTGTGTTAGTCACTTCTTTGTTGTGTCCCTTCAAGTTGTTTCTGACTTCTGATGATCTTGAAGGGAACCTATCATGAGGTTTTTTGAGCCTGAGAATGTGTGATTTGGCTGAAGTCACCCAGTGGGTTTCCATGGCCGAGTGGGGATTCAATCCCTGGTCTCCAGAGTCATAATTTAACACTCAAACCACAACACCACACTGTCTTCTTCCTCTCTTCTATACAACAATTAAAGAGGCAGTAGCCCTGTTCCTTGTTTCACTTGGCAACCCTACTTAAGAAACCATTTGACAAACATTTACTGGGTTTATGCAAACACCCTTTCAAAGCAATATCAATGCCCTGTATTCATGGAGAGGCAGAAGGAGGACCCAGCCCATGATTTGGGGGCATAAGAGATGGCAACCTATGAGCTAGTATTTAAAAGGCCACCTTAACCTGGCTATATCAATTAATAGTGATCGGTGTCTCCAATGTCAGTGGGGTGATGAATCTGTTCTGGGTTTTGGTGTGAACTTAAAAGGATTTATGCAAGATCCAGAACCATTTTTAAAGTCAGGCTAAAATGTAGAAAAGTTTCACCAACCCACTGACATAGGCCACCAGTTGCCAGTGAAAGTCCATTGAAGTAAAAGAGTCTTCAGGACAGTAACGTCACCTCCAGTCATTTTTGAGTTAATCTCAGTTATGATAAGGAATCTTAAAGAACTTGTTTGGTCCACATTATGTGCAAAACACTTTGCACATTATGTGGGAAAAGTATGATCCCATCTATACATTTCAGATGAACATGGAGACCAAAAGAGAGTTGTCCTTTGGATTTCATACTTGCCCTCAATTTTGCTCCTGTGGGGAAGTAGATAGTTGTCCACTACTGCACAGGAAGGAGGAATGAGTATGCTGTGCCAAATGTCAAAGGGGCAGAAGAGGTACACCCATTATCAATAGATCAGTATCTTGGAATATGCCTGAATATGCAACTAAACATACAGGCACACACAGACACACAACATGGGCATGTACACCTCTTTCTGGAGACTATGAGGCCAACCATAATTGAATATTGCTAAAACAATTGCAATTGAAGACTCAATGTATATTTTCATCAATGATACAACAAATTATAGATTAAACTTGTTATATACGCACTGTCCCCAAATTTCCATGCATTCAATGAAAGACCTGACTGCAGGACTCTTCTGCCTCTGCTGCTCAATACAACTGAGACGGGTGGATGCAAATCTTAAAGCCTTGAATAAAAAAAACAAACAAACACAAACTAGAAGCAAATGCAATACACTACAAATTACACTACAAAGAATTAACCTTTTTGTTTCTTCATAAATACACAACTGAAAATATCACTACCTTATTCAAGGGGGAAAGCTCTTTTCTAGCTCCAGTTCTCCATTTCTTTTTGAACTCAAGCATCAAGTAAAGCCCCTTCCTTAGAATTTTCCCAGCTGCTGGTCCAAAACAATAACTCATAGAGATGCATGTTTGCATACACAAGGTCACCACATGCATAACTGTTTTTCCATATCTTTGAACTAAATGTAGAAATTCCTCATTGGAGAAAAGTATCCACCCCCTTCCATAGGGAAATTTACACATGCACAAAATACCAACTGGATTCTAGTCCTTGTATCACCACATTGCAACTTGGAAACACCAGCCATTTTCTGCATGCTGACCTTGAATGGTGGAGAGGAAAAATCCATCCTATAGAGGATGAGAGGAGTAGCATTTTCATTTTTCCAATACGTTTTTTCCTAGGTTAAGAGGCTGGCAGGGGGGCACTGATAATGATCTGTATATCCATCTTCATCAGTGAGTTTATTCAATGTACCCAAAGCCATGCCAAATACATTACAGATACACAAAGTTTACAAAAGATACAGAAAGCTGCAGAATAATATTACAGGCAGTAGGAAATATTGTGACAGAAGACAATATAAGAGCATTTCAAAAATTCAATAACACAAGAGAATGTCAAAATTACCAACAGTGAGAATCAAATTAATGCTTTGAGTTGCCAAGAAAATTTGTGGCAATTTTATTGAACTCTCTCTTTCCTAATCATTTTCTGCAGCCTAAGCAAAAAGTGGCACTTTGCATGTTACATAGTCATTGGTGATGGTCAAAAGAAAATGAACCAGTTCTGCAAGAGAGTGCCCACTTCCTCAAGTCAGAAATGGCTAAAAAAAAAATCTCTCTTGGGTTGCCATGCAAGTGATAGGTTAACATGTACCAAATATTGTGTTTCATGCAACACTGACCACAAATACATAGTTTGTTTTTTTAGTGGCACCTTATTATCGCATCCATCTAGAGCTGCAGTTGGCAGAACTTAAAATTGCAGTTCAGTGAAAGCATTTCTTTGGGAAACTGGCATGAGTTTAATCAAATAACTGGGTCTAAAATTTCCTGTTTTTAAAAAAGAGAACCATGGAGGAAATATAAAGATCCTGATGAATTGTAGGTCCTTCCAAGAATCTATCTAGAACAAACAGCCCCTGAATTGCATACCATATACATATACACACTATACATGACTCTGTGGGTTGTGGGTTGATTTTTTTGGCTCTGTAACTACCCCCAAAGTACCTGAAATCTTTAAAGATGGGTCCAAACAATCAGGGAATGTTTGGTTCTCTCTAGAGCTACAGGTTTTGGCCTCCAGGGAAAAAGGGATTGTACTTTTAGGAAAGGGCTATAGTAAGGGCAAGACAGGAAGAAATGTTGCTGCATCTCTCACTCTTGTGAGAAGACTGTCCTAATCTATTGAGACAAGCCTGTTTCAGGTTTTTACTTCTTCTTCTTCTTCTTCTTTTGTCTACTACATGGGATTAGAACAAGGAGAAAATTTGGGAACTATTCCATACCCAATTACTTAACCTCCAGTAAAGTCATTGGGGAGAGTCATGATCATGGCAATAGTGTTACAATTATGACTAAACAGTGATTACAACTCATCCTTCAACTTTACCAAGCAGCAACTTCATGGGGAGAAGAAGGTCCATTCTTCTGGCATTCAAAGCATGGGTGAATGATATTTCTTTAGATTTGGAAACTTGGCAAGAGAGGTTACTTAGGTAAGTATACCTATCTTACACATCAGTTTTGCCATGTGCCTTCAAGTCCTTCACGACTTATGGTGACCCTAAGGCCATCATGGGGTTTCCTTGGCAAGATTTGTTCAGATGAGGGGTGCCTTTGCCTTCCTCTGAGACTGAGAGGGTGTGACTTGCCCAAGGTCACTGGCTGGATTTCTATGGCTGAGAGATGATTCAAACCCTGGTCTCCAGAGTCATAGTCAAGTGCTCAAACCACTACACTACACCATGTTGGCTTTCTTACTGATGTCGTTGTTTGTTTTTGTTTGTCTCCAAGTCATTTCCAACTTATGGTGACCCTAAGGTGGACCTATCATTGGGTTATCTTGGCAAGATTTGTTCAAAGGAGGTTTGCCATTGCCCTCCCTTGAGGATGAGATGTAACTTGCCCAAAGTCATCCAGTGGGTTTCATGGCTGAGTCGGGAATTGAACCCCTTATCTCCAGAGTCCTACTGCTATGCTCAAACCACTACATCACTCTGGCTCTTACTTATTTTCTTGTCCAAGGTGTGGGTGTGGGTGTATGTGGTGCATGTGCAATTTGCACAAGTGTAATGTCTCTTCCCCTTTGTGAAGCAAAGAGCAAACATGCAGCAGCTGAAATCTGTCATTGGCACATAGCTTTGCATGCACAGCTTCACATCCTCCCACCAATGGATTCTTGCCATGCCCTGGGTATTTGCCCATGCTGCTGTTGCTTACTGTGGGGGGGGGGGGAGGAGAAGGTGTTTCACTCCATAAAGAGGCACCTGATCTCAGCTCACTTGTTGGGGTGAGAGGAAAGAAATGAATATGCACTCCCAAATGGAGTGCACTACCTTTTCCTTCACCCAAGAGAACTTCATGGTATGAAGTATGTCGCCTCTTCTTCCCTTCTCCACCAGTAAGTAAAAGCAGCAGAGATTCCTTCTGGGACTTGACAGCTGCCAAGCAATGGGGAGCTTTTGGATGGAGTGTAAGGGCAAGTGGATAGACATCTCCGTGCCATCCAAAATCGGACTTATACATGCACAAGATGCATTAATGCATGCCTAAGTCTCTAAGATAAGGGGCCAGCATGGTGTTTGAGCATTGGACTAGGACCCTGGGAGACCAGGCTTCAATTCCTAGCTTAGCCCTAGAAACCCACTGGGTGATCTTGGGCAAGTCATACTTTCTCAGCCTCAAAGGATGTCAGTGGCAAACCCCATCTGAAGAAACTTGCCAAGACAACCCTATGATAGGTTCATCTTAGGGTCATAAGTTGGAAATGACCTGAAGACACCACCACCACAAGTCACTAAAAGGATGGTGGCTAACAAGTGCAGAAGGACTGGCTGGTGGATTGACCAAAATGGGCCAAATCATCCATCCAAAGCTTCAGGCTCTCAAGTCTATGGGGTAACTATTTTAGTTTAGTGACACAGTTTGTACAACACATACACCTGGTGCAACGTATGCCATTTGTTCTAAAAATCCTTTTTGCAAATGTGAGAACTCTCATGAGACTGACAGAAAATATCTCACTGCCTTTCAAGCCAAGAGCAGAATTATTGTGGTTTATTGTCCATTCAAAGAAGGAGACAAAAAGAGATTTGCATCCCTCAGCTAAAGCTCAGTGGTAAAGCACATGAGTTGTGGGAGAGAAGTCCCCAAAGATATGGCCCAGGGATGAGAACTCTAGAGACTGAATTCTCCAGCAGCAACTCTATGGAGAAATTAATTCTCCTCTTGAGTAGTGACTTCCACCTTGGATCACATATACAGTTCACTAAATCCTGGGGAACCACTGCTGCTATATGACCTGGAAAAGACTCCTCCAGTGAATAAGTTGGGTCCAGGGAGCATTTCCTAACCAGAATCTTCCTCCTCAGATCTTCACCTCCTCCTCATACCCATAACAGAAGAAATCAATGACCACAAAAATGTGTGCTAGCTTTTCAAAAGCCACATGCAATACTTGAAGGAATGGATCTCCAAGATTTATCTTGGCCACCAAAAGCCTGCTCCAGCTCAGTGGCAGACTCTTTGAAAATTTAGGGCAAGGGAAATGAGTTGCATCTTTTTGGATCCTACTACATTGATACCTGAGGTTGCAATATCACTCTGTACTGCATCTGAAGAAGTGGTTTGTATCTACAAACGTTCATGTTAACATAAAAACCATTTAGTCTTAAAATCTGCCACCACATTCCCTTCCCTCCTCCCCTCCATTCTATTTATGCTGAAAAAGACAAATCCAGCTACTTCTGGAGATGCCTCTACACTGTAGCAATAGTGTAGTTTGACACCACTTTAACTGCCATGATTCCAGACTACAGAATCCTGGAAGGTGTAGTTTTGTGAGGTACCAGCACTCTTTGGTGGGGAAAGGGAAAGACCTTGTAAAACTACAAACCTTGGGATTCTATAAGATGGAACTACAGCCCTTAAAGTGATACCAAATTGCATTAATTCAACAGTGTAGCTGCACTCTTGGAAAACTACTTAACTTGTCTTGTACATTAGGTATAGATCTTCCACCCATGGTCCTGAAATAAGGATTAAAAAAACTCCAGGCAGTGTCTGCAGCACTGTCCAGGGTCCTGAATATGCTCTGTTCTGGATCTGCATCCTGTTGAAGCAATTGCTGTATTGTTGAATCCCCAATGGATCAAAATAGTATGTTCAATCCTTGCCAAATGGCAAGTGATGGAAAAGATCTCATCAGCCTTCAAGTCATTTACAACTTAGGTAGACCCTCTCATGGGGTTTTCTTATCAAGTTTTTCTGAGGCTATCCTCTGAGGCTGAGAGTGTGTGACTTGCCCAAGGTCACTCAGTGGGTTTCCATGGTCCACCTGGGATTTGAACCCTGTTCTCGGGAGTCCTAGTCCAATGCCCAAAACACTACATCATGCTGGCGCTCAGTTCCTAGACTTCAATTAAAGTAAGCAACACTCACTTTGATGGAATACCTGCTATAAGGCTATTTCCTATGTTACCTACAGAGCTTGAGAAAGTTACATTTTTGGAGGACTACAACTCAGTGACCATGCTAACTGGGGTATTCTTAGAATTGTTGTTCTTTTCCACCAAGTAACTTTTCTAAGCTCTGGTTATACGTGCCCGGGCAGAGATCTGCTTGGACTGGGACTCAAATCTATAGAAAGAGAGAGGAAGAAAGTGAATAAGAAAGTAAACAGTGTCT
Source organism: Phrynosoma blainvillii (assembly GCA_026167975.1). NCBI lineage: Eukaryota > Metazoa > Chordata > Lepidosauria > Squamata > Phrynosomatidae > Phrynosoma > Phrynosoma blainvillii. The sequence goes on along the minus strand of JANUYF010000010.1, from coordinate 22,633,054 downwards.
GAAGTTTAAACAAAATTAGATTATAATCAAGTTTATCCCCTCTTTTAATTCTTTTGAAATAAGATTGCATTTTTATGGTTTATACTTTTGTGCATTTTACACTGGAGATGTAATCATTGAACATATTCTTACATTGGGTTTGGCAGCTATTCCACATATGCCAACAAAACAAATCTGGTAATAAACACCAACTAAAACCTTGTTGTGTTGCCATTGGTTGTTGTGTGTCTTTTTTAAAAAAGAAAATGGGAGAGTGTTGGAAATTGCTTCTTATAGGAAAAGAGAGATAAAACAGCAACAATTTTTCTTCCTGATTTGAGAAAGACAGAAAGAGATAAAAATCATTTCAGGAGAAAAGGTAGCTACTGGTCATTAAGGATGGCAAGAGTATTCAACAATATATATATATATTTTAAATGGTTGAACAACATGTTTGGTTTTTTTGTTTTATTTATTTGTTTATTTATTGTTTTGCAAGTTCAGGACTTATTGTGTGCAAAGTTTGCATGGGGTTATTTTGCACAGAAAATAGTTTCAGTGCAGAAAACATAATTTTCTGGATAGATAATAATTTTATGCAGAAATAATATTTTCTGCACAGAAATGTTGTTTCCTAGGCATAAAATGCTGTAATTGGGTATTCGTTCTATGCAAAATTTACATGTGGCTGATTTGCATAGGAAACAACATTTTCTGCACAGGAAACAGTGTTTTCTGTGCAATATCCCCTTAATGGGAAAGGAAAAGGCTTTTGAACCATACATATATTAATGTGATTTTGTTCTGCCTTGGGAGGTAGCAATTTGTAAAGAGATAGCTGGGCTGGTTTGGTTTAGCATTAAAAAGGAGGCAAGGGGACTGAATAATTTAATTTAGTATGAACTTCTGAGAATTATGATCTCCTTCTTCAGATAAACTGATGGAGTACAAGCCTCAGGGATGGTTACATATACTGGATTTTTGAAGGTGTCTTATGTATGTGTACATTCCTCTATGAAAGCACTTTTTGTCTATTGCAAAACATCTGCATTCAGTTCAAGGTTGCAGAAGGGAAGCCTCTCTAAGGAGACACTATGCAGCCTTAGCAAAATCTGTCTGTTTGGCTTTCTCCTGGTCTTTTTGGGGTGGGGTGGGGTAGGGGAACCTGAAATTCTTTCCATTCTGGATTTGCCAGGCTGTGCAATGTGAAATAGGCATTCAGTTCTGCAACCCTGCATTTCTCTAATGAGCTGGTTTTGCACATTTGCCACATAATTCTCTGAGCATAAAGCTACATTGCTCATTAATGCAAGCTCTCATATATATATATATATATATATATATATATATATATATAAAAGTAACTTGAGACACCCAATTGGAGCTATTCTGGTGGTAGTGGCATGTGCCCTAGTATGATGTTCCACAGTTTCCGTACAAGTCCTGTGTGTGTGTTGTGTGCCTTCAAGTCATTTCTGACTTATGGTGATCCTAAGGCTAAGCTATTATGGAGTTTTCTTGGCAGGAGTTGTTCAGAGGAAGTTTTGCCTGTGAGGTAGAGAGAGTGTGACTTGCTCAAGTTGACCCAATGGGTTTCATGGCCAAGTTGGGAATGAAACTCTGGTCTCCAGAGTCGTAGTGAACACTGAAACCACTACACCACTATATGCCCTACCTCTTGTGTAAAGCACTCTAAAGAAGAATCTCGTCTCCTTTCACATGACTCAAGACCCTAATGAAATAATTTTTCTAATTGCGCTAATCGCTCTCAATCATTTAGCACAATATTGCAAGGAAAAATGGTCCAAATGATATTGTAGACTAGGAGGTTTAATAATGGGAAGACTTAGAGTACATGCCAATAACATTAAATTGTAAGATGCGTTCGTTGAGGGTATGTATATACTGGTAAAAAGATGTGGACATGAATTGATGATGGGTTATGGTGCTCAGTCTTATTTGAAGCAAGCTGTTGGATTGAAATAATGTATTGCACGGTATTAAATGTCAAGAGAAGGAAGAATATACTTACCAATATGCTTAATTTATATCTCTTCTGGCAGGCCTTTCCTGAGTAGAAAACCGGCCACCGCAAAAGTTATGCCTGACCCTGATTTTCACTACAGTTATTTTAATTTATTTGTCATTTATTCTGTTATTTTTAAGTATGTTTTAAATGTCAATTGTTTAATTGTATTTGGGGGGTGGGTTACTGGGGGACAGGATTGTTTGTTTTATTGTTTTATCGTGTAAGCCACCCCGGTTGTATTATACAGAGAGGCAGGATATATATAAATTTTATTATTATTATTATTATTATTATTAAGAGCTTAAGAAAAGAGATAAGAAGATAGAAGGTTTATTTTGTATTGAATGTGTACCGTTTGGTTGTATTGTTTGGTTGCATGTTTGTAAATTGAAGTAATAAAAAAAAAGAAATAATTTTTCTATGGGAAGTCATATATCAAAATTCCCTTCCCCACCTACGGAGTTCCCAGATCATCATGTTAATTCTCACCTTGCAATCACAAATGGTACAAAGGAGACATTTGCCAGCCAAATGATTCATCTCCTTGTACAAATAACACGAACTTGGTTTCTTACTATGCAAACCCATTAAACTCATTCAGAGTTTACAGCAAATAGCAATTTCAGCTCTGCATTTTGCTGGTTTTAGAGGCTTTACCTCAATTTGCTCACTCACCCTCCCCTTCTCATCCCTGCATTTCTATTCATTCCTCACCATCCTTTTCTTTTTCACTCACATTTTCATTTTTCATGTTCTCCTTTCAGTTCTTCCTCATTTTTTCTTCCCTTGCTCTCCTTCTTTCTTTCTGATTCTTCTTCAGGATCTGTTAAAGTTTTTTTTCTTCTTCACTGTTTTCTCTTCTGATGACCTCTTTTATGCCCCAGTTTTTAAAAATTCTCTCCTCCCTTCTTGATTCTCTCTTCAAATTTGTTTGCAGCAATTATTATCATGGGCATATTCCCAAGCATGCAAGTATAAATCCATTCAATTGTGGAAAAAGTGTATTGATTTGTGAATCTGTGAAACTCACATTCGGTTTCTTCCCATTAATAAGAATAGGAAAGGATGCAGAAGAATAGGAAAAATCAATGGTTAAGTAAAGAATAGGATGGATTAGCCAGTTTGCCACTTACTTTATGGAATACATATTTGGGCATCTATCAGATGCCTGGTTCCATAGCACAACCCAAAATGATAAAATGCTAGAAGCATTAGGAGAAGATCTTGAGAAAGGTGTTTTGGGGAGACTAAGGTATAATCTGCACTGCAGAAATAATGCAGCTTCACACCACTTTAACTTCCATGGCTCAATGCTATGGAATTCTGGGATTTATAGTTTGTTGTGACACCAGAGCTCTCTGACAGAGAAGGCTAAATAACTCTTGTTATTGTGTACCTTCATGCCATTTCTGACTTATGGTGACCCTAAGGTAAACCCCTCATGGGGGTTTCTTGGCAAGTTTCTCAAGAGGGGGTTTGGCATTGTCATCCTCTGAGGCTGAGAGAGTGTTGACATGCTTAAGGTCACCCAGTGGGTTTCCATGGTTGAGCCAGGATTGAATCCTGGTCTCCAGAGTCCTAGTCCAATGCTCAAACCACAATGCCACAAAACTACACATCCCAGAATTCCATAACATTGAGCCATAGCAGTTAAAACAGTGTCCAGTTGCATCAATTCTGCTGTGCAGATTAGACCTAAATTCCTGAGCTGTAACCCCTCCCCCCCAAGTAACTTTTCCAAGCTCTGTCATGTTTTTATGCCTAGCTGAAGAGGAAGCAGAGTGACACGCTGGCAACGGCAATATCATTTTCTCACTCCGCTAATTTAATGCGTCAAGAAAGGGAGATGCCCCCAGGCTAGATCGAGTCCGCACTGAACATAATCAAATCTGATAATGATAACTAGATCATAAACTCTCATTTGGAAATGCCATCATTCCCTCTGAAGCCTTCATGTTGAGGTATGATGACTTGGAGGTCAGCTCAAAGAATGTCCTGGGAGTTTGAAAAAACCTCCTCTGACTTCAAAAGGTTGTCATATTTGGATAGATCAGATTAGTGTCCTTTCATTCTCTTGGGCAGAGACTGACCTTTTTGTCCTATGTAAACAGTGCATTTTAGGTTAGGAACAGGTGACTAGTGGCAGCTTGCTGCTTCAGTACAGTCCCTCAATCTGTCAGTTCCGACTTCCCTCTGCGTTTCTTTAAATAGCTTAGGAGCGACAGATACGTGAGTGAACAAAAGGAGGTTAGGGAAATCCTCTTATGCATGTGCCCAGCCTCAGACTATACCCATATTTTCTTTTCCCATTGGGGGAAGCAGGAGAAAAGGCCGATAGATTAGTCCACAGCAGGAAGAGGAAAGAGATTCTGCGTATCGGCATGCTATGATCTCATTCATTCTCCATAGGGACAGAAAATAAATTCGTTAAGCCGCACAGTCTTGATGAAAGTAGCCATTTTTAACCTCATTCTGGGAATGAAACATACGACACCTCAAAAAAATCCCCATTTTTGCAAGTCTGGCAGTGTGATTCAGAGAAACAAAGGACACACAAAACAATGTACATGTTTTAAAAGGCGAACAACTCCAATGTGTACAGTGGAGGGGGGAATGTAGACATAGTGGATTAAAATGTTAGTGGATTAAAATGGAGATGTTGGGTAAAATGGACCAACAGATTGTGCCTTTTAAGAAAAATCCATAAAACTCATACAAATTTTAAAATGGGAAAGGTAAAACAACACAAGCCCACATCCAATCCCAAATGAAGCAGACCCAGTAAATTAAGAGAATTTATATAAGTATTCGTTTACTCTGTCAAGTATGTCTGTGTTGTATGCCTTCAAGTTGCTTCCGACTTATGGTGAACCTAAGGTGAACCTACCATGGGGGTTTTGTGGCAAGATTTGGTCAGAGAAGGTTTGCCATTGCCTTCCCCTGAGGCTGAGAGCATGTGACTTGTCCAAGGTCACCCAGTGGGTTTCATGGCCATGCTGGGAATCGAACCCTGGTCTCCAGAGTCACAGTCCAACACTCAAACCACTACACCACAATGGCTCTCAGTGGGTATAGTGTAGCTGGGACTAACAATTGGATTTAGGCTTGGGTGAGAATTAAGTGTCCCTCCAGATGTTGACTGGTAATTTCCAGTGTTCCTCACTATTGGCTCTGCTGGCTAGGGCTGCTGGGAGTTGTAATCCTCTGGAGGGCTGCATGATTCCCATCTGAATGGTTACGGAGGGTCTGATCTACTCACATCCTGCTCAATTCAGGTTCAAAAGATACACTGAAGCAAGATAAGGGTGCATCTACAATGTAGAAATCATGCAGTTTGACACCACTTTAATTGTCATGGTGCCACCCTATAGAATCCTAGGATTTGTGGTTTTGTGAGTCATTAGCACTCTTTGAAACAGAAGGCAAAAGACTTTGTAGAATGTTCAATCCAGGACCTCCCATTGATAACAAAATCCATGGATGATTAAGTCCCATTATATACAATGGCATAGTAAAATGGCATCCCTTATATAAAATAGAAAAAAAAATCAAGGTTTGCTTTTTGAATTTTTTGGGGGTGGAAGGGAGGAGGAATATTTTCAAACCTTGGATGGTGGAATCCATGGATGCAGAATGCATGGATACGGAGGGCCGACTGCCCTCTGCCATTGTATATAATGAGACTTGAGCCTCCATGGATTTTGGTCTCCATGGGGGTTCCTGGAACCAAAGCCCAGTGGATACTAAGGGCCTACTGTAAAATTGTGTCCCTTGTATGAGATGACAAAATCAAGGTTCCTGGAACCAAACCTCAGCAGATACCAAGGACCTGCTGTATTCCACATGGCCTGCCCTGCATCTTTAAAGGAGCCTATTGCCTTGAAATATAATGGAGGATCCTTTCCAATAGCCAGTTCATCTTACTTCTTTGTGTAGAATGGTGTGTGTGGCTGTGTGTATGTGTGGTGCTCAGGCAGCAAAATATCAACACTCAGAGGAGGCAGAACTACGTGGAAACGCCAGGGTCTCCATCATTGACAGAACTTTCATTGTTGCACAGTGGTGACACGAGAGTTAAAAGAAAGAAGGAAAAGGGGCAATGATTTTTTTTTAAAGAAATGAATGAATAAGGAGGCACCTGACATCCTTATTAATGAGAATGAATGGCATTCTATGAAATGTTCCCCCATCCTCTCCTTGGCACGTACCCAATCCAGGGCGGAAGAAAGAATCAGTGGCTGCGGGCAAGCATTTGACAGAGCAATGGAAGCAACTTCTGAATGAAAAAAAGCATTTGAAGAAAACCCATCCAATGTGATGAAATGAAGAACAACCCAAGGACATTTCTGGGACAGGAAAAAAATATATGCTTGTGTGATGGGTGAGCACACAGAGTATGTCTGAGGTCAGACAGTGGCTGGGGGGCACTGTGTATCTCTTGAACAATTAATAATAGAAACAGAAATCAGCCACTAATTGGAACTAGAACACCCTCATATAGCTCAACGGCTGTGGAGGAGGATGTACAATTCCTATCTACTTAACAAGAGAGATTATTCACACACACACAAAGGGAAAACCTCAATCAACAGGGATGAAAAGAAATCAGATCAGCCTTCTGCAAAATCATGCTGAACACTTTTTAATTCCTAACGGGTATTTCAGTGACAATATTGGGATTGTGAGCAGAATGGAAGCATTTCTAAATGTGACTTGCTGCTGAAGTGGAATGAAGATGAGCTTGTTTGAGAATGGAAGTGGTCCATGAGTTAACCACCCCCACCCAGAGTGCAACAGTGACCAGAGTCCTGTGGATGTCTCATGCATGCGTGTGTACCCCTATGAAGATGAGGGGACATTTTTGCCCAATGTGGAAGATGAGGGGACATTTTTGCCCAAAGGAGGATAAAGAGTGGTTTCATATATGATCATCTTGCTCACATTTCAGTGCAAACACATGCAAACACTGTACATTATCAACAGACATGCATGTAAATAAACCAGGAAATTTCCCCCATGGCTTCAACATTTCTGGAAATTCTCATAGGATTATAGAATCATAGAGTTAGAAGTGACCCTCAAGGATCATCCAGCCTAACCCCATTCTGCCATGCAGGAATACACAAAAAAGCACCCCTAACAGATGGCCATCTAGCTTCTGTTTAAAAACCTCCAAAGAAGGGGACTCCACCACACTCCAAGGGAATCTGTTCCAACGTTGAAGAACTTTTACCATCTGGAAGTTCCTCCTAATGTTTAGGTGGAATCTCTTTTCTTGTAGCTTGAATCCATTGCTTTGTGTCCTAGTCTCTGGAGCATCAGAGAACAAGCTTTTTCCATCCTCACTATGACATCCTTTCAAATATTTAAACAAGGCTATCATGTCACCTCTTAACTGCCTCTTCTCCAGGCTAAACATGCCCAGCTCCTTAAACTGCTCCTCATAGGACTTGGTGGTTTCCAGATTTTTCACTATTTTGGTTGTCCTCCTCTGGACATGCTCCAGGTTGTCACATCCTTCTAGAATTGTGGTGCCCAGAACGGGACAGTATTCCAGATGAGGTTTGACCAATGCAGAATAGAGTGGTATTATTACTTCCCTCAATCTAGACACTGTACTGCTATTCATGCAGCCTAGAATTGCACTGGCTTTCTTAGCTGCCACACCACACTGTTGACTCAAGTTCATTTGTGGTCCACTCAGAGTCCTAGATCCCTTTCATATGTATTGCTCTCAAGCCAGGTGTCATCCATCATATATCTGTGCATTTCAACTTTACTGCCTAAAAACAGTATCCTACATTTGTCCCTGTTGAAATTCATTATTTTGTTAGTTTTGACCCAGACTTCTAAACTGTTAATGTCATTTTATATCCTATTCTCTGGGGTGTTAGCCACCCCATCTGTAAGACTGACAGGAGTGGATTTAACATGATTTCTGGAGTTGCATTGGAATCTGTCAGAAAGCTGTATAGAATCTGAGTCATGCTCACCATCAATTAATCAAGTAGGAACCAGAGAAATACCCTGTTTCTGCATTCCAGCAGGATCCCAAGTAGTTAGAACTCATCTCTACAGAATTAAGTAAGATCCAATTCTCACAATTTCAAGTGCTCTACAAAATGAGGTCTGTTTTTAGCCCACTTTGAATGGCAGAACATGAACTGCCCCAGTTATACACATAGATTCCCAGTGCATCTTCGATTTTTTGGAATCAGAGATGGGCATGGATGAAAAGCGTCTGTGTTCAACATTGCAACGCATCCCAAACATTGTCAACTTACAGTAAGCCATGACACACCATTCTGTATTTTTGCTCGGTCACCATAGTAATGACAAAGTAAAGATCAAAGAAGCATGCACTGAGCAGGAGGAGTTTGTTGTCAGGTTGCTTCACTGCATGCATAACCAATATATATATATATATATTGCTCATCCTGTCTGCTTCTTGCTTTCAGACACTTGTAACTATTTTTTTGTTTTTGAGCAAGAGCAGAAGGAAGGCTTCACCTTCCACTTCTCAGTATGGTAGGTCTTTCTGAGCCCTTAGGAATTAAAACGTAGAGTGGCATGAGGCAACATGATAAGGAATGCTTTGGAAATTCTCATCAGCCGCTCACAGCAAAGTGTAAGTGTTAACATCTTTGGTCCAAAACACACTGCAGAAATAATCCAATTCCAATCTACTTACATGTAGATAAGTTTGAGTTTGAGACTGTTTTAACTGCCCTGGATCAATGTTTGTGTTTGTGAGACATTTAGCCTTCTCTGTCAGAGAGCTCTGGTGCCACAATAAACTATAATTCCCAGGATTCCATAGCACTGAGACAGGGCAGTTAAAGTGGTCTAAGATTGAATTATTTCTGCTGTGTGTTTTGGACCTGTAATGAATACCTAGTCTAGCCAACTACCTATGCTCAAAATGGATTGCTATAGCATTCTTAGTGTTTGAATATTTAATCTCTACTTAAAATCTCCAAGGAAAAGAAATCCTCTACCCTCCTAGGCATTCTGCTCCAGTTTCAGGTGACATCTCCACTGGAGAAATAATCCAGTTTGATACCCCTTTAACCGCCATGGCTCAGTGCTATGGAATTCTGAGAACTGTAGTTTTGTGAGATGTTTACCCTCCTTTGTCAGAAAGTTCTGGTGCCACAACAAATTACAATTGCCTGAATCCCATAACATTGAACCCTGGTAGTTAAAGCGGTGTCAAACTGGAGTTATTTCTTCAGAGTGGATGAAGCCTAAGATGCCTAATGGGGCTTCCATGCGAGTGGGTTTTCTTCCAAACTTTAACAAAGGTATCCAAGGTGCTGAAATTATTTTGAGAATAGGTTACGGGACCTTGGATGATTTCTTTAAGGTGTGGGTTGCAACCCATATTTATATATCCACTGGTGAGAAATCCATGAGCTGCTACTGCAAACAGTTTATATCTTCAAGATGTTCTCCATAATTTTTACTCTCTTCCAGTTTGGGCCCAACTAGCCGACTTCACTGGCTACTTGTTCATTTCTCTCTGTCCTGCCACCATTACAGGCTTGCTTGGTGAAGACATTCTGCAGGATGATGATGATGATGATGATGATGATGATGATGATGATTTCTTACCCACCTCGATCCATAGATTAAGGTGGGGACAACAACAATCAATAAACAAACAACATCAGTTAAAACACACACCAGTTTTAAAAGAAAACAAGATGTACATGTATTAAAACAATCCACACCTAAAATTCATCATTTAACATTCACAATTTAAAAATCATTTAGATAAGCCAGAAGCTGGGCTCCTCCCAGCTTTCCTTTTACTGGCAGATCTGTAATCTATTGAGATCTGTGTTTTATTTATTTATTAACCTTTTGAAATGGCTTTGAAATGATTTTATATTGTATAATAGAGGATTTTAAAACTGTATCTAAAATTGTATTAAGGTATTTTAACTGATTCTCCTTGGAAGCTAGTCCCATTTGGGGAGAGAGGTGGCATACAAATGAAACAAATAAATGCATATAAATATATATCCTCTTGAGCAGAACAAAGAACAAATTTGAACCACTGTGCATTTGAAGATGGTTATTGTTGTGGTTGTTACGAGCTTCAAGTCAACTCTATTGAGGGATTTGTTAGCAAGATTTATTCAAAAAAGTGTTAATAATAATAATAATAATAATAATTTTTATCCCGCCGCTCTGCGAGTGCAACCGGGGTGGCTGAAAACATTAAAATATAATAATAGAACAATATAACTCCCAAAAAACCCACCCACTTCTTAAAATAATATTAAAGAGTAAGACTATTAAAAACATACTAAAAACATACATAGGAATAACATACACAATAACGGCAGTAACTGGAACAAAAGTTGTGGGAGGGAGATGAACTGACTCTTGAGGCCGGGATATCTATTTAGGAAAGGCCTGCCAGAAGAGATCTGTCTTAATAGCCTTTTTAAAGCTGTTACTAAGGTGGCAACATGACGGATCTCATCCAGCAGGCCATTCCATAGTCTGGGAGCGGTTGCCGAAAAGGTCTTCTGAGTGGTTGCAGACAGTCTAGTTTTTATAAGCTGCAGCAGATTCCTCCCAAAGGACCAAAGTGCTCAGGGTGGATTGTACAGAAGGAGGCAGTCCCAGAGATAGGTTGGACCCAAGCCATTTAGGGCTTTAAAGGTAATAACCAACACCCTGTACTGTGCCCAGAAACTAATGGGCAGCCAGTGGAGGGATTTTAAAACTGGCATTATGTGGTCTTTTTTTGATGTTCCCGAGACCAGCCTGGCTGCCATATTTTGCACTAATTGAAGTTTCCGGACCAAGCACGAGGGTAGCCCCATGTAGAGTGCATTACAGAAATCAAGATGAGAGATTACCAAAGCATGCACTATAGTTTCTAGGTCCCTAATTTCCAGGAAAGGGCACAATAGGCATATCAACCGAAGCTGATAACAGGCACTCCTGACCATCGCATTTACCTGATTTGTCATCTGGAGTGATGGATCTAGGAGTACCCCCAGAGCGTGAACACAGTCTTTAGAGGGGAGTGTGACCCCATCCAGGACTGGCGGTTGTATTCCAATACTCGGTTTCGGGGCCGCTACTGTAAGTACCTCCATTTTATCTGGATTCAGTCTCAATCTATTTTTCCTCATCCAGTCCATTACAAAGCAGCTTCATTTATATACCACTACATACCACGCTATGGGGTGTCTAAGCAGTTTACAACTGTGAGCTGATTGCCCCCCAACAAGCTGGGTACTCATTTTAGCGACCTCAGAAGGATGCAAGCCTGAGTCGAGCCTCAGCCCTGGCTGGTATTGAACTCGCAACCTTGTGGTTTATGAGTGAGTGGCTGCAGACCAGGGCTTTAAGACAATCATTGAGAGGAGAGACGCCATCTGAAGTCAAAGCCGAGGACCAAGACATGGAGAAATATTGTGTTGCCATTGCCTTGCTCTTAGGCTGAAAGAGTGTGACTTGCCTGAGGTTACCCAGTTGGTTTCCATGGCCAGGCAGGGATTTGAACCCTGGTGTCCAGTTACAGCCAATGCTCAAACCACTATACCATGCTGCCCTATTGCTTCCTAATCCTCTCTTCAAAACTCTAAGCAAACTTCCATCAGCTTTACCTGATACGTGATACATATCCACTTACCATCTTCTCCACCCTCTTTGGAATATATTTATTAATATTAGGGATATGAACATCTCCATAGCTCAGCTTCACCGAGTTTCTCCAAATTCCACCTGCAAGGACTTGTCCTCAGGAGGCAACTGTACTTTCTTTCTGCACTGACGTTCATGTATTTTTAAACACATTTTTCCTACTTTGCACATCAATTTGCATAATTTACCTAATTGCACAATTTTTCACTGTAGACTAGAGAGAGTTTCTGCATTCCCCACCACCACCACCCGCCAGTTATGTGAAATCCATCTGTACCTGTTTAGATATATGAACATTTGTTTGGAGTATGGTTTATGGAGCTTATCACAGAAGGCTAAAAAGTGGAATCAAAGTAGGATAGTCATGTCTATGAGTGAGCCTTATCAGAGAATGTTGTAGCTGATCTATCCTCCATCCATGACTGTTGCATGCTTTTTTATTGATGGGCTTTTCCCTGCACTAGCAATAGGGCAGGGAGATGGGGTTATGGAGCAGTGTGGGAAAGAGAATCCAGGACTGGCAATGACTTCTACAGTTGCAGTCCTGCCATTGAAGACATGTGGCAAGGACTGCTCCCAAACTGGTGTGTATGTGTTTTCTTTCACCAACGTAACACAGTCAGAATGCGGACTCATGTGACAAAGTCCTATCTCTCTGAAATACCCCATAAGCCTTGGAAATGTACAAATGGATATGTACAAACAGACATGTACAAGGAGTTGAGGCAAGGTGTACTTTTCCTAACAAATTTCAGGAAGTGCCCAGTTAAATTACTTTCCATCCCTAACTGAAATCCAGAACTTAATTTTTTGACAGTTCTCAGAATCTCCAAGACTAGGGGATTCTTGGGATGGTGTTCCAAAAAATAATAATAACTTTTCCAAGCCCTGATGGTGTTTTTTTTTTTTTTTTTAAATGTAGTAATACCCAAGACTGTTCACAATACTCTGAGTAATGAATGAAGCTGTTTCATTTGCCTATGACCAGAGTTGAGAGTTTCAAATGACCTAGCCTTGTTTTGGGAATAGAAGGAATGCATTAAATACCTTGCATTGTTCTTCCTTTTTTCTTTTGCATACTTGAGCACAGCACTTCAGATACTCAGTTTCCTGCAACCACAGTTTCCTTCACATTTTCCCCACAATCTACTTGAATGATGAATGATGTGCAGGTGTGTATAGAACACTAAATCTCTGCTAAAAAAGAAAAGAAAAGAAATCTTGATCTGATTCTATTGCATCCAGGTTCTTCTCATGAAGAGTTCTACTGATGCATATGAACACCTTTTAAATGGCTGCCATTCTGCTGTTAGCATAATAACACTTGATTCACAGTTTGCATATGTTTTAATAGGTGCTTTTATTGTAATTTTCTGCCTTTTCTAAGCTGCCATAAGTCTTTGGGTGCATCTACACTGTAGAAATAATGCAGTTTGACACCAATTTAAGTGCTGCAGCCTATAAAATTCTGGGTTTTACAAGGTCTTTCATCTGCTCTGCCAAAAAGTGCTAGTGCCTCACAAAACTACAGATCTCAGGATTTTGTAGGACGGAGCCATGGCAGTTAATGTGGTGTCAAACTGCATTAATTCTACACATTAGTGTAGATGCACTAGTTACAATTAGCTACAGAACCAGCATGATGTAGTATTGCTCTAAGAGTATTGCTCTAGGACTCTGAGAAACCAGGCTTCAGCTCTCTGCTCAAAGATGGTAACCCTGGGCAAGTCACACTCTCTCAGCCTAAGTTGGTAACAATGGCAAACCTCTGAATAAACCTTGTCCACAAAACTCTATAAGTCAGCATCATCCTGAAGCCACATAACAACAAATAATAATTTAGCATGGCAAAGCCCATTCTTTTGTTTCAAGCAGCTGCTTAAAAATCCCCATGTGGCATCCTTCAATGTTCCTTGTTATATCATTTCCTGGCCTTTGGCTTGCTACTTGCATTATTCTCTTTCGTGATCCACTGAGCAACACTGGACTTGCCTCTCTGCTTGCTTATTCTCTAGATATGATCCTGGGCTAGCATGGCTTTTCCTCTGGCTGTTCTCTCAGACTATAAGTACACTTATTTGGACATCTGTAACTGCGGATGGGAGGAAAGGAGTCAAAGGAACTGAAAGTTACAAGAAGTTATTATTAATTTGTTTCAGCTCCCTCTTCTAATTCATTTTAATTCTTTCATTTAAATGAGAATCCAGGAAGAGGGAAATGGAGGGTGAAGAAAACAATAAATGAGCAAAATGGGATGAAATATACTTCTCCCTAATTTATGGCAGAACAGAGAAGAAATTTAGCAGAACAAATAAAACAGAAATGGGCTACACAGTTCCCTCCTCTGTCTTAGAGATTTTTTCCCCCCTTCAAGATTTCCTGGAACTTTTGCTAACTTCCCTTTGAACATCAGCAAGGTGCCACTTTGGCTATTCAAGCAATTGCACTTAAGGCTTCAATACTGGGAATAGAATATTGGAGATAGAATCATAGAAAGGACCACAAAGGCAGTCCAGTCCAATCCCCAACCAGTGCAGTAATCCACAGCTAAAACAACTATAGCCACGAATACAGAATATGCACATCTTGTGTCCTACCAAACTCTATCTTCAGGTTTTCAGCACAGTTAAGGACAGAATGACAAACAAAACAAAAAACAAAAACACTTCCCTGTTTCAAAAGGGATCCAATACTTGTAAGTCTGACTGCTTCAAGATCCTATTTGGTAGCAACCATGATGCCATTGAAACCATGTAGTACCCCTTCTAGTTTTACAATTTTTTTTTGCAATGGCTTTGCTTTTAACAATCTACTTTAACTTTGGAATACTGGAACATTATTTAAATGTAGTACAAGACTACCCTCCCATGCTTGAACCCCATTGTGAGAGAAAGGCAGGATATAAATCCTTGAAATAAAATAAAATAAAATAAAATAAAATAAATGCTCTCAATATTTCACCATCATGTAAATACAGGTCACAATCCTGTTGGTGTCAAATATATGTATACATTTCCCCCTTTCAAGTAGTTGGACATTTTTGTCCAATGTAGAACAACTCTATTAAGTTCAAGGTTATAGAAACAGATTTTTACAGATATCTCATTGCACATTTATGTGCATTGCATGTAGATGTGTATACACATTGTGCTTAGACCTGCATTGCATATTGTGCATTGTATATCAATGTACTTGCCCATTGGATTGTTCACTGAGTTGTTCAACATCACAACTCGCTAACAAGATTGTGTTGTGCCCTTGCCACATACCTCTATCAGTGCAATGTTATGCTCCATCACTTTGATGTTAGATCTCAGCCAGAATTTCTTTTTCCTTTCCTTTTCTAGGAACAAAACCAATTTTCACTGCTCAGAACATGGTACTATTTCCTTTCCTGAACACTAGGACTATGTGAATTGGTGAGGAAATGGGAATTAAAGATAATCCCGAGGATATGAGCTAAAGTGTGAAAGAAACAGTAGCATTATCCAGCAGGGGAAAGTGAGAGAAAAGTCAAAGGAGGAAAGTGTATATGAGTGATATGTGTAACAGGGGTGTGCTCAGCTTCACCTGAGTTCATTTTAAAGAAATGAGATGTGACAACTTTCCCTCAAGAAAATAAGAAAGAAAACATGGAGCTCAGAAAGGTACTTTCCCAAATTTTATCATGGTGGACACATTGTTAGGGGTTGGGAGAACATTGGCCTCCAAGAGCACCTTGGCTGGACCCCATTCTTTATTATTATTATTTTACCCTTTAAATTTGTTTTGAGAGAGGTCTTAGAGTGAAATTTGTTTCATTTCCTATTTTAAAAAGGCTTCTCTTGAGCCTAACATATTTCTCAGGGGAGATGAGGGAACAAAAGATGGCAGATTTGCTCTGAGACATGTTTGCCCAGAGGAACATTTGCCCTAAGGCCTAAATATCCTAAAGGTGCCAGATCCCATCTGATCTTGGAGGTTAAGCAGGGTCAGCCCTGGCTAATACTTAAATGGAAGACCGCCAATGAGACCCATGTGCTGTAGGCTATATTTCAGAGGAAGGAACTGGAAAAACCACCTTTGAGTAATCCTTGCCTAAGAAAATTCTATAAAATTGATGGGGTTACCATAAGTCAACAGGAAACTTGAAGCATGCACACATACACAGGTAGATCAGTAGGTCTGGGAGCCTTCATATTTTTAAGCCATGCAAAAGTGCTGACTGGGTGCTGGGAACAACATCCATCCTGGTGATTCTCTGTTTGGAGGCTTCTGTTGTTTGGTTTATGACTGTTGGCTTACTTTATGGCTCTGTTCACTGCTGAATCCTTGGATCACACTGACCCCAAGAAAGCCATAGTCAGAAGCAGGTAGCCCCAACTTTCCCTCTCAAACACAGAGTCTTCATTGAAGGAGCCCATCTGATAACATCATAATTAAACACAGCTAGAAAGTTCAATGGAATGCCTAAATATGGTAAAGACATCAGATTCTGTCTGATCTTGGAAGCTAACCAGGGTCATTCCTGGCTTGTATTTGGATGGGGGACCACCAATGAAGACCAGGTGCTGTAGGCTGTATTTCAGATGAAAGAACTTGCAAAACCACCTCTGAGTATTCCTTGCCTAAGAAAACCCTATGAAATTTATGTGGTTTTCATACGTCAACAGCAACTTGAAGGCTCATGCATACACATGTGCCCTAAAAAAGTATGTGTGTGTTTGTGTTAGGGGAATCCTAGGTATCTTAAAAAAACAGCCATGGGGAGGCTTATGCAGCCTGCAGTTGGCACTTTCCCCAGCACTGCATTATATGTTTAAGAAGTGATTGCACATTACAACATTCAAAAACAAACTTATTGCATTACTCATTGCAGTGTTTGGTGCTTTCCAGTAGCAGCTGGTGGCTCCTATATCAGTGGCAATGGTGACTCTGGTCTGAACTCATGCGTGAACTTTAAAGGAGTCATTGAAGGTGCTAAACTCTTTTTGAAGACAGAATTTCAATAACTTGGCTAGAGCCTTTAAAATTTGGACTAAAAGCAGGAGCAGCTTCATTGTCCTTCTGACATAAAAACAACCAGAGGCCTCTGTCTTATGTTGTGCATTAAGAGTCATCTCGTTGCCTACAACATCACCTATATATCATGGTAGAGATGGGTATTCATGCCCCCACAACTGCCTAGCAGCAGCTTTCTCAGACTTTCCCTCAAGGAGGACTCCTTATCAGATGAGGAACAAGCCATACTTTGAAAGGCTATAATGGGGGAAATTTCCAGTAGCTCTCCAGTCAGAAAGTCGAGGACCATCTAGTCTCCTTCTGCTATGTGTGACAGCTTGGAATTAGAACCAGAGGGGGAGCAGCCAGCCAAGTCTAGATAAAAAGTTGCTGCAAATTCCTCCCCTTGTATAGTGTTTGGTTGCATAGGCTAGGAGCCTGCAGGTTCAACAGCATTTCACTCACTCTTGCTGGTTGTTCAAGCCAACACTCCTTGCTGGTTATGGTCTACATTGCTTTATGACATTGTTTCTTAAGACTGGATTTCCAGAGGCAGGTTGATTCCTTGATCTTGGACTCCTCTTGGAATATACTCTTTCACCTCTTGCCATTCCAGATCTCTCAGTAACTGACTCAGATTTCCTAGACCCCTGCTTGTTTGTATCTGCCTCTGGCCCCTGGGTTGTACATTGATGGAGACTGAACCCATGCCAGCAAGACAAACTAGTGGTTACTTCACTAGCCACTGGAATTTATTTTTTCATAAGGATGAGAGAAGGGATGAGATTATTGTGGTTGATGGAGCTTGAACCCCCACCAGGGGAAGAGGCAGGCTGAATCAGATAAAATCAAATAGATGAGCTGGAACCAGCTAGGTTAGAGCCAAAGTACAGCAAGATTAGTTGAATGGGTCATGTAAGCCAGGACAGATCAAGGCAAACCTATTCACCACTGGCTTAGTCTTGGCTGATTCAGTCAAGTAGGTATTAGGACCATGGAGAGCTCCCAGTGCTCTTCATTAGTTGACTTCAGGAAGATGGTTCATAAAAAGGAGTTGAGTCAATGGAAGGCCTTAAAGCAATCATTTCCAACCTGGGGTCTTAAAAGCTCCAGCCAGCAATGGCAATGATTAGAGATTTGTTGAGTCACAGTTCAACAGTGTCTGAGAACCCAAGGTTGAGAACCATTAAATGCTTGCAGGGCTAGGTCTTTCCAAGGCTGCACCCCTACTGGGTAATGATTATAATTCTTAAAGGGTCTAAGATTACTTCTTCATTTTCATGCTCCTGCATGGCTGATGGATAGGCAATGCTGCTGGAGGAATAATCCTTAGAGTCTGAGGATGAGGAAAGAGCTATAACTTCAAACTGGTAAGATATAAGTGGAGGCACTAAGAGCTGTCATTGATGTGAGCTAGGTCCTAGCAGCACAGGACATGGCATGGCATGGCTGTGGAACAGTAAAAGTAAAAATGATCCATACAAATTCAGCAAATGAATGACAGATAGAATGGAGAAGTAGAGTATATGAATTCAAGACCCAAAGAGAAGTTTGTATAACCCTTTAGACGGCTCTTACAGACAGGGAAAAAGAGGAGGAGAGGAAAAACCCTTACCAGAAACCTGGCAGAAGTGAAGTAAAAGCTTATCCCAGGAGCCTGAAAGAGTAGAAAACTGAAAGAGTGGAGTGATTCATAGTATCAGAAGCAGAAGAGAAATTCTGGCAGCAGAGATGAACTTGGTATTTAGTCCAGGGATACTAATCAGAAATCCAGGTAAGAGCTGCTTGGGGTGAGTGATCAAATCACAAGCCAGATTGACAGGGATCAAAGAAAGAATTATCAGATAGGCATTGAAGGGCTTGAGGAAGCAAGGAACATTGGAGAACACAGAGAGCAAATGAAAGAGGGTGATAAGATGGTGGTTAACAAGAAAAGGAAGTTCAAAGTTTTTTCTTTAAAAAAGGATCAGAGAAGGGGGCAAAATATATTGAACAAGAAGGCAAAGGATTAGTCAATAAGGAATGTTTAAAAATATAAAGTGGAGAAGGTGGGCTTAGCTGGGGCTATGGATTTCAAGACAGAAGACAGAACCTGGGCTAAGAAGGCAAATGCTGGAGGGAGAGAAGACAAAGATTGTTCACAGGAACAAATCAGGGGCAATGCGCTGGCATCTGGCATATATACAAGGAAGGAGAAGGAGAAGATAAAGGGAATAAGAGTAAGCATTGATAAAAGTAATGCTTCCAGAAAATAAATAGGGAACAGGGAGAGGCCAAGTCTGTCAGTTTTGCTTTCTTCCCACATTGAAAATTTTGCAAATTCAGTGAATTCTGGTCGGCAAGAATCTTAAAGAAGAATCCTCAGTCAAGGCTCTGTGGGGGGGGGGGGGGGGAAACCACGAGAAAAGAATCCGGAAGGGCTTGATGTAGAAGAGAGGTAATGATAGGGAAAAGGGTTTGCGGCTTTGTTTGTAGTGAGGACCATCTGGAATGCATTTTGCAAAGACATGAGATAGCCAAGTGCCATTAAGCTGTATATATACATCACTTCAGCAATGAGGCCCACTGTGGAAGCACAGAAACAACATCTGGGTCTATGCACCAATCCCTCATCCAGCTTCCAGACAAAGCTCAGGGAAAAGTTAGTTTTCCTCCTCCTCTTTGCAAATAAAAGAGCTGCCTTTAGTGTGCTGAATGAATGATCCTTCAGAAAATCATGAAGCCATCTGCCAACTCCTTTACTGGAGCAGTGTCAGCAAACATGTGCTAAGGCACTAAATTGGGGGTGGGCAACGCCAATGGGTCTAGGAGCCATTTTTCTGCTCTTGGAAGTCTCTAGGAGCCACACAGAGGGCCAAAGATCAAAAGCAAAAAAGTAGGTGTGGTCAGAAGCTTTCTTCTGGTTTTGAAAATATTTTTTTAAAGGATAAACAGTGGGAGTGGGTTTTTTGTTTGTTTGTTTGTTTTTGGTACTGCTGTGTGCCTTCAAGTCATTTCTGACTTATGGTGACCCTAAGATGAACCTATCACAAGGATTTCTGGGGCTGAGAGTGTGTGACTCACCCATAATAACACAAAGGGTTTTCATAGACAAGTGGGGAATAGAAACCTGGTCTCCAGAGTTGTAGTCCAACACTGCACTGGTTAGCAGGGTGCAATGTATTTAAAAGGTGTACTGACACTCTTGGAAGCTCTCAGGAGAGGAACGTAACCCCTCTGTTTGCCCAGGGAAGGGATGGTCTAGAGGTGCTGAGGACCACAAAACAGCGGTAGACCACATGTGGCCCCTGGGCCACAGTTTCTCAATCCCTGAACTAAACAACCATTTGATAATTTTAATGTGCTTAGAAGCAAAGAGAGATTATAATGCACCTACTGTATGGCATTGGGATGAAGAGAATGAAGGCACCTCCATTAGCATCATAGTTTGGGTGTGAGTTGACTGAAGAGCAGAAATGGAGGAAAAAAGGAGCTCACCCTTCAGAAGCTAGAGCTTGAGAAATGCCCAGTTTGAGACTGTGGGGGGTTGCAGACTGCCAGAAATAGTGCAAATTAAGTCCACATTTAGGGTTAGGGTTAGTGCCAAGGAATCATGGGAATTGTTTTTTTTCCCCCTGAGACATTGAGCCTTCTCTGTCAGAGAGCTCTGGTGCCACAATAAAATACAGTTCCCATGATTCCCTAACCCTAACCCTAAATGTGGACTCAATTTGCACTATTTCTGGCAGTCTGCAACCCCCATCTCCCAGAATCCCACAGCAGCATTGTAAGTGTTGTTGAGGTATCTAACCCAAGAGGCCCCCAGACCATTGCCAGAGCTGCTGATTTGAAATTAATGGCTATCCTCTTGGAGTATACTCAGATGAACTCAGCGGTTTCAGAGCAGGCCAGCCACCTGCGTCAGTGTAACAGTAAAAAGGGAGCTCTATTCTGAGATAATGAAATGAGAATACACATCCTATAATCAGAGAAAACTCAGAAAGCCATCATGTACTTGAAAAGTTTCCATCTACCGCTGAGATGGTTGAACTACCACATTTAGTTAATCGTGAAACCTGATCCACACACTATATTTTGCAACCATCCATCTGTCTTTGCACACAGAATGAAATTTTCAATTGCCCACTGATGGGGAAATCATGGCACTTCTCATCTGCAATATCATCTCATCCTTTCTGTAAACAAATCCTGCAGGTTAGGGAGTCCCTGTGGGTTTGTAAATCAGCAGCAGGTGAATAGCAGGAAGAGGATCAACGACAGAGTTCTTCAGCCATCAACCACTCCGGATGCTTGCTTCATTTTGAAAACAGCCTTGCTGATTGCTTCCAGCCCTAGGTATTTTTCAGTTCCCTTGGCTCAAAACAGCACACCACAAATCCCACTGAACATATCCAAACCTTGCTTTGTGTCAACCCCTGAATCCCCAAATCTTCACAGAAGACATCCACTCACTTCTGCTCTGGCTTTTCTGAGACAACTAGCAAAACAAGAGCTGGAGTGGTTTGTATCCCAGTTGTGTTCATGATGAAAAGCTTTTGCAGTTTTATCAGTCCAAGAAATACTCCTTGGAAAGAATTGCTGACAGCCAAGTCTTCTCAACCCTTAAAATGGCAATACATTATTTTGGTAGCTTGAGGGGCACACAGTCACACACAAACACTGGCTATTAAATCCTACACTGGATCTGTGTGGTATATATCTGGAATTACCCATTAATTGTGCCACACAACCTTTGTGGTGAATGGCAATATGGTACAACTGAACTTAGAAACCACATGCATGACCAAATGCACATGCACACATCCATGTGTGATGTGCAAGACATGTGGCGCATGATGCATATGTGCACCCCTGCTCAATATGCATTTCTATGTGAAATGGCACTACTTGCACAACTATGCTTCCACAATCTGGAACTGGATGTAGACGTTCCATGTTGGGTAAAAAATATCCAGCCTCTTCCATGGAGGAACTTACACATTGAAGCTTAACCCAGACAAGACAGAAGTGCTCCTGGTCAGTCAGATCTGGGAACAGGGATTCAGCCTGTGTTATATGGGGTTACCCTTCCCCTGAAAATACAGGTTTGCAGTTTGGGGGTACTCCTGGATTCAGCCCTGAACCTGAAGGTCCATGTTTCAGTGATGACCAAGAGTGCATTTGTGCAGTTAATGCTAATGTGCACTGAAAACACACACAGACAAACCTGCTAACCAATTTTAGCTTTTTTGTCTCCTTTTCTGTCTCCACTCCCTCTTTTTCTGTCTCCACTCCCTCTTAGTTCTCTAGTGAGTATATTATTTCTGAAAAGCCTCACCAAGAGCAGCTATTAACAGTTTCAGGCTGCATTTGCACTGCAGAATTTATGCGGTTTGATGTTGCCTTAACCTCTATGGCTCAGTGCTATGGAATTCTAGAATTTGTAGTTCTGTGAGATACTTAGCCTTCTCTGTCAGAGAGCTCTTGTGCCACAACAAACTACAAACCCCAGAATTCCATGGCAGTTGTGATTCTATGAATGCAGCCTCAGTATTTACCCATTTTGCTAAGAAAAGCCTGGGCTTTGCACTGTTGCAGGAGACCTCAATATTATCCTATGGAAATCAAGACAGGCAGCTTGCTCCAACAGCCTTCCTTGCCTTTTGGTTAGGAACCCACAGGTCTATTCACTGGGCCTACTCAGTAGTCATCCAACCATTCGGCATTCTCAGCATTCCCTAGCCAGCAATGGACATTGGAATTGACCAGAGAAGAAGAGGAATCAAGCTACATCCCCACTTCAGCATTGAGCCCCTAACTATTGAGGTACTTGGATCAATTGCACCAATTGTACCATCAATAATATGGCCTTGCCAACCATCTTTGACCAACTCTGCATTGGGTTTTGTTTGGTTTGGTTGAAAATGTAGCACTGAGCATTGCAAATGCAAAACTCCCAAACTGTCCATCATCCACACATCCACACACACCTTTTCGTACAGATTTGCTTGTTGACTTTTTCCTTCATTTGGTTTGTTCAAGGTCTATTAAAACTGTTTGTTTGGGCTAAGCTGTACTACTATGGGAAGTTTGGGCAATTGCTCTGCTAATGATCTTCCCAGGGAATATCTGTCTTTCTTCCCCAATGAAGCTGGATGCTAATCACATTTCTTGGTCCCCAAGCTGCTTAGCTACACAGCTGCTTACAAGAGTCCTCAGCTCACTTTATTTGTATGGATGATATGGGGAGGATTGGGAAGACCTAGCGATGGAGTATGAGGATGCACCACAATCATCTCCAAAGCCTTTCATTTCAAACAAACTAGATATGATGTTTATCAACTTTTTTCGGAAGAGTGGTCCTTAATAAGCAAAAGAGGTCTATTTGTCATAGCACATTGTGACTCATCTATGTATCTTGCTTTCAGTGAGCTTAGTGTTGTGATTGGTCATTGGAAGGTGAATGCAGGCTTAATTGGGAAATTTGAATGCAAAGGCATATTAATTTGGAGGAAATCTCAAATGCAAGAGGGAAATTTGTTTAATTATAGGGAATATGCATTCCCCATAACATTTAGTTTACTTTTCACTTTCTCACTTCTCATTCTTTTTGATTACTGCTAATCCACCTCCAGCGTGGTGTGAGAGCCAGTGTGGTGTAGTGGTTTGAGTGTTGGACTACTATACTTGTGAGACCAGGATATGAATCACCACTCACTTAGAATGAAAAGCTTCATGACAGAACAGACTACATGTATGCCAATTTTAGAGAAGTTTGGTTGTCCTCCCCATGCATTCTAAGAATCAGGAGCTAGCCCTGGTCATGTGTTTGGTGGTCATGTTCCTCCATTGGTCATTGGGACTTTACAGAAAGAACTCTACACATGTGTCTATATATGCATATAGAGAGTTCTTCTGTGTGGGACAGGACACTGACTGGATCCAGAAGCCTCAAAGCAGAGAATCACCAGGATGGATGTTGTTCCCAGCACCCAGTCAGCACTATCGCATGGCTTAAAAATATGAAGGTGTGTGGCATTCACACAGCTGAAAGGACTGTAGCAGGCAATTCACCTAGGCCAATTTCCATTCATGTTTGGATGGCAGTGGTTCACACTGGGCAACATGGCCTGAAGGGGACTTCTACCTAATGTAAGTAGAAACCTCCTCATGACCTGAAACTCTGGTTTAACAGGGTTCTTGATCATACATCAAACCCTACAAGGGTTGACAAAGCTTCAATACCTTTATTGGGACAACCAAAATTCACAAAATGCATGTTTCAAGCTTTCAAAGCACCACTGGCTTCTTCATCAGGCAAAGGTGTTAAAAATCATATAGGAGACAGAAAAATATGATGATGTTAGAGTCACAGGCCTACATTTTGTCAAGATCTTGTTCTTGTTGTTCTCAGTTAAGATGGTATGGAGGGATACCATATCATACCATTTTATTTCCCAGACTTTATGACGCTTTGTCTCCCAGAGCCCAATTGGCCAAAAGTGAGGAGTGGTCTCTGCCTTTGTGGATATCCCTCTATACCATCTTAATTGAGAACAACAACATCTTCACAACATGTAGGTCACAACATGTAGGTCATCATATTTTTCCTGCTCTTGTATGATTTTTAACACCTTTGTCTGATGAAAAAGCCAGTGAACCTTTGAATGCTTGAAGCCTGTATTTTGTGCATTGTCCCAGTAAAAGTATCATTGTTTTGTGGATTTGGGATGTTATTGTACTTTGCTGCATGGCCCAGGATATGTTTCATACAAGAGTTGTAAATGAACACAACACATCAAATATGGGAACAGGGAAGTCATAGTAGTCAGAGAAAGTGATGAGATAGGGGAAAGATCTATGTGATCCTCCACAAAAGAACTTGAATAGAGTTAGGGCAATCATGGTTCAAAAATGGAATTATGGTCTAAACCACCCCACAATAATGGCAGCTTGGTTTTTCACATCTTGTGAAGTAACTTAGGTGAATGATATTTGAGGTAGTGATGCATGAACTAGCCACAGTGTGATTCAGAATCAACTTGGAAAATTGTGCTATTGCTTATCAAATGAGAGTATGAACTGTTATAACTTTTCCTAGAGTTTTCTTCCGGTTCATAATTTTGGTGCAGGCACACCTCCAGTGGCATGGGCATGCAACATATTTCTCCCTCCTGGCAATTGTAGGCTAAGACCCAATAGGATGGCTGATAGAGTGTAAATCTCTAAGAGTGTATGTTTTCCAGTGACTGGGATGTAAAGGCTGCCTCTTCTTCCTTGTACAAAGGTAGTGCACAAGGAGGTACTGGATACCCCCTTGCTCAGTGTCTTAAATGTACACTGCATCATTCCTTGGACAATGCTAGAAAAATAGTTAGATTGGAGACCTCCATGCACAATGCCAAACTGTGCAGTCTGAGAAGGAAATACAGCATATCTTGGTGGGGCTTCTAATATTAGTCTGTCTGTCTGTCTCTGTCTTTCTTTTCCCTCTCATTCTGACACAAACACAGTGGGGGACTTGGAGGTTCAACACCTCAAATTGTGCCTTTAAAATTTGGACTGAAAACCCGGGATGGCTCCACAATCCCCTTGACATGGAAGCCACCAGCCAGCATTGCACCATCTTTGCAGGTCTTTGTGGGGAAAACATGTCCTGAATTTCCCAAAGAGAAACAAGTGGGTGGTGTTCCTTGTAGAGAAACTTTACTTTTTTGGACAGCAATTCCCAGAAACCCCAGGCAGCATGGCTCTTGGCTCTTGGTGCTTCTGGTATTCGTGGTTGTTTTACAGCAGCTGAATCTTCTGTGAGTTCTCTCTCTCTCTCTTTTAACTAAACACAATTTACAGTTGCTTGAAATGTTTTTCTCCTTTCCCCCCCTGTGACTGTGAGAAGGTAATGGAGAGGAGAAAAGAGTGGGAGAGCGAAGGAGCGAAACACCTCCTGTGCAACCCCTTTGGCAATTGCATTCATTCTAGGACACATATTAATAGTTTACAGGAAAGCATCAGCTGTTTACATCTGTTCTCCCATTACAAGCACATCAATGATTCATAGAGCCATCCTGATTTGTTTAAACTTTACCTTAAGAGACTAATTAGAAATTGTTCATCAACTCTCTATCAGCCACCTCTTTCCCCCAAAAAAAGAGTGGGAGAGAAGGGAGAGCCTGGAGGAAGAAATGAGGAGGGAGGGAGGGCAAGCTGACATTTTGGATTCGCATTTCATCACATGAAATTCAAATGGAAAGCACCCGTTTTGCAGCACCAGCTTCCTTGTATTTTTATAGAACTGATTCATAAGCAAGCAAGCATACACACAAGCTCTGGGG
This sequence comes from Phrynosoma blainvillii, assembly GCA_026167975.1. Lineage (NCBI taxonomy): Eukaryota > Metazoa > Chordata > Lepidosauria > Squamata > Phrynosomatidae > Phrynosoma > Phrynosoma blainvillii. The sequence continues at coordinate 22,607,086 of JANUYF010000010.1, read as the reverse complement.
CTAATTCTGACCCACCTATAGTCCCAGTCTGGCCCTTTCTATGATATCTTCCTTGGTGGTTTCCTGTTTTTTGTTTCTTGTTGGGTTTTTCCCCCCATTCTAGAAGGTTAAACTTTAGGGTTACCAGATCTCCAGGCTTGGCCAGAGACTCCAGTATTCATGAATCATTTCCAGGTAGGTGATGAGGGTGTATTGTAAATTAGGCCTTCTAAAGTGTTGTAAACTGCTGTTTTACTAGTTGAACTAGAGATTTGTACATGTGTCTTTCCCTACCAAAACTGAAGAATTTGCACTAAAACCCTGATTGTTGAAATGTGTTCTCATCCCCATTGACTAAAATAGGTTGCATGCAGCCATTCTGCAGACCCAGAAATCCCAGCCAGTCTGCACAAATTTGGTGTGAGAAACAAATTAGGTATGATTTTCATGTGCTTTTGCCCGGAAACCACATAAAAAGTCTCCATATGGGCAAAAACACCCCAAATCCCACACAGAAAGCTCCTTAGGAACTCCATCACTTCCTTCCCAATACCTCTATTTTCATCAGATTCCTTCTCAAAATGGTGACAGGAAGTGACACAGTGTGACAGTCACCATTTTGGAAGGACTCTGATGAAGGGACAAGTAATTGGGAGCACTGTCAGATGGTGCAGACTGCATGGTGCTCATAGAAGTGGTAGAGGTGGAAACCTTAACTCCCATGCAGCTGACCACTCTGGACCGAAGCCTGGCTAATGCATTCCAGCACTGTATGCTCATTAAAACATGCACACAAATATGTACATTTGGGAAAGGAGGAGGAAACAAAGAAAGAGACCAGTCCCATCCCATTAAAAAAGAAGATAAAAGACATAAATAGAATTTATCAGACATGGAGGAGAGGAACTTTTATATCAGCTGCAGTTTCATGGTAAAATTTCCTGTCCCTATTCTTTGAATGCCTAAGCTGTATTACTATATGCTCAGGTCAAGTTTTAAGTTATTGCTTTGGGTCATGGAGCTTGGAAACTCTCTTGCCTGGCCCAGGCAGTTCATGCAACCTACTTAGCATTCAATTTAACATGCACCTAAAGGAGAGCCAGTGTGGTGTAGTGGTTTGACTGTTGGACTGTGACTCTGGAAACCGTGGTTTGATTCCCAGCTTTGTCATAAAACCCACTGGGTGACCTTGGGCAAGTCATAGACTCTCAGCTTTGGGATAAGCAATGTCAAACTTCCTCTGAACAGCCTTGCCAAGAAAATTCCATAATAAGTTCACCTTAGGCTTGAAGGCACACAACAATAACAACAAAAGTATGAAATCCATGACCAATGTTTCTGGTGACCATCTACTCCTAGTTTTGTACCAGTACCTCAAACTACATGGTGAGAAGTCAACCTACACATTGCTGTGGTCTTTGTGGGACCAGGTTTAGGGTTAAGAGATCTGCCTAGCCTTCAATAGCCATGGATCAGATGAGGCAGCCCTTCCTATTCATTTGCATCCTTAGTTTCTCTGTCTGTTTCTAGAAATCCTGGATTTCCCTTGTCAACCAGATGGGTTTCTTTCCTTTCATCTAAACAGTGTTTCTTAAGCTATTTGATGGAAGGACCAGCAGGGATGGTTGCAGATTGTACAAATGTGCACATCCTAGTTTTTAGTTAGAAACAGGGAGTCCCCCTACCAGGGATGTTGTAAAAATGGTTTTCCTCTATCAGTTGGGCTAGGGGGTTGAGCCAGATGACCTTTGAAGCCCCTTCCTCTTCTTTGGTTTCTGTGATTTCATGAAGAGCCATATAAGCTACAAAACGATTGCTGAAAGTTTTCTCCCACTCCTTTTTCTTTGTTTTGTTTTGTACAATGCAGTAGAATCCTGGGCATTTATAATCTGGATAAGGAAGGTAATGAAACCAAGAGTTGTTGCAGCACATGGGAAACAAGAATGGAATCCTTAGCATGCCTTACGAGTAGCAGCCTGCATTGCCAGCGGTTGTTCATTAAGACAGGATAATGGAAGAATTAGTTGGAAGAAATGCAATTGGAGAGCAGCAGAGGAGAGTGTATCTATTAAAACCCAAAGAGCTTTCATTATCATTCTCAAGGGGATGTACATGCCCATATTGATGCAATGCACAAAGAAACTGGGGAAGGAGGAAAAACCCCAAATTGTACTAATGTTCTGAGTAGATTTCAAGGCTTCCTTGGAACTGAGGGAGAAGTAGTGAGAGTATGTGTATATGAGATGGAAGAAGACTCATCTGTCTCTTGGCTGTGGTGCAAGTGGGCAGAAATATGTAGGCACTCACCCCCCACACATTGTACAGATCTTCCTTTGGCATGGAACTGATATGTCTTTTTTCATGCCAGAGATTCAATGTTGATTTTGGATGGCTTCTGGATGATTTGACTCCCTCCCTCCTTCCCTTGCAGATCTCATTGTTGTTTCCATTTGTGTTCCAACTGCAACATTCATAATAAGAAATATTGAGCTCTCATTTGATGTGGATATGATATGCCATGGGACTGGATATGCCCATCAGTGACCTTTTCTCCTGCCTCCCAGTCAAATCTTAAATGCTTATCTGTGACAATTGGCTAACCGATGATCTTCACTAGGATGGGAAAAGTGCAAGTCACATGTAGCCCTTCAAGTCCTATTTCGTGGCCTCCAAGGCCCCAAAAGACTCCTTAAACCCCTACATCCATGCAAAGAATGGGTGGTGGTGGCTAAAAATGCAAATGCAATTCCCTCTGATCATCCAGGGGGTCACAGGGAGGGAAGGTCCTCATACCTCCACAATGGTCTTGATTGTACTACTTTGGAGTTGTGATCAAAAATATTCACTTTGATACAAAACATTATCCTCATATATTCTTGTGATGCTGACCAGGCATTTTCCTGGCTTTTCTGCCTTTGATGGATCCATCCTCTGATGTCCCTCCTGTTTGTTTCAGCTGTGTATATATATCAAGCCCAATTATGACAGGTGCTGTTTTACAACTCAGTTTGACTTTTACGGGTGTCGTAAACGGCCCAGCTGGCGATTGACTAGGAGGAGTTACTAGTGAGAGATGCAGGAAAATAAATAAGATGAAGTTTGTCTTAGAACATGTCTACACTTCTCTAGCTGGTGCTGTACACATACTTATTGATGCACAGGGAGATTGTTGTATTTTGTTTTTCTCTCTTGGTGTGCCATTATGGACAGGGGACATGCTTCATTCTAGGTCAAAGCCATTAAAACCCATTTATATTTTGTGGGAGCTAAGTATAGCCCTGACAGCTAGAATGGTGTAATGGTTTGAGCATTGAACTATAACTCTGGAGACCCAGTTTGAATTTCCAATCAGCCATGGAGACCCACTGGGTGATCTCAGTCAGGGCATACTCTCTCAGCTTCAGAGGATGGCAATTGTAGCAAACCTCATCTGGACAAATCTTGCTGAGAAAACCCTATGGTAGGGTTACCTTAGGGTCATCATAAGCTGGATGTGACCGGAAAGCACACAACAATGCACAGCCCAATCCTGTCCTTGTGTCCTCAGAAGGAGGCTCTATTCTGTTCAAGGAAAGTCCCAAATACAGGTGCATAGGTTTTCAGCCTATAGTGTGGATGACTTTGACTGGATCAGGATGGAGTTAGTTACAGGTTGTTGTTGTTGTTGTTTTGGGCGGGTCCCTGGTCTAAGGGTCCTCTGCTGGGTCCACCCATTTATTGGCAGGTTGTGATGCCTCAACTGTAGTGGATTTACATGTTATGGACCTAACCATCATGTTAATCTCTCAAAATGTCTCTCTCCTGCTCTCAAAGTGCAATAAAATGCAAAATGCCAAAAGTGTAGTAGCTGAAGGAACAAGCAGTACCTAATAACACATGGTCCAGGGTCAGAAACCATAAATCAAAACAGAGTCCACATAAGAGTAGCAAGATATTGGACTCAAGAAACAACCCAGGGTTGTAAATCACAGGGTTGTATCTCACAGTAGACACAGGCTTAGAGAGGAACCAAATTTGTTTCCAGCAGAACAAATAGGGAAAGGCCTCTGACTTATAAAGTCCACCAACTCATCCACACCCAACTTGCAGGCTGTATTTCAAGAGTGTTCTCTTGAAATATGGTCTGAAAGTTGGATGGGGCTGGGTTGGTGACTGTATAAATCAGGGGCCTTTCCCTATTTGCTCTGCTGGAAACAAGCAGTGAGATGCAAGCAACCTCTCCCTTTGCCTGCAGGGAAGGGACTGGGTTTGTGCCAAATGCTGATGCCTTCACCTTTCCTGAAGACTTGGAGCTTTTCTCCTACCTCCTTCTCTGGTGGGTCAGATGGCTGTCAGTTGGCTATCAGACTAAACTGGAGAAAGGCCCAGTAGAGGTAGGTCTGTTTTGTCTTCTGAAGCTGAATTCTAAAGGAGGGACATGATAGTACCCAACATAGATTCCCATAGGGGATTATAGGAAACTGAAAGGACAACTACACCTTAGTGCAGTGTGAAAGGAACACAATGCAGGAGTTCTTGTAGCTCCCCAAGTATGCCAGGACATGCCACTAGCTCTGTTTCTTTCTAATAGATGTTGAGGTTTTTTTCTCCCTCCCCTAAAATAAATAAATAAATAAATTGAAGGTTGAAAAGTTCCTTTTATGAAGAATGAATTTGATATCAAGCTGAAGTCCAGACCATGATCAGACCCCTGCCCAAGAATGCTTCCACCAAAGATGCCCAACTCCATATCATTCAGGACCATCAGTATATCCAGAATGTCATTATTTTGGTCATGTCATAAACAGAGCTTGAAAACATTACCTTTTTTGATGTATAACTTCCAGGGTTCCCTTTACCAGTGACCATCTTGTCTGTGGGATTCTGGGAAACTGTATCCCAACTGTGCTTATCAGATAGAATTGTATAGTACACAATATTTGGGGGTTACCACATTGGGGGGAAACTTATTTAAATAATTTCTACTCATAGTGCTGCCTCTGGGCTAGGGCCACTCCACAAACTTTTGGCTGCTGGTCCATGACAGGTTTCCAGGAAAGAAGGAAACAGCTGTAGTCAATGGGCACAGATATGGTATTAGTCCTTGGCACCCTGGGAAAAACACCCTGCAGGTCATCCAAATCAGATAGTTAAAGAATTACTGATCTGGTTGATTCCAGTTGATCCTGTTTAAGCACATCTACCTCAGCCTTCTTCCAATCTGACAACTTTCAGAACAGAGGGATCTGATAGCACCTTTGAGACTGAGGGGGGTTGCAGACTGCCAGAAATAGTGTGAATTCAGTCCACTTTTAGGGTTAGGGTTAGTGCTAGGGAATCATGGGAACTGTTATTTTTCTGAGACATTGAGCCTTCTCTGTCAGACAACTCTGATGCCACAATAAAATACAGTTCCCATGGTTCCCTAACTCTAACCCTAACCCTAAAAGTGGACTGAATTCACACTATTTCTGGCAGTCTGCAACCCCCCTGAATGAAAGAAAGAAGCTGGCAGCATGAGTTTTCATAGACTTAGGCCTACTTCCTAAGATACTTCATGGTTCTGATGAAGTACAGTCAAGTTTACAAAAACTCATGCTACCAGCTTCTTTCTTTCAGTTAGTCTCAAAGGTGCTAATAGATTCTGTTGCATACTTATTTTCCAGACTAATACAGCTGTCTTTGAATTCTACCAGCATGGAAAGAACTTCCAGACCACTTGGATTACAGGGGCCAGAACCCCTTGGCCATAAACTTCTAGTTGAAAAAATGTATTATAGAACCCAAAAAAACAGATTTAGCCATCTGTAGAAAGCTTATCACCTTAGAATGTAATGATCTTTCCTTCTATCTTGTTCCACTTTTGATAACCACACCTGCAATGAACCTAGCAACAACAGAAAGTGGTTTTCTCAAACCATAAATTGCCCATCATTCTCAAAGCAACTGGATAGACGCTTTGCAATCTGCCTAAGGAGTTCTATGGAGTCTAGGGACATTTCATGTACAGCAGAAGAGACATCTCCACTCGACACTGGAACAAAGGGATGCGTATATCTCCATCTTTCTTTTGTGCCTGGTAAAAGTTCCCTGTCCTTATGGTACTAAAGCAGAAACACAGCACTTTCTTCTGTGTTTTGAAGGATCCAAGCCAGCTAGAAGCAAGCAAGGTCCCCTGGGAGACACAAGCTTCAAGAGAAAGCCCAAGGGTGGAAATACATCTTTGTTACTGCAAATGACTGACAAGAAGCTGCTCCAGCTTTGTGCGCTCTACTTTTTATGGCAGTATTTTATGTAATTCAGAAGCTGTAGACTCAGGGCTACAATGCACTGAGTTTCTCTCAAGGGCCACATCCTCTTGTGAGTAACCCATCAGAAGAGAAGCATATCAGCGAAAGTCAAAAGTGAGCAACTCCCCCCCCTTCTCTTTCGGGCACCCCTTTGTGCCATCTTTCCCTCTCCTCTCTTACCCAGTCCAAAGTCCATTTAGTGTGATACACATTCGTAACTTCCCCTACAAAAGTGGTCAGTCATTTTTGTCCAATCTGCAATGTCTACACTTATTTCAAGGTAGCAGAGGAGTTATACATGCAGTGCCTTTGGGCATGTGCATTGTGCATGTTGTTCATTGCACGTGCAGATGTGCATTGTGCATTAGGTAACACATTAAGTTGTGCAGCATCAGAATTCACTAATGAGGTAACATCATACAACCTCCACATAACTTTAGGTGGGCAATGGTGGGGTGGGAGGGCAGAGGACAATTCCCCAGACATGCCCACCTCCAACTGTACCTCCCTCACAAAAAGCCCAAATATCTCTGTTTTCCTCTGCAGCCCTTCTCAAAATGGTGACAGGAAGTGATGTTGCATCAGTTCTTGTCACCATTTTGAGAAGGACTGCAGATGAAAGCAGATGTATTTATGAGTATTATGTAGTTCTGGGGTGCCTGTGAGGGTAGTATTTTCAGGTACGCATTTCCAGGTCTTTCTGTGTGGTTTTCTATTTTTAAAAAAGTGCCCAAATTGTACCAAAACACATATTTTTAAAAGTTGGGGAGCTGCAGAAATTGGGAAAATTCATGTGGGCTTCAGGAGCCAAAGAAGTATGGGCTGCACTTTGCCCACCCTAACATATCTCCATGAATGTAAATGTACGTATGTATTTATTTAATATCCTGCTTTTCTCTGATAAGGGACCCAAAGCGGTTCACACCCTACTTTAAAATGATAGAGCTAAAAACATTCTGACATACAAATTTTTTTTAAAAAATATTAAATACAAACCACTTAAAACATTATCTTAAAACAATTAAAGGCACATTAAAACATAGTTTTACTCTGTCCCCTTGATGGAGGATGTTGGCCAGCATTTTCAAGAGGTCTGCAAAAATCACTTGCCGAATGCTTTCAAACTTGGGGCGAGGGTCAGAAGAAATTCCAGTGTGGGTTGCATGTAGCTCTTGGGCTGTACATCTGATGTAAAACAGTGGATCCCTCTAAACTTCCTGTACCAGGGACCAGCTCAATAAACAGACAACCAAGAATCATCAATCACAACTTTCCCTATGCAGCTGGAGAAGTGGTACTCAGAGAAGACAGGAGAGTGGGTTCTTCAAGCACAACGGAGGAGGCTGTGTTGTGACTGTTGCATAACCACTAGAATGCAAATCTTTGCCTCTTCTGGAGAAGTATAGCAGAGCCTGCTATTTCCAATTCAAAGGTTCAGCGGATGATCGATTTACAGCGGTGTTCTTGACATGGTAGTGAAAAGACAAAACTCTGTAGGTTAGAAGAAATGAACCTTTGACAGCATCTAAAAAATCTATGTCTTTGTATAGAAGCCTAAGAAGAAGAACTAGATGTTAGTCTTGGAGAGTTTGTTCTGCCTGTAATTCTTTATTCATTTGCGAATCATTGTTTAGTTTGGCAGTAAAATACAACCGACAGTAAGGTCTGCTTCATGTCTCACTTCAGTCTCCTATTTAAGATTGAATTTGTACAAGAAAGAGAGGTCTTGCATAGGGCTCTCCATCAATCAAACCTCTCAGGTTCTGCAAAGCTTCCCTGAATTATTGATTGCATTGCTTAGACAGATTCGTTTTGTATGGCTTCCAGAGAACATCATCAGGAAGCAAACAAAGCTGGAGCTGGTAGATTCGATTTCAAAGTAAATCAAAGCAAGATAGATATCTTTCAGTACTGCACAGATGAACTGAATGGAGGGAAAGCCATATGTACAATGCTACCATGATGAAAAAGAGAAAGCCCTCACCTCATAATTACATATTGATGATGCAACTGGGAGATTCATAGCTTCGTGGGAGAGTGTGTGCTTGAATGCAGAAAATATAGCCTAGTTATGATGCTACATAGTCTTGCTTCTGCTTCTGCTTCTTCTGCTGCTACTGTGTGTATGTGTGTGCAGGTCAGCTTTTCCCAAGCTGATGTTCTCCAGATGTGTAGGGGCCTGAAACTTATTGATTATTCCCAAGCTGACAAGTCCCATTGTGAATCCATGGTTGATTTGTCAGACAACACAAAGATAAGCCCCACTGATGCAGTGAGTCTATTTTAGTTGGGACTAAGAAGAAGATTCAGGTCTTGGGCTACAGCACCACTGCCCTTGCTGGTTGGAGATGATGGCAGTTGTAGCACATCACATCTGGATGGCCCCACATTGGAAATATCCCCCAGGCCACTGAAATTTGCAAGAAACAAACAAAAAATGAAGATGATTGTAGTATTGGGTTGGGAGATAATAGTTTCATGGACTCATAGAATCCAAAAGTTGGAACAGACCACCATGGCTGTCCAGTCTAACCCCAGGCCATGCACAAATACACAATCAAAGCACTCCTAGGAGATGGCCATCCAGCTTCTGTTTAAAAAAACTTCAAAGAAGGAGACTCCACCACTCTCAAGGGCAGTGTATTTCATTGTCAAACAGCTCTTATCCTCAGGAAGTTTGAATGTTTAAGTGGAATCTCTTTTCCTGTAGTTTGAATATATTGCTCCATGTCCTAGTCTCTGGAGCAGCAGAAAACAAGCTTGCTCCATCCTCAATACCGCATCCCTTCAAATATTTAAGCTTGGCTATCATGTCAAAATCATAACATCATTTTGAACCCAGGCTCTTCATTGTATTCCTCAGCCTGTTTGTTTCCTTCTTTAAATAGCTTAAGAATAATTTCACAGTTGGGGTATATGACACAATGAAAGCAACTAGGGAATGGGTCATTCTTCATTCTTCTTCTCTTCTCTTTTGGAGGGCTGTTTGTCCTGATGCCATTCTTAAACAAAACAAAAAAGGCTCCACCATTTAAGCATTTTATGAATGATGAAGTGTTTGATGGTGGTGGTGGTGGTGCAAAAGCATGGAGCAGCTGTTGTGCAGAAAGGAGAGAAAGGCATTGAGTGCCCTAAGAGTTTTGTATAATCATTATTAAAATAAAATACACAGGCAGAGAGAAACCACCTCACCCCTTACTTCTCGGCAATGCCAACACTTTGCTCTAGATGGGCTTTTCTTTTCTCTACTTCTCTTTTCCCTTTTTTCAAAGTGACAATTAGTCATTCAAAAGAAGCCACAATGAGACGTGGCAGACGAGGACATGTAATTTGAATTTCAATGCCACATCTGAGGAGTGAGGGGAGAGATGCAGGGAGTGATGGAACTGTCAATCAAGGAGGCTTGTCTTTTGGCTATGAGGACCCAAGCGTCATACCCGTTCCTGTGCCAACGGTGGGGTTGGCAGAAGTGCCACACTGTGCACTGGAATCCCAAAATACCAACAATGCTCCAATCTGACTTCTGGGGGTGGTGTGGTTGAAGACTCCTGTCTGGTGTTCTTTTGTGTTCCACAAAAGAAACTGTTTATTCCGATTGCATGTTGTCTTAGCACACAATCCCTAATTATGCGCCAGGCTTCAGATCAAAAAACAGTGTTCCCAGGATGCCTTGCGCTTCCCACCCCTATTGTAAGTAAACAAAGCTTCCCTACACACACACACACATACCCATACACACACACTTGTTTCCTGGGAATCTTGCCTCCTTCTTTGCTTCCATAATAAAGAGCCCTGCATTCCATTGTTCTCTCAAAATAAAAAGGAGGACATTAGCACACTACACACATTTCAGCACTATCTAACCCCCATCCTTTTGGGGGTGCCCTTGGTCTTGACCATCACACAAGTCTCTGTTTCCTACACTCATCTATTCTCCTCACCTACAGGCTAGTTTCTTCTGCCTTTGTTTATTAACCATTGTTAAAACTGGACTTGCCAGTACATGTCCATATACAAATTTTGAATTTGAATTTATATTCTCATGTATCAGTGGCATATACAGGTCTGTCCCTTGCTTTCCAAACCACCAAATGCATGTGAGGAAGTAGACTTAAGTCTACAAAAGCTCATGCCACTAGCTTTTTTCTTTTAATTAGTCTCAAAGGTGCTCCAGAATCTCTCTATAAGGGGAGAAGAGTTAGCCTGCTTCCACTCTGGGACACTGAGCTGGGATGCTTGAGAAATCTGGGATTGGGGACAGGCTGACTTTCTAGAGCAAACTCCCCATTTCTGCAGACATTGAATAAGTCCGCCAGTCCAAAAAAGAGAGCCCTGCTGGATCAGATCAAACTCCTCTCTAGTCCAGCATTGATAGAATCCTAGAGCTGGAAGACACCCCAAGGGCCATCCAGTCCAACCCCCTGCCAAGCAGGAATACACAGTCAAAAAAGCCCTAAAAGAGGCTATCCAGCATCTGTTAAAAAGTTTCCAAAGAAGGAGACTCCAGTACACTCCAAGGGAGTGTGTTCCACTGTCAAACAGCTCTTACTGTCAGGAAGTTCTTCCCAATGTTGAGGTTGAAACTCTTCTCCTGTAGTTTGAAACCAGTGTTGTAGGTCCTGTTCTCAAAGTGCTATTCTGGTTCTCAAAGTGCTGGGTGCACAGTTGTATTGAAGCCAGAGCCTGATTCTCCCCACTCCAGATCCACATGAACTACATCCTCCCAACACTGTTCCCCAATGCCTCTATCTTCATCAGAGCCCTTCCCAAAATGGTGAATGGAAGTGGCATTATGCCACTGTTTGTCCATCTGAGAAGGACTCTGGTTAAAATAGAAGTATTTGGGAGTTCTGGACAGTTGTGGGGTGGTTTTGTACATCTGGGGCTATTTCCTTGTATTTTTTAGGCAAAAGATGCCTAAAAGTTTGCCAATTTTTTAAAAAAATGGGGGTTAGGGGCTTTGATGGAATTAATGGGATTTTAGAAGACAACAAAAGTGAGTCTCACACACCACATTTTATGCACCTCTTCCATAATGACCAACTGAATGCTCCTGTGAGAAGTCCATAGCCAAGACATGAATGTAGAAGTAATCTCCCACTCATATTTTTTCATCATTTTCCTTTTGAGATGGAAATAATATCTAAGATGGAATCCTTTTGGTGACTTATGCTGGCATAGTGTGAGGTTATGCCACTGTAACTACAGTACTTTTATGACCATTGCTTACAGAAGTTTCCAGTATCTTCTTGCACAATAACATTTTTTAAAACCAGCTGCCAAATGGTTGTCAGATAGCCTACATGACTGAAATGGCCATTGATTAGTCTAGGAGGGTACACCAAAAGTTCTCCACCATGCCTCTCCCGTTGCTCTCCTGTAATGGTTCTCAAACTTTGGTCCTCCAGGAGTTTTGGACTTCAACTCACAGAAGTCCCAGCCAGCTTGGCCAATAGTCAAGACTTCTGGAAGCTGAAGTTCATAATATCTGAAGGATCAGAGTTTGGGAATCACTAATGTACTGGAAATCCTGTTTAAGTATGCAAACATAACTTTACACTCTTCCAGCCAAAATAGGACCCCAGCCCTAGCCACCATTATGACTAGTAGCCATTGATAGATTTTAGAATGGTCATCTCAAAAGTTATAGTTTTGGAATCTGTGTCCAGTTTTGGAACTTGTGTCTTTCTCAAAATGTACAATATGGTCAGAGGATTACCTTATGGCACTGCCTCCCTTTTAAAAGGTTCTAGCTATCTGACACAGCTAAAGGTACACACAGGGCCACCATGGGATGCAATGACATGTCATCTGTTTCATTAATGTTGTAAAGAGAAAAGATAGCCACCTCCATAAACCATTGCTCTGTCCATTCCTACCCACAAATCTGTTTTGTTCACTTCTGCATTGATCTGAAGTTTGAAAGAAAAAACAAAGCATGCATAGATTCATGTTTAAATAGTATTTTAGCTTGTATATTTAATCATATTTTCTCTCCAAATATATATTTCTAAATGTGTTTTCTTTCATAGTATGATTCTTAAAACACACACACGCACACACAAATTTCGATCTGTTTAGACTTTGAAGAATTGCAGTGGAAGAGTCAGAGAAGGCCAATAGTGAGTGAAATGGTTCATGTCAAATTGGCACATTAGTCCTGGTAGTACAGATTGGGTCAGTTTTCATAATAAGAAAATACCTCTAGTTATGTCATTACATACAAACCTCTAGTTATGTCATTACATACAAACCTAACACTGGACCTACAATATTACTAGAAAGATGATGCTATAAGGGTTATGGATACTTCGGTGTAAGAAGCTAAAAGGACTCACCAAGCTAGAGTTTGCTGATAGGGCTGCCAGTTCAGGATCATCTCAGGTCCAGATTTTTGAGACCCAAAATCTGAGACCTAGATGGTATCTGCATGAGTCAGGATACGTCAGGAGTAGCCTGGATTATCCTGGCCCCAGAGCTGTTCCATTCTCCTCCCATTATCTTGGGTCATCTGTTCTGACCCTGGGCAGCTTTTTACATTTGTATCCAGCTGTGCCACCTGACATGGCTACTACCATGGCTTGTCAGTTTGCTCTCAGTCAGAATGAGGTGCCCAGCCTCAATCACATGGTTGGCCACCTTGTTCTGACCTCAGAGCCAGCAGTGTGTGGCAGTGACAGTGGCACCAAGTGGCACAGTAGGACAAATTTTAAACAGCTGCCTGGCATCACAACAGAGGGCTCTGGACCTTCTGGGAAGATCTGTCACAAACAGGGCCTTCCATATCATCCACCCTGCACACTCAGGTCCTCTGGGAAGAATTTATTGCAAACTACAAAAACTAGATTATCTGCAGCTGCCCAGAGGACCTTCTTGGCTATCGGTTCCAGATTATGGAACGGCCTGCTGGATGAGATCCGTCACATGGCCACCTTAAACAGCTTTAAAAAAGCTGTTAAGACAGATCTCTTCCAGCAGGCCTTTCCTGAGTAGATAACCAGCCACTGAAAAAGTTATGCCTGACCCTAATTTCCGCTACAGTTATTTTAATTTATTTGTCATTTATTGTTAGTTTGTTATTTTTAAGTATGTTTTAAACTTTGATTGTTTAATTGTATTTTGGGGGAGATGGGCTATCGGGGGACAGGATTGTTTGTTTTATCATGTAAGCTGCCCCGGTTGTATCATACAGGGATGCGGGATAAAAATTATTAATTATTATTATTATTATTATTATTATTATTTAAAAATATGTTTTAAGAGGGATGCCACACAGATTTGGTGCTGAATGGGCTGAAGGATGTCCAAACTGTTTACACCAGACTTAGGGATTGGGTCCTGTATTGTCTGGACTCCCTGCTGCTTTATTTGGCCCATAAAGTTGGGGACTTAAGAGATGGCTCAAGTGTAGTTGCTCACTTGGGCTCCATCCAAAACCTTTCCTCTGACAGATGCCAAGCCTCAGTAGTGGGGCCTTTCCTTTATCCTTGCTTCAACTTTGTTGGGAGAGAAGGAGAAGGAAGAGGCAGAATCTGAGCCACAGTTTACACACACACACACACACACGCACACACACGGCATTCTTTACACATTTTTCTCAAAATGCAAAATTTTTTGAAAAGACACAAAACGTCTTAGAACACATTGGGAAAAGGCAAGACCCATTCTCACCAAGGATGAGAAAATGTGTGAATATTACAATATTTGTGAATATTGTGAAGATGCCAGCTACAGATGCAGGCAAAACGTCAGGGATACACTCTTCTAGAACACGGCCTCACAGCCCGACCCCCCCCCCCAAACTATTTGTGAATATCCCTTACCTCTCTAAGTAAAAACCAAGTAGCAAAGGAAATTATTGCATTACCCATTTCACCAGCAAGGCTTTCTCAAACCGCCTTGGGTGCATCTACACTGTAGAAGAATATTGTAGTTTGACATCCCTTTAAGTACCTTAGCCCTGTCCTATAGAATTTGTAGTTTTACAAGCTCTTTAGCCTTCTCTTCCAAAGTGTTCTGGGGCCTTACAAAGCTACAAATCCCCAGATTCTGTAGGATGGAGCCATGGGAGTTGAAGTGGGGATCAAACTGCCTTATTTCTACAGTCTAGATGCACCCCTTGTCTTGAAATAGTCCAAATTGGTAAAACTGTCCCCATGGTCCTTTAAGAAATATTGGGGGGCATTTGGAGATCTAAAAAATGTGGTGGGTAGTGCTGGGGAAAGTTCTCCAAGATCCCTTTGGGAGAGAGCCTTGTACTAACTTTTCCATCCCAGAAGCCCAGACTCATATATTCCATTGAAATGTGGAAGCTCCTTCTGAATTATTTAATGCCACAAAACACTGGTAACTCAGTGTTCAGCCAAAAGGGTCTTTTCCTTTCCTGTATTTATATGTTTCATTTCAGAGTAAAGATCTCCCGTGATGGCTCACATCCATAATTTAAAATGCAAAATACAACAAAAGTCATCTCATTACAATTGCAAAACAAAAATAGCTGTCTAAAAACTGCATCTGTCCAACAAATTAGATAAAACAGATAAAAAGCTACAATCCTGTACTTCCTTATCTGGGAAAGAAGACTCATTGAAACTAATGGGAATCCCCCCCTTTTTTTTACAGCAGACTTCCCTGTGAAATTATTAAAATGAGGAACAGCAACAGTTTAAACAATGATATACTTAGCCCAGGTTCAGCTTCCCAACTAACTTCTTAGCCCAGTCGATTTAAAACTATGAATTTTAAATTGGCATATTTTAATCTGGATGCTTTTAATGTGTAGTGGTCATTTTAGTCCTGTGTTTATGTTTTAACATGTGTTTAGTGGATGATTATATATTATTTTTTAATTTATTTTGTACCTTACCTTGAGCCTTGTGGGGAGGTGTGTAAGAAAGAAAAAGTCTTATTATTATTGTTGTTGTTGTTGGCAGAATAAAAGACAAAAACAAAGGTACACCTAACAGTGATTCCCAAACTTTGGTCTTCTAGGTGTTTTAGACATTATTATTATTATTATTATTATTATTATTATTATTATTATTATGTATTTATACCCCGCTCTTCAGCCAAAAGGCTTAAACTCCCAGAAGGCACAGACAACTTGGCCAACAGTCAGGAATGCTAGGAGCTGAAATCCAAAACATCTGGAAAACCAAAATTTGGGAACCACTGACCTAGTATATTCAAATTGATGTGATCAAGCTTTTTAAACCCAAAGTGTTGTCTTTTATCCCTTGTCTGTTCAGGACAGTAAGTGTGGTCTAGAATTCCTACAATGGTTCTGCCCTAATGAATCCTAGGATTTGCAGTTTAGAGAGGGCTCCATAGAATTAATTCCCAAACAGAGAGATCTAGTGCCTCCCCAAAATAAAAATCCCAGGATTTCATAGGCAGTTACAATGGAATCATGGTGCTATAACTGTGTAGTGTCAAAGGGTCCCAGGATCTAAATGGAAGAATCTGTCAATTCTCATTTCTCTCAGATCCAGTTAAAAATAAAACTAACTAAACAATGCATTCTGATTCTTTCCATTCAAGGTATGAATGGCAATAAATGAATGGCGATGAAATTTGCATCCATCCCTACTGATTGGGTGTGTCAATTATGTATTTTATAAGATCAAAGAGTTTCTTAGAATTCATTTCAGAAAGCAATTAATCTAGATTTACTCCCCTTTTTTCAAGATCCACCATCTTGATTCTTCAATTGGTAACTTCCTGTGGACTCCTTTTTCAAGCCTCTGAGATGATAAACACATTGCCGACACACAATGCCTCCACTAAAGTCAGATTCTCTGTGTGCACACTCTCTCACACACATGTTCTTAAATCTCCTTAAGTGCTGGAAATGGTGGTAATAGGATTTGTCAGGGAGTGGAATCCTTACATCCCATCACTTTTGATAGAGGCTTTTCTCTGAAAGCTTTATGACCAAAGGACACCAACAATGACACCAAGATGCACAGCAAGTGACATGTTGAAAGCAAAATTGGGCTCCTTAGCAATACAGGGATGTGGTCAGTTTACAAATACTTGCCTGTAGGAAAGGTCTACCCCAGGGGCAGAAACATACACACTTTTAGCAGAAGCCAAAGTGCTCTGGGAGTCACAAAGCATGTGGCCTAGAAGACATGCATTCTACTGCTGGTTCTTATCAGCTGGTTGCTTCCATATCAGTGAATAGCCTTTGAGGTTAAAGGTGTTGTCCAAGGTGCTGAAATTATTTTGGAGATGGGTACAGCACCTTGGATAGCACCTTAGATAGCACCTTTAAAGTTCAGACTGAAGCTGTTTCCACACTGCAGAAATAATGCCATTCAATACTACTTTAACAATCATGGCCCCATCCTATAGAATCCTGGGATTTGTAGTTTGTTGTGGCACCAGAGCTCTCTGACAGAGAAGGCTAAACATCTCACAAAACCACAAATCCAAGAATTTCATTGCTATTTCATTGCACCGAGTCAGTGAAAGCATGTCAAACCGCATTAATTGTGCAATGCAGAAGCAACCTAAATCATAGAGTGCCTTGATCAGCCATTGATGTGGAAGCCACCATTAAGCTCTAACCTGGAAGATCACTTCTACTTGTGTAAAAGTGATGCTTGAGGTCTATGAAACTCTGGGATAGAAAATATATTTCTATGGTTGCTATGATTACTATTGCTACAGTTTCATTCTTTTTCGTCTCCAAGGTGCCACAAGATCCCTTTGCACATTGATAAGCAAATAAAGTTAGCCTTGCTGCTGAACTAACATGCCCAGAATGCCCTGGGCATCTCTTTGGGCTGTCCATGTTTTGAGTGTTTTATTTATTTACTTTATTTAGAGCCCTCTTTTCTTCCATGTGGGACCCAAAGCGGCTTACAAAAAACTGAAAACAAGATAAGCTTTTTAAAAATAATACCACCACTACTAGCCTCTTGCAGTGATTCCCAAACTCTGGTCCTCCAGGTGTTTTGGACTTCGTCTCCCAGCAGCCTCAGCTATCTTGGCCAATGGTCTGTGATTCTGGGAGCTGAAGTCCAAAATGCCTGGAAGGCCAGAGTTTGGGAATCACTGTGTCGACGTCATCATCATCATCATCATCATCATCATCATCATCATCAAACACAAACAAGCGATGATGGATCTGTATGGTATGAATCAGCCACTGCTGCAGCAGGACAGAGCAGCCTTGCTGCATACATCAGAGACTGAGCTCAGTCTGCATCCCAGTTCCTTTGCTCCTCCTCTGCCATCTACGAAATCCCCTTGGCTAGTCGAAGGAGCAGATTGCTGTTCCTAATTGCCTCCTTCTCCTTCGAGGTGTGCTTGGAGCACTTGCTGAATAAGAGTCCCATCTACGAAACATTTCACTCTCAACTGCTGTTCTTTGCATTTTGAAGGAAAAGCAAAAAAAAAAAGAAAGAAAGAAAGAGAAGAACAAACCACAGAACAGGGAGTGCTTCCAAGAATCTGCTCTTTCTGTACCCAGGGAAAATTATAACTACCCATATGGAAAAACCATCTGGCTCCTTTCCAGGTGTTTTGCGTGGCATGCAACCAACTGGGTATCTTGCCTCCGTGGCGCCTTTGCTAAAATGCAGCCTTATGTAATTTCCCATCTCATGCTGATACGTACCCAGATTTCCACCGATCAGGAAATGTCAGGCTGAATGCTACGCACATGCACCAATATGATCAATGTGCTTCATTCTCCAGCTGCTGCTCTAGCTGTTGCTGCTGCAATCCTTTTTCTTTTGGGTTTCCATGCCCCCCCCCCCATTTTAAAACTCTGAATTATAAATGTAGAGTGAAGCAAACCATTTCTTCTATACTGGATTTTTAAAAAAAGATATAGAACATAATTGAAAACTCTCAAATGTGTTTGCAGCTGTTTTAGACTGGAGTTAGCATCGTTCTGCTTCAGGTACAATCTAATTTTGGAACAAGGAAAGTAAAATTTGCATTCCAGATTCCTACTTATGAATATACTTATTTTATCAAATATACTCAACTTTTAGGAAAGCATATGTAGCTGTATGTATTACGAATACTTGGGCCAACGTCAGTGATGGATGGATGGATGGATTCTTGCTCTGTGAGCCATTGAGGCTATAGCTTGGATCATTCCTTGGGCCAGAAAAGAACACCAGAACAGCAAAAGAACCCTGCTGGATCAGAACAAAGGCCTATCTAGTCCAGTGTTCCATTCACAGCATAAATGACCAGTCGTCTATGGGAAATCTAACAGCGAGAAATGAGGGCAACAGCATCCACCGTCTCATGTTCCCCAGCCAAAAAATAAAAATAAAAAATAAATTTTGCAGATCTGGAAATGGAAAGAGCAATGAAAAAGTGCAGGAAAGGGCAACCAAAATGATCAAGGGGGCTGAAGCAACTCTCCAATGCAGAAAGGTTACAATGTTTGGAGCTATTTGGCTTAGAAAACAGGCAAGTAGAGGGAGACATACTGAAACAAAGTCATCAGTTGGGTTTGACTATCGGATATGCACATTTTTAATCTCTCTGTTTGCATTTTGGTACTTTTTTTAAAAAAAAGAGAAAGAGCTGGTTTGTGTTAAAGAAAAAAAACTTTTGTAGAAATAAAAAGAAATGAAAAGGAAGGAAGGGAGCGAGGGAGGGAGGGAAAGAACATTCTGGTTAACAGGGAGAATGCAAAACATCAGGCTTCAACCATAGTTGCTCAGTCCATGCTATTCATATTTTTAAAAACTATAAAGTCTAGCTAAATGAGAAATTAGTTATCTGCTTGTAAAATAAGTCTGGCATCCTGTTGGTAACATATGCAGGTTTAGTCTCCCCTACAGAAGTGGCTAGACATTTTTGTCCAATGCACAATGGTGAAGTGGTTTGAGCATTGGGCTATTACTCTGGAGACCAGGGTTCGAATCCCCGCTCAGCCACATAAACCCACTGGGTGTCTTTGAGCAAGTCATACTCTCTCAGCTTCAGGGGATGATAATGGAAAAACTCTTCTAAATAAATTTGCCAAGATAAACCTGCATTAGCATGTACCCTGTGATAAGTATGCCATAAGTGGGAAATGACTTGAAGGCACACAACAACAAAGAATGGCTCCAAGTTGCAGAAGCAGAGTTACACATATGATGGCATTACATGTGGTTGTGCATTGAGTGTATCAATTTACATCAATATGAAGTGATGTGCATGGTGTATCAATATGCATTGTATGTTGATGCTCAGTGTGCATTCGGTTGTGCAGTGTTGCAATACTCTAACAAGGCAGCGTTCAGTGACCGCTACATAACTGTGAGTATAAAGTTTGTCTCCGTCACATTAATGTGACAACTCACATTTTGCAAACTCTGCTTTAAACAGAAAAAAAGTTCCGCAGCTCTATTATCAACACCTTTGTAAACACTGCTTTTAAAGATCTAACAGAGTTGTAGTCCAGCCAAAGAATGTTTCCCATATTCTGTTTAGAAGAGGAAAAAAATAATCCTTAAGCTATTTTATACATTTCTACAAGTACTGATTTAACACTGAACTATATATCAAAGAAACTGATTCCAGGCCAAATAAATAAATAAATAAATAAAGGACAATTTTCCAAATTTTGCTTTTAATAAGTTGTTCCCATCAATAAGTTGCTCTTATTGAGCAGTGCCTCTCACTGACTACAATGTTTTCAGGCCACCAAAGTAGGAGAGACCACCAGTCTCCAAAGCAGTCCGTTATATCATTCTTTTGTCAAGGCTCTTTATTCTTCTTACAGAAAATGAATAAATGGTGAAACTAATAATGTAATCTATTACTCTTTAAACAATATATTGTATCTCAAAGGCTACCGGGAGTAAAAAGTAACTTTCAAAGCCCTGGGACAAATCACTTTTTAAATAAAAGACACCTTTTTTGCTAGACAGCTTGCATATATATTAGAATAGAATAAAATTTTAAAAAACCAATTTAATGCCACAAATTAAAAACAATAAAAGTCATAAACCCATAACATTTCTTAAAAGGAGCAAAGGAATGAGCAGCATGCCAATAAAACACTAAATGCAGTGAGCTGATTAAAAAAGGGAGGAAAAATAAGCATCACTCCAGTACAACGACAAGGTCTGAGTTTATGTGCTGCCAAAATTCAATCACCAAGAAATTATAGGGAGATATCAGCTTGCAGTTGGGAATCCCCAGGGTTTGCAGAAATATCCCCTCCCTAAAAACTAGTAGGAGAACTAAGATGGCATCTGCCTGTCCCATCTCTGCCTCCAAATATGAGGAATGGGAGGAATGGCCCTGAAAGAGATTGCCATACAAAAGGATGGAATCTTAAAGGAGAGCATTCCACATTTTGCTGCAGTTCCCACCTATAACGTCCTGTTATGAAAGGGAATGAAAAGGAATAGGCAGACAGCTCTGCTTTTATCTGTTGTCTAAAACTTACAGGACAGGCAGCAGGCACACAGATTGCAGAACTGCACTATGCCTCTCGAGAAAAGTCTGTCCTGGATCACCCCATTGCTATTTTCCGTGTGCGTTGTGTGCCTTCAAGTCATTTCTGACTTACGGCGATCCTAAGGCAAGCCTATCATGGGGTTTTCTTGGCAAGATTTGTTCAGAGGAGGTTTGCCATTGCCTTCCCCTGAGGCTGAGAGTGTGTGACTTGCCA
The DNA here is from genome assembly GCA_026167975.1 of Phrynosoma blainvillii. NCBI lineage: Eukaryota > Metazoa > Chordata > Lepidosauria > Squamata > Phrynosomatidae > Phrynosoma > Phrynosoma blainvillii. The sequence goes on along the minus strand of JANUYF010000010.1, from coordinate 22,586,197 downwards.
TCCCTTCTCCTATTCTTTATCGCATTTATGGTTAGTCGTCTGCCCTGCCACTGCGACTTATCTTAGTGTTTTAATTGTTTTGTTGTTGTTTTAATTCTCTGTTGTTTAATACAATCTTAAGGGGTGGGTGGGTTTTGAGATTGTATAGTTATGGTGTCTTAACGTTGAAAGCTGCCCCGATTGCATTTGTAGAAGGATGGGATATAAATAAATATTAAATAAATGTATTATTATTATTATTATCATCCAATGGGTTTAATGGCTGAGCTGGGAATCGAACCCGGTTCTCTAGTCACATTAGCTTTGTAGTCAGGCAAAAAGCCTCCCCAAATAACCTGGGTCTAAGGCTAACTGTGTATGTGAATAGACACATATTAACTTGGTCATGAAACCCATTGGGTGACCTTGGGCAAGTCACACGCTCTCAGCCTCAGGGGAAGGCAACGGCAAACCTCCTCTGAACAAATCTTGCCAAGAAAACCTCACGATAGGTTGGCTATAGGGTCATCATACGTCACTAATGACTTGAAGGCACACAACAATGACAAATAATATTAAGCACAGTATCGAGGACTGGTGGGAAACCTCTTTCAAGCTGATGTTTTCATTGCAGTAGTTGTTTGTTTTGCTTTGCATCTTATGAGCTTAGAGTGGGTCACTGCCGCTCATTCCAAATGCAAACATGTGGGCTTGAATGGATGTCCTACACATGTATAAGTTTTCTTACATATGCAGTTGTCCCTTTTTTTTGCTGTTATGCAACAATATATGTAGTTCAGGGTTTCATAACTGGAGTTCCACAAGTATTAACAATTTCAAATGGGCCTAAATCCTAATTGAGACCAATGTGGTGTCATGGTATGAGCACTGGATTATGATTCTGGAGACAAGGGTTCAAATCCCCACTCAGCCATGGAAACCTGCTGGGTGACCTTGAGCAAGTCACACTCTCTCCGCCTCAGAGGGAGGCAAAGGTAACCTCCCTCTGAACAAATCTTGCCAAAGAAAACCCGTGCACTTTAGCTCCATCCTATGGGTTCCTGGGATGTGTAGTTTTACAAGATATTCAGCCTGCTCTGACACAGTCCTGGTGCCTTGCAAAGCTACAAATCCCAGGATTCTACAGGATGGAGCCATAGCAGATACAGTGGTGTCAAACTCCATTATTTCTACAGTGTAGATGTGCCCTTACTCTTCCCAGCCAGGTTTCCTGATTGTCAGGAAACCATTTCTTCCCTTCCAGCCAGGAAATGAATAACAGTGAATATTCTTTCCATCCTTACTAGAAGGTGATGTGATTCAGACTGCTTTTGTACATCAGTATCAAACTCCAAGAAGAGGTCAACTGGAGATCTGATGGAATGAGAAGTGCCCTAGGCTAGGAGGATAGGTGCATATGCTAGAGCAAGTGACCACTTGGCAAAGATTGCCTGTGCCTTTGCTTCCCCTCTGATCTGGTTGCCTCTTGTCTCTTCCAAGGAAGTCTTCTCCTGCCGCTTTTGTTCCTCTGCTGTAAGGAACTCCCCCTCCGCATGCTTCAACTTTTCTTTCCCTTGCTCTAGGCCATTGCTCCCCACCCTGCCATCTCCTGACACTCTGAATAATCTCCTTCCTTCAAGTATGCTGTTCCCTTGAAGGCATTTCAAGTGCAAGCTTTGATCATGTCTCCTCCAGCCTCCTCTTTTTTTTTAGCCTCTCTATATTCAGCTCCCTGAGTCTCTTCTCTTCTCATGTGAATGATAATCCACTTGTAAATGTGTCATACGGGAAGCATTTGCACCTAATATTTTTCTTCCTCTTATCAGCAATAGGTGGAGGGAAGGGGAGAGGCTATGATGTCTAAGAACCTAGTATCTCACCTCCCAGAAGCAGAACAATAGTATTTTCAAGTTGGAAGTGGCTCCAAGGGCCATCTAATTCAACCCTCTGCCATCAGGAATACACAACCACAGCACCCTTTGAATCTCTGTCCAAAGGCCTCCAAAGATTGAGAATCCATCACCCTCCATGGCAGGCTCTTCCACTACTGAACTGTTCTTACCCATCTTACCGCCAAGAAGTTCTTTCTCATATTTAGGTGGAATCACTTTTCCTGTAATTTGAGTCCATTGGTTCTGTTCTAGTCTCTGGAGCAGCAGAAAACAATTTTGCTCCTCTGCTACATGACATCCCTCAGCTATTTCATGGAGGAATATCACCACCAAGGGGAAAATATTCACCCACCAGAGATGTCACAATGGGAAAGACTGAGGATGGGGGACCAGGATGATTTATTTGTTACATCTATGTGTTGCCTTCTTGCCAATGAACTCAAAGGCATGCCTTCTTCTTTCTTCATCCTCACAACAATCCTGTTGTGTAGGTCAAGTGGAAAGAGCATGTGACTGGTTCAAGGTAAACATCGAGTGTCGTGGCTCAATGAACCTAGATCCATCAAGTCCCTTTCCAACCCCACTGACTTTCTGTCTTGCTGCTGGTAGGTGGGGCTGAACCAGTAATGGATAGAGCAGAGCTAAAGGCAATGGCATACTATTTATGCTGTTTTGTATTCTCCATCACCATGTATGGATGGGAGAGTTGGACAGTGAAGAAGGCCGATAACAAGAAAATCAACTCTTTTGAGATGTGGTGCTGGAGAAGAGTCTTTAGGATACCGTAAACAGCCAAAAAGATGAACAAGTAAGTCCTTGAACATATGAAGTTTAAACTCTCTCTGAAAGCCAAGATGATCAAATGGATGCTGTCATGCTTTGCACACATCATGAGAAAGCATGACTCACTAGAAAAAACCATAATACTAGGAAAGTTAGAATGAAGTAGAAAGAGAGGAAGATTGCACACCAGATGCATAGACTCTATCAGGGAGGTCATGGGTATGAATTTATAGGACCTAAGCAGAGCAGTCTTGTAGATGTCTCATCCATAGTGTCACCATGAGTTAGGGTCATCTTGATGCCAGTTAACAAGAACAATTTTGCATTGGCTATAAGTAGGCCCTTGTTATCCACTGAGATTTGGTTCCAGGACACCCCCTCCCCAGGATACCAAAATCCATGGATGCGCAAGTCCTACTAAATACTATGTCACAGTAAAATGGTGTCCCTTATATAAAATGGGAAAATCAAGGTTTAATTTTTGAAAGTTATATATTTTTGTTAATATTTTCAGGTTGTGTATGGTTGAATCTGCAGATAAAGAATCTGTGGGTAAAGAATATGTGGATACCGACGGCTAGCTGTATATTCAAATTATAGATTCCCCTCTCCCTCCAGTCCCACATATGAGGTTTAGCTAAGATGGCATGTCTCAACTTCAAGCAAAGCCATTATCCCACTCCCCACATATTGTAGATCTACCTTGTTGAAAGTAGCTGCAATTTCTTGTTCACTTGTTCTAATAGTATCTCCCAAGCTGAGCAGCATTTAGGATAAAAGGATCTATCTCCTGGAAGTATCCCTACTGAGCCAAGCATTAAGATGGCCTTTTCAATTTCCCTCCACTGTTGTATTTTGATTAAAAATTCTCTGCATGGTCAAACATCAAGAGAAGTCATTGTTCTAATTTTGGGCCACCCTCTGGTAAGATTTTCCTGAAAGAAGGGAACGCAGTCAGCTCACGGAGTTTTCAGCTGTGATCAAAACTATCTGTAATGAGAGGCCAAGGAAGATCCTCAAACTTGGGATCAAGCCAACATAGATGGAACCCCTACATTAAATCACCCCCAAATTCACCAAGATTCCCTCTTGGGAAACTCCCCAATCTTGTGAGACTAACTGGTCTTGTGAGATCTCCCGATATGCAGAGGGCCTGGCCGATCCAGTAGCTCAGCCAGACACAGGGTGCAAGCGAGTTTGCCACAATGGTCCCTCTTTGCTTGAGATGTGTTCAGAGGAGGGGGCACATGTCTGATTTATGGCTTTCTTAACCCTGGACTGTTTGGGCATGGGATACCACTTGTTTCCATGATTTTGACTTTGGCACTCTTAATTCTTGTTTGCAGATGAGAGCAGGACACTAAATAAGTGAGAAGGAATAATCCCTTCATAGAATCATAGGATCATAGAGTTGGAAGATACCACAAGGGCTATCCAGTCCAATCCCCTACCATGCAGGAACTGCCATGTAGGAACTCACAATCAAAGCACCCCCAACAAATGACCATCCAACCTCTGTTTAAAGACTTCCAAAGAAGGAGACTTCACCATACTCCAAGGGAGTGTCTTCCACTGACAAACAGCTCTTACTGTCAGGAAATTCCTCCTAATGTTTATGTGCAATCTCTTTTCCTGTACCCTCCATCCATTGCTCTGTGTCCTAGTCTCTGGAGCAGCAGAAAACAAGCTTGCTCCATCATCAATGTGACACCCCTTCGAATATTTAAACAGGGATATCATATCACCTCTTAACCGTCTCTTCTCCAGGCTAAACATACCCAACTCCCCAAGTCTTTCCTCATTCTTCATTTCATCTTGATCTGGGTACAGCTGCTTTAGATGAAATTTCTGTCCTAATTACCAAAGAGGAAAATACATTTGCTCTCTGTGCCTGAAAGGAAGAGCTTGGCAGCATGAGTTTTCACAGACTTCAGTCAACTTCCTCAGATGCATTGCTCAAACCAATATGATGTACTGCAGTGGTTGCAAAATGCATCTGAGGAAGTAGACTGAAGTCTACAAAAGCTAATGCTGCCAACTTCTTTCTTTCAGTTAATCTCAAAGGTGCAACATGATCTCTCTACAGATTAACATGGCCATATCTTTGAATTCTACCACATGAAACTATGCACACATAAACACTTTAGGCTCTGCGTATGATATTATAATCTGAAGTTCCCATTTTAATTTCGTTAGTTTATGTCGCAATTATGACCATAATGGTCTTCTTATCCAGTGATGCATGGTAATTACAACTGATGAGTAACAGGAGTACAGAGAAACATGACTGAGGATCCTGTATGGTGTGGGGTATGGGAGGAGGTCAATGGGTGACACCAACCCTAGTGACTCCATTGTTGGGGTCGGCTTTGAAATCTCAGGCCTGGGATGATGCAAACCTGGCACACTAATCTGCATGGGAAAAATGGGATTCATATAGAGTGCCTGTCTTCTCCATTGTGCCCATAGGTGCCCACGGTAGCTCTGCTCTCTACTTCTGTAGATTTCATTGGAGCGTGTCCAGAGGAGGGCAACTAAAATGGTAAAGGGTCTGGAAATCATGCCCTATGAGGAACAACTAAGGGAACTGGATATGTTTAGCCTAGAGAAGAGATGGCTAAGAGGTGATATGATAGCCCTGTTTAAATATTTGAAAGGATGTCATATTGAGGAGGGAGCAAACTTGTTTTCTGCTGCTTCAGAGAACAGGATCTGGAACAACGGATGCAAGCTGCAGGAAAAGAGATTCCACCTGAACATTAGGAGGAACTTCCTGACACTGAGAGCTGTTCGACAGTGGAAGATACTCCCTTGGAGTGTGGTGGAGTCTCCTTCTTTGGAGGTCTTTAAACAGAGGTTGGATGGCCATCTGCCAGGGATGGTTTGATTTTGAGTCCTGCATGGCAGGGGATTGGACTGGATGGCCCTTGGAGTCTCTTCCAACTCTATGATTCTATGATTCGCCAAGCCCTTTGGCCATCCGAACAGAGAATCAAATGAAAGGACTTTGGGGAGGAGGATTCCAGCTTTCCGGATGTTGGCACGGGTTGGGCATCTCTTCTAGCCTTGACTGCAGTGGCTGAGACTCTCTTCAAACTCCTCTCAGCAAGAGTCCGTTCAGTAGTGTGACAGAAATATCCATAGAAGAAGCTGCTGATTAGCTATGGTGCTGTCAGGCCCAATTACATCTTTACTGAGTTTGACAGGCTTTAGGTTTGTTCTCTCAAGCTTTTCTTCCACCAGGCTTCTTTCTCCCCTTTACCTCCGAGCTGCTTACCTATCCCCCTCAACAGCACAATGTTTCCTCTTCTGCTGAATTGTTCCAGGTGGTTGACATCTCTATTTGAGCTCCAGAAACAAAGCAAAACACTGCTATGGCCAAGGCTGTGTTCAAAATTGTTTGGTGAGTACTTATGGAAGGACTCAGAGGGGGGGAAATGGCACTCTTATGCAGGTTCTTGCTATTTTTCTTCCCCGCAAGCAAGGCTGCATCTGCACCACAGAAATAATGCAGCTTGACACTGCTTAAACTGCCATGGCTCAATGCTATGGAATTCTGGGATTTGTTGTTTGTCGTGGCACCAGAGCTTTCTGACAGAGAGGGCTAAATTGCTCTCAGATCCCAGAATTCCATAGCTGTGAGCCATGACAGTTAAAGCAGTGTCAAAATGCATTATTACTACAGTACAGATGCAGCCCAAGATGGAGGAAGAAAGCTTCATCTTTTACTGCCAAAGTCAGGGATGAATGATGCCACACCTTGATACCAAAGGATGGATTTGGACCAGTTATTCAATCTGTTGTGTCAGAGAGCTCTACTGCCTCACCAAACTACAAATCCCAGGATTCTGTAGAATAAGTCATGGCAGTAAAAGTGTTGTCAAACAGCTTTGTTTCTGCAGAGTGGATACACTCTCAGTGTCTTCAACCTAAAACTGAGCAAACAGTTCAAACTCCAACTAGTTTAGGGAGACAAGAGAGCACTTTGGGCCTTTGCAGACTGCCAGAAATAGTGCACATTAAATTAAGGCACTGCCCTGGCTCAGTGCTAGGGAATCATGGCAACTGTATTTTTTTTCTGGGACATTGAGCCTTCTCTGTCAGAGAGCTCTGGTGCCACAATAAATTACAGTTCCCATGATTCCCTAGCACTGAGCCAGGGCAGTGCCTCAATTTAATGTGCACTATTTCTGGCAGTCTGCTTAGGCCCTTTGACAAAGTGAAACCAAACAGCTTTGATTCTGCAGTGTGGATTCTGCAGTGTGGATCCCAAGTTTCTCATTCATGGCTATCTAGTGAGCCAGGGTGAAGAAAGTATGACCTGTAAATTATAACCAATAAATGTGAGAATGAAATCAATAAATATTTATACAGTATCTCTTCTACAAATGGAATATTTTAATTGTGATATAATGAAACTGAGAGCCAATGTGTTCCAATGTTCTGGTTGTTGGATCTGGGTTATGGGAGGAGTTGTTGTTGTTGTTGTTGCTGCTGCTGCTGTTGTTGTTGTTATGTGTCTCCAAGTCACTTCCAATTCATGGGAACTCTAAGACAAACCTATCATGGGGTATTCTGGGGCCGAGAGTATATGACTTACCCAAGGTCACCCAGTGGGTTTCCATGGCCATGCAGGAATCAAACCCTGGTCTCCAGTTTTGTAGTCCAGTGCTCAAACCACTATGCCAGGTTCAAATCTCTGCTCAGTCATGGGAACCAACAGGGTGATCCTGAGCAAGTCACACTATCTCAGTCTTAGAGGATGGCAACAACACAGCATCTCTGAAGAAATGTTGCTGAGAACCCTAAGCTAGGGTTACCATAAGTCATAATAGATTTGACTGTACAAAACATCATCAGTGAGAATACCCATCTTCAGAACAGATTTGTTCTCTGATGCTATAGGTTCTTTGAACTAAATGTTCAAATGAAAAGAAACAAGGTTTCAACAGGACACCCTGATAATATAAGATATGTACCATCTTATATAAGATGGTATAAGATTCTTCTAGTAGCAGCTCATGGCTTTTTTTTTTTTTCAGTGGAGATATGAATCGCCTCTGGATTCCCCCCCAAAAAACTTTTAAAGAAGCCATCCAAAGTCCTGTATCCTGTTGCCCAAATAGTTTCATCATCTTAGATAGCTCCATTAATGTTTGGAATAAAAACTTGGTATGGATTATCTGCCCCACTGATATTGAAGCCCCACGGAGTGCTTGGCACTGGAGCAGAATGTTTGGGAAGGTAGTGGACTTCTCCTCCTTTGAGGTTTTTAAACAAAGATTAACAGTGACAACAACCAATAACCAACTTCCATCCAATAATCCACCAAGGCAGTATCAACAGGGATCTGTTTTCATGCAATGTGAATTTCAGGAGAGCTTTCTCTACTTATTTAGCTCTGTTAAATTTGTTTCAGAAAGGGACATACTTTATGCATGAATATATATATAAACCTAAATGGTAGTGATATGCCAGAATGGCTTTTTTTGTAAATAACAAAATGAATGTTTGTGTTTTTCTATTCTTTCCTTTTTAAAAAACAACAACAACAACAATAGGATGTGCTTCTTTTGGATGAATTACCAAAGTAATTAAATTCATCATAGAGAAAGACTAGGTCCAATTCATCTGCATCTGGAAGAATGAACAGATTAAGGTTGAAATGCATCGGGGGGGGGGGTGAAAGAAACCCCAGAGATACTAAGTTTCCAGTTTTACTGCTTTGGACAGCAATTGTTTGTGTGTTGTACTTATTTTTTATTCTTTGTGCTTATATTGTTAGAATACTATGAACTAAATCAGGGGTAGGGGATCATGTTGTTCTCCAGATATTGTTGGGCTGCATTCTCATCACTGGTTATCCTGGTTAGGGCTGGCATGATTTGCAGTCTAAGAACACTGGAGAGCACATGGTTCCCACCCATTGGTCTGCATTCAATTTTAGACCCAATGGAGTAGACCCATTGAAATCAACATTGAAGTTGACTAACAAGTTCCACTCATTCTGATGTGCATATTCTTGTTGGGAATAAATTGAATTTAAGATCAGAATGGTGGGGAATGCAATGGCTTAAGTGGTTAAGATGCTGACTCTGTTGATTGCAGGATTGGCAGGTTGCCAGTTCAAGGCCCAGGTGCTGCATGATGGGGTGAGCTCCTATCACTAGTCCCAGCTTCTGCCAACCTAGCAGTTCGAAAGCATGCAAATTAGATAAATAGGTACCACTTTAGTGGGAAGGTAAACAGCATTCTGTGAAATCATGCTGGCCCCATGATCACAGAATAGTCTCTGACAATGCTGGCTCTTCAGCTTAGTAATGGAGATGAGGACTGTCCCCTATGGTTGGACACGACTTGACAACCTTCTCAGTGGGGTAGAGGATAAATTCAGGGAGCTCATACATTTATTTGAGCCTAGTTTGCAACCTCTGGATGACAAATGAAATCTGCAATTGGAAATCTGTTCATTTATGAGCTTGCAATCCAAATTGTGTATTAAAAAATGGATTCAAACATGGTGAAGGTTGGAAAAATAACCATGAAAAAATGCACAATCCCACTGAAACACTGTGTAGGATAAAGATTCACCACCATAACTTCTTGGGATTGCAGAGAAAAACTGAAGCATCCAGACTATTTGGAGGAAAGTGGGACTGTCCCCATGTGTTGTTCCAGGAGCTCAAAGGACTATTGTGCTACCTGGGGAAAAGATTGCTTAAGGAGGTCTCTGTGATCCCCCAAAAATACAACACCCTCAATTTGATCATCTTGGCTTCCAAGGAGATTTCAGGCTTGATCTGTTCAAGGACCCATTTGTTGTCTTCTTGGCTGTCCATAGTATCTTCAGCACTCTTCTCCAGTACTACATCTCAAATGAGTTGATTTTCTTTTTATCCGCTTTTTTTCACTATCCTGCTTTCACATCCATACATAGTGATGAGGAATACTATGGCTTGGATGATTCTAACTTTAGTACTTAGTTGTATATCTTTACTCTTTAGGATCTTTCCTAGCTTTGTCCTGTTTTACCTTCCCATTCCAAGTCTTCTTCTCATCTTGTGACTGCAGTCTCCATTCTGTTCAATGTTTGATCCAAGGTATGAGAAATTTTTACTATTTCAATTTCCTCATTGTCTAGGTTGAATTTATGTAAGTCATTCATGGTCATTATTTTTATTTTCTTTATGATCAACAGCAAGTCTGCCTTTGAACTTTCTTCCTTCTTCCTCAATAATTTTTTCCAAGTCCATGATGATTTACACTAGTAATATTGTATCATCTGCATATCATTACCTTGCACAAGCGTAAAGCCCCAATGAGATTCCCACCAAAATGCATACATTTCAAAAACTGTACACAAACATGCTTTAATTAGGGGAAGAAAAAAACCTGTACATTTCATACATGCACAGGAGAGATGTATACTTTTTCATTTAAAAACATACTTTGAATACTTGTTCACGTGACTACAAACAATCTGATGCAGACCCAAGTTGAGCTTCAAGACAGAAATCAGAGAACCTCAATGAGCTTGCATTTTGCTGATTTGCACATTCTTAATTCTGTGTGTTGCATCTGGACATGATAGGGCTTTTGCAAACAATATTTGGAGAAATAACAATAGGCTCTCTGTGATGATATCAGGATTAATGGTGGTTACATCAGGATTGATTTAATATATCGTGTATGGGTTTGGGTTTGTGTCTGCGTGTGCAGCATATTAAACTTTTTGTTTTGCCTTGACGTTTACCTGCAGACTTTATTGATAGTTGACTAGCATTTTCCTCCTATTTTGTATGGCTGTCTCTTTCTGCCCCCCCCCCCCCAGCACTAGCATTATTAAATAAACTCAACAGAGCAGAGAACATATGGTAGGAATTATCGCAAACAGGCAACATGGGCTGCATAAATAGCATTTAGACATGTGACTAAGACCAGACAAGAGAGCAATAGAAAGGTAAACAGAGGAGAGGCAGAGAAGCTGTGGGCAGGAAAAAGTGTGGTGTTTTCAGAATAGTATAGAAAATTATGTGTTACTGTCTTTTCTATATGCCCCCCTCTTCCCCCTCCCCCATGTCATTGTGCATTTGATGTGGAATACACAATGTTTTGTCTTGAATTATGTGTTATGTATGATATGATTAATGCAAATATTTGTAAAAAAAAATTGAAAATAAAATGGAGACGGGTCAACATATTGGTGCATGTACTTGAAGTGCTGGAGATCTCAAATTTCATTCCTGCTATCTCTGTGTTTTAAAAGGATTGAACAGAAAGTGAGATTGAGAAACTTATTTTTTTGGGGGGAGAGGGGAGAGCACAGGTTCCAGAAACCCACTTCCAGCAAAGCTAGCAGCTGGCTAGAGAATTCTAGAAGCCATGGTACAAAAAAAAAAGTCAGTTTTCCTAAACTTTGGATAAGTGCTAGAAAGACACCCCCCTTAACAATCTGAAGAACCTAAGGGCAATCTCTAGCTGTTCTACTGTCTAGGGCTGCTGCCACACTGCAAAAGTAATGAGGTTTGGCACTACTTTAACTATTGTGACTCCATCCTATGGAATCCTGGCATTTGTAATTTGTGGTGGAACCAGAGCTCTCTGACAGAGAAGCCTACATATCTCATGAAACTACAGATCCCAGAATTCCATAGCATTGAGCCATGGCAGTTAAAGTGATGTCAAACAGCATTAATTCTGCAATGTAGGTGCAGCCTCAGAAATATTTAAAAAGTGCTTGGACTTGTGTGTTCCTCTGGATGTGGTTGGACTTCAGCTTCCAGCCATCCTTGCCTCCAAAACCAAAAAGGTAGAATGCTGGGAATTGCAGTTCTGTAATTTGTAGAAGTCACACGGTTCTCACCTTTGAATCAAAGGAATCCTTTCATTCATAGAAGGGGCTGGGATCCACTGGAGTCCAAAATTGCTCACAAAGGTGGGATAATTTTCACCCTTTCTCCCTTCTTTCTGGAACATCTGGTAACGTCTGGTAACTTCTGGTTTCCCAATCCTCTGAGACAGATTTAAGGAATGAAAAAGACTATTCAATGGAAAAGGAAACCTATGACCCTCATAAAACTCACCATCTTCAACTTTGGCAACGAAAGTGTATTTCACCCTAGCAGTGTGTAATGAGGCTCTCCCTTGGCAGCAGAGGCTGTTGACTCCAGTGTCAATGGGATAGTGAATCAACCTGGCAGGGGGTTGGACTGGATGGCCCTTGTGGTCTCTTCCAACTCTATGATTCTATGATTCTAACCTCAGGTTTAAGTCCATATTTTAAAGGAAGTTTATTGTAGCACACCCATTCCTTTCAGAGTGAGCCATAGTTTGTCATTATCTACACAATCAAAAACTTTGCTATAATCTGTAAAGCACAGGCTGATTTTCATTTGAAATGCTTTGCTGCACTTCATTATCTAGTGTATGTTTGCAATCTGATCCCTAGTGTCTCTTCCTTTCCTGAACACAGTGTGGACATCTGGCTTTCTCACTCTTTATATGGTAGAATTTTGAGCATCACCTTGCATGGAGAATTAATGCAATGTTCCTGTGCTCATTGCAATTTTGGTGTCCCCTTTCTTAGGGATTGGAATATATATTGAATGTTTCCAATCTGTGGGTCATTGTTTTGTTTTCCATATTTGTTGACAGATTTCAGGGGCTCTGCAGATGGAGCAAAGCGCCGTCTTGGGGCCAGGGAAGGGGAGGGGCAGCCAGACACTGGATGCCTCAACTCCTTCCCTAGGATGTCATCAGAGCGCCCTCCATTGCACACGGTGAGTTCTCCAATGACGTCCTTCCGGTGCAGCATTTTTACACGCACCAGAAGAGGCGCAAAAGAGCCACATGGTAGCTCTTGCGGCACCCTTTCCACAGCTTGGGAAAGGAGCACTATTTTGGCTCTCCTTTCCCAGTTGCTGAAAGAGTGGATTGGGGCTGAGGTGTGGGGCAGCCTCGGCCCCAATCCTCGGCTTCTCGGGGCGGCCCATGGCGGCCCCTCTGTTGAGGCCCTTCAGTTAGGACTGCAATAGTTTCTGAACTATATCCTCAGAATAGGTTCAGTCCTTTAGATAGCTTCATTACAGTATCTACATTCATAGGGCTCTACCATATAATGAAACCATCTATCTGTGTACTTTTGTCTTCCCTCCCCTCCCTCCCATTATTAGAACCAAGAGAGAAATTTGTTTGGAGGCTATTCTAATAGAATCCAATAGAATCCACATTTGGTGAACTGAGCTACAGTTATGTTTCTGTTTTTGCATCACTCCCCATGAGACAGGACAACTACCTGATCAACAAAATAACTATACAAATGTCTACCTTTAGGAAAATGGTGCACAAAGTTGCAAGGGAATGGGCTTGCATGCAAAAATGAGCATCCAAATTTTTTTGTGTGGGTTTTGAAAAAATTGTAAGTTGATACAAACAGAAAGGCGTTAATGTGTGCTTGATAAAAATATATATGTCACTGCATGCCAAAAATAAATTACACACTTGTCCCTAGTCTCTTTTTTATTCTTATTATTCTGTCTCTGTACAATTGTAGATGGAGCTGCAGTGTTTGTTGTTTCTGTTGATTGTTATGATTACTCATGGTTTAAATATTAGCTTCATCTCATCAGTGATTTCTTTATTGTAATGTTTTGTTATAAGACATATAGGGCCCAGAAAGAGACAGGATACAAACATGAAACACAAACAGAAAGAAGAAACAAACACAAACAAAGGGAACCATTAGTTTTTGTACAGGACAGGGACAACCTAGATTGCAAGAAAAGTTACTTTTCTATTGCTAATGGAGTTGAAATTTTCTCACTTGTCTTTTATTGCTCTTTGTCCCTGGTCCCTACATGGCTAAGAAGAGGAATGGCCTTTATCTGCCCCACCAAACTACAAATCTCAGAATTCTATAGCATTGAGCCATGGAAGTTAAAGAGGAATCAAACTTCTTTATTTCTCCAAAGTGGCAGCAGCCTTATTGGTATGTTCCAACAGAGCAAACCTACTGTTCAATGCTGAGCCAACATATGGGTAAATAATGTTGATTTGACAGGTCTACTTTACTCTGGAGTCTACTCTGCTTCCCTACTGGAGCCTAGGAAAATCCACACCATTGCACCTCCCCAAAGGTGAAAAATAGAGAATTACATCATCCTGGGATTGGTGGTTTAGGGACAGGTGTTTAGAATTCCCAGCCAGAAAGTTCTACAGATCCCAGGACTCCATTGGATGGAACCATGGTAGTTAAAGTGGAATCACACCACTATAATTCTGTAGTGTGGATGACCTCTTGGTTCCTAAACAATCCAATTGTTTCCAAGCCAAGAATGGATCATTCCCTGACAGAAGCATGGTGGTTGAGTCAAGCTACCAAACATGCCTCTTTTCAGTGCTCCTTCTTAGCCTTTCCTGCAGAAAAAAAGTTAAGGTGCCTCTTCCCTCTGTAAGAAGCCTTCTCTTTTTTTCTCCTCCTTGTACAGCTTCTAGAGATGCTATCCAGTCCCATTTATATTTAGTGCCACTGCAGCTGCTGCACCTGCCGGAGCTGTTAAACCTCAAACAAAACATGTTTTCTAATAAGCCAGCATTTAATTAGCCACCTGTGCAATGAAGGCCTTTATTAAACTGATGCTGGTGGAACAGAGAGACAAAGGGTGATAGGACTCAGGGGGCCAGAGAATGGGAATTGCAGCTCTACATCCCTCAGTTTCTGGTTTGTCTCTCTTGCTCTTATCTTTTAGCACTTACTAGCACACTTCCTGTGTGCTAGAGATATTTCATCCAGTCCTGCCGGGGCTTATTTGTTCTGCAAGATTACACAAGATTCTACATAACAAAGAAACTTAGGCACTACTTTTATAATACAGCACGCCCGCACCATACGTAGGCTCACCATACACAAATTCAAACTCATGCAGACAGCGAACCCCGGCTGTCTTAATGATGCGTGTTTACGGTGCACGTACAGCGCAGTACACAGGAGCACACCATCATTAAAATCAATGGGACTTGAGGTCCTGTGGTATTTCCCTTACGTGGGGGGCGGTCTGGAATGGATCCCCCACATAAAACAAGTGTCCACTGTACTTTATTTGTTCTAATAAAAGTTTTTTGGCTGGAATTCAGTCTAGCACTTAACATCGTCATAAGTGGACTTACATGTATGAGAAACAGAAACAAACAGTTTCACAATGTCCATATTCACTTTGGGACTGCTATATAGGACATCTGTTGCACAATGGTAGAGTGACTGATGTGCAATAGGCACCAATGTGCACCAGAAGTCCTCTAATGTACTTCTGGACATCAGCTAGGAAGTGTGGAGCACAACGGGAGCACATCAGAAGTCCCTAATGCAAATCAGAGGTGCCCAGTTTTTATATGCTTTAAATTGCCGGTCAACTTATAGCAACCCAATGAATTTTTCATAGTGTTTTCTTAAGCAAATAATACTCAAGAGGTGGTTTTGCCTGTTTCTTGCCCTGAAATATGCCCTACAGCACCTGGTATTTGTTGGCGGTCTCCCATCCAAATATTAACTAGGGATGAACCCTGCTTAGTTTCAGAGGCTGCATCTGCACTGCAGAAGTACTCTGATTTGACACCGCTTTAACTGTCATGGCTCAATGCTATGGAGTTCTGGGAATCGTAGTTTGTTGTGGCACCAGAGCTCTTCAGTCAAAAGTAAAAGTAAATCAAATAGATTCTTTGCCTGCAATGGAAAGAGAATAGAAAAGGTATTATCCAATCTGTCTGGGGGAGGGAATTCTACAGGCTGCATGTAGTCTCCAAAGAGCCTCTCCCCTATGTCCTCATCCAATGTTATTGTAATACTTTAAACAAGACAATGGCTGCCAGAGGACACCCCAGGCATAGTCCAATCCTATGTGAACTGTGCTTCTGAAGTTGCAAAAACTACAAATGAATTTTCCAGTTCATTGAAGAATCCTACTTTCACACCTGATGCCCATATGAGCAGCAGGTTTTTGTTGCTGCTGCTACAGCTACTGCTGCTGCTTCTTCTTTTTCTTCCACTTCTTAGCACTAGTATTCAGTACCTCCAGTGGCAGCTGGTAAAGGTAAAGCTTTCTCCTTGACATGAATGTCTAGTTGTAACCAACTGTAGGGGGGGGGGGCGGTGCTCATCTCTGTTACTAAGCTAGAGAGCCAGCATTGTCCAAAGATGACTCCAGTGGCCATGTGGCCAGCATGTCTGCACCGAACACTGCTACCTTCCCACCAAAGTAGTACCTATTTATCTACTTGTTCTTGCATGCTTTCAAACTGCTAGGTTGGCAGAAGCTGGGACTAGTGATGAGAGCTCACCCCATCATGCCTCAGACCTTGAAGTGCCAACCTTAAGATCATCAGAATCTAAACCACCGCAAGCTGGTAGCTTCCATGAAACCAGGGTGGTGAATCCAGGTTTTAAAACAGCATTTAAAGGAGCTGTCCAAGGTGCTGAGCCATATCTGCAAAATCGCTTCAACACCATGGAGAGTTCACTGCCTCATTGACATGGGAGCCATCAGCCACCACTGGTTCTCCCATGAATAAGTCACTTGGGGGGCAGTGCAGTGGCTTCTGGATAATGCCCAAGCACAGCTGTGCCTTCCAACTGTTAGCTAACCAACCGTGATTGTTTAAAGGACAGCCACTGTTGCTGAGTGGTCTGTCTCCATCACATCCTTCTTCTCTGTACCCAGAATTTTGTGACAGTTGACTGTTGGAGGCATTGAATAGATAAAGTCTTAAACATGCCAGTCTCAGATTCACCAGTAAAGGTGTAAGGAGCAATGGCGGCAGCAAGGGAGCACTGCAGGTGGTATGTTCTTACAATGATCAGAGAAGAGAGCACTGTAGAATTTAATAATGCAAGCTATCATCTGACACATCTTCATGAACAATATCCTCATCGCAGCTATATGTTAGAAGTTACAGAACCTCTTGTTGTTGAACCTATCTGTCAGTTCAGCTTGTTTGCTTCCTTGCCCAGGTTTTCAGGTTTTGTTTCTTCACATATTGTGCAGAAGGGGCAGAGAAAGCATTTCCCAGCAAGGTGATCTCAGCAAGAGCAAAGCAAAGCTGAAGAACAAGTAAGTGACCATATTTCCACATGATGGAATTTCATGACACAAGATGTGGAGGCAGTTGCAGCCACTAGGCCAGATTTTGTGACTGTTATTATCTCCTGATCACAAATGAACTGAAACAAAGGTCTCATTCCACTCCAGCCTTAGAAGTTTAAAAGGGGGAATTAGACTACATTTATGGAAAATAAGTCTATATTCTTCCTGTGAAAGCTATTGGCTCAGCTAGAGTAGACCCAATGATTCAGTGAGATTTACTAGGATGTTGACTTACTAGCCAACAATTGATCAAATTGGTTAGAATCATAAAATCTTAGAGTTGGAAGGGACCACAAAGACCATCTAGTTCAACCTCATGTAGGAATACACAACTACACATTACTCTTGAAAGATGCCCATCAAAACTTTGGTTAAAGACCTCAAAAGAAGAAGAGCCCACCACCTTCTGATGCAATCCATTCCACTGTTAAATGGCTCTTACAGTAAAGATGTTCTTCCTGTTTAGATGGAATCTCTCTTTGTAATTTTAATCTGCTAGTTTATGTTTTAGTCTCTGGAGCAGCAGAAAACATCTTCTAAATAACATCCCTTCAGTTATTTAAAGATGACTATCATGTCACCTCTTGGTCTTCTATCATCCAAGATAAACGTACCCAGCCTCCTCAGTTATTCCTCATAAGACTTGGTTTCCAGATCTTTGATCATTTTGGCCACCCTTCTCTGGACACTTTCCAGTTTTTCAATATCCTTCTTGAACTGGGGTTCCCAGAACTGAACATAATATTCCAGGAGAGATCTGACCAAAGTATGACAGGGTGGGACTGCCACCTGAAATCTATTGATTGGGCCTAACCAAAGCATCCAGGACTTTATCACTTGCTTGTCCCAGAAGCATATTTTTGAGTCTTGTGGAAAACTGAACACTGACCTAGATAGACCCCCATTTGGGTTCATTCATCCAGGGTCTCATTACAGTCTCTTATATGATGTAATTTATGGATTACATATCAGATGCACCTCAGATCATGAACAATATATAAAGATGAAAAACTGTTTATGTATTATATTTGTAACAATCCACCTCTTCTTTATTTCCTCTTATCCTTTTACCCATTTGTGGGCACTGTTTTGTGGTAAGGAGAACCAAGGGCCAAAACTCACCCTCTAGAGTCAGAAGATAGTGATGCAGAGGAGTCAAACGTATAGGAATTTACAGTTCTTGATGACAATGGTTTCTCGAAGTTCAAGGAGCTGGAAGTGGCAGTAGTGGAGAGCCCTGTTCCCCAACAGGAGGGAGAAATGCTGAAGACACACTGTCATGCTTTGCAGGTCATTGAAGGGCAAGGAGAAATTACACTGATTCCAGCAGCTGTTAAATAGGAGATGCTGACAAATTAAGTACCTGGTGTCTTCAGACAGCTGTCCATAAATCTCCCAGCAGCTCCCTAGTGCCTTCCTTGCTTGCAACTGTCTTATCTTGTTGAGTGGCATTACTCTTCAGACTGCCATTCACCTTGGACAGGCTATGATTGATGACTCTGCTTTGCTTCTTGCTGTCTTGGTTTATCTTGACTTGCTGGACTGGCTTATAGTCACCTTTTTGTTTCTAATTTCATCTTGTTTAGATAACCTGTGTATGACTAGGATTGGATTAACTGCCCAATAATTCTTGTATTCCAACTGCCTCCTTTGTCTTGCTGTCTGGAGCATAACACACCCATCTAGCTATATCACAGCTGACTTCCTGTTCAGTATTTCAGGTGTTGCAAGCCAGACACAACACTATATTTAAAAATTCACATTTACAATCATGGTACCATTGCAATGACTGCAAATGCCCACCATTCAT
Organism: Phrynosoma blainvillii; assembly: GCA_026167975.1. Lineage (NCBI taxonomy): Eukaryota > Metazoa > Chordata > Lepidosauria > Squamata > Phrynosomatidae > Phrynosoma > Phrynosoma blainvillii. Next base: position 22,567,598 of record JANUYF010000010.1, on the reverse strand, counting down.
TGTTATAGCTGCCTGGCTTCTAAAGTGGCTTGTGGGGAGGGGAGTCAGATCATCATACATAGCTATGACAGTGTAGCTCCATTGTTGTAGCTACAACTGCCAATGATCTCAGCCTATATTTTTATGACTTTGTTCCATACTATTTAATTTACATTACAACATTTCTTTCCTTAGGTTATCTTCTGTGTCTATGTCTGACAGTGAGATGACATCTCTTTGTAGAATTATGTTGATTCATATTTTTATTTTGGGGTTCATTTTCTTTTCTATCAAGTTTATACACTCATTAAAAAGAGAGAGGGTTCACTCTCTCTCTCTCTCTCTCTCTCTCTCTCTCTCTCACACACACACACAACATGCTTAGCATATTTTTAGAAGTGGTCTCTCAAATGATGAAAGACATCTGTTTGTCCTAGCACATGATTTTCTTCACTTTACTCATTTTGTATTTAGTATACTTTGCATTGTGATTGGTTATTGGAAGGTAAACGCAAGCTGAATTTGGAAATTTGATTGTTGAAGCACAGCTCTCTGAGGAAATTCCATTGATGGATGGGGGGGGGGGTTATATTGGTGAAGATTTCTCCTTAAGGTCTAGTTTGACCCACCCACGCATACATACTGTAAGGTGTGTAATTCGGTACTGCAGATTTACCACTTCCCACCATTATTACAATTAACAGACTGTTGCAACTTTTTGTTCTGATTGATTTCACTGATGCAAAACAACTTTCTTATATTATGGCTTCTTCATTATGATCCCTACAGTTGAAAGAAAGGAAAACTTCTATGGGAAAACAAGGAAGAATATTGAGAGACTGATTTGTCTTCAGTAATTTGCTTTCCATAATATGGCACGTTATATGTTGTGTAACGAAGTGCAGTCTTTCTCATCTTCATCTGCAATGTAAAAATCAAGTCTTTCATCAGCAAAACCACACAGCTGAAAACAATTTGCCTTAAACTTTAAGATGGCATTTGGGAGTTAATAGCCTGGAATATATAATTCACTTTCATATTTTTTTTTTAAATAGATGATGTGCTTAGGAATTCATTTCCAAAAATGGCAATATTTGAGATTTAATTGTGAGGGGGGGGGAGAAGTAACAGGAAAATCACTCCATGGGTTCAAGAAAACCAGGGGATATTTCTAGCAAAGGTAGTGATGTGTTTTGAACTGGAACTGGCTGCAATTTCAGCTTCACAGAGATTTTGTCAAGTACTCAAAACTGACACACATCACTGTTATGAGATAAATTTTATTGGTGGTAAATTGATATAGCAGATGATTTATAGGAGAAAAAAAGCATCATAGCTCTCTAGCTGATAGGTTCCAGTATCTTCTCACAGCAACTGGTAGAACTAGACTCAGAAGCAGCAAATTTTACATGGGGCATCTCCAGACCAAGCCTGCAGATCCCCATGTTTGGCAATGGGTCCCCTGTGCATAACTGCACTTTTTCCGGGGTCAAAGCAACTGGAACTTGGAACTTTGGAGTTATATTGGGCAGACCCAAACAAAGAACACTAAACTATACAAGTGTGGCTCATCTCTCATCCTAATAAGTACGAGAGCAGTATAAACAAGTTTCTGAAAGGTTTTACTGCCCTGCTCTGTTCCCAGATGACTCCATTCCTTTGAACTGCCAGGCAAACACAAAATCTGTCTAGCAAAACCAATGGAACATAAAGTAACCCTTTCTGGGCAACTAGAGACCTGCTAACATTTGGTCATGATGCTGTCAACGATCCTTTAGCACCATTGGACTAGTGATATTAGATATACCCACTCCATCATGTCAGAGCAGAGTCCTAATTGGTAAAGATACCCAAGGGCCAGCTAGGGGCTTGTCTATGAAAGAAAGAAAGAAGGAAAGAAAGAAAGAAAGAGAAAGAAAGAAAGAAAGAAAGAAAGAAAGAAAGAAAGAAGCCACACTCACCTCAAAGTCAGTGGTGGCACTACTATTTAGGGAGGATCCCAACTTTGCCCCAAACTAAGCGAAGTCGGGGGAAATGCCAGTGTTTCCCAGAAACCCTGATCTTAGCTTCATTGTGCATGTGGACAGCTGGATCAGGTCTGATTCAGCCTAAGCCAGTTGACCATACACCAAGAGCCATATCATGGCTCCATTCTATAGAATCCTCGGATTTGTAGTTTTTTGAGACACCATCATTCTTCGGCAGAGAAGGCTAAAGACCTTGTCAAATTATAAATCCTAGGATTCCATAGAATGGAGTTACAGCACTTAAAGTGATGTCAAACTGCATTATTCCTCCAGTGTAAATGGAGCCTGGGAAGGCTGCCACTCTTGTGCTGGCCAATGATGAAGACGATGCTGACAACTATACAGCTGATCAGTCACCTGGTTGCAGGGAGAAGCTGGAGACTCAGCAGCCAGGGGTTAGAGCAAGGGTGGGCATACCTTTCAGGGGTGGGGATGGTTCTGCTATCCCCCAATCGTCGGTGGGCCGAAGGGGGGGGAAAATGGCGCCGGAGGTGTGCATGCTTGCGCACGCATACACACTACTCCTGCCATCATGCGCATGCACGCAAAAGCACGGGCTGCCATTTTGAGTTCCAAAATGGTGCCCACACTTGTGCACGCATGTGCATGATGGCGGGCGCCATTTTGGAATGCAAAACGGCGTCGCGCAAAGCCATAGCTTTCAAGACTCTGCAGTCCAGAGGCCCCTTTCTAGCTACTCCAGCTGTAGTGAGTGGTTCTCTAGGGCATGATTCTGCACAAATAATCCTCCTCCACAGGCTTGACCACATGGAGACTTTATTTGTAAAAGAACTTGATCCTGCTCTGACTTACCTTCCTTCTGGCAGATGATCCCAGCATAACTCAATCCTGTAGGCAAAGAGCTTGGAAGGCATTATCACTATCCTGACCTCAGGAATGTAAAATGGAGTGGGAAGGCCAGAATTCTGGAGCTGTGTAATGGATTGGGACCACTGCCTGTGGAATGGAATTCTTGGTTCTACCTCATTGGTAAACCATGGAGACTTTGATACTGATTGAGAGAACATGGGGGGGGGGTATGACAGAGAAATCCCTCAAAATAGGGTCAATACAGGAGAACCAGCATGGTGTAATGGTTTGAGTGCTAGAGTATGACTCTGGAGACCAGGGGGTGGAAACCCATTGGGTGGCCTTGGGCACATCATACTCTCTTAGCCTCAGAGGAGAGCAAAGGTGAACCTCATCTGAACAAATCCTGCCAAGAATACCCTGTGATAAGTTCACCTTACGGTCACCATAAGTCAGAAAAGATTTGAAGGCACACGACAAGAACAGCAACAATCAACACCTTGGACTGAATCTTAAAATCACCATATACTATTGATACGCTTGCTCACATGAGTCAAGTGAATCACAAAGAAGGTCAGAAATCAAAGAATAAATCCAGAAGACACTGGCTAAAATGTTAGAACAACTGTAAAGACAGCGCCTACAACAACTGATCCCCTTTGCAATCCATGGCTGATGGCTTTAAGAATTTGCAGCAGCTCTTACGAGCTGCTACTGTGAAGGTGGTATCTGAGTATACACATTTAGAATGATCTGCCAACAGGTCACAAATAATATCAGGCAACATCTAACCTGCCCTCACCCTCAAGAGGTCTTCCAAAAATTGTGTCCTGGGGTCACTATATAATGGACAGTGTAATAAATAATGAACAAGGTCTTCCACCTCGCTGTGCATGGGGAACCCTTTATTCCTTCCCTCTAGATGAGTGGATGGCATTGTTTCAAAACAGAGGGCAGCAAAGACTTTTCTAAGGGCAACAAAGGTTAAGTCTTGGAAATGCTGTTGAAAATATTGTTCTCTCTTTAGAAGGCTGTACCAAGGGGAGAATACTTTCGGAGAACTAGCAAGTACATTTTCATAAGATTCAGACTCGAAGATTCTGTCTCTAATAAAATATTTGTCCTTATGGATTAAAGTCTGAACATTCTCAAAATAAGATTGGGACAATGAAGAGCAATAATGGGCCCATCCACCCTGAGCATGTTGCTCAGTGAAACACAGTTTTGCTAAATTACTATCCTTCATGCTCATCCATCTTTCCCCCATAAAATATAGAAGCTTTGTGGATTCTTGCCTTATAAAAAGAAGGTCAGATTCTAGCCTTAGCAATGAGGAAAGAACCTCTGGGGAAAGTGGCAGCAGGATTGATTATTTAAAGTTTGGTCTAAGCACTGGAATGGATTCATCACCCCACTGACATGGAAGCTACTAGGGCTCTGAGATAAGCCAAAAGAAGAGGATTCTGACAATAGAAGGATATCTGATTTTTTTTTCTGTCAGAGGAAGTTTTTTTCTGTCGGAGGAAGCCTAACCCTCTATAGCTAGAATTCAGAGACATAGCCATATTAGTCTGGAATATCAGTATGCAAAGTGATCTTGTGGCACCCTTGAGACTATAACTCAGGGGTAGGCAACCTTTCCCCTTTAAGGGCCGAGGGACTTCAGCTCCCAGAAGCCCAGGAGCTATTGGCCAACATGGGACTATTGGCCAACATGGCTGAGGCTTCTGGGAAATGAAGTCCTTCGGCCCTTAAAGGGGAAAGGTTGCCTACCCCTGCTATAACTGAGTGAAAGATGATGAATCATAAACTTTCATAGACTTGGTCTACTCCCTCAGATGCATCTACGTGTTTATGAAAGCTTATGCTATAACTTATTTTGCTCAGTTAGGGGGGTTGCAGACTGCCAGAAATAGTGCAAATTGAGTCCACTTTTAGGGTTAGGGTTAGGGTTAGGGTTAGGAAATCATGGGAACTGTATTTTATTGTGGCACCAGAGCTCTCTGACAGAGAAGGCTCAGAAAAAAAATCCCATGTTTCCCTAGCACTAACCCTAACCCTAAAAGTGGACTCAATTTGCAGTATTTCTGGCAGTCTGCAACCCCCCTTAGTCTCAAATATGCATATCCCTATAGCTAGGGCATCTTCGAGTTAGTATTGTGCTTTTTCTTAGCAAAATGAACAGTGAAAATCTGGCAGTGTCTAGGAAAGACCTGAGAATAGATCTGATTCCAAGATGCTGCATGGATTGGCCATGACAGCAAGCATGAATGGTTCTGCCAACTGTTCCCAAAGGAGAAGAAAAGGAAAATTTTCAGGACTGGAGATAGATGAGAAGTCCTCAAATCAGACAGTTATCTTTTTATCTACCTTGAAAGTTAAAGATGTTTTGAATTATTTTGTCTCTACATACAACAATGGTTTCCCCCCTAGTTTCCACCCCACTCAGAATATACAAAATTCTGCACAGTTATTGGGGAGCCAGCATGATGTAGTGTTTTGAGCATTGGACTACGACTCTGGGGAACAGGGCTTGAATCCTCACTTGGCAATGAAATAACACTGAATGACCTTGAAAAAAGCCACACTCTCTCAGCCTCAGAGAAAGGTGGAGGCAAGCCCCCATGGAACAAATCTTGCAAAGAAAACCCTGTAATAGATTCATCTTAAGGTTGCCAGAAATGATTTGAAGGCACTCAGCAACAATAAAACACACTTTTTTGTCCACTGTTTGCACTTTGGCATGTGCCTCAGGAGAAATCTTTTGCATAGGCCAAAGAAATCTTTCTGCATAGACAATGGGTTCTCTTCAGAGAAAATCCATTATTTGTGCAGCCCACCTCATTTTGCATACATAACACCCATTGTCTGCATAATAAAAACATTATCTGAATCAAACTAGGTGGACAGACAGGATCCATTATTGAAGGATGAGTCAACATATAGGTAAATCCTACTGATTCAGTGGATCTACTGTAATTGAGACTAGCAATAGTATCCAAGCCCAAGTATATTTCTGCACAAATTGTCCTAAAAGACATCCTGAAGTGCAGAGGTTCTCCTTTTTCTCAACAGAAACTCCTGAATGCTGGGACAGCCTTTTTCCCCATTGAAGATATAAAAATAATGAATATGTTTCACATTTCTATTGAAAGTGCAACAGGCCGTACTAAAAGTATTATTTGAATCAGCTATGAGGAATAAGTGGATCTCCTGACAGGGTTGAACTGCAATTCCTATCATCCCTCAACTTTGGTCATTTCAAATCTTGGAACTATATCTCTATCTAATTAGATTTTGAAGAGAACTTTCCATGCTCTTCAACTACATACATTATAGAATTGCCAGAGTGAAAACTGGAGAGGGCTCCTGTGCTTTAATGGTTGTCTTGCAGAGGTGATTTTAGGAGGTGTTGCTTGTTACATGGTTTCAGGGCAAACAACACCTGCTAAAAATTCTGCTTCCATAGAACAATTAAAGGTACAGGAGGCCTCTCCAGTTTGCAGTCTGGCAACCCTAGTATATAGCAATCCTCAGGAATTTAAGATGAAAATAAAAGTGTTGATGCAATTTATATGGATGAAAAGGTTTCTGTTTCTCTTGGAGATAGTATGGTCACCCCCTTGGCACTTTTGCTGAAATGCTCTTTGATATTTACAACCATGTGTGAATCATAGTGAAAATCCATGGCGGATGGCTTGCCTCAGCTATCTGAACTGTGAACTTACTATTCTAACAGAGGCAGCAGACTGGGAGAGGTGGAGAAAGGAAAAGAAAGATTTTCATGATGATGTGTAAAATATGATTCACTAAATGCCTCTGGCAAGATGGAAAGGGGCTTAGGAGACATGGAGAAAACCAGTACAGAGAGCAGGGGGGGGGGGGGGAGCTGCCTACATTTTTTAAAAAAAAGAAATCTGATTATTTCCGAGAATCCAGACAAACTCACACCAGACCTAACAATGAAGAAATCAAATCCATCCCCTCATACTCATGAGGGAATAATAAAGAGAAAAAAAGATGACTAAATATAAAAAGTGATGAAGGTAACACCCAGAGGAAATAAGAAAAGAAAACAAGATGAGATGACAAAAGCAAATGTAAGCTACAAGAATAATTTGAGTAATCAGAAATCAGATTGCTTATAGAATATTTGTTGGTATTTTTATGTATGTATTTGTATGTATATATTTATGTTGGTTTGTATATGTTGGCTTGTATATGTGTATAGTATTTAATAATAATAAAAAGAAATAAAATCCATCAAGTCAATCTACAAGCAAGCATCACAAGACACAGCATATAGGAAAGTCAGATAACATCAAAAAGCGAATATGTGAGTAAACCGCATTAAGGCTATGTCAAGAAGATAGAATATAACTTTATGCTCACACACTTATACAACATTTGTACAACACAGTCTGTTGGTTGATTGCAACTGAGTGGTAAATTAATTATACATGTGCATTTACATGTATAACATGAAAGGCATATTTGTGTTGGCAAAGTCCAAGGTGTACATGCAAGCATAATTCAACATGAACATATACAATAATACCCCATGTGCAACTTCATGTCCATGAGCTGGAAGTGAACATAGATATTCCAACCACTTTGGTAGACGAATGTAAGCATGTGTAAGCTACCAACAGAGTCCCATCCCAGAGCTAGGCTCATGGGTAAGGAAATGGTGGCCCTCCTGATGTTATTGTACTCCAAATCTCAGTAGCCTCAGCCAGGATGACCAATGGTCAGGGATGATGGGAGTTGATGGGACAGTTGTTATAAATGGGAATCAAAAACAGCAAAAAAGTCAGAGGTTCCTCACCCCTGGTCTAATTGGTTAATGCTGTTTAATTTGAATGTTGGTTTAGTTCAAAAGTGGACAAGAGATGTCACATCATATCTGGTTACTTATTTTGATTGGGTTGCTGCTGAAAACACAGGTGGAGGAATGTTTTTTGGGGAGGAGGGAGGCTGAGCACTGCATCTGTACCTAAATTGTGCCTAAATCAACATTTTAAAATTTGGGGGTGAATTGGTAGGCTAATTAACTGTTACACTAACTGCAACAGATGGTGCTTCCATCCTTAACGTCCCCCTGCATACTGTTCTGATGTGCTCCTTTGCTTCTGACATTGATTCATCAAGCACATTTAAAGCCCTAAATGGCTTTGGACTCTGATACTTACCTCATCCCAGTTGTGGTATCCTGTTTGTAGAATGTTTTCCCATAGATTATTTTTTTTTTGGATGATGATGATGATGATTATGATTGCATTCTCTCAATCCCTGGGTTTGATGCCTTTACTTTCTTTTCTCCTCTAAGGTGACATGGCCCTTTACTGAAATCCAGATATACTACATCCATGACATTCCCCTGATCAACCACACTTGTCAAAAAAAGAGATAAGATTAGTCAAACATGACTTGTTTTTGAGAAACCCATCTGATTTTTAGTAATCACAGCATTCCTTTCTAAGTACTCATAGACTGTTCAATGATCTGGTCTAGAATGTTTCCTGGCATTGATGTCAGCTTGACTGAGCAACAGCTGTTTGAGACCTCTTTTTAAAGACAGGGCAACATTTGCTCTCCTCCAGTCTGCCAGGACCTCCCCCTTTTCTCCAAAAATTCTCAAAGACTATTACCAGTGGTTATGAGATTACATCTGCAAGTTCCTTCAATAACCTTGGATGCAGTTCATCCTGGAGACTTGGATTCATACAGAGTAGCTAGGTATTCCCTTACTACCTCATTAGGTAGGCTGCAGTGCCCTTGCTGCACCATTTGCTCTGTTTTCACCAGGATGAGCACTGTTTTTCTTTTGAGAGGCAGACAAAAAAGGTGTTGAGAAGTTCTGCCTGTCCCCTATTGTCCACTGTCTTCTGAAAGAGTTCTTGCTTTTGGATCCATAGTAGTGTATTAAAGGTTAATGGGCAAGTTATTTTAGGTATTTTTGTCTTTTTTAATTGATTTTTTTATATATATATACGAACAAAACTTTCTTATTTTCAGCAAGGGCAGCTTTATCGGATGAAAGCCACAGTAGCTTTTTCCACATTAAAAATTAACATGGAATAAAGTTTCACAGCCAGCAAAATACACACACAGAGGGAGGCAGCCACCTTCAAAGGGCTATTTGAAGATCAGTTGATAGAGAACTGATAGAATAATGGCATCCTGAATTCTTTCTTCTCTTCTCCCACACTTTCTTTTGTAAATACTCAGTCGATTCTAGCATTACTACAGGGGGAAAAGAATGGCCTGGGAGACAATGGACACAATCCACTGCAGCATAATCCACCACTACACAAAATCCTTGTGCAAGTCCCATACATTTCAAAGGGACTTACAAAGAATAGTACTTCAGTAGAACCTGCACATTGTTCCTAAAAGGAAGGAAAAGTCCTGTAAGACTAATGAATAGTCACTGAGATTCTGAGCCTAGCTTCTGGGCACATTTTTCACACTGAAAGCTAAGACTGTCTGCATCCTTTTTTTCTCCCTTTGCTGCTCTTGATTTTTTTTTTATTTCTTTAATAATATGCTGTGTATGTGTGTATTATGGTGGAGAATGTGTGTGCTAGCAATTCTGATTAAAGAGCAAAGACACCAGTGGATAAAGAAACAAACTAAACTAAAACTAAGGCTTTATTGTAATAACTCCATTAAATATAGCAACCCTCTCTAAGGGTGCTAAGCTAACAGTGAACTAAGCTAGTTTCTCTTTTAGTAGAAGCAGGAGAATGATAAGGTGGTGAAGAAGAAATGAAAAGAACATGCAGAGTATCCATTTACAAGGCAGAGGGGCTAGGATCAGTGGGAAAGAGAAGTGCAGACTTGGGAGTCACTGGAAACTAACCCTATCACAGCTGTAATCTCTATGACATCTTCAAATCTTTAAGTGTTGAACATTGTTGCATTTCCAACATATCATTCCCCTGTCTTCTCATCAGAGTGCCCCCATGTCCTTCTTTATTAATTGGAAAACTTTGTCCTAGGGATGGAAAGAATATTTGGATGCAATATTCATGGGGGGGTATGAGAAATTGGGACATTTTGGGCTGTTCTATGCGATTCCTTTGTAAAAAAAAAAAAAATTAAAAGAGGGCTATTAAAAACATACCACATTACTCATTTTTTCATGAGTGATGAGTTATGAGTTATTCTTGAAAAAATACATGGGCTAACGAGTAACATAATGGCTGAAATACAGGATTGCACTATTGAAGTGTAAAGCTCTGCCAATTGTAGCTATGCATCCTCCTTCTCCCCATTCTTTCAATCTACCTGTTCCCATCTCCATTTAGTGGTGGGAGGAGGATGGGAGGATGATGGGGAACATCAAGGCAGTAGCTGGTTGTGTTCCTGAAGCTGGTTGAAAGAAGTTAAGATGATCTCCCTGGACTCCTAGTGGATCTCCATTAGGCCCAGATGTCTTTTGTGTTGCACTTTCATGAATATAGATGGCTGTTGCCTTAGCCACACCATGTCTTCCTCTGATCCTACCTACAGCCATTGTAACAAAGGTGTACAAACACAAATCTACACCCATGCATATATCAAGGAAAGGGTAATACAAATATAAAACTGATAGTAAAAAAAAATTATCCAAACAAAAACAAGCAAAGTCATGCAATATAATACAATGCAGTCCTTGAGTCTATTTGAGGACTGGGGGCGGGGTGGGTGGGAATGAGAAACAGACTTGAGAAGGGAAGTCTTCTTGTTGGATTTTTTGTATACTTGAGACTCTGAGAACCACTACACCACACTGGTTCTACTAGGAAGGCTCTGCCTTCTTTTAATGGAGTATTGGTGGTCCTGAGTACTCAAGAAGATTCAAGAAGACTGCAAATTCAACTCCTGGAAGTCTCAAGAATACCTGAGAAGTTGCTGTCTTGCATTCCCCCCCCCCTCAAGTTTTTGAACATCCATTCTATCCCTAGTGTGTCACCAACAGGATTCCAGATATTGCAAGATTTGAAATAGTATATGATGGGTGAGATCCCCAAATAGTCAGAAAGACATGAAGCAGTAAATCTGAAAAGGGCACCATTCTTTTCTTTTGGCTCTTTGCTCTTGGCCAGTTACTTTTCTCCTGCAACACTTCCTTTCATGTCCTAGCTCTAAACTGAACATTGCATCAGACAGGTTGTTGCCACCCCACTGCCCCTTATTCAACAAGCAAGGCTCAAATGTTTTCTTAGCTTATGTAGGTTTAGCACAACAGTTGTAGATCCCTTGCTCAGGTTTTATAGTCCTCCATTACTAATGCATTATCCCACTCACATTTTTAAATGGATTTACCATCATGGCTGTACTGTGAATTAGACATGCCATAGCTCCTTTGGGGAGCTAAGGCTATGGGTGAAGTCTCTGGGTCACTGCACTGAAAAATGATGTGGCAAGGCAAGGATTTGTTTCCTGTGCATTCACCATTCAGTTCATGTGGGACAATTTCATTGCTTATTAATCAAGAAATTGTGACACTACCCAGGAATTCAGAATGAGGATTCACCCATTTTCTTAAATTGTCATTACTATTATTTGGCAGATCTAAATTCTATTGGGAGTCCCAGTGAGAGCAGACACACAGAATTAATTGTTGAATGGTAAGTCAACACTTGGTAATTCTTTTTACTAAAGTGGGTATACTCTACTCATTAATTAAAATGAAGAATATAGTCAAGAAATCAGAAAAAGACTAAGTTGGAAAGCTATGGAGGAACTATATAAAACCCTCAAGTGTAAATATGTATCATTGTATACCTCTCAGGCTCATCCATGCTATATTATTTCTTATTTCTATGTATGGATGTGAAAACTGGACAGTGTGGCAATGAGATAAGGAGAGGATTAATCATTTGAAATGTGATTATGGAGAAGAGTTCTGTGGAAATCATGGACCACTAAAAAGACAAATAAATGGGTCTAAGAGCAAATCAAGCCTAAACTCCCACAAGAAGCCAAAATGACTAAACTGAGGCTATTGTTCTTTAGATATGAGACTCCCGGAACAGATGATATTCCAATAGAACTGTTGCAATTCACATTGACAAAGTCAACTCTAGTGCTAACCAACATATGTCAACACATATGGAAAACAAAACGATGGCCAACAGATTGGAAGAATTCAATGTACATCCTCATCCACAAAAAAAGGAGACAAAGAGACTGCAATAACTACAGAACCATAGCACTAACCTTCCATGAAAGCAAAATCATGCTCAAAATTCTGCAACATAGGCTCCAACCATACATGGAGAGAGAAATTCCAGAGGTCCAAGCAGGGTTCAGGAAAGGAAGAGTCACCAGGAATCACATTGCAAATATACAATGGTTAATGGAGCATAGCAGGGAGTTCCAAAAGAAAATCAGCATGTGCTTTATAGACTACAGCAAAGCCTTTGGCTGCATAGATCATGAACGCCCTTAAAGACATGGAAGTGCCAACACATCTGATAGTCCTAATCAGGAATCTGTACTCAGGACAAGAGGCTACTGTCAGAACAGAACATGGAGAAACAGAATGGTTCCCAATTGGCAAAGGAGTCGGACAAGGCTGCATCCTATCACACTATCTATTCAACTTATATGCTGAACATATTGTAAGGAAAGCAGGCTTGGACACCAAAGAAGGGGGAGTGAAAATAAGAGCAAGAAATATCAACAAACTAAGATATGCTGACAACATTATAATACTAGTAGAAAACCTCACAGACCTGGAACGCCTACTAAGGAAGATCAAAGAAGAAAGTGCAAAGGCAGGCTTACTCTTGAACATAAAGAAAACAAAAATAATGACCACTGAGAACTTACACACATTCAAACTAGACAATGAGGAAATAGAAATAGTAAAAGAGTTCTCATATCTGGGATCAAACATTGGTCAGAATGGGGACTGCAGCCACAAAATCAGAAGAATATTAAGAATGGCTATGAAAGAACTAGAAAAGATCCTAAAATGCAAAGACATACAACTCAGCACAAAAGTGAGAATCATACAAACCATTTTATTCCCTATTACTGTATACGGATGTGAGAGCTAGACAGTCAAGAAAGAAGACAGGTGGAAACTCAACTCAGTAAAGGAAATGTCTAATTAACCATTTGTAAGCCGCTCTGATAGCCTGTTGGCTGAAGAGCAGGGTATAAATACTCCAAATAAATAAATAAATAAATAAATAAATTTGAGATGTGGTGTTGGAGAAGAATGCTGAGGATCCCATGGACAGCCAAAAGGACAAACAAATGGGTCCTAGAGTAGATCAAGCCAGAGATATCCCTAGAAGCTGAGATGACAAGACATGCTTGTCTTGTCACAGCATACTTTGGACAGATCATGAGATGGCATGAATCATTGGAAAAGATAATAATGTTAGGAAAGGTAGAGGGAAGTAGGAAGAGAGGACGGCCACATGCTAGATGGAAGGACCTTATTAAAGAGACCACGAATATGAGTTTGCAGGAGCTGGGCAGAGCAGCAGAGGACAGGGAGGCCTGGAGATGTTTCATCCTCAAGATTCACACGAAGGAAGTTAACAACAACAACAATGCCTCACTGAAAAATAATGGTCAGTAAAATTGAAAGTAGTAGATCAAGAGGAAGGCCACATTACAGATGGACTGATTCAGTCTAAGAAGCCATAGCCCTGTGTTTGCAAGATCTGAACAGGACTGTTGATAACTGGGGTATTTAGAGCTATCTCATTCACAGGGTCACTATAAGTTGAAACATAAACAATAACAAATTCTAGGTGGTGCTGCCAATAGGATTCAGGTAGTATTTTCCTCAGTTGCATGCTTTCATTTGTTGTTATGTGCCTTGAGGTCAGCTTCAATTTATGGTGACCTTACCTTAGTGTTTTCTTGACAAGATCTATTCAGAGGAGATTTACCATTACATTCCTCTTAGACTGAGACTGTGTGACTTGCCCATGGTCACCCAATAGATTTCCATAGATGAGTAGGTCCCAGGATCCTAGTACAGCACTCAAACCACTGCACCATTCTGGCTCTCCTTGTTACAATACTGTGTACAAAAATGCCATCCTTTGAGTTGACCATGAACACCAGTTCTGAGATGCAACACTAGATTTATTTGACTAGTGTTTGAAATGTGAATATAACAGGCATTCTGAGCATTTTTAAAGGCATGTAGAATGCTCCACCCATACTGAGTGTTGCATTGCTTTCTGGGAAAGAAGCAAGGAGTGGCATGGATTAATGTTTATTTTCCCATCCTTTTCATGGTAACAGCATGACAATTTAACATCCAGTATTCTACAATAATCTGTTTAAATCCAACAATAAGTCCAGTTGAAATGACAAAGTATGCCTTTCCATTGGCATGTTGATCATCAGATGTCTTTATATTAACATATTGAATATTATTGGCCGTGTTCATAGTGCAAAGCAGGCAGAGTGTAATACTCTGCCCATGAAATTCCATACCCAAATGTGATTGTTAAAGGAACTGCTATGGTCAACTGCTCACTAGGGAAAGAGAAGGCAGCGAGATAATTGAAATTGTGCATCTAAGGGATGATAAAAGGAAGGTAACAATTTTGGACACTGTAGTAGGAGCTAGTGCAGGGTTTCCCAACCTTTGGTCCTCCATTTGTTTTGGACTTCAGATCCCAGAGGCCCCAGCCAACTTGGTTAACAATCAGGAATTATGGGAGCTGAAGTCCAAAACTTCTGGAGGAGCAAAAGTTGGGAGCCACTGCGCAAGTGAATAACTCCTTATGCAATGTCTAGTAACAGACAGAAAGTGTGTAACCCAAGTCACACACATACATGTTACTAACAGGATCACAAATATAGTCAAGCAAAGTAGAGCCACTGAATTAATGGCATTTACTAATGTATTGACTCACCAGTCATTCTATGTGTTTATTTTAGTTAGGACCAACAGGATTCACACAAAGTTTTAATTTTGATCATGAATATGCTGCTGACCAAATGTGGGGATTCTTGCACTCCTGCATCTCAAATCCCTGCATTCTAGGTTTCTTTTCTGTCAGGCCCACCTTGCACTCCCAAGTGCATTCTTTTGCATGCGTACTGGGTCCAGAGGTGCTTGCTCTGGAATAGCTAATGAAGCATCATTCATCACTGTCTCATTATGTACATAAGATGCTCTGACAACACACTACATCAAAACCATGCTTGCCAATTTAAATCCCAGGCTCTGTGCAAGAACAGAGGTTAATAGAATCAAACCGATCTTTATCTCAACATCAG
Organism: Phrynosoma blainvillii; assembly: GCA_026167975.1. Lineage (NCBI taxonomy): Eukaryota > Metazoa > Chordata > Lepidosauria > Squamata > Phrynosomatidae > Phrynosoma > Phrynosoma blainvillii. The sequence continues at coordinate 22,552,530 of JANUYF010000010.1, read as the reverse complement.
CAATAGAGGAAAGTGTTTGATAAGGGTTGATGCAAGAAGGCCAAGTACTGTTTCATCAAAAGTCCCATAAAACCAGCATGGTGATTTCCTAGCCTTTGATCTAGAAAGTGGGGATTGGATAACGTGACCTTCATATCTTTGCCAATCAGAGAATGACAAAATGTAGCTAAACACACTATTAATATGGTAAAGACATTAGAAGAAAACTGAAAAAGAAACGAAAATATTTAGATTAGGGATGGGTAAATTGTTCAATAGGGCCTAAATACCCTAAATACCAGACCCTGTTTGATCTTGAAAGTTAAACAGGGCCAACCCTGGTTAGCACTTGAATGGGAGATTGCCAATGAATACCAGTTGTTGTAGACTATATTTCAGAGGTAGGAAATGACAAAAACACCTCTGATTATTCCTTGTCTTAGAAAACCCCATGAAATTCATGGAGTTGCCATAAGTCAACAGACAACTTGAAGGTGCACACACATACATGCAAACAAATTGGTCAATTGCCTGTCAAAATGAAAGGACATTCACATATTTTCTTGTCCCAAGTGAGAAAGGTTATCTCAACTCATTGAGAAAAAGCTCAAGTGTTGCATGATTTCATAACCAAATGCTTGTTTCTTATGCAAATATCCTCCTGCCAAAAAACAAAAACAAAACACACAAATGTGGGGGAGAGAAAATGTGTGGATAGGAATGTTTCTATCCACAGATCAATTTGGAAAAATATCAGTTTATATAGGAACTCACAGGATCAACTTCAGTCATATATAAGGCAGATATGATGTTGGCTCTGAACAGTCTTGCCTCTTTGCTGTGGATAGGTGAGAATGTCATTTCAGATTGGATCTGATGAGAATTACCAAAATCTGCAGTACTTAAAAGTGAGAGAGAGTGAATTTGTTGATTCCTAAGGACAGATGGGAATTTTGATTCAGTCAATTCTTGATCTGAATTTTCCAACACTGCCAAAATTCAAATTTAGGAGAAAATAGGATTGACATTTATACTCATTCCTATGCATAAGAGAGCCTCAGTTTTTTCCTCAACCATCTGATATGCCTACCTTTTCTTCAGTGTCCCCAGATGTCCAGATGTTGTTGTTCTTGACTTCTGTTGTTATCACCTTTATTTATATCCTACCTTTTACCCAAAACTAGGATTTAAGGTGACTTATGAATTTAGTCAAATACAACACAGTCAGGCCTCAACATTCATGGGGCTATGGGGCACAGCTCTCCCCCCCCCCCACTATGAAAATGGGAAAATCACAAATAAAAATAAATGAAAATCAAAATCATTAATGTTATTTTTTTAACCTGAGAGGACACTTCTCTAAAAATCTCTAGGCCCTTCGGTGTGACTTTGTGGTCAACATCCTGTGTACATTGACCATAGAATTGTGCTGGAGGACTTAGAGATTCCTAGTGAGAATATATTAATCAAATCCATGAATAATAAAATGTAAAGGCATGGAAGGGAAAACCAGCAAATGGGTTTGGGTTTTTTTACTGTACAGCTAAAAACTGTAAACATAGAATTAATCTATTCACAATATAGATAGAGAAGGTCTCCTTACTACATTTGTTTATACTACTTTACAGAGGACTGACCAGTATTTGAAGAGTGGTCAGATGACTTTCCTCTCTTTTGTACCAGTCCTCTGTACTGACAGTCAAGAGATACCAGTAGGTTCCAATATGCATTCTGCCTATTCCTGAAGCCATCTACTGGGATCAGTAGACTACAGTTGAGACACTAGTGGTGGTGGCTGGTAGATACCATGTCAATGAGGCACTTAATCTGTTCTAGGTTTTAGTCCAAATTTGAAAAGAGCTATCCAATATCTTGAGCCTATTTTGTGAACAGATTTCAGCACTTTGGACAGATCTTTTAAGCTTGCATTAGAACCCAGAGTATTGTCACTGCTCCAATAACATGGAAGCCATCAGCTAGCACTGGCTATCAGTCATGAAAACTATGTGAAGCAGAACAGATCAAGCCTTTGAGTTTTCTAAGAGACAGCAACATTTCTTGCCTTCCATTTGTTTTGGGGTGTTTTTTTTGGGGGGGGGTAGTACTAGGTATGAGCATCTAGGGTTTATTTTATTCCTGGTCTGAACCTTTTATAGCTAATTTCCCTGGAGAGTCATGCCTCGCCCCACATTATAAACCACATTATAATTGGGCAATTGCTGAAGTGCTTTCATTATTAGCATTAAAAGCCAAGTGGCACCCTCTATTTTCTTGGGAGGGAGGGCAGAGAAATAGAAGGGGAAAAGTCTATCAAACTTCTCAGTCGCAACCTTTGACAATCCCACTTTGACGCAGGGGGATCAAATGCTTCCTTATCCTGAAGGAAACACATCTCTCACCTCGGTCTTAGCTAGTAGACTCTTCTCATTGCAAAATAAACTCCCAGTGAAAATGAATCCCCAAACTGCAACTTTGAAAATTGCCTCCATCGCTTTAATTAAGAAAATAGAGGCAGTGATAAGCAAACATCTGCAAGATTCTTAATTTGGCTGAGAAGTAAGTGTCGAGTGATTATTAGTAGACTTCAGTTTCAGGTGTTTGTTGGATGATGTTCCTTGCTCCTGGCCTACCCTGCCATAGTGGCTTCCAGTTCAGCATTTCTTTGGCGTTTTTGTGTACTGCGGAGCCAAATGGTTCATCTGAAACACAAGCTGTCTCTGTGGGTACTGTGCCCATAACAAACACAGGTGTTACCAGGAACACAAGAAGGAGAGGCAGGCAGAGCTTCACCATGCCTAGATCCAGAAACAAATGAAAGGCCCTCTCTGAGGGTGGGGAATTGTCAAATTAACAATTTCAAGGAACCCAGGGACCTGAGAGGGCAGTTGATAATAGGATGACTTGGAAGTCTCTCATTCAATGGAGTCACCATAAGTTGAAGTTGATTTAAAGGCATTTAACAACAGAAACGAGCCATTCTGAGGGTGCATCTGCATATAGAAATAGTACAGTGCCATAGCACCATTCTATAGAATCCTGGGATTTGTATTTTTACAAAGTCTTTAACCTTCTGTGCCAAAGAGTGCTGGTGCCTCACAAAATTACAAATCTGCAGAATCTGTAGAATGGAACCAGTTAAAGTGGTGTCAAATGACATTATTTCTAAAGGGTAGAAACACCCTCAGAGTCTTTGTGGCTGAAGAACTTGGTATAACTCTAAAGAAATAATAATAATGAAAATAAATAAATAAACACAAACCAAGATCTTGCACTGGGAGACACAGGAGCACATTACTCCCAGGTAAATTGATGATATTTCTTCCCTCTTCCCTCCCCTGGGACTGGCCTTCCTTCTGTGAGGGTCTCACCTCTGTGGCTTTAGTGGCTGGTGGAGATTTGGAGACATTGCAGACTTTTTTCAGTGGTCCCTCATTCTCCATCAATCTCTGTAAGGCCCTGGAAGGGAATGAGACAAGAGGAAGGTGGCTTGTCAGGAAGGGAGGTGTTATTGTGTAAGGGAGGGAGATACTTCTGACCTCTTCAACAAAAACAGCAACAGCAACAAAAGAGATGTGGAGTCATAGATTGGATTCTTCATGCCTGCATATGTCACTAACAGGATGGCTGCTCATACCAGTTGGAAGGACTAGGATCAAAGGTGAGCAGTTTGGGCACACATAAGAACAAGCAGCCATCAGTGGTCTTGTCATGGTCTTTTTGTGCTTCAGTAAAAGCCATTAAATTGCTCAGCCAGGGTCAGAAGCATCATCTATCGACCTTCCTGACCTATAGTCATCAACAGAAAATGTTCATCCAGCTAGTAAGAGAGTAATAATGGAGTGACAAGCTTGATGCAGGGTATTGCCAAGGGCCTTTTACAGTTATCATCTTGAAATCCTGGAATGCACAAAGGGTGTATTTGTAAAGCTCACAGTTAGGGCACACACTTTCATAGAATCATAGAATCATAGAGTGGGAAGAGACCACAAGGGCCATCCAGTCCAACCCCCTGCCATGCAGGAACTCCCAAACAAAGCATACCTGACATATGGCTTTAAAAACCTCCAAAGAAGGAGACTCCACCATTCTCTGAGGGAATGTGTTCCACTATCAAACAGCCCTTACTGTCAGGAAGTTCCTCCTAATGTTGAGGTGGAATCTCTTTTCCTGGAGCTTGCATCCATTATTCCAGGTCCTGTTCTCTGGAGCAGCAGAAAACAAGCTAGCTCCCTCCTCAATATGACCTCCCTTCAAATATTTAAACAGGGCTATCATATCCCCTCTTAACCATCTCTTCTCCAGGCTAAACATACCCAGTTCCTTAAGTCTCTCCTCATAGGGCTTCATGGTTTCCAGACCCTTCACCATTTTTGTCACCCTCCTTTGGACATGCTCCAGTTTCTCAACATCCTTTTTGAATTGTGGTGCCCAGAACTAAAAACATTATTCCAGGTGGAGTCTGACCAAAGCAGGATACAGTGGCACTATTACTTCCCTTGATCTAGACACTATACTTCTATTGATGCAGCCTAAAATCGCATTGGCCTTTTTAGCTACCACATCACACTGTTGATTCATGTTCAACTTGTGGTCTACCAGGACTCAGATCCCTTTCACACATAGTCTTGTTAAGCGTTTCATTTTTCTGCCCTAAGTGCAGTACCTTACATTTCTGCATGCTGAATTTCCTTTTGTTAGCTTTGGCCCAGATTTCTAATCTATTAAGATCATTTTGAATGTTCATACTGTCCTCTGGGGTATTAGCTATTCCTCCTAATTTGGTGTCTGCAAATTTGAGAAGTATGCCCTCTGTCCTTTCATCCAGGTCATTGATAAAGATGATGAATAGCACTGGGCCTAGGACAGAACCCTGTGGCACCCCACTGGTCACTTCTCTCCAGGATGAAGAGAAGCCATTGTTGAGCACCCTTTGGGTTGTGTCTAATTTCTTAGAGACACATACAAACTAGCAGCTACTGAGTATAGGTATGGCAAAGTTGCTACCACTAATACAGGTGGGGAAAAGATTTGGCATCGGGGCCTGCAGTTCACCACCCCTTGACTAAATAATCTTTCAAATAAGGGACCCTCCCTCCCAAACTGAACACTCTCCATTATAAAGAAGAAGCCACAGCCACTTTATAAAGAAGGAGCCACAGCAACACAACAGGGGGAGATCTCCTATGAAAGAGGGTCTCTGTTTGCCATTTTGTCAGATAATGATTTTCCCTGTCCCATCTCCAAAGGATTTCACATTCATTGAGCAACTGAGGACAGAGCTGAAGAAAAGGGAAGAGACTGATGTAGCTGAAAGAAGGGGGTTTTCAAGTGTGGCTAAGTGTGATTCCATTTGGGATCATGATGCAATGCAAGATGCAGTGTTCTTGCAGAAGATAAGTAGTACAGATGACAAACAGGAGACCCACCACAAGAGATGGCTCTTAGGCATCACCTTCTGAATCAGCAAGAGATGGGAGATGGAGGCTGATTAGAAAACATTGGGGCTGATCACAACTCCATGTAGATCAATTGCTGCTTTCTGTCTGTTAGCTGCACTTTCAATAAGCTCCAGGATTGCATGTTGTATTCACAGCAGGGCATCTTCAAAAGGTGTGTGCGTGCGAAGGAGGAATGATTGAAGCTTAGAGAAGATACTTGGAAGTTGCCAAAGAGCTGATCTCATGCTTGGGGAGCAGAGGGAAAGAGAAGAAAATCCTGACACTACATGCCAGTAGGTTGAATGAGCAAATTTATTTCTTTGAAGGAAGAACCATGCGGCATTTTGGATTTTTTTGTTTTGTTTTTAATATAAAATATATATCCTTGGGGAACAGCAGAGAACAGGCAGCAGCGGCAGCTGGTATCTTCCATGTTAGTAGGTTGGTGAAGCCTCTCCAAGCTTTAATCCAAACTATCCAAGGTTCTGAGTTCTATTTCCAAATGAGATTTAGGACCTTGGATAGTTCCTTTACAGTCTGTGCTAAAACCCAGAGAAAATCCACACCCCACTAATGTGGGAGTTGTCAACCACTACAAACTGTTCTAAAAAGAAAAAAGCCCTTATGGCATATCTCTATCCCTATCGCTATTCAATAAATGTTGTGACCTAGTTCTGTATTAAAAAAACATCCCAAGCTGTTCCAGATTTATGATGCTCAAAACTTGGGAAAGCTACCTGTTTTGGTCTACATTTCCTAGAATGTCATTTTAAAAAGCATGGTGGTGGCTCAAAACAGAATCAAAATACACATTTAGAAAGTTCCTTGGCCAAGTCTAATTCTATAACTCTGGGTCAGATTGCAGGGGCACTGCTGACCATGGTCTTATCAGTGGAAATCTACTAGCCAGCAGTGATGGCACTTATTAGTAAAACTTTAGCCAAGCAAGAGCCAGGTACCTTTCTTCCAGTTCCCACGTAAGTAATGGTAACCATACAGTCCAGGAATGGATAATACAAAACTTCCCCTACTTGAGTAGTTGAACACTTTGTCTGATGTAGAATATCCACATTCATTTGAAGTTTGCAAAAACAGAGTTCTGTGGTGCCATTGTGCAGATATTTGTGCACTTCATGGGTGTGCACGATACATTGCACACTAATGCATTAGGCATTGGACATGGCTGAGTGTCCACATTGTGTTGTGCATTTGCTTGCATATTGTCTTGCTGCAGTTTGGCAATATTGCCATGCAGCACAAAGCTCCCAAAGCAAACGGAGATTTATGCTATGCCGCTCTGTTGTGTGATTTCAGCTAATATCTTTAGCAGCACTCCTTTTTTTAATGAGCAAGGTAAACTTTGTTCATAATATTGTATATATGTATATTTGCTCACTCCAAATTTGACTTAAGATAAGGTATTTACATCACTGTAAACTGACTTACAATCACATACAGCTGAATTGCAAAGTTGCACAATGCTTATATTCTCAGGAATTATCTTCTCTCTTTGTGAGGAAATTGCAATGAGGCCCATGAAGAGAAGGTGGCATATAGGCAGTTGCATCATCAGGAGGGTGATAGTAGTGCCTTTTCTTATTTGATCTTTGCTTGAGGCAAGGGAGAATTTCCATAGCCTTCTCTCTCTATTGCAGAACACAAGTCTTGATGAACTAGCTACTCAGTTTGTTGTTTAGGGGGAAAATGCTGGTTAAGGATCCTGGACTTTCTATTTGATAGAACTTCCAATGGAACTGAGACTTGCTAGATCTCCAAATGGAAGCTTTCTGGTAGAAACATGCTGTCTGTGAACATGGCCATGTTATTACATCTGATAACTGGCACTGGCATGGTGTTGTGTGGAGTCAAAGTAAGGCTCTTGATGGGATGAAGAGAATCCTGTGCACTTTTCTTCCCTTTCTGTTTCCTTAGGACTGCCAGGCAAAGCCAAGGAGAGCTGTAAGCCTGCAAATGGAGCAAAACATCTAACATGTACTGGCTGGCAATGTTTCTCACAATACTGCAGGGCAAGGGAAATGCTGTGGTATGGAAGATTGCAATAAATAATTGTCCTGTCCACAGATATGGTGTGCCTTCTCTCTCTCTCTCTTTCTCTGCATAAGGGAACTGTATTTCTGGGTTCCCCCCCCCCCAAATTATTATTATTATTATTATTATTATTATTATTATTAAAGACAATATTTCACTTTACCTGGCTGCAGCAAACCAACAGAGCAAACAAAACAGGGAAAGAGAACATGAGAGAAAAGCCATTCAAGCTGGGGGCAAGAGCAAAGGGTAAGCGCACACAGAGGAATAACACACTCCCAATACCTCCCTGACTCTGTCAGTTCAAGAATTAGAGTGATCCAGTTTACAGAGAGGTCAAGGAATGCCAAAGACTCAAATAACCTTATTACAAAAGGGGTGATCACCCTCTGGGGACTGCAAGGCCATAGCCAGGCCATTGTGGCTGACATTTTGGACGATCCGAAATTAAATGCATCACTTCTGTTCATCTCTTGGGCTGTTTCTGTTTTTGGGGGAAGGGGGTGTAGTGTGTTTTAGAGTGATGAGTCCATGAAAAATCTAGCAAGACCCTGCAAATGTTTCTGGATTTGGGGGCCTTTTGCATGTGTGTGTATATGTACTCCCCCCAGCACCTCACTCAATCCAGTGTGGCTGATCACCATCCATCTTCCTTAGGAGAAAGTCACTTTGGTGCCTTCTTCCTTGATTGATTGCCTGTTGTCTAGAACTCTGCCTGGGCTCTGACTATTCTTTTGGATTATCCTTTGGACTCCTTTCCTGGACTGACTGCTGACCCATGAAGGATCTGGACTGGATTAGATGACCACTGCTTTTCTACAGATCCCTTGGTGAGCTTGGACTCTCTCTACCTCTTCCAGATTACAACACTGATGCTTCAGGCTGGGAGTTTGCCTAGCTTCCCAAGGGCAAAGCAAGACACCATTGGTCTCTACTGCAGCCTTGACTCTTGCTGGGTTCCTTGGGCCTTTTGGTTTCTGCCAGCCAAAAGCCATGGCCTGATGCAAGAGCCTATCACTGCCCCTCCAACTTCAGCTACAGCCTCCCATCAGCCTCTGCCACAGTTGTGGCCACTGCCACGCACACAGGGGCCTACTCCCCAGACCTCTGCAGTGTATTTCTAAACTTTACAGTTTCTAATGACCTGATACCATGTTAACTGTCATGGCTCCATCCTGTAGAATCCTGGGTTTTCTAATTTGGTGATGTATTTAGAATTCTATGCTAGGAAACACTAGTGCTCTAGTGGAGTGCCCTAGATCAGAGCTCTGTAGCAAAGAATTCTAAACACCTAATTGAACTACAAATGCTAAGGTTTTGTAGGATGGAGCCAAGCCAGTCAAAGAGGACATGGGCCTTCTTGATTCTGCAGGCCCTGAACAGAGCAGTTGAAGACAGGCGGGTCTTGGAGACATCTCATTCATGGGGTAACCATGAGTTGAAGCCAACTCAAGGGCAGGTAACAACAACTACTAGACATGCAATTGGGGACCTTGCCAACTTCATGTAGAGTTCTACCACATTCAAGCAAAGGCAATAGAACTATTTTTCAGACCTTGCTCTTCACCATCTTGTGGTTTCAACTGAGTTGGCAGAGCTATTCTGCAGTGGTCTACAAGAGGTAGAGGCCCCTGCAGCCCACTTTTGCATTCACCCTTAGTCAGTTACCAAATGGTAGAGCTTGGTGAAGTTGCTTTTGTTTTTTGAACTACCAGTTCCAGAAATCCCACAGCCAGTGTGGTTAGAAGCCATTTTAGCTTGACCCTTCTGGAAGTTTTAGTGAGAAAAATAATAAATGGGGACATTTCCTGAGCTCTGCCAGTTATTAAAAGGGGTTGTCCATTTGCCTTCAATCCAAAGCAAAGAAGATGTTGGAATGCAAAGAGTGTTGGATAACTTGTATTTCCTCTTTTCTTTTTTATTGTAACACTTGAAGCATCATTCCAGGGTAATTCAAAAGTAACTGGATGCATGGCTCCATAGAGACTATCTTGCTTGGCCTTTCATAGATCCAAGTCTGCTTCACTGAGCACCAGAGACAAAGCTGAGCTCACAACTGCTTAAGTTGGTTGTTATCTCTGAAATGCTGCTGCAGTTGCAATAAAAGAAGGCACTCAAGTGACCCATATATTTTTATTGTCCAAATACAGATGTCAACAGGTCACAGATAGTATTCCAGGTTATCATGTGTACCCTTTGGAGTGGCAAAATCACCCAGCTGTAATAAAACAACAAATGTTACTACTGTTTACAACAGGCTACCTGGAGATGATGTTTTCCAGAGGTTCTAGACTACAATCGTCATTATTCCCAGTCAGAGATCTGTCAATTCAACAAATCTGCAGGGAAACAGATGGTGTACCAGGTTTTTGTAATGATATTCTGAGAGGAAAGTAACATGAATCTTGAACATCTTATGTCATGAAACTCATTCTTTGTCTTCAGAAACCTCCATGACTTTGCCACAAAATAGTGATACATTATTGGCCAACTAAAATGCACAAAACACATGTTGCAACCTTTCGAAGCTCAACTGGCTTCTCCATCAGGCAAAAATGTTACAAATCACACCATTTTGGGGACCCTCCTCTGGGCACGCTGTCCTGATGTCTGCTCCAGAGGACCACACACTGGCTGCTTGAAGGGGGCAAAGGTCCAGTGGAGTTTCTTGGCATTACAGTAGAGAGGTATTAACTCACCCCTCTCCCAGTCTGCTACCTGGGGCATGTGGAATTCACCCCACCTCACAGGAGAACCAACCCTGTCTAAAGGCATCTAGTCCTTACACTGTAGAGAACACAAAGGCGGTTGGATTTTATAAGTCTTTGGTCTGATGCAGCAGGATCTTCTTCTCATGCTCTTAAAAGATATTGAAAAGGAAAGTCCCAAAACAGGCATGGATATCCTGAATGCTGATGGACTTCAGCTCCCATCAGCTGGGGCCAGCTTAGCCATTGGGGAGGAATGCTGGAAACTGCAGTTCAACATGTTCAAGATGGCACAATTCTCACCTTTGCTCTAGGACAGTGGCATAGCAGATCCAGAGCTTACAGCGCCAAAGATCCATGATGCTTTAACCACTAAGATCTATGACATCAAACTGCTGTAACCTGCTTGTCTGTTCTTCCTTGTTGATAATTTTTGTCATCTTGACCACACCTTTGCTTGGCCACATGTGTCCCAATATTCAACTGTGATATGTATCACAGTTAAAGTATATGTAACTGTGATATGGAGGGTATGTAACTATCACAGTTCACAGGGAATGGCCACCAGCTGTGAATATTTAGCAGTAAGAAAGTCTCCTCCTTGCTCTTTTCACACAGTCTAAGGCAGCCCTCCTCACTACTCTCAACCACATCTTAACTCCATTTGTTTTACAAGTCAGGGCCTGTATCTCTCATTGGGAAGAAAGTGTGACGATCCCATTTATTATGGAAAGCATGTGCAGCGCAATCCATTTTTCATGTAATAACAATTCATCCTTGTTAATTATATCACAGCAAAGGTGGAGGGGGTAGAGGAGAGGGGCACAGATACAGCATTTATTAAGAAACAGGAGCAGCAATGCATTGCCTGGTAGCTCTTGATTTATTCAAAAGGTCATTTGATTACTGCTTTCTTCCTCCCCCTTGCTTCCAGAGAGAATTCCTACCCGTTTCAGATATAAATACTCCTCCCCACCTGCTTTGTTCATCCACCTCCAGCAACTTAACAGGCACTAGAGCTCAACCAGGTTGTGTTTCACTCAGCTTCCCTGCCCCTGAAGTTGTTTATCACATTTTGCTGGTTTTCAGATACCTTCTGCAAAATCTCAGGACAACAACATTTTGTACCAGAGGGTGGGGTGTTGTGCTGGAAAGAGGAAGGAGAATGTTGTCCCTGTCATGGACTGCAGGACTGAATGCAAACAATACTAATCAAAAGTTTAGTACCTTTCAGAGGCAGGGTGATGTAGTGGATTGAATGTTGGACTACCACTCTGGGAAACCAGGGTTCAAATCCCTGCTCAGTCATGGAAACCCTCTGGGTGACCTTGGCAAGTCCCATTATCTCAGCCTCAAAGAAATTTATTTATTTATTTATTTATTTATTTATTTATGTTTACATGCCACCTTTTTTATTTATTTATTTATTTATTTATTTATTTATTTATTTGTGTTTACATGCCACCTTTTTCCCACAGTAGGACGCAAAGTGGCACACAGAAGGAAGTCAATTAAAATCTACCAGTGCATTTCATTTTAATTTGGAGTGATGTTGGTTTAACTGTAATTGTATGTGTACGTGTATTGTAAGTGTAAAGTATCGTATCGTAATGTATTGTATTGTTCTAATGTATGTTTATGTTATGTTAAAAAAAATCTACCAATGCATTTTTTTTTAAAAAAACACACACACTTAAAATTATCACAATTGAAACAATACGAAATTATTTTAAAACATACAAAAGTTAATAAACAAAACAGGCACCCCCATTTGAAAAAAATCCTCCCTGGGACATTGTTTGGATGAGCGTGATAAATGAATTTGGAGGGGGAAAGCCTACTTAAACAAAAAGGTTTTTGTCAAACGGCAAAAGGAAAGCAGGGAGGAGGCCATCCTAGCGTAGACCATATACTATGGTCGACCAAGATCTTCTCTCAATTGTACTATTTTAACCGAAGAGTCATTGCTATGCCAAGATTTGAATTCTGTCTTCAATCAAAACTCTGAGAAATTCCTTCATAAAAAAGACCTGACTGTGTTCTTTCTACTGCATCTTGTTGGCCACTATGGACAAGAGAGTCCTGGACTAGCTTGGCCTTTGGTCTAACTACCCGTAAGGCTCTTTTTATGTAATATTTGTAATCTGGCAGCATGGAATTGGCACATTCTGGTGCCAAACTGAGTTGGATCTCAAAGAACATCCATCTCCAAACTACTAATCCTCTTTGCTGTGCTTAATCTCATGGTGGGTGAAGGCCTCCCTGGGGCAGCTGGTGGCATCCATGTCTGTAGGATGGATAATGTGCAAACTTTAAATGAGTTTGCACATTAAATCCAAGTTCCTGAACCTAACATTGGCATTCCACCTTCTTTCCTTTTCATGACTGGATGTTCCAGGCAGTGGTTGTGAATTTGTGAATTACAAACCATCTCTGATTCAATTTATGGGGGTTATCTTAAAGTGTAAAGCCATAGAGAAAGATGAGGTGATGAAAATGTTATCTGTAGATTAATCTGTAAAGCTATTGCCATCCATCTCTCTCCTTGTTTTCGTGTTGACTTCTCAACCACCACCCCCCTTTGTTTGAAAAATTATCGAGGGCATGAGATGTAGGGCAGGAAGAAGAGAACATGTTTCTAAAGCACTCCCCAAGGATGTCCACAAAAGTGGTGGAATTGTGCCATGAAAAAGGATAATTCCCCCCCCCCCCATGGGCATTTTTAAGTGACTAACTGACAGGGAGGCATGGAAGCTGCTTTAACCAGAGATGGGGAGGGAAAACAATATTTCCCAGTGTGGTTATTGAAGTGGGGAGGAGAAACAGCATGCAATCTCAGGGCTTAACTAGAAAATATTTATTTTTCAGCTAGATGAGCTAAAACATTCCATGCTTGTAGTCTTCTGAATATAGAATATTAATTGAATATAGAATATAGATTGGGGTGGGTAAAACATGCCCTTGAAGGCTATCTTTGCAAGCCCTTTACCCATCATGAAAAATAATCTTTTCCTGACCCACTACAAAGGTGAACTGCCTTTCCTGTAAACATACAGGAAAGGTAATTCACTTTATAAATACATTACAAAGCCTTTCTTCAATGTTTAACATGAAACAATACCCAATTTTTTTATTTTATTTTATTTTTATTTTTATTTTTATTTTTATTTTTATTTTTTAAGCCAGAGGAGACCTTCAGGGAACCACTTCTGGTTTTTCTTTCATTTTTTTGGCAGCCCATGTGCCCTCCAACCAGAAGCTTCCAAGGGTGGGCAATTGGCTCCCAGATCTGCCACAAGGACAAAATGGTTGGCTTGCAAGGCTGGGTGCTATGTTCATTTTAGCTCTTTAAAAGAAAAGAAAAGAAAAGAATTTACCAGAATAAGCCAATTTTTCAATATCTGGGTTGAAAAGGAACTAAGGACATTATCACACCAGCCTTATGTCTTGCATTTAATGCATTTAACTTTTTGTTGTTTTTAGCTGCCTTCAAGTCAGCGTCAACCTATGGTAACCCTATGAATGAGAGACCTCCATGTCCCCCTATCCTCAACTATAATTCCTGGCTGTGGCTTCTCTGATTAAATCCATCCATATAGTGTACAGTTTTCCTCTTTTCCTATTGCCTTCAACTTTTCCAAGCATTATTGTCTTTTCTAGTGAGTCCTTTCTTCTCATGATAGGGCCAAAGAATGACAGTCTCAATTTAATCATCTGGCTTCTAGGGAGAGTTCAGGGTTGATTTACTCTAGGACCGATTTATTTATCTTTTTAGCAGTCCATGGCATCCATAGAACTCTTCTCCAGCACCACATTTCAAAAGAGTTGATTTTCTTCCTATCCACTTTCTTCACCATCCAGCTTTCACAACCATACATAGAAATGGAAAATACAATGGATAATCCTAATTTTAGTATATCTGTACACTTCAGGATCTTGTCATTATTTTAGCTTCATTCAAATCTGTTTTTGAGGGACTGGACAGGCACAGTATCTGTTATACAAAGGAACAAGTATGATAAATTTACTTGGGCCTGTTATAGCAGTCCAAGAAAATCTACCTGTCCACATCAATTCCCAATACTTTGGTTCCAGGATCTGACATTTCCCCTAAATGGCAAGTCTGTTTTATTATTATTATTTATTTTTTAAACACAGTTTTTCAACCATGTTAAGTCAAAGTACAAAGAAAAAACAAAAAAAAAACTAGATATAACAATTTTGTTGTTATTAACTGCCCTCGAGTTGATCTCGACTCATGGCGGCCTATGGATGAGACAAGATCCTCTGTCCTCCACTGCTCTGCTTAATTCCTTCAACCCCTTAATACCAATAGTGACTTCCTTCATAGAGTCCCTTCATCTGGCATGGGGACTTCCTCTCTTCCTCCTTCCCTCCACCTTCCCCAGCATTATTGTCTTTTCTAATGAGTCCTTCCTTCTCATGATGTGTCCAAAGTGCGACAGCCTCAGTTTGGGGATCTTGGCTTCCAGGGAGGTTTCCAGTTTGATCTGCTCTAGGACCCATTTGTTTGTCCTTTTTGGCTGCCCATGGGATCCTCAGCCCTCTTCTCCAGCCCCACATTCTCTCAAATGCATTGATTTTCCTCCTATCTTCTTTCATAACTGTCCAGCTCTCACATCCATCCATGGAAATAGAGAATACAATGGCTTGTGCGATTCTAACTTTTGTGCTGAGTTGTGTATCTTTGCATTTTAGGATTGTTTCTAGTTCTTTCATAGCCACCCTCCCCATTCTTAGTCTTCTGATTTCCTGACTGTAGTCCCCATTTCTAGCAATGTTTGATCCCAGGTATAGGAATTCTTTTACTATTTCTATTTCTTCATTGTCTAGGTTGAACTTGTGAAGGTCTTCGGTGGTCATTATTTTTTATTTTATTTTCTTTATGATCAACATTAAGCCTGCCTTTGCACTTTCCTCCTTGATCTTCCTTAGTAGGTGTTCCATGTCTGTGAGGTTTTCTGCTAGTATTATGGTGTCATCTGCATATCTTAGATTGTTGATATTCCTTCCTCCTATTTTCACTTCTCCTTCTTCTGTGTCCAAGCCTTGCTTTTCTTATAATATATTATAATACGCAGACAGACACTTTCATTAAATAAAAAGAAATAAAAAACCATGGATGACAGAAAAAAACAACACTACAAACAACAACAACAACAACAACAATAATAAAGTATTTATATCTTGCCTCTCTGTATACCACAACTGGGGCGGTTTACACAATAAAACGTACAGTCCCCTCTCCCAATAGCCCCTCCAATACAATTAAACAATTATAATTTAAAACATACTTAAAAACAGATAAATAACAAGTAACAATTAAATTAAATTAAATTAAATTAAATTAAGAAACCATGGGAATTGTAGTTTTTCTGAGATATTGAGCCTTCTCTGTCAGAGAGCTCTGGTGCCACAATAAACCACAATTCCCATGATTCCTTAGCACTGAGCCAGGACAGTTAAAATGGTCTCAAGCTGAATTATTTCTGACAGTCAGTATAGGCCCATAGACTCCAAACATACTTAGAGAGAGAAATCCCAGAGGTCCAAGCAAGGTTCAGAAAGGGAAAAGGCACTAGGGACCACATTGCAAACATATGATGGTTAATGGAGCGCACCAGAGAATTCCAAAAGAAAATCAGCATGTGCTTTATAGACTATAGCAAAGCTTTTAACTGCACAGATCATGAAAGTCTATGGCACGTCCTTAAAGACATGGGAGTGCTAACACATCTGATAGTTCTGATGAGAAATTTGTACTCAGGACAAGAAGCTACTGTCAGGATAGAACACAGAAAAACTGAATGGTTCCCAATTGGCAAAGGAGTCAGACAAGGCTGCATCCTCTCATCCAATCTGTTCAACTTATATGAAGACATATTATAAGAAAAGATATAACAATACACACTACATAATAAGCCAGGAAAAGAGGGGGGGCATTACAATACAAATTCTGTTAAAACAATGACTTTCAACTATCTTTTCTCAGGTCCTAACTGGGCAAATCAGGGGCAGGGCTGGTATGGAAAAGACAATTTTTTTCTGGATTTTTTGAAGCCATTAAGCTTAAAACTGTTTCAAATCATTATCATCACATAGGAAATGCCATCTGGAGCTTCAGCCTTCGTTGGGTTTTTCATCTTCCAAATCTATCTCTCCTGGTTAAAAATGAAATCCAGCCCACCAACTGTATATTTTTTTTAATTAGGAGAACAAAGATTGAATGTTATGGGAGTCAGAGGTGCAGTTCGAGGAAGAAGGGAAAATTGAAAGCATTTGGGATAGGGGAGGAATTGGCCAGGTTGCCCACCTTGTGATGGATGCTAGTCCTTGCATTTGAAGGAGAAAACAATCTTTAGGGGAGGGTGAGAGGAAAGGAAGGAAGGAAAGAAGGAAGGAATTTAATGTGGAGCTCCACAGTTGGGGAACTGCTGGAGACATTTGTTGAAATCCTCCCAGTCTGATGGTGGTTGATGGCTTCTGTGAGTGCATCTATACTATAGTAATCATGCAGTTTGACACCACTTTAAGCGCTACAGCTCCATCCTATGGAATCCTGGGGTTTATAGTTTTACAAGATCTTTAGCTGTCATCTGCCAAAGAGGAGTGGTATTTCATGAAATTACAATTCCCAGGTCTCTATAGAATGGAGTCATAGAAGCTAAAGTGAGCTCAAACTACATTATTTCGACCGTGTAGATCCGACCCATATCATTTGTGTAATCAATCTGATTTGGATTTTACTCTGAAGTTTAAAGGAGCTATCCAAGGATGTGAAGCCTATCCCTTAGGATAGTTCCTGCCAAGTTCAGGCTATAACCCAGAATGGATCCACTACCCCAATGACATGGAAACCACCAGCTTCCAGGATCCCAAACCCAACAGCTTTACAGATAAAAACGGAGAGCTTGGAAAAGTTACTTTAGGGGCTGGAATCCCCAGAATCCCTCCATCCAACATGACCATAGGCAGGCCACATACCATGCTAGTCAGGGAATGCTGGGAGGGATGGTTCAGAAGTAGCATTTCCAAACATTCTGCCAGAGGGCCTTCTCAGTAACTTCTTCAGGCGCTGCCAATTACACACAATTCTAAAATAAGCAGAGGGTTGGTCCAATAAAAGAGCAGGATGATCTTCTGAAGACAAAGGCAAGAGGAAGACAATACAAATTAGGGGGTGTGTGCTTCTCATCAAGAGGAAAGAATAATTGCTTAATGCAGCGGAAAGCATCACAAAAAATATGAAAAGCTATTGCATCAAAAGATGAAGTTCACACACATGCTACTCTAATTGCAGAAATCAGGTAGTGCATGCTGGATGTCCTATTTTTACAGCAACTCTGCACTCTGCTTTCTTCACCACCAGCCTAATAAACCCATAAAATATAGATAAGGCAAACAGTCATTCTCTTGTTAATTTAATTGCTGTCTGCTCTTTGTCTCAAGACAGAATAATTGCCTCTTTCGGGGGGAAACCAATTGAGTCCTTTCCCTCAAAGTTTTGCATTTAACTTTACAGGTCCAGCAGAGATTTGGGTGTCCTTTCTTTACAGAGAGTGCATAGATTCTTCCTCTACCCCATTCCAGATCTATCACAGGTACAAAATTTGGAAAATGTTACATTTTGGACAATAACTCCCAGAATCACCCAGTTTTCATCCAAAAAAAGTAATGATTTACTCTCAAGAATAATGCCAAGAGAAGAACAAGGACATCAATTACAGTCAGCCTTCCATATTCATGGATTCTGCACCTATGGATCCAACTATCTATGGCTTGAAAATATCCCTCTCCCCCACCCCATCCCAAAAAAGGATTCCAAAAAGCAAACCTGGATTTTGCCATTTTATGTAAGGGTCACCAGCATGGCATAGTGATTTGAGTGTTGGACTACAAATCTGGAGACCAGGGTTCAATTCCCAGCTTGGCCATGAAACTCACTGGGTGATCTTGGACACGTCACACTCTCCCAGCCTCAGGAAAAGGCAATGACAAATCCCCTTTTATAAATCTTGCCAAGAAAACTCCATGATAGATTTGCCTTAGGGTGGTCATAAGTGGGAAACGACTTGAAAACCCATAACACACACCATTTTACTATGCCACTTTTGCTGAAGAATTCTGTAGATACCATGGACTGCTAAAAAGACAAATGAAGGAGACCTAGAGTAAATCAGGCCTGAACTCTACTAGAAGAAAAGGTGATAAAGATGACTCAGTCAAGGGAAAGGGCATGAAGGAAGTAGAGTTGTGAGAGATACAGAGCAAAGGCACGAAAGTAGGGATGGAAACAATATTACAAAAATTCCAAATTTTCTGAGTTTTGAGAAACCCTAGTGAGAAGAATCCAGGTCTGCTGAGAATCTTTGCAGTCTGGGATTTATTCTGTGCAAAATTCACATAGGGTTGTTTTGCACATAAAATAGCATTTTCTGCAGGGAAAATAATATGTCAATGCAGAAATATTAATTCCTGTGCTTTAAGTAGGAATTTATTCTGCATAAAATGGATACATGGTTGAACTGCATAGTAAACAACATTTTCTTCACACAAAACAATATTTTCTGTGAAGGAATTAATATTTTTGTGTTGCAGTTTCCTGCACATAAAATACTGTTTTCTGCACAAAACAGCCACGTGAAAATTTTGCGCAGAAGAAGTCTCCACTTGTGAATAGCCTTTGAAAACTGTGTCATGTTCAAAGACTTTCTCCCAGTAGCAAGAAAATTGCTGACATTAGTCATCACCACTAACTTTGAGAAGAAGTTTAGCAAAGAATTACAACCCTAGAAGAAAGTAGTTCTTTATCCATTGCAGAGACAAACAATGAAATTTGCTGCCCACTAGATGCAATGAGGGTCACACACAGACACACACACATAATGTGGGCATCCCTCATGATTTGTGGCCAAAGCAGGTAATCACTGCAGCTGGATGCAAACAAAATGTGCCCATTCAGGGCCATCTCATCTCTGATGAATGCCATTTCATGGAGGAACAATAGCACAGCTTGTGCACTCATCAAGGGCAAGAAAGGATATCGCTGAATGCTTAATACATGCTCCCGATCTCGGGAATAGACAAGGGAAGAGAATGAGCTGGTTCGCCTGCTCAAATTATTATTATTATTTTTCTTATGCTGCAAAAAATTGGCTGCCTTCCTTCCTTCCTTCCTTCCTTCCTTCCTTCCTTCCTTCCTTCCTTCCTTCCTTCCTTCCTTCCTTCCTTCCTTCCTTTTTTCAAGACTCTGTTGTAAAGAGAGAATAGTTCCAGACACTCTCCAAAGTTGCCTCATCAAATTTCAAAGTGAGGGCTTACATGTATAATATATAGAGGAATGGATTTCCTAATCTACATCCAGATCAGAACTTGGAAAAGGTACTTCTTTAGACTATAGTCCCCCCAGCATTTTCTTCGCCATCAGCATGGACACAATTCACAGTTAAACTGAAACTCACTGCTACAAGAAAACTTTTAAACAGGACTAGAATCAATTCATGGAGGAAGGAGCTTTCAATGGCCTCCAGGAACAAAAAGTATATATCTCCATGTTTTAGTTGTGTGAAGTACAAGATGGAGGGTACAGTTGCATTCCTGGTTTGCTGATGTGTTTCCCATTGGCAAATGATTAGCCATTGTGCAAACAAAATTTTGGATCAAGTAAATCTTTGGTCTGAGCCATCATGACTTTTTCTTACATCCTTATGGGACCTAAAATAAAATTTCATACTTCTGATTCAGATGCTGGATTGATGTTGTTAATATTTATCGGCCACTTTATTTATATCTCACCTCTTTCTCAATAGTCGTTGTATGCCTTCAAGTTGCTTTCAACTTATAGTGACCTTAAGGCAAACCTATCATGGGTTTTTCTTGGCAAGATTTGTTCAGAGAGGGTTTGCTCTTGCCTTTCTCTAAAGCTGAGAGAAAGTGACATGCCCAAGATTACCCAGTGGGTTTCCATGGTTGACCAGGAATTTGAACCCTGGTCTCCAGAATCGTTGTTCAACACTCAAACCACTTCACCATGCTGGCTGTCTTCCCTAAGGTAGGACCCAATAATACAGAATAAAGAGAAACACATGTAAAACCATACATTGGTAAAAACATACAAACATTAAATTGATATCCAACTGTCTATAGATTTTAAATCGTATAAGACATTAATTTAAAAGCCTAGATTAAAAATAGTACAGCACTAAAACAGAACATCAAAGTGAATTTACGCCAAGGTATATGTCCACCTTCCCTCTAAAGAGACTGTGTAATAATAATAATAATAATTTTTACACACACACCCCTTCTGCGTAATGCAACCGGGGTGGCTTACAGCATTAAAATATACATTTCATATACCACAATCCCACCCATCCCTTAAAATACTATTAAACAATGGCAACTTAAAACACACACTTAAAATAATAATACAAATAGACAAATAAACAATAACTGCAGCAGAATCAGGCCATTTTCTTCACACAACAATGCTGCAAAGTGGTTAGTACTGTCGTGTGTTTATTAAAGAAGACAGAGACACAAAAAGGAGGAATCAGCCTTGCAAACATAAAAGGATTGCCAGAAATAAAAACCAAAAATTGCCAAAAAGCAATGTTGTGAGATGGGGAGCCAAAATTAAGGGTGTGTTTGTGGGATGGAGGATTACACCTTGTTTTGCCAGGATTCCATTCCTTCTCTTTCTTTCAAAAACTCTGAAGCTTGAGATAATGTGTCCAAATTCATTTTGCTCCCAGTCCTTTTCCCTTCTGTGCCATGTATTTTATTACTTTATTGTTTTATTATTTGAAGGAGCCTCAATAGCACAGTAGTTAAATGCTGGTACTACAGCCACAACATTGTGAGTTCGATCCCATAGGGCTCCAGGTTGACTCAGCCTTCCATCCTTCAATCCTTTTGGTAAAATGAGTACCCAGCTTCTTGAGGGCAATTGGCTTACACATTGTAAATTGCTTAAAGAGTGTTTAGTTCACTATAAAATGATATAGAAATGTAAAGTGCTATTGCTAATTGAGTAGGGGAGGTATCTTATATAGGTAGATCTTTTACTCTCAGTCCTTTTCCCTTTTGTGTCATGTCTTTTATTTTGTCAATTTGAGTAGAGGACGTGTGTTATTATGGATCTTAATAATATGGTCTTCCTTCCTTCCTTCCTTCCTCCCTCCCTCCTGCCATCTCTCTTTCCTCCTTCTCCTTTCATTCCTCTTTCTCCTCCCTCTCCCTCTCCTCCTTCTTAGCTAACAGTGCAGTAAATACATATAATAAACAAATGAATAAATAGATAGGCATGCAGAGAATGTTTTCAAAAGTTCTCATTCTTGATGAGACAGGGTGCTGCCATGCATCAAGGTACCCTGATAAGAAATCGATAACCCTTGCAGATTTCTTACCTCTTATGAGAGAGTGCAAAGAACAGGCCTTTTATTTTTCATCAAGCAACGTCTGCCATTTTTACCAAGATGTCTCTGCACAAAACTTGTCTCTTGTCCTCTTTGTGTACCAAACCTTGTGCACCCACTCACCCACAGCAAGCATAGTGAAGAAAGATTGGTTTATTGATCCCAAAGATGGGAAAGTCTCATCCAAACTTTATATATTTTCAAAAATTTGTGCACAGTAGAATAATGTGTGCAAACAACATTTCCACAAGAGCCAATACTCAATAATAATAATAATAATAATAATAATAATTTTTATTTATAACCCGCCCCTCTGCGTGGCAATTGGGGCAGGGACCAATCAGTGTAAAAACAGAACAAAGTTAAAAATCAAACCCTCATCTCATAATCCCACCCTCCCTCCCATCCCCTTAAAATAGAATTAAACAACAACAAGAATTAAAAATGCCACATTAATAAAAAAAAAACACAATTGTAAACATATAATAACAAAAATAGAATGAGCGGCGTCAATTTAAAAACTCATCTCCCAGCTGAAAGTTGTTCCGGGAAGGCCTGCCGGAAGAGATCCGTCTTTACTGCTTTCTTAAAAGCAGCAAGGGTAGTAATAAGACGGATCTCATCCGGCAGGCCATTCCAAAGTCTGGGAGCGGCTGCGGAGAAGGCCCTCTGGGAAGTCTGGGACAGCCTAGTTCTAATCGGCTGTAACAGATTCCTCCCAGAGGACCGTAGAGCACGGGGGGGATCATACGGGGAGAGGCGGTCCCTAAGATAAGATGGACCCAAGCCATGTAGGGCTTTAAAGGTCAAAACCAACACCTTGTAATGCGCCCAGAAACTAATCGGCAGCCAGTGGAGGGATTTAAGCACCGGTGTTATGTGCTCCCTCTGTGATGTTCCCGTAATTACCCTGGCTGCCATGTTCTGCACCAATTGTAGTTTCCGGGTTAGGCACAAGGGTAGCCCCATGTAGAGTGCGTTACAGTAATCCAGACGTGAGGTTACCAGGGTGTGTACCACAGTTTCCAGATCCCTCATGTCCAGATAAGGGCGCAGTTGGCGTATCAGCCGAAGCTGATAACAGGCACTCCTGACTACCGCATTCACCTGACTAGTCATGTGAAGCGATGAGTCAAGGAGCACCCCCAAACTGCAAACACAGTCCTTAGAGGAGAGTGTGACTCCATCCAGGACTGGAGACTTTATTCCCAAATCTGGTTTTGGGCCTGTGACTGCGAGTACCTCTGTTTTGTCTGGATTCAACTTCAATCTGTTTTTCCTCATCCAACCCATTACCGCTCTGAGACAGTCATTAAGAGGTGAGACGCCATCTGAGGTCTGAGACGATGATCTGGTCATGGAGAAATATATCTGGGTGTCATCAGCGTACTGAAGACACCGAGCTTCATGCCTCTGAATGATCTCCCCCAGCGGCTTCATATAAATATTAAACAGCATCGGGGACAGGATGGCACCCTGAGGGACGCCACAATTAAGCTCAATTTTGGATGAGCAACTGTCCCTGAGCCTCACCTTCTGAGATCTGCCCGAGAGGAAGGAACGGAACCACTGCAAAGCTCAGACCAAGAATATGCCATATATATATATATATATATATATATATACACATGATCTTGCCACTAATGAGAGAAAAGTTGAGATTTCTTGTTGTCACATGCATCTCTTCCTCTTGCACGTGCAAAATGCAGGCCTCCAAATTTGATTGCAATTTCCAGTATTCCTTACCATTAAATATGCTATTGAGGACTGACAGAAGTTCTAGTCCAACAATATTTGAAGTGCAACACTTTGCCCATTCAGAAAGTCCCCCACTATCATCTTCAGTCCTTCATGAAGAGAGGACAATATTGTGATGTCCTCCCGATTTGAAATCATTGTGGCCAAGATTTTCCCATCAACAGCAAGTGTCCAGAGAGAGGAATTATCATAAAAGGGAAGCTACAGGAATTGTAAGCTACAAGGAAGTCAGTCTAGTCCAGGTCATTAAGAAATATCCCAAGAGGATGAAGGTGAGCCCAGGGGCAAGGTCTTAGTTCACCCAGAAGTCATTACACAAAGCCAGCAGTCCATATAACCAAAGCCCAAAAGGGGTAAGACTAAGGACATGGCCACACAAAGTTAAAAGTAGAATTTCAACAGGATAAAAGCATCTTTGGCTGGTACTTCTCACATGATGTCATGTCTATCCCCCTGACACCCTGTTACTGTAGTGCACCTTTTCATTGATGGGTAAAACTCATCAATGAACTCTCAATCTTGCTATTAAAGCACAGGTGTTATGCTGTGAAAAGTTTCTTTGCTTCAATCCCAGTATTACAGCAGCCACACAACAGGATGGGGCCTGATTTTCCTCCTTTCTCCCCATGCCAATTGCTATTCCAAAGAAGGCTAACTACATGCCTGTTGTGTTAATTTTTTAAAATATTTGCTGTGTTTGCATGTGATGTTTTTGTTGTGTGCCTTCAAATCATTTCCAACGTATGGCAACCCTAAGGTTGCCATATCATGGGGTTTTCTTGGCAAGTTTCTTCAGAAGGGGCTTGTCATTGCCATCCTCTGAGTCTGAGAGAGTGTGACTTGCCCAAGGTCACCCAGTGGGTTTCCATGACCAAGGTGGGATTCAAACCCTGGTCTCCAGAATCATAATCCAATGGTAAATCCAGTACACCACGCTGGCTTTGCTTATGGCAAAACAAGAAGATAATATAAAACTCTTATTTTTATGTTTTTTGTCATAATTACACAAACACAGCAAAATTAAAAATAAATTAACTAACAGGCATGGCATTAGCATGCTTTGAAATAGCAAGTGGGATGTTGAAGGAGGAGGAGAGGAGAATCAGGCCCCTTCATAGCACTGCCAGAACTGAAGCAAAGAGGCTTATCGCTTGATGTATGTTGCGTTTCCAAGCAGTGCAGTTGTGTAAAAGAAGAGAGGTATGATAACCAAAGCGGTATGTTCCTGTTTCCTTTTATAATGTGATTGCCATGAGACATAAGGTTGGTGTGACGTTATCAAAGGAGTCACTAAAGGTTGCCAGTCCAGAGTCCAAGAATTCCAGGAAACACATATACACCAAGAACAATGTTAGTTAAAGAGTGGGAGTGGCACCAAACCTGGTGATGCCACTGCTCCGTTTGAGTAGTCTCAAACATTGTTGGTTTCCAACAACAGCCAAATATCTTTAGAAAGACAACGCACATGTGCAAGAGGAATTTCCCGGCTAGTGAAGCTTCTGAATCTATTAGATAAGTTATCTATACAACCAGGAATCAAAACAAGCAGTCAGTTGACTGCAACTTGTACTTAGATACCCCTCATCAGGAATCTGTAAGTCAAGGTGCACTGGGTGTGCGATCTTCCACTTAGCAGGATGCTTACCAAGTGGAAATTCCCTCCACCGCAGCCTCTTGTTTACTCACCGAGTGCAGAGATGTAAATCACTATAAATGTCATTCACACAGGAAAGAATGAATCATTTCACCACTTTCCTCCTCACTGCAAGAAAGTTGTTGAAACTTGCTCAGTTTTCAAAGTCTGTTTGCAAGTTGGGTCTTATTTTGTGCAGAACAGTACCCTTTTTTTTAGCAATAGTAATAACACTTGCATTTCTACAGCACTTTATAGTGCTAAGCACTCTCTAAGAAGTTTACAATGTGTTAGCCAATTGCTCCCAACAGGCTGGGCACTCTTTTTACCAACTATGAAAGGAGTCAACCTGGAGCCCTGCATGATCACTCACAACATTTTATAGCAATAGCAATAGCAAGTACATTTCTATCAGTGAATTCAGCACCCTCTAAGCGGTTTATAATCTGTAAGCCAATTACCCCCAACAAGCGGGATACTCGTTTTACTGAACTATGCAAGGATGGAAGGCTGAGTCAACCTTGGAGCCCCACTTGGGATCAAACTCACAATGTTGTGGTTGCAGTCTTGGCATTTAACCACTGCACCACCAGGACTCTTAAATGCAGAAAATGTAGAATTGTCTATAAATGCAGAATTTTCTTTAAATGCAGAAAATGACATTTGCATCACAGAAATGTTATTTTCTGTGCAGAAAATGCAGGAAACTTGTTTTCTGAGTAGAAATGTTATTTACAATGCAGAAATGCTGTTTTCTGTGCCGGATTTTTGTTGTTGTTGTTTGCCTTCAAGTCATTTCCAATTTATGGCAACCTTAAGGGGATTCTGTCACAGCTGTGGGTTGTTTGTTTGTTTTTTGACAAGTTTCTTCAGAAGGGGTTTGCCATTGCCATCCTCTGAGGTTGAGAGAGTGTGACTTGCCCAGGGTAACATGGTGGGTTACCATGGCCGACCTGGATTTTGAGGATATTTTTTGTTATTTAGAAATGTAAGCTGGGATTCTATTGGGTATTTATATCAAGCTGAGTTATGACATTGAACAACGCATATTCTCAGCAGGGTTGACCTTGGTACAGGTTCGCCTTAGGGTTGCCATAAGTCAAAATTGACTTGAAGGCACACAGCAACAACAACGAGTGAGATCAATAGTTGCATTATTGATAGAAAAATAGGCAGAGCATGTAAGAAAGAAAACAAATGTATGTTTAGTAGGCAGGATATCCTCAGATAGCCTCTCCCCTGAGGCTGCATCAGGTTGAGTGGTGGCTCACATGTCAAGATAATGGTCCAAAACGCACAGCAGAAATAATCCAGTTTAAGACTGGTTTAACAGCCCTGGCTCAGTGCTAGGGAATCTTGAGAATTGTAGCTTATTGTGGCACCAGAGCTCTTTGAAAGAGAAGGCTAAATGTCTTGTAAAACTACAATCCCAGAATTCCCTAGCATTGAGCCAAGGCAGTTAACGCCATCTCAGACAGGAGTATTTCTCCAGTGTGGTTTGGACCAGCATCAGAGTTGCTTTCAAGTTTCAGCACCTTGGATAGTTCCTTGAAAGCATGAGAGAAAGTTGGAATAGATTCACTGCTCCATTAACACAGAAATCATCAGCATCCATTGGGCCGCACTCCCAATTAAACTTTCTTTCTCTCTCACCTCTCTCACTGCATCTGTCCTTTCAAGCAGCATTTTGGCCTTTCTCTGCCCATCTCTTCTGCTATGTCACCATCTTCATAGTCTGATGGGCATCCCTGAGTGATGTTACATGGCTTCTCCCTCTGACTACTCTGCTTAGCCAAAGTCTGAAAGTCTTCTGTCATCATTATTTTTAAGACATTTAAAAAATGGAACTTCCATGAATTGTTCTCTCACTTGCTTGCTTTCTCCAACCAGTTGTGTATCCCATAAGATACACAAGGGAGTGGAGTCATCGCTGTTGTATATAATGATGCAGAAATGCAACAGTCAGCCTTCAAAAGGGATAGAATGAGATGACATTGTAGATTCTTTTCTGTGTCTTAACTGAACTCTGGATCTGTTTATTATTTACAGTTTGACCTCAGTATCTGCTGAGGTTTGGTTTCAGTACCTGAAGTAGTAACCAAAATCCATGGATACTCAAGTCCTATTATAAACAGTGGGATCGTAATATGGTGTCAGTTACATAAAATGGCAAAATCAAGGTTGGCTTTTTGAGGAGAGAGAGAAAGAAAGAGAGAGAGAGCTATGGATGGCAAAATACATGGATGCAGAATCTGTGGATATTGAGGGCTGACTGTATTTTATTGACTAGATAAGATTCTTTCACACATTTCTTCCAAAGAGTTCAAGGTGGTATGCATTGCTTTTGATTTCCTCATCCTCCTCACCCAAGAGAGAGTGATTGGTCACAGGTCACTGAATAGGTTTGATGGTTCAATGGAGACTGTGTTTCAGGATGGTGAGCATGTGCATCTCATTTGTTTCAATGGACATACGATGAATGGTTTAAATTCAATCTTCATCTGAACTAAAGTAGGCCCACTGAAATCAGTGGAACATACAGCCAGAAGGAGCTGGAGGAGATATACATGCTTCCCAGAATCCACAGCTCAGCCAGAACCATACAATTCAGATGATGACAGCTTTGCAAGATTGCAGATGGAATGCAGAAGTCTAAAAAGTCAAATCAGGAACTGCATATGTGGCAAATCTGATTTGATTTTGATTTTTTTGATTATTTGCTTTGTAGTTTTGTGCATTTCCAGTGGTGCTCCATTTCCTTGTCAGTTGGTGGTATAAATTTAGCTCCCAGGTCCACCCAAGTATTCATCCCTTGCTTTTTTACAAATCCAAGTGTGACGGCATTGGGATTATTCTGAATAATTGGCTCACAGCCTCTTGCAAAGGATGTTGGAGAGCTAGACCTTTCTATTCTAGCAAGCCTTTGGAAACAGATTTGTAACAAGAGAAGGGGCTTTATAATGCTATACTGTTTTAAAGTAAGTTTTAAATGGTTTTAATTTTGTTGTTAGTGTAACACAGGTTGAGCACCTTTTATCTGGGATTCCAACATCCAAAATATTCCAAAATCGAAAATGGTCCACATGGGTGACTGAGAAAATGACACCTTTGCTTTCTGGTAGTTCAGTGTAAACAACCCCTGCTTGATGCAAAGAATTATTAGACATCTTGGCTCCTGGCCTGGGAGAAAGGCAGCATATAAACAAACAAACAAACAAACAAATGTGATGTGTATAAAATTACCTTCAGGCTATGTGTGGAAGGTGTATATGAAACATAAATGCATATCATGTTTAGACTTGAGCCCCATTTCCAAGATATCTTATTATTTCCAAGGAAACATTTCAAAATCTGAACTCCAAAATCCAAAACATCTCTAGTCCCAAGCATTTTGGATAAGGGAGATTCAATTTGTAATACTCATAATCATAATTTATTTTATATGCTGCCTTTCTTATGGTGTGGGAGCCAGATTTTCCAGTTTCTGGTGCAAATACTTATTTCATTTCATTTCTATGCTACCCAAGGTAGCTCACCAAAAGAGTCAGGTAAAAACAGTGAAATTTTAAAAAGCAATTGAAATCATCCCATTAAGAGAAATATAACCCATGTAATTGGACCTCATGGAGAAGAGGTCAGAAGGGACAAAGTAGAGTGGGAAATGTTTGTTTGGTCTCCATGGAAATAATTGAGAAACTTTGCCAAGGTAGGAGTTGGGTCAGTTGAGGCTGAGAGGAAGTGGAGAGACCTCAAAAGACAGGAACCACACTATTGATTTGGTTTCAAGCGTATACATCATTTACACAGTTCTGTTGGTTTCTCTGCCTATTTCCTATTCACTGTAAGTGTTTTGAGTCCTGTATTGTTTCAATAGAACCTACAACTGCTTTGTGAAGGCATCACTTTAAACAAGATGGACTGCTTGATCTAACCTGATAACATCCATCTTCTTATTCATTCATTTGTTACATTCATTGAACCATATGGTTGCGTTATTTATTAAATTCTGTCCCACCTTTCTCCCATGAGTGGGTTTCAAGGTGGCTTAGAATACAAAATATAGAATGAACAAAAGCGTTCTTTGAAAGTAAACATGCTAGTAAAAGAAAAGGATGGCACTGTTCCTTCAGTTGGAAGTTAGTTCTGAAAGATCTGCAAAGGATAATCTACAAATGTTAACTGGGAGGGAAAGAGGAGATTGGAGGACAATGTCTTGCAGATAGTCACATAGACAATAGCAGCTGGTGATTGCCATGTTAATGGGTTGGTGAATCTGCTCTGTCTTTTAGTCTGAACTGTCCATGGTGCTGAATCTATCTTGGAACTAGATTGGTGCTCCAGCACCATTGACTAAAACCTGGAGGAAATTCAATGCCCCAATAATATGGAAGTTACAATCTGACATAGTGTATATTAACTGTGTGCAATGTGATTTTTTTCCCCCACACTTTTTTTTTTTGGTCTGTTCTGAACTTCCTAGCTCCTCTGAATGACTCAAAGATCAGGCATTGGGAGAGAGGGAGAAAAACATATCTTCTTCCACTTTCTCCACTCCATGCATAAATTTGTGCACCTCTTTCACGACCATGCTTATTCACAATTTTGCTCCTTAAAAGACCCAATAGTTGTAATCTTTCACAGAAGACATATTATTTGGGAGGCAGTTGAAAAAAAAATCCTACCAGGAAGGTGCCTTAAATTTGTTTTCCAAGGTATATAGGCTGGTGGGGTTTTTTAGCCACATTTATAGGGTGCAGGTGGCCTACACCATCCTTGTGGAGGTTGGTTGTTGGCTTTTCCAGGGCCAGAATCCACTTTCCTTCAAGCCTGCAGGTTTCCTCTTTTCAGAATTTAAAGGGTGCACTGTAAGAGTAGAGAACCAATGTGGTACAGTGGTTTGAGTGTTGAACTAGAATGCAGGGTAACTAGGACTCAAATCCACACTTAGCTATGGAAACTCTGTGGGTGACATTGAGCAAATCACACATTCCCATCCTCAGAGGAAGGCAATGATAAACCTCCTCTGAACAAATCTTGCAAAGAAAACCATGGGATAGGTTCCCCTTTGAGTCACCGTGAGTAGGAAAAGATTTGAAGGCACACCACAACAACATTGTAAGAATATTGCAGTCCCATGAGCTCAGGTAATAAGTAAGGTATTTCTCATATGTCATGGAGCAAAGGAGACTTGGGAGGCTAAGCAGTGGGGTAGCATCTTCTAGAAGCCATTTTTGCTCACTTTTCTTAGCTCCTGCAGGCTTAGGCCAATTATAGTGATTCAGACATTGAGATGAAGAGGAAGCTGCAGAGATCATCTGACCCTGAGAGCAGGACAGAGGACTTGGATGATGAGGAGGCCAAAGCACCAAGGGAGGTCCCAGAGTGTCCAGAAGGACATGGTGGAAGGATTCACAGATGCCAAAATCAGGAGGTTGGTATTAAATCCAAGGGCCCATGGCAGAGGTAGTGGGGTTTTTTTAAAAAATTCCAATGTATCCTTAATTCATTCTCTTAATTAAAAATTCAATAGTATTAACAAAGGCCTCAAAACACCTCTCCAAGGTGTGATGTGATAAAATTCCAAGGGGGTTGCAGGTTACCTCATAGTGTATTCCTGGCAGGTGTAGCACAGCCATCCTAATATCAGATGGGAGGTGAACTTCTGCAAAAGCCACAATTTGCTCCATCCTGTCTTAGAAGAGAGGAAGATAGGTCATGAGTCAACTGATGGGTCATTCTGTCCTAGCCCTACAGACAATGTGGTGTAGTGTTTGAGTGTTGGACTATGACTCTGGAGACCAGGGTTTAATTCCCAATTCTGCCCACTGGGTGACCTTGGGCAAGTCACATTCTCTCAGCCTCAGATGATGGCAAAGGCACTCTGATGAAGCGTGCCAAGAAAACCTTGTGATAGGTTCTCCTTAGTGTCACTATAAGTTGGAAACGTCTTGAAGGCACCGAAAAACAGCAACAACTACTACAGCTGGGGAGTAGTTATGGATGGGAATTATAAAATGGTTGGATCAGAGATGGCAATATCCTATGGAATCCTGGGATTTGAAATTTAGGGAGGCTTAAGAGTTTTATCGCTTAAATGAAATTTGTTAAACTGCCAGTCTCAGGATTCTGTGGGAAGTTGCGATGGCAAAATTGTAACTGTATAATGTAAAAAGTCTCTTGGGCCCACCAAACCATTTAATCAAATAGGCATGGATTTGGTGGAAATTTCGGATAGCTCTTGCCACCTTTTTCTTTCAATCCCACAAGTTTATTAAGTCCTTGTTGTTTCCTTTCCCATCTCCAGTCTTGTGTCCATCACCCGAGATGCTGAGCTGGTGGAAAAGTCGGTGGTTGATCTGAAACGTTTGGGGGAGCTTCTTCACAACAGCTGTGTTTTGGCCATGCATTCCAGAAAGCAAGAGAGCCATCTCCTGATATCAGCAGACCATCTCTTGTCATTAGCTCCTATTGACGAAACATCAACTGACCCTCCTGGACTATTAGCTAGCAATCAGCTTAACAAAGATGTGCTGTCAGCAGCCATAAAGATATATTTATGGAATAAGAGGTCCTGCTGATTGCTTAGAGGCACAACACGGCAGACATTTGAAAAGAAGAAAAACAGCAATAGGGAAAAAAGGCTAAACTAAGCTGAGCAATCTGGATTGTGGAAATGTGTCCCTTTTGACAGGAAGCAATGGTGAAAGTGCAGTCTGAGTGTCCTTGACAGTGTTGTTTTAAGGAGACACAATTACTTTCTCTGAACTGTAAGCAGTGTCTCTGTCCCAAATGAAGATAGGCGACCATCACTGGGAAAGACTAGCCACACTATTGAGTAGAAATCAGACCCATAGCCATGTTAATCTGGAACATCAGTATGCAAAGGGATCTTGTAGCACCTTTGAGAATAACTGTGGTCCAAAACACGCTTCAGAAATAATCTGGGACCGCTTTAAGTGCCCTGGCTCAGTGCTAGGGAATCCTGAGAACTGTAGTTTATTGTGGTCCCAGAACTCTCTGACACAGAAGGCTCAATGTCTCACAAAACTACAGTTCCTAGAATTCCCTAGCATAGAGCCAGGGTAGTTAAAGTGGTCACAAATTGGATTATTTCTGCAGTGTGTTTTGGGCCTGTATGAAAGAAATTGTACTTTGAGCTCTTGTATACTGTGTCTGCTTCCTCAGATGCAGATGAGGTTAAGGTATGGATCTGATCATTTCACTTCAATCCTGCACTGGAATTTCTGGACCTCAGGATCTTTCTCTTCTGAAATGAAGAAATTGTGGGTAATGAAACAAAATTATCCCATATCTGCACCACCAAATTATATAGTTTCAGCTGTTCCTAGGACTAGGAGGACCCTGATGTGCCACTTGATTTTGCCATTTGATATAAAGGACACTATTTTACTGTGCCATTGTATTTAACCAAACCTCAGTGGATACCAAGGGCCCACTGTATAGACCAAGCTTGTTTGTCTAGTACACATCATGGATTTTTGTTCTAAGTACAAGGAATTTAAATTAAGGAAGTCATGGCCAGTATATACAACTCACTTAGAACCTTATTTTGGGATAGTTGTGAGACTTTTGATCAATACCCAGTTAGGACTTTTATTATGGAGCTTTGAACAAATCTGAAGGAGAAAAAAATATGTACTGCTCTTAAGTCATTTTTATTCATGTTGCACCTTCAAGGTGGAACTCAGATCATGCGGTAGCTTTCCAAGAGGAATCCTTTTAGCCAATGTGGCTGATTCTGTGGATAGAATTGACAATTGTCATCGATGATACAGTGCTTGCAGAATGATTTATAGCCTAACCTAAGGCACACTGACATTGGGGTAAGCCCACACAAACTTGATAAGGTTTCCTTCTGCATAGGCAAAGGACTGCAAAGTCAATAAAAGAAATCCCAAGCCTTAACATTATGAACCAGCCTTCTGTGTTCATCTTCTGCATCAGGCTGGAACTATGGCAGCTCCAGAGGTCAATTTTAACTCCCTGGGACTCAAAGCACCTTCAGCAAAAATAAAATGAAATGAAAATGTGTTTTCCCTCAGGATTTTAAAACAGAAATAACAGGAACTTCATTTGGCCTTGGCTTAGCTACCATTGGACTAGGAAGAGGCTTGCTACCACTTGGTCTATTTTCAATTCCTGCCTTGTTTTTCTCTACCTCCTAGTAAGACAGAGGTGGCCCACTGACCAGGAACCCCATCAGGATGTCCTGACACACCAAAAGTGATATCAAATCACTTTTGCTCACTAGGTTGCCAGTTCTAGCTCATCCCAGTCCCTGTGGTTTCCAAGCTAAGACCTGAGACCAAGTGATGGCCCTAGATTAAGCATTGTGCATTAAGTACCAACCTCAGATTCTCCCCATTTGTCATTCAAATACAAGCAGACACACATATACACACAAAGAACATTTTTTTTCTGTCTGGAAATTAAGACAGAAATAGCTAAAGGGGCTGTTCCTTGATCAAAGTGAAATGAGGGAATTATTCCTTCTCATGTACATAGAGAAATAGGAAAAGTAATATTTAATCTAGCTCACTTGCTTCTAGTGAAAAAGTGGATACAGAACACAGTGGAGGGTGAGCCCTGACACTACCATAAGTGGATGGGGAAAGAAAGAAACTAACTCAGGGCCTATGCAGACTGCCAGAAATAGTGCACATTAAATTGAGGCACTGCCCTGGCTCAGTGCTAGGGAATCATGGGAACTGTAATTTATTGTGGCACCAGAGCTCTTTGACAGAGAAGGCTCAATGTCCCAGAAAAAAATACAATTCCCATGACTCCCTAGCACTGAGCCAGGGCAGTGCCTCAATTTAATGTGCACTATTTCTGGCAGTCTGCTTAGGCCCTTAGTAAACTAAATAAACACCAGCACCTTATGTAGATGGCTTACAAGTTGCAGCAACCAATCAGTTAAGCCCTGCAAACTATAGCAAACTGCTGCTGTACTGGATGAACTAAAGATTTACACATACTTTTTTCCCAAGCCCACCAAAACTTGAAAATGTGCAATCTCATCTGGAGATGATCCATGAAAACTGGAGATGACTCATGGAAACTTATTTGGAGATAGGAGGGATTCTTAGGGAGCAGAAAAGCAGTTTTGGGATATACACTGGTATGACACTGGATGTCTGTCTATACGTGCATCCCTGCTATGCCACATGGTGCTGGTGCTGCTTCTGGAACACGTCGCTCCCTCTGAAGTCACAAATGAAATATCCAGCATTTTTCACATGGCTGGGCACCTCATTGTGATCTCTGAAGAAGTAACTTACACCACCCATGACAGTGATGAGCACCACAGCGGGGACGCATGTGTAGACATCTACCCAGCATCCTTCTGAAATGCTTATGATTTTCCTGAAAGATCCAGAGTAAAAGGTGAATCTTTAATCCACTTTAAGGTAGAAATGGGGTGGATCTGATGTGAAACTGCTCTTACATCATGAATAAGGTCTACATTCAAATTGGGAATCTGGGCTTGTGTTGTGGAGAAAGGGCACCATAAAGGTGGGGAGGGGAGGAAGCAGTTCATTTAGCCCATGTAGACATGCTTAAAGGGATCCTGCTACTTAAAGCTGATTGCTTCCTCCAAAAGATTAGATCTTGGTTAGTCAATGAGAACTTGGTTAGTCAACAGTTAGACCAGATGTGTTGATTTATTGGGTCTACCCAATTGGACATGGGACTCTGTTTCCAAGGTGGATCCACCCAGATGCCACCAAGAAGATCATTCAGGAAAGCACAAATGGAAGAGAGGAATACTGTTGGAGGGTGAGCTAGGCTTCAAGCTTTGCAATTTCTCCCAAGATCCATTTGATCTTGATTCCCCCAATCCTTGGTAAGCAGGGGATGTTTCAGGAAGCTGAACCTTTGGGGGGGGGGGGAAATCTTGTTCCACACCCTACCTTGAAGAAACAGATGCATCTTTGGTTCCTCTGCATCTCTATCAACACTCTTTGACTTGTTGATGAGTTTACTCTGGGAAATCTAATAATCTTTTCATAGCTAATCCTTCTAACAAACCCTGCCAAATCCTTTTATCTGGCAGTTTATTAATATTAGCGCCTCTTGAACAGAAGTGAATAAAACTTTTGTTTCACATTTGCCTTTTGTTCCTTCCTCACCCACTATCCCCATTGTTGCTAATAGGCACAATTCAATTAAGGAAAAGAGTGTCTGGCTATTTATTTATTTTCTATAGTGCGCCTTTCCCCTTCTCACCCTCTGCTGTTTACTCCAAAACGAATAATGTTCAACTGTTGAGACATTGACTCAGCTTTTCTCGTGAAAGAAACCAGAGCACAGCATGGGATGACAACTGAGATAGCTGATCTGAGAATTGAGCTTGTTAGATAGGGTTACCATAGTTTGAAAAACCAAAAAGAGGAGACATATATTGATCGCTATGCTTTTTAGTAGCTTTACTTTGGGGTAAGATGAAATTTTATCTCTGGAAAAACAGGACATGTCCTGGAAAAGGGACATATGGTAACCCTATTGTTAGATTAACACTCTGCAGAGCAAGGAAATACAGTGTCAACCCAACCCAGCATGATCTCACTTGCTCACACCCCTCACCAGGAGTACAACAGGAATAGGCAACTGTCAAAGACTGAAGCGGGGATCACATTGGCTTCCCAGGGAATTTTGGAGTAGGGATAGAAAGAATATTTCCCATTATTTGTTTCCTGATTTAAAAATGAGTTGAAATCAGGAACCCCTATCAGGAAGCATGATAGAGCACTGAGACTTTGGCAGTTTTCCTCCATTATTGGATTGTCCCAAAGTGTTCCAGAAGATTTTTCTATACATGACTTTTTTGGACAAAATCCATGTGGCCAGAATCCCAGATTAGGAAACATATATGTGACACATAGCCCTGGGGGGATAGCCACTCAATGCTATCCCTCCTAGAACCCATCTTTTGAGCAATGCTGTCCTAGTAAGATGGGCATTTCCATGTTATTGGAAAATGCAGGGCAGGAATCAGTGGGATATCCAGCAGAATGTCTTTCCCACCCAATAAAGAATGAAATTCCTCCATCCCATAAAACAGCCCAGTGAGAGCAGAATGTATTCACTGGCCATTCAACAATGAATTATTGTGGAGTTATCAGATTTAAGGCCCAGCCCTGAGTGTCAGGGCTTGGACCCTCGGTCTTCAGAACAAAGGGAGGAAAACTCAAAACAAGAGTGCTGTCTTGAACAATGTTTGCTTCTTTATTTTCTTCATTTGTTAGACACTAGGGCTGGAATTTGGTATGTGTAAGTGGACTTGGAGCCAGTGTGGTGTATTTATTTATTTGAATGGCTTACAGCTGTGACTGATGCTTAATGTATCATATTTAATAGCATCAACAGAAGCTGTTCCTTGTAACATCACCTTGTAATATTAATTCTAGACTCATAAACTTGAAGGGATCCCCAAAGGCCATGCAGGAATGCAGGAATCCACTTCAGTTTTGCAGTCAAAAAAAAAAGAGAGAGAGAACTCCTCTGGCCTTCTCCTTCAGTAAGAGCATAGTGCCCAGACTGAGAGAAATCATAGTATCACTCTGTTCTGCTTTCATTAGCCCTCACCTGGAATAATGTGTCCAATTCTGCACAGTACAGTTCAAGAGAGATATTAACAAGCTAGAGCATGTCAAGAAAAAGGTGACCAAAATGATAAATGCCTTATGAGGAGAGACTTAGGGAGCTGGATATTTTTCGCCTGGGGAAGAGATTAAGAAGTGACATGATAGTCATGTTTAAATATTTGAAGGGATGTCATATTGAAGATGGAGCAAGCTTGTTTTCTGCTGCTCCAGAGAATAGGACCTGGAACAATGGATTCAAGCTACAGGACAAGAGATTCCGTCTCAACATTAGGGAGAAGTTCCTGATAGTAAGAGGAGTTTGGCAGTAGGATACACTGCCTTGGAGTGTGGTGGAGTCTCCTCCTTTGGAGGTTTTAAAATAGATGCTGGATGGGGGTTGGACTGGATGGCCCTGGTGGTCTCTTCCAACTCTATGATTCTATACCAGGTCAATAATGTGTGGTCTTCCAAATGTTGTTGGACTACAACTCCGATCACTTCTCACCACTGTCTGCATTAGATATGGTAGAGAGGAGTTGCAGTCCCACCACTGAAGGGCCATACTGGTTCCACATTCCTGTCCTAGATCATTGTAGAAGTTTCAGAGGGATGTTAAAACATTGACAATAACTCAACATGTGGCTGAGATAGAAAGATTTGCTGGTGTTTGCAAAATGTGTTCGCATGCCACCCTCTTCAACTGAAAAGGCTGCAGAAGCTGTACTCAGAGCAATGTTGCTGGCATGCTAAATATTTTTATTTTACATGAGGAGTGCTGATTACCAAGCTATTGTCTTTATGCTGCTGCCTCCTTTGAAGCTGATCTTTACCTACAGCTGGTTGGTAGAGCTCTGAGGGAGAAGAAGCAGGGGAATCAACCAGGACTTGTGTTCATGGAGAGAGAAGTTGGAAGAGTGACTCATTGCTGAATTTCCATCAAGGATGGGGTGATGGGGTAAACCCAGTCACAGCTGCTGACTCCAATGTCAGTGGTACAATTCTATGATTTGATATGAACTTTAAAGAAGCTGTCTAAAATGTGGAGCCCTATCCCCGAAATAGTTTCAGCACCTCTGAAACTTCCTTTGAAGTTCACACTAAAACCCAAAGCAGACTCATCTTGTCATGGACATGGGGACCACTAGTGGACTGCAACAAGTCCAACAATATTGCAATCATATGCAGACATATTTGGAAGAAAAAGCCATTGGGCTCCATGGGTCTTACTTGTGAGCCAACACAACTAGCAGGGCCAGTTCCAGGTTTGAAGGGACCAAAGCGTGGAGAAATTACTCTCAACTTTTCTCATTTTTTGACTACAGCTCCTCAGTTCTCCCACCCAGCAGGACCAGCATCCATATTGATTGGGGTATATTGGAAGCTATAGTCCTAAAAATGACAGATTCTACTTCATGGTCTACGTTTCATAAGCATAGCTATGTTGTGGAAATGCAACAAAACTCAGTTACCGAATTGCAATGAAGTGCAATTGGGCACCAACAGGAGTGTTCCAATGTGTGCTGATGCTTCCAATGCATATTGAGTGCTCCTGATGAGTTTCAAGCACTTCCAGTACATGCTGGGCACTTCAGGTGAACATCAGGCACTTCGAGTGTACATTTATGACATACATTGGGCACTTCTAATGTGCACTGGACACTTCTCATGTGCATTGGATGCTCATGTTGTACTCTGGCCCTTCTTACCCAGTGTCCAGATGTGCAGTGAGTGTCTTGATGCAAATCATACCCATGGCACATCAGGGCTGTGATGCATCAGTCACTCAGCAGGATATCATTGTGCAATGGATACTCATATGTTGTACCATCACAGCAGCTCCTAGGTGAATCTATATTTGCAATGGGTGTTGTAAAAAAAAAAATGAAAACATGAAACTCAATTCTATTTCTCACACACATTAAGTCCACTTATGAAGATATAAGTCTCATGATGAATTTCAGATGACTTTCCCAAGTTTTGGAAGGAATTCTGGGCAAGGTTTTCTATCTTCCACTTTTCTGGTGAGAAATGGAAGCAGGATGAGGCAGCTCCATCCCACTTGCTGTTGTTGCACTTGAAATCACAGCTTTCTAGTAATATTTCATTTTAAAAGGGGGAAGTTTTTGGTCTTTTGGGATGTAAAGTGGAGCTTTTCTCTAAAATGTGGGAAACCCAGATTTTGAATTTCAAAATAGTTTTGGAGCAGCCAGGCAGCCTTAGTGATTTCAGTTTCTTTTGTTCAACGTATCCTAGATCACAGGGATGTTGTGAAGTAAACCATGTGGTTTACCTGTCTCTTGTT
Organism: Phrynosoma blainvillii; assembly: GCA_026167975.1. Taxonomy (NCBI): domain Eukaryota; kingdom Metazoa; phylum Chordata; class Lepidosauria; order Squamata; family Phrynosomatidae; genus Phrynosoma; species Phrynosoma blainvillii. The sequence continues at coordinate 22,513,616 of JANUYF010000010.1, read as the reverse complement.
GGTCCCACATCTCCAACCCTTGGGCTCCTATCACTTTGCCATTTTAACCTCAAAATCCTTCCCTGGATCTAGTATATGGGGTTCAAGGTGGCCTCAGTCCTGAAAAAGTGGCTGTGTTGATCAGTAGGTTCTGTATAGTAAAGAGTTAGCACTTCTGAAAGAGAAAGAGTTGGTGTGGTACAGTGATTTGAGCACTGGACTAGGATTCTGCATGCCATGGTTCAAATCCCAGCTTGGCCATGTCAAGTCACACTCTCTCAGCCTCGGAGAATGGCAATGACAAACCCCCTCTGAAGAAACTTGCCAAGAAACCCACATGATAGGGTCAAAAATGACTTGAAGGCACACAACAACAACAACAACAGTTCTCCTTGCAGACAGACATAGCTGTAGAATACAAAACTATTGAAGATTTATTATATAATAATTCAGTTAAACATGAACTCCCTGAACTCTTTCCACATTCCCAGCTCCCAACCCTATTCAGAGCTTTTCCATTTCCCCTAACCAGTGTACACTATATTTCTGACTGCCCTAACTATTGCATCCTTTAATAGAAAACTCTATAGATCATTTCCTTTCCCTCACAGACCCATCTTCACAGCATTCCAATTGGTTGATTCCAGCCAGGCTTGTTCACTTTCTCACTCCACAAAACATGGAACAGATTAGCTCAGCAAGTGATGCACTGCCCTTAACTGGAGATTTTTAAACAGATGTTGGACGCTCACATCTCACAGATGCTACAACTATTGATTCTTGTAGTCGGTTGAGCTAAGTGGCCTTTCGGATGCCTTCCACCTCCAAATTCCATTATTGTTGGAGGAAGAGTAGGTTGCAGCTGTCACAGAGAAATAAAAGATCAGTGTCACATTGGCATAGCCAAGAGAAGGCTTTCAGAGATGAACTTTTGAGACATTTTGACTAGCAGGAGCTATGGTGTTATCTACCATGCTCTCCACAACCTCTGTTATCTCTGAACATTATTGAAATTCTCAGTAGCTGGAGTGGGAGGGATTATCAGGAATCCCTTCTGTAATCCAAAATGTTTTAGGCAAGTGGGACTGTGAAGAGATAGCTAAGGTCCATTAACTTTATAAAAGAAGTAGTTCTCAGTGAGATTAAAAATTCTAGAAATGTATGTCTGTGTCTGTTTGTACACATGCATGTGTGTGCATATCTATCTATCTATCTATCTATCTATCTATCTATCTATCTATCTCATCTATCTGCCAGCCTGCCTGTGGGTCAATACAGCTACCTGCATTTCTGGGTTCCTTTTGAATTTGTGGTTCTGGAAGCTATGTTAAGCAGTTGCCTTTCAAAAATTAACATTGCATTGGTCTCTTTATGTTAATTCACCCCATGTCATGTACAGAGCATGGAAAAGTTCCCTTTTCAGGTCATCCAGAAAAAGAACTTTCCCATGCTCTGGGCTTGTTTGACCCATCACCATCTGCTGGACCTCATTGGCTATTAGCATCAGAGCTGAGCATAGGTTTTGAGTGAACGCATTTGTCTCACTTTCCCTTGGACCCCAGAAACCAGATCTATCACTTTGTAGCCAGTAAGAGGAACAGGCTGCTCACAGAGCTACTACCTTGTCAGCTCAATTCCATCAAAAGAAACTGTGGATCTCTCAACTGTCAGAAGACATTTGTTTGTGTCATGCTGTGCTTTGCCTTCCACCTTGCTTGGGTACCCAGTCCTACAACTTTCCCTGGTGCTTATAACAAGCTCACCAATAGTGCCTGGCAATAGCTTTCAATTTCCCACCCATCACTCCTCACCAGCCCTTATGCTTTCTGCCCTGAAAGATGAGGTGGCGTTTACTTGTATTCTTCCAATGCATGGAGGCAAATCAATAATTCAAATGCTAACTCCAATGCCACTGAAGCATATTGTGCCTCTAAAACAAGGCAGTGGCTTACTGCAAAATGTCAGCAATGTCCAGATGAATAAATCTGATTACTGAGTTCGATAAGACTAGACAGAAGAATCCAGAGAGAGACAGAAAGTCAGGGACAGGCAGGGACAAACACAGAACGATGAAAACCCCTCCAGAGCTCAGAATAACACAACATTACAAGGGCCAGTCAAGTTGATTTACACATTTATGGAATAAATACTTGCTGTCGAAGGCCAAGTCACCCATCTGAATGTTCTGCATTTGGAAATAGGAGAAAATCAATCTAAGCCTAGGAAAGCTGGGTGGAGAGCCCCTCCAAAGGTAGGAATTCAAACAGATGTCTTGGGAAAGGGGCATGTTAAGTCGTGGGATTGCTTCTGAGAGACTGGAAAGGAAGGAGTGGGGGAATACTTGTCCATATGCAAAACTTGGGCCATGCATCTGGGGACTCAAAATGAGAGCTAGCCAAGGAGCAACAAACTACAGTTAGAAAATAGGAAAAGTCTGCTAGTGGTAACATTAAAGGCTCTAAACAGCTTGGAACCTCAATAGTCAAAGAAGTGTCCTTATCTCTCTCTCTCTCTCTTTCCCTATCTATCCTCTATCTGCCTGAGAATTGGGTTCTGTTGGAGGAGGCCTCCATTGTGTCCTGCCATTGGGAGCAATGCACTGTGGCAGGACATGGGAAAGGGTCTTGGCACCCCAGTTATAAAATATCCTCCCCTTAGAGGTCCAAGTGGTGCCAATACTGCTGTCATTCCAGCACAAAGTCTAAACATTGCCTTGTAATCAAAGCCATTGGGACCTAATTGATTTTATCCCAACCTGCACATGTTTTATGCTTTTAAATGGTTTTAAACTATCTTAATTGGCTTTACATTGTCTTGGTGAAGTGTTAATATGCTAAATATGGGTTAATATGCTTTTCATCTTTTCAATTATTCTTATTGTTTTACATTGTTGTGAACTGTTCACACTGATCCTGTCCTGAGATCCTTGGATCCAGTATGAAATAGAAATATTTTAATAATAATAATAATAATAATAATAATAATTCCTCATCCTTCTCCTCCTCTACCAGCACCACTTGATTGTAATGCTTGCTGTCCTAAGATCCTTGGATGCAATATCAGATATAAATATTTTAACAACAACAACAACAACATTTCCTCCTCCTCCTCCTCCTTTTACTGTTACTTCTGGCAGCTTCTAACCTTAATTGAAAATGAAGCCCTTAAGCATGAGCAGAAGACCCTGAATTTAGAAAAAGCTTCTTTCTTTCTTTCTTTCTTTCTCTTTCTCTTATTACAGTTCTCAGAACCCCTGATAATAGATGTCCTGGACTACAGCCAGCACCAGTCCAAACAAATGCTGATAAGAATGATTTAGCAAGAAAGGAGCTAAGAGGCAGGCTACAGACCTTTCTGTTAGTTCCCAAGAAGCACACCAGTACCAAAACCAGGGTCAGGATTCCAGAGTACACAAGAGTCAGTTCAGTCCAAGGTCGGGGCAGCCAGAAGGTAACAAGCATCCAGTCCGTTCCAAAGTCAAAGGTTCACGGCACACAAGGGTTCCAGAGAGCAAGGAGCCAGTGCTGACAGTATCACACAAGGGAACTGCAATAAACTCTGGCACTGAGTAGTCCTCTCCCAGGTGATCAAGTAGGAGATTCCCTCCTCCATGCCAGCTGAGGCTTGTTAGTCAATTGCCTCTCTCCAAGCCTCCTTGACCGACGCATGCAAGCACTCTCTGCCCTGCGTTGTCTGAAGGAAGGCACTTCCACACTTGTTTCTTCCTGATCCTTACCACTAGGGTGCTGTGCCTCCATAGGGATCCTACTAGTGCTAGGACCTGGCTGCTCTTCCTCCTGTGGGGCTGGGAGGACAGGGCTGGGATCTAGCAGTGCAGGATTAGGACCTGGTAGAGCCTCCCTTTCCTCCTGTACCGGAGTAGGCTCATCCTCATCCTCATCCTCCAAGTCCAGCTCCTGACTGACCATGACAATAGAGGCCATAATCTGGGGGATTCTGGAATTCTGGAAGCTTCTTTAAGCACTGAAAAGACTCTTTGGTAATGTCTTCTGTTTTCCCAGCTGATTGGCACTTTCCAAATCCTCAAGGGAGGGTAAAGAATTTAGGATGCGATCCTAGTTTACCTATATGAATGAACAAGAGCAATGACATAGAGAGAAATGACAAAGAAGTTCTGGAACAGTTAGGACTCATAAAAACACTGCCCCATATTTCCTGCTTAATAGAAAACTCATCTAGGGAATGTTAAAATAACTGCCTATATCTTGTTGATTGTCCCAACTAGAATAAACTAATTGAATCATGGAATTTACATATGTGTTGACTCATTATTCAACAATTGCTTCAATGGGTTGACTCTTGTTGGGATTACCAATGAGATTCGGTATCCTAAGGCTACTTTTTCTTTCTGACTTTGGCTAGGGAATACTGTCCACAGTCATCCAATCTTTTAAAGCCAATGGGACATGCCGCATCATGTTTAGAATAGGATTACAATAAATCCTGTGTGGGATTTTGTTTGTCCCTGCATTCGCTACACTCTGGTTGGCTCCAGTTCTTGGATCTGTGCAACACTGCAGTATGGAAAGAAGCTACGGACTCCAATCCAAGGTCAATTCTTTCAGTAAAGAACCAGATTCTACCCAGAGGGATTCCATGAGAATGAAGGACCTGTCGAGAAAATTACTTTCACACTCTTTTATTTGGGAAGAAATAACATTGGGTACCGCCATATGGTTCTTTTCACAATTGATAGAGCAGATTAGAGGGCTAGACTTGTCAACACATTCCACTAAAAGTGGGATTTGGCTCTGAATGTGTCATTCTGCTAAAACAGAAGAGTGATCTGCAAGGGCTAATGTGAAATCTTCAATTTTCCATCCAATACACTGCAGATCCACCAAGGAAGTTTTGTTGTTGTTCATCTCACAGCAGACTATTTTTGCAGGAGTGGGAGAGTTATGAACAGGAATGAAATGTTTCCTCAGTGGTAACAGCCATGGTCTCTGCACTTGCAAGGCACTTTAAAACACAAACACAAGTTGTTAAGAGAGAGGGTAGGAAAGTGTTGCCTGATATGGCTTCAGATGTCACCAAGGAGGCAAAGCTCACTGGGTCTAAAGCATTATGGAGGCAAAGAGCAACCTGATCAATAAACTGTTCACTCATTTGTAGAAGCAAAAAGACCAGTCTGGACTGGAGACAGTTGCTCTTTTGTTTTACAACTGCCCATGAAAGCTATGCAATTTGGGGGGCTGTAGCCCCAAAGGTTTGCTGTTGTATGCTTTCAAGTCATTTCCAACTTATAGTGACCCTAAGGTGACCCTATCACAGGGTTTTCTGGGGCTGAGAGTATTATTCACCCAAGGTCATCCAGTGGATTTCCATAGACAAGTGGGGAATCAAAGCCTGGTCTCCAGAGTTGTAGTCCAACACTCAAACCACTACATCCCACTGGGTCTCAGTCCCAAAAGTAATCCGCCCAAAATTTTAATATTATAAAGTTTCCTTTTATTTGACTGTATTTTAATAGGGTCACAATAACAGCCCCAAGACTGCTACAGTCTTCCTTTAGAGAATTTTTATTGTGACATATAGCCTATATGCCAGATACCAGGAAGAAAAATGTGAATATTCATGAGGGCGCATGGTTATTGAACATCCTGCAAACTCACTCACATACTCCTTGAGCCTTTTCTGAAAAACTGCTAAAAGACAGTAGAGATGTAAACCTTCTGGCTGCAAGTATCATGCATGGATCCTTGAAAGGATGAAAAATTCCCATAGTGGGAATAGGAATCTTAGGATAAAGGCAGTGTTTTGAATAGTGTATGTTTTCTGTTTTAAAGGGGACAAGCACTCAAGAGTGTATACATCCAGTCCACAGAGAGTGACCACAGAAAAAGCAGTCCAGTCCCAAGATGATACCAATATCCTTAGAAACAGAAATGTAATCCAAAGAGTCCAAAGTCAAGCTTTATCACATTACAAAAGTAAGCCGAGAAGCAGCAATAGAACAGAAGTGCTACAACATCATGTGGAGAGTAAGCAGAAAGCTGCTTCTCTGTCACTGCATCTTGACTTACTTTTGTAACACAATAAGGCTCAAAGAAAGCAAACAGTCCTGAGCTGAGTTTGAAAATGAGAAGAGAGTTGTCAAGAGAGATTAGTCCAAATTCAAGCCAAAGGTCAGAGATACACAAAGTTAAGGATACCACACAAGGTTTCCAGGAATCATTGGATCTATTGTTCTCAGTACCAGAATAGCTGGCCTCATTAACTCAGCACAGTTTACTCAAAGTAGAGAAGAGTGTTTCTTGTGTTTCTGTTCCTTTTGTTTGAGCTGTCAACACGAGACAGGGTGCAGAGCTTCCATTTTCTTCTCCAGATTTGTTGGCGTGCCCTGGGGCAGCCTGGACTCTGCTTCTGTCACAACAGGACTACCAACCTTCTTCCGCTTCTTCTATGGACATCCTCCTGGCACTTTTCTCCTTCCTCTGAGGATGCCCCTATGCATACTCTCAGTTGGAATGGCATATTATGAGTAGGTGAGTTTGATGCTTGATTTATCATGGATAATAAAATAATCAGTACCTATCTTTTCTGATGATGCCATGATCCATCCCTAGACCTGGGTTTGGCCTGCATTCTTGGCCTGAGATGGTACTAACCCTACTTCTGTTCTCAACCAGGCTTTTCCAGGCCTAGATGTCATTCAGAAACTGCACTCAGTCATCTGGTTTTCTCTACACATTTATCCTGGTGCTGCATGACTGATGATGTGATTGGATAACTCTTTAGAGTCCAAGGCATGAAATGGATGTCAGATGTGAGACAAGCAATGTTCTTTGGTGTGCAACAGATAAAAGGCATTGCATGGGCCAAGAGGGACTTTTGGATTTCCTATGATATTAAGTTACTGATTCATTTATTTTGAGAAGAGCAGTGTGTGAAAGAAAAATGCTTCTGTCCTCTGGAAGAACCTCATAAAGCAATGTAGCACACATAACACTGCATTAGCATGACAGCATACACTCATTGAGCCATTAGGCTCTCTAATGTAATACACTCACAGAGCTGTAGCACAACATGGATCGCTTGGCACTTTATAGCATTAGCAGAAAGGATTTCTGAAGGCGTAATAGCCGTGCCTTAATAGCATCAAGCATCAAGGCATGAACCATCTTTAAAACAAACCACCCTTCTCCAACACAAAAAAAAGCAGTTGTATAGGTTGTGTCTTTGATCAGTTCAGAAGTTGAAAAGAAGGATCAGAATCTTGTTTGATCAGTATGCTAGCCCACCCAAGGACTGGTTGGACACATAACTTTATTTTTTCTGGCCAAAATCTTACATAAGGGTTGCACAACGTAAATTGTCACATATGGAGTTACTCAGTAATTGTGCTACACAACCCTTGTGTTGCATGGCAGTGTTGCACAATTGATCCAAGACACCAAATGTGCAACTGAATGTACAAGAAAAGGTGACTCAGCATTCATGCAGCATACTCATACATCCCAATGCCCCATGTGAATTCATGCATGATTCACATGTGCATGAGCAATGGCATTGCAAGTGCAACCCAACTTCACAGTCTTGACCCGAATGCTGACATTTCACATCAGACAGAAATGTCCAATTACTTCTTTGGGAGAACTTAGACATATATAAGACACCAAAAATATTCTGGCCTCCATTTTTGCATAAGGAGATATACAGTAGCTCTTAACCCAAATGGTTCTCTTGTCAATGGAATGGCTTCCATCTGGTACCCAAGAATAGCTCTTTGCCCTAATACAAAGAGCCACAGATTGGCCATAAGATGTACCATAAAAGCGCTCTTGCAGTGCCAGCAAAGTGCCTTCCTTCTCCATTGTAAAGCTACATTGCACATGCAATCCAGGATAAAGCTACATTCCATTGGTTTGATACAGGATCTGGGCCCTGCTTTTAAAAAATAATCAGTTCCAGTTGCAATGTTGTTGTTGTTGTTGTTGTGTGACTTCAAGTTGTTTCCCATTTATGGCAATCCTAAGGTGATTACAGGGTTTTCTGGGGCTGAGAGTGTGTGACTCACCCAAGGTCACCCAGTGAGTTTCCATGACCAAGTAGGAACTCAAACTGTGATAGGCTAGTCCAATGTTCAGGCCACTATACCACCCTGGCTCTCTCCAGTTGCAATGCCTCAAAAAATTTTATTGCCATTATAGTTTTATTTCTAAAGCTTTTTTGTTTGCTTTTGCTTTTTTCCAGTGTAGTCAAAATAGTTACTTTCTGTTATTTTTATTAAATCAGAATTCTTCAAGCCATTGGTCTGTAGGAGAGAACACTCCTAAATTGTTAGGCCACATAAAGCTTTAATAGTAACTTAAAAACAGCAAGAACATGGAATGGTTCAAGCCACTAGAACGTGTTAGAAAACAATCCTAAATTGTGAAGCCACATATGGCTTGTAAATATAAAAATGACTTTAAAAGTTACAGGCTTCAATCCAGTATCCCCTTAGCATAGTACAAATACCAACATGCAGACATACACTATGGCAGCACTACACAACCCTCATGCAGAACAGCAACATTGTGCAATATATGTCAATGATTGCATGACATTGAACAAGACACAACCGCAATGCAAAGTATTGGTGGCACAACTGCAATGTACAGCCATAAAACAAAGTATAGGATACACAACTGAATTACAAAGTATAGCATGCATAACTGCAATGCGCAATGTGCAACTTGCAAATACAAGAGACAGATCATAGAACCATAGAGCTAGAAGAGACCACAAGGGTCAACCAATCCAGCCCCCAATGCTATCTGTGTAACTCCACTTTCATTGCTATAAGTAGAATATATCCATTGTGCAAGGGTGACTTTTTGGCCCCACACGCGTAGCATGATGCACGCATGCATATGTCCGTAAGTGAATTCCAGACACAGAAAATTCCAAAACAAAGCAAATGAGAGGTAAACAATGCTGCACAGCAATGAGGTTCAACAGTGAGCTAAAAAACAAGTTTAACATTCCAGGCAAGATGTGATGGAAGAATTAAAATGCAAGTTACAAGAATAAAAAATAAAGATAGCAGAGCTAGTTAAAACACCACCTATTGTGCTGGCTCCATCTTGCCTCCCCCCAGATAATTCTGTACTGTGATGGACTTGGATTTTGGGAGATCAAGATTAAAATCCCCACTCAACTCATTGGGTGACCTTGATCCAGGCACTCTCTCTCAACCTTAGAGGAAACTGGCAAATCCCTTCTGAATAAAGCTTGCCAAGTGTGAGAGTTGCCATAAAAGTTGACTTGAAGGCACATAACAGCAACACCAAAAAAAATGCTGCAAGGGAAATGAAGTAATCCTTTGTAAACTTGCAGTCATGATGTAAGTGAATTGTGATTTACCTAGGTGTCAGGAGAAAAAAATATTACCAGTATCTTGTTATTTACCTCCAAGCTCTTCCAAGTTATTTGTAGTGAGGTTAAAAGGAACTATCCATGGTCCTGATAGCTATCCCCCAAAATGGCTTCAGCATTTTGGATAATCCTTTTAAAATCTGAAATAAAACCCAAAAATGATTCCTACACCCTTGATGTGAAAGCCACCGGCTGCCGCTGGGAATATAAATCCTTGACTGGGCAGCCAGCCTACTGGAATAAGGTTTCCTTTTATTTTCCCAACCATAAAAAGTTATTTAAATTTCCCTTCTACCTCATTCATAGGCCTCAGGAAAAAAAAATGTTACTGTTTAAAAAGCACACATGTAAAAGAGCCAGTACCTCCAGACAAAATGAAAATGTATCTAAAGCCTCTTGCCTATTAAATCTTATGTGTGATCATCAATCCCCAGCACAGATAAAAGAACCTTGTAACTCTTTGGAGTTCCTTATTTCTGGTCTACGTTTGCGGCCGAATGAGGAGATGGAGTTCTGAGCTGATGGAGGGGACTGTACTGTATCCTATATTCAGACACAGTGAATTATTAACTGTGCTCTGCCACTTAAGTACAATTCAGTGCGTTTGAAGTAGGTTTGCAAAGGGAAGAGGAAGAGACGTACTGCAAACCTGAAACCTACACCTTCTGACTCCAAATGATTTTTTAGCTAAATTATGTTCTCCATGGGGCACCGAAGTGACTCTTTGTTTGGGATGAAAAAGAATCCTTTCCATCCGTCTTTCCTTTCTGAATGATATACAAATAAATGTAAGTCAGCACGATGCAGTGCTTTGCATGCTAGACCATGTCTCTGAGTAACTATGGCTTGGATCCCAGCTCAGCCATGGAAACCCACTAGGTGACCCTTGGCAAGTCACACTTTCTCTGCCTCAGAGGACAACAATGTTGTGATAAATGAACCTTCACAAATGCCCAAGCCCCTCTGAACCCATCTTGCCAAGAAAACCTCAGATTAAATTCACTTGAGCAAGGAGCCCTGGTGGCGCGGTGGTTAAATGCCTGTACTGCATCCACTCACTCATAAACCACAAGGTTGTGAGTTCAATACCAGCCAGGGCTCAGGCTCGACTCAGGCTTGCATCCTTCTGAGGTTGCTAAAATGGGCACAGAGATTGTGGGGGGAAATTAGCTTATAGTTGTAAACCACTTAGAAACTGCATAATGTGGTATGAAGTGGTATATAAATGAAGCTGCTATTGCTATTGTTATCCATGGGAAATTGCTTGAAAGCACTGAATAATATAACACAAAGAAGTTCATAAAATAAAGAAAGTGTATCTCTGGAAAAAGCACATTAGCACACACTTGCATCAGTGGGAGGGAAGAATAAAGAGAGCATACATAAAGCAAAATGGGTAAAAAATACAAACAGTAAGAAAAATTATACTAAACAATTGGGGCATTTCCCTTTGTTGTTGAGTGGTGTCTGACTTATGGTGAACCTAAGATGAAATGATTGTAGAGTTTTCTGGGGCTGAGAGTGTGTGACTTGCCCAAGGTCACCAAATGGGTTTCCATGGCTGAGAAGGGAATCAAACCCTGATCTCCATAGTTATAGCCCAATGCTCAAACCACTATACCATGCTGGTTCAGGAATTTAAAAAACCCAATCCATAGCCCTGGTATAAAATAAGAACAGGAAAAGTTTGCAAGTAGTTTTGGAAGAAAATCATTGAAAGTATGGAAGGGCAACTTTGGTGGCTCCAAGAGGCAGGTTTCTGTCCTTGGAATGCTCCCGGGGCCATGCAGACTGCCAAAAATTCCAAAAACCAAGAAAATAGTAGTAGTCAGAGTTTCCCCTTTTTACTTTTGAAAAATAGGTAATTTTTAAAATGGTAAACATGACATAAAGGACCCTGCAACTTTTTCAAATGATGAGTTGCCACTCCTGAAATGTGAAAATGTGTAAAAGCTTTGACTAAGTCTGGAGGAGCTAAAGGTTAGAAAAACAGGCTTGGACCAAACATTACCATACCCCAATTTAAAGTGAGACTAAAGCTGCATCTGCGTTACAGAAATAATCCATTTTGACACCACTTTAACTGCCATGGCTCAACACAATGGCATTCTTGCATCGCAGAGGGGCGGAATAATAATAATAATAATAATAATAATAATAATAATAATGGGGTCTGTAGTTCTGTGTGATATTTAGCCTTCCCTGTCAAAGAGCTCTGGTGCCACAACAAACTACACTTACCAGAATTCTATAGGATGATGTCATGACAGTTAAAGCTGTCTCAAACTACATTAATTCTGCAGTATGGCATAATTCTGGGAATTGTAGTTTATTGTAACATCAGAGCTCTCTGACATGGGAGGCTAAATATCGCACAAAACTACAAACCCCAGAATTCCATAGTATTGAGCCATGGCAGTTAAAATGGTGTTAAACTGGTTTATTTCTGCAGTGCTGATGCAGCCTAAGAGAATTCCACATTCCCACTATTGATGAAGAATGTGTCAAGATAGGCTATGTTGTTCTGTCATGATGAAGAATGTATCAAGATAGGCTATGTTGTTCTGTCATGAAAAAGTATACATTTAAAGACTGTTGGAAAATTATTATTATTATTATTATTATTATTATTTATTTATTTCTTATTTAAGTGCAATAATGTCAGAACAAAGTTGGTTAAATGTTTTCTCTTCTATTAAAGTATTCTTGCTAAGTCTCTCAGTTAGGGAAACATAATACAAATTCCTGTTAACCCTGAATCCCTGTGTGACTTAGCAGGATGCTTATTGTTACGTGATTTAAAGGTTGCAATTGTGGGGCTCACAGACTCAATCTTTTCTACATGAGGTGGAGCAGACAGTTTGCTCAGAATTAAGATTTGTGATTTTACAAATGGTAGGATTCACTTTCCATGGCACTGCGATAAATTTTGAAGAAGGGGGCCAAAATCCAGGCTGTCCCAAGAGCCATGCCCCTCAATGAGAGTTCCAGATTTCAGACAGCAGTTCATTCCATACTAACTATTTCCTGAAGTTCGTCTTCAATAAAAGCAGAGATTTTTGCAAAATTTTGCAAGGTTTTGACCTTGCATTTAGATCAAGCCACCCTAAAATAGATGCACAGAAATAGGAGTAATCCAGAACAAAAGACTGGTACTACTTGTTGTTGTTGTGTGCCTTCAAGTCATTTCCAATTCATGGTGATCCTAAGGTGAATCTATCATGGGGTTTACTTGGCAAGTGTCTTCAGAAGGAGTTTGCCATTGCCATCCTCTGAGGCTGAGAGACTGTAGTTTGGGAGGGAGGGATTTTCATTCTTATTTTTTGTACATGATGTAGTGGTTTGAGCATTGGAGTATGACTCTGGAGATCAGGGTTCAAATAGCAGCTTAGCCATGGAAACCCACTGGGTGACCTTGGACAAGTCACAGTCTCTCAGCCTCAGAGGGTCACCCAGTGGGTTTCCATGGCTAAGCTGGTATTTGAACCCTGATCTCCAGAGTCATAGTCCAATGCCCAAACCAATACATCATGTACAAAACTAATAAGAATGAAAATCCCTCCCTCCCAAACTACAGTGAGAATTGCAGATATGCTCAGAGGATATAAGAGAAAAGGTGGGGTGGAAGATGGTATCACTACCCCTGCTAATAAAAGAAGTCCCAATGCACCAATCTTGCAAGCTTTGACCCCACTATGCCATTGCTCACTTCAGTATTCATGCTCTTTTATAAAATTCATGTTAACACTCCCAACATGCAAAAATTAAGCGTTCTGAATGCATTAATTTACACTACAAGTGTCTGAGCAAGACCCTGGAGAACTCCTCCAATTCTATCCCTTCCCCAGTACTTATTGAAAGGCTTAAATATTGTAGGAAATGGACAGGTTAACAGATTGTATTCATACAAGGAAATAGTAGACAAAGCATTAATATGACAGACAAATGAAAACATTGAAACACCGCACCAGATTTGGCCCAGTGTGTGCAGTAGCCCTGGAACCACACTCCAGTGGATACCAAGGGCCCACTGTATACACATTTTTCTGCACTCGAAACATATTTTCTATACATAAACAAATTGTTTCTGAGAATTTTGAGAAATACATGTTGTTGTTTTCTGAAACGCATGGTTGTCTGAAGTTCTGAATAGATGTTTTTTCTGTACATAAATTAAATTATTTGCATTTAATTCCATGGCTCTACTGCAGTTGGAATGATCCAACAGAATTCCAACCCACAATATTATCTTTATCATTATCTTTATCTTTATTATTATCTTTATTCAAAATAAAACCGTTTCAATAATAAAAACATATACAAAACATACTTACATAAATATACATATGTCAACAGAAACATACCTATATCACCTAACATACCTATATCTCTTTACATACTTTTATATCAGGCCAATAACTGCAATAACAATAGTATTAACAATAATAACACTAGTAATATCTTAAACAATATCTTATGACTATCTCTTGTAAGCATCTATCAACACAGTTACCTTCTACTAACCTCTCTCCATCGTACCTACACTCTTTACCTTCTGTTTTCTTCTACTTTCACATACTCCACTATTCTAACCATTCTAACATACAATTTACCATTACCATCCGTTACCTTCTTTACTTTCAACACATCCATTTTTTACCTTCTTGCCTTCTTACCTTCTTATCTAATTTATTTTCCTTCACTCATCTGCACTCTCACCTTCTCCTTGCTACACCTCCCTATTCTCTCATCTCACATTGTTCTTCAACCATCCTACATCCTCTACACCTTCTATTACATACTCAAGCCTTTACTTACTTACTTCATCCTATCTTTTCATTCTTCTCCCTTCTATTCTTCTCTACCCTCTTTGTATCATTGCACATACTGATTTCCAGTCTACATCTTAATACAGTCGTAATTTCTTATCCATGGGGGATCTGCTCCGGACCTCCCTGTGGATAAGAAAAAATGCAGGACCTCAAGTCCCATTGTTCCCAATTGCTGGTGCAACATATACATGGCTGCTAGCACAGCTGTGTGTGTGCGCCTCCATTGAAAACAATAGGGCCAACCATCTGTGGTTGCTGAGATCCATGAATGACAAGCCTGTGGATGACAAGACCCCACTGTACTTTAACTAAGTAGAGTCCCTGTCTGCACTGGCCATAACTCTGGGGCCAGTCCTAGAGCACTGAATATTTTCAAGCCATGGATGGTTCAATCCTTGGATGCAGAAGCCATGGACAGTGAGGCCTGACTGTATTTGGATAGTGAGGGCTGGATAGTGAGGGCTGACAGTGGAAGACACTCCCTCAGATTGTGGTGGAGTCTCCTTCTTTGAAGTTCTTTAAACAGAGGCTGGATGGCCATCTGTCAGGTATGCTTTGATCGTGATTTCCTGCATGACAGGAGGTTGGACTGGATGGCCCTTGTGGTCTCTTCCAACTCTATGATTCTATGATTTAAACAGGTGAATATTTCCTGAAGTGCAAATAACAACTGGGGACTGCACAGAGATCTGTGTGTTCTCATTCAGTATGGAGAATACTGCAGGGATTATTTGGTTTTGTCTGTGAAGATGAAGAACACAAAGATCTGTGCCCCTTCTACAAGTCCCATGACTGCTTTGCTGCCATCACCTCCATCGACGTAAATATGCCAGTGGTGGAGTTTTATGCTCTGCCAATGTGGAACAGGATCGTGGCTCTTTAAATTGGTCTCTATCAGCTTCTGTGTTGCTTCCAGAATCCTGACTAAACCATGATCTTGGACCTTTTGTTGTCTTTGTTGCAATGTCTCTTTCCATTATGTACACTCACAGTGTAGCAAGAAGGAGAAGGAGAAGGAGAAGATGGAGTTTTATTTAACTCTAGGATTTACCCATGGCATCTGATAGTAGATTGAACTCAGAAGTTTATTTAATGAGATAGTGCCAGGTGGACCCTTGGCTTGGTAACTGAGGGTTCCACTCTGAACAAGCAATTGAACCAACTTCATTTTGAATTCCTACACAAACATGCAGCAACAGGAGCTGAACAACAAGAAGTTATGATATACATACAAATTCACCACTAAGGAGCAAGCACTATTTTTAAACGATGTACATTACACTTGTTCTTTTATTTGGTTTTTGGGTTTTTTGTTTTGTTTTGTTTTAAATCTTATTTCAGTATTCTAGGTGTGATCATATCAGCAGGCTATGTCCAAGATGTTTTGGAATGCAGTTCAGAATGTTTTGTACCTATTTAAATTGAAAGCATTAGGAACTTCAGCATTTTTTGTCTGAGAAACTGTTGCTATGTCCCTTCAAGTTGCTTCTGACTTATGGTGATCCCAAGGTGATTCTATCATGGAGTTTTCTTGGCAAGATTTGTTCAGAGGGGTTTTTCCATTGCCTTCTTCTGAGACTGAGAAAATGGAACTTGCCCAAGGTCATCTAGTAGGTTTCCCAATTTAAACATGGATTTGAGAGTCCTAATCCAACACCAAAATGACTAAACCATACTGGTTTTCTATTCTTCAGCATGGTTGCACCTCATTTAGACTTAATGGTCACTTTTTTACTTTTTTTGTGTAGAGTGAAGAAAGGGAGAAGGAGGAAGAGGAGGCCAGGAATGGAAACCCATGGGAAATTATGTATTCATAGTATTCTGTGGAAAATTCAAGAAATAAAGAATGGAGATATCTCATACATAGGTTCCATGATAGAAGCGAGAGGGGACAGTGAACTCCTTAGTCTAAGTAAAGGTGGAGATGAATTTCCAGAGGACCTCTAACTAGAAGGAAGTGACCTCAGATGGGAAGGAAGGGCAAGACGACACTCACCAGATGGTTTTCCGTCATGCTCTTGATTTCATCCCAATGCATCTCAGTGGCAGAAGACTCTGCAAGAAAAGTTGCATTAGCATCAAAATGTGGAGACTTCTGTTCAATTTATTAAAGTGCCATTGATGGGCTTGAAGGTAGCTTAGTACAAGAGGAGCATTTGGGAAGGAAAATGCCACATTTGTATTCAAAAAGAGCTTTCAACCCCCCCCCCCCTTCTCCATTCAAAGCCATTGATGTAAGAAGTGGTGCTTAAGACGGCTTATAAAAGGCAGCGTGCATCTTTGCTATGAGACAGAAGGCGGTGTTTATGTCAAATGGTAAAGGGAAGCAAATAGCCCATTTAGGAAATATATTTCTTTTGTGTCTTCTCGTTAGCAGTAGTCACAGGGGGCTCTGGATGTGCTTGGCAACTCTCAGAAGATGAAGGCACCCAGAGCTCTGAAGGTACTGCAGCCGGTGAGAATGTGTCATCCCTTGAATCCGTTTTTAAATGCTCCTTTCAGCTTTCTGCCAAAGACTTGGAGTGCATTCCAAGAGAGGTGCTTTGTGCCAGGCCTCATTGCTCTGTTTCACTGTTCACTGCACCTTTGCTATTGCATTTATAAGTATTCTTCTTGTCATCTGAACAATTGGGAGCTGGGCTGAACTTTCTCAGCAGCCTTCTACAGTGAAATTTCTGAGAGGATGATCTCTCACCCTTGTTTTAAGCCACTTCATCCACAAAAGGGTCACTGGGGGGGGGGTCTATACTGCTTAGATCCAGGTTATTTGAAAGACTGTGGGTGCATCTACACTGTAGAAATAATGCAGTTTGACCCCACTTGAACTGCCATTGCTCCATTGTACAGAATCCTGGGATTTGGAGTTTGGGGGCACCAGCACTCCTTGGCAGAGAAAGCTAAAGACCTTGTAAAGTTACAAATCCCAGGATTCCATAGAATGGAGCTACAGCACTTAAAGGAGTATCAAACTGCATTATTTCTACAGTGTAGATGCACTTCATATCTCCTGATACAAGCCTCTCCTGCTCCTGAACTCCACAGGAGAGACCTTTGTTTGTGTCCCACCATTACCTTCACAGGTTTGGCTAGTGGGAACATGAGAGAAGGCCTTCTCAATGACTGCCCCTACACTTTGGATCGCTCTCCTTAGGTAGGCTAGAATGGACCCCTCTTTACCATCCTTCCTTTGGTGGTGAAGACCACACAAGCTTTTTAAAATGGAAAGCTTTTAACAAAAAGGGCTGTTAGGTGCTATATTGTTTTCTAACTGTATTGTGTAACCCTAAAAATCTTTGTAGACTTATGTTGTTAATATGATTAATAGTTCAATTTGGTTTTAATGTTGCCTTTTGGTATGTTTAGAACTGTAATCTTGTTAAGGTGTAAGCTGCCTTGAGGCTCCAGTCTTGGGAGAAAGAAGGGATAGCAGTATGCAAATAATAAATAAATAAACAATAAAACAAATAAATAATAGCATGCAAAAGGGTCTTGTGGCACCTTTGAGACTAACTGTGCAAAAGAAGTTGTAGCATAAGCTTTTGTAGAGTTGGTCTATTTCCTCAAATGCATGCAGGAACTTGTCATTGTGGATTTCAGGATTCCAGCCATTGTGATTCATGGGTGACTACAGCAAGTGGCAGCTGGTGGCTTCTTTGTCAGTCACCTGATGAACCCACTGAGGACTGTAGACCACACTTTGGACCATATTGTCCAAAGTGCTGAGACCTCGCCCACAGTTTGGATTATAAGCCAAAGTGGATTCATTGGTCCATTGATCTGGAAGCCACTGGCCATGACTGGTCACATCATCAGTTTGTACAGAGACATTAGGATATTGTCAATGTTCTTTTTAATACATTTTGAGTGCTCTTGCTCATCATTCTAGCCAGTCATCCTCTCTTCCAGATTACTCCATTGATTCCCTCTTGAACAGCCATGCTCAATCCTCGCTCTGTATTTCAGCCCCTCCATTAGTGTCTTTTTTAAATTAATAATAATTCTGTTTCTACCAAGCACGCTCATCTCCTCTTATGTATCCTGGAAGACCTAGAAATGCCTAGAAAAGTGTTATCTCTAGGAATCTCTGGGTTCTTCAGGCAACTCTATGGTCAACATCCACCACAAGTCATTCATTTCAGTAGGGTTCTCTATTATCCATGGTTTCACATTTCTGGGAACATATCCACAACAGATACAGTGATTCTACTGTACTGATTTTGGCCAGAACTTGGTTGGTGAATTATACAATTGTACTTTTTCTGGGGTTGCATGGGGTGGTGGTGGGAAAACAAACAAAACCTGTCAATTCTGGGCATCTTTTTCTCCAGTGCCTTATTTTCTTTGTGGCCGCAGAACACATGGCCTGTTTAATTCTGTGGGCACCTCTTACACCTCTACTGTAGTTATGCTGATATAGTTGACCAACTGGATTCTCCTCATTTTTAAAAAGCAATGTAATCTTATATGGGCCTCTACTCTGACTGAATCAAATGGAGCTTCCTCCCAGGTAAATTTGCAGCCTTATAAGCTTTCTTGTTATCTGCCTCTGAAGTGACCTCGACCCATGCCTGTATCCCCCCTGATTGAATCAATCCATCTATTATGTGGTCTTCTCTTCCTTCTTCTGCCCTCTACTTTTCCTAACATTATTGTCTTTTCCAGTGTTTCATGCCTTCTCATTATATGGCCAAAGTACATCAGTCTCAATTTTATCATCTTGGCTTCTAATGAGATCTCTGACTTGATCTGTTCCATGACCCATCTGTTTGCCTTTTTGACTATCCACTGTATCCTCAGCACTCTTCTCCAAGCACCACATCTCAAATGAGTTGATTTTTCTTCTGTCTGTTTCCTTCACTGTCCAGCTCTCACATCCATACATAGTGATGCAGAATATGATGGCTTGGACAATTCTAACTTTTGTGCTCAGTTGTATATCTTTACTCTTCAGTAGTTTTTGTAGTTCTACCACAGCTTGCCTTCCCATTCCCAGTCTTCTTATTTCATCACTGCAGTTACCATTCCTGTCCATATTTGATCCTAGGTATGGAGATTCTTTCACTGTTTTGATTTCCTCATTGTCTAGATTGAATTTCTGTATCTCTTCTGTGGTCATAATTTTTGTTTTCTTTATGTTCAGCATGAATCCTGCCTTTGCACTTTCATTTTTGACCTTCCTTATTAGCTGTTTGAAGTCTGTGATGCTTTCTGCCATTATTATGGTATCATCTGCCTATCTCAGGTTGTTGATATTTCTTCCTCCTAGCTTCACTCCTCCTACTTCTGATAATATTTCTGCTTTTCTAGAATGTATTCTTGCCTGACCTGTTTGCCTAGTGAGAACTATTCTGTTTCACCACATTCAGTTCTGACAGTGGTCTATTGTCCTTGGAATGGGTTTCTCATTAGTACTATCAAATGTAGTGGAACTCCCATGTCTTTGAGTGCATTCCATAGCTTTTCATGATCTATGCAGTCGAATGCTTTATTGTAGTCCATAAAACACATGCTGATTTTAATCTTATAAGCTAACAAACATTAAACAGCTGCCAAGTTTCCATGCAGATCTTCTAAAATGCTACTACATTGTTGATTTGTCCATTTCAAAGAAGAGACCTTCTTCAGTACTTCCAGTAACAATGCTCCCTTAATATTCTCCTCTGGCTTGTTTTTAATTCCATCGAGATTGGGTTATGATCAGAGATTGCTTTTGGAAGGGATCCCATTTTAATTATGTTTTTTGCCCATGATTTAGAAATAAAGAATATGTCTAGTCTAGATGATGATTTGTGTCTATTGGAATAGAAGGTAAAATCTTTTTCTTCCCCATATTTAAATCTCCAAATATCTATCAGTTCCAAATTATCCATCATATTATTGAAACTACTTTGTTGTGTGTTTACTGTTATAGTATGGTCGTTGTAAATAAATAAATAAATAAATAAATATTCTCCTCTGGCTTGGAATTCTTACCTGATCTGGCATCCATCTCCTCTTCCTATCATTCCCTGCCATTGTTCCTTTCTCTCCCAGCTTCCAAAAATGGATTGTCATGTTGCATAAAATGCCAGGCAACAATATAGAGGAAATTGATAAGCACATACAGCTTGACAAACAGAGGGAAGAGAATCCCTCTATAAAGTGTGTGTGTGTGTGTGTGTGTGTGTGTGTGTGTGTGAGCACACACACGCACACCCATTTGAAACTGCTAAAAATAAATGTGGGCTGGATGCAGATCTGTCAACCATTCTCTAATGATGTCTTGGACTGTTTGAGATGCTGGACAGTTTTGAGCCTAGTAGCAGAGCTTCTTCATATGTTGATGCTAGGGACTTGTTCTCTGGAAGGCCATTATCAGTGAGTCACAGACCATGGAGTGGGTGAGGTACAGTCATGCTCAGGAAGACATTCATGGTCTACTATCTGAATTTTACATTTTAAATTCACATGAATGCACACTCCTTGTGAATACTCTCTCTCTATTTCATAAATATTTCTGCAATCTGTATGAAAATATCAAGCATCCATAAGATTAGAACTTCAGCTATTAATTGTGTGTATGTGTCTTCAAATCACCTGTCAGCTTATGCAGACACCATCAATAGGGTTTTCTTAGGTCAATGTGTTCAGAGAGTTAATCAGAAGTGGGAAACCTCTATCTCTCCAAATCCTAATGGACTCAGATGTCATTCTCCCTAGTTTCTGGCTATGCTGGCTGGGGCTGATGGGACTGGTAGTTGACCAATACCGTGAGGGCCACTGTTTTCCCACTGCTAATGTAAGGCCATCAATGGTGCCTTGTCTTTTTCAGGGATCAAAAATTATTTCAGATAACTTTTTACCATTATAAAACTGCATGGCCAAAATAGTTCTGTACATTATTCATTGTAGTCTCCAGTCTCACCAAAGTCACTGAGCTTCCATCTTATTAAATCTATATGTATTTATAGCTGCATCTAAATTGCAGAATATATGCAGTTTGACCTGACTTTAATTGCCATGGTTCATTGCTATGACATTCTAGGATTGTAGATCTGTGAGATATTTACCCTTCCCTGTCAGGGAGTTCTGGTACCACAACAAACTACAGATCCCAGGATTCCATTGTATTGAACCATGGCAGTTAAAGTGATGTCAAAAACCATTCATTCTGTAGTGTGTCAGCAGCCTACATCTATATTGAATAGATATACTTCTAGCACTCGTAATTGCTTGAAACAGTTGAACTATAGCTCCAAGAATCCCTGACTGTTGGTCATGCTGACTGGAGCTTTTGGAGGTCTAACAACATCTGGGACTCAAGGATGGGCAATCCCTCACTTAAAGGAACTTGAAAACACAGAAGCAAGCTTCAGAAATACAGAAGTCAGAAAGAGAGTGTAAGTTGACTATATGTGAATCCTGCTGTTCTCTGCCTATAGGCTGAAAATTCTCCCTTTCTCTCTTTTGAACTACAATTCCCAGAGTCTTCCAATCAGCATAGCCAGTGACTATGTCCTCCACACAATGGTCATGATCCTATATTAAGGAGAGAGATCTGACTTCATGTTCAGAGAGTTGCACAGCTGTTCAAAACACCATTTCCCTAGTGAATCTGTGACACTGTGCAATGGCATGTGAAAAGGTGCAAGTACTTGCATGTGCACAAGTCACAACATGCATATGCATGAACAATGTGCAATGGGAACGTGCATACTCAATGTGCAGTGAATATATCTATAGTACACTCTGCAATGTGCACTTGTATGTACATTCTCTATGTGCAAATGGCACTGCACCCATAAAACTACTTCTGCAGTCTTGAACTGCCTTTGATCATTCCATATCAGACAAAACTGCCCAGATGCTTCTGTTTTTGTTGTGTGCCATCCAGTTGTTTCTGACTAATGGTCACCCTAAGGCCAACCTATCACAGGGTTTTCTCATCACATTTCTTCAGAGGGGGTTGCCATTGCCATCCTCTGAGGCTAAGATCGTGTGACTTGCCCAAGGTCTGTATGAAAAAATCAAGCATCCATAAAATTACAACTTCTGGGTTTCATGGCTGAGCGTGGATTCAAGCCCTGCTCTCCAGAGTCATAAACCACTGCTGAGACCACTATTCACATGTATTAGATAGCAACAGGATTCCCGTCACGATTATCCAGGTTCAATAGGATGACAAAGAAAGGTCTTTGCTAGCCTTAGATTGAGGCAGACAGAAGCACCCTTTCTCTTTGTCTTAGCATTCAGAACGTGGCACCAAATGAGTAAGGATGGGAGATGCAGCAGTTCTGCTATCCCTTGTATGGCTCACACTTCCCTGGCCATCTCTGGCTGCCATGTCAACAGCATCTCCCCAGAGCATCACTCCATCCATCCCACACTGCCTGGGGAATGCTACAGTAAGCAGGGCTCACGGCGGCTGCTGGCATCAGCTCTTTGCCTTCACACTTCTCTTGACAGCTCTTGACAGAACTGTTGCCATTGCCACCTCCTCCCAAGCCTCCAGTTTGACCTCTGGTCCCTATAAAAAGCTTGGTGTCATTGCTATGAGGAAGAGAGAAGAAGAAAAGGGGCAGCATGAGCCTGCCACTAGAATGACGCAGGGAGGGTGGGAAGTTGGTTTGTAGCAACAGCTATTCCTTGGAAACAGAGGTCATTTTGATGTTGTTGTTTTTTTAAGGAACATCCATTTTGCTTTCTTTCAGCTAGGAAAAGGTACTTTTTGAACCACAGTTCCCAGAATCCCCCATCTAGAATGTTCCTCATTTCCTTTTCAAAGCATTTTGTATTGTATGCATGTAGTTTTCTTGTTTTTCTTTTTTGTATGATTCAGGGAAGATTTGGAAACTTGCAAAGGTACCGATTTCACAAATTTTGTTTGAGTCTATAATTTGCCGTGAAAGGTACAAATTGGATTATTGCACCAGAAAACATGAACCAAATATTTTTCCCCATCTCCATCTCTCCTCTTCCTGCCATTTTGCTGGTGGAGTGATCAGCATCTTTCCAATCCATGTCAATTTCATATTTGTTTATCCCATAATAGGGTGGGGGTGGTAAGAGAAGACACCTCAGAAATTTGTGTATAAACACAGACTTCAATGCATATGCAAAATTTTCTCAAAGAATTCATTTTTTCCCCTCAGTGTATGCAGCTCTAGACATACTTTATCCCAAAATAAGTATCTTAAAAATAGACTTTGGCTTTTTTAAAAAATCTGAAGCCAAAAACTACATCGGAAAAATAACAACAGTGAACTGAAAAAGCTGAACGATAACTATGTTCCAAATTGCACATTACTATGGGAGTTATGAAGCAGCTCATTCTACATTTCATAAATTTCTCAAGCACCCCCATGCCATACCCTGGGGCCAGGATTCTACATCAAGGAGATGAAATGAAACTTTATGCTCATGTAGTTACATGGTAGTTGCACACCCCACTTCATTCATGAATGTTGATGTTGCACAACCAAATCACAGAATCATGTAGTTGGAAGAAACCTCAGGGGCCATCACATCCAGCCCCCTACCATGCAGGAATACACAATCAAAGCACCCCAGATAGATAGCAATCCAGCCTCTGTTTAAAAACCTCCAAAGAAGACCTCCAAGGCATTATATTTCACTGTAGAACAGCTCTTACTGTCAGGAGGTTCTTCCTAAAGTTTAGGTGGAATGTCTTTTCCTATAATTTGAAGCCATTGGTCTGGCTCCTATTCTCTGGAGCAGCAGAAAACAAGCTTGCTCTATCTTCAGTATGACATCATTTCAAATATTTAAACATGGCAGTCATGCCATCTCTTAACCTTTTATTCTCCAGACTAAACTTACCCAGTTCCCTAGGTTACTCCTCATTGAACATGGTTTTCAGAACCTTCACCATTTTGGTTGCCCTCCTCTAGACACCCTCCAGCTTGTCCTCATCCTTTTTGAATTGTGGTGTCCAGAACACAGTATTATTCCAGGTGAGGCCTGACCAAAGCAGAACAGAGTGGAAGTGTTGCTTCCCTTGATCTAGACACTACTATTGATGCAGCCTAGAATCACATTGGCTTTTTTAGCTGCCACATCACACTGTTGACTCATGTTCAACTTGTGGTCTACTAGGACTCTTAGGTCCCTTTCACATGTACTGTTGTCAAGCCAGGTTTCCCCCATGCTACATCTGCATGTAGCATGTATCCATGAACAATACACATCCATGTGCAATGGGAATGCATACTAAAGGGGGTTGCAGACTGCCAGAAATAGTGCAAATTGAGTCCACTTTTAGGGTTAGGGTTAGTGCTAGGGAATCATGGGAACTGTATTTTATTGTCGCACCAGAGCTCTCTGACAGAGAAGGTTCAATGTCTCAGAAAAAAACCAGTTCCCATGATTCCCTAGCACTAACCCTAACCCTAAAAGTGGACTCAATTTGCACTATTTCTGGCAGTCTGCAACCCCTCTTAGTTTTACTTCTAAACCTTCAACTGAATACAGTTATTCTGCATCAGACAATTTCTTCTGCAATAGAACCTATGCCTGCATAAGAAAACAACCAGATGCTGACCATTGTTTTAACAAGGAGCTACAACCTTATGTTTTAAATTATTTTCAGCTGACTTGAATTCCATCTTGGGAGAAAGATGGGATATAAATTCCATAAATAAGTAATGTAGGTAGGACAAACCTATGTTGGGAGCAATCTACTTTTCCACACCCCATAGCTGATATGACTATGAAAAATCTCTCACTTGATTTGGAAGTCTTTGAATGAAAATATTCTATAATTCAGCTTTTTCAACTTTTCAAGGGAAAAAAGGATATGGGGGAAAATGTTTTCCCCCAGGCTTTCACATCGCTATGCCCGTAGGCTATCAAGCAATGTAGTCTCTTCCCCAAAATGCAGTGATTGAAAGTACTTTGCCTCTTCCCAAATCAAGAGAAATATTAGTCCCACTATTTTATGCATTAGTCAGGTCTCATGCATTACGTTCTGGGTCCCTCATTTTAAAAAGGATATGGGCAAGGTTGAGCAGCTTCAGAGAAGGGCAACAAGGACCATAAGGGGTACAGAGAACAAAATATATGAGGAAAGGTGGAAGGAATTGGGCATGTTCAGCATGGTGAAGAGAAGGCTGAGAGATGACATGATTGTACTCTTTGATTGTCGCAAGGGCTGTCATGGAGAGGATGGGATATGTTTGTTCTCTGCTGCTCCAGAGGATAGGACCAGGTTGAACAATTTTAAGTTGCAGGAAGATAGATTTTATTAAACTTTAGAAGAAACTTCTTGGCAGTAAGAACTGGTTGACAATGGAAGCAATTACTTACCAAGGTGGTGGGGTCTCTTTCTCTGGATGTTTTCAACAAAAGGCTGGACAGGATGCCAAGCTGGGGTCCTTCCACTCAGCCCTTCCAACTCTATGGCTCTATGATTCTGTTTTGACTTCTGCAAGGCAGATGAGATATTGCCAAGATGCATCCTTTCTGTCCAAAACAGAGGAGTGTTCTTCATCTGGGAACACCTTAAATAAGGTCCCAATGGTTCTTCTCTCTGGAAGGCAGCCTGAGTCCTGTCATCAAAATTCTTCATTTTATACTGTAAGGTCTGAGGATCCAGGACAGTGGCAGCTGGTAGCTCCCATATTGGGCGGAGGAATTGATTCTGGGTTTTAGTATGAATTTTAAAAGAGCTAGGTTCATGATAGAGTTCAGTATCTTGGACTGATGCTTTAAAGCTTTGAGTAAAATCTGAAATTGTTTCATCATCCCAGTGAAATGGAAGCCAACAGCCCTATTGGGCCAGGGTCATGACAAGAAGACTAGATCTCCCCTGTTCTAGTCATAGCTGGAAGGTACATCAACTCTCAGTGCAGGATTTCCAATTTAGGATGCCACTGCAGCATCCCTGATGGATGGAGGGAAGGATCTGTTTAACTACCTCTGGCAAGGAAGAGCCACTATCACTTCAGGAAGTTTGTTCCACCATGCAAGTAAATAGCTCTTACTGTTACAAAGTTTCTCCCAAAAGCTATCAACAATCTCTTTCCTTGTCATTTGGTTCTGCTCTATGGAGAATAGCAATACAAGTCTGCTCTACCTTGTGTGTAATGGTGGTTTCAGATATTTGAAAAGCATTATCAAGTTTCCTCTTGAATTGTATTCTACAGGTTCCCCTCCCAGAGCAGAGAGGGTTTTTTTGAGGGGGGGCTCTCTTTGGCCCAGTTTCCCACTTTACCCATTAATTGGTTCCTATTCATGGGTTCCAGCCCACATCCATATATTACCAGTGCAACTGATGCAGGACTCCTGTAGTTTCCACAGCAGATAAAATCAATGCTAAATCTCAACAACTGTCTAATGCAGGCATGCCCACTTAGAGCTTGGAAAAGTAACTTTATTGGATGAAAAATTTCTACGATAAGTTTGGAAGCTGTGGTCAAAGCAAACTACTTGTCCAAGTACTTTGTCTATCCATGTTTCTTTTAGTTGTCCAGTTTGCTGTCTATTGAGATTGCAGAAGAGTCTGTTCTCTGGCTTCCTAGCCAGCTACTTAGCAATGCTTGTTGTTCAAAACTGGCATCATTTTAATTGGCTATGCAGGAGTCATGTGCCCCATACAGCATCTTCTAATGGACTGAGAATCAAGTTGCTATGGGAATAGTGACAATTACAAATTCAAAGTGAGTTTTTGGAAAAATCTTCATTTGAATAGTGCTGCTTTTCATGCCATCTCATTTTTCCCTGCTAGGAAGCCCTTCTTCTAGAGTACAATACAGAGAGCAGAAATCTCATGAAGGAACTGTGCAAATTGATGCATGTTGGGGGAACGAACCCTAGCATCTATGTAAGAGCAAATCCTGAAATGCCATTTCATTCAAAACATACCAAGCAACAGTTGAAAAGACATAAAGGGCATGCAAACTAGACTCAGGCTGAGACACATTCAGTGCAGATACTTAGATCTGAAATAAAAAACAGTGGATCTCCATGTCTTCTTCTTCTTCTTCTTCTTCTTCTTCTTCTTCTTCTTCATTCTTCTCAGAAGATTGAGGATTGACATGATTACACTCTATAAATATCAAAAGAGCTGTCACAGAGAGGAAGGTATACAGGTTTGTTCTTTGCTGCTCCAGAGGGTAGGACTAGGTTTAATGGTTTTAAGTTACAGGAGGATAGAGTTCACGTGAAGATTAGAAGGAACTTCTTGACAGAAAGAGTGACTTGGCAGTGGAACTAAGGGCCTCTGCAGATGGGTGGCACAGATCCGCCCTGGGAAGTGGTGGATTAGGGCCATGGCAACCCCACACCACGGCCCTGATCCTTCGTTTTGCTGCCCCTAAAAGAGCGGCAAAATGCCGATACTTTTAGGGGCAGCAAAAGGCCTCCCTAAGAGCTGGTGCTGCAGCTCTTCCACACCCTTTCAGCACAGCGTGTCAGAATGCTGCACCAGGAGGGCATCCTGATGCCGCGCGCCATGCATACGGCTGTGCAGCGGCAGGATGCTGTCAGGCTGGGGTTGGGGCAGCCAGAGTTTGGCTACCCCACCCCAACTCCACCCCCAGGCCAGGCCTTTGGGCTATTCTGCAATGGCCCTAAGTACCTAGAGAGGTGGTGGGCTCTCCTTCTCTGGAAGTTTTCAAAAAGAGGCTGGACTGGTAGGGATGCTCTAGCTGGAGTTCTTGCACTAAGTTGAGGGTTGGATTCGAGGGCCCATGAGGCCCCCTCCAGCTCAATGATTCAATGATTCTATAGATCTCATTCCAAAGGATTAAGGTTCCCTTTCACCCAGAACCCATGCTTATAGATTAGCTCTATCGGTGCTAAGGAACATAAGCAAATATGTCTAGCTAATAGCCACACAGGGCTACTTCTCCAGCACATGGATCCTCTCAACTCCTGTGATTTCTCCCAATTTTGATTTCAAAGTGTCTGCATGTAGATGAGCCATAGCTTAGTACAAGGATGAGGATTTTTTTTTCAGCTCAAGAGTCAAACCAGCTTTCATAGGGATGGCCTTCTGGTGGTGGACGGGGCCAAATAAAAATGGGGAGAGGCCAAAGGCCAGCATGTTTCTGTTTAAAGTTGTCAGTACTTAAGCAAAACAAAAGGAACTTTAAAAAACTTTAAAAAATAAAAGGAACTTAAAAAGTACTTAAGCAAAACAAAAAGGAGATAGGAACAAATTAAGAATTATGAATGAACAGTACAACGGCTTGTGTGGAAAGATAAAGAAAATTACTACAACAACCAATGCAGAGAAATAGAAGACAATGACAAAAAGGGAAGAACAAGAGATCTATTTCACAAGATCTGGGAAATCAAAGGAAAATTCAAACCAAAGACTGGGACAATCTATGACAATAAAAATAACATAATTCAAGACCAGGAAAGAATAAAAAGACGTTGGATGCAATACACAGAAGAATTATACAAGAGAGATGACAAAAGAAGGACACATGAAAGGAAGAGCCATATGAAGATGAACCTCAAATCCTAAAAAGTGAGGTAGAAACTGCAATAAGAGAAATAGTGAAAAACAAATCACCAGGAACAGAAGATATTCAAGTAGAACTGCTGCAATCCACATTGACAGAGACTGATAGTTCTGATGAGGAAACTGTACTCAGGACAAGAGGCTACTGTCAGAACAGAACACGAAGAAACAGAATGGTTCCCAATTGGCAAAGGAGTCAGACAAGGCTGCATCCTTTCACCCTATCTGTTCAACTTGTATGCAGAACATATTATAAGAAAAGCAGGCTTGGACACAGAAGAAGGAGTAATGAAAATAGGAGGAAGGAATATCAACAATTTAAATATGCAGATGACACCATAATACTAGTAGAAAATCTCAAGGACCTGGAACACCTACTGAGGAAGATCAAAGAAGAAAGTGCAAAGGCTGAACATAAAGGGGGGAAAATAATGACCACCGAGGACCTTCACAAGTTCAACCTAGACAATGAAGAAATAGAAATAGTAAAAGAATTCCCATACTTGGGATCAAACATTGACAAAAATGGGAACTGCAGTCAGGAAATCAAAAGAAGATTAAGGATGGGGAGGGTAGCCATGAAAGAACTAGAAAAGATTATAAAATGCAAAGATATACAACTCAGCAAAAAAGTTAGAATCATACAAGCCATTGTATTTCCTATTACCATATATGGATGTGAGACCTGGACAGTTAAGAAAGAGGATAGGAAGAAAATCAATTCCTTTGAGAGAATTTGGTGCTGAAGAAGAGTGCTGAGTATCCCATGGACAGCCAAAAGGACAAACAAGTGGGTCCTAGAGCACATCAAACCGGAAAACTCCTTGGAAGCCAAGATGACCAAACTGAGGCTGTCGTACTTCAGACATATGAGAAGAGGGAACTCTTTGGACAAAAACAATAATGTTGTGGAAAGTGGAGGGAAGAAGGAAGAGAGGAAGCCCACAGGACAGATGGAGGGACTCTGTTAAGGAAGTCATGGGTATGAGGTTGCAGGATTTAAGCAGAACAGTGGAGGACAGAGGGTCTTAGAGATGTCTCATCCATAGGGTTGCCATGAGTCAAGATCGACTTGAGGGCAGTTAACAACAACAACAAAATTTAAGCCTTCCCAGCTCAGCCATGAAACTCACTCAGTGATCTTGGGCAACTCTCTCAGCCTCAAGTGAAGGCCATGGCAAACTTCCTCTGAACAAATCTTGCCAAGAAAACCCCATGATGGGGTTGCCTTAGGGTCACCATGAGTCAGAAACTACTTGAAGGCACACAGCAACAACAAACAGCAACTTAAGCCTCAGGAAAAGCATTTCAAGCCTTTGGGATTGGTGGAGAGATGCCACATACAAAAGGTGGGGAAACACCAAGTGATGATGGAAGGGAGTGTAGTCTTCTAGGTAACCCCAAAATGTTAGGCTAGGATCCTATGAGGACAGATTCATTCCCAGAACCTGGGGTTTCACATCCTTAGTAAGTGCTAGAGCCCATGATTTCCATGCAGAAGGTCCCAGATTCCCTCTCTGATCTCTCCATAGAATTATTGAGTAGTGAGGCTCATGGGAGATCACCTACAAAATGCAAGCTCTATAACGAGGGACATCATGGCAACATCTCTGATAGATGGTTGTCCCACCTCTGTTTAAATACCTTTAAGCAAAGGAGAACCCACCACCTCCCAAAGGACTCTGTCCCATTGTCAAAGTTTCTTCCAATGAGCAACTAAGAAACTGCTTTCCTGAAATTTTCAGTCACTGATCAGATTTCTGCCCTTTAGCACAACAGAGAGCACCCAGGCTCCTGGACTTGCTCCATACTGTCAATATCCTTGAAACATTGGAGTGAGAAATGTACTCAGTTCTCAAAATGTGCCTGGCTGGCAACAGAATGGACTGGAAATATGACTTTTCATGAGCTGGAATACTATCTTACATAACATTCATTCTTTTAGCAGCTGCATCATATGGCTGACTGTCATTTAGGTGGTGACCTACTAAGACACTTCAACCTTTTCCCCCCCATGTGTTACCCTCTATCATATTTTAGTATGTAATGGTTAGAATCCTGCTGGTAACATTCACTGATATGACCCTTCCTTACTGCAAGACAGCAAGTGTAATTTTGGGGACATTGCAGACATAGGTATTGAGTACCTTCTTCCACAATGTCCTCATCCCAGGATCGCAACACCTCCATTCATTCCTCCATCTGGCCACTTGCAGGTTGTAGGTGTGTGCCCAGGTGCATTTTGGAGCCCTCAAGCACCAAAGGAAGAAGGAATAGACCCTGGTGAATTCCTGCAACTGATCATAATCTGGTGGGGGGTGCAGATGGTGCTGGGGAGTCCCTCTCTGCTGTTGCATACCAGAGAAAGAATTAGGTAAGAAAGAGCTGTCTCATTTTCCCCGAATGGCCTGTGCTGGTGCATATATAATACTGCATTATACTGTTACAGTGCTATAATTCCACTTTTCCTGCTATGGCTGCCTCCTTTGGAATCCTGGGATTTGTAGTTTAGGGAGGGTCATTTAAAATTCTCAGCCAGAAAGCTCTTAGGCTTCACTAAACTATAAATCCCAGAATACCACTGGAAGCAGCCAAAGCTGTAAAAGTGGGATAGTGGTCTATAACAGTGTACTGTGGTAAGTCTCCTGCTCACTGAATCTCAACTTCATTTATTTATTTACTTGTATCTCAAAATGGAGAACTTTTGCACATGTCTTTGTTGAATATCATTTTGTTATTCCAACCTACATAGACCCTTTTGAATCTTGATCCCTTCTTCCACAGTATTAGCTGTGCCGCCCAGCTTCATGTCATTCAAAAAATGTCATAAGCGTCTCCTCCACATCTTCTCTCATTTCTAAAACTCTTTTCAGCTGTGACTTACTATGATTGCTACGGATGTTAAAAATTTCACAGTTGCTGAGGTTTTGGTTGATGAGACAGACTCTTGTGGCATGGTGAGACAACCTGTCAAGGATTCTTCACTCCTGAGAGTTCTCACCTCCAGTGTGAGTGCAAGACACCAAATATGGGTTGGAGGGCTGGTCATGTTTCCTGCCCTTTGTGCAAAGGGGTATTTGTGCAAGACTAATTAGTGCCTTTTCTCCTTTCTGAAATTAAGCCTATGCAGAGACAGCAAGACCAACAAGGGAGTGTGACTAATCACAAAGACACAAGCAACCCATCCAATGTTATCACTTTTACTAGTCTATCCTACAAGGCAACCATTATAACTTTCTGCAGTTTTGTGCTTTTCACGGAAAGGCAGAACTCTCAGCTGCACATTTTATGGAAAAGTGCACAAAATGCGCGAAATTTCTCTGACACAGTTAACAAACAAAATCCCTCTGTCCCATGGCAATTCTCTCTCTCTCTCTCTTTCTCATGCCATTTACAATGCAAAAATAAACCAAGTCAAAATTTAGCTCCCTAACAGCAAGACCTCCTAGAAAATTAGGAATTCCATTTATGACAAAATTTACAGGCCAGTGGACACATACCCATATTACCCTCCTTGCCATCACAGTGTCTTTCTATCCTCCACTGCTGTTAATGATCATATTCTTCATTCCATATTCTTATGAATTTCTTATTCCTCCTACACAGTGTACAAAGAAAAAGAAGAATTTGATGATGAATTATTTTGCTAATGCTGTTCACCAACTTGTAATGGACAATAAATGAATTAATAAATAATAAAGAGTGCCTCTGGAAATAGATGGTGGCTTTGGGATGAATGCAAAAGGATGTAACAAATATTGGCCTGGGATTCTATAAGTGGCACACACAGGTGTAAGTCAATCTTATGTCTGCATATGGCATATATGTACACTGCAGAAATAATGTAGTACAATACCGCTTTAATTGTTATGGTGCTCAGTGCTATTGAATCCTGGGATTTGTAGTTTGTTGTGGCATCAGAGCTCTCTGATAGAGAAGACTAAATATCTCACAAAGCTACAAATCCCGAAATTCCATGCACTGAGCCATGGCAGTTAAGGTGGTGTCATAAGCATTGCTTTAATATAAAACTCCCTTTTGTGGGTCTCCTGTCATGGCCCTAAACTGGAAAAGCACAACCATCATGGATCCAAAGCAAGGACCCCATGTAGGCACCTGAGTGGTCATGTCTGCCTCTACAAAAAATTAGCAGATCAAAAAGCCAGGGGTAGGAGCTGCAAAGCAGGACATTCACACCTAGGAGATTTATGCTTACCAGCCAGGATGTGTCTGGCTGAGGATGAGGTAACATCAACACCCCATATCCCCTCTTTGTCTACTTCAAAGAGTATCAATCCAGAATACTTTGATATACAATAGCAAATCTTTGCTTCAGGCTAGATTTAAGAGTATAAAAGACCCCCAAATCTTAGACACATTGGGTCTGGTTAGATTTCATGAGGACACTGTGCCACTGTGAACTCTGACTTGGGTCCTGGCTCTTCCCATTGTCCTTTCCCTTTCATAAATGGTTGAGTCTATCCATCTTCATTCGTCTTTGGAGCAACTTCCATCAGGTAATTATCACCATTAGAAAGCCTTCTGTTTCCTATCCAAGCTAACTACCTTATTCCTGAGTTCTTGTGTGCTTGAGTGTATGTTAGAGTGTCTTTGTATGTTTGAATGCCCAAATAAATCACAAACTCATTGAGAAAGCTGTGTCTCTATCAGTCTATTCCCTAGCCACTTCTATAAACATAGGATAAAAGATCCCATTGGAGACTTGAACTTTTAGCAATTCCCAGGTTCAAGTTCTTACATTGGTGTCTAACTGGATTATTTCTGCAGTAAAGATGCAGCCTAAATCTTTTTTTTTGGGGGGGGGGGTTGTTAAGGAACGTGGTATTCCCTTCCTCATTCTGCAACAACCAAAGTCTCCCTCCCCATGCCCATTCTTTGCCTGGTGAACAATGGTTGGGGGACTGGATAAGTTTCCAGCTGTATCCTTGTGGCCAGATGCAAACTGATTATATTATCTTCTGAGAACTCTAGAGGACCTTGGTGGATCTCCGTGGGTGATGTAACCATTTTGTGTCTGGCTATGGGGACATAGCCAGACAATCATCCAATCTCACCCACTCTTTCCAGCTACAGAATGGTGGATGAAGCCTTCAGTGACTCTTTGGTAAATCTGGAGGGTGGTGAATGGCCACCTGTAAAGTAATTCTATATAACTAACTACTATGCTACACTGAGCCACACAGGATTCCAACCAGAGGCTAGAATCTATGAAAAATATCTGGATAAGAAGGGGTTAGGTTTCTAAACTGATTAACAACATTGTAAAGTAAAAAGAGATGGCAGATGGGTGAAGTGGTGTAATGCAGTCCTACAGAAACAGTAGGCATATAAAAAGGTGGAACACTGAGAGATAAAACTGATATGACCGTGAGACAAATTTATGGGCCTCTAGACCACCCATAAGCAATTTACTTCTGTACTGGGAAAAGCCATTGAAGGCAAATTCTGCTCCAATCGTGCTTTCAGAAAAACAGAGAAAATGATGGCTGGTTCATATTAGACTGTACAAGGGTCTCCAGAGCTGTTCCCTAAAGAAATATAATGTGGATTGAGAACTAATATAATGTGAACTCAGACAATGGTATGAGCATTATTTGAAAGCATTTACTGCAGTGGAGCCACCAGTATCAAATTGGGAGTGCCGCAGGATAAGATGCAGGGGGAACAAATCCCTTACTGATGGAAGATTTAGAGCATATGCTGTTCAGGATACCAAATGATGCATTTTGCAAAGTCTTTCCCCTCTTAATTTTGCTCCAACTAAAAAGTAGTTCTTTCCTGCTGTTATTTTTATATTGCATTATTTTATTTCTGTATTGCTTATATATTCTGTATTTATTTCCCCAAACCTTGAAATGGGGTACAATTGATCAAGCACAATGAGGTACTAGTAGTGACCTACAGGGCTTCCATGTCAGTCAAGTGGTAGATCCTTTTCATGTTTTTGTCTAGATTTTAAAGGAAATATCCAGGCTGCTGAACCTATTTTGGGATTAAGGGATCAGCATCTTACATTATCCCTTTAAAAATCATATTAAAACCATGAGCAGATTCACTGCTTTGTTGATATTGGCTGCTGTCACATTGCAGAATCAATGCTGTTTGACACCACTTTAACTGTCCTGGCTCCATCTTATGGAATCCTGGGATTTGATGTTTTTTGTGGCACCAGAGCTTGCTGACAGGAGTCTAAATTACTCACAATGCTACAGATCCCAGGATTCCATGGCATCAAGCCACAACGGTTAAAGTAGTGTCAAACTGCTTTAATTCTGCAGTGCAGATGCAGCCATAGATATATAGAGAGGTAACAAGGTGTGACTAAATTCCACATTTTGATGGAGCTGGAGACTATGGTGAATAATGTACAAAACTATTTTGGTTATGCAGTTTTATAATGGTAAAAAATGAACTGAAATAATTTTCAATTCCTGGAAGAAGACAAAATGACATTGAAGGTTTACATCAGCAGTGGGAAAACTGGCCCTGAAGATATTGGTGAACTACTGATCCCATCAGTCCCAGGCAGCATAGCCAGAGGCCAAGGAGAATGAAATCCATCAGGATTTGGAGAGCCAGCGGTTTCTTACTCCTGGTATAGTATATGAACACATTGCCTAAGAAAACCCTATGAAATCCATGGGGTCACTGTAAGTTGACAGGTGACTTGAAGGCACATGCATACAGTGTCAGAGTGCATTAATTCTCCAGTGTAGATGCAGCCTTGGAAGCCAACCCTGGAAAATCTGATTTCTGGCTCATGTTGAGACCTCCCTTCATAGAAGAGGCTCTCTGGTTGGGAACCATGGAGTGGGGAAAACATGCTCCCTTTCTCGTGTGTTGATTTAACCCCAAGGTACACATCTGAATAGGTTATCTGCATCTTAAGGATAAATTCTCCACTGCAGTCCCCTGAAGGATAAGATTAAAGATGACTCAGAAGTTGTCTAGAAGTTGCTGGTGTGACATCTATATATAACCCAGAAGTCTGTCCCAGACTGTAGCTAACAGTTGGACCACTTCCTTATAGCTCAACACTATGGATTGCATTGCTGGGTTATACACACAGGTTTTAGATTTGAAAAAAAGTTAAAAATCCACAAAGTACAAAAAAGGAAGGATCACCATTGTCATCATAATGTGCAATTGGTCATAATGGCCATGCTGGCTGGTAGCATCTCAGAGTTGTAATCCAAAAACTAAAGGTCTGAGCGTAAGAAGCACTTATGACTGATGTGTGGCAGCTGGCTTATCCAGATTATGCATCACTTCCATGTCCAGCCTTGGTTATGACCACTCCATGTGACTAAGATCCATGGAGTTTGGATAGCCTTTTTCAGTTAGTTTTATTACATCACTCTAAACTTGCATTGCATCAATAGTCATGATTTCTGTGCTGAGTGTTATTCAAATCCAGCAGTAGGTTGTTTAGTATAGTGGGAGAGTCATTGTAATGGAGATGATGAGAGAAGGGTAGAATTATAGAATCATAGAACTGGAAGAACAAGGGTCATCCAGTCCAGCTCCCTACTGTGCAGGAAGACACCATCAAAGTACTCCCAATAGATGACCATCCATCCTGTTTAAAAACCTACAAAGAAGGAGACTTCAGCACACACCAAGGCACCTGATTCCACTGCCAAACAGCTCTTACCACCAGGAAGTTCTTCCTAATATGTGGTATCCCCCTCCCCCCATAGTTTAAATCTATTGCTCCATATCCTAGTCTCTGCAACAGTAGAAAACAAGCTTGTTCCTTCTTTCATATAACATCCTTCCAAATATTTAAACATAGCTATCATGTCATCCCTTAACCTCCTCTTTTCCAGGCTAAAAATACCAGCTCCCTAAACCACTCTGTCCAGGTCGTAGTTTACAGACTCTTTACTATTTTGGTTACAATTTTGGTTGATGGGGCAATGACCCCTAGGTGGAGCTGGAAAGCACTAGGGTAATTCCCAGGAGAGCAAAAGATTAACAAACCCTCCACCTCTGTGAAAATTCTCTGTGAACTCAGATTAATTGCATCGTGCTTTGATCTCCTCTTCATTAGGCTCTACTTTCTTCACTTTCAAGCATAATTAATACTTTCCCGATCAAAGGCCGATCATAAGGCAAGATGAGCAACTCTTGTTTTATTGCATGTTTCTATTAAAATCTGAACTGAAGCATTCGATCTGTAAAAGTAGCAGGAAGTTCCATTTCATCTACAGAAACCATCTCACTGTCCCCAAAAAGTCAATTACTAAGGAGTGCTCTTTGATCATTAAATTTAGACTCAAGAACGCAGCATGGGATGTCCTATTTCTTTCAGTCTCTTTGCTTCTCTTCATTCTTTGGGTGAATACAGGGAACTGTGGGGAACACAGATGTCTCTGTAGGACCAGGACCAGGCAGGAGTCCTTGGGAAGAAGAGCAGAAGAAAAATAAGTAGGAATTGGGAAAAGAAAACAGCCAATATGTGCTCAATGGTCACAGGTGATGGGAGCTGGGATCCAACATCTGGAGGTTCACAAGTTCCTCATTCCAGTGGTAGGTGGTCTGAGTGATAAATAGGTATTAAGGAATGATGATCAATATGTCACATTATGATGCTAAATTTATTAGAGCTGGCGTCAACAAAATGGAAAGTGCAAGAGAGGAAAAATGGATTTACATAATGCTAAATGTCTTCCAACATGCTCAGTTAACCAGTTTAATTGACTTTGAAATGGTACACAGATAATTAATAATTGTAAGATACCATGATCATTTTTGTTCAATACTGGAACAATGATCTGGCACATCCAATGACAGACACCTTGGCTAAGTTCCTTTTCCACATTGGCACAGCCTACATTTATGTATTTGTAACTGTACTGAAGTTACACTTCACCAGGGTTATAATGGGTCACTGCTGTGCAACCAACTTCATATATTACACAAAAGCAACATTGCTTTCACAATCCTGATTAGAATAATATCTTTCTTGAAAGTCTAAGCCTTCATGCAACATTTATATCAGTTTCTAGTGTAAGTCACTAACATGATCCCTGTCCATTATTATTTTTAAATTTTTTATAACATTACATAAAGAGCCGTTATGATTGACATGATGCAGACAAAGTTAAGGTGTGGTTATGATGGGCATGATGCAGCCAAAGTTAAAGAACTGTTATGATGGACATGATCCAGATACAGTTAAGGAATGGTTATGATGGGCATGATCATAGAATAGCAATAGCATTTACATTTCTATACCGCTTCATACTGAACTAAGCAGTCTCTAAGCCATTTACAATGTGTAAGCCAATTGCCCCCAACAAGCTGGGTATTCATTTTACCAACATCCAAAAGAATGGAAGGCTGAGTCAACCTTGGAGTCCCTCAGGATGGAACTCACAATGTACTGGCATTTAACCACAGCACCACTAGGGCAGAATTGATATGATGGGCATGTCAGCTCCTTTTAAAGAATTGCTATGACAAGTATGATGTAGCTAAAGTTAAGCCCCTTTTCAATCCTATTGGTGCCAATGCAACAGATTGAAGTGTACATATAAATTTTCCATTTCAGTGGCCATGCTGGGTGGAGGTGGTCTAGGAGCTTTAGTCCCCAAAAGTACCTTTTCTAAGCACTGATATGTGTTTGCTCTTGCCTTGCACACTTACTCAATGGAGCTGAGCTAGTCCTAGCTTCTGCCTTGTTGCAATGTTCCTGCCAGCCTCCCAGATGTTATGGGAAGTGCATGGCCTTTCTCTACAAACCACCGCCATGCATCTTTCCCCCTGCAGTGCTCATTTGCTTTACTCAGACACTTCCAGCAGCTTCCCAGCCACAATCGCAGCTTGATCTATGCTCTAATTGTGGAAATCAATCAGGTTTATTCAGCATGTGCTAAGGTTGGGGTGGTAAAGGATGGGAAGGGGAAAGCTTTTAGTGGCTAGACTGCCAAAAAGCAGACAGAGGGACCTATTCCCGATCAGAGCGAAGTAGAATGCTGCCCTTCCTGTGAGTATGTGTGAACATCTGAGCTGTTTAACCTTCCCCTTGTGGTTTCTGGATACTGAGAGGCAGAGGCACATCCTTCAAGGAAATGTGTGTAGAGACGACATAAAAAGCTGCCTCAGAGTCACAGCATTCCTGAGGAAACACCATCCATATGAGACTTTGGTGGGAAGTGAAAGCTCTTTCTCACAAAAAGATCTATGTGCAACAGTCAGGAAAAGATTTTGACCAAGATTCTGCATGGAAGAGAAAAAAATATAACTGTGTGCTGATAAAGTGATGTCCTTCTTAGTGACTTGCAATGTAGGTTCATTTCCAGGCACAATTTGAAGTGCCCATCATGAACTATAAAGCCCTATACAGCTTGTGTTCAGACTATGTGGAAAACTGTACCCCACCCCATCCCCATATGAGCCAGCCTTTTACAAGTCTGAGAACCAACAAGTGATAACTTTATGGAACAGGGATGTGGCCATCTTTGAAAGTACAGAAATCAAGAATGGGATCCAAGGGAGCTGGAATTAACTCTCAAAAACCTTCAGTTCTCAACTTCTACTATATTATCCAAAGCTCTGGAAGCAGAAATTGCCTGGGTTTGTATGGGGTAAAGTTTCTCCAATTAAATGAAGGGCAGAACCATAGCTCAATGTTTCCACATGCTTTTCATACAAAGGTCCCAGGTTTAATCCCAGGTGCTTCCGGGTAAGATCTCCAGAAGAGGACTTTCTCTTAGTCCTACCATCTTCACTGGCATGTTTGGTGGATTGACTGATCCCTCACCATCTAACTTTCTGCCACAAAAGATCAGACTTTCCCTTCTCTACTCTCCTTCTGACAATATGTACTGACTTGTTTGTTTGTTTGTTTGTTTGTTTGAACAAGCATTTGAGCTCTGGTGCCCAGGATTCCACAGCCTTGAGTCATGGCAGTTAAAGTGGTGTCAATCTGGATTATTTCTGCAGTGCACATACAGCCCTAGCCAGAGTAGACCCACTGGATCCACTGATAGTAACATACATGTGTTTGCACCATTGATTCAATGGGCCTGCTCTAGTTGTGAGACAAACAATTGGCTTTAAAGAGTCATGTTTATAAAAAACTGAAAGTGAGACAAAATTGACCATTGCAAAGAGAAAGGAGATGGAGTTACTACTACTGAAAGGAGCAGCTTTTTTCAAAAAAGAAAAAATGCATGCACCTTTGGAGATGGCTCTTCTCTTCCAGCAAAAATATTTCCCCCCTCGAGAAGGTTTGCTTTTTAACATATACCTGTGAATTACAAAGCTGTGCTCCAGGCTTTTTACCTTCCCACATTCTCTCTGCCATTAGCTCATAAATTCAGGTAAAACCCTTTGCACTAACTGAGAGGAGGAATGTTCTGGATGCTTTTGTGTTTCTCTGAGCTTCTCTTTTGCCCCTTTTAAGTTGTTGGTTTAAAAGCAAAGCCCCAGGTTCTTCTGCAGAGCCTGGAGCCTGGCAAGCTGTTTGAGGATGTGCAAGCTGCTGCGCATGCACTCCAACTTCCTCAGGAAAGACACCAAAGCGAAGACTGAATTCTTTCTCTGACAAAAACCAGCAGGGTTTAATGGTGCCTGGAAGATCTGTAATGCATTTTGCAATGCTCTCTTGTTTGTCCTCAGATGGGCATCTCAGAAGAGTCCGCAGAACCAAGTCTTGATTGTAGCTGGATATGTGACTGGCATGCAATGCACAGCTGGCTTAGCAACGTTTTGTGGGTAGCATGCCCAGTTCATCGGGGCTGTAGGCAGCCATAGCAAGGATGGCAATGGGTGATGTATTGCCTTCTTTCAAGGGTGGTGCACATCATCGAGCCTGAGGACCAAATTCAGTTTCAAAGAAATTCCCAGGGGGGCTTTATCATACCATTCAATTCTCCTGATTTGGCTGGGAGAGTCCCAATTAATCCTCCACTGTTCCTTTTTCTCAGCTGATTTTAAAACCTCCCAGTTTCTCTCATCTCCTCCCATTTTCTACTTTTGTCCTCACCGACGTCAGGGTTATTCAGATAGTAGGATGTGGGTTCTACCTGTAGAATGTGGGTTGATTCTGTGTTGTTCACATGAATTTCAAATGCATCTGATTAAGTTGGGGGGGGAGCTGCCAAAAACCCATGAAACCCAGGATAATAGATCTCAAAGGTGTTGTTTTCCTTAGCTTTCCAGAAAGATTTGCATTGTTGGCTATGTGAATAACCGATGCAGATAGACTCAGAATAAACTGGGATAAAACTCTGCATGTCTTGAACATGTTTTGAATACATCAGCATCATCGACTCCATCTTTATTCGCATTGCTGACACTTGTGGACCACAGAACTCACAGAGATGCACAGAGATGTGGTCCCGATTTTAAAAAAGAGTGTGAACAACAAATTGGGAATGTGCGAGTGGAATTATTCACATAGTCGTGTTGCAAAACAAAATGTGTAGATAAGGAGTTCAAAGTGTAAAAATAGTTTATACTCAGTTAACTCGGGCTCCATCTGCAATTTGATACTGCTTTAACTGTTGTGGCTCAATGCTGTGGAATCCTAGGATTGTAGTTTGTTGTGGCACCAGCACTCAATGATGGAAAAAGTTAAATAGCTCACAAGACCACAAATCCCAGAATTCCATAGCACTGAGCCATGGTAGTTAAAGCAATGTTAAATTGCATTATTCCTGCAGTGTGGATGCAGCATCAATGATGGGAGAGGAGCAGAAAAGGCTGAGTCTTGTCTTTCCCAGTTTGCTCAGGCAAAACCAAACTGCTGTAACCTTTTTTAGGACATTATCACACGGGAAGTCACGGGGAGAAAGTGGAAATAAACTGGACGAGCGGAAGACTTTAATTTACGGGATTTGTCCCATTCCGCCTCGTCTGATAACTAAATTCGAATTTAAAAGGGGGTTAATTTGAACGAAAACCTGATCTTTTCATTTTCGGGATTTTTGAGGATTTGAAAATATCAGGTTTTCATTCGAATTAACCCCCTTTTAAATTCGAATTTAGTTATCAGACGAGGTGGAATGGGACAAATCCCATAAATTAAAGTCTTCCGCTCATCCAGTTTATTTCCACTTTCTCCCCGCGACTCCCCGTGTGATAACGTCCTTAGTTTGTATGTTCTTCCTCACCCATAACTTTTGCCATCTCAACTACACTCTGATCTTATTTGGCTGCACATGTCCTACTTTCTATCTGTGAAATGTTGGAGGGTATGCAGTATTCCAAGGGAGGAAAGTTCAAAGTCAAAAAGGTGGGACCAAAATATTATTTCAGCCGAAAGCTCTTGCTGCCAGCAACCAAACATTTAGAGAACTGTTTCAACCTTTTAAAGTTGGGAGGGCTACAAAAGCTGGAAAGCAAACGAATTATGGTGGCATGGGGAAAACAGATTGTCACAGGACTGTGGACCCAGGAGAGGTAGATTCAACCACAGGGCCTGATATTCCCAACCTCTGGATCACTGGATTCCAAAGTATGATTTGAAAGTACATGATGAAACAACCTTGCTAGACCTAAAGAGGTCTGGATGGAGCTGCCTGGAAGGCCAGCTTGAAAGATAAGAGATGGACATTTCATATAAATAATATTTTTTTTAAAAAGGAAGCCAGAAAAAGAAATGGAAGGAGCAGTATGTATAGGTGTTCCTCACTATAAATACTTTGAACGTAAAAGGTGCTGAGATGTCATGCCTGACAGGAAAGAGCTTAAGTCTGTTGTCACTTAGGTTGCATTCACACTGCAGAAATAATCCGGGTACCACTTTAACTGCCATGGCTCATGGAATTTTAGGAATTGTAGTTTGTTGTTGCACCTGAGCACTCTGACAGAGAAGGCTAAATGTCTCACAAAACTACAGTTCCCAGAATTCTGTAGCCTTGAGCCATGGCAGTTAAACTGGTATCAATCTGGTTTATTTCTGCAGTGTGGATGCAGCCATCGTCTTATCACATAGAAGGTGAAATATATGACATGGTGATTGCATCCTCCTGGTGAAGACATCTTAGAATGTGCAAGGTTATTATTATTATTATTATTATTATTATTATTATTATTATTACAATTCAAGGATCATTGTGAAGAAGAAAACTCATTGGCAGAGATCTTACATTGCACATGGAAAATATAATGCTCCACAAACCTATCTTTCCTCCCTGTCAAGCATGGAGGAGGACTGCTATTGTTGTATACTGGCCCACTGGAGGAAGATGGTTAAAGAAGTACCTTAGGCAATAAAGAAATGACTGGTCTAAGCTGTCAGGTGAAAGAGACAGGGCAATCTTCTGGGTAGAGAGTGCTCTTGTTTCTCTTCCCCTTGCAGCCAAGATAAGCTGTTACTTCATCTCTTGAATCTGCTCCTGCTTGGGGAGGCATTTGGGACACTGCACAAGGGTCTAGTGAAGAGTTCCTTGCTCTCTGTCCAAAAGAAAACACAAGCATGCACAATGCAGAGTTCAATGTCTGTGCATCACCAACAGGATTCCAAAAATTGTCTGCATCTTTACTGGTATCTATAAGTTGGTGTGACAACCAGTCAGTTGCCCTCATCTTTTTTTATAATTTTTACATTTCCCAACATGTATAAGTAATATATTCAACAGACCATACATTCTACCCTCTTCCACATCCTTATTTTCCCCTCCCCTCCAATCCTACACTCTTTCCACATTCCGCTTTACTTCTTAATAATACAGTACAGTAGTTATGCCTTCTTATCCTTACGTCAGTTTGCATATCTTACTATTTACATCCCCTAACCTTACTTTGGAAGGGTATCATTCCATTTGATCTACTTCTGACCTCATCCCTTCCTCGCTTATTTCTTAATCAATAGCTTACATTCTATCAATGATCAGTTTTTACCTCCCATAGCTCCCTAATTTTCTCCCACTTTTTCTCATATTGCTGGACTGATTTTCCATTTATGTACTTTATCAATCTATCCATTGCCCTCATCTTAATGGGACTATTGTGCATTTTTACCAGGGAATGAGCTCTGTTGGATTCAGCGATGCTTCCTTTTGACAAAATAGGTTCCATTTGTAAAGCACAGTCAGTTTTCTGAGGCTGAAGGAGCTACCACACTCAGACTCTCCTGGCCAGCCCTGACCCACTCTGGGAGATTTTTGTAGTCCATTACAAACTGTTTTTTCTGAACTCTTTAGGAGGGGAAGAGTTCATCCAACTGAAGTGCAACCTTTAGCTTTTAATTAGAAATGCACACTTTCACACAGAAGTGTTTCCATTCAAACCTCTGCAGTGACATAGGAGAGAAGAAAAAGGAGAGAAGAGTCCAGTCTCTATTTGATTGTTTCCGCTTTTCTTTGACTTTCGCTGCATTCGCTTGTTAGGAACAATAGTGCATCTCGAAAGCCTTTGTTATCATCTCAGTTTTTCCTTAGATCATGGGCAGCAACCTGTGTTTTTCCTCTCTTGTTCCTGTCGATGCACTCTCCTTAAAAGAAGCACAAAGTTACCACTTGGTACAAAAGCAATCCTGGAAGGAGCAGCAGTCTTTCAAAAGGTTGAGAGTTTGGGACAGTTCAGGAAAGTAACTGAAAGGTCGGCATCTTAAAGTCAAGTCACACTGTGTTCTGGAAGAGGGAAAGGTGACCCAAGAGGTGTTCTGTGTGTATCCGTCAGAAATCTCTTGGCTTACTTACAGAAGAAAATCAGATTCATTTCAAATCACCTCTTCTTTCCAAAATATAAGCCT
This sequence comes from Phrynosoma blainvillii, assembly GCA_026167975.1. Classification (NCBI taxonomy): domain Eukaryota; kingdom Metazoa; phylum Chordata; class Lepidosauria; order Squamata; family Phrynosomatidae; genus Phrynosoma; species Phrynosoma blainvillii. The sequence continues at coordinate 22,469,221 of JANUYF010000010.1, read as the reverse complement.
ATTTTTAGATCCATTTCCACAAGTCTTGAGAGGCAAGCTGTGTTTTTGCATATGCTGTCACAATGTCCTGGAATGATCTTGAATTTACTTTTGGCTCTACTGAGATTGGAATCCAAATGTGGAGGAAGGAAGAACTCAAAAGAGGGTTGTGTGCATTTTCCCAAAACAAAATAAAACAAAACAAAAACATATCCTTGTCAGACTAAAGCTGCAGTTTCACTACAATATGAGGCTGCATCTGCACTGCAGAAGTAATTCATGTTGACACCACTTTAGCTGCCTTGGCTCAAAGCTATGGAGTTCTGGGAATTGTTGTTTTAGGAGACATTGATCCTTCTCTGTCAAAGACCTCTGATGCCACAACAAAATAGAATTCTCAGAATTCCATAGTCTTGAGCCACGGCAGTTAAAGTGGTGTCAACCTGGATTATTTCTACAATGTGGATGCAGCCTTACTTGGGAGTAAATTTTGTCACTCGCAAAGGAATTTACCACCTAAATATCCTGCATATGCATACACATACACAAACACCCTACTCTCTCTCTCTCTCTCTCTCTCTCTCTCTCTCTCTCTGGCTGAAAATGAGAACTGCTGTTTTTAGAAACCTTTAGGAACAGTAGTTTTTAACATTGGTCTTCCAAGCTTTAGTCAACTTGACCAATTTGTTAAGGATCCTGAGAGATGAAATTGAAAACATCTGTAATTTTTTTAAATTTTTTAGTTTAGTTCTCAAAATTAGAGAACTAGATAGACTAACATATATGATAAATAATAGGAATATGGAGAAAGTAGAAGAAAATTGGCGACCAATTATAGAATATTGGGAAGAAAATTTGGGGAGTAGATAAGAAGCTATTAGAGAACCTAGATTGCAATCAAAGATAAAGACAAAATAAAGAACAAAGGGATTTGTGAAATCTAGAGCTAAAATATAAGAAAGAGGGGTAAAAGACAGAGATCATGTTTTTGGGAAAACATGGAAGAAAATAATAAGAAAGATAGAACATGGAAAGTAAGAGAATAAAACATGATTACAAGAAATAGGGGAATCTTGAAAAGAGACGTAAGAGAAAAAGAAAACCTACAGGAACAATAAAGGAAGATATTAAGAGGAAAGAAAATATATACGTTTGTACTATAGTAAAATTGTTTATATATTGTTGATATGTTAATAAAAATAATTTAAATAAAGAAATTCAAAACATCTGGAGAACTAAAGACAGAAAACAATTTTCTAGAGCAAGAGCCTCCATTGCCCATATTAGCACACCATCTTATTGCAGGAATCCAGGTTTTTGGATCCAGGAGTAATTTTTCCAAATTGGAAGTACCTTCTAATCACGTCTAGGTTCACATGGAGGGGCTGATGTGACTCCTGAAGGCTCATGGGCCTTGATAAATACCTCACAGAATCATGGGCTTTCCCCACCCTTTCCTGAGAAAAACCATATATTATATGCGAACAGTGAGTCCCTTTGAAAAAGAGAAAGGGAGAGAGAGAGAGTTTGGCATTGTCACTGTGTCCCCTGAACAAGTGTTATTCTGGCTGCTCCACAAGGTAATTCATTATTATAAGCCCCTCTTGGCTTATAAGAGCCACATTGCATTCCTCGACAAGTGATCACCAAGGTCATGCACACTTCACTTGGCATTGAGATGACAAAGATAGGGAAACAGGTCCAGTGCAAATTTGGAGAGAGGACGTAGGTGGAAAAGAAAGCTTGTAGACTGCAGGTACAGTCAAGTCTCAGTATCTTGATCTGGAGTTTCAGGATCTGATTGCATCTTCTCCTGGTTGGTTAGTGAAGGAAAGTACTCTCCATGGTTACAATAGTAGGCGTGGAATATTTTCTGCTCACTTTATTTATTGGTTTGATTAATGCCCCACCTTTCTCTCCATAACGGGTCTCAAGGTGGTTTACAGACAAAGAACTATAGCAGGGGTAGGCAACCTTTCCCCTTTAAGGGCCGAGGGACTTCAGCTCCCAGAAGCCTCAGGCATGTTGGCCAATAGTCCCATGTTGGCCAATAGCTCCTGGGATTCTGGGAGCTGAAGTCCCTCGGCCCTTAAAGGGGAAAGGTTGCCTACCCCTGAATTATAGAGTTGGAAGAGATCTCAAGGGCCACCAAGTCCAACTTCCTGCTATGCAGGAATACACAATCAAAGCACCCTCAACAGATGGTCATCCAGCCTCTGTTTAAAAACCTCCAAAGAAGGAGACTCCACCACACTCCAAGGCAGCATATTCCACTGTCAAATAGTTCTTACTGTCAGGAAGTTCTTCCTAATGTTGAGGTGGAATCTCTATTTTTGTAGTTTGAGCCTACTGGTCTGGGTCCTATTCTCTGGAGCTGCAGAAAACAAGCTTGCTCCATCCTCAACATGACATCCCTTCAAATATTTAAATAGGGTGATCTTATCACCACTTAAACTTCCTTTCTCCAGGCTAAACATACCCAGTTCCCTAAGTTGCTACTCATAAGGCTTTATGGTTTCCAGACCTTTCACCATTTTGGTCACCCACCTCTGGATATGCTCCAGCCTGTCCACATTCTTTCTGAATTGTGATCACCAGAATAGATACAATTAAAACCTAAAATGAATGGCTGCATACAAAAAATTAACACACATCTCAGTGTTTTCTCCATCAAGCTCAGTACACCCAATTCCTTTAATCTTTCCTCATAAGTTGTGTTCTTCATATCTCTCGTTGCCCTTCTCTGGAACTGCTCCTGCTTGTCTATATTCTTCTTAAAATAAGGCACCTAGAATTGAACACATTACTCCACATGAGGCCTGACTAGAGTAGACTACATTGGAGCTATTACTTTCCTTTCCTTGCTTGGCCATGAAAACGCACTGAGTCAGGTCACAAACTCTCAACCCCCCAGAAACCATGATAGGTTTGCCTTAGAGTTGCTACAAGTCAGAAATGACTTGAAGACATGCAACAACTACTACTGCTTTCCTTGACTTGGAAATGATGGTTCTATTAATGCTGGCTAAAATAATATTTGCCTTCTTTGCCCTCAACATTCATCTGCATAAGAGTGCAAAGGGGGGGGGGTGAATGTTGGGTAGCACAATTAATGCATAATTCACATGCACAGATTTATACTGCCAAGCCTGGATCTCAATCTTGGTTTTCCAGTGTTGTGCAACTATAGACACCAGGTACCAGCTGGCAATGAATACCCAGGCTTTAAAGCCACCTCACACACAAAAACCAAGGACTCTTCTCCTCCAGTGCCACTTTCCCTGAGATCAGTCTTCCCAAGTGAAGATCCAAGAAAATGCAGCAATTCCCCAAAACTTCATCTGAGACCCGGCAACCCTAATTATTTTCTGGGCTCTGTCTATGCAGATGTGAATCTCAGACAGCCAAGGAGTGCTATGTAGATAACTCCCTAAAATTCTTTGGAATTGAACCAAATTCAATTGCGTATGTGTGTGTGTCAGCTTTGATTGTTGTATATATTCTAGGGCACTCCTGCTAAACAAAACAAAACAAAACAAAAAAAGAAACATTTACAGTGCTGTAGTGGAGCCTGTTCTACTCGGCATACTTCAAATTAAATATCAGTCAGCGAGAACAATGTGCTTGCTATCATTTCAGTAAAGGCATTGGTTTCAGAATTTTCCTGGGTATGTGTCACTGAGGAGCTAGTAAAGCAGGGGTGGAGAAAGCATAGTCTGTGAGCTATATATGGGCCTTCATCCCTATTTTTGCAGCCTTCAATGTCCCCCCATCCATTAATCTTTTTTAAAAATATGTATTTATTGCCATTTAGGGAACATTTTTCACTCCAAACCTGTTGAGCCAACCCCCAAACAGCCACAAATACAGTAGTCTGTTTCTCACTCCAACCTCAGCACCAGTAGTGTCACTGGGAGAGTTGTAGAGGTTGTGGATCACACTGGGTGACACCCAAAAAGGGCAGGTGACAGTAGGTTGACTCCCTGCCCCCCACCAGTGCTGCTCCACCCCTTGTGGGAGCTCTTTGGAGTTGCGCAGGGTCTCCTCAACCCAGTGCAGGTGCTCCTCGGCCACGTCTGGGAGCTTTAAGGGCCACGCTAGGTCTCCCCAGCCCTGTGCAGGCATTCCTCAGTCCCATGTAGGGGTTCTAGGAGGCACGCTGGGTCTTCCTGGCCCCATGCAGGTGCTGCTTAGGGTCGTAGGGGTGCCCCTCTGGCCCATGGGAGCACTCCCCACCCCGGAAACCAGGCTGGAAGTCCGGGGCCAGAATTCCTGCCCCCTGGAAGCCCCACTTCTGCACTGGGTGTCACCAAAAGTAGGTATGCCACTGCTCAGCAAAGGGGGTGTGTCTGTGAGTGCAGGGGGCAAAATGAGAATATTGCCCTTCCAAATAAGAAATCCCCCCAATGAAATTTTCATTGTCCCCAAATTTCCAGCATTTTAGTGATGCAAAACCTCTGTTGAGTATTCAAAGATATAGGGGGGATGTAGACGGGCGGCCCTGGGCTGCCCCCGGAAGTGAAGGATCGAGGCCGAGGCTACTGGACACCTCAGCCCCAATCCTCCCTTTCACCGCCTGTGAAAGGAGTACTAAAATAGAGCTCCTTATGCAAGCCACGAAAGGGGCACCACAAGAGGCATGACGCGCCTCTTTGGCATCTCTTCCGGCTCAGCGTGCCCAGAAAACTGGAAATTATAGGGTGCCTCTGTCATTATACTGTTATACTGTTTCAAATTCTGTCCTCCAGAGGGGAGAGATCACCCCAGTAGCCTTTACAGTAGAAGTGTGTAAATGGTTTGACCATGGACCACATGTAGCCCCACACACAATCTGTATTGTCCCTTGACCACTACAATATAAAGACCCCAAAACAGAAAATCTTTGAGAAGAGACCAGGGGTGTGTGACGGTAAAATATGATGCAAACACTCTACATATTGTTTAGGGTCAAGTGTGTGTGTCTGAGAGAAGAAGAAAGAAGGGATGGAGTATGTGAACAATTGGAAGTTATCTTCAATCACTTCTGTTTTCTCCATAAGGATGATGTGCTCCATGGAAGTCTCAGGTGAGTGGGAAATAGAACAAACATGGCCTAAATCCCTTTGTGGTAGTCTTCTCCTGCTTTATGGGATCATTTTCTTTTGTAGGACATAACCTTGGAATGATGAATTTATTCACAAATGTGCTAGTTCTGCAAGCATTACAAGGACACCAAATGAAGTCGACTAGCAACCTGAGATTTCATGATGACATCAACACTCTGGGATCCAAAAATAAAGAAATGAACATGATGCTAGTGGAATAAAACCTGGCTTCAGTTCAGCCATCCTACAAATATTCTCCTCATTTCAAGAGCCCTTCCACAACAGATGTGAAACAGGAGTTTTGTCATTGCAACTTAATCTCTAAAAAAAAGAAAAAAAAGAATAAAGAATAAAGAAAAGTCATATTCTATACTAGTTAAGTATACTTAACTAAGTAACTTCTCCTGCCCTAGCCCCCACCCCAAATCTGATGGAAATGTCATTCATTTGTGCTCCAATTGTTGACAGAATGGACCTCCTTCTCCCTATGCACCTAATGTCTAGTAATGTAATGTCACAATCATGGCTAAATAGAGATTGTGAATATGGTACCATTATCCAGTTTCATATTCACAATCACTTTGTTGTTGTGTGCCTTCAAGTCATTTCGAACTTATGGTGACTCTAAGGTGAACTTATCATGGGATTTTCTTGGCAAGTTTCTTCAGAGGGGGTTTGCCATTGCCATCCTCTGAGGCTGAGAGTGTGATTTGCCCAAGGTCACCCAGTAAGTTAACATGGCTCAGCCAGGATTCAAACCCTGGTCCCCAGAGTCATAGTCCAACACTCAAACCAAAACACTGTGCTGCCTCTCTACTTAGTCAGAATTTTGACACTATTGTCTCAATTGTAACTCTCCCTTCCCAACACACACACACACAAACACACACACAGAAAGAGACACAATTTAATGGTCATCAGCTACATAGGGAGAAGGAGGTCCATTTTGCTGGTAATCAGAAAATGGATGAACAAGGTTTCCAACAGATTTGTGGTGTCAGGCCAAGAGAGATTATTCAGCTGATACAGAATACTGATCAAAATCTTTAAATAAGCTGACCATTGTGCTGAACCTCTTTTGGGAGGATAATATGGTTCAGTACACTGGACAGCTCCTTTTTATTCAGGCCCAAAACCAGTAAAAAATCTGGAGCCATTCATTGCCCCACTGACCTGGAAGTTACCAGCTGCCCATGATATCAACTTCCTTTGCAAGTAAAAAGAAAGAGAGCATCAGTCGAGTCAGGCAGCCTTTCAAAGGGACAGTGCACAGCAAATGGAGGGTTCTGCACTCTTTCTACAGTATAGTTTCTGCTTTCATGCTCAGAGAGAGCAGGTGAATAAACAATGACAGCAAGAAAGAACAGCAGCAAAACCAGAAGGCTCCAGCACACAAAGGTGGAGGTAGGTCATTCAAAAGTGTCCAGGCCTCAGCAAATGCCCAGTGATGCCAAGCGCTGCTATGGACCCTGCCTGAAAGCAAAATATGTTATGTTAGAAGGTTAAATCCATTCAGATGGGTGGCTTTAGCTCTGTTCCAGCTGCCGATGGAATCACTCCCTCCCTCTTTCCATGATTTTATTTTGGAACAGTGCAAGGATGCTGGGGAAGCTATAAATACCACAACCAGATTGATGACAGTTCTTTGGTTTCAAATGAAACAGATTCTTTGGACTGTTTTTACTAGTCTACATTTTCTAATCTAGACCAACTGTGCACAAGGGCGTGGACAGGGGGTTGCCCATAGGGGTGAAGCATTTCTGTCATTGAGGGCTTCCTCTTTTTAGGAGAGAGTTGCCTGAACTGTCACTTCAGCTGATCGGGACAAAACAGAATGCAAATACTGACCTTGGAGCAACCAAGGCAAGGTGATGAGAGCAGGAGAAAGGGGGTAACCTATTCTTACATTTCTGCAGAGACCATTCTCCCAGTATTGTTCTTTTATCATTCATCTGATTCAGTTCTTCAGTTCCAGCTAGGATTTGGAAATGCTAAATTTTGGAATACAGTTCCCATTAGTCCCAGTGTCCAAAGAGCATCATTTGCCAATTGTATAAATGGCTATAAAACTCTAGCCATGCAGTTCTTAAGAAAGGGTGAGTTGTTGCTCTCTTTGTTATAGATATTTTTGTTTAACACAGAAGATTGACTTGTTGAACTCTTGCTGAAGATATGGCTTTGGATTTTGCTTGGGCATATGACTCCAGAGTTCATTTTTTTAACATGAACTTGCTGTCCTTCTGTTTTCTCCAAATCATTGTGTGCATCTGATGGTTGACATCTAGACACGTCTTCAAATATGTAAAATACTTTACAAATTTATTTATTTATTTATTCACAAATATTTTCAAATATTCATTCCACCCCTAATTGCCACAAGGGGTGGCAATTCACCTTTTAAATGGGTCACAGGCCCCCTGCTGCAACATAAATATATATAACATCAATAATACTCACTTCTCAAAACTAGAAATGGACTTCAGTCCACTTCTGCTTTAATTTGTTTTTTGACATTTTTAGTAGTCCTTATGCCCCAGTGGAGCCTAGGACAGAAAATTGTCCCTTGCCTGAACCTGCTGTCATTCTGTCTTCTCCCAAGCATGGTGTGTATTTGATGGTTGACATCTAGATGTGATTGTTGTTAGGTTTTTCTTAATCTGTATTGATTTGTTTCAAAGGTCAACCAAGACTTTAAAATCCTAACAATGATCTTGGCCAAGAGGATCAGTTCCTTTGTTATCAACTACATAAAGTAAGATCAAACAGGTTTCATGCCTTTCTGGCAAAATGTTAACTCCCTCTGTAGGTTACTATATGACTTGATTGTTGTGATGCACTCTACATGGAGCTACTTTCAAAAACTCATAGAATCTTAGAGTTAGAAGAAACCAGAAGAACTGCCTCATCCAACCTCCTGCCATGCAGGAAAATGCAACTACAGGACTATTGAAAGATGCCCATCCAAAGTCTGCTTAAAGATCTCCAAAGATAGAAAGTCCACCAGATGCCAAGCCATCAGTTCCGCTATGGAACATCTCCTATGGTAAAATAAAGTTCTTCCTAATGTTCAAATGGAATCTCTTTTCTTGTGCTTTGAACCTATGTTCTGGTCTCTGGGACAGCAAAAAACAAGTTCACTCCATTCACTACATGACATTCCTTCAGATATTTAACTGTAGCTATCATGTCACCTCTCAGTCTTCTCTTCTCCAAACTAAACATGTTCAGCTCCAGACTTTGGAGACATCTGGAAACCAAGCCTTATGAGTAAGGACTTTGGGAGCTAAACATGCTTAGTTCTCTCCAAAGAGACTTTGGAAACTGTAATTGACTCCAAATGCAGTAGCAGGCATATCTTACATACAGAGTCATAACATACCTGTCCAACAAGAGTTGCAGGTTATTCATTTATTTGGAGCTCAGTGCAAAGTGTTGGTGCTCATCTTTATGTAGCTCTAAATGGCTTAAGTCCAGCATACTTTTAGGCTGGAATGTGCAACTGTCACCTTCCAGGGGTTTTTTGCTTTTTAAAAAATTGGTTGCAACTTCTGTGTCTACTCAGAAGTAAGCCTCATTGATTTCTACTGGCTTAACCCCAGGAAAGCAGGGATGGGATTGTATCCTTAATGACTTTCTCTCAGTGCTGATTATTCTGTCACATCCAATATTAGGTTGTAGTCATTCTAGTATGCAGTGACAGGTTTTTTTCCATCCACGCAGATGATGTAGTGCACAGGTGGGATCCCATTACAGAGAGGCCTAAAGAGCGGTTTATCCTTGTTATACTGAAAGGCAATCAGTTCCCATTATTTTTCATCAAAATAATTTTGCTGCAGAAAAGCCAGACAGAATTCTCTTTGGGGAGGAAGAGAGACAGGAGAGACCATATGTTGTGGAGCCTAAACCCTCAGGTCTTTTCTTAAAAGCATAGTGGGCTTAGAGTGAATTACTCTTGAGTAAATTCAAACAAAAATCCATTAGTGATACCTTTATTGGCCAACCAAATGCACAATATACTTGCTGCAAGCTTTTGAAGCTCCATGGGCTTCTTCATCAGGCAAGATATTACAAACCAAACAGGAGAAAAACAATTGGAGATGTTAGTCTGATTCCTACATGTTGTTTCTGTCTTTAGTTAAGATGGTAGTATATGGTGGGGAGGAGGATATCTTTTGCAGGCAAGGTCCTCCTTCTCCTCCTGGCCATGTGTCTATGGGGAGATTTTCCAAATTCAGGAAATTTAAAATCCATTTGCATGGGACTCCTCTTCATAGAGAATCACAACTTTAGAATATTAGGCTTCCTAGATCTGCAAAGGATGGATGCTTTGGCCTTCAGTGCTTCCAATCAGTATAGTCCATTTTTGCAGACAGAGGGCTTCATCCCTTAAAGCAGGGATAAACAATGAAATATCTGTGCATTGCAGGTGCTCTTCATCCCATTTTGGCCCCCAAACTGAGCAGTCACATACCTAGAAGCCTCTAGAACAGCATGCTCATATTTAACAGATGAAAACTGAGATATGTGTGGCCAAGCAGTATCAGAGTGTAGTCAAGATGGCTAAAGTTATGGGGGGGGGGAGATACAAGCTCCAGCAGTTTGCTTTTGCTTGAGTTTACCGGGAAGGGCAAGATTCCAACCCCTCTTCTCCTTTCCCAGCTTTTGAGTGAATTGAGTACAAACTACTTTTGCACTTTGAACTCAATTTTCAGAAATTGATGTAAGCTGAGGGCTAAGGGGAAAAATAGGAGAAGGAGAGAGAAACTGGGACACCTTAAAAGCACCTGAAAAAATAGGATGACAGAGGATTAGTTGCAACTGTTGTTGCCAAATTGGAATAATTGGAGGGTATTGACTAGTGCTTTATAAGCTATTTGATGTGTGGGGATGGCAGGACTTTCCCACCAATGTGTCAGTGATCAGTGAGCACCATATTTGTGTCCATTGGCTACACCTGTCTCTTTATTTTCTAGGGACTCTCCAGGACCTAGTAACCAATGCCTTGGGGATCTGCCCTTGAATTTATGCTATCCAGTATTCTGAATCTGTGTAAGTGATAGGATACAGAACCTTGGATAGCTCCTCTACAGGGTGGACTAAAACCTGGAGTAGATGGATCACTCTAGAGATGCCACTGAACTTGATTAGCCATTTTGACCATTTTGACAAGCATGAATACGGAACAATCATGAATATATAAGTCTACCTTACATCTAGTTTACACATACATGTCTACTCAACAAAATGCCAGCCAACCAACATCATCATCTTCATCATCCTGCATATCTGCACCTGCAGGTACAATGCAGTGTATGTGTGTGTGTGTTCATGTGCAACAATGCAAAGTGAAACACAGCATGTAAGTGCACATGCATGTACAATGTGGACCATATACAATGGCTCCACATGCAGAACTCCACTTCTGCAACTTGAATTGAATATGGGTGTTCCATGTTGCTGTTGTTGTGTGTCTTCAGGTCATTTCCAACTTATGGCAACCCCTATCATGGGGTTTTCTTAGCAAGTTTCTTCAGAAGAGGTTTACCATTGCCATCCTCTGAGGCTGAGAGAGTGTGACTTGCTCAAAGTCACCAGTGGATTTACATGGCTGAGCCAGGATTTGAACCTTGATCTTCAGAGGCATAGTCCAATGCTCACACCACTACAGCAAACTTATTGAATGTTTGGTCTGTCGTTCCTTTCAAAGTTAAAACAACCAACATAAACTGAGGGAGAAAAAATATGAGAAAAAGAAAAATCCATGCAAGCCCCAGTAATCCTTTTAAAAAAAGACACAAAGAGATAACTAAGTAAATACCTGTCCAAATGCCTTGGAGCTCTATTTTTATGATACAATAGAAAACTATAGATATAAAGTACAATGGAAAAATATGAACAATAAGAATCTGTAGCATTTCCATTCATCACATGTGACTTCTAAATAGTACAAAAATGCACATTTTTGAAGTGATAAATGTTCCATGATACCTTTAGCTGAGCTGTGATAACCATCACCAAAGTGGGTTATATAGTTTTCAAGTTCATTATAAAAGTGTCTCACAGACTATACACTCTCAGACTATACACCCCAAACTTTGTACATGTTGGATAACAAATGGGAGAAGGCTGTCTGAAATCCCGTTGATAAGATTTTTGAGGTTTAAAGGGGGAGCAGAAAAACAGGAGTTCCCATGCATCTTTTTGATGTCTTAGATATCCCACCATGAACAGCAATGATTCACAAATTTTGGTCCTCCAGGTCTTTTGGACTTCAGCTCCCAGAATTCCTGACTGTTGACCAAGATGGATGGATCTTCTGGGAGCTGAAGTCCAAAACACATGGAGGACCAGTGTTTGGGAATCACTGATGTACCGTGAGCTCTTGTTATCTGCTGGGGTTTGGTTCCAGGACCCTCCATGGATATCAAAATCCATGGATGCTCAAGCCCCATTAAATACAATGATGTAGTAAAATTGTGTCTCTTATATAAAATGCCAAAAATCAAGGTTTGCTTTCTGGAACTTACATATTTTTAAAATATTTTCAAACCACGGATGGTTGAAGTTGTGGATCAAGAATCCATGGATAAGGAGGGTTGATGGTATGATGAGACCTCTTTTTCAGTAAATACATATGAGATTGTGTTGTAAAAGAATGGAAGGGGATAAATTTTCTCACCCTTCATTGTCTTTCCTGAAACCAGACCCCAGCAGACACCTAGGGCCCTATATATACCAAAATCCTACAATATGTACCACTCTGCTTCTGCAGCTTTGAACAGAATGTAGTTTTCTCCCCTGAAAATTAGAAATGTCCAACTGCTTCCATAGGTGAACGTATGCATTCATAACACACTAACAGGCTTCTGGATGTAGATTTCCCCATGTCTAACAGTGAGCTGTTGAAACTGCAGCTAAATGCCATTCACCTCTGCAGCAGATGACGGTCTGGTTCATGAATGGCAAGCAAGTGAACCGTTGTACCTATAATCAGTAGAGAACTAGAGCTCAGAGAATCTGCTAATGTTAAAGTATCATCAGCTATTCGGAATTAATCCCCAGACCTTTGACAAGATGATGGGAGAAACTGATCCCCAGCCTATCCATCCACCCACATGGCTCAGTCATTTACCTGGGATTTAGGATGGATTTATAGCAAAGCAAGGACTTTTTATATGCTAAAAGAGATGGAAATTGTGAGGGCTTCACTGTTTCCCTTCTTGCTGCCAAGGGGGACCAGGGATGGTTGATCCTGCTAAACACAGTTCCATAGGTAAATTACTTACACAGAGGAGACTCATCAATTCATGCATTAGAGCTGGGAGCTGGGAAATGAACATTTCTTAATAGAGTACATGTGTATCCATTGGTGATTCCTAGGGATGAGACACTGAGAGACGGAATCAATTAGCAGAAGTCAGAGATGGTGCGTTAACTCTATTTTTATTTTTTTATTTTTAAAGGGAAAAAATTACACATGACTGCCAGACTCTGGGGCATTAGGAATTTCATTCTGTACACTGCATTTTTATATGCTGTATCTTTTTTATGTTTCCCAAGGCCTGAGCATTCCTGGAGCTGCAAAGAAAAGAAAAAAAGGCTGATTCTTGACTAAGCAGTGAGCAATAAGAGAAAGCAAGTTAAACAGGCCTGTTGAATCCACTCTAATGATTTCCTTGTCAGTGGGGAAGCCATATCAGGGTCTGGATAACAATAAGAGAATATCAGAATCTGTTCTGGGGATAGAGTTCAGTACCTTGTATAGCTTCTTGAAAGCTAAACAAAACTCAAATGAATGTACCACCCCACCAACAGGAACCACCAACCAACAGGGGTCCTACTAATACAAGACATCTGAGTAAGGTAGAACTAAGGGCCTCGGCAGACGACTAAAAGAGTCGTCTTCCGGGCAGGGAACAGGAGGGGCAGCCGCACGAGCGGCGCCCCTTCCTCTCCCCGAGGTCGCCCCCAGAAGCGCCGGCCGTCCGCACGGCCGGCGCACCGGGGATGACCTCACGGCGCAGCATCCACATGCGCTGCGCCGTTTGAGCCAGGGAAAGTGCACCCGCCGCTTTTAGGGCGCACTTTCCCTTACATCTAAAAGGAGCACCAATTTGGTGCTCCTTTTAGATGCGCCGCAGGAGCGCCGCGGTCCGGAGGCTGAACTCCGGTGGCGCTCCGACCCGCGGCGTCTCCGGGGCCTCCGTCTGCTGAGGCCCTAAGTCTCTGAAAGCTTATGCTACAAATTATTTTGCTCAGTTAGGCTGCATCCACACTGCAGAAATAATCCAGTTTGACATGACTACAACTGCCATGGCTCACTACCTAACCTACACTGTTGAAAAGGAATTGTGATTGGCTAAATCAGTGGTTACCAAACTTTGGTCTTCCAGAAATTTTGGACTTCATCACTCAGAATTCATGACTGCTGGCCAAGCTGGCTAGGGCTTCTGGCAGCTGAAGTCCAAGATACCTGAAAGACCAAAGTTTGGGAATCACTGGGTTAAAGGCTAGTGTGCTAAATAGTTGATACTATTTAGGATAACACACTAAATAATGGGTACCTGCAAAGTGTACCGGATATACTTGGTAGTGGGGAGAGACATGAGGAGTCTGGTTAACTCCATAGCACTCTTGATGAAGGATAGGTCTCTGGAATTGCCTCTACATGTCATGAGACTCAGGGAGGTGCAGAAGAAGACTGCCCTTGGGGCTGACCTTAGGGTTTAGCTCTCAGTAGAACTCATGTAACATGAGGGTTTGATCCTTGGGTTGGCCTTCCAGTAGCTGGGTTCCATCTTTTGGGTTCTCCCTAGGGATCAGATTTATTGCCCAGGGGGAGCTGGGGAGGAGGTCTGGGAAAGACCAACTGCCCCATCTGTTCCCATACTAGGCTGCTCTCCACCACCACCTTTGCATATCTCATGAGATGATACTTAAAGTAACCCATATTTCAACCCAACGTCTTGTATACTTTCTCATTATTTCAAGGGTTGGTCAGCAATTCCTTTCCTCAGCTTTCTAGCTGGAGGTCAGAATGGGTGAGCAATCCTAAGAACCTGGCACATGGTCAGTAAGGGGGTGTGGCCTGGGGAAATTGGGGTGTGGCCTGCAAAGAGCTCAAGGCCTAGATCAAGAAGCCATTGGGGCTATCTTTGGCCCATGGAGTCAAGATCCACCTCCCCAGGCTACACTTCAAAAATAGGTTGGTTGTTTAAAGAGTCTCATCAAAATTTCTCTTTTTTCATGCCTTGCAAGTCTTGTTACAAGACAACATTGCAATTCCTTTGCCTTGGGAATTTGCACAGCTATGAAGCTTGTGTACATTACCTACACACAAAATCATTCATATCTTTTGGAAATGGGAGAGGTTAACATGTACCCAACTGAAAATACACTGAAACATATTTTAGTCCATGGGGAAAGTGGGGACAAAAATGCTTGCATTAGAGTGCACCAATACATGTGTACATTTTGGGAAATGTGCAGAGAAAATACACCTAGACAAACATTTATATCCTGCACTACACAGTTATATTAGTTTCATGTCACATTTATTGCCATGGCTTCGTCCTACTCTCTGGGATTTCTAGTGTGGTGAGATACCTAGTTTTCTCTGCTAGAGAGTTCTAGCCTACTCCTCTGAATGACAGTTCCCAAGACACCATAAGTATCCCATTTATATTACAAAATTGACCTGATTCAGTCCTAACTCCCTCTTTTCACAGATAGTTTGGTAACTGTTGTTCAGAGGTGTACACAAGAAGTGTCTAGTAGTGCATTCTAAGTACTTCATAAAACTAAAAATCTCAAGATTCTGCAGGATGGATCTATGAATGCTAAAGTGGTCTGGAACTGATAGAATTCTGTAATACAGAAACACCCAAATTCTTACAATCTGATAGTCAGAAAGGGTGGGATGAGGATATTTGTTAGACTCAGAGATACACAACAAATTTGACTCCCTGTTTCTTCCCCCCCCCTTCCCTATATCCTTACCTAAAACAAATGGCAGCAAGTTTCCAGGGACTCAGACAGCTCTTCTTGATGATGCCAAGGACCAAACTTGGGACCTTCTGAATGGAATGCAGATGCTGAGTAGTGGCTGGTGAGGCAATGGGTCCATTATAATAAATAAATCTAGAACTTATGTTAACTCCTTTAAAGGTCAGATTGAAACCTGGAGCAGATTCACCACATCACTGATAGGGAATCACCTGCTACTGCTGCAAATGTTGTGTTACCAGGGACTTTCCAAAGAAAGGTAGCCATTGAAAGAATAGGCTCTGAAGATGACTGCCATCTGCTGAGTATGGATGATTCAACAGCAGCATTGATGTAGGGAGAGCGGAGCACTAAAGGACTTTCCCCATCATTTGGAAAGCAGGTGTGACAAGGAGAAGCTATGACAGAGGGCAGGCAAACACCTCCTCTGTAAGTAGTGTTCTGATGGTTTGTCATGTCACACTGCTCCTCCATGGGTGATGCAAAGTGGCATGCACTATTTCTTTTACTTGTCAGATCTCTCACCTGGAGCCATTGTTCACCCCTTCAGAGAGAGACCTTTCCTTGAAACATTCAGACATCTCTGATCTGGATATGCACACAAACACACAAGCCTTCACTTGTAGGAAAAGAAAAAAAGGATGGCACCGAGGTAGGAATGCAGCAGCTATGGGGATGGATGGGCAAAAATGAAGGCATTGTCCTTCGAAGAAAGAATTCTGACCCCCCCACCCCCACCCCCCGCCATGAAATGTTCCTGCAGTCCTCAATTTGCTAGCATTGCAAAGAGTGAGATGCTGAAACGTATTCACATCTAGAGCTCTTGTATTTGCTGCATTTTTATACCTTAGCTGTCATTCTAAATGCTCAATGGCTATTTTAAGTGACTGCAATGCTTGAAATTTGGGGAATGAAGGAGAATTTCATTGGGGGCGTAGAATTCATATTTGGGAGTCAATAATCTCTCTCACACACATCCCTGCACCAAGGAAGTGGAAAGACAGCAATTGAAAAATAAAAAATAAAAGAAGCATTAATAAGTTGCCATGGGTAGGAAATGTCTGTCTCCTCTCCCCAGCCAGAGATCCAAGCTTCAAAGCTCAGTGCAGGGTAGGGTTTGTTTTTTTCCTCCCAAAGAGTATCCTTAATTTCATCAGCTCTGAAAAACCCATTAGCATCCTACTCAAGCTTGGCTAAAATATTCATCTAGAAGATGGCTTATGCAAAACTGCCATGGTCTCTTAAAAGCAGCGGCACACAAAATAATCATGTCAGTTTTTAATTCCCTCACCCTTGCTACTCCACCTCTCCTAGTCCATTCAAAATAATAAAATTGGAGCAGCCATGATATTTCAGGAGGAAAAGGATGGAGCTGAGTAGTTATGCAATGGCAACAAACGCTGTGACAGTTTCAAAGAACCTGTTTCCCAGTTTCAGAAGTGATCCCACCAGAACTGATGCCCAAGGGATCTTCTCTTAAGAAAGAGGTAAGCTGCTGGCAAGGAATCATAGAATCACAAAATCATAGCGTTGTCTCCAAGAGCTCTATCATCCTTGCTGCACATACATGAATCTCAGTGAATTTCACCCGTCCAGTGGCGTCAGATGAGCATTTGGTTTGCCAGTAAAGCTATCACTATTTTGTGGATTTCTGAGCTTTAATCTTTGCCTTTCTAGGAGCTATCCAAGGTGCTGAAACCTATCCTCCAAATAGGTTCAGAAATATGAATACCTATTCACCACTCCATTGACATCCAGTCCATCTACCATTGCTGGATTTTTAAACTGAAGACTAAACCCATTTGATGCATCAAGCTGAGAGGGGTGAATTTTTCTGTTTCTGATCCACATCAGTTGCATATACATTCAATTGATAAGCCCATTCATTGTAATTTCCAGCTCAGCGTGCAATTTTAAAAGAATGAAAATTGGTGATATTATCTCTAACTGAAAAACCATACATACAGTTTTTCTAACCATACACTTTTTTCTGTGTAACTTTTTATAGCAGAAGCATTTTTGTGTGTGGCTTTGAAGGTGAACATTTCACAGGAAAATTTGGAAGTACGTATCATCAAATGAATAGTCATGTCCTGATCCACATATTATTCCAAGAAGTGCAATTTAGTTCAGCTTGCTTGTGAAATAATGGGCCAAATAAAATTCTCCCTCTACTCCTAACTCAAGGGCATGCTGAAATACGGGGATTAATAATGGAATATATAACTCTGAGCATGCACTTAACATAGAGCTTCTTAGGTACTCAAAGGAAACAATCTGGAATTCTAGCATTTTCCCTTTCACTGTGAAAAATATTTTCTGCAAAGAAAATGTTGCTTTCTCTGCAGAAAATGCTGTTTTGCACAGAATCTGTCATGAACTACAGATTCTTGTCAGTTCAGAATTCGCTTTGGCTGCTGCCACACTGCAAAATTAATGCAGTTTCATATTGCTTTCTGTGTCATGGCTCCATCCTATGGAAACCTGGGATTTATAGTAATAATAATAATAATAATAATAATAATAATTTTTATTTATATCCCGCCCTTCTGCCACTCAATTGGGGTGGCATACAATGCATTAAAACATCACAATAAATTAAAATCAATCCAGATTCCGTACCGTATTCCCACACTCACCCACCCCTTAACAATAAATTAAACTAAGGCAAGTTAAAATAACAATTGTTAAAATATTCAATACAAAATACAATAAATTTTACAATACTAATTTTACAATACTAGTTTATTGTGGCCTTGACATCAACATCAGCCCTGGACCTTTTCCATGTGTTCTGTAGGTAAGGCCATTTGAACTGCTAGGAGGTGCAGTTGCCAGTTGCCTTTTGCCACCTGGTTCTGGGTTGCCATATTATGCTGGCATTGGGAGAGATACCCATTTAGACTCTTTTCATACCCATTTTCACAATCAGCTGGCCTGAAGCAACTTTGGCCTCCTTCTAGACATTGCTTGCCCAACCTCTGTGACATCATAGAGTCCCTGCTCCCATGACATCACAAAGAACTACTCCTATGATGTCACAGGCACTTGCATCTCAATGACTCATCTGTACTGCAGAAATAATGCAATTTGACACCACTTTAACTGCCATGGCTCAATGCAATGGAATCCTGGGATTTGTAGTTTGTTGTGTAGTGATAACATGCAGCCTTGCCTGACCCCCTTGCCAATTGGCAACCATTTTGTTTCTCCATATTCTGTTCTAACAGTTGCCTCTTGTCCTAAGTACAGCTTTCTCATCATGATTATCAAATGTAGTGGCACTCCCATTTCTTTAAGGGTGTTCCATAGCCCTCGTACACTATATAGATGCTATTGCACTACTACTTAAGCATATTTCAATCATCAACAACAGCTCAATTACAAATCTAAAAGCATATCGGGGGGGGGGGGGAAGCAATATGACAATCCCCTTTTATGGCAGAATCTGCCAAGAAGCCTGAAACACAGATGCTAGGAGATTTACAGGTGGCTGCCTCTGGACACCAGGCATTTGATGAGTCAGTGTTTTCTGTTTAACAAATAGCTCCTATAAGTTTCTCCTTCTCTCACTACCTGACTCCAAAGAGTGAGTGTGTCTCTTCAGCATCTATCAAGCTCTGCTGATATGGATTCAAGGAAGGAGTCATATAGAGCTATCCAACTCCTCTCCATCAGATTCTTCAGATTCTAGAGACTGAGTTATGACAATGATATATATGGCAAACATTTCACCATCTCATGGGTAAGAACATATTTTTAAAATCCTCATTCTCTCACACATTGGGCATTTACATCCCTAAATAATATTGTAATTATTGAAAAAGTGACCGGATTCCAAATAACTCATTACAAGTAGATTTCAGGCAACTAGTTTGTAACTAGTTGCAAATAACTTTTGAGTCTTGGTTTCTATTTTGTTAATTCCTGTGGCCACAATCTTTCCTAAGGCCTTTTCACATGACATAGGTAGAGCACTATGATTCTACTTTATCTGCCATGATGCATCTCACTGAATCCTGAGCTTTGTTGTTTGGAGAGGCACTAGACCTCTTTGGCTAAGAATTCAACATACCCTTCCCTAAATGGAAAGTCCCTGAATACTACAGGATGTTGCCATGGCACATAAAAAAGAATATAGTGCTACAGTTGTGTGGTGTGAAAGGGCCTCTAGGATGAAGCTACTCTGGAAGATCTGACTGCAATTATTATGATTTTTTTTTCATGGTACCCAGAACTGGCAACTTGGATATGCTGACCACAAGCCAAGTTTCTCATTCTCTCCCTTCCTCCGCCTTTCTTCTTGTTCCTGAGCTTCATAACTTGCAAGCACAAGGCAGAATCCCTGATGCTTTGTGCAACCATCTTTCAGTATTACAAACAAGATAAACAGTTCCCACACTACCAGGGAATGGGAAGAGCTAGCATGATCTAGAGTTTATTGACATGCACCCTGCTAATGAGAGAGAAAATCTGTGACTGATAAATACATTTGGCAGCAATGGACAGAGGCAGTGGGGGGTGAGAAAAATCACTCCAGGCATTGTGTTAAAAAAAGAAAGTACCAACAAAGCTGTGGGAAAGAAAATGCTTGTTTAGAGAAAGAGAGATGGGATCAGAAAGGCTGGCAGGAATGAAGAGGGCCTCAGAGAGACTGTAGACCCATTCATAACTTTCAGGGTGGTTGTGGAAATCAGGAAACTCAAGGTAAACATAAATGTTTATCTCTCTACTGTCTACACCCATGTAAAACCTTCCTACACTTACCCTGTAACTTGCTACAAATAACTAGTTACTTGAATTTAAATCTGTTCTTTTTGACGCTACAGTGAGTTCAAGATTGTTGGATATAAAATATAAATCTCCACATGCAGAATTATGCATGAATTGTGCTACACACCCTTTGTATTGAACAGCAACATTGTTCAACTGAACTAAGATACCATATATCTGTACATGTGTATACACAGCCATGCACTACTTTGCATGTGTGTGCAATGGCAAAACATGTGCAATTCCACTTCCACCACCTTGAATTGAATGTGGCCATTTCAAACCAGACACAAAAAAATATCCAACTGCTTCCATAAGGGAACTTATGCAGGCATAAGATACTATCACAACTCTTAAATTTATAATTAGAAAGTATGGCCTCAGAAATATAGTGGAGGATTGAGAGACAGTATGGTGTGGTGGTTTGAGAGTTGGACTATGACTCTGGAGATCAGGTTTTGATTCCCCACTTGGCCATGGAAACCCACTGGGTGACCTTAAACAGAGGCCGGATCATCATCTGTAGAGAGTGCTTTCACTCTCTATTCCTACATGGCAGGAGGTTGGATTAGATGGCTTTTGGGGTCTCTTCCAACTCTATGATTCTATGGGTTGGCTCACATTGTACATCTTTTTGCCTTTCCTTTGTGGCATTGGGTTATCATGACTGCTGGATTCTGGAATGGCTGATACTTTACTACTGCACCTCCTTTCAGCTCTGGTAAACTTCCTTGACTACCTGTAAACGGCTTGGATTGCCTTGACTACTTTGCCCTACTACAGGCTGGCACTTTCTGCCTTAGTTCTCTACTAATCTCCCCCACCCAACCCAAATTCTGTTGTCCAAACATCCAGAGGCTACACTACACCATTAAGGCAGTTGAAGTGTCACATATTCCATTCAACAGAAATCTGGGATGTGATCTGTAGTTGGTGAGGTACATAGAATCATGTGCTAGAAAGACCTATAGCACACTGCCATGAATTGCAGCTTAAGTGCTCTAGCAAAGAATTCTTAGTATATCACCAAACTACAAATCCAAGAATTCCATGGGATAGAGCCATGACAGCCAAGTTGCCATCATGTCTAGACTCATCTAAATTCATTCCCAGAGTAATGATCTCTGGATTTAGCCACATATACTGCTTTACACCTCCCCATAAAGGAAAGAGGAGGAGACTTTTAAATGCTATCTGACCTCGTGACTTTGTCTGGCTTAGGAGTGTTTGGGGATGGAGGTTATTTTTTTCCTACCAAGACACACGATATAACTTTTGCTTTTATTTTTGGCCATTTTGAACCATTTTAATAGCAGGCTTTGGAAGTCAAAAAGGAACAAAACATTTGTATTTTGCATCAGGTTTAGTCCCTTTTTGGTATGGGGGGGGAACAAAAATGTCCTGGGAAAATATTTTAAAACATTTGTGTCATGGGAGCTTGCAGGGATGTTCTGGAGGATGCTGAGGACTACAGAAACAAGTTTGAGACCACACGTGGCTCATGGGCTGTGGCCCATGCCTTGGATCCAGAGTATCAGTATTCTTATCCATTTATTAGTCCTGAAAGTGTGTATCTGGTCACGTTTACTTGCAGGTGCAATGAAAAGCTCCCCACCTCATCTGTATGAACCCAAGGAGGTACAAAAGGAAGGACATCCACCAGTTAGGAAACAGATGAAGGCCATTGCAAGGTTCTCGACAAAATGTAAATGAAACACCAAGAGCTGAGCTGAGCTGAGCTGATCATTTCCCCATCAGTTCCATTTCAGGAGGCAGCTGGCCTTTGCAGATCTTTTTTTTAACAAAAAGAAAAATCTAATTAGCACAAAGTCTCCTTGAGCAGGGTCAGAAAGCTGGGTTGCTCAGTCTGATTGATATTCTCTCTGCTGAGGTCATGACAAGGACGAGGTCAAACCAGCCTCCATCAAAGGCACCTTAATCTCCCACTGTTTGCCGTCTCCTTTGTGCACTTTTAACACATTGTTCAGCTGACAACCGGTGAGGCTTGCCAACTTTGGAGGCTCGAGGAGGGTGGAAGATGGGAACAAAAAGCACTGAGCTTTGTGACTCAGAAGGTCAAGGTCATCTCAACACATTTGGCTCCCTGCAGTGAAAGGCACAAAGGAGACACTTCCATTCCACTTACAAATGCAATCCACCAGATTGGCTGTTCAATCTTACTTTGATGCTGGCAGGGTCTTCCATGGCATTTGTGGAGGCAACCGGCAGTTTGAGAAGTCATAAGATAGGCACAGCTCTGCCCTTCAACAGCTTGCCACCATTGCCCAACTTCTGCAGCTTTTGATGGGTGCCACATCATAGAATCATAGAATCATAGAGTTGGCAGAGACCACAAGGGCCATCCAGTCCAACCCCCTGCCATGCAGGAACTCCCAATCAAAGCATCCCTGACAGATGGCCATCCAGCCTCTGCTTAAAGACCTCCAAGGAAGGAGACTCCACCACTCTCCGAGGGAGTGTGTTCCACTGTCGAACCGCCCTTACTGTCAGGAAGTTCTTCCTAATGTTGAGGTGGAATCTCTTTTCTTGCAGCTTGCATCCATTGTTTTGGGTCCTAGTCTCTCATTATCAGTGGCAGATAATGGCTCCTATCTCAGTGATGTGATAAATACAGTTCAGGTTTTAATTCAGGCTTTAAAACAGCTAACCAAGGTACTGATCTCTATCCCCAAATAGGTTCAGCACTGTGGAGAGATCCTTTAAATCTATCCAAAATACTGGATTCACTATCTCACTGACATGGAAAGTACTAGAGGCCATGGCAACATATATTGCTTCAGAATAGAGCTGACCATGCATGCTCCTAATGAATAATCTTTTGTTGGGATGATGATGAAGATAAGATAAATGATAAATATTATAACTATAATAATTTTTTAATTAAAAAGAGATTTATTTTTTAAAAGGTTGGAGGTTTTGGAGGACATCAGTAGGACATGTGGGGTTTTTTTAAACCAAGCCATGGGTGCATATGTGTTTCAATATCAAGTACAGTCAGCCCTCTGTATCCATGGATCCTTTATCCATGGATTTCACCATCAGCACCTAAAAATATTAAAAATAAATATAAATTCAAAAAGGCAAACCTTGATTTTTTGCCATTTTATATAAGAGACACTATTTTACTGCATCATTGTGTTTAATGAGACTTGAGCATCCAAGGTCTTTGGTTTCCATGAGGGGTTCTAGAACCAAATCCTAACAGATACCAAAGGCCCATGGCAGAACGTCTTCTTGTTGTCATTTCTGACTTCAAGTCATTTCTGACTTATGGTGACCCTAAGGTTTATCATGGGGTTTTCTTGGCAAGATTTGTTCAAAGGGGGTTTGCCATTGCCTTCCTCTGAGGCTGAGAGTATGTGACATGCCCAAGGTCACACAGTTGGTTTCATGGCCTCTTCTCTAGAGTCGTAGTCCAACACTCAAACCACTATGCCATGGTCTACTGAACTGCTTTTACTACAGTGAGTGGAATGGGACAGAGTCATTTTCCCAGGCTCCTTGGACTAAAGATTAAAACCTAGAGGGGATTCACAGCACTACAGACATAGAAACCACCAGCCACCACTGCAAAGCCCTCCACCATGATATTGCCTTTATATGTTCATGTAACAAGGTAAATTACAATGTTGTTTTCCAGTACTTAATATTTTACAGCAATGTACAGAAACCACTCATGAAAATTGAGACATTTTTTCTGAGACCAGCAGCTGCCGCCAAACCCCACCATCTCATGGTGGCATACATCAAGGAGGAGAAAAATGAGGTTTTCCTCATTTCCCAGGTAAAGCCAAATCATCCCTGTAGAAAAGAAAGTTTATGAGAAGGAGGAGAAGGATGCAGTAGAAATAGGATCATAGCCCAAAAATATCATAAGAAAAGTTGTGTTTGTTGGGATGCTGCTCTCAAGCATTCGAGGAGGGACACTACTCTTTGTGAGCACCTTTGACTGAATCCCTCCAAGTGGGGATGATAGAAGTGAAAACAATAAGAAAGGTGGGCATAACCTTATTCAAATCATATTGTATAATATATTCTATCGGAAAACAAATATACTTTGAATTGCTTTGGTGTAATATTTAACTTTTGTGTGTTCATTGTTCAATTCTGTTTTGCAAATCCTATTCAAGCCTATCATCTGCTTAGCATGCTCACAAATGAGCTACGGAGTATTTTGTCAATAATACCATAGATCAGAACGAGCTGTTCAGATTTAGCAAAGTTTATCTTGTAAAGCTGGTAATGTCTTGTGAGATCTATAGCTTTATACCCTCCTGTGAACTGGATCAAACTTTCTCAGTAGCTATCACTGTATGTTAAATTCTGGCTTTAAGATCATCAACATTAACCCAGTATTTTAACCAAATGCAGCATCCTAAATAGTAATCTTTCATAACATTTCAGTAGAGAGATCTCACATTAAATGGTCCAGAACTGGGCTGAATCAGGAGGTATAGGTCTCAAGAGAATGTTCCATGATGACACCAAAGGAATGGAGCTATAAAATACTTAAGACTGGGGTATTTAGAAAATGAATGTAGCACATGTGTTGCATGCTTGGTCTTTGGGAACTCAAGCAATCTCTAGTAGTGGAGACAGGGAAGTCCTCTTTCTAGATTTTTAATAGCAACCACTTGTCATCACTGTACTAGACTAAGCAGACCCATTTTTAATTTTTTTTTTTTTTGGTTGACTACAGAGTAGCCCCATATGCATCTTTACTCTCTTCCCTTCCATCTACTTTGTCTTAGAATATATATTTTAGCTCAGTTAGTGTTTTTTGTTTGTTTGTTTTTTCTAAGATTTTGATGAAAGGACTCAAGAGGATAGGATATGACATGTAACTCTTGAACATGCAAACAAAAACCAGTAAGAATTTTATTTCAACTATCCCCCCAAGAATAGGCCCAAATGTGTTTGCTTCTTCACAAAGAATGCGGAAAAAACTTGAGGCTAGTATTACTTTTGGAAACAAAATTAGATATGGGAGACAGCTAAACTGACCATTTGTCCATCAATACCCACAGCTTTGATTCTTTCTGGCTGAATCCTTGTATTATATTCAGAAACCTTCATGGGCAAAATTGAGGTTGCCACTTCTTCCTTTCCTGATATGTTCCTCATGTTTAACAACTAGATCGGAAACAGATACAACATGGTCTTCTCCATGCTGGAAATAAGAGCAGCTATTGAACTGAGCAAGTACAGATGGCTTAGAATGTTGTTTCAGCTTAGGTTTTTTGTTTTTGTTTTTGTTTTTGTTTTGTTGTTTTTTGTGATACAAATTTACCACAATTCACACATTTCTTCATATAGATGAAGGGCTTAATTGTGTTTTTTTTTAAAAAAAAATGCAGGAGAGAGCAAAACTAAGAGATTCGTGTTTCCCTTCATGCAATGTAATAATAGAGATCTTTGAGCATGGACAAGGTGCTCCTCACAGGACTGCCTGAAAAACCTTTGCTAGATCTCAGGTGTTTGGGACTAAAACTTACAGCAGTGTTGTACTCGAAATCTCTAAATGTGGAATTAATTGTACTTTGAAAGTGTTACATTGAATGAAAATATTGTGCAAGCAACCAAGATCCCAATTGTGCAAACAAACAAAAAAGGCAAAAGTGCCTCCATGTACAATGTGCAGGGTATGTCCATGGACATTATGATATGTGAAACCATGTGAAATACACATTGGAATGCAAAATTGGATCAGATGTGTGACTCTGTTCCCACAACCATGAACTCTACATCGGACAAAACAGCCTTCCATTTCCAGAGAGTTATGAGTTATGCTCAATAAATATTAATATTAGCCATTGAAGCATAAGGCAGGAAAGCTGTCTGTTGCCAGAGTCTACACAAATTGTTAAGAATTGTTAAGAAAATAGGTAAGAAATCATACTGGACAGGAAGAGCTGATGGTGGCCTGGGCCCTTTGTCCATCTTGGGAAAAGCCAAGCCTTACTCCAAGCTACAGACTGGAAATTTCTTCATTCCTTTCCTCCCTGCTGATAAGGAAATGATTTATTGATTAAAACAATCAATGCTTAACTGTCTTGTTTATCTCCACAGAATGGAGACCTTCCAAACTGGTTCAGATTGGTACACCACCATCCCATTATGAGGTATCCTGTAGTCTTCCTATCATGATTTGCAAATAAATATCTATACTGATTGGCTTTGTTCTGTGTACACAACCTCATTGTTTGATATAACCAGACCACTTAAGAATCATTATTAGAACCTGAAAAAGCATGTTCACCTCTGACCTTTTGCAAGCACATGTTTTTGATCTTTTTGGAGAAACATTGAGGTCATTTTTTGTCCTACCCAGGGGTATTCCCTTCACTTTTAGGAAACCACCCCCAAGTTAGGAAGAAGTTAAACTACAGAGACACAGAGAGAGTCTTTTTTTGACCTGCTCCCCTCTCCTAGGCCTGCTGTTCTCTCTGAGACTTGCCTTCTGCTGCTACAATCTTGTTCATGTCACAAAGTGAGAAAATCTCTGTGTGTGTTTTAGTCTTACGCTTAGTTTTACCCTCTCTTAGACTGGACAGGAATAGAATTTTAGCTTCCATGCTGTTTTATTCCCCCTTTTACTTTGAGAACCAACTTGCATTGAGTATAGACTGTTCTGTTGGTTCCTGCTGCTATCTTTGGGGGGTTGCAGACTGCCAGAAATAGTGTGAATTCAGTCCACTTTTAGGGTTAGGGTTAGAGTTAGGGAACCATGGGAACTGTATTTTATTGTGGCATCCGAGTTGTCTGACAGAGAAGGCTCAATGTCTCAGAAAAATAACAGTTCCCATGATTCCCTAGCACTAACCCTAACCCTAAAAGTGGACTGAATTCACACTATTTCTGGCAGTCTGCAACCCCCCTTTGTCTGTCTTTTTACTAAAGAAATAATTGTTTTTACTGCAAAACCAGTGTCCATCTACCTCATTTTTCCTTGGAGTCACTTTGGTTAATTGTCCATTTTTAAAACCCTTAGCCTGTAAAGTCCTGCAGAGAGGGAAGAGCTCTTCCCCCCCAAACCAGTAAAAGCAGTATAAAGGTCTTAACACAGGATTCTAGCTCAGGCTCTAGAATGAAGGATTTCTGGAAACAAATGATTCCAGCTCCTTATTGCTGCTGTGTGCCTTCAAGTCATTTCTGACTTATGGCAACCCAAAGCAACCCTATCAAGGGGTTTTATTGGCAAAATTTGTTCAGAGGGGGTTTGCCTTGACCATCTCCTACTGTTTTAAAAAATGAACCAGTGAATGAATGATCCCATCTGGTCTTTAATATTGTGAAAGGGCAGCTGGGGAGCACGAAGTAGGTTACACCAAGATCTCACCTGCCTCATAAATGTGCATTCCCCCCAATCTCCTTAATTGCCAACCCTGGTGGAAACTATCTACCATTAAGCCAGCTGGCCTCATTCATCATGTGCATCTACTGTTTGCACAGCTAAAACTCAGTTCAACATGATCCCTGCATAGCTTCTTCTTCTCACACACGGGGGTGATTAATAGTGCTTCTCCAGTAAAACAAAAGGCCATTAAGACCTTTTAATATTTGCTTTCCTTACTCCCTGCCTACTTCATTTCATAGTTCAATGCAAGTTCTGTGTGTTTTTCCCTCAGCGAGGAATTAATGAGCATGGAAAGCTATATTGATTTTGGACTCCATCATTGGGTATTCCCCCCACCTTTCAGAGTCTGTAGGAGAGTCAATGCATGACAGAAGAGGGTACAACCCCACCACAGGTCAGCCACACCACACAAGCTCACACAAGCCAGCCCAAGCAAGTTTGGAACATTACTTTCAAGAAGAAAAGTGGAGATAATGACAGGCTGGGCTCTCTATCACTGGGCCAGAGACAGAAAAGAAGGAGTTAAAATCAATTAAGTTATCAATTAAGTTGGAAATTTTCTAATGAAAAGGGGGGAACTTAATTAAAGTTATTTTTTAATGAAAGTGATTAACTTAAGTTGGAGTCTCACCATTCCAGAATTAAGTTCTTTATTAATTAAAGGAGAAAGAGGGCTAAAGAGCCAACAATGTCTATATTTCCAATGCTTCTTTACCAAACGCCAAGTTCTCTTGCTGTTTTCCAAATGACTACTTGCTTTTTGTTAGTTCTTAACAATTAGCTAATTTAAAGTTTTGGGTTGCAAGATCCTTACTTATTGAAGGCCAGTTGCAATGGGATGAATTCTGTTAAGGGATTCTGAGGTGAGCCATTGTAGCATAGTGGTTTGAGAGTTAGACTACAACTCTGGAGACAAGGATTTGATTTCTAGCTCAGACATGAAACTCACTGGGTGACCTTGGGTGAGTCACACCCTCTCAGCCTCAGGGGAGGGCAATGCCAAACCACCTCTGAACAAATCTTGCCAAGGAAATCCCATGATTGGTTCACCTTAGGATCTCCATAAGTCAGAAACAACTTGATGGCACACAACAACAACATTTTGAGGTGAGCAGTCTCAGTAACTGGCTCTCCTCTAATCCATTTCTAAAGACCCAAGAAGAAACAGATAATTTAAGGACATCATTTCCAATAATGGTCTCTTAGTATTCAAAATGTATTTCCCCCTAAATCCAATTGTTACCCCCAACTATAGTAGACCTGCAAAGCCATGAAACTATTAGTGGATGACCTTGGGCCATTTGCTGTCTCTCAGCTTGAGCTGCTTCAGGGTTGTTGTGAGGATAAAGTTGAGAGGAGAAAAACTATGCATATCCCTTGAGCTTGTTGAAGGAAAAGTGGGATTTAAATGCAAATAATAAATAAGCGAACAAGCTTTTTACCCTAAATAAGAGTTCTAATCCTACAGAATAATCTGAGTATTTCAATGTTGGAATAATTGCATATTCAGACCATGCTCTCTAATATTCAAAATATTATACATCTACTTAGGAAATCAGACACACATGTGTGGTTAATGGTTAATTTAACCATCAGGTAGTTTAATAAGTGCAAATGGTCACAAGACTCGTTATTTTCATTCACAATTAGAGTAGGATAGTTCAGTAAATTCCAGAATTCATAGATTCATAGAGTTGGAAGAAACCACAAGGGCAATCCAGTCTAACCACCTGTCACACAGGAATGCACAATCAAAGCACTCTTGACAGATGGCTCTGGCCTCTGTTTTAAAATGTCCAAAGACTCCACCACATTCCTAGGCAGCATATTCCACTGCCGAATGGTTCTTACCATCACAAAGTTCTTCCTGATATTTAGGTGGAATCTCTTGTCCTGTAGTTTGAATCCATTGCTCCATGTCTAGTTTCTGGAACAGCAGAAAACAACCTTGCACCATCCTCAATGTGACATCCCTTCAAATATTTAAACATGGCTATCATATCACTTCTTAACTTTCTCTTCCCCAGGCTCAACATAACCAGTTCCCTAAGCAGCTCCTCATAAGGCATGGTTTCCAGACCTTTCTCCATTTTGGTTGCCCTCCTCTGGACACACTCAGTTAAGAAAGTTTTAGCATGTGGTAAGTGCAGATTGGAAGGTGGTGGTCTTTACATCCAAATAGTGCTCTTGTGTTCTACACCATACACCATATAGAGGTTCCTCATCTCTCCCAGGAAACTGAAGGCTTGATTTTATATTTTGTGTGTGTCTGTGTAATTCCTCTCAAAATATGCAACTCTAATCATATTTTCTTACAAAATATGCATTCTTTAAAAATGCATTTCAGTACCACTACTGCCTCCTGACACTCTGTGCCATAACATGCATCAAATGATATAGGAATTATCCACAATGAATAATTAAAACACTAGTCCTACACTAATTTACTTAAGTATAAGACTCACTGAACTCTACAGGAATTCCCTCTCAGTAGGCTGGCATGCATAGGATAGTACTGTAAGTTCTGATTTGCATATAGGTCCAAGAGGTACAGAACAGGTAGATCTGTATTGGAATATGCAAAGATGTTTAATTTTATATTTGCACAAGTTAATATATCTTTAGTCAGGCTTTATACAGCTGCTAGAACTCCTGAGACAGAAATGTTGATCACAGAAACATTTTTTCCCCTGTAGCTCCATGCCTTTCAGTGATAATCTTCAGGGTTAAGGGAACTTGACAAACTCATGGGAAAGTGACTGACATTGAAATCAAACTACTAAAAAGAAATAAATTGCTCTGCAGTAATTGTATTTAACTGGAAATGATGTCTTTTCCCATGACAGGTCACAAGAAAATACCTAGAAGAGTACACAGTGATGCTCAAATGCATTGAAAAGGAGGAAACAACAGCTGGGAAGCAAGGAAGATGCTGGTGTCCTTTGTTGATACTGCTGAGATCATGGCGGCACAGTTTTTCTCCTAGGATCTATGGCTTTTGTGTACTTTTCTATACTGTCTTCTAGTGACTGGAGCTCTAAGAATGTTTATGAGAATACACTATTTACAGTGGCAGCTAGTGGCTTCCATGACAGTGAAGTGGTCATTCAGCTTTGGATTTTAATTCAAACTTTAAAGGAGGTATCCATTCTGCTGAACAAATCTATGCAATTTAGAACTCAAATCTTGCTCTTCCTGTTGCTTTCTGTGATGAAGAAAGGAAGCCAAGGCTTAGCCTGCCTGCTCTTTGGGAGGACACACAAACCCTTCTGTTCATATATTTGGTGCACCTCTCTACTTTGTTCTTGTGTGCCTTCAACTCATTTCCAACTTATGGTGACCCTAAGAACCTATCATGGGGTTTTCTTGGTAAGATCTGTTCAGAGGAAATTTACTATTGCCATCCCCTGAGGCTAAGAGCATGTGACTTGCCCATGGTCACTCAGTGGGTTTCATGTCCAAGCTGGGAATTGAACCCTGGTTTCCAGAGTTGTAGTGCAGCACTCAAACCATTACACCATGCTGGCTCTCACTGCTTTGTTACAAATGCTTCAGTTTTTCCTGACAGTTGTGCTAACTTAGCTGGCAAAATGCTGTCTATCTTGCCAGTGAACAGAATGTCACAACTTTGCTAACATGTTCTGAATTTTGAAATTCAACAAACATTAGTATTTCAGGAGTGCAATGTCAGGTGAATAGACAAATGAGCAAAATTGAAAGATGTGACATATTGTGAAGAGGGATTTTTTTTTTGTACTTGTTGAGCTGAAGGAAATGCATGTTTTGAAATTGCACTCTCAAACTGCTTCTCTGCAAGTGTTAATAAAATTGCTAAGCCCATTAGTTGCAAGCATTGTGATACATCTTGGGTAGGATTGGGATGAGTAGATATATGTTATCAAGATGCACACAGATGGAACAATAATTATACAACACATATGGCTATTCCCAACCAAACTCATTTTGCTAACAGTGTCCAAGTTCTAAGTCATTCAAAGTTATTGGACATCTATAAATAGCAAACAAATAAGGAGAGTAACAGAGGCTTTCAGAAAAAGTCATTTGCTATGTGTCTCTGTGTGTGAAACACCAAGGTACAGATATAACCCCAACTAAGGATATCTAGTACACTGTTTTTGAGCTATAGCAAAACTAAGGCTGCATCTGCACTGCAGAAATAACCCAGTTTGACACCATTATAATTGCCATGGCTCCATGCCATAGAATTATAATTGCCATGGCTCCATGCCATATATTAACTTGTGGGAATGGTAGTTTGTTGTGGCACCAGAGTTCTCTGACAGATAAAGCTCAATGAGTCACAAAACTACAATTCCCAGAATTCCATCACATTAACCATGGCAGTTAAGGTGGTCTCAAACTTGATTATTTCTGCAGTGCAGTTGCAGCCTAAATCTCATCTAATCTGCCATCCATGCTACAGTCCAGTATCCAACACCACACTCCAAACCACTTTGATCATCAGCAACAAGAGGTGCTCTAAATTAGCCAGTCAGAATTTTGTCTAAAGGGTTGCCGTGTTAATAGAGTCAAAGGCATCATTCAGACCAACAAAGGTCATAAAGAAGTGATCCTTTCTTGCTTTAGTAGATTTGTTAATTAAATGGGTGGGATCCCTTGACTGAATTAGTTGAAAACTCTATATTAACAAGGATGGTGTGTCACCCAAATGGCCAACCTTTGTGAACTGCTAGAATTACAGCTTGGAGGCAAGTTTTATCTCTGGTTGGCAGGACACCACCACCCCCATCTGTATTACCAATCCAAGTCTCTTGGAAATTCTCTGTACCAAATTTAAACTATAACAACCAGCGGTGGTTTTGGCAGAGTCCATGGCAGAGGAGTAGTAAATGTGCCCTGTGTTTTAGTCAAGACAGAGACCATTTAGTTGGTGGCTTCCATGTCAGTGGAGCAATGAATCCACTCCAGATATTTGTCTCAACCTTAAAGGAGTTATCCAAGGAACTCTCAAATAGGTTCACCATCCCGGATAGCTCCTTTAAAGGTCAGACTAAAATCTGGAGTGGATTCACTGGTTGACGGACATAGAGGCCACCAACCATTTTGTGTAATAACAAAAACCACAATTTGAAAAATGTAGATTCTAGCCGAGGATAATTTAAGACCACATGTAAAAACCACAGAGAATGACAGTAAGGAAACAGTGGCCATAAGGACACCCGAACAGCCCTAAAAATAAGACTAAAGGTTTTTCTTATTGGAAGTTAACAGGCATTAACACTTGTGGGGTTTTTTGCTTTTGTTTTTAGTAATTGGGAGTTGAAAAGGAACTTTCTGAAAAGCATGTATTGTTTCTCTCTCTCTGCTCATTGAGCTGTGTAATTCAAACTTTTTCTACTTGTTGCCTGCAGCAGTCACTTCATCCCTCCCTTTTCTCTCCAAAGGTTAATGTTAGTATTTTACAACCCTTTGTTTGAGAAGGAAACATCCATGAATCTTCTGATCCTCAGGATACATGAAAATTATGGACTCATCTACTGAAGTTTAGATAACTTTTGTTTGACTGTCTACTTTCCTATTATGGATGGATTTCTTGCAACAATAAAGTAAATTTTGTTTTTTAACCTTACCAGAGCATCCTGCATATTTCGATCTGTTTTATATCAGAAGCTCATGATGAACTGGGGCATGTTTCATTCTGTTTAATATAAATATCAATGTTTCCTACTTTCTAGCCTACCAACCTATTTTCCCTGGTGGTTTGTTTATTTGTTTGTTTGTTTTTGGAATCCCCACCAACAGGGCAGCAGGCTTCTATGAACTTCCTCTTTAGAAACTGGTGTTCTGTGAAATACCACATATGACTGCCCAGATCTTACAGCCATCATGGCAAACAGATCTAAACCCTTTATAAATATCAGTAATGAATTTATCATGAATGGTGCACTGTTGGCTGGATGGGTTCTAAGATACCAGGCTGGTGGTGGCCCATTCTAGATCTGCTGGCTTGAAGTAACCATCAGTGGTAGCTGAATTTAGTAGGATAGTAAATCTCCTTCAGATTTCAGTCTAAACAAGAAACTATTTTAGCAGTGGGAGAAACTAACAAACCAATCATATCTCATAAGCCTGGGGTGAATCTTTGAGCTGAAAACCATTTGTTCAGTCAATACAGCCAGCAAGCTACATCTATGGGTCTTCTGGCTTCAAGGTGTATCCTCCAAGCCTTTTGTCACTGAACAAACATCATGAGATCAAACCCACTGCCATAGGGCAGTTCAAGTCAATAGGATGCAGGGGAAATTATACCTGTAACCTTGCCTTGAGGATAATAAGGAGCTTACTGTTCACTGAGAAATTCAGCTGGAGAATAAAAACGCTGTCAGTTCTTTCATTTCTTTTGAGGCTGATGCACCATCATCACAATCTGAAGTACATTTATTGATTTCATAATGCTTTTAAGAAGCACATTATTACTGAGCACACTGGAACCATTGATTCTAGTTCAGGGCAACTCTGCAAAGATAGAAAAGTCCAATCCCCTGACTGCTTAGTCAAGTCTACTTGGGATACCCTCATTTTTAGGGGTGATAAGAACCTCAGAGTGGTAACTGCAACTATACAATGAAACTCTGAAAGTACTCACCCCTGAACTTTCCATATTCCGCTTTCTGCTCCTTCCAACTCCTAGTAGGGTGGCCATATGGTCTAAAAGTATAGGAAGATGCCTCATGCTGAATCAGAATTAAATCCTGTTGTTAGCCCCAAACAAGACAGACTTATTGAATCAATGAGATTTGCCTACATGTTGTCTCACCATTCAATCATTGTTCCAATGGTCTACTCTAGTTGGAACTAAATGACACAAGACAAGCATAGTGAGGAATGCTGGAAGTTTCAGTCTGATATCACTGGAAGGGCCACTTGGTTTCGAATCGAATATTTTATTACAGCCATTAGGCCAGTATACACTTGGTTTCTGTCCAAAATTGATAAGAAGAGAAACAGAGACCTTGTACTTGCTTGTCAGCTACTACCTGAACATGAAACTGAGCAAGCAAGCACATGAACCTGAGTATTATTTATTTATTTATTTATACCCTGATCTTCAGCCAAAAGGCTATCAGAGTGGCTTACAAATGATTAATTAGACATTTCCCTGCCCTCAGGCTTACAATCTAAAAAGACAAGACACAAAAGGAGAATGGTAAAGTCTTATTTTTTTTAAATTACAGTTCATCAAATCCCACAACCAGCTTGACTAATTGACTAAAATTCAGAGATGTAGTCCAGAGAGAGAAACTGAAGGACTGAGTTCTGACTTTGCATGTATGACTATAGACAAGTGCAAATTTTGCACCAATGTGTGGCCACATCCAAATATTGGTGAGGAAATTGTCAGTTTGGCTTACTTACCCATATGCTCCCCCACCCCCAATTCCAAGTCCTTTCTGCTGAATTTGTAGAACAAAGAATTGCAAATTATGGAAACCTCTTAGCAAAGTAGTAGTGAATGGAAATTTGTTCCTAGACAAGGCTATCAGTGGCAGTGGTTACTGTTCATATTCAGTAGTAGTAGGAAATGCAACTCAGTGTAACCAGCCCATCAATGCCAGTCCACAAGTTATTGGATGCCAGCCCATGGTGAGTTTCCCAGAAAGAAATGAGCAATTGTAGAAAATGGACACAAATATAATGTTCATCCAAGGCATGCTGTTTTCATGTCCTCCTCCCACCACAGACTTCTGTCCAGACTTTATAAGCACTGTCCAAGGTCTTCAACTCTATCCTCTCATTTTCAACAGGTGTTGAAATACCCACTGAAATATTAGGTCTTCTGTGTTGCTAGGTTTTAAGATGATCCTTTTCTCCCTACTCCCTGCAATAAATTCAATGTATTTTCTAAAGGAACAACACATTGAGGGAGGCTATTATCACTTACGTAGTCTTTGTTTTTCTTCCAAGAAGCTTAAGACAACAGATACATCCCCCTCACCTTTATCCTCATAATGACTGTATAACTGGCTGAAGGTCTTTCCATAAGCTATGTTGCTGAGAAAGGATTTAAAACTGGGACCCCTGAGTCTAAGGTCAACAAACTAATTGCTACAATGCACTGAGTCTAAGGTCAACAAACTAATTGCTACAATGCACTGAGTCTTCAATGTACATGTGATGGTATAGAGCAGGGGTAGGCAACCTTTTTGAGCCGGGGGCCGGGTTGCTGTCCCTCAGACAATTGTGGGGCCAAAGCACCAAAAATAAATAAATAAAAAATAAAAAAATTAAAAATATGCATGCACACTCTCTCAGCCCCAGAAAAGCCATGGCAAAACCCATGTGGAGATTTTGCCAAGAAAACCCAAGAACAAGTAATAACAACAATAATCAATATCAATATCATCATGGCGGGTGGTGGCGGCAGCGGGGGCGGCAGTGGCAGCAGCGGCAGGACCGGCCTGGGGCTGGTCCAAAGGCCTCGGGGGGCCACATCCAGCCCCCGGGCCTTAGGTTGCCTACCCTTGGTATAGATACACTTTATACTAACCTTAATTAAATGTGGTGGCTGGTGGCTTCCATGTTCCATGAGCTATCCAGGATGCTGACACTCTTTGCAGGGAAAGTGTGGCACTTGGAATATCTCTTTTAAAATTTGCATTGATCCTCATCATGACTGCACCTGACTGGTTAAGATTCTTCCTCCCAAGTAAGACTGGCAACCATGCCTCCTGCAGCCTGGACAATATTGCCTCAACAGGGATGAGTTTCAGTACAGCTTGACTCCCATCATTGTTCATCAGGGCCTAGTTGTGATTAGGTAGATCTGGATTTAGGAGAGGAGTCCAATGGTAGTTGGTGGCTTCCAGGTTGATAGAGTGGCAAATCTATTCTGGGCTTAAGCCTAAAGTTTAAAGGAGATGTACAAGGTGCTCAACCACATTTCCCAAATTGGCTTAGGCTCTTGTGAATAGCCTTTTAAAGTTTGACTAACTAACACCCAGGATAAGTTTACCACCTCACCAAGATGGAAGGACCCAGTCTCCACTCAATTAATCTATTTTGGCTCCAACTAGTTCTCAGGCTTCTTGGGTGTAGTGTAGGCTTAAAGCAGTGGTGGGCAAGCTCCAGAGGTCCACAGACCATTTTTCAGCCCCTGACTGGATCCACCATGGGCTGCACCAGCCCCTCAAAATCAAATTAACCCCAAAAGCAGACCCCAGAGTGTCCAGAAGTCCACTTCTGGTTTTGTAAAGCCACTTGTGGGAGCCAATATAAGATGGAGCATAGTCTGTGCTTTGTTTTAAGGCAAAAGTTCTGCTCTCAAATATAGACCTAAGTTTTTGGTGGGAGTTTGGGGGTGAGCAGGAGGCACAGAAACACCTATGATTCCTAGCCTTTCCATCCTTATCTTCAAATTGATCCTGGGGTTCCATCTATGTACTCTGTCTCACCTCTGGCTATGTCCATTGTGGATTTTCCTCTGATAAGAGCTTTAATCTGATGCCATCTCAGGAAACTGGCAATCTTGATTGAAAGACTCCCTCTCTTGTTTGGGCTCAAGCTGTAAAGATTAGTGGTGTACATCATACCAATAGTTTGCAACCTTTAGGCTGTTAGATCTTTACCCACTCTGGTCAGTGGATTATGGATCCTAGGAGATAAGGTCCTAAACACCTGGAGAAAATATTTGGAGGATGCAAGGATGAAAAAACCATTGCCCTCTCATTCCTTTCCTTTGTGACACTGTAGTGAATGTGTGACAAGCATATGCAGTGAGTGTATTCCGTGCCAGATCAATGGTCCATCTAGCTCAATAAGACTTCATAGTACAGCAGAAGCAGCCCATATTCTCTCCATCACAAATCATTAGAATATCAAAGGCTGCTCAAGTACTAACACAATCCAGGCCTATATATCATCATTACCTGAATTTAACAGCTTCCATGAGTAGCAGAGCAAAAACAAGAACTGTTCAAAAAGATGTTCAAACAGCTGGGTCAAGGCAGCGCTAAAACAATATACAATTGACTGGGAAGAACAAAGTTAACAGCAGTTGCTACAGATGCCAGAACAGACGTAATCACTAGTAATCTGCAAGACAACATAACCTCCAACATGTCACAGATGAAAATGAAGACACACTTGGATACTTGAAACATTCTCGATTTCTCACATCTTCAGGCACTATGAATTGTCAAGGCTTTTGAGCTGCTTTATTCTTCACCCTCCTACCTAGCAACAGCCTCTCTTGGCCTGGCTTTGGAAACAGGAGGTGTTATTAAACCAACCATAACAGTCATTGTAATACCACTTAACGCTAACAGTGAGGAAAACTCCAGTCAGCCTCAGAACTGATTTTAGGAAAAGGTTTGGCCCAATTGATATTCAATGGCAACTCTCAGCAACCCTCATCTTTGGCAATGCTGGCAGAGGCTGAGGGAGTTGCACTCCAACAACAATCTGGACCTTCCCCTCTGGAGGATTAATAAGAGGGATGGAGAAGATAAAGCCCTTGAGATCTAGTTGAACTGAAATTCCTATCATCTCTCGCTATTGGCTATATTGGCTAGTGATGATGAGAGTTGCAGTATAACTACTTCTGGAGGACTGTTGTGTGCCTTGAAGTCATTTATGACTTATGATGACCCTCTCACAGGGTTTTCTTGGCAAGATTTGTTCAGAAAAGGTTTGCCATTGCCTTCCCCTGAGGCTGAGTGGATGTGACTTCCCCAAGGTCATCCAATGGGTTTCATGGCTGAGCTGGGAATCAAACCCTGGTCTCCAGAATTCAAAGATACAGCTGTTTTAGTCTGTAGATTCAGTATGTAGAGAGATCTTGTAGCACCTTTGAGACTAACTGAAAGTTGGCATCATATGCTTTCATAGACTTCAGCCTACTTCCTCAGACACATTTGTCTCCAGAGTCAAACACTCAAACCACTATGCCATGCTGATGGAAAAAACAGAACCATTTGTCACAGACACATAAAATAGTTTGATTTATTACAGGACTCTTTCACACCTTGGAACTGTCCTCAGGAACACAAGATGATCCTGAGGACAGGATCACAAGACCCTGACATGATTTACATATTCTGCAAATTCACCTGGGAGGGATGCCATTTGATGTTCTGCCTTAGGCTGCAAAATATCTTGAGTTGCACCCTTAGGGCACACCATACATCAGATACACTAGACAATGTAATTTCCCCAGAGCCAGCCAAATGTGTTGGGTAGACACTGGAGTAACTACTTTCCCCAGTTGTTTCTAATGACTGGAATGAAGTAATAGTGGCATGTTGGGTATTTGAAAAGAAGGGGAAAGAGAAGCTCCCCCTTCATTCTTTTATTCCACATCTTCCAGAATGGTAATTCAAGATAAAAGGGAATATTTTTGGAGGGAGATGTAAAAGTGGAAGGGAAGCAGCACTGAAACGCCAGTTCAGATTTTAATCTGAGCACCAAAAGGATTCTCATGTTTGGGGATGAGTATTACAGGTTGCTCAAATGTATATTTTCCTTTTAGGATGCAAGGCGGCTTTGCCTGTTGATTGGTCAAGTCATCTGTAATATTGCCATCTCACCACCTCATTATAAACGTCATCTCCAAATAGAAAAAGAGTGGGAGTAATATATTGTAATGGCTGCTGGCCAGCCTTGACTTTGCTGAGCAGTTTCCTGCTTAATTGCCCAGGGTGATTGACTGATTGATTGATTGATTGATCAATGGGAATTCATCACCCACTGATGGATAGGAATGGGAAACCTCAGACCCTGGGATTGAATCAAGTTCTCTTGGATTCCCTTAGGGTCGCCAAGTAAACAACAAGAAAGGACTGCACAGGAGCGGGAAAAGTGATGCCTGTATGTGGTCTGTGGAGCCTACTTTTACAGCGCC
Source organism: Phrynosoma blainvillii (assembly GCA_026167975.1). Taxonomy (NCBI): domain Eukaryota; kingdom Metazoa; phylum Chordata; class Lepidosauria; order Squamata; family Phrynosomatidae; genus Phrynosoma; species Phrynosoma blainvillii. The sequence goes on along the minus strand of JANUYF010000010.1, from coordinate 22,430,121 downwards.
CACTAGTACCCCAACCCCTATTTTTTAAAAAAATCAGCACACATTTGAGGAGATTTGCAACTAAAAACTTTGTACAGAAAGCACAGAAAGCCATCCCAAATGCCATAAAGTGCACAACTCTAGGTAATGCATGCATAACTCCCGAATACCTCTGTTTTCATTGAAGTCCCTCTCAAAATGGCGACCATTCTCTCAACATTTGAAGAAGACAGAAGGTATTTTGGTGGCCTGGGCCTGCTGGGGGAAAGTCTAGGGGAGTGAAATTGGTCCTTGGCTTCTGTGCAGTTGCATGCTTTATTATCCATGTCAAAGAGGAAATTTCAGAAGGTGTTACTTGTCACATAAGTTCTACCTGATGAAATTCCTTCTCCCCTAAAACCATTAGAGGTAGAGGAGTTCTGTCCTGTTTCTCTTCTAGATGACTATGCCCCTTTCCATGACACTATATTTGAATGTTGTCCCATCTTTTATAAATGTTTTCCACATCAAAAAAATTAAGATGCCTCTTCAAAAGCTGGTAGTAAGAGATTTAAGCTAACATATTTCAATATTTTTGGCTGCACCCTTTAGGTCCTGTCCACCAAGGGAAAAATGGATATCAAGAACTTCTTTGCAGTTGATGTCAGCCATAGGCTGAAACAGGTCCCCCACCCTTGAAGTCTTCTCTATAATTTTTAATGAGATGCAGGAATATGTCTGACACCGCTTGGATTGAAAGAATAGGGTTCATTAGTGAGAGGAGTAAACCGTCAGTCTGGAAGAGGCCAGGCAAGGAAGCCCAGGACATTGTAACACCAAGGACCTGAAACAAGAAATAGGTTTCTTCCTTCAAGAGCAAAATAGCCAATGAATCATTTTCTAACCAAAATCATAAATAAACATGAGAGGGAAAGAGAGAGAGAGAGACTGAGAGAGAACATGTGATGAGAGGCCATAAAATGCACCTCTCATAAAAATTCAGGGTGATTAATCCATCAGTCCTTCGTAGTTACCTGTTCGGAAGCTGCAGCCTACACTACAGAATAATAAAGACTTCAGCATACGTTTGCCCATTAACCGTCTCTGTAATTTTTCTATTAGGAATATGAACTGAATGAAGACAAATATCACATTACCTCCCCAAGTTTGCACACAAATCTTTGAGCCTATATTTGGGTAGTTTTTCATGCAGATGAATGTGGTGGAAGCAGGCACACTGTTATTCTTCCTATAGTACCACAGTACATGGCATAGTGGTTTGAGAGTTGGACGATGACTCTGGAGACCAGGATTTGATTCCTGGCTTGGCCATGAAACCCACTAAGTGATCTTGGGGAAGTTACACTTTCTCAGCCTCAGAGGATCTTAGAATCATAGAATCAGAGATTTGGAAGAGACCACAAGGGCCATCCAGTCCAACACCCTGCCATACAGGAACTCAAAATCAAACCATCCCCGACAGATGGCCATCCAGCCTCTGCTTAAAGACCTCCAGGGAAGGAGACTCCACTACACTCCGAGGGAGTGTCTTCCACTGTCGAACAACTCTCACTGTCAGGAAGTTCCTCCTAATGTTGAGATGGAATCTCTTTTCCTGCAGCTTGCATCCGTTGTTCCGGGTCCTATTCTCTGGAGCAGCAGAAAACAAGCTAGCGCCCTCCTCAATATGACATCCCTTCAAATATTTAAAGAAGGCTATCATATGCCCTCTTAACCATCTCTTTTCCAGGCTAAACATACCCAGTTCCCTAAGTCATTCTTCATAGGGAATGGTTTCCAGACCCTTCATCATTTTAGTCACCCTCCTCTGGACACGCTCCAGTTTCTCACCATCCCTTTTGAATTGTGGTGCCCAGAACTGGACACAGGATTTCAGGTGAGGCCTGACCAAAGCAGAATGCAGTGGCACTATTACTTCCCTTGATACTACACTTTTTTTAATGCAGCCTAAAATTGCATTGGCCTTTTTAGGTGCAGCATCACACTGTTGACTCATGTTCAACTTGTGGTCTACTAGGACTCCTAGATCCCTTTCACATATATAAGTCTCATTAAGCCAGGTGTCCCCATCTTATATCTATGCATTTTAATTTTTTTTTTGCCCTAAGTGCAGTACCTTACATTTCTCTGTGTTGAAATTCATTTTGTTAGCTTTGGCCCAACTTTCTAATCTATTAAAGTTGTTTTGAATTTTCATCCTGTCCTCTGGGGTATTAGCTATTCCTCCTAATTTGGTGTCATCTGCAAATTTGAGAAGCACGCCCCTATTCCTTCATCCAAATCATTGATAAAGATGTTGAATAGCCCTGGGTCCAGGACAGAACCCCACTGGACACCCCACTGGTCACTTCTCTCCAGGATGAAGAAGAGGAGCCATTGCTGAGCACCGTTTGGGTTTGGTCAGTCAACCAATTACAAATCCATGTTACCATGTTACCTTGTCTAGCCCACATTTTACTAGCTTGTTTGCAAGAATATCATGGGGGACCTTGTCAAAAGCCTTACTGAAATCAAGATATGCTATGTCTACCGCATTCCCTTCATCTAGCAAGCTGGTAATTTTATCCAAAAAAAGAGATCAGATTAGTCTGGCATTACTTGTTTTTGAGAAACCCATGTTGATTTTTAGTGATGATGGCATTCCCTTCTAAATGTTCACAGACTCTCTGTTTAATGAACTGTTCTAGAATCTTTCCCGGTATTGATGTCAGACTAACTGGGCGATAGTTGTTGGGATCCTCTTTTTTCCCCTTTTTTATGGCAATGGCAAAACTCCTCTGAAGAAACTTGCCAAGAAAACCCCATGATAGGTTTGTCTTAGGTTCACCATAAGTCAGAAATGACTTGAATGTGAATGGCCTTTGGGCTAAGCATTAATAAATAAATTTTTAAAAAATGAAATGAATGAAATGACTTGAAAGCAGGACAAGGAATTTGGTATGCTCATGCCTATAAAAGTTACATGTAATGAGAATGTGCTCAATAGATTCAGTTTCTTCTTCATTACAGGAGCATAGTTTATTCTCGTATGCCACACCATGATAGCACCCATCTAAACCTGCAGATGGTAGGCAATTAAATCTGGCTCTCAAAAAAACCTGTCAATATTTTGGAATGGTAAAATTTTCCAAATACCTAGCACTTTTGGAGAATTTGAAATTCAAGCCAAAATGTAGAGCTGAGCAGGTTTTACTGGCATTTGATAAGGAATATTGAAGATCTATGTCCTTAATCCATTTTTTAAAAAATAAAATTAAATGCCTTGTGCTCATGAGCACAAAGAAATTCCATAAAAAACCACTAATAAATGTAGTTTAGTAGAAAAGGTTTTAAACCAAGAACTAGTATAAACATCTTTCTGTAGAAGGTGTATTTGACTATACCACTTTGGTCCAATACCTGAAAGCATATAGCCAGGCTGTGCCTTCTAATGATGCAGTGCCTACCTCAAGTCTTAAGACTGCTGCGGAAACACATCTTGGCAACCCAGGAATAGATCTTTGAAAAATTGAGAGAACATTCTTAATATTTGAATAGAATCCTTGAATCCAAATTGGGATTCCATATGGCAGTTGAGGCAAGATCCTGGACTTTAAAACCTGGATGGCAGCAGATATGAATTGACACGCACACACCCCTTAATGAAGAAAAAGTGAGAAATGGCCTTGATTCTATTCTGAGCTGTCTGTATGGCAGACTGTCTATGGGCAGCCCAGAGAAGATTATGGTGGAATGTAATGCACAGATATTTAAAATGTTTAACTTGGTTGCAGCACTGATAATTGATTTTCCACTTGTTTAATGATGCATGCCCAGCAAAGGCCATAATTTTAGCTTTGTTAAAAATTATAGTCAGCTGGTTGGTCTTGCATTAAGACATAAATGCACGCATTAGGCATTTAAGGCCTGCTTTTGATAGCAGCATTAGGACGGCATCATCCGCCTACAGCAATAAAGGGCATTTGGTCTAAGCCAGTTTAGGTGAATGGAAATCTAAAGCTAAACAACATTTAAATATCAGTTGAATAGTGAGAGGGCTAATATACAGCTCTGTCACAACCCCCTGGTGGCAGGCATTGATCTTGCCAGATTCCCTTCTATTACACATCTTACATATAGTGTGATACCCTGGTAGAGGCATTTGATAAGATACAGGAGTCTTTTATCTATAGTGATATGGAGTAACTTCAGCCATAATTTATCTCTTGGTATTGAGCCAAAGGCAGATTTTAAATCTATAAAGATGGTATAAAGGCCCTTCCCAAAAGTGGTGTTGTATTATTCTGCTAAATGGTTTAAGACAGTGCAGTGATCTATCATTGATCTGACTTTTCTGAAACCTGCCTGTTCACTTTCCAAAATAGATAAGAACTTTCCAAAATGAGTAAATTTGATGAAAAGTGTTTGAGATTTTTTTTAAAAAAAAGATGAATGTTATAGAACGTGAAACTCATGAATTAGAGGACTTTGAGGGTATAGTTCTTTGAAGACTATATTTGAATCTATGTAACTTTAATTATGTTTATAGTGCTAAATTAGAACAACCACCTTATCTTTATTTCTGAGAAGCTCATCATCTTTAACACTTACATGGTAGGCAGACATGATCCTCTCCATAGCTGTTCCTGTTGAATTTTCGCTAATGCAGGTAGTTGTGAATTTCATACAGTTCATTTGGGTAAGAACTTACTCAAATTCATTTATCTCTCCATAAATTTGAAGGGGGAAATTTGAGAGGTTTCTAAAAAAAAATTGTTGTGTGCCTTCAAGCTGTTTCTGACTTATGGTGACCCTTATGGGGCCTCTATCATGGGGGTTTCTGGGGCTGAGAGTGTGTGACTCATCCACTTGGAACCCCCTTGGATTTGGCACTACTACTCTCTGAGGCTGAGAGAGAGTGACTTGCTAAGGTCACCCAATGGGTTTCCATTCCCAAGCAGGGAATCAAATCCTGATCTCCAAAGTCAGAGTCCAATGCTCAGACCACTACACTTCTCTGGCTACTTTAAAAATATATCAAACACTAAATATGGGAGAATACAGAAGTAATAGATGTTTCTACTCCTACTAGAAGCAAAAGGGCTCACCCACCCCATGCAGATATTTAGTTCAAGATCAGGGTTTAGAGGAGGCATCCCAAAGTTGGAATCCTGTATGCAGCTTACATAAATGCAGGGCCTAGGGAAATTCATTCTCAGACTACAACTACCAGAATCCTCATACAGCTGGGGGATTTTGTTGTAGTTTTAAAAAGACTCTGTCTTTTCAAGTGCTATTTAAAATCCCATCTAAATCTACAAAATTGTATTTTCTACAATTTCTGCAAAATGTCTAAGTTTGCAGCTAGCATCTTTTCAGAGAACAACTCCAGAATCCCCATATAGTTGGGAAATACTTATGCATCTGTATATAGAGTCTAGGAGTTAAAGCTTTTTAAAAAACAAAAACAAAAAAGCCCTAATTTTTCAAGAGCTAATTGAACTTATTTAAATCAACAGAATTCTATTTTCGTCCATTTCTGTAAAATATCTAAGTGTGAAACTACTATCTTTTCCTTTTCTGTAGCTAATAGCCTAAATTCCCTAAAGGCACCATATCCTGTCTGATCTTGGAAGCTAAGCAGGGTTAGCCCTGGTTAGTACTTGGATGGGAGTCTCTCCCACCAAAAAACAACAACAGGTGCAGAGGAAGAAATTGGCAAAGCACCTCTGAGTATTCCTTGCTTAAGAAAACACAAAGAAATTCATGGGGTCACCATAAGTTGACAGGCAACTTGAATGCACATACATACACAGTAAAGCAATAAGGACATGATGATGGAACAAAAAGATGCAAAGAATCCATCCAATGTTGCTGCCTTTATATAGTTCTTGCAATAGTCCAGACCACTAGCCATTTAATGCAGTTTGAAGTTTGCACCTTGACAGAAATGCACACGTAAGTTTTACAAAAAACAATAAGCTTCAAGCCACATCCATTTTTATTTTTATTTTTTGCATTGGGGAGCTTCTCTCTCTCTCTCTCTCTCTCTCTCCTGCAATCTCAGGAGCTTCCCAGAGGACTTTGGGGGCAGAAAATTGGCCCCTAAACTCACCATAGTGGCCCACTGGTGTTACTGGATCATTTTTTAACTGCAGATGCCAGGGATTGGGCCCAAGTCCTTCTGCACATATACTTTTCCAGTGTTTTGTGCAAAACTTTTGTGTGTATGTGCATTGCAAAAGTGCACCGGAAAAGAAGAGTATGTGCAGAATGAGGCTCATGAAATACCCCTGAGGCTGGAATGTATACCTGTGAACCTTGTTCAGGCTGGCTAGTTTTCATCTGACTCTCCATTCGACCCACCAAGGCTTGAAGGTGGCTTCTTTGACCAGGACATTAAGACAGAGGGTTTATTTTTATTTTATTTTTTTTAAAAAGGGCACCTGCTTCCCATTTATGAATAAGGACCCAAATTTTATTTTTTTTAAAAAAAAACAAATCAAGCAAACAGAATTCCTCTGCTCTCAGCCAGCAGGTAGGTATGCCCAGGATGCTCTGGCTCTTTAAATCTTCCTGTTCAGAGCAATTCCCACCCCCTTTTCTGACACAGCGCATAAGCCGAGCATCTTTAAGCTGAGCCATAGCCTTCAAGCTGGCAGGCTGTGAGGAGAAAGGCTGCAGGTCTCCACAGATCCTTGGCAAGAGAGGAAGAAGAAGAGGAGGAGAAGGAAGAAGAGGAAGACACGGAAGACGAGGAAGCAGCTGCAGTGCTCTCACACACATACACGCACACACACATGCATACATCCCTTGCTGAGCAACCAGCCAAGAAGCAGGAGCATGCACTGGACCAGGGGACTTCCTCGAGGAAAAGAGAAGTAGTGACAGGGGCTTTCTCTGTCTCTGCTTTTGCCTGACTCTCCCTCTGTGGTTTGCCTTTTGGATGGAGCGATGGGCTTTTGAAGCCCACCAGTAGCTGTCTCCCACTTCTGTCAACCAAGGCAGAACCAGGGATCCCTGAAGATGTGCATTCCTTTTCTTTTTCCCTTAAAAAACATCCCTCCTCTCTCTCTCTCTTTTTTTTTTTTCCAGCCACTTTGGCTTAAAGAGCTCCTTCATCAGGATGTGAGCTGCATCTAGGTTCAGCTACTTCTGGGTCCAGCAAAGGCGTCCAGCACAACAACACAGGACTGGGCTTCTCATCTTCCTGGGGAGCTGCTGAAGAGAAGCTGGGCTAACAGCAGCCTATGCACAAGGGAGATGAGCTGTTGAGAAGGACACCACCTTCTTCTTCTTCTTCTTCTTCTTCTTCTTCTTCTTCTTCTGCCTTCTCCTCCTCTTCCTCCTCCTCCTTTCCTGCAAGAGCTCTCCAACTGGGACCATGTCACCTGTGGACTGGAGACCAAGGCCCATGGACTGGTGGGGTTGCACCCTTCTGCTATGCAGATGGAAAGGCTGCAAAGCCAGAGCTTCTGAACTGAATTGATTATTCTTCCCAGCTGGATGGCTAGCTGGTTGCGGGAAGAGCAGGATAGGAGGGGGGTGCTCTCTCTATTCATGCAGGGAGTGGGTACAGTTCCCCCCCTCTTTCCCCCTCACTTCTCTCCAGCAGTCTTGAAAGAAACCAGAGGGGCAATAATCACAATTTATCCACATGGGCTCAAAGGGTTAATCTGAAGGATAGGAGTTCAGAATATCCTGGATTATTATTATTTTTTCTCCCCCCCCCCCCCACACACACCATTTTAATTTTAATTTTAATTTATTTTTATGTATCCGACGGCTCTTCATGAATGTTCAGACTCACACAGCTGAAGAAAACTGAATAATATTTTCCCCCCTAACACCCAAAGGTGCTGGAGGAAAAAGGGACCGGGCATTCCTTGAGTCTACAGCATTCTGGAGCAGCTGCCTTGCTCGTAAGTTGGCTCTTTAAATTGTCTTAATGGATTAAAAATAAGCGGCTCTTTTCTTTTGCAGAGGATTTGTTTTTGTCTTTTTAACAGAAAACATTGCCAAATCCATGCTATTTAAAGGATCTGAAGGATATGGCTCAGGAGGAAGGGGAGGAGAGATTAAAGTTTATGATGGACAGTGTGCAAAAGTCGGCACGCAAAGCACATTGACTCATCTCTGTGTCTTCTGTTCATGTGTGTACTCCTGTGTGATGTTGACATCTCACAGTCTGTGGGGATCCTCCTCTCAATAGTTGATCCTTCCAAGAGGAAGTTAGCTCTGCTAGGGAAGGGATGGAGGTGGTGGGAAATGAGATGTGTTGGTCCCAGAGTATGGGCAATCGTTCCTTGAGAGGAAGGGCTCTCACTGAAGTAGAGTACAACCTTATTCTTGTGGTTCTGCTCTCAAGGGTTTGAGAAGCCAGCACATGAACCTGCAGACAAATTGAAATGAAGTAATTTCAACAATGTATGGTATTGTCCTAAAAAATCCTCTTAATCTGATGTGAGTTCTCACTTTGCTTTCCCCTTTCCTCTCTCACTTTATGCAGGACCTGGGATGAACCTTCAGTGCTTCCAGCATCCCATGGATGCCCAAATTTTATGCTTTAAAAAATCCATATTTGTCATTTTAAGGAGCTTCCTGTGAACCCTGCATAGACTTTTCAAATCTCACCAGTCAAGGTGGACATCTCCCATAAGGAAGCCTTCCAAGACAAGGCAGATGGCAGTGGCACCAAAGTTATCCTATTCAGTGAGGAACCTTTTTGCTGAGGGAGCTGTGTGTTGAACAGCCTGAGGAAGAGGACCAGAAGAAGACATTGCTTTCAGGATCTCCCCAGGGAATACCTCCAAAAAGACAATGATGAACTAATGAGTGGAGTTGCCCTCAGCATACATGGCATAGACTGGTGCTTTCTTTCTGTAACTTTTTTCTAGACCCTGACATTTCAGAGCTGGAAGACTGGAGCACAAATGCAAAGTCTTAACCCCATAAATTGGCCATTCTTGCCTATTGCATCTCAACTGACTTTGCAACCCAATGGTGATACTTTTAGACCTATAAGGTTTGTTACCCAGCAGGAATGGATGGAGTGTATTGGATTGATCCTTGCCTTGATCTCATCCCAATGGCCCCAGCTTTGTTGCCCTGATCCAGCTAGGGTGGGGAGATCAAGGGGTGGCAGGTGAACGTGCCCTGAGACTTTCTGGGGCAGGGTGGGGGAGCGTTAAGATGTGGAGATCTCCCCAGCCAAGAGGCGTTCCGTGGAGGCACAGTCTGGCTGGGCAAAAGCAGAATGCACAACGCAGCTCTGCCCCAGCTCCCTGGCACCCTGTGAAGGATGAACTCCCGGGGCTTGCAGGATAGGCAGCCAACTGACAACGCAACCAACAGCAGCAACACCAGCGAGAGGGAGCGCATCAGGGGGCGCATGAAAATGGTGATCGGACAGCTGGAAGGCATCCTACAAGAACTTAAGGAGGTGGCCAAGGAACTCCGTGAAGTAAGTGTGGCTCAGAATGCAAGTGAGAGGGTGTGATGGGACTTCAAGAGTCAGAAGTAGGAGAGAAACCAGATCTAGGACAAAGGCCTTGTCAAAGCAGTTATGGTAAACTGGACACACATAAATTAGGTCATAAGAAAATGTAGAGGAATTTATAGAAAGTATCAGGTAGAGAGAGAGTGTGTGCATATGAATAATGAAAATGTGCAGTACTAATTTATTCCTACTTCTTTTTTGAAAATCCAGACCCAGTTTTCTGGTACTCTTTTAATACTAGCTTGCTTCCTTTGAAGGTCCTAGTTGTCTGCAAGTATGTTTTTATCCTAATGAATGCACTGTATCATGGGTCCTGGGAGTTTTAAATCTTCTTCAGTTGTAAGTCTCACCCGTGATTGCACTGCATCATGGGTTTTGTCATCTGAAAGCTGTGTCAATTTTTATTTGCCTGAGTTGGGTATGTGTGTTTCATTCTAGGTTGCCTTTGATGTCACAGGATATTTTGTGATTACAGGAGATGGTTTAGCTAGTAGATACTGAAATAATTGCAAGAATACAACTACTTGGTCAGCTAGCAAATATGGATATACATCTGTGGTATAAATCATCTATCCTCATTCAAGATGGATGTCCAGTAATAAGAAAAGTCAGGCCATATTTTTGGAAAGATGAAGTGAAAAGTGCCATGATCGTATTATTTGATGCATATTCTCTTTTGGGGATTTTCTTATTTCAAAAACCTACATCTTAGAAACAGAGTGAGAAGGTCATATTCTTATAATGTTTGGATTTATTTGCATTGTTGATTTGAATTATAATGTCCATATATTATCAATCCCCCCTTTAGTCATTGTTAAAAGGTGGTATAATAATAATAATAATAATAATAATAATAATAATAATAATAATAAACTCTGAAGGCACATGAACTCTGCAAGTTGGATCTCCCTCCCTATTCTCCCCACTTTGTGTTCTGTTGCTTCACCAAGGTGTGCTACTTCCTAGAGGCAGAGAAGATAAGGCATATATAGGGTGCCATCCCTTCTTCTTGATTCCTCTCTGAGAAAGCAGGTAATCAGACTACATGGAGGAGCCTGGAATTGGTAGTGACCCCATCTCCCACTAAGGCATGGTGGTCATTTTTCATGGGCACATCTGGTGGGCCTTCTTGGTGACTGCTCCTAGGATATGGAACTCCCTTCCTAGAGAGTGTCAGAGAAGAGCAACAAGGATGACAAGAACTTTGGAGAACAAAACATATTTGGGAGAGGCTGAGGAGCTGGACATGTTTAGCCTGATGAAGAGAAGGCTGAGATGTGAAGTGATGGAACTCTAAATATCTAAAGAGTTGTCAGGGAAAGGATGGTGCAGGTTTGTTTGTTTGTTCTGTGCTAATCTCGAGGATAGGGCCAAGTCTAATGGTTTGAAATTGATTGAATATCAGGAGGAACTTCTTGACAATAAGAGCAGTTTGGTAATGGGACTAATTGTCTAGAGAGGTAGTAGGATTTCTCTTTTTCTGGATGTCTTCAATAAAAGCTGGACAGCTACCTACAGGGAATGCTCTAGCTGGAATTCCTGCAATAAGCAGAAGGTTAGACTCTGTGGCCTATGGCCCCCTTCCAGCTCTATGATTCTATGAATGCTCCCTTCTTCTGCTGTCATTCAGTTGGCAAGCAAAGACCTTTTTATTCCAACAACTAAACTAAAAGAAAGGGCTTTTAATAAGGTTCTGTGCTATTTTTCTTTGTATTGCTTTTATATCACTTTTTAATAATTTTTTCATAGTACATTTTAAACTTTTTTAGTGTTATGGATAGCTTAATTCCATTTTGATGTCAACCTTTTGTATGTTTTAACTATATTGTTTTAATTTTAAACTGCCCTGAGTCTCAGTTTTAAGCAAAAGGTTATAAATAAACATAAGAAGAGTAACAGCAACTGTAACTAACCCTGGCACCAGACTTGCTTGACAGTTCAAGAAGCTGAGACATATTACATCAAATTCAAAATCATGTTCACTTCCACAATTGTTGCAACTACAGTTGCAGCTAGAGTACTATCCCAGGCCTAGAGATTTCAAGGCAAAAAACGAAGACAGCTTCTGGTGATATCACAGGAGGCAAGGCCTGGAGCCTTTTCACAACATACAGTTATAGCACTATGATTCCACTTTAATTTCCATGACTGTATTCTATGGAATTCTGAGGTTTGTAATCTGATTAAGTATTTGAGCTGAAAATTCAAAGAACCCTTCCCCAAACTATGAATTACACCATTCTATAGGTGGATCCATGAAAGTTAAAGTGGAATCAAAGCACTATAATTATGTAATGTGAAAGGTCACTTGGTGATGTCTTTCAGCATAAAAGGTTAAGCATCAATCATAGTTGTTCTAAGTCATTCAATTTAAAAATAAAGCAAGTTGAATGAAGGAGAATGTTTGTATACACATGCGCACACGTTAAGGCAGTACTCTTGCACTGAGATTTTTCTCCCTCCACCTAAGGACAGAAGAAGAAAGGTCAAACCCTGAGATTTGGAAACCCTAGTTATAACAAAGTACAGGAAGGCAAAGGATTTAATCTGAATTCTAGTTGAATACAGCTCCAAGCCTGTAGAGCATTTCAAAACAATGGCTGAGCACAGGAAGGAATAGTGCAAAGCAGAGATGGGAAACTTCAAACCCTGGGGCTGAATCTGACCCACTTGGAGTACCAATGCAACCTTCTGAGTCTTCCTTGATGGCTATACCACCTTTCCAATGATACTGCATTAAACCTTGTTGGGTTTATAGCAATATAGCAATAGCAAGTACACTTCTATACTGCTTATTGGTGAACCAGCACTCCCTAAGCGGTTTACAATGTGTAAGCCAATTGCCCCCAACAAGCTGGGGACTCATTTGATTGACCTACAAAAGGATGGAAGGCTGGGTGGACCCTGGAGCCCTGCCTAGGATAGAATTTACAACCTTATGGCTGCAGTACTGGCATTTAACCTCTGTGCCACCAGGGCTCCCGGTATGGGTTTATATAATTTTAAATGATTGCAATGGCTCTCCTAAGGCTTAGTTACTGGCAATAAGAGTTTAAAGCTAGAATATCCTGGTGCTTTCAATCCTCCCCTTCCTTCCCCTGCAATTGAATCTAACTGGCAGAGGTTTCCCACCTTTGTCTGGAGGAGGGATAGACATGTGCTAAAGGCTGGAGGGCCATTTTCAGCACCTCTGTGCCTGCAATGGTCAGCATTAACACATTCGACAATTTAATAGAAGTGAAGTCCTTACAGCCCAAACAATACCACTCCCTGAGGCTCTTTTCAGCTGAAAACACACACACACACATCTTTTCCATTTTTTAAATTGTGACTAGGGGTGTTCTTAGGGGGCAAGAGCTAAATATGGCCCATAGGCCAACCAATTCCCACTCCTGTCATAGAGTGCCTCTGAGAATGTACAGAGCATTTTTTTTCCTCCCCGTCATGTAACTATAGCCAAGAGTTAAAATGAAACAGCACAATTCCCAGTCTTGTTTGAAACACACCTGGAATAGAGAGACCAGTTTTTCAAATACAATACAATATATGACATCCTTTGGAAAGTTTTTTTTTTTTGCTATGATGTTTTTCAACTGTACTTTGTTTCAAGCTATACTTTGTGAGCTGCCTTGGGTCCCACACTTGGAGAAAAGCAGGATGGCAAATGATTGAATGAATGAATAAAATGTACAGTAAATTTTATATCAGTTTTGTTGCATTCCCTGCTCCACTCCCTTTCAAGTTGTAAAGATACAACTTCATTGTATCTAACTTTATTGTATTGGCAGGATTTATTTAGAGGAGATTTGCTGTTGCCTTTCTCTGAGGTGAGAGAGTGTGACTTGCCCAAGGTCACCCAGTGGGTTTCCATGGACTCAAACCCTGGTCTCCTAGTCAAACCACTATGCCACACAAGAACTATCCAAAGTACTTACTCTATTACTTACCATGCTGAATGTTATCATCCCAAAATAGGTTCAGCACTTTGGATATCTCCTTTAACATTTGAATTAAAAGCCTTGGAGAGAGGTCACCACCACACAGGCAGAGAATCCACTAGCTGCTACCACTGCTTAGAAGAGCTATCCAAGGTGCTCAACTCAACCCTTCCAAAGGAGGCTAAGTACTTTGGATACCTCCTTTAATATTTATACTATAACCCAGAAAGGGTTTTCCATCTCCACGGACATGGAAACCACTAGCTACTTCTGCTTACAGCTATTATATCCAAGGACAACATTTCAAATTGAGAATACTGGGGGCATGGCTGAAGAAGAATATCGAGTTCACCCAGGCAAACCAGACTGAGAATACACCAGTCTGCGTCTTCCTGAAGAGTTTTTTCCTTTGTCTGTCCAAGTTGGCCATCTGTCTATACTGACATGGGTGGCCAAATGAAAAAAACTCATGGGGCCCTGAAAGGAGAGATTACTCTGTGTGTGTATATGTGCCTTCAAGTCACCTGTTTCCTTATTGTGACACCAGGAATTTCACAGGGTTTTCTTAGACAAGGTGGATTTGCTAGTTTCTTCCTCTGAAATATAGCCTATGGCAACTGGGATTCATTCGTAGTTTCCAGTCCATGTATTAACCAGCTAACCCTGCTTAGCTTCCATGATCAGATGGGATCTGGTGCCTATCGGCTGTTAAAAAGATGACAGCTTACTGTGGTTCTATGCCCATTGGCAGGGTACAAAAGATGCCCAGGTGAGTCTGGCTGGCCAAGCTTATTGCTATTATATCAAATGGCATCCTTTCAATCCATTTTGGATGGACTGGATAGATCAGTTCATTTGGGATCACTATGTGCGTGACATGTGTTCATGCCCAAATCTGTTCCATTCTGTTTCTATATCAATCTGCCTCATTGGTGTCTTGCAAAGGACATAAAAATGCCCATTCCTTTGAAGACATCTTGGATAAAATATCCATTTTATCCTAAAATATTCTATTTTAAATGCATTTGTAACTTAAAAACATGTTTTAATGTATCGTAATCTAAAGAACGCATCACATTCTGGCATGTTGGCTGAGAAGTGTATTTCAGAATTTTCAGTCTAGGTAAATGGAGGTCAAGTTGCTGTATCACTCTGGCAGACCATAAAGTCCCACCAGGCATAGCAACCATTCTTCCTCCTTTCTACTTGTTTGCTGGCTGTAGGATGAGGTGGGAAGAAGGGACAGCCAGTCTCTGTTCCTATAGCTAAAAAGAAGAAGAAGACACCATCCTCCTGGCTCGCTGAAGGACCCATGGAAGGTCCAGATGGACACCTGTGTCTTCCTGAATGTACTCTAAAAATGGATCTGACAGGCTGTTCTTGTCTTCCCCCCAATCCTCATCTGGCCACCAAATGGAAGTGGGAGGTGTTCTGAGGCAAAAAAGCAGGTAGGTGACTTGGGGAGGGAGTGCTAGTGGATAGAGGTACAGTGGCCAGATGAGGATTTGGCTCCACATTTGCAGTTTTGACTTTTGCAGATTTGATTATTCACAGATTTGATGGATGCGATCTCTCTAGGAATCTCTAGGTCCTCCAGCACAACTGCCAGAGGTTGACCATAAAGTCACACTGGAGCACCTAGAGAAAACCTTCTCTAAGCATTTGTAGGTCCTCCAGTGCAATTCTATGGTCCAATGCTTACCAGATGTTGGTCATGGAGTTGCAATGGAGGACCTAGAAATCCCTAGAGAGGTGTTCTTTCAGGTAAAAATAGAGTAGTTTTTTTATTTGTGGATTTTTTTACTTTCACAGGAGTCTTGTGCCCCTAACTCCAGCAAATGTGGAGGGCCCACTATACTGAATTTTTCCAGTCACCACAATCCAAAAGTAACATACACAAGGATAGCTTAAAGAAAACCATAAACATCTCTGTTTCACACACACTGCTGTGATTTATATGCCCTATCAGTGCTGTTAGCCTCCCTTCCTCTGGCTCCTATTGCTCTTCCACATGCATCCTCCCACTATCAGTTTCCAGATCCTCTTTCTTTAAGGGTGTTACTGAATTTCAGTCCCCTTCTGAATCATAACAGTGTACCTCCTGCCTCCATTAATTGTTTACTGTGTTTTTATTCCTCTGGAACACAAGTCACTCATTCAGATGCCCATGTCAATGGATCTTGTGTCCATTCTTCAAAATATATTGGACAAAATACATATGGGCATGATTCACATGTTCAGGAAACTGGTTGCACTAATACATGAGTAATTCTGGGGCTGCTTCTATGGCTCTGCTTCCAATGTCACACCCATAGTGAAGCAGGTGGGTGACACTTGGCTTAAGGCAGCACATGAGGAAAGGATCTGGGTTTTTAGTAGATTATGTGCTAATCGTGTAATGTGCTAATCATGCAGTGTGATGCAGGGACAAATGTGCTGCATAAATAGAATTAAAGTGTCCACATCATGAGCAGTAATGACACCAATCTATTTTGTTTTGGCCACAACTTGGTTGAGAATTCTATGTCCGGTTAGAAGGATATGATCTAGGCACAGCAGCTTAAAACAAACTGGAACATGTCCAGAGAAGGACGTCACATATCGCAAGTAGCCTAGAGACCAAGTCCTGTGATGAAAAGTTGTAGGAGTATGTTTATCCTGGAGCAGAGATGATTAAGTGGTGTCATAATAGGCATTTTCAAATCTTTGAAAGGCTGTCATGGAGATGATGGAGAAATTTTGATTTCTGTTACACCAGAACATAGGACTGGAATGAAAGCATCTGGTTTCTCTTCAGAACGTATGAATTGTACAAGAAGGAGGGATTTAACTAAGCATTAAAATAATTTATTGATAGAATAGGTTAATCAATGATGTGATGAACTTCCTTGGGTGGTGATACTCTCCTTTGTTAAGAGATCTTTTAACAAGTAGCTGGATGTCCATGTTTGTTTGTTTGTGTGTGGGATTTATATCCCACCTTTCTCCCAAAATGGGATTCAAGGCAGCTTGTTGTAGACATACACCCAAATCCAATTGGTCATCCCAACTAAAGTAAACTCATTGAATCAATAGAATTTACATAATCGATGACTTACCAAGTTCCCATTGGATTTAAGCCATAGATTTTCTGCATTAGCGTGGTCTTGAGATCACTTTCTGTTCAATGATAAAAACAATCATGTGAAGCAGTGACTGAAATAGAATGGAAAGAATGAAAAATATTACATTCATGAAATGATAATTGCAATTATAATTTCAAAAGCTTTCAGCATTTTGGCAATACACAGTATAATCCTTTAAAAACTCTAGAAGCTGCTCGGTAGGCTTTATTTTAAAAAAGGAGGGGAGTTTGGGCCTATCACAACCTTCTTTTGTTTTTATGTCCGATTAAGCTCTTGGCTACATATCAGACACTTCAAAGGCTAATTAGTATATCAGGATGAGTCACTGTATTCAACAGACTTTGTATCTGATAGACTGGACAAAATGAAAATTTGCAAAAGCAAAGATAACAGGAATGAAATACCCCACCTGTCCAACAAAATTTTCTGCCATGACTGATCTATTGATCTTTTCCTCATCTATTGAATTTTGGCTGAGGTTGTCATGACTGAGGTTTGCAAAGTACAGGGAATGAGAAGGTAACAACATCTACACTGAAATGTAAAAATATGTGTCTCCCCAACCTTCACAATATCCAGATGTGACACCTCCTTTCCAGACTGAAGGGAAGATCCCTGAGCATCATCCAAAAATATACAACATGGAAAAGATTATTCTTTGGAGATTCTTATTTCGGCCAAATACTAGGATGACTAGTCAACATTAAAGAATTCAACAATATAGCCGTGTTAGCCTGTAGAATCAGTATATAGAGAGATCTTGTACCACCTTTGAGACTAACTGAAAGAAGGAAGTTGGCAGCATGAGCTTTCGTAGACTTCAGTCTACTTCCTTAGATGCTTTTGGTGGAGTGGAAGCCAGGGATAGACATATATATATATATATATATGCCATAGGTATGTGAGAATGCCAATTCAAAATCCTTTGGGTATGGAAATGAAGTAGCAAGAAGAGATGTCAGAAAAAGAGAAGGTGGTGTTGAAGAAAAAGAGAGAGAAAAGAAGGTGTCAGGAAGAGAGAGAAGAAAGGGATGTCAAGAAAAGAGAGGTGAAAGGGAGTATCAGGAAACGTTTCCATGAATGCATCCAGCCTTGTCTGGTTTGGGAAGCTAAGCAGCATTTAAGCCTGGTTAGTACTTGGATATGGAACCACTGAAAAATACCAGAGATTTCCAGATAAGGTTAGGAAAGAATCTTGAATCCTGCAAAGCTATTTCTGCCAGTCAGAGTTGACAATACTAGACTGGGTGGATCAATGGTCTCCATCAGTAGAAAACTTCCCCTGGAGTGTCAAAAAGATAGATAGAAAAGTGGTAGTCATGCCTGACAGACTGGACAAATCTATCTATTTGTCCAGTCCCTGGAACTGGACTGGTCAGGCCCTGCCTAGCATTTGTTTTTTGCTTCCTCACTGCCAGCCTACAGCCCCAACAGATTATTCCTGGGAGAATGCAGCCTTAAACAGGACAAAAACCACCCCAGTATTAGTCAGAGGCATTCCCCTACCTCCTTTTCCTTTCATGCCCTTCTCTTTCCCAGTGCTGCCTTTGCATTGCTAGACAGTTCCCCTGGTATCAGTTCGCAAGGGAGCAAGGATGCATGGCAGGGACAGAGAAATTATTGTGGTCTGTCTGTGCTGCCTGCAAATCTCCTTGAGAGGAGGCTGAAAGCTGTGAGTGAAACACATAGTCAGAGACCCAGAAAGCGGCAGCAATATTTATTAGCAATGAAGCTGCTCTTTGCCCATTGTTCCTTGGAGACATGACCAAATGCCCATAAATTATGTCTCAGACCTGCTGAGGGTTTGGTGGTTCAGCTCCTAAATGCAATTTGAACTTCGAGGGAATATTTCTTTTTCTTGCTAGGGCAGGGAGTGGACTCTGGATTTGTTCACAGAAGGTCAGAGCAATATCGGTTCCATCACTGAGAACCGAATGTGACTTGATCTACTTTCATTCCTGGAGTTCAGGGGCAAGCAAAGAGCAGTGGCCCCCAAACTCCATATTTAAGAGCAGGACATGGGCTGCATGTGGCTTCCAAACTCCATATTTATGGCCCCTGAAACCAACAAAGCATCCCAATTCTCCCCCCCCCCCCATTTAATTCAATTCAAAGTGAAAAAGGAGTTTGCACACAGTTTAACTCAGTGGGGGGAAGGGAAAGGAGGGGCAGAACCTTGTTCTTCCCAGTAAGACCAGGCAAAAGCAAACTGCTGCAGCCTCTCTTAGCTTGAGTGTTCTTCCCCATTAATATTTTTTGCCATCTTAACCACACACTGATGTTGCTTGGGCACATATGTCCTGGTTTTCATCTGTGACTAGGCTTTTGGCAATCCCCCCAGAACCCTCCCCATTGAAGTCAACTCTTTTGGAGCTGTAGTCTAGAAGAGGCTCTAGAAAGGCCTACTGGCTACTGGATTGCAACCACTCCTATCAGACCTTCCAGCTAGTCTATATCTTCCAGCTCATTTTTCTCTGGCTTGCAACCCTTTCATTCTTTTTGCTCACTGCTGACTCCTCTGTCCTCCAGCGTTATCATGCTCCCTTGCCCTTTCTCCCTGGGCTCAGAGTGCCTTCAGCATCTTTGCTGACATTTTCCTTCTGAAGAGGGGGAAAAAATAACTCAGGGAAGAGTACCCAAGCCACTGTGGGCTCTTTTATTTGCAGTGAGGCCTTTTGAAAACAAAAAACAAAAAAACCAGTGCTTTCTTTTCCTTCCCAGTGCCATTCCACAGATATTTGCAAGGCTGGACACTAACTACAAAAGTTTTGTGCCCTTTGAATCTCTGTCACTTGCATTTTCTTTTGCAAAATTAAATTCCCAAGAGACCTGGGGAGGAATGCTCACAGAAGTGTCCTGGGATAACAGGATGTTCTTACCTGAGTGTCTAGATGTGCCATGAGATTTGCAGTTTAAGGACAGAATGTGTGCACAGGCATACATGCAAATACGTAGACAGACGCAGAGAAGCCCTTTTGGGCATTCAATGACAGAACTAAATAAACACGCAAGAAAAATTGTATACTTGCCTCACCCCTCTTTTTATCCCTTTGCTCACATGAAGAGCAAGGGTTATAAATTCAAGCATCTATATATATAGATGATGTAAGCAAGAACCCTAGAAAATCCAAAATTGGCTTGTGTGGTGAAATTGTGGCCTGTTTGCTGCCTTCATGTGAGCCTGCTCTTCGTGTGAACAAAGATGATGGATTGGATACTCCTCTCTCACACATTTACCTAACTCCACTGCTGCACACTTGAATAGGGTTATGATTTTTTTTACTTGCATAGTCAACTGTTGACACATTGAACTAGTTGAACTAGGTGGAATTCAAAGACTTAGCTATGACAGTCTGCAATATCAGTATGCAAGTGGATCTTGAAGCACCTTTGAAACTGAGAGAACGAAGCTGTAGCATAATCTTTTATACACAAAGGAACTAAACAGACCAGCACAAAATGCCAACTTGGGGGTGGCGTTGGGGCATGGCCTTTAGATGATTCACACCCTAAAGCCCCCCCCCAAGCTGGCATCATGCCACCTGCCCAACCAGACGGCAGGCAGCATTACAGCACTCCTGCGGTGTGGCATTTAGATGCCACACACCTCAGAAGCAGAGAAAAGAGTGCAGAAAAGCCATTGCTGTGGAAAGAGCACCTTTTTCTGTCCCCAAAAGAAGTGGCATTTTGCTGCTTCTTTTTGAGCCAGAAAAATGCCAGATCGGAGGTGCCGCATGTGGTTGCTGCAACCCCGGTCCTGCGATCAAAAGAGTGGGGTCAAGCCACTGCTTTAGGACTGGTCTGTTTCACCCTTTAGTCTACTTTTCCAGATCTGTGGACCATTTGAGGAAGTAGACTTAAGTCTATGGAAGCTTGTGCTACAGCTTCTTTTTCTCAGTTAGGACTTTATCACACGAGGCTTAAAAATTAGAATTAGAGTAGGATAGTAACATCTGTGCAAGTACCTTATTCCACAACACTGTGTCTGTCCAGTGATTTGTTTGCAGTCCATTCATCTCTGGAGCACTTCTTTTCATTGACAGGCAAAAACCATCAATGGTTCCCAATCACTTTGCTTTTCCACTGTTGATGCACATAAGAGAAGTTCCAATAAGCAGTTAATCACATGGTGTGAGTGGGCATGATTTTTCTCCTCTCCCTCTTCCAATTCCAGTAAAAATAAAAATAAATACAGACAGAAAGGCATGCTGGGAAGGGGTTAGGGCAGGAAGGCGAGGCCACTGCAAGAAAGACAGAGGCTGGAACTGAAGCAGCACCATGGCAATTTGGAAACACTATGCAATTATGAGTGTCCTCTAATGTGATTGTGGCACCTTACAAGCCTAGTGTGATAAAATTCTTAGTCTCTAAAATGTGCTACAAGACCCCTTTGTATACTTCAGAGGTGGGCATCCATAGTGGATCTGTGTACCAGTTTTCTTCCCCTGGAACTATCTGAGGGCTGCACTGACAACCAAAAGGAAAATGATAATGAAAGAAAACAACAAAAAGTAGCCAAATGTCCACTTCTGACTGCACCAACCCCCACATCACCATCATCATCATCATCAGACAACCCTAACCACTACCCATGGGCACTGGTTGCAAAGAGGAGAAATGTCATTCATGGACATCTTGCAATTCCCAGGTTGTTTAATCATCATCATCACAACCACCACCACATGGGAATTTCAAGAACTCCATGAATATCATTTCTCCTCTTTGCAGCTATTGCCCAGGGGGAGTGGTTAGGTTTGTCAGGTCAGGGCTATCCCAGATCCTAAGATTTCAGGGCCAAAGTCAGAGATGATGCCTTGTGATGTCACAGGATTCCCATCTTTGAAACAGATAGACAGAAAAGAGCACTGGAGGCAGAAGGGCAAAACAAGACCAACCATGGTGTATCAGTATTGCCAGTCTCCATTATTTTCTAAGAACTGTACACATTGATACCTCACAGAATTCCCATAAGCCTCACAAAATGAGGTTGGAAAAGATGAGTCCCAGCTAAATTAGGATCTCTTTCAGGCACAGGCAGGTTGGAGAATATTGTTCAGTTTGCATTTTGAAGCAAACTGACCTAATTTGGAATTCCCAAATGAATATGTGGATCAGAACACAGTTATCCTTCAACGTGTACAGTCCTCTGAATTTGCAATGCAGTTCCTGTTCTCAAGAAATGCATTTAGAAAATAGCTTAAGAAATGCATATAAAAATGGGGAAATATATATCAAACAGTATGTTTTTGCATGATTTAGAAAACTATAATCAACAATCAGAAGAGGGAAGAATTATCTAAATACAAATTGCCATCCCAGGTAGATTAGACCCATCCAATCAATTGCTGAATGAACCGTCAACACTTATCTAAATCCCATTGACTCAATGGGTCTATCGAGTTAGAAATAATGACTGGGCTTAAATCAATGGATTAATGACTGAACACAAATGAAAGTGGCATGGACTTTCCAACAAAATCATAGCACAGATGGAGAATTCTGTCTATTTTGATTTCTCCATCCCTACTATGGTTTTGTTGAAAAATCTAATACCAGAGAAAGATTTTGTCTGTACCATGAATCCTTGCTCCTGAGGATCTGGAGAAAGATGCACTGTGCAGTCTATTCAATGATGGAGAATCAACAACAATGGTGCAGACAATGCAGTCCTCTAGATGTTGCTGGACCACAACTTCCATGATACTTCACCATCAACTACTCACCTTTCCACAGACCAACTATGCATTCCTGTATTGTCTTTATATTCATCTTAATCTAGCTTTTATCTGGAATGTCACATATTTCCTCTTCCTTATCTGCCAATCTCTCTCAACAGTGTGTAGAGCTGATACCATTTCTCATGCATGATGTGTTGTTCCTACTTATCTAATTCATTACTTCTGTTCCCCTCCTTCAAAATCCTCCCAGTTCATGAGTCACTTTGGACAACACCCTCCTGCCTCAAGTTGCAGTTCAGGGGCTCTCCATTAATATGATTATTGTGTGACTAGGATGGATGAGCCACCCATCTTGCCACCTGAGTTCCTTGATATCCTGGTTGCCCTAGCTGTCTTCCTTCCAATCCATATAGGGCTGCCTCTAAACAACTGTTATATTATGCCTGTATAACTTTATGACAATTTAGATCATTTATATAGTCTTGCATAAAACCTTGCACAACAACAAAGTTGGCAGGTACAATGTGCTGGCATGAAAATATACCTAGCTGTCACTTAGAGCTCCATATAACCCTCAGTCCAGTTGACTACATTCTGAAAATACCTGAAAAAGTTTGGTGCTTTCACTAAAAGCACACACTTATGAGAGAGCCAGCATGTTTGAGTGTTGGATTATGATTTTAAGAGACCTGGATTTGAACCTCTATTTGGGCGTGAAAACTCACGGGGTGATCTTGAGCAAGTCATGCATTCTCAGTCTCGGAGGAAGGCAAATCTTGCTGTGAAATCCAGATTGACAGGTTTACCTTAGGGTTGTCATGTCAACCTGAAGACACAGAACAACAAACAACAATAGCACATAGTGTCACTTTGGAAGAAGAGCTCTGTGGGATCAAATCAACTAGTCATTATTTCTTCCAATGCCCAATGAGATGTTCTCCAAGAAGTCCACATGTAGGACAAGAAGGCAAGAATCCCACTGTTGCTTTACAATTGTGGCATATCACTGCCCAGTGGCATATTGCTCTTGAAAATGGAGTTTCCATAAAAAGGCAATGCTGTGATGGCTAATAGTCATTGATAGTTCTGACATCCTCTGTTCACTGGTTTAATCCTCTCACCAAAGCAATGACCATATCAGCGACAATTGGAAACAAGGGAGGGGGGGAGTCTTGATCAGAATTGCTGGTGATGGGTGAGGCTAAAACTTCTTTCCTGATCACAGTGATTCTTATTAAGAATGTGTGTGAGAGAGGGAATTAGTACAACTGAAAATTTATTAAAATGAATATCTTTTTTTAACATGCTTTTAGCAGATGGCTTAGGGGGAAATTATGCAGATAAAGTACAATGTGAAAATATTTTAACAATTTCTATTTTTTTCCCTATGAAGCTAACACAAATAAAATTGCTAAGCAGTATTAACTAGGTAGGCTGGATCTTACCCCCACCTTATCATTGCTTATGAATTTCACCCTAGTGCCATAGATGTGTCATGTGTGAAGACACAATTTCCCCCCCTGTAAGTCAACATGGCAGTTAATCAATTTTCTTGCATGATCTTAAGCTGTAGTAATATGAGAAATGCCTATCATGCTGTGTGTCACCCTACTATCACATCACATCAGGGATGTCACTTTATGGTTGGGAGGGTGAAAGCATTATCCCCCCAAATAAGAATTCTGTGTCCCCTGATGAATTTTTCCTTTTCAATTTTTAGCATTGCAGAGAATGAGATATTGAAAATCATTCACACCTAGAACTCTGTGTCTGCATTCCCTTGGTATCTTTGCCTGCCCTTCTTGTTTGGATGCCTAAACTGTATTTCTAAAGGCTCAACTGAAGTTTTAAGTTACTGGAATAATAGACATTTGGGGACTGAAGGAAAACATCATTGAGAGGAGCAGAATTCTTATTGGAGGGGGCAATTCTTTCATTGCCCTCTCCCCGTAGCTGCATCTCTGGAGAAGAGGAGAATTGGACTTAGGATAACATTTTGGATAGCAGTTCCACATCTTTTCTAGCTGCCTGACCCTAATTGCATTTATATCAAGGATATTTTACTGCTCACTTTGCATGCAAATATGTCTAGGAAGCTACTGCAGCGTACTAAGAAAATATCCAGGAAGACTCCTCTTAACTCTATTTACTCCAAAGTAAATGTGTGTTTTATTTATTTATTGAATTCCTTAAATGCTTCACAGTCTGGAATTTCTCTAGGCACTGTACATATTCAAGAACAAAAAAGTCAAGTAAATTGCACTATCAACTAAAAACCACCAGCTGCATAATATCATACCATACAACACAGAATAAAAGAGCACTGGATGCTGGTGCATTGCTGGGCACAATTCAAAGTGCTGGATATGAGCCCTATAGAGCTCAAGAGTAAGGCTCACGTCCATAGAGCCCTACAGAGCTCATGTCTAGTCTTCAAGTCCATAGAGCCCTATAGAGTTCAAGTCTAGGCTTCAAGTCCATAGAGCCCTCTAGAACTCAAGTCTAGGCTTCAAGTCCATAGAGCCCTATAGAGCTTGTCTAGGCTTCAAGTCCATAGAGCCCTATAGAGCTCAAGTCCAGGCTTCAAGTCCATAAAGCCCCATAGAGCTCAAGTCTAGGCTTCAAGTGCATAGAGCCCTATAGAGTTCAAGTCTAGGCTTCAAGTCCATAGAGCCCTATAGAGCTCAAGTCCAGGCTTCAAGTCCATAGAGCCCCATAGAGCTCAAGTCTAGGTTTCAAGTCCATAGAGCGCTATACGGCTCAAGTCTAAATTATCTGAAGGACAGTGTTTTCCCATATAAGCCTGCCTATGGCTTGAGATCTTCTGGGGAGGACTTTCACTCTGTCCCACCACCCTCAGAGGTACATCTGGTGCGAACATGGGAGAGGACCTTCTTTGTGGCTGCTCCCAAGCTCTGGAACTCCCTTCCAAGAGCATTTGGATAGGCACCTACATGCTTTCATTCCACAGGCAGGTGAAGACTGTTCCAGGGGAAAGGGCCTTGAATGATGTGCTGCACTGTATTGTTATTTCTTTTCATTTCTTATTATTTTAACTGGTTTTAATTGTATTGATGATATAACTACATTTTTAAAAACTTTTGCATGATGAGAATTTTAGTTGTATTTATTTTCAACTTTTGTAAGCCACTTGGACTGCATCAACCCAGTTTGACACCACTTTAACTGCCATGGCTGAATGCAGTGGAATTCTGGAAACTGTAGTTTTGTGTGACATTTAGCTTTTTCTCGGCCTTTGCAGACTGCCAGAAATAATGCAGATTGAGGTCACTTTAACTGTCCTGGCTCAGTGCTAAGGAATCATGGGAACTGTAGTTTATTGTGGCACCAGAGCTCTCTGACAGAGAAGGCTCAATGTCCCAGAAAAAATACAATTCCCATGATTCTTAGGATAAGAATCCCACATTACTCTGGTTCTGAGGTCCCTCCACTGGCTGCCTATCAGCTTCCGGGCCAGGTACAAGGTGTTGGTTATTACCTTTAAAGCCCTAAATGGCTTGGGTCCAAGCTATATCAGGGACCGCCTCCTCCCGTACAATCCTCCCCGCGCTCTCCGGTCCTCTGGGAGGAACTTACTGCAGCCTTTAAAATCTAGGCTTGCAGCGACCTCCCAGAGGGCGTTCTCTGCTGTCGCCCCCAAACTCTGGAACGACCTGCCGGATGAGATCCGTCAGTTGACATCATTAGACAGCTTTAAAAAAGCTGTCAAGATGGATCTCTTCCGGCAGGCCTTTCCAGATTAACCATCCCGGCCCAGGCTTCCAGATCCCCTCATTCCTCCCGTGGCCCCATCTTTAGTGATGGTTGAGGATCTCCAGAGGGACATCAGGGTTTTTAGGTGGTTTTAATTATGGTTTTATGTTCTTATATTGTGCTTTTAATTTGTTATATTGTTTAATACTTTCTTAAGGGGGGAGGGATTATAATGTTTAATGTTATATTTTAATCTTGTTATATTTTATTGTTGTCAACCGCCCGGATTGGTTCGCCACAGGGCGGTATACAAATAAATATTATTATTATTATTATTCCTTAGCACTGAGCCAGGACAATTAAAGTGACTTCAATCTGCATTATTTCTGGCAGTCTGCAAAGGCCCTCTGTTAGAGAGTTCTGATGTCACAGCAAACTACAGTTCCCAAAATTCCATAGCATTAAATCTTGGCAGTTAAAGTGATATCAAACTTGATTATTTCTGCTGTGCAGATGCAGCCTTGGAGTCCCAAACTGGGGAAAAGGATGATGATGATAATGACCTTAAAGAACAGCCAATAGAAGACCCTCTAAAATGCATATCATATTTCAGCATTCTGATTAATGTCCTAGGTTCATATTTTAAGCTTAACTGATCTAATTCACATGTTCTAACACATGAGTTGGAATAGAGTAGTTCGTTGGATTCTGCAGTCAACTCAATGTTGTGATCCCATTCCCAGCTCAAAACCCCTGTAAAAATGTTTATTTTAGGTAGAGTTTAGTGTGAAAAAGTGTATATTAAAGAAAGCTATGTAACAAACAATCTATGTTTGGAGAAGACATATACAAAATGCCTCTCAGGAAAGTTGTCTATGAAAGGAAATATTTGTTTCTGTGTGGGCATTTGTTTAACTGAAATTGCAGAATGATTTGAAAAGTGAATGGAGGAGAGTTATGCTTGAATGTATAAGAAGCTGACATGGACCAGATAAAATAGACTTCTAATCCCAGCCTCCATTTAAATGGATGCCTGGAATGTATACTTTAATTCACTTTATCTAGGGGGTTTGGGATTTTTGATGAATGCATTCCTTTATGGTATCCAGCTGCTTCTGGCTGTCTCTCTTAGCAGTCATGATGAGTGGATCACAACAGAATTTATTGAAAAATGACTGACATTTTGTCCTATTTCCAAAATTATTTGTCAGCTATTTGTCATAATGATGATGCTACTCACACAGTCACCCATCCAAGGAGTCTGTCATATATATATATATATATATATATATATATATATATAGAAAGCCCAACCAATGTGTATGGCTATGTGTCTGCAATTCAAGATCTTGTCATGCCATGAAAGAATATTAAGGAAAGGCAATGAGGCAGATGAAATAGGCAAGGAACAGAAAAAGCTGAAGGCAGGTGGAGGGAGAAATGGAGTAGAACAGGTAAAAAAGATTAAATCAAATGAAAGGTCATGTGAAAAAGGTCATGAGAGAGCAATCTTTCCTGATTCCCTTGAACCTCTCTGCTTCTTTAATCTGTTTGTGTTTCACTTCTCAAAATTAATATGATAGAAGCATTGGGATGCCATGGATGAATACAGAGATCTAAACTCCTTTAATGTTTTGCAAATTGGAAAGGGATGATCTGATCACAATACTCCAACATATCCCATGGAAGAAACAATCAGTTTATTGGCATCATAGCCTATTGGTAGCACACTTGCTCTGTATGGGTAAGGTCACAGGTTCAATCCCTGGCAACTCCACTGAAAAGAATCAGATAGCAAGTGATAGGAATATAGGGTTTTTTCCCCCAATCTGAAAGACTGCTTCCAGGCAGTCAAAAATGTTATGTAGACAAATGAAAGAAGAGAGAGGAAAAGGATAGACAGAGAGAGTGCTTAGGTGACACAGAAGGGAAAAAGAAGGATGTGAAGGGAAAAGAATGGGGGAAAATGGGAGAGATGAGAGGAAAAAGATATGAAAAGAAAGGAAAGGAAGGGAATAAGGAGAAAAGAACAGAAAAGAGGGAGAAAGAAAAGAAAGAAAGAAAGGATGAAGAAGATTCATATTTATAAAAATGAAATATACCTCAAAGAGCAGATGAGACATAATACATAGTACATAATACATATAAAAGAGATATCAGGTGTGGACATATGACAAAGAATGAAGACAAAGAAATGTAAAATGGTAACGTTGAAAAAAAGAGGGGAAAGGGTTAAATAACATCGTTGGGATACTGATTGAAACTAACAACATGAAATAATGTAATTTCAATTGGGATGGATTATTGATGAGAAATAACTTTATGAAATATTGTAATGTTATATAGAAATCAGGGGAATAAATTATTGTTTAAAAAACAACAACGAATGTTGAGCTAAGTGGATGAATAGCCTGAGATCTACTAGATAGAAGTTTCCCATGGATGCTTTGGACTTGCAATACTTTCATGCTATGGATCAGTCTTTGTAATATACTGCATAGAGATGTAAAGAATGATGTTTTCTCATTCTTGTTATACTACCCCATTGTATATATAATGAACCTTGAGCATCTATGGATTTTGATAGCCAGAGGGCATCCTGGAACAAAACCCCAGCAGATAACAAGGGCCCACTGTACACATTTTTTCTCTGTGCTAGAAACATCTTATCTATACATTTAAAAACTGCTTTCTCCGGAATATGTTTTTTCTTTGAAATACATAGTTGTCTGAAATTCTGAAGACAGTTGGTGCTTCATGTCTACAGATTTTTTATCCACAGATTCAACCATCCATTGCTTGAATCTTGATTTTGCCATTTTTGTGTAAGGGACACCATTTTACCATGGCATTGTATATAATAGGCAGGGGGTCAAGACATCCCCCTTTTCCAGGACATGTCCTATATCTCAACCTTCTGCCCAGGAGGGATTCCAAAATGTCCTCCATTTTGAGCATGACCAAGAAGCATGAATTCACATTTATATTAGTATTTCTAGCTTTTATTTAGTAATATCCTACATTTACCTTGAATATCCTACATTTTGCAGTGCTTTGTGGTTATGACATCTCCTTTGTGGTTATGACATCTGGTCACTCTGATAATGGGACATGTGCATTCACAGGTTTTGGTATCTATGGGGGGTCCTGGAATCAAACTTTGGCAGATACCAGGGGTACAGTGTACATGTTTTTTCTGTACAGAAAGCATTGAACCAAGGGCCCACTGGGCAATTCTGTGAAATACCACAGAACACAGATGCTGTGACATTAAATAGAATTTAGAGGGATCACTTCCTTTCCCTCCCTCCCTTCCTTCCTTCCTTCCTTCCTTCCTTCCTTCCTTCCTTCCTTCTATTCTCCCTTCCTTTCATCCTTCCTTCCTTCCTTCCTTCCTTCCTTCCTTCCTTCCTCTTCCTTCCTTCATTCCTTCCTTCCTTCCTTCCTTCCTTCCTTCCTTCCTTCCTTCCTTCCCCCCTTACTCCCTCCTTCCTTCCCTCTCTCCCTATCTCTCTCCCTCCCTCCCTCCCTCCCTCCCTCCTTCCTTCCTTCCTTCCTTCCTTCCTTCCTTCCTTCCTCTTTCTTTCTTTCTTTCCTTCTTTCCTTTGGATCTTCCATCCTTCCTTTCTAGCTGTCTCTTGCTTTCTCACTACATTTATTCCCTTGGTACAAGCAGGACTGCTTTCTGCTGATACATCTCTTCCCGAGTCCCATTGCCCTAGAGCGCCGGGATTGTCAAATGACACTGTGAGCTGGGCTCCCTTCCAAATGGCACACATCACTCACTGAATCCACGACGCCCTCGCCACAATCCCTTGCCAAGCGGCTTTGTCCCATCCTGGGGGCTTGCTTAGATGAAAAGTAAATCTTCATTAAAAGGACATTATGCACACTGAGGCCCAAAGGTTCCTGGGGAAATGGCAGGTCTTGAAAAGAGGCTCAAACCAGCTGAGTGAATGGATGCAGGGCAACCAGACATCCTCCATTTCCAATGCCATGTCCTCCACTTCAACCTCCTGTCCAGGAGGAATTCCAAATTGTCCTCCATTTTGAACATGACTAAGAAGCATGAATTATCATTTAGCATTTCCATTTCTATACCACTTAATAGTGAACTCAGCACTCTCCAAGCTATTTACAATGTGTTAGCCCCCAACAAGCTGGGTACCATTTTACTGACCTATGAAAGGATGGAAGGCTGAGTCCACCTTGGACCTTGGACCCATGTTTGTATGGGTGTTTCAAGCTTTTATTTTGTCATGTTCTCCATGTTTCTTGAAGGTCCTATATTCCTCTGTGGTTAGGACATCTGGTCACCCTGGAATGGATGAGAAAATGCCAGCAAGGGCTTAGCATCTTGATTGTTTTTAAATCCCAGTCTTTGCTCTGCAAAAGCATCCACTCACCTGGGCATCTCCAGAGTGGAACCTATTTTGGTCTCTTATTGACAGGCGTCAAAGAAAAAGGGAGCCGCCTTGGCTTACTGCCCTCTGCCGAGGGCTGACAGGACTTCTCAGCTTCCCCCCCCCCCAAAAAAAATCCTTGACAGATGAGAGCATAAATTCAATTTCTCCGTTTGCTTCCCTGACGGTCTGACAAGGCCTATCTCTTTAAAAATGGAGGGCCTAGCATCTCTTCCTCTGGTTGCTATGGCGATCAGAGTGACCATGGCATCCAGCCTAAAGCAAATATCAAGTCTTTTGAACTGTATGATTTATATTCCCAGTATTCCTCAAAATGTGTTAAATACAGCATCTTAATTGACTCTTTCCTCAGAAGTCAGGTCAAATTAATTAAAAAATACACAGGGCTTCCAAACTGGCAAGGCAGTTCCCCCGCTTTTCCCTTTTCTTCTTCTTTCTCTTTTTCCCCAAGAAAAGATTTGCTTCCTCTTCCGAAGTTTGAGGAAACTCTCACAAATCATTGGCTGCATCCGCACAGCAGAAATAATCCAGTTTTACACCACTTCAACTGCTCTGGTTCAATGCTATGGAATCCTGGGATGTGTAGTTTGGTGTGGCACTGGAGCTCTCTGGAAGGAAAGGCTAACTGTCTCACAAAATGGCAGTACCAAGAATTCCATCGCATAAAGCCATGGCAGTTAAAGCGGTGTAAACTGGATTATTTCTGCAGTGCGGATGCAGCCGTTGTGTTCCTTGTTTAAATCTTCTCCAAAGCAGAATATGATAGAAAAGCCTTGCTGGAGTTGTGAGTCCACACCAAAGATTTTCTTCTTAGGGAAGGAAACAGCATTTGCATCACTTAATATATAAGTGATCCAAGGGTTGCATTTATTTCCAAGCTAAATCTGTTATGGAGCCAGCATGGTGTAGTTCTTTCAGCATTGGAGACCAAGGTTTGAATCCCAGCTCAGTCATGGAAACCCATTGGTTGACCTTGATCAAGTCACACTCTCTCATCCACAGAAGAAGGCAAAGTCAAAAACCCCTCTGAATAAATCTTACCAAGAAATTCCCCTGATGGGTTACCTTAACATCACCATAAATTGGGGGAAAGTTGAAGACATATAAAAATAAGTACTGTGTATACTCATGTATAAGTCTAGAAATTTGAATAAAAAAATTGACACACACCCCCCCCCAAAAAAACCTGGATCGACTTATCCATGGCTCAATGTTAGTACTGTACTTTAATTCTTATATTTAAAAAAGGGAACCATCCCTTGGTAAAAGGCAAGAGTAGACTCTGCCCTGAAAGCACTGACGCACCTCTATTCTCTCATCCATCCAGTCTTTAGTGTGAGCAGAAACAGTTATGTCTGCTGGGATTTTGGAAGATTTGTTTTCTTTTGCTTCATCCTTTGGATCCTTTCTTACATGCCCCCAAATTTTACCCTCGACTTATCCACGGGTCAAATCAAAATCCACAGTTTTGGCCCTAAAACCTGTCCTCGGCTTAGACATGAGGTCAACTTGTAGTCAAGTATATAAATTATTATTATTATTATTATTATTATTATTATTATTTATAGCCCGCCTCTCTGCCCAACAATCGAGGTGGGTTACAACAGTTAAAAACAGAACAATGTAAAAATAACCCCAAACCCTAAATCCCACCTCCCAGCCCCTTAAAACAGAATTAAATGAGAGAAAATTAAAACAATTAACTATTAAATAAAAACAATAAAATTCTAACAGAATTATTGCACGCGGAAGGCCGATTGGATAACAGACAAAATCTTCTCCCAGGGCAGGTATGTTCCGGGGGATATTATTCTGGGAAGGCCTGCCAGAAGAGTTCCGTCTTCACTGCCTTCTTGAAAGCAGTGAGCGTGGAAATAAGACGGATCTCGTCCGGCAGGCTGTTCCATAGCCTGGGGGCGGTAGCGGAAAAGGCCCTCTGGGAGGTCTGGGACAGCCTCATCTTTATTGGCTGTAACAGATTCCTCCCAGAGGACCGAAGGGCACGGTGGGGATCATACGGGGAGAGGCGGTCCCTAAGATAAGATGGACCCAAGCCATGTAGGGCTTTAAAGGTTAAAACCAACACCTTGTACTGAGCCTGGAAACTAATTGGCAGCCAGTGGAGGAACTTTAGCACTGGTGTTATGTGCTCCCTCCTCGATGTCCCAGTAATTAGTCTGGCTGCCATATTTTGCACTAATTGGAGTTTCCGGGTCAGGCACAAGGGTAGCCCCATGTAAAGCGCATTGCAGTAATCCAGACGTGAGGTTACCAGCTTGTGTACCACAGTTTCCAAGTCCCTCATGTCCAGATAAGGGCGCAGTTGATAACAAGAACTCCTGACGGCCGCATACACCTGACTAGTCATGTGAAGCGACGAATCGAGGAGCACCCCCAAGCTGCGAACACAGTCCTTAGAGGAGAGTGTGACTCCATCCAGGACTGGAGACTGTGGGGGAAAGCACACGAGTGCTTCCAGGACGCTGCCGGTCAGAGCGCCGGGGGACCGCAGCCTCCGCACCGCGGCGCTCCTGCGGCATCCCTGAAAGGAGCGCAAAAATAGTGCTTCATTCATAAGTCAGGGAAAGTGTGCCCTAAACGCATAGGGCGCACTTTCCCTGACTTATCCGCCGCAGTGTGTGCGGACGCTGTGGCGGGAGGTTGCCCTGGGAGCGCCGGCCGTGCGGAGGGCCAGCAGCTCCGAGGGCAACCTCAGGAAGAGGAAGGAGCGCCGCGCGTGCGGCTGCTCCTCCTCTTCCTGGCCTCCAAGACAACTCTATTAGTCGTCTGCTGAGGCCCTGTATTCCCAGATCTGGTTTCGGGCCTGTGACTGTGAGTACCTCCGTTTTGTCTGGATTTAACTTCAATCTGTTTTTCCTCATCCAATCCATTACTGCTCTTAGACAGTCATTAAGAGGTGAGATGCCATCTGAAGTCTGAGTCGATGATCTGGTCATGGAGAAATATATCTGGGTGTCATCAGCATACTGAAGACACCGCGCTCCATGCCTCCGAATGATCTCCCCCAGCGGTTTCATATAAATATTAAACAGCATCGGGGACAGGATGGCGCCCTGAGGGACACATCTGTAGCTGAGGATGGGGTAGGGAACTTCTGTGGATCTGGGGAAGAGGATTTTCTGTCGCCAATACCCTTTCAAAGCCCCCTTGGACTGACAAAAATGGAATTGGGGTGGAAATGAAACCAAAAGTAGCCTGAATCCACTTCTGTTGTTTGAAAAAGATGTATTTTTGATGTTCAATAATGCAGCAGGTGTTGTGACCTATGTAATAATCTATGGAATCTGTTTCTAAAGACATTAGACTGGTACTGTCCTTTCTTCCCGTTCATAGGCTGGTGAACACCTTTTGGTTTCAACAGACCATGCCGCCTAGTAACAGGCAACACCTAATGACATTCCATAATAATAATAATAATAATAATAATAATAATAATGTATTTCTTACCCAATTCTCCCCATGGATCGAGGCAGGGAACAGCAGCAATTAACAGACAACATCGGTTAAAACACATCCGTTAAAATACACATCAGTTTAAAGTACAAATAATATATGCACATATTAAAACAATCCACATTTAAAATTCTTCATTTAAAATTCACAGCTTAAAATCATCTGGATAAGTTTGCCAGAAGAGACCAGTCTTCAATGTGCTTTTAAACCCAGACAGCATATTCAGCCATCAAATCTCTTCCGGCAGGTTATTCCACAGTCTAGGGACGATTGAAGAAAATGTCCTCTGGCAGAAAGTTGCCAACCTAGTCTTGGCTGACTGGAGTAAATGTCCTTTTCTACACAACCCTTGATTATACAGGAGCCCTCTCCAGTTTTTACTCTGGCAACCCTGGACAGAAAGGACTTCCCCGTAGGGCTCCCAGGTTGAAAACTGGAAAGGGGTCCTGTGCTTTTAACAGTTGTGTAGAACAGCAATGGGCAAAGTGTGGCACCCCAGGGGTCAAAAATTGCTCTCTATAGATAGTGGGTAGGATTTTACACCATTTTTGCAAGGAGTGGGGAGGCCAATTTAGGCCCAAGAGAGCACCCCCTATTTTTTCCAACATAAAATGAATGGAAAGTTATTTCCACGCCCTTTTGTTATATAAAAAAGGTTCTCCTGGACCTTTTTTGGTCCAAGGGTGCTTTAAAACATGGTGAAAATACCCTCATCTCCCATAGATGGTATGTGGGGCAAAACCTTTTATTTATCTATCTATCTATCCTTCCCTTCTTTCTATCTATCTATCTATCCATTCATCCATCCCTTGGAGCCGTACAGTGGGGTAGTAATCCTCCAAGGTCTCCTGAAAGGTTAATGTGGCCCTCCAGCCTTTCACAGTTGGCCACCCCAGTGTACAAGAAGACATTTCAGCAGGTATCACTTGTCATGCAACCTGAATCCCATTCCCATGACACAATTATGGTGCTAAAGAAATCTATGGGATTTTGCTTATGCATCCAGAAAACGTTCCTTGTTTTTGTCATGGCCACTTTGTCAGCTTGCCTTTTCCTCTCCGTAGAGTTTTTCTTGTTATTCATTGCTTGACTGCAACCATCTCTCTCCTCCCTTGCCTTTGCTTCTGCATCTATAATTGGGCTCCCCAAGTGAGCTGTATTGCAAGAATTGTAGATCCGTATATAGGGTCCAGTGATCTCTGCCGATGCACTCACAGCATTCTCTCTCAAATATAAGCCCAAGAGATGGCAGTGGAAGTAGAGGAGGAGGAGGAGGAAGCATACCCAAAAATTAGACTATTCCTTACCCTATCTGAATTTTTTGAGTAGATGTGACTCATATTAGCAGCGATCAGACTTTTGCAAGCTCTGGTAGCCCAGTGGAACTGACCATGCCAATACAGTTTTAATAAATAATAATAATAATAATTTTTATTTATAGCCCGCCTCTCTGCTAGGCAATCGAGGCGGGTTACAGCAGTTAAAACAAAACAATGTAAAAACATCCCCAACCCAAGATCCCACCTCCCGCCCCCTTAAAACAATATTAAACAAGAAAGGAATTAAAACAAAACAAAGGTAATTTGAAAATTACCTTTTTGGACTGTAACTTCCTAGAATTCTCCAGGGAGTGGTTCTGACATTTGGTCCTCTAGATGTTTTGAACTCCAGTTGCCAGAATTCTTGACTATTGACCAAGCTGTCCTGGGCTTCTGGGGATTGAAATCCAAAATAGCTGGGGGACCAACGATTGGGAACCACTGTATTTATTTATTGGAATATTTATTTTGTTGTTGTTGTTGTGTGTCTTCAAGTTGTTTCCAACTTATGGCGACCTGAAGGCCCCAGCCTATATCAAAAGACCCCAGGGTGGCTTCCAAATAAATTAAGTGATATAAATTTAGTAATTTTTTTCTCTACTGGAACATGTGATAACCAGGCAGTGTATTTTGTATATAATTATCCAGCATATAGAAAAAGCATAACATTAACTTCAAAGAAAAACAGCCTATTCTTACTTTCAGTGGTCAGGAATTTTGTACAAACTACATTCACAATTTGTGGAAATTATAAAAGGAATACATACCTCATCAGAAATAAAAAATAAATAGCTTTGAATCTCATTCTCGTACCAGAACTGAGGTATCTTAGAGCAGTTAAAGAAAGTTTGCAGTGGGGTCTTATCATACAGAGATGGTCACAACCAAGAAAAATTGTGGATACAGTTAGATTCTTTAACATCCTTTCTCCAATCAAATCGAAGCATGCAAAAAAGTTACATTTTGGACTATGACTGCTAGAATCTTCTGGGGTCATCCTGGACACTGCCAATGCTCTCAGTGGGATTTTGGGAGTTGTAATCCAGATTTCCCAAGCTTGAAGTTCTAATTCCATCTGCCATCCCTCTTGACAGCCAAATGACTCTATTGTTTCCTGTCCCTGCCTTGATTTCAAGTGTATATAACAAGCATCAAGAGTTGTGACAAAGAAATACCTTAATATTCTAGCAATCAATAGATGATGAGGAGAAATCGCCTTGGAAGATGAACAGTTAGAGAGAAGGGTTATTATTCTAATGGTGTTTTATTGAGATCTGTGTAAACGATTTGAAACAGTTTAACAGATGGTTATGCCGCCAATGATCTAAGGTGTGTGCCAGCATAGACAATGGAGCGCCATAGGTTTTTTTATATAATCGCCTCCAAAGCGAGGCCTTTACTGCCGCCATCCAGGCATTTACTCAGAAACCTGCTCCAGTTCATCACGGAGGGCCTTATCAATTATTTACACATGTTGCTTTCTGCCGGCAGGCTTTGGGGAATGGGATCGGACTGCTTTTCCAAGAAAGGGGGGTGGCAGGACACATGAATATCAGGTTATTCTCTCTCTGTGTGGCATATTTTTTTCTTTTTGTCAGCAGTTCATTACCAGGTTTGATTTCTTTCATGTTATGGAGGTTTATGTTTTTTAGGCAGGCATAGGCTAAAGCTGGTATGGGTTATAGGAACAGGATGGATATTAGGAACTCTGATGGGTTATGGGAACAGGATGGCCTTCTGTGGCACCTTAGATGGCCCAATACCCATCCACTGCATCTCCCTGCTGCCATTTTTAACATTTTTTTTTGCGGGGGGGGGGGGGGATAAATTCATAATATCCCCAACAATTTCAAAGACAGGGATAGGCTACACTGCCCCCCAGGGACCTTGGAGATTTGGAAGCTGAAGTCAGAATTAGAGGTGGGTGAGAATTTCATTTTGGTTTGGGTTTAATCAAAATTTAGTAAACTTCACATTCCTATGTATAATATAGTGAAACAAGAGAGAGTTGCCTTTCCCTATGTGAATCCATTTGAAATGTGGTGCTGGAAAAGAGTTCTATGTCTACCAAGGACTGCTAAAAGACACAAATGAATGCATCCTAGAGGAAATTAAGCTTGAACTAGAAGCCAAAATGACAAAAGTGAGGTTGTCATACTTTGGATATATCATGAGATGAAGTGACTCATTGGAGAAGGTGATCAGGCTCAGGAGATTGAGGGGAAATAGGAAAAGAAGAAGACCACACTACAAGTGGATTGAGTCCACCAAGGAAGTCATGACCCTGAGTTTGCAAGACCTGAGCAGGGCAGCAGATGAGCAGAGATTCTGGGGATTTCTCATTCACAGGGTTGCCAGGTATCAAGTTGATGGCAAATAGCAGCAACAATGGGAGCCAACATGTCATAGTGGCTTGAACATTGGACTACAACTCTGGACATTAGGATCTGATTCCCTGCTGTGCCATGGAAACCCATTGGGTGACCTTGAGCAAGTCATACACTCTCAGCCCCAGAAAACCCCAGGATAAGGTCACCTTAGGGTTCCTATAAATCAGAAGCAACTTGAAGGCACACAAAAGCAACAACAACAAATATGAATGAAGATTGGCAATTGGGACTGAGTGTCCTTCCTTCTTTTCTACCATTTTGCTTCATGTTTTCTGTTTAGATTGCCATGCTGCTGGCACTGAGTTGAGATTACCTCACCTCCCTTCCTCCTTTCTTACTTTTCCCCCCTCCTTTCTTCTCTCTCTGTATGTTTTATATATAAACACATTTATAAGCCACACTTCATGCCAAAAAACAAAAAAAAATCTCTCAGAGTGGCTTAAATGTATCTGCAATGAAATAGTCCCTACCTGCAGGTTTACAATCTTAAAGAAGTGAGATGAAAAGAAAAGGGATTGGGAGGGAGAAGGGGGAAATGAAAGCTCCAGCATTCAGCCCTTGGTTGCAAAGTTTCAATGGGTAGTAAGTTTCAGCTCAGTGGGGTACTTTGTTCAGCATTTGCCAGAGCTGCGGTTAAGCCCAAAGAAAACCCTGATGCTTCTATTTTTCTGGTGTCCACATCAATGGTAGTTATCAGCTGGAGCTTCATCCATGCACAACAAATGATGGCAGTCGTGATGGTGGTGATGGTGATTGTCTCATACCCTCCACGCAATCTAGGAGAGATTTCAACAGTTTGCATTTGCCTGAATCTACTGGGCAAATTCTGGCAAATTCTGCCCCCTTCTTCAACTCTCCCCTTTGCTGAGTTAACTGTCAGTGGCATCACTAGAGTTGGTAACTCCTACCACCCCTAGGATCAGAGCCATCAGGCCAATGGTCCTGCAAGAGTAAATCAAGCAGCTATGGAACAGAAATGCTGTGGTCTACTTGCCACTGCCTAATGGTGGATTAGGGCACCCAAAGGGACTGTCCATATCCTTGCTTGTTCTGGTCGACCAGCCTTGTTTTCCATTTGGTGTCCCATCCGGCCTCTTTGCTATCTTGAAGTGGGTAGACTGGGTCCTTCTCAGGACCTTCAGTCTCCAGGCATCCTTGCCTACCTGCAGAGAGGCACGGAGGTACACACCACACTGGAAGGTAGACAACCTTCTTATAAGGGGTCACCCAGTGTGCCCTGCACCCCCTTAGAAATCCCCTGCTGAGTGTAAACTCCTTTTGGACTTTGAACCCAGTTTGCAGCAGCTGAAACAAGGAAAAGTGGGAGGAGGAAAGAGAAACTGGGACAGTTTTTAAAGCAGCTGAAAAGATGAGATGGCAGAGGCTTAATCAGGACTGCCCCTGCCAAATTGGGAGAGTTGGAGGGTATGTTTCTGTACTCAGTCCAAATTCAGCCTTATCCCCCCCCCCACACACACACACATACACACACTCCAAAACAGAGGATCTTAAAATGAATGTTCTGGTCAATAGGACCAGACTGGCAATCTGGATGCTCCTGCTGAGTACAATCCAAGGCTGTGAGCCTTTCTTTCACTTAAACCACTCGCCGTGGTTGATTTGAGTTCTTTTGCTCCTGATGCAAGATTCAAGCTGGAAGGCAGGGCTCTGACATAGCCCTGTATGGTTGCAGGCTGGGGAAAAGAAGATAATGGACCCAACTTCTCTAACCAGGAATGAATGCTTCCTTCCCTTGGTCTTGACAATCACTGAAGGCATAGCAAATAGGAGGGACTAATTAGCAGACTGCAGTGATAGCTTGGACTTCAATTTCCTTTTCATTTGGCTTTGGGCAGAGTAACTTGGGAAAAACAAAGAGACGTCAGGCGGTGCTGCATTTACAAGACAGAAAGAGAGAAAGATCAATCGTGCAGGCAGCCATGGTAGGCACCTTGAAAAATTCAAATGCATGCTAATCAGAGAGGAGTGAACCCCCATCCTGCAGTTATCATACTGGGATCAAACATAGACTGAGCTTGATAGGGCAGACAAAGCTTGAGGAATCATTCAGCTTATATCTCCATGCTCTTCAGCATGTCACAGATAAAAGCCAGGACCCATGCGGCCGAACAACATCAGAGTGTTGTCAACATGGCGAACGTTGTCAGTGAGAAAGGACAGAGAAGATAGGGGAGGCTGCCACAGTTTGCTTTTGCCTAGGCCTACTGGGAAGTGCCCTCTCCTCCCACTGAATTAATGGTGTACACACACCTTTTGCACTTTGAACTCCATTTGCAGCAATTAAAATAAGCTGAGGACAAAGGGGAAAAGTGGGAGGAGGAGAAAGAACCTGGGACATCTAAAAAGCAGCTGAGAAAGTTATGAGAGAGGAATAATCAGGAATTTCCCTGCCAAACTGGAACAGTTAAAGCAGGGGTAGGCAACCTTTCCCCTTTAAGGGCCGAGGGACTTCAGCACCCAGAATCCCAGGAGCTATTGGCCAACATGGGACTATTGGCCAACATGGCTGAGGCTTCTGGGAGCTGAAGTCCCTCGGCCCTTAAAGGGGAAAGGTTGCCTACCCCTGAGTTAGAGGATATGTTTCTGTACTCAGTCCACTGTACTTAGCTTATTCACACTTTTGATTCTCCCCTCTATTCCATTGAAATCCAGGTTACTATAGTAGTGAAGGACCTTGTTAGACCAGGACCCTTGTAGGGCTACACTGAAGCTTCCACATGACTGTGAAACTGTGAGCCACTTGTTATTTGTCAGGCTGACCCACTTTGCAGGGCTCTTGTGGATAAAGTTATGGCTGGAGAAAGAGAAATCACTATATCCCCCCTCTCTTACATATGCACACAAACATACACAAGGCCCTTTATATAGGCACTATTTATAAATGGTTGGATGGTATGTTTGGGCTGTATATGGGATAAACCTAGTGCTTTTCCTACTTAAAGGTGAACCATTGAAATGAAAGGAAGTCAGTTACAGCTAAGGGTGCACCCACACTGCAGAAATGATCCAGTTTCGCACCACTTCAACTGCCATGGTTCCATTCTATGGAATCCTGGGATCTGTAGTTTGTTGTGGCACCAGAGCTCTTCAACAGAGAAGACTAAACACCTCACAAAACTATGGTTCCCAGAATTCCATAGCACTGAGCCATGACAGTTAAAGGGCCATGAAACTAGATTATTTCTGCAGTGCAGATGCAGCCTCAGACATCTTTTAAAGATAGAACCCCAGCAACATCAACTTTGGCCATTGTAGTCTTTCCTGCTGCCTCCAAATCAATCCCATTTCCCCAGTGTTTCAGCACCTCTTCGATGGGATCTTTTTAATGGGCCTCAATTGGGAAGATAAATAGGGGAGGAGAGCTGATAAAACATCTCGTACACTAGCCAGCTGCCTGTGTTCTTCTCAGAAGCAGAATCTGGCAGAGCTCCTTTCTTAAGGGAAGGCTGGTAGTGGTAACCCAGCTGCTCCGCTTCCCACTACAAGTTGCTCTAGGTGGTAAGGCTCTTACTGCAAGATTTTAGTTTATGCTAGTTGTCCTTCCCCATTCACAGACTTGAGGTCCGTGGTCTCACTCTTCACAAGGAGGGACAAAAGGCCCCAAAAATGTGCATATGGGGGTTCTTTAAACAAACTTTCATTAATTTTAATCCATATTAATGAGGCAATGTGTTGTAAGACTTCAATACCAACTCCATTCATACTGGACAAGAAGAACATGTCTAATTCTGACAGCTTCACAATTTTGCTCAAAGGCTTCAGGGTATTGAACGGAGGGCTGTTTCCAAGATGCCAGCACTGTGGCATCCACACTTTTCTGGAAAAGAAATCTGGGCATATTTGCAGTAGCTGCAGGAAACAGAAAACAACACAGGAGACAGGTGGATTTTTTTAATGCCAGAATTTTGTCTTTGATGAACATGGTGGGGGGAATAAGGAAGTGACTTGAACTTGCAATTTCAAAGGGACATTAAGGAAATACAGCCTGAGCTAGGGATTATTGCTTCTTCTAAAGGGAGACCCATCAGCCTTGAACAGAAGGAGTTCAGCTGGAATCATTAGCTGTAGGAAAACTAGCATTGGTTCTTCTAGACATAGTAATGGCCAGTGTCTCCACGGTGCTGGAGCAGTAA
Organism: Phrynosoma blainvillii; assembly: GCA_026167975.1. Classification (NCBI taxonomy): domain Eukaryota; kingdom Metazoa; phylum Chordata; class Lepidosauria; order Squamata; family Phrynosomatidae; genus Phrynosoma; species Phrynosoma blainvillii. The sequence goes on along the minus strand of JANUYF010000010.1, from coordinate 22,388,448 downwards.
ACCCACACCCAATTTTTCAGGAGCATTTATAGGAATCATCAATTGTGCCAAAACTATATTGGGAATAAAGTTCAGCACTGTGGAAAGCTCCCATAGAAAGATCTTCTAAAAGTCAGTCTGAATTGATTGTCCCAATACAGCAGAAATGCAGCTTAGGCTACTGCTATATACATGTATTAGGGACTAAGCTCCATGGAGATGGGCAGGCTTCAAAACATCCTAAGTAGAGAAAGTATAATCCCCACTTTTGCAGCTCCTGAAGAGCATGGTTGCATTGTTGCAGATGATTGCACATCATTTTGTGACAAGGTGGTGCAGTGCAAACAACAGAAGCCTGAGTGAGTGTAAAGTCATGCTACCATCACTTTGATGCAGGACATAGTTGGTTTGTTTTCATGTTTCAGTCACAATGTTGCATGCTACTTTTTCAAGTTTGATATATAGATGGTCCCAGCTAGGTTCAATCCCTGTAATCTCCAGATATAGGTGGAAAACATCCTTGTCTGAAGCCCTGGATAAGCACTGTCAGTCACTGTAGACTAGAAGTATGGAAATTGCAGTCCACCATCCACATGTGATCCCCAAAGGTTATTCTAAGGAAGGGGTAGGCAACCTTTCCCCTTTAAGGGCTGAGGGACTTCAGCTCCCAGAAGCCTCAGCCATGTTGGCCAATAGTCCCATGTTGGCCAATAGCTCCTGGGATTCTGGGAGCTGAAGTCCCTCGGCCCTTAAAGGGGAAAGGTTGCCTACCCCTGTTCTAAGGCTTCCAATCCCCCAGCAGCTATTTTGTGAGATGTCAAAGGATATGGAATTATAGTTCTAAAAAATAACTTTTCCAAATTCCAGGTGTGACCTAGTCCTCCCACAATCTGTTCCAAACACAATGCTGGTTTTCCAGCATAGTAAGACCAAATATCTTAATTAAAAAAAAAATTATATATACAGAAATAGCTAAACATATCAGTTGTGCATATTGGTTCTATACTGCAATGTCTACAATGGAAAGAATATTTGGGGGTGGGGGGAATCAATGGTAAAAAATATGTTTTTTCAAGTGTCAAGAAATTCCCTTGAGAAGAACCCTGAAATGATGAGAAACTTCGCAGTTCAGGACTTATTCTGTGCAAAATTCATACCTGGATGTTTTGTGCAGAACGCAGCATTTCATGTTCAGAAAATGAAGTTCCTCTGCAGAAATAATATTTCCTGTACATGAAATGCTGCTTCCTATGGTGGAAAGGCTGTTTTCTATGTAAAACAATGGTGTCTGTATTTTTGTGCAAAATCAGTACCAAATTGTGAATAGTCTTTGAAAATGGTGTGGTTTTCGAAGACTTTCTCGCAGTGGCAAGAAAATTGCTAAAATAGCTCATTGCTTCTTTCCAGAAGAAACTTAAGTGAAGAATGATATCCCTGCCAATGGCCCACTGCTTGGAAATGTTTAAATCTATGCATACCTTATGCTACTAAAGCCATCTCTCTGGCCAGAAATGTAGAAGCAATGGTCAAATGTTATTATATTAGCTAGGAAGATTGCCAACTGCCTGTCCAGCAGAGGGACATGTTGTTTCATCTCCATCCAAAAAGATGGCTAGAGAACAGGATGTAGTCAAGAAAAGGACAATGTTCAAATGCTTGTGTATTAGAAAGGATGGGAAAATGGGACATAACCCAGGGACCTTTAATACTTCTCCCCTTCACCAAGAACTGAAAAGTGCCTAACCTTGACTGCATTAGGGCCAAATGGACAGGCAGGCAAACATCCAAAAGAATGGCTCTCGGCATTTTCTCCATTTTCATTCCCTTAGTGGATTTTGCCAGTTTTATCTGTGCTGTTCTTCACCGTCAAGACACGTTCAGCAGGAACAGATTACACACCTGTTTCCAGGACTGCTGCTCTTGTAAATGAAAATTTATTTCCACCTACCAATCCCTAGCATGGGGGCAACTTCTGGTCGGTTTAAACTGTAAGCTGTTTTGAATGCTGGAAGCAAAGAAGCATCAAGATTGTATTAAATGACTGGTGGGTGGGGGAAGCCTAGATAACACCTGCTTTCCGTTTCACTTATCTGTTTCTTTCTTTGATCTCTGTACTCAAGCCTTTTGCTTCCTTCTTACCTGTTGAGGACACTTCTCTCTTCCTCAAGAAATGAGCCTCTTTGTTCCCTTTGCTTGAGATGGGAGCAGCCGTGGGGCTTCAGTTCCAATAACAGTGGCTAGCTTAGCCCCATTAATGAGAGAGCGAGCTGTTTGGGAGCTTTTGTAACCAAGTCTAAGGCTGCATCCACACTGCAGAATTGACACAGTTTGACACTGCTTTAGCTACCATGGCTCCATCCCAGTAGTGTCACTGGGAGGGTGCGGGGGGTGCGAGCCACACTAGGTGGCACCCCAGAAGAGGAGTGACAACCCAAAAGAGGGGGTGACACCCAGTTGGTCCCTGACCCCTGGTGGTTTGTGGGGCTTCTCCAGCTCTTCCCAGGACCCAATGGCTTCACCCCAGCCCTCCCTGGGGGCACATGAGGCTTCTCTGGCCCCACATGCATGCTCCTATGTGCTCTGGAAGTCCTGCGCCAGAAGCCCCACTCCACAAGTCCTGCCCCGCCATGAGTGACCGCACCGGGTGACACCAACCCTAGGGACACCACTGGCTCCATCCTATGGAATCCTGGGATTTATAGTTTGTTATGGCACCCGAGCTCTCTGGCAGAGAAGGCCAAATACAAATACAAAACTACAAATCCCAGAATTCCATACCATTGAGCCATGGCAGTTAAAATGGAATCAAACTGAATTAATTCTGCAGCCTAGATCAACTTCTTTTGTATATCTACATTCCTAGCCAAAGATGAGTTTCCTGAGACAATAAATGTAAGCATTATTCTTTTTTTTTAATCTTACTAGAACATCCTGAGTAAATAAATCCTGTTTCTACCACAAACTGTTTCTACCTGCTTCACTCTGCTAAATCTGGTTACCAAGTATTCCTACAATGAACTAAGTAAAGCACTGGGAAAATAGACTTTTCAGTACTACTAGATCATGGGCTTTCTACATTATTATGACCATAAAATATCAGGTTTCCCTATGCAGGGAGAGTCTCCAAATGTAGTAGAAATTCTTCTGGGTGTAGACATGGAGGAAGTTATGAGTGATGCAAGCTGTCAATACCATCTGTCATAGTGGACCATATCATGCTCATTTCTCTGATCTTCAGCATATAGTGGGTCCTCCACGTTCAATGGGGTTAGAAGCACAGGACCCCCATGAAATGGGGGAAAAACACAAATAAAAAGTGACTATTTTTTTGTACTTGAGAGAACACCTCTCTAGCAATCTCTAGGTCCTCCAGCACAACACTGTGGTCAACATCTGCCAGACATTGACCATAGAATTGTGCTGGGAGACCTACAAATGCCTAGAGAACTGTTCTCTCTAGGAATCTCTGGGTTCTCCAGCACAACCTCGGGCAGACATTGACCATAGAGTTACTCTGGAGAACTTAAACATTTCTAGAGAGAACACGTTCATCAAATCCATGAATAATCAAATAATAATTAAAATAATCCAAAGTCAAAGCCACAAATGCAGAGGCCTGACTAGAATTTATTTTGAGGGCAGCGTGTCACAAAATGACTTAGCAGCCTGTACCACAACTCCATTAAGATGGGAGGAGGGGGAAGAGAGGGAAAGAAATACTAGAGAATTTCACAAAAGCAAGAAATATTGGTGGCTATTAACTAACATAGTTGTGAGACATCCCCAAACCCTTGTTGCTTTTCTAATTATTTTTAAACAGTCATTATAGGAACATAAAGCGCCTCCTTAATGAAGAATACAGTGAGTGATATTGTTGCAAAAGCTTCGGTAGATTAACAAGGGCCAGAATGTACTATTGACAAACTCACATATGAACTTGGTAGGATTTTATTGACCACTCAAGAAGATCCTGATCTCCCATTTAATTCCCCTACCATTATAGCTTCACCTATGGTAAATGTCACCACAGAGGCCTCCAGCCTGGAGAGGAAAGAAATTCACTGGGTTTGCATGTCCCTACTCACCTCAGTTCTTTATTCCTTATAAACAGAAATATCAGTTTTCCACCCGGTGTGATGGCAATAAGCATGTCTTGTCTCAGAGCTGCATACACGTCTAAAGTCCATGATGTATTTTAGCATGTGTAGAGTGGGGTGAGGAAATGCACAGAAAAACTATTGGTGCATTTGGAAAATGTGCAGCGATAGCAATAGTATTTACATTTCTATACTGCTTATCAGTGAACTCAGCACTGCCTAAGCCATACATCTCAAAAAATATGTGCAAGCACACATTAAGCAATAGAGAAAAAGATGTACAAACTTACATTTAAAAAGTAAATTTTGAAAAATACATCTGTAGTACCCAAAACCAAGATGAAAGCAATCTCATGGGATTCTAGAAAATACAAGGAAAAGATGGCTGACATATTTTCACAACCTTACATCCAGTTATCATCATCATCATCATCATCATCATCATCATCATTTCCCCCTAAAACTTGGACTCAGAGCAGCTTACAATTTAGAACAAATATAATATAGCTTAAAACGTGTAAAAGATCAAAATGAACAATAATTAATAATAAAATAATTAATAAATAGTAAAACTATTCAGGCTATGCAATCTGAAACAATAAAAAGCATTTTTTTAAAAGTACAATTCTTCCCAGCTAATGCAGGAGAAGAAATTTGCTCTGCTTGCCTATTCCAAATCAGACGCTGAGAAAGTTACTTTTGGGGACTTCATCTCCTAGAATTTCTAAGCCAGCATGACTATGGGGAGTGGTGGTCCCCATGATTTGTCCAGATATGGATATAATTGTATGTTGTTGTTGTTGTTGTTGTTGTTGTTGTGTACCTTTGAGTCATTTCCACCCTATCATGGGTTTTCTTGGCAAATTTCTTCAGAGGGGGTTTGCCATTGCCATCCTCTGAGGCTAAGAGAGTGTGAATTGCCCAAGGTCACCCAGTGGGTTTCATGGCTGAGCAGGGATTTGAACCCTGTTCTCCAGAGTCATAGTGCTATGCTCAAACTCACTAAACTATGCTGGCAATCTCATATATTGATGCCAGATTTGGTTCCAATGTGATACTTGCGTGGTTGGTGACACATTGACAGTGTGCCAGCAAATACATGCTTTCTGTATTATATGCCAGTCTGCCTCAACACATTCCCCATTGTTTCCTAACTAGGTCTCCCATGAAACTAGGAAGGTCAGGAAAAATTCTTGGCAGTCTCAAGGAGACTGATTTCCTTCACTCTCCCGTTTCTCTGGACTTGGGTGGTTTTTATTATATCCAATCTAATGGGACTGCATCTTTCTCCAGTGACATCAGGGCTAATGCATATTCCATGACAGAATATTACCCTAAGGTCTTATTTGGTGTTCCTTCCCCCTGGCAGTATGGTTAACGTAGGGATATGATATGCTTTGATTCCTTTACAATCTGCTTTTTGTTCTCAAAACACAAGGACAGGAGCTGTTTGATAAGGAAGGTCACTCAAGGCCAGAACTTTAATACTTACTACTGAACAAATGTTCCCAAAACAAGAACATGATGAGGTCTGTATTACAATGAGTGCAGAGAGCCAGTTTCAGCAAGGAGGAAAATCACTGGTTGGTTGATTTGTGCTTGCAGCACCTGGGCTGCCACAAATGCCAGGTTGGCAAACCCAAGCTTACCTAAGGATGTCAGTCCTACAGCAGCTGTGCCCCTCCCTGACATGGCACATCTGCCAAATGCACAGGGAAGAAACCATTTCACTTTGCAAAAAGCTAGGTTGGCATGCTGATGCAAGTGTTTCCAGCCTATGTAATCCAGTAAAAAATAAATGCTGTTTATACCTTGCCAGCAACCTGCCCAATAGACAGTAGGCCATCTGCATGTTGAGCATAGCCAGATAGTTCTAGACATTGCAATTCATGGTGCATCAGTTTTCATGCTGTGAGAACAGGGGCAGTCCTACCATTAGGCAGAGTGTGGCAGTCTCCCCAGTTGGCGAATGTTGGGGCATGTAGCAAAGTGATCAAGGAGAGAGTTATGGGCCATGTAGCCTGGTTTACATTTGCTAACCTGCTGTCTTCAGGTGCAGTGGAGGATGTTCTTCCAATTTATAGTAGTTGTTGTTGTGTTCCTTCAAGTAATTTCCAACTTATGGTGACCCTAAGGTGAATCTATCACAGGGTTTTCTTGGGCTGAGAGTATATGGTTCACCCAAGGTCAACCAATGGGTTTCCATGGTCAAGTGGGAGAATCAAATCCTGTTCTCCAGAGTCCAATGCTCAAACTGCTACATCACATTGGCTCTTATTCTTGCATTGCCAATGTTAAAGAAAGTTAACCTATCACTCCAGTTGGCTTTTGCAGATTGAAAGGGAAGGAGTGCCATCTTGTCCTTTACCTCAAGCAGCATGAGGCTTTGACCTTTGGAGGAAACTGAAGCGGAATAGGCACTGATCAATTGTAGAAAAAGTATTTACAAGCAGAAGGTTTCACACTCAGTTCTTCCAATTAAAAAGATTAAGAGTAGACAATGGGAAAGACCACTGTATGGGATATAAGGGAATTGCTAGATGTAGACCAATAGTTCCCAGATTTGGGTTCCCAAATGTTCCTAGATGTCATTTCCCAAAAATTCTATCCATCTTGGCTATTTCTGAGACTTACAGTTCAACATCTGTGGAGTCAACGTTGGGCAAGATGCACCAATATTGTGACCTAGTGAAGGTATTTAACTTAACTGTACTTAACAAACTGCAGACCTCCAGATTTTGTTGATCTTTCATTCCCTCTTCTCTATCCATTAGTTACAGTGTCTGAGAGTGAAGTGAGTTGGAGCTCAACAACACTTAGAGTACCTAGATTTTCCAGTTAGCATGATGAAGGAGCTATGAAGTGTGCCATCTGACCAGGTTTGTAGGCAACAAGCAAGAATGGAAGAGTAAGAAGCAGGGTTGAAGAAGATCTTCTTTACTCATGTTCACCAACAGCATGTCTATATGAGAGTCAGGCTATTCCAGGGATGATACCACATACATTATAGGACTTAGACTGATCAGCCCTTCAAACAGAGAATCCCTTCAGATGAAGAAATGGCCTCTGTCAACCCTTGAAATAGAACACTGTCCTCAATAACAGGATATGTGACCATCGTGTTCAGGAATGGTCCCTTGCCATTGGCCTTGTTAGGTGGGACTGATGGAAGATGCAGTGCAACACATCTGCAAAATGCTGGCCTAGACTTTAGAACTCTCTGCCAGAAATGGCCTGTCTTTGCCAATAAATTATTTGCCACTTTTACTCTCATTAGATTACAGATGGATGTGCTTATCTGGAAACCTCTCAATTCTGTTGTGATTTTTTCCTATGGTTGTATTTAGACAGCTTGAACTGGTTTTGTTTCCAAGATTGTCAGCAGTTTTGATCCATTTTTAGAACAGGGGTGAACTGACTTGACCTTGAGAAATGAACCCCCTGCAGAGAAATCTTGCAGGTGGCATGACATCTTTCCTCATTGTCTGATGTCACCTGGTCCTCTATGTCCATCTACTTTTTCTCCATACAGAGAAAGGAGCAGAACCCTGTGCCCCTCTCTCTCTCTGCATGGAGAAAATTCTTCATCACATTTCTCATGGTCCCACTGGATATCAAGGGATGCATGATATAAATCTCCCTGTGGGATTCCCCTCACCTGTTCTGCTCACCTGCCCAATGGGTTATTTTGGTGGACACCAAAATATTCTCCCTTGTGGAAAGGTGGGAGAATACAGGTTTTTGGCTTCTCATCCCACAATGAATAGTACCTGACATAATCAGCTCAGGCTTTCAAGGGCTGGCAGCTCTGTATGTTTGATTAGTAGTTATGTGGTGCTTGATTGTTGCTTGCAACTTTTTGAAATCGTACAGTTTATAGCAAATCTGTTTTTCTGATTGAAATAAAAAGGCATCGCTAGAACCCAACCCTTTGAAGAAAACAAATCCTCATAATTTTAAAACTGGTCTAGACTTTTGTAATTCAGCAGGCAGGGGATCTGATTCCTGGTGTTTAAGATCAGCAATGCCACTCACAAATTGTATGCCTGAAAATATGTGAATTCTTTGTCTTCCAGCATCAGCTCTTCTTAGACCCTGGGATTCTATCCATGGGATTTCTTGTACTGTTGTTTTCTCATTTGCATGATTGTTTTGCCTGGATGACTATGGTGCACTTACCCAGTGCAATTCAGCTTGAAAACTGTTTTATAAGTTAAACAAATCAACTGCCAGGTTGGAATCTAGTTTTTTGCTAATAGCCTGCTGCTGCTCCCTCTGCTGTTGGGGTTGGGTTTTAATTATGTTGTTGTTAGAAGAGCTTGGACACCTGCCAATAGCAAGACCAGGACTTTATGGGATGTAAGATTTTGCTTCTTGCAAACAAACTAGTTTGGATTTTCTCCTAGTCCTTGCAGCCATTCGTCTTTTGATGTTATTTATTTTTTATTTCTTTGTTGTTGCTATAGCCCTTCTTGTTGCTGTTTACAAGTTGCATATGTCTTTAATATATCAGAGGTGGGTATTCACTCCAATGACAAAACTAAAACCTGGGCAGACACTGAATTTAAAAGGAGCTGTCCAAGGTCCTGAAGGTGTTTTCAGGGAAAGGATCAGCAGCTTGGACAGATAGTAGAAAATTCAGGTTAAAAGATGGATTCACCACCACCACACTGACTTGGAAGCCACCAGTCTACACTGTATGTCATAATACAAAACATCTAACAAGGAACTCTTGAGGATTCAATATCAAATATACCCTCTATGACAAAATCATCATCATCATCATCATCATCATCATCATCATCATCCACAGCGCATTTACACCCAGGCTGGAGTCTACATGCTTTCAGGTTTCTGGAGTATATTGGACTCCATGTGTTGGTGGACTAGGAGATGGTATGTTCTCTTTTACTGGATATATATAAGCAGAATCTGGATGACCTTCTTCTAAGGATGCGCTAGCTGCATCCTGCATTGCAAAAGCTGCACTGAGCCATAGGCTGAATTAGAGAAAGGATAAGCAACTGTAGCTTACCAGATGTTGAGGGAGGATGCAAGTTGCAAGCTTTCAACATCTGAAGACTCCACAAATTCCCCATTCTCTCTCTAAGCCAGGGATAGGCAGCTTGTGGCTTTCTAGATACTGGACTGCAGCTTCCATCAGCTCTGCCAGCATAATGGGGATGGGTGATGCAGCCCAACAACATCTGAAGGATAGCATGTTCCTCATCTCTGTTGGTTGCCAAATATGAATAAAGCCAATTTTATTGGAGTAGAGAAAGTACAGCCTTTAAAACTTACATTTACAGTCCTCCCAAAGTCCTGTTGCAGATTCCTTATATTGACCTTCCATCTCAGATGAGAAAACAGCCTTATTAAGATTGTTAGTGTGTTATACCAATGATGTAATTAAAGAAAATCCTCCTTAATTACAAAGGCTGAGATCCTACACTGCCACCTTAGTTATGAATGTATAACTAAGTATAATCACCTGGCCTAACACACAAACACACAAACCTACCTATCAGCCAACAGCCATTCCAAGGATTAAGGTCTATTCTATTGGTTATTTGGGTGCTGCAGGATGATTTTTTCAGGGCCCTCCTGCCAGCAATCTGCAATGTGATGAAGAATACCAACAGGAGTCCTGCTTCTGATTGTTGCTGGTAGGAAGGCACATACTGTTGAACCTTGCTTGGAGTGGATCCTTGGAGTTTAAGGTGGGATTTGAGGGGCATTTCTGATCATGGCAAGAGTGCCACAATCACGAATACATAGTATAAATGAACATACAGACTAGTTATGGACCTGTAGCTCTAGGTTACAAATTCAGAACTGCAGTACAGGATGTCAGCCATCATTACATGGCCTTGTTTTGCAAATTCCAATGTGCTATTAACTGAATTTGCCTTGCTTCCATGGGAGAATTCATTCACTCATGGGTGATAGATTCATTGAATCTGTGTGTTGCCTAATGCCCTATTAATGGAACAAAGCCATGCTGACTGACCAAATACAGTAGGGATGTAAAGAGTATTCACCATGTTTCCAGGCTGAAAAATTGGTTTTCTGACACTTAAGAATGGCAAGACTACAGTGGCGAGAATTTTAGGCAGTTTTCACCCAACATTTGTACATGCCGAAGTGTTTCAGGAAATTATTCTGTGCAGAAGGACATATGGTTTTTTGCATGAGACAGATGCAAAAATCTTGCACTAAAAATGTGCAGGAAACAGCAATTTTGCCCAACAAATTATGTGATTAAATTTTTTTGCATGAGATTGCTGGTTTTGTGCAGAAATTTTTGTGCAAAGTTTTTGTTGTGTAGGATTGTTGTTTTTATATGTAGAAACAGCAGTCTTGCATTAAAACATATGTGGCTGTTAGAGAACATAAAACCCCATAATTCTTATGCAAAACCCCATGTGTATTTTTGAGCAGAATAATATCTCAAAACTTTTCAGCATTTGTAAATACTGGGTGAGTATTGCACAGAAATATTTGTTTTCTGTGCAGCCGGGAGGAAATTGGAAATTGCTATATTCATCCTCACTTACAAGGACAAAACAGTTGAAAACTGACACCTCTAATACAGGAAAATATCAGAATCATTGGCCAGAGGTTCCTTATGTGAGCTCCATCTATTCAGGGATTCTGACCAAGTACAGTTTCAAATAGCAAAGAACCTTCCATTTGCAGTGAAAGAAACACAAGTAAAAACCTTGTTTAGATCTCCAGGAATGTGATGGATTTTGATGTCTAGGTGTTCATCTTGACATTCCCTTTTCTCTAGGAACTTCTAAGTTCTCCAGCACAACTCTGTGGTCAGCTTCTGGCAGAGTTGCTCTGGAGGACATCGAGATTTCTGGAGAAAACATATTAATCAAAATTGCAAATAATCAAATAATCAAAAGTCAAAGCCTCAGATATGGAGGGCCAACTGTACATTTCTGAGACTGCTACATAAAGGTCATTGGAATTGCTTCAGACACAGGATGTCTATGGTGCTAACAGCAATTATTCACAAGCGTCAGTGCCCAGTGGTGGGATTAGTGAATAAATTCTCACTTAGGGACCATCAGGGCACATAGAAGGTCCCTACAGTTGAAATTATCATGGTGAGACATAAGGAGGTCCCACCAATTAGTGACAGAGGTGGAGATAAGTAGAAGCTCTCATGGTGCCCATAGCAGTTCTCTACCTCCGGGCCTCAGATGAACAGGCTCAGTGCCTGCATTAAGCTCTTTTTGTTTTATGTTTCTATCTAGCTGTTCCAGAAAATCCTTCATTTCCTGCCTTATTACATTCTTATAATTAACATGCCAGAATCCACCATCTCTTTGGTTCTACCCATATGGATTACAGTTTCTTCTTCTTCTTCTTTCACATAAAATAAGCCTTTATCTCCCCCCTCCCTTTCCCCCTTTAATATCTTTCTTAACATTGCTTAGCAAACATTGTTATACTACCCTCCCTCTCCTCGGAGTTTTAATTAGGGTTTACATATTTATGCAGAACTTCTGATGCAGCATTTTAAAAACAACTTCACTTTTTGGTGTTTTCCCCTGATTAGCTACCCTTTGAATTATTATTTTCCCTAGTAACACCTTTATAGTTTCCTTCTATGAAAAACATTCATATTTGCAGCCAAATTTGTGCAGCATTGGTGGGTGGAAAATGTGATGGTTGACAATTTCCAGGGGCATCAGTGACCTTCCATGGGCTGAGGTTCCAACTGGAAAGTTGCATTTGCTCAAGTTTGGAAAAGGTTCTCCTCCTCCTCCTCCTCCTCCTCCTCCTCCTCCTCTTCTTCTTCTTCTTCTTCTTCCGACTACAGTTCACCAAATTCCTAACTCAGTGTTTTTCCAGGTCTCTGAAATTTGCAAAGGGACACATTTAAGTGTGTTTGAATATTGTTACCTTCCCCCACCTCTACCATACTCTAACTCTCAACCAATGGTATCTGGTGGCTTCCATATTGGGGTGGTGGTAATCTACCCTGGATTTTTGTCTGAACTATAAAGGAGCTTTCTAATATACCAAACCTATTTAGAGCTCCACACCCTGGGCAGTTACCTTGAAGTTCAGGCTAAAACTAATTGTGCCACTGAAGCAGAATGTCTGAAGCAGAAGATGGATCAAGTGTGTTCTCCATTGTTCCAGAAGGCAAAGAGGGAGGGAAGGGAGTTTTGAATAAACATTAAGAGAAACTCCCTGATGGCAAGGCTATTTGACCATGGAACAGCATCTGAGGAAGTAGACTGAAGTCTACAAAAGCTCATACTGCCAACATCTTTATTTCAGTTAGTCTCAAAGGTGCTACAAGATCTCTCTACATACTGACCATGGAACAGCTTGTCTCAAAAAGTGGTAGGTTGGTTATTGTTCATTGGAGGTATTTAGGCAGAGGTTGGGCAGCTCTGTGCAGATGGAATTCTCTAACTTTATTCTGTATTGCTGATTTTGCATTCTTCAGGGTAGCTGGATTTAATGACCTCCATGATCCCTTCCCAGTATTTCATTCTGTGGTGCAATTGAAGTTGAAATGGAAATCTTTTATCAACCCCATGGGTACTAGAAGAGTGCAGGGTAGAAGATTGTAATGCTTGGCTCAAATGTGAATAATAAAACCAGTATTTTAAACAAAACCTGCTGCCCAGTTAATAGAGGGCACCTTTTAAGTTAATAAAGAGGCTCCAGATTGATTAATCAATGCAACAGGCTTCATAGTTTATTTGTGCATTGTGCAAAGAAGTAAAATAATTACATGCTGTCATAAAGTGTTAGGGTCTCTTGGGTCTTATATGCACAGAATTAAAGAATTATACAGTTGGAAATGATATCAAAGGTCACCTAGTCCGTACAACGCTCAGAGCAGGTTTTCCAGTGCAAGATGCCACCACTGAGCCCCAGACAGATGGCCATCTTCTATATACTCAAATACCTTGGGGCCAGGATATCTGGAAAACCAGATCCTCCATATTAGCTTCTCAAAAATCTAAGATTATCAGTGGAGGCCCTGATACATATCACACTATACCATGAGGATGAAGCCTACCATCTTCCAAAGCACAGTTAATCTGCTCTCACTCTTATGCAGTTTTTTCTAATGCTTAGCCAAAATCTACCCTATAATTTTTACCCATTGGTTTTAATCCAGCCCCTCAACCCACAGAGAACAAGTCTGTTCCATCTTCTCTGTCTGTGAACTCCCGAGTAGCATGCTTCATTCATGTTAACAGATGAGTGATATCTCCTAAGAATACACAATTTATCTCAGGATGTGTTTTCAGCATTGATGCTTTTCCAGAGCAGTCCTATGGCAAGCATCCTGTTAGTGACATGTGCAGGTTCCTCTTTTTCTTCCTCTATCTTCACATATTCCTCTTTCTCTTCTGTTCTCTTCAATGACCACCCCCTGACTCACTATTCCCCTGCAGTAGCCCCTCTCTCTATGATCATTCCACAGCTGAGGGAGAGTAAAGGGGATCAGAGAAGTGTCTGATTCTGTTCCCATAACCAGACACAGACTGATAACATCATTTTCAGAGGCCTCCAGGAGATATTGATAGATGTTGGCAGAAAATATCCTTGGGCTCCATCTGCATTTTTGCCAATGACCCATTTTCTTTGTGGGATTTTTTTTTGGGGGGGGGTCAAAATGACCCTAAATTCCTTCTATTCCCCTCTAATTACCCAATGATTTCATGTACAAAACTCTAACTGAATTTTGTGGTGAGATCCAATACATCTTTCACACTGAATTCTATTATGCAGTGTGATCACTGAAATTATGTTTTTGAATGAAAATATGCCTGGTCACTATTTTTATTCATTATTCATAAAATCCCTTCTGAACTTTATAGCCCTTTCTGACTCACTTACTTTGACCCAGCAGGATCCTTTCTTCTGAATGAACCATTCATTCACTGAATGAATTCTGTGCTATAGAATTCATTGAGCTAGTATTGTTCAACTACTTTCCATGCATACCCAGCCAGGAAATAATGTGTTAATGATTAATGTGTTACCCCCACACACACTTCATTCAGATTTTCAACAACAATTTAAAAATGCATGATTTTAATCACAAAATGCTATGAATGTTATTTTCAAGGGCTGATTAATGTTTCTCATTAGTTTAATTTGTCCATTTTCTTCAAGTTATTTTTGAAAGGATGGTGGTGGCCACATTTAGTAGCATATAAAGACTCTCAATTCAACAATTTAGCCAACAAATTAACAAATTATGTTTATAGCTATCTCTTCATCATTTAATGTTAACTTAATTAATGATTTACTGCCAACGCTAACATTTTGAAAGTTAGTGCTATCTTTTTAAATGTGAGAGCCAAGGCTGGCCCCAAACTTTTTGCAGAACAGAAAATGATACTTTCACTTATCAATCCCATTTGTGGTGCATGGTACCCAAGGCTGATCAATTTATAGTACAAGACAATAATTTACCATCAAGGCAACTTCAGTTTATGATGAGAGACTTCCATGATCCCTGTCATCAACTGCCCAGTTCAGGTCTTGCAAACTCAGGGCTGTGGCTTCCTTCATTGAATCAATCCATCTGTAATTTGGGCTCCCTCTCTTCCTACTGCCTTCCACTTTACCAAACATTATCCTCTTTTCCATTGAGTCACGTCTTCTCATGATATGTCCAAAATATATCAGCCTCAGTTTAGTCATCTTCACTTCTAGTGAAAGTTCAGACTTGATTTGCTCTTAAGACCCATTCATCTTTTTATCAGTCCATTATATCCATAGAACTCTTCTCCCACACCACATGTCAAATGAGTTGACTTTCTTCCTGCCAGCTTTCTTCAATGCTCAGCTTCCACAGCCATACATAGAAACTGGAAATATTATGGCCCAGATTATTTTTACTAGAATCGGTGTGGTAGTGTAGTGGTTTCAGTATTGGACTCTGGAGACTAGGGTTCAGATCCCTGCTCATCCACAGAATCCAACCGGATGACCTTGGGCAAGTCACACTCTCTCAGGAAAGCAAAGACAAACCTCCTCTGAAAAAAACTGTGCTAAGGAAACCCTGTGATAGGCTCACCTGGATGTCTTCATAAGTTGGAAACTAGTTGAAAGTACTCTTCAATAACCATGTTTTTTACTTTGATATTTAATGAAATGTCTTTATACTTGAGGATTGTACTTAGTTCCTTCATGGCTACCTTTCCATTTTCTTCTTTTGTTTTCTTGACTCCTTTATGAGCCAAGGTATAGTAAATCTTTAGCTATTTGAATGTCTTATTTACCTACATTAAAGTTATGTAAATCGTATGTTGCCATTATTTTTGTCTTCTTAATACCAACTGTAACCCTGACATTGCCCTTTCTTCCTTAACTTTAACCATAGTCATTCCAAATCTTTGCTGTTTTCTGCAAGTAAAATGGTGTCATCTACATCTTAATAACCAATTAAATAAATGAGTAATTCCTTCTCTTTTTACAGTCCTCCAAATCTACTGCTTGAGGCAGCTGCTTCACACTGCCTAATGGTAGAGTTTGTCCTGATAGAAATAACTGGAGTTTCAAAGTATAATGAAAAGAAGTTGATCTTGGCTTGAATCCTATTGAGAGTTTCAACTAGAAGATACCCATTGTATCTATGAGATTTACAGAAATGTTGACTTGCCATTCAACAATTGATGTGATGGATCTACTCTGATTGAAAAAGCCAATAGGATACAAGCTATTAGGGGCGGCATCTTGTCAGTGACATCCACAAGGTTAACTTGTGCTACTTTTGGTGTGGCTGTTGTAGAGAATGCATAGTGGCAATATCCAGCTGATTACATGGGAAGTACATAGAGTTATGTTACAGGGTAACACAAAGAAAAATGGAGACACATCTCAGGGTGCTAAAAAGATGTGCTGGCATTCTGTATTGCAACTATGAATTTGTAACCAAGAGTTCCAGATCTGTAACTGTTTTGTATTAATTAAGGAGATTACTACACACTGTTCTAAACTGTGATTACAGCCAGAAAGAAAAAAAAATATTCGGTGATACTTATCATACAACATCACCTCCAACCCATAGCTACTGTATCTCTGAAGTGTGTCTCTGAAAGGTGGTTTGGGCATCCCTTTTCCTTGATGGAGGAAACCAATGATTTTGCAGTCACACTTGTCTTCAGGTGCGAGAAGTGGTTGCCAGGGCAGTTGTGATATTGGCAGTTAAGTAGTGTTAGTGTCTCCTTCACTCCCACTGTTCCCCTTCTTTGTCATTATTTCCATGCAGCCTGATTACTTTTATTATTATTTTTCTATTTGGGTTTTTTTTTTCATTCTTTTTTTTAAAACAAAAAAAAATTAAATTGCATTAGCAGAGCTGTAGAATTGGATGAAAATAATGAAAATAACAAATAAAATTTAAAAATTGAAAGGCATTCTGGGTAAGTCATAGGATAGGGAGGTGGGATTATGGAGGGGTCCAGAAAAGAGCAGCTTTGGTCATGCAATTGCAAAGATAATGGTTTCTCTAAAACTGCTACGTTTCCATTTTTTTATAACTAACATAGTTGCTGCAAGAATGGGGCTCTTGTGGTAATTAATGTCTTAGGATTTCATAAGTTCCCCTGCAAGCCCACCTTAACATCCAGGAGCTAGAATGAGCAAATTCAGCTGCTAACTGGAGCTCAAGGAGGAAATAGCTTTCTGTCCACCTCCCACCAGCAAGCAAGGCTGCAATGAAGAATTGTGACAGGGTCATGCCTTTGATTGGTGTAGCCTCATTTGATGTGGGGAAGCAGCCAAAAGATCCTACTGGGTTGTGTATTACAAACTCTTTGCATTTGGATGTATGCCAAATGGATAGACTCTATTAAGGAGGTCACGGGTATGAATTTACAGGACCTGAGCAGAGCAGTGGAGGACAGGGAGTCTTGGAGATGTCTCATCCATAAGGTCGCTATGAGTTAGGGTTGACTCAAAGGCAGTTGACAACAAATTAATGGTGCTACACAGTTTTTGTGTTAAATGGCAACACTGCAACTGAACCAAGACACCAAATGTGCAGCTGAATGCACGGCCATTTGGGCATGTGATCCAAGCAAAATATGAATAGTATGCATGGACAGTGTGCATCTGCAAGTGTAACAGTGCAACATGCACAACTCTGCTTCCACAATGTTGAATGTGGAATGCAGATGCTTTGCATTGGACAAAAAAATGTTAAAATGTTTCTATTAGGGAATGTATCTAGGCATAACACACTATCAGGTTTCTGGACATTAAGTTAATCATTAATATTCTCAAATAGCTAATTCAATGGAGTTTATATTGGAAAAGTGCATTTTAACAATTAAGCCAATTTTAGGTTGCTGCTTATAATAATTGGCTGAGAGCCCACATGAAGGATAATGAGTGTAACTTTACATTCAGAGTTACATGATAATTGCACATGAATGAATTGGACCTCTGGTCACCTGAATGTGAAAATACGTAGATGTAAAATGCACAATTGCAATGCTCAATGTATATGCAATGTACAAAGGCACTACATGCTCAGGGACACCATATGTCAACTCTGCTTTGGCTGAACATTATGCCATGCCCCAAAAACTACAAAGGTTTTCATTAGGGAACCTCTGTATGCATAAATCTTTAACAGAATGCCCACCTTTATCTTTATAAATTTAGAAATAAGGTTGAGGGGATGAGTAAATTAAACTATTAACTTCAAGGAGAAATGCTGCATAAAACAATTAAAGCTAATGGAACTATTTTTGAATAAATGATTTCTTTCTGGTCACCTCATTCTGGGATTTCTTCAGTTGCTGTTGTGTGCCTTCAAGTTGTTTCTGACTTATGGCAACCCTAAGGCAAACTATCACAGGGTTTTCTTGGCAAGATTTAGGGAGTTTGCCATTGCCTACCTCTGAGGCTGAGAGCATGTGACTCAAAGTCACCCAGTGGGTTTTCATGGCTTAGCTGGGATTCTAACCTGATCTCCAGAGTTGTAGTCCAACCCTCTACACCACACTGGCTCTCAATTTCTTCAATACTGATGAAGTAACAAAGAGCACGAAGTAGTGTGCAAAACTTCAAGACAGCTAGGCTTTGGGTAAAGAATCAGTTTGACAATCTAAAATGTATTGGTTCTTCAGCACTGTAGCTTATTCAGTTAATGGATTTTGGAGAAAATATTGAATACTGCTTAAGCCAATTGCTTTAGTTTTTTAAAATATATAATTAAGTTGCCCCTATTTATTAGCAAATATCAAACTTACTTCATAACTGTATTGATGATGATGATGATGATGATTTGCTATCACTGAGTTTACTCATCAAAAAATGCACATAGAGAGGCAGATCTTTGGAGAAATTGCACACAAGAATTTGTGCATTATGAAAAATAGCATAAATGACATACGAGTGCATTATAGTAGACAAGATCTGAAAATGTCAAGATATATAATTGAATGTTAAAGTTGGGATTGCCATCATATTTCCAATTTCTATGTATGGTTTTGAAAGCTGGACAGTTCCATCTTACGGAATCCTGGAATTTGTAGTTTGGTGCGGGATTTAGAATCTTTGCTAGAGATCTCTAGCAAAGTGGTTCACAACATGTGGCTTTCCAGATGTCTTGAACCAGCTGTGGCCAGCATGATCAATGATTAGGGATTCTAGAAGATGGTTCAAAATATCTGGAAGGCCAAAGATTGAGAATCTTTGGTCGTGTACTCCTTTGAACTAGAGCTTTTTAACAGAGAAGTCTAAGTACTTTTTTGACAACAAATCCAGCATTCCATAGGATTTACTTGCAACAGTTGGAGTATTATACCTGCTATAACTGCATAGTGCAGATACATTCAGGCTGGAGAAAAATGCTGATGACACTATGCTGAATGACAGCAATGAAAATAAAGATGATGAGGAAATTATGCATAATGAATAGGGCATATGATTAAGGCCAAGCTCTGATGAGCTCCAACTTTCATAAAACAGAAGTTCGTATCATGAACATCTCTATGAGGTCTGGAAACAGAACTGTTGGAAGATAAGATGATCCATTGCTCTGATTATCAAAGGCAAAGCATGCTCAAGATCAGTGGCATCACTAGGGTTGACATCACTTGGTGCGGTAATGCAGGGTGTCACACCCCGAATGACCTCCTCCCATACCACACCATACAGAATCCTTAGTAATGTGTTTTGGACAAAAATTACTTGTACATCGTAATTCAGTATATTGCTGAATATAATGGCAATTGTTGTGACATAAACAACTAGCAAAATGAAAATTATATCTCTGATCAAGAAGTAGCTGCCTAATGTTCCCAACCACCCCATCATGTGAGTGATCTCTGATGGGAGAGGGATTTGTGACAGGAGTTACTTTTATGCCTGTTACAGCAGAGATTGCTCACAGGAGTGAGGAACATCAGGTCACCACTTCTTGATCGACAGGTTTTGTAGACGATGCTCTTGCTTTGCCACTGTTGAACTTCATCTCAGTGTAATTTGTTTCTGGAATGGGTGAGCGCTAACTGGGGCTTTACCTTGGGCAGTAAAATGTCTTCGAACATCAAAATATCTTTAGCCAGCCTTGGATCCCACTAATGCTTTATGGTTCCCTGTGGCCACAATTCTAGCAGAACGTATCCAGACTGCAACTTGGGGCAGTTACTTTTGGACTACGGTTCTCAAAATCCAACATGCTAGCCATGGCAACAGGAGGAACATGGGAGTTGTAGTATAAAATGTAACTGTCCCAAATTCTCAGCAACACCAATATAGTCTCTCTACTCCCCAAAAAGGAAAAGCACTACCAATGTAATCCAAAGAAATAGGTTTCCCAAGCTCTAGCCCAGACCAATATATCATTTGAAAAATGCTACTGATGCAGTCAAATAATTTACTTTTTCAAGTGCTGGTCCAATCTTATGTCTGTTCCATACTGTTTTGGTGACTCAGAAGATTTCTGTTCCATTCCTAGCTACTTTCTTTGAACTGCTGCCAGGAGGTAAAAGGAGTCAGACTTATTTCCTGAGAGACAGATGGGTTTTGGGATATAGTGTACTTATGTGCTGAAGAAAGCACAGGAGTCTAGCAGAAACCAAAGTCTGATGTCTCACACACCTCTCTTCCCAGAAGGGATAGGAAACCTCTTTCTGGTCAGGACTTTTTCAAACTTTAAGCAAAGACTCACCTTACATGTTTCACATAAAAGATGAATACATGAAGGTGAAGACTATGGTAACACACACCTCTCTCATACACAAATGCAACAAACAGGTGCAACCAACCTGGTGGATTTAGCAGGCCAAGGCACCAGATCCTGTTTGATCATGGAAACTAAGCAGGCGCAGGCTTGGTTAGTACTTGGATGGGAGACTGCCAATGAACATCCAGGTGCTGCAGACTATCTTTCAGAGGAAGGAACTGGCAAAACCATCTCTGAGTATTCCTTGTCAAAGAAAACCCTATGAAATCCATGAGGTCCTCATAGGTTAACAGGTGACAAAAGCACATAGAAACACACAAGTTGCCCCATACTTCCCTTTGGGCCACCATCCCTCAAACTGGCAATGTTGTCTTTACTGGCCCTCATAAGAAGGGTTCTCTTGAATTTTGCTAGCACCATGGACATCTCCCCTTTCCCTTATTCCCCTTTCCTCGACAACAGAATAAGATGTTCTGCTCTGGTCATTCTATACAGTTTTATGGATGCAGGCAAGCTAGCATTCATCTGCATCAAAGAACATGACTGCCATAAATAAGCAATAACAATAGCAGCTGTGGGAAATCTTAGTGACAATTGTTACTTTTCCACTCTGGGCACCCATTTTTGGAGGGATATCACTATGGCCCACCCAATGTAGAGTAGGGGGAACTCCATCAGAGCCCCACCATGTGAGTTTGCCTACCCCGTGCTGGTATAATAAGCTGTTTAAGTGTATAGCATCCTTTTCATTGCTGGAGGTACTTAAAAAGAGGCTAGATAATTTCTCACTGATACTGGGTCTGTTCCCCAGCGGGAGCAGTAAGCCTTATGGAGATACAGAAGAGGATTTTTGTGGTTGTAGACCCTTGATTGTGGTGTCTGCTTCATTTTAGCACCAAGTTAAATCTTGGCTATTCACCCAGACTTCTGTTCATGGCTTTGCTTTTGCTCTGTTGAACAGTGGATTCTATTTTGATTCTGCTGGCTTGTTTGAAATTGTTTGACATTGTGCTGTTAAATGTACTCCCTTGCCAATAGCTTGAAATATAAAGCAGGATATGATTTTAAAAATAACAAAGTTTCAGTCTACATTGTCAATCTTGCACTGAGCATGGAAGGAAGGAATAGCTTGGTGGTGATCAACCTCTGGTTCTCCAGGCCTTTTGACTTCCATCTTCCAAAAGCCTGAGACAACACAGATTATGGTCAAGAATTTGGGGAGAAGCAGTCCAAAACAGATACAGGACCAAAGACTGAGAAGCACCTGACTTTGGGGTCCTTTCCGATTCTTTAATTCTGTGATTTGGGCATGCTAAGGCCCAAGACTTATCTCTCTGTCTGTCTGTCTAACAAGCTGCCCAGCCATCTGTGTAATATATAAAAAGAGTGTGTGTTCAGAATCCTGTTTCTTGCCCCAAGTAGAGTAGATCTATTGAATCAATTGTTGAGTGAGGAGTCAACATGTGGCAATATCCAACTGATTCATTGATGCTACTATAATCAGGACTAATAATAGGTTAGACTGAGGATGCCTACTTTCCAACATTTCACAGATGAAAACTGGGGCACATGGCCAATCAACATCAGAATGTGGTCAAGATGGCAAAATATATTTTTGAGGAAGAACACACAAGCTAGGAGAGGCTGCAGCAGTTTGCTTTTGCTTGAGTCTCATGGAAGTGAAAAATTCTTCCTTCTCTCCTCTCTCTCTTGCAGAGCTGAGTGCAAACTCCACTTTGAATTCACTTTGCAACAATTGAAATAAGCAAAGGGGGAAAAGTGGGAGGAAGAGAATAAAACTGGAATATTGATCATAAATAAAGATTAATTGATTGGTTGATTTTAGAAGCAGCTGAAAGAGCAAGATGACAGAGGATTTATCAAAATGGTCCCTCCCAAATGAAGACAGTTGAAGGGACCTATGGGCCTCATATGCCATCCTAGGGCTGTTTCTGTGACACCCATAGCCCTTGAGGTGGAAAAAAAATGCTGCAAAATGTAATGGAGAAGACTGGAACATTTTACCACATTTTCAGCCTAGGAGAGGCTTTTTATTTTAAAAAGGGGGTAGTGAAAAAAGTATCTCTTGGACTTAAAATGGCCCAGTAGAGCTAAAACCTTGTGAAAATGCCCTATGACACCTAGAGGGGTGTTTTTTTTGGGAGGGAAGTAATATATTTTGCAAGGAAAGGGCATGGCAAGAGTTTGTTTGTTGCTGTGTGCTTTAAAGTCATTTCTAACTTATGGCAACACCAAGGTGAACCAATCATGGGCTTTTCTTGGCACGTTTCATCAGAGGGGATTTGCCATTGCCATCCTCTAAGGCTGAGAGTGTGTGACTTGCCTAAACTCACCCCGTGGGTTTACATGACTGAGTCGAGATTCGAACCCTGGTCTCCAGAGTCATAGTCCAATGCTCAAACCATTAAACCACACTGGCTCCTATGGCGAGGGTGCAATCCCACAAATTCCCCTTGAGGGCTAATGCAACTCCTTGACCTCCAATGGTTGCTCACTCCTGATTTAGAACCTAGTTAGATAAACAGAAGATAGATAGGATAGACAGAGTGGCAGGCAGGCAGGCAGACACAGATTCCAACTCCCTTGTGTCAAATTCCAACTGGAATCCGGTTGTGAGTGAATCTTCACCCTCCTTAATCCCTATCTGTAATGCACTGTTATTTGGATGATCACAGAGTTTATTATTATCCGATTATGCAGACGAATTCAGTAGGAAATATTGAGGGATCAAGAAGCAGCTCTATCTCATGGGGGGGGGGGGGCGGGGAAGGAAGGGAGAGCTGAAGCAGGTAACATTTGTGTCTCCTTTAGCCCCACGATTGTAAAACTCTCTGGTGCCCCTGTTCCATTTCACCTCTCATTCCAAATGAGGTCAGGAAAGCTGCAATTTAGTTTTTCCCCCCTCCTGTTCCTATCTGCAGCCTGTGGCTAAGGAGTTGGTTGCATAATTGTGTCCAGAGGACAGGCAGCATCTCAGAGACAGACTGGAGGAACTTGGATGCTACTGGAAATCAGGGCAACAGCTGGTACATGCTTTGCTCTGCAGGCATGTGTACACACTCACAGAGAGAGAGATGGAAAGGTAAGCTAAAATCCATACACAGAACACATACCACAGCTCAAAGAAAAATGGTATCTGGTGTCTTTCCTTGCATGAGCTTTCAAATCCAGATTGGTTCTGTTTTTGTAGACTATTTCCACAGATATGGTGGAATCTTCCCAAGCTTGCTGATTCAGGGGAAGAAAAGGGCAGAGGAGAGCAAGAAGGGAGACTTCTTTGGACTGCAGCTTCCAGAACTCTGGCCATGCTGGATGGGGAATTGTAGCAGTTGTACTCCAACAAGGGACTTTACCAAAATGGGGGAGGCAAGGGAAAAGAAGGGAGAGGGCAAGATCGGAGCGATTGATTTTCTTTCTACAGCAAGGAAGAATGGGATATTTGCTTCAGGTAGCAGATGCTGGGAGGTGGCACTTCTTGGAGGAGAAAAGTGGTTACAACACAGCTTTCTCTGTACCACCTAAGCTAGCCTGCTGCCTTTGGGTCCCATCACTTAGACTGGAGTAAAATTCAATTGATAGCCCAGTTAATTTTCCAGATGGAACAAGAGAGACCTCCATCTTGTCCTTTCCTTCATAGAGCAAAAGGTTTTGTCTCAGGCCTGTCCTAAAAACTGGTCTTTCATCTCTGCAGAAATGTACTTTTATTTGGATGGCTTTCATAAGTGAATTGGACAACTCCATAGGGGAATAGCTCTCTCCATCTCTTATATGAATCACAATGAAGAATGTAAGATCCATGCACAGGAATGACCTACCATACCTTTGCAGGAAGGAGAATATAAATGGGTGAATACTAGTGCCTTTGTGGCTTCCTTGTGGACTTGCACTTGCCAGAGGCATGTTGTTGGCTATTGTGAAAGAGGAAGATGTTTGATTAGACAGTATGTCCAGTAGTGAACAACATAAACATAAATCATCAGTTATTAAAAAAAATCATAATATCAGTTAAATAAACTGATCACTCTTATCCATCTTTTCTAATGAGGCATGCCTTCTCATGATGTGGCCAAAGTACGACAACCTCAATTTGATCATTTTGGATTCCAGGAATATTTCAGGCTTGATTTGATCTAGGACCCATTTGTTTGTCTTTTTGGCCATTTGGACTCTCAGCAATTTTCTCCAGAACCACATCTCAAATGAGTTTATTCTTATCTGCTTTTTCACTGTCCAGCTCTCACATCCATACATGATGATGGGGATATAATGGCTTGGATGAGTCTAACTTTACTGCTGAGTCATATAGCTTTACTCTTTAGGATTTTGCATCCATCTCAACCCATTTCCAGGTGACATCAGGGGGGTTTTGACAAATAGTTCTATGTTTTCCATCAGCATGACATATGGTGGTCTGAGTGTGAGACTCTGAAGACCAGGGTTTGATTCCCAGTTCATACATGAAACCCACTGGTTGACCTTGGGTAAGTCATAAGCTCTCAGCCTTGGAGAAGGCAATGGCAAAACTCCTCTGAACAAATCTTTCCAAGAAAACCCCATGATAAGGTTGCCTATAAGTCAAAATGACTTGAAAGCACACAACAAAACTCTGAAGGTACCAGGTTCCTTCTGATCTTGGGAGCCAAGTAGAGGTCAGGCCTTGTTAATACATAGATGGGGGAACCACTGAGGAATACCAGATGATACAGGCTGTATTTCAGAAGGAATGGGCAAACTACCTCTGACTATTCCTTGCCTAAAAAAACCCTATGAAAAATTCACCATAAGTCAAGAGGTGACTTGAAGGCACATACACACAGGGAAAGAGTTTGATACAAGGTTCATAAATAGCTGCAAGAGATATTCAACATATGGGTTTAACTAGATCCAAGTGTAGCATCTTAGGCTTTGCGGAACATACATTTCCTGTTTTGCAGCTGGAAGATGTCTATATAAACAGATGCTGTTTATCAGTTGCACCAAAAAAAAGTTAATTACACAATTTGGGAAGAGTTCTGCAGAGAAATGCTGCTTAATGATCCAGATGATATTGGGCATTGGGAAGACGAATCAACTTGCCGTGTTAGTACGATGTAAAAGAGAAAGTATACTGCTGAAATGATGGCTTTTTTATTTAGTTATCAGTTTCATTTATATCCCACCTTTTCCTAATGTCCTTGAGACAGAGCACCATGTCTTTCCCTCTCCCAATTTTTTTTTTCTCCAACAATTCAGGAAGGTAAGTCAGGCTGAGAAAGAGTGACTGGCCCAGGATAACTGAATGAATTTTGTAGCTAAAAGGGACTTGAATCTGGATATTGCAATCTCCAGTCCTGTACTCTAACCTCTAGACTGTATTTGCCACGGGCAAATGATCTGTAGAAGTTTGAAAGAGTATGCCAGGCATTCCAGTCCCTTTCAGTGATCTGAGATACTGGTTAAAAAATAACTGCTTCTCATGTAAATGTAATACCTGTGATGATAGTGATTTTTGAGAATCAGCTCTGTAGCCGATGGACATCACTGGCTCAATTATACATAACTTTATAAACTGGAAATGAGTATGAAGATAAATCAGAGGAAGGTTCTTTTGCATGTTGCTGTTGTTAATGACAAAATGCTTGGACATTGTTGTTATGGGATGAGCCTGTTCTGACCCTGAGATCCACAAGAGAGGCCCTTCTCTCTATCTCATCACCTTCACAGGTTCAGCTGATGGGAACAAGACAGGGCTTTCTTGGTGGCTGCCCCTCGACTTTGGAACTGTCTTCTTAGAGAGGCTAGAATGGCCCCTTCCTTGTTGTCCTTCCATTGGCAAGTGAAGATTTTATTCAGACATGCTTTTAGAATGAAAGGCTTTTAGCAAAGGACTGTAAATGCTAAATTGTTTTACACTATATTGTTTAACTTTTAAAATCTTTTTGGACTGTATTATATATATATATATATATATATATATATATATATATATTGTTAATAGCTTAATTTGGTTTTAAATATTGACTTTTTGCATGTTTTTAATTGTAATCTTTTTAATGTGTAAGCCACTTTGAGTCCCAGTCTTGGGGAAAAGGTGGGAGGAGGAGGAGGAATTGGTTTTCTTACTATGGCTGCATTCACACTGCAGAAATAATCCAGTTTGACACCACGACATAGCTCCAAGCTATGAAATTCTAGAGATTATAGTTTGTTGTGGTACCAGAGAAGGCTAAATGTCCCACAAAACTACAGTTCCTATAATTCCATAGCATTGACCCTTGGCAGTTAAAGTGGTGTCAAACTGGATTATTTATGCAGTGCGGATGGAGCCTGTGTTCTTCTCTGGGTGTTTTAAAGGCTCCAGAAGCATTGCCAGGTGTCCTTTGTCTTAAAGAATGTCCCTTATTTAAGAGCCAGGAAGCTTGTCCTGTATGAACATGAAAGGGGACATCAAAAATCCCATATTTTTGGTTATCAGTCAAAAATTACACTCCGAATGCTGGTGGGGAAAATCTGGCAACTATGCCAGCACCCATTCATCCCACTCCGGGCCTAAAATCTGTATAATCCAGAATTCTGCTCACACAGCAGCCAAGCAATTGCCTATAGGAAAATATGGCATAAGTGCAACAACATGAAAGGTGGCTCCAAAGCAGTGGAACCACCCTGGAGTTTATGCAATGTGCTCCAGCGCCAAGATTCTAGAAGGTGATCATGGAAAGTAATCCTTCTGTTTGTGCAGTTCTATCTCTCTCCTCCCACAGCAGTTGCAAAGACATGTGAGACTGTACTGTGACAGCTGTTAAATGGCCATGGAGAGGGAGGGAGGGAAACAGTTGGACAATGAGGACCAGCTGTTGTTCCCTTGCTGTGTGCTAGAAAGAGACAGAGGAAAGATGATGTTGTTGCTCCTCTGCCCCTCTTTCTAGCCTATTGCAGGGAAATGAAAGGTAGGTCATAGTGCCCAGTGGCTTCCACCCTACTTTCCTCTCCACAATAATAGTGACTTCCTGGACTTAGCATCTGCTACTGCTTGGGCATCTTTTTGCTCACCCACCCCAGGAACAGTGAGACCAGACACAGAAAGTGGGTTAAAACTGGGCCATTTATTAACTTGAACTATGTAATAATTTCTTAACAGAATTGCAAACAAAGTGGAAACATATCCTAGGAAGGGAGCAGCTGCATCTGGTGGTCTATCTCCCAGACCCCCTCTGCAGCTAATACAGGGCAATAACACCTGAGCCCCAGTGGGAACCCAAAAGCTGGGTTATCCATTGACTGGCCTGCATCCAGAAGACCAACAAAAAAGTTCCTCTCCCAATGCCAAGAATTAAAGAGATGGGTTTATCCTTCCGGCAGTCTTGAGGGTTGTCTCCTTTGTCACCTCCCAGGTCCCAAGGCCCAAAGAGGTGGTTCTGGAGCCTTCCCTTCCACCCAAATGGGGGCCTAGGTGTTCACCGAAGTCCAAATTTCTTTCAACTCCTGCCACAGATATGGGGCAAGCATCTGCTTAGCCCCTATCACCCATCAAGGCATTCAAAACACCCCTGATGCTCTGTTGTAGATCTGTTAAGAAGAGAGCATTACCTAACTTGGAAAGATGAATTCCATCAGCCTGATAAAGTTCAGGCCTTTGAAAAATGATTTGTGGATGAGGTAAAAATCAGCCCAACCCACTTTCCAGAGCATGATGGATTTCAGTATTAGCCCACCACCAGGCTTTATCCAACAAATGAGGGTCTCCTTCACCCCTCCAAACTTGACAAGGCAGCATGGCAGACCAAATCAGTGCAACCTTGGGCCAGCACTCCTTGATAACTTTGAAATCTTTCCAATGCTGTAGAACCAGAGCTATACCTTTTAGCAGTCCCAGGTCACTGCCCCCAAGATGAATAACTAGAACAGGAGGAGGAGGCCCACTCCCGGAATTGTCTTAGGGCTTATTGGAGGAAGAGCTACCAGCCTTTTGGACCAAATGTCTGCTGTGGGTTTGGTCACCTTGCATGGGGCAAGCAGGGGTCATAAATTGCATCCATAATGGAGAGTGTAAAAGATCCCAATGCAATGAGGGGTAAATAGCAGCCCGCAGGCAGAAGGCTTCATCATAAAGCAATCACACAGGCCCAGAATAGTCTATGTAGGCCTGATGGATTATGTCATGTATTGAATGAAGGCCCCAGCATGAATAGGTTTTACCTTAGCAATTACCTAGCATAAATGTGAAATCCATTCAACCGTTAGAAAAATTACATTCCACTTTTCAATGTCTCAGAATCTCCTTATCCTTATCATCAAGCTCATCTTTATCCTTCTTTTCCATCTCACAGTAAAGAAGTGTAAAGACATCTATATATTCACCCCTGAGGATCTTATCTATAGTAGATTGTAAAAGATGATCCCCCAGGAGAAGTGACAGCTCACCGTATGGATTGGCCAAATGAGATACTGTGTTATAGTTAGGTGTGGCTTGAGGCCCTGAAGGAGGGATGTTACTAGTTAGCCAAGCAGGAGAAGGAGGTGTCATGGGAAGGCCAGGCCACATACCACATATAGGCAGGACAAATGGCCACTGTGGCTGACCAGCCTGTGCTGTCATAGACTGTGCAGCTGTTGCATAAGCCTGTTGATAAAACTGACCAGGAACCCCCCCATAGCCATTTATATCCAGCCACCTGAATCCCCTGTGTAGTTCTAGACTCACCTGGAGGAGGAGGAAGTGCAGCTGGTGGCATTCATTCATTTGTATCTGGCTGTGGCATAGCCCCAGGATCAGCGGATGTGGAACCAGCCACCATAAGACAAGCGCGCTCTTGTTCTAAAATAGCAATCCAAGATCTCATTTTATTAAACATCCTTTTATGCCTGGAATGTTTAGAAACAGCTCTGGGAGGTTTGAGAGTATTGAGGCAGAGCATGAGTGGGCCCAAATTGTGACTGTTCTAGTGCTTGAATCCTAGAAAACATTTCTTCAACAGGCATATCATCAGACTCATCACTGGATGAATAAAGGACAACAATTGGCTGCTTAGGGACTTTGGGGGCTGGACCCTTTCCCTTGGCACCAGCCTTCCCCTTTTTTTGGTGGCATGATGAAAACAGGATGCAAGTCCTAACTTAGCAGATAACGGTATGTGTATAGATATAGATATAGATATGAGTAACATATATATAATCTACAGCCTCCAAAAATCTACCTGTAATCAATCAAAATTAATAAAAGTAGTGTAAGAAAAAATGAATTGTTATGTTTCTATGCTTGGGGCAGCAAGTATAGGGTTTACCCATCTAGGGCAGAGTCCTTTGAAATATAACCTACAGCACAGGGTAGCCAGGAGCTGGAAACCTCCCAAATGGAAAGGTAAAAAACAGAGCAGCCAAGATAGCTGGATAGCCAATTAAAATTCAAATGCTTCCCAAGCAGGTAAGCATAGATTTCAATGCTTTGCCAAGTGGCAAAAGCAAAAGTGAATCCACGCAGTGACACTGTAGCTGAAATGTCCGACCTGAGTGGCAAGCCAAACCAAACCCCATGCACAAGCAATGAGGCAGCCAGAAAAGGCTATCCCCCAGGGCAAAAAAACAACCTGCAAGAAACTTCCACCTACAGCATTGAAACACAAGGGCTGCCAATGACCAGCCCAGACCAAGAGCAAAACTCCCAAAGACAGAGCCAAGCCCAGGCACAAGGTCGGAGGACAAGGACAGGACTCCAATGGGAGCGAATCAGGGAGGACCCAGTCAGGAGTGCCAAAAAGTTCCTACAGAGCATGTCCCCTCTAGTGTAAGTAGTGTAAGAAAAAATGAGGCCTGAAGATCAGCACCAGGCAGATTCACCAGCCAGGCCAAGAGGGAACAAAGAACGAAGCCCCAATGAGTCACGCGGACAACCGCCGAAAACCTTCAGTGTGAGTGGGGATGTAAATTAGACAGATCAGAAGGGGCTACCAAATAGCATCTTGCAGCTGGTGCAAAAAAGGACATGCATTTATCTAAAGCACATATGTGTTACTAACAAAGTTCTGGTCCACAGACCATTTTACCCTAAGCAATTATAGTATTTTGATTCCACCTTAACAGCCATGACTGCTTCTTATGGAGTCCTGGGATTTGAAGTAGTAGGTCTCTTAGCAGAAAATTCTCAGTACTTCTTTAAAATTACAAATCCTACAATTCTGTAGAATGGAGCTCTGGAAGTTAAAGTGGCTTCAAAATTCTCCAACCCTGTATAGCAATAGCAAGTACATTTCTATATTGCTTATCAGTGCACTTAAACACTCCCTAAGTAATTTACAATGTATAAGCCAATTGCCCCCCAAAAGTTGGGTACTCATTTTAGTGACCTCGGAAGGATGCCAAGCTGAGTCAACCCTGGAGCCCCTAGATGGTATCGAACTCACAACCTTGCCACTGTGAGTGAGTAGCTTCAGTACCGGCATTTAACCACTGTGCCACCAGGGCTCCCTGTGCTGTGAAAGGGCCTCCTGGTTTTACATGAGCTGTCCAAAATTATGACTCCTCAACCCAAAATAGGTTCAGGACCTTGGATAATTCCCATAAAAACTGGAGTGGCTCTTGTAAAAGCCAGTGTGGATTCACCACACCAATGCAACTGAACTTCTGGCAGTTGGTATCCAGAACTATGCAATTCATGGGAGGGTGGTTCAGGATTTACTCCTGGAACAAAAACTGCTATCACCTGTTGCTTTAGCTACTGCTGAGAAGCTCTCGCTGGCTACAGGACTTTGCATTTGACAAGCACTAGTTTGGCATTAATTTACTGCTGGATCATCAGCTATTTTCCCCAGGGACATTTGAAAGAGATGTTTTCCAGAGTCGAGTCTGTCTACTTTATTCCTTCTGGGCATAAAGAGTCGGGTAGTGTGTCATTTTCAAAGCCAGCCTCCTCCGGAGTCAATGCACTAGAAATCAGTGAATCACTAGATTGATTATTTCCCCACCCCCGTCACCATATTTTCAGCAAGGTGGGGCTAGGAAGAGGTGCAAAGCTCAAAGAGAGAGCAGTAATTTAGTTCTTATGGAACTGGCTCACTGTGTGCATGAATATTACATAGGGAAAGCATCTTTCTGGTGCTTTTGGAGTGGGAGTAAACTAAATCTCTTTGAACATACCCCCCAAGTCAGCTGCTTCAAACACATTCCAACACACTTAACCATGCCACTTAGTGCGTGGCACTGATCAAACACATTGAAAGTTGAAATGTAATGATGTGGTATATTGTGCAATGGACAACCTGCTGGGACCTAGAATGCTCTGATAATGACAGTGCATCAAAGCCAAAAGAGTTACACCTGTAGTTCTGCAAGTGCATCCTTTACGTAAATAAGAATCCTTTCCATTATGCTCACAAGAATCTTAGAGATTAACTAGTTCAGCCCCCAGCCAAGGTTGCATAGTGCTTAAAGCACTGGACTGGGACTTGGGAGTTCCAGGTTCAAGTCTCCACTGAGCCATGAACCTCACTGGGTGACTTTAGACCATCACAGTCTTTCAGCCTAATCTACATCACAAGTTTGTTATGAGGGAGAGGAGGAAGGCAAACAAACAAAGAAACAAAATGCAGAGTCATGCAAACAGCTAAAACAGCTCTAACAGATGGCCATCCAGCCTCAGCAAAGGCAGGTTCACTGACCTTTCCATGCAGTAACAGGAGAGGGCAAGTGGGAAAATGGGAATAGGCAAATGATTGGAATTTCAGGATAGGCCTGGGAAATAAGAGGAGCCAAAGACTCAAGAGTGTGGCCATTCTTGTCATAGCCAGCTCTGTACAAGGTGCTGAAAGCCTTGTTTTGTTGTTGTTGTTGTTGTTGTTTGAGTTGATCCCGATTCATGGTAACCCTGTCGAAGGAAACCTTCAAGAACCCCTATCCTCCACTATTCTGCTTAGGTCCTGCAAATTCACACCCGTGACCTCCTTAATAGAGTCCATCCATCTAGCATGCAGTCTTCATTTCTTTCTACTTGTCTCCATTTTTTCCTAGCATTATTGACTTTTCCAATGAGTTGTGCCTTCTCATGATGTGGCCAAAGTATGACAGCCTCAGTTTTATCATCTTGATTTCCAGGGAAATTTCTCGTTTGATCTGTTAAAGGATCCATTTGTTTGTCTTTTTGGCCATCCATGTTGTCCTCAACACCACATCTCAAATGAATTAATGTTCTTCTTACATGCTTTCTTCACTGTCCAGTTCTCACATCCATATATGGTGATGAGGAATAAGGTGGCTTGTACAATTCTAAATTTTGTAATCAGTTATATGGCTTTACGCTTTAGGATCTTTTCTAGTTCTTTCATAGCTGCCCTTCCCATTCCTAGATTTCTTATGATTTCTTCTTTAATTTTTTAAAACTTTTTAATATTAAAAAACACATTTTATTAAATCCTCAAGACTAACACAAAAACATGAAAACATAAAATACAAATACAAAGCAAACATCAAAATAAACACAAAGACATATACACAAAACAAAATGAAAACATAACAAATATTTCATATGTCAAACAATTAACTCACCTACAATCATACATACCTAGTTTACTGATCACATCTTCATTATTTACTCAACTTATTCCACTTCCTTTTCATATTCATCTTCAACTAACATATCTCTCATAATACACACCATTCATAACTTCCTTCTTTGCTTTCCTTTGATTATTTCTAGTTAATTCTTGGCCTCCTAATGAGATCTGATCGGTGATACTCCAAACTGATATTTTTAGATTAAAAATTAATTTACTAATCCTTTTAACTTTATATACAAATATTTCTTTATTATCCTGTTACATTCACTTTCCTTCTTTACAGACTGGTCAGTTATTATTATCAAGCATCTGATAAGCAATAAATAATTCCATAATATTAGTCTTTTAACCCTATTATTGCCCAAGGACCTCACTTTTTCTCTAAATAAGCTATCAACAATTTCCAATCCATGTCGTAATTATTCTTAGATTCATCTTTCAATCTCTTAGCAAGTCTTTCCATTGCTAACACCTCATATAATTTGTTAAGCCATTCATCTTCATTTTGAACAATTTTCCTTAGTATTAGCTCAAAAATGGAAAAAGAAAATTGTTCTTCTGATTTCTTGACTGCAGTCTCCATTTTGATCAATGTATGATCCAAGGTACAAGAACCTTTTTACTGTTTTAATTTCCTCATTGTCTAGGTTGAGTTTATGTACCTCTATTTCTAATGTAGGTACTAGTGAGACCAGTGTACTAGCTAATGACCGATCCTGCACCCAATCCAGTCTGGAGCAGCAGATCATGGCAACTGCCATGGCTCAGTGCTATGGAATTCTGGGAACTATAGTTTTGTGACATATTTAGCCTTTTCTATCAGAGAACTCTGGTGCTACAACAAACTAAAATTCCCAGAATTCCATTGCATTGATCCATGGCAGTTAAAGTGGTGTCAAACTGGATTATTTCTGCTATATGGATGCAGCCTAAGTAGTAAAGCTGCTAAGAAACCCTGTTAGTGAATTGCAAAGATGTGTATCAGGACAACAGCAAGAATGCTTGATGTGCATTGATGCCCAATGTGTATCAGTCCCATGCTACATTGGTCCCATTGCACAATGGCTACTTTGCTTGCTTTACTATTATGTAGTGTAATAGCAGCCCTCTACTAGATACAAACATTACAAAATTGCCCAATTCTAATTCCTAGAGACATAAGTCCACTTACCAAAATGTAACCTCTGTACAGAATTTTGGCCATTACTATTAAATATTTAAATCTCACCTTTTCCAGTTTGGGACTTAAAGCATCTTACAACAGTTAAAAGAGACATCCCCCCTCCCCATAAAAAGCCCGGATGCAAAAATTAAAAATATAATTAAATCATCCATAAAATCCAAACCAGTTTAAACAAAAAAAAATTGTAACTATTAAAAATGACAAATGGACAAAACCCAGGAAGACATTACAGCACAATTCTGCAAGGCCCGGCCTCCTTGAGCACTCAGTCTTCAAAGGTCTTCCAAAATAAGAAAGTCTTAACCATCCTGCTGAAATATAGCAGGGAAGGTGCCAGTCCTTTTTACTGGAAGGGTAAAGTCAACTACCAACCTGCAGGAACTGATGTTCCAAGCTCTTGTCCTTCTGCCTTTGAACAACCTTCATGCAAGGGGGAAAAGAGAGGACTCAAATGAATTGAATGTGCTACTCATACATAGAAACAGGTGGGGATGTAGAATGCTGAGTACAGAGACAACTGATGCTGGTGACATTTACTGGATTTTGGCTCAGCTTCTGCACAGAGGGTGAACCCCATTTGCAAAAGACGAAGAGTAAAGGAAGTGATGGGAGGGACAAACAGGACAGAGAGATGCCCTTTTATCAACAACCGGCTTCACTTCATTAGAAAGTTGGATACAGCTTGAAAATGGGTGGGCAGTTCAGGATGAACAAGAAAGGATTAACCAACCAATGCCTATTAATCATGAGCAACCTCCAAATTCAGAGGCAGTCTGCCACTGAATCATAGCTTGAAAAAGTGGGGGGGGGGGGGTTGGAGTACAAGTTGCAGAATCTCTATGCTGGTTGGAGTCATCCCGCTGGGAATCC
Organism: Phrynosoma blainvillii; assembly: GCA_026167975.1. NCBI lineage: Eukaryota > Metazoa > Chordata > Lepidosauria > Squamata > Phrynosomatidae > Phrynosoma > Phrynosoma blainvillii. The sequence continues at coordinate 22,353,576 of JANUYF010000010.1, read as the reverse complement.
TGGAAATCCTATTTCTAAACTGTCACTTTTTCAAGTAAAGGTATTACCAATTGACAAGGCTGACAAGTTGTGGCCGACCATAGGGGTCGGTGCTCATCTCCATTCCTAAGCCGAAGAGCCAGCGTTGTCAGAGACTACTCTGTGATCTTGTGACCAGCATGATTGCACAGAATGCTGTTTACCTTCCCACTGAAGTGGTACCTACCTTATTTTCCTGCGTATAAGACTACTTTTTTACCTGCAAAATCTGTGGCTAAAGTGGGGGGGGTCGTCTTATATGCCGGATATAAGGAATCATGAGGATAGATGTGCTAAAACTCTATATTTTGACTGGAAAAATGGGGGAGCCGTCTTATATGCGGGCCGTCTTATACGCCGGAAAATACGGTATTTATCTACTTACATTTGAATGCTTTTGAACTGCTAGGTTGGCAGACGCTGGGACTAATGACAGGAGCTCACCCCATCATGCAGCACCCAGGCCTTGAACTGCCAACCTGCCGATCTTGCAATCAACTGAGTCAGCGTCTTAACCACTTGAGCCACTTTTTTCAAGCTCTCTACTAAATACAAGTTCCTGGACAATAATATTTGGTTGCTGGTTACAATGGTGTGGAGGATGAAAATCAACAGGAAGGCCATCCTCTCTCTCTCTCCCTCTCTCTCTCTCTCTCTCTCTCTTGTATACTAGAACCAAATGGCGTTATCCATGAAACAGTGTGAGATTCAGGGCAGAAAAAGGAAGCACTTCTTCACACAGTACATCATTAATGTGCATCCATTAGATGTTGTTGGACTGCAACTCCCATCAGCCCCTTGCCAGCATAACTAGTGGTGAGGAATGTTGGGAGCTGCAGTCCAGTAACATCTGGATTTCCACCCCTGATCTTCAAAATACACTACCAGAAGATTTAGGGCTGTGAACCTGGACAGCTTTGAAAGGGCCTGGACAAATTAATGGAGGATAAGGCTTTCAGTAGCAGCTACTGGTTGGGATAGCTGTAGATGGGTATACTTCAGCTGACAAAGTTTATTGTGTTCCTAACCATTTCTTTTTAAATAGAAAATTTGGTACCAGAGGCAGGAATAACATGGAAAGAACAGGGATAGATTCTTACACCACAAAAAAAAAATAGCTGCAGTTCAATATTGTTCAGCATTTTTCAAATTCAAAATGAACAATATACACTATGTACAATGATGCAACCAGGTAAGGTAAACCTTGCATATGTAAACACAAGTATTTTTGAACCTTCTAGGCTGCAGAATTATTTTGCACTGCAGAAATAATCCAGTTTGACACCACTTTAACTGCCATGGCTCCATGCTATGAAATCTTGGGAATTGTCATTGTGGCACCAGAGCTCTCTGACAGAGTGCCTAAATATCTCACAAAACTCCAACTTCTGGAAGTCCATAGCATTGAGCCTTGGCAGTTAAAGTGGTATTAACCTGGATTATTTGCAATGTGGATATAGCCCTAGAGACCACTTCAAGCCTTCTTCCAAAATGAATCCAGGCTTTTTTCATTCACTGGCCTCCACTTCCTTATGATTTCCATTTTGATTGACATACTTACAGATTTATGGTTTTTAACATGTTGAGGGGGTTTATATGCTCTCTCCTTGTCTCTCTGTCTCGCTGATCACATGTGCTCAATATGTTGCCTGTTGTATGTAGGGACACACAGCTACAGTTGGACAACCTCTTGTAAGCTCCCATGCTTTCCAAGGTCAAGCTTTATTGCATTGTTCATTAGAGACACACTTCTGCAACCTGACATGAAAAGTCTGTGTTTCTCCATCTGCCTTTCACTATCCTTCCAGTTTTGATGCTGCTAAAAAAAACCTTCCATGTAAATAGAGAATGAGGAGGGGGGAAATGGACACTGGATGGGCTTTAAAAGACTTTGTAAAAAGGAGCTTTCAGTTTGAGACTGCTTTAACTGCCCTGGCTCAATGCTAGGGAATTCTGGGAACTGTAGTTTTGTGAGACATTGAGCCTTCTGTGTCAGAGACTTCTGGGACCACAATAAACTACAATTCTCAGCATTCCCTAGCACTGAGCCAGGGCACTTAAAGTGGTCCCAGATTATTTCTGAAGTGTGTTTTGGACCACAGTTATTCTCAAAGGTGCTACAAGATCCCTTTGCATACTGATGTTCCAGATTAACATGGCTATGGGTCTGATTTCTACTCTGATTTCTACTCAATAGTGTGGCTCAAACTGGATTATTCCTGCAACATGTTTTGGACCTCCATCTGTATTCCATCCGGTGCCCCAGGAAATATGAGGAATATTAGTGGAAGGTTGCAAATGCACTCAAGTCCTGCTTGTGAACTCCCCATAGGTATTTGTTTGGCTGCTGTGTGAAGACAATGCTGGACTAGATAGCCTTTGCTCTGATTCAGAAGGACCCTTCCATCTTTTTAACAATAGAAGGGACAGAGAATTAGTGTTATATGCCTTCATATCCTGTCTATGGGCTTCCTAGAGATTAGTCATCTGGCTGGTCAGTATAAAAACCAGGATTCAAAAAATTCCTCCAGTCTGAATTCAAGGTTCTGGTAATGACATTTAAAGAATAAAATGGTTTAGGAATGTGATATTTGAAAGAGCACCTCTCCATATTCAGTGGGTTGTTGGTATTCACTGGTTTGGTTCCAGGACCCCCCGTGGGTACCAAAATCCATGGATGCTGAAGTCCCATTATATACCATTATATACCATGGCATAGTAAAGTGGTGTCCCTTATATAAAATGACAAACTCAAGGTTTGCCTTTTGGAGTATATATATTTTGGGATATTTTTAAGCTGTGGATGGTTGAATCCGCAGATAAAGAATCCATGGATATAGAGGGCCAACTGTATATACCTCTCCAAAGCTTGAGGTCTGCTGGAGTTTGGGATCTTTTCTGTGTTGTATCATTCAGGACAATATGCTGTTGGAGGGCATGAGAGAGGCCCTATTGTGTGGCACCCCAGTTATAAAACATCCTCCCCTTCGAGGTCTGGTTGGCACTAATTCTGCTGCCAGCACTAGGTTAAAAAAAAGTAACTGCTTACTAAAGATCTTGGGGCATGGTTGACTTCAGCCAAATTTGGAGTGGTTTTAAATTGTTTTAACAGTGGGTGTTGTTGTTTTTTAAACTGTCCCATTTTAAGCGTGGATTGGTTTAATGTGCTTTTAGCTTTGTGATTCTTTCTGTTGTTAGAAATGGTTCTAAATTATTCATATTGATTTTATTGGATCCTGTCCTGAGATCACCAGATATAGGGCAAGATATAATGGCCATTCTTCTCTATCACCTATTTAGCTCCATAATCACCTTAGTTATGATACACATAACTAAGCAGATGTTTAACTAAGTAACCCCCTTCAATCCTCACTTACTGGACAGCAGCCACTATGACCAACAGGGATCTGTTCTCCTGTTGGGCAGGAAGCATATGACTGATGTTTTCAACTCCTCTTGTGAGTGATCTCTTGGTGTGACAGCCAGAAGCAGGGTCACTGTCACAATTCCTCCTTGCACTAGAAATCACTGGCAGGAAAGGAATAGGAATCTCAGTTTGTTGTTTCCTGATCAATCAGGGAACAGCCTCCTGTTGAATAGAGCAGCTGCTCCCCAGTAAGTGAGGACTGGGGGACTTTCACAGTCCCTATGTATTCCCTAAGCTAGTGAATATATGAAGGTAAAGTTATTCGCTTTAACATGAATGTCTAGTCGCAACCGACTGTAGAGGATGGTGCTCATCTCCGTTACTAAGTCAAAGAGCCAGCTTGTCAAAGACAACTCTGTAATCATGCCAACATGACTGCATGGAATGCTGTAACCTTCCCACCAAAGTGGTGCCTATTTATCTACTTGCATTTGCATGCTTTCAAACTGCTAAGTTGGCAGAAGCTGGGACTGGTGATGAGAGCTCACCCCATCACGCGACACTTGGGCCTCAAACCTTACGATCATTAGAATCGGCAGCTTAACCACCAAGCCAACATGCCCCACTGAATATATAGGAATTGTGAATGCTTACTAGTTATAAATGCCTAACTCCAGGTTATGCATTTGTAAGTGCCTTAGAATACCAGGCAATAATTTTAATTACTAAATAAATAAACCAACAAACCAGACAAGGCTTTTAACCAGTCCACTGTGTTCTTCTTGTATCTAAGCTGTAGCACAGACCAGCACCTATACAAACACTAGGGGTGATGGGCCTACATATGCTTTCAGACCGCAACCCAAGGCATTGCTGGCCATGCTGACTCTGGCTGATGGGGACTGGAGTCCCACACCCTCTAGACCAGTGATTCCCAAACTTTGGTCCTCTAGATGTTTTGGACTTCAGCTCCCAGATTTCCTGTTGGTTGACCAAGCTGGCTGGAGCTTCTGGAAGCTGAAGTCCAAACACCTGGAGGACCAAAGTTTGGGAATCACTGATCTAGACAGTCTCACATTTGCACTCAGAACATGGTTGCATAGTGTTTCAATCATATCAAGAAATCACAGACACACACATTGTGCTGGTAGACATACAAGAAGATCAGAAGGAGGGAGAGGTGGAACACAAACACACATACCAGATTTTTTAAAAATAAAATAAAATAAAAGTTCAATAGTGATCTGATTTGTTAGTAAGAAAAAATTGTTTGAGATTACCTAATAACCGCTCACATTTCCAGAAGGAATGTGGGCTATAACAGACGGGAGGAATACCAATAAAATGTCCTTGTACAATGCCCAGGGAGCTCTTAATGTCCTGGCACCCAGCCTGACTGAGCTATATGATGTTGGCCTGCCAGAACGGGTGGAAATTAAATCCTGTAGCTGATCAAGGGTTACAGTGCCAGATGCTACCATGATGATTTGCACAGGGCTTCAGAAATAAGGGAGGGGGAGGACTGTTTATGCCAAATATAATTATTTGCCTGTCCAATTCATTATTACCTGCTTCAACTGGCTATGCATATTTAGGATCTCAGGCAGAAGGCAAAAATGTAAGACATCTGTTGAATCAGATCCCAAGACCTATTTGGTCCAGTGTTCTGTTCACGTAGTAGTCAAAATGTTGCTGATGGGAAGTCTACAAACAGATCAAAAGTGCAAATGCAGCCTCCCTCTTCATGCATTTCTCTTGCATTTCTCAACAACTGACACAGAGAGATATATTGCCTCTGGCACTTATATATGTGTGTGTGTGGAAGTCAGGGCATCAGTGGTAGTCTATATATTCTGAATACCACTGATGCGCTGACTTCCAAGATTTTGTCCAATCCTCCTCTAAAGCTTTCCAATTGGCAGATGTCATGCTACCTCTTGTAACAGTAAAGTTCCACAGTTTAACTATGCCCTGAGCATGGTCCTATGTATCACATCTAACCTGACCGATTTTAGCCAGAAATGCCAGCAATCAAATCTGGGATGCCAGAGATGGAATGGAAATCCACCAATTTCCCAACTGAGGTTGAATTTGGAGTTTCAAACTCCTCGACAAATTTACATGGGAGCGGAAACAGCATGATGAGAGAACTTCCACTCCCAACACAACATAAATATCATACTTTTCCAGAATGACACAAGAGTTTGCGAAAGTGTGTAGCTTATTCTTGCTAGGCACGGAATTGTGTAGCTTATTCTTGTTTCACTAGGCACAGAAAAGCATGCATGTTTCTGAGAGAGGGGGGGACATCTATTTATGTTGGGGTGGTTTTTTTACTATGTACTTAGGAAAAACATACAAAATGCAAGACTAAATTATACACTGCATCCCTATACAAACAACATGGTGACAGGTTCGATTTCAAGGCAAAATTATTATTGTTGTCGTTGTCAGGAATTTCTTCCTTATGTTGAGGTGGACTTTATTTTCATGTAGCTTGAATCCATTGTTTCATGTGCTACACTCTGAAGCAAGCTTGTTCCATCCTCACTATGGCTTCCCTTTAAATATTTCAACATGACTGTCATGTCACCCCTTAACCTTCTCTATTCCAGGCTAAACATATCCAGCTCTTTAAGCCGCTCCTCATAGGGCATGGTTTCCAGAACTTTCACCCTTTGGTCATCATCCATTGGACACATTCCAGTTTGTCAATGTCCCTTTTGAACTGTGATGCCCAGAACTGGACACAGTATCCCAGGTGAGGCCTAACCAAAGCAGAATAAAGTGGCACTATTGCTTCCCTCAGGTTAGACACTACACTCTTATTGATGCAGCCCAGGATCATACTGGCTTTTTTTAGCTGCCACATCACACTGTTGACTCATTTTTAGATTGTGGTCTACTAAGACCCCTAGATCCCTTTCATATGTACTATTGTGAAGTGAAGTGTCACCCATCCTATTTCTGTGCATTTCATTTTGTCTGCCTAAGTGTAGTACCTTACCTTTCTCCCTATTGAAATTCATTTTCTCATTTTTGGCTCAACTCTCTAACCTGTTAAGATCATTCTGAATTCTGATCTTGTCCTCTGAGGCAGTAGCTATCCTTCCTAAATTGGGTGTCATCTGCAAATTTGATAAATGTGAGAAGTTCAAAGCAGGAATGGCTCCAGATGAACCCATTTCTGAGAAATCAAAGATGAGGGCTTACTTTTGTAAGAACTCCAACCAACTTCTTGCAACAATCCCAGGGAACCTTCATCCACCATCTCTTATCTCATTCTGCCCTCATCCCCTTCCTCAAGACAAAGCTTTATTTTATATTATTTCACTTTTATTTTATTTTGAGGAAAATAGGGTGACAGATAACATAGGGAGGGATCCTGTTGGTTTCTTACACCTGCATCTGTTCCTGCAAGGAAATAGTTAGACATTTTTGTCTGACATTGAATGTCTGCATACAGTCCAAGGCTGCAAAACTGAAATTGCCCATATGGTGGCAATTGTGCATCCAGATCTGCATGAGATGCACATTCAGTTATACATTCACTTGCACATTTGAATGTGTATTCTGTTGCACATTGTTGCCACTCAACCCAAGAGTGACATAGTGCAGTCAATAAATAACCCCACATACAGAGGTTGGTACTATGAATCCCCATACTATCCAACTGTCCTGGTTAATCCTCCATGGTCCCACTTTTCAACTGCTTTTACAACATCCCAGTTTCTCTCTCTTCTTCTCCCACTTTCCTCCTTTGTCTTTGGCATACCTCACTTGCTGCAAACTGAGCTCACAGGGCAAAAGTAGTTTGCATTCATTTAACTTGGCAAGGGCAAGAGAAGGGCAGAATCTTGCCCTTACCAATAGTCTCAGGAAAAAAGCAAACTACTGCAAAGTCTCCTAGCTTCTGTGTTCTTCCTCATTAATAAATTTTGGTGTCTTGATGTTGTTTGGCCATCCATATTCCAGTTTTCCTCTGTGAAATGTCAGAGAGTATGCAATCCCAAGTTAGGATCTCAATAAGACAGAAGTGTCCCTCACCCATTTTGGCTCCTTTAAATGTTCTCATTGAACGCTTGACAGGAATCTTTGGAAAGCCCAAATAGTTTGCTAAGCAAGCCATCAGGGGTTCACAATTCACACACCACTAATTCTAATTTCTGTTCCAGTAAACACACTCTAATAACCATGACTGTCCCCAAAGAATCTGCTCAGTCACCTATGGCGCAGGAAGAGCTAGGGATACTCTCGGTGTACAATCTTCACAGAATCAATAAAGAGAGAGGGGGAGGGGGAAAAATGATGTAACGATATCAAATCACAGGTTCCCACCAAAGGGAGAAAGTGCTAAGAGTTAGTCTGTCTTTATGGGAAGATGGAAAAGATAACTAACCAGCCAAGAAATCTAGTCACAGAGCTGTCAGCTGGAAAGTGATAATAACCATAACAACAGCTTGCTGGCAGACACCCACAAATGTGGTGTGTAAGAATTATAGGCAAGCTGGAAGGGTGGAAGGCATGCAGAGGTGGCATCAAACAACATTTTCTCTTCTTGTCACCTTCAAGAGGATCTATTTTTGTTTATATCCTGCCCCTATCTAATATTATGTAGGACACTCATGATTGATTCTCTCTAGCTCTTTCTTTCTTTCTTTCTTTCTTTGGAAAAGCAGGCATGGAGAGGTAGCACATCACCCTTTCCCCCCACGCTATTTTTCATGAATCAACTACCCCTTCAGCTGTTGCTGGAATCACAGGAGGGGGGGGGAAATAACACCCACCAGTATTACCCCATTTCCTCCTGTACACACGTAGACACACACATACAAACTCCTGATGGGGAAAGGGTTATCTAAGGGAATGGTTCATTTCCTCCCCCCCCTGTAATTCTAAAGAAATTGGCAGCCTTCCCACAGCTATCTTTTAGTGTTATTTTATTTATTTATTTATTAAAATGACAGATCTAATTACAGATGTTCCATGTAATGTTCAGTTTGGCTTCTCCCTGAATAAAATCAGGCAACAAGGTGGAAACTCTCTTGTCCAATGTAGTGACTCTTGGCTAACATGCAAGGACTGGATTCTGGGACTGGAACAGAATCCAGTTTCGAATCAAGGCTGTCACATGTGATTAAAGAGACCATTGTTGGTTGGCTGTGTGGGTTTTTGCAAAAGCTATCAGTTAATTAACCCATTAAATCTGTATATCTTTGCAAATGATGGGGGGAAACAGCTCTTAAGAAATATGTGTAAAATGTATTTATGCAACTAGCAGGTTACATCATAACTGTCATAGATTCATGAAATTTGAATGACTTCAACTGTCGTCTAGTCTAATTTGTGGATACAGGAAATCCCCTAGTGCCACGACCTTAGAAGAAGCACTGCCATGTTAATCTCACAGAGGAGAGAATTTCCAGAATCCGGCTGGTTACCTAACAGCAAATAATATTATTGACAATTAAGCAACATTGGCAAGAGATCCTTGGCAAGACACAGCTCCAATATATGATGTGGAAGGCAAAATAAGCTTTGCAAAAGATCATCTGCAGGTCAGTTAGCAGAAGGATGTACAAATATTGAAAGATGCAGGCTGGAAAGCCTGTTGGTTAGCCTTTAGTTAGAGTAGATTCCATAGAATCCATTGCTGAATGATGAGTCAACACATATGTAAATCCCATTGATTCAGTGAATCTGCTCTAGCCTGAACTAAGAGTAGGATTCAGACCAAGGTCCCTTTTGTTTGGCTATTGGCCCCTAATCTTCACTGCAATTAGGTACTGAAAATAATATATGAACCCCAGTGGTTGCATCTGTCTTTCCATTGTATATACTAGAGGAGAACAAATTGCAACCCAACTCCTGACAGCTGTTTTTGTACCCACAGAACCTCCCCACCCTGAAAAAATGTCTGAAAAATTCTGGATGAATTTTGTCTGGGAAGATGTGAACATCCATCTAGTTTTGATAGTATGACTAGTAGATGGCTCCAGGCCCACTTAAAAATAGCCCCCATACCCACTTAAGAATGGCCCAACCACAGGACCAATCAATTTTGGTCCTCAAGGTACTTTGGACTTCAGCTTCCGTAATCTCTGGCTAAACTCAGCTGGGGCTTCTGGGAACACCTGTGGGACCAAAAGTCAAGAACCACTGGTCTACATCTGGCTCCTGGGCTTGACTTGACTCAATGTGGCCCTGACCTCATGGACCCTACTCCATTGAGCTGCATAGCTCATAGAATATTCTACAAGCTGTACAGAGAATGGGACACCAGAGCTAGCCAGGAAGCAATAGGGATAACCTCATGGAGGAATTTGGGGAGGGACAATGGTGTCACTAGGAGTGGTGTCACCCAATGCAGATGCTGGGAAAGGGCTGCAGAGGAGGGAATGGCAGACTGCCCCTACCACCCATGCTCCCTTCTACTGCCTCACTGACCTGTCCCCAGTTGGCCACCCACCACCCAGATATACCACCAAGGTGCTGTGACCTCCAGACAGCCTGTTCCAGATCTGGCAGGACTGCTCACCCAACAGCTGCACCAGAATCTGAATAGAAGGCACTGCACCCCCTGCCAGTGGCCATTGATGAGGAACAGTATTGCAGCCTCCAGACAGCCTGTTCCAGGTCGTGAGTGACTGCTTACCTAGCAGCCACACCACACCCAGAATAGAAAGCACTGCACCCTCCACCAACGGCCACTGATGGGTGGTGGTGGTGCTGAGGCCTTCAGATGTCCAGTTCCAGGTCTCATGTGACTGCTCACCCAGAAGCCACACCAGACCCAAAATGGAAGTCACCACACACACCCTCCAAAGACCATGGGGGGGGGTGTCTGCAGTCTCCTGGTGGCCCATTCCAGATCTTGTTTGGCTGCTGGGCAAGCAAAAAAGGAAGACAATGCTCCTTCTTGATTGATCAGTAGCAGTGCCAGTATCACTGTGTGTACCACCGCACCAAGTGTACGCCCTCCCTATGGGGTGTCACCTGGATGGATACCCTGGGGAGGGAGAAAAGGTTGTTCAATCCTGGTCTGTACCAGCCATTCCCAACCAGGTGCCTTCCATCTACCCTGGCATCACTTGAATCCACCTCCCTCTTAATCTCATATCTCACAGATGTTGCATGACATGCTGGTGTGTGATGGAAGCTGTGCATTCCCAGAGATCTCCAAGGTTGGACAGGGCTGGTCTCTAGGTTGACTCTCAGAGAGCTTTACCAGCCCAGGATAGAAATGATTGGGATTGAAGCTGACACTATTTGCAATGAAAGCAGGAGTTCAACCCAAGAAGCCACATATTTTTGTTGTAGAACTACTTGGAATTAAACAGTTCAGAAGCAGGTACTGAGCTATCAAGAGCTGAACCTCTTCTGTGCCTAAATTCTCTCACCCATTTACAAATGCAGCACCATCTCCCCTGTTCATCAGCAATGACTAAAGTGAGTGGAACATGTTTTAATTGCCCTTCCGACAGTTTTTATTACAGACCACCTGACTGTAACTTTTAACAGCCCCAGGCAGGAAAACATGTTCAATTTCCCATAGGAAATAATCTCATTGGTTCCAAGTCCATCCTGCTCATTTTCATAGCCCAGATCATCCTTCTCATCACTTCCTTTCACTGAAATGAATATTCAAAACAACATTGAAATGAGATGAATTTCTCAGAGCTTTTTTTCTTTCTTTCTTTTTTCCACAGCATGAATTCAAATGCAAACCAGTTTGGGGAGTTGGGGTTTGTAAAAGGGTTGCAAAAATATTTTATGCCTGCGTGCATGTTCGTGTGATGCTTTCTGATGCGTGGCTCAATGTGATGTCAATGTTTAAATAACGGTGCTCTTACCATACAAATTATTTCCAGCAATGTAGCCGTCTTTGTCTGTTGCAGTGAAAACAACTGCGCTATGAGTTGCTAAGCTAAGCAAATGTATGAAATCCATGAAGAAGATGTATCAGGCTTGGCTCTCTGTTGTCCCAGAGGGCAGGACATAGAAACAATGGGTGGGAATTGCAAGGAAACAGATGTTAGCTTTATGTCAGAACAGGAGTGAGAAAACTCAGGCCAAAGACCAAATTTAGATTCGGAGAAGTTTACTGGTAGGGAAGCGAAATTGTCTCCCATAGTAAGTCTAAGAGAGATTACAAGGCCATGCTGGTGGATCAAGAATCTAATACTACTAAAAAAATGCATTTCTGTCCCACATCCTGAAAGACCAGAATCAGAACAGAACAGAACAGAACAGGGGCCATGAGTTTGATACCTATAGAGTCTAATATAGAAGGTGACAGGTTATCTTACATTGCACATGTGCAGCTAGAGTAAGTATCCATCCAACTAATATTCCTGACTGGATATTTACATTGGCCAATATTCCATATCAACTACTAAGGGTTCATCTACACTTTAAAAAAAAAAACATCTGGAACCACCCCATAACCATCTCAATCCGGCCACATGATATACAACCCTTTCCAGAGTGAAACCAGTATTTTGGGGCTTTAAATTTTGGATTTAATATAGTTGCAGGTTGCTCCAGATTTCCCTGGAGTTTCTGATGTGTGATCAGGCTGGATTTGGGTGAGTGGCAACCACTGCCATATTTTAAAGGATCAATGCTACTTGCCACCCACTCCAAGCCCAGCCACTTGTAGCAAAAAAAAGTTCCTTTCTTCCAAGGTCCTCCGCTGCTGCTGTGTTCCCCTCCCAGCAGAGCCTCATGGCTGCTGAAACATCACTTGTCTGGCATCAGCACAAGACCCAGCCATGTGATCAGCAATGAAGGGGCAGCTATCAACCTGATGCCAGGACCAGTGATGTATCAACAGTGGATCTGGAGAAGTACTTTGCTGGGACAATAGTGCTGGTGGCAGCCCCAAGGAGAAGGAGAAAGCAGAGCATTGCCAATTCAACTTTGGCCTGGGACAAGGAAGACAAGACTGGATCACTTTTGCACCAGTACATGTGGCACTGATGGGTTGGATCCAGGACAACTCCAGGGCAAAATAATTTGATTTGCACCCAGATTATTTGTGCTAGTGCAGACACACGCTGAGTTAAGTATAGCACATGGCAATTCTCTGCCAACCTAAATTGAGGTGCAAAATCTCCAAAATCATCCAAATTATTCTGGTTTAGGACATAAAGAAGGAAATCACACAAGCACCTAACAGTGCAGATACAATGACAGCAAATCAAATAATTCATTACATAATTACATATCAAAACATCAGGAATAAATTATTCTAGAACATGGCCTCACAGCCCAAAAAACCCACAAAAACCTATGGATGCTGGCCATGAAAGCCTTCGACTTCAAATATCAAAGAGCTTGCTGCTCTTAATGACACCCCGGATCTGCCACCTGAGATAGTTCCCTCACTTTGCTTAGTGGCAGGTCAGGCCCTGGACAAATAAGTGCTAAAATGTATGTGCTGAGGTGGCTATGACATTTTAACATGCATACAAAAAGAGTATGCATGCATATAAAGAGAGCACAGCAAGTGCTAATACTTCTAGTCTCAGAGTTCTCTGTTTAACCCACTGCCCTTTGCTGGAAGCAAGGTTCTGAATTTCTAGCCACATCACCTAAAGGTGCACAAATTTAATTTTAGCAGCCATGGATAAATAGGAATTAAAATTCAGAACCTGACTACAAGCAAATGATTTTATCATTCTTAAGTGGACACACAGAGGGCGTTTTCACACAGGGCTTTAGGCGGACGCAATCCTACCTCCCTCCAGCCCCAGTCCGGCTCCTTTTCCAGTGTGTTCACACTCATGTCGCAGCAAGTCCGGCCTCACTCCAGCCGATCCAGCACTAACTCCAGCATCAGCCCCGGAAAGGTAATTCCTTTTTAAAAAAGGAATTAAGTTGCTGCCGCCGGAGCCATTCCGGAATGAGCGGCATGGTCAGCTCCAGGCGGCTTTGGTGGGTCTAGTGTGAAAACGTCCAGAGAGTTGGCCAAGCAATATCTGCTCACTGAAAGGGGGCATGGAAAAATTACTTTTTCAGATACATCCCCCAGAATCACTAAGCCAGCATGGACAGCTCCTGCCAGTCTGTACTGGCAGAATGCTATTAGGGTTTTCAAGGGAATTCTTTCCTTGAATTAAAAGTTTCCTGTTCATAGCTCCTGGTTACAGAGCTGAGGATTCCTGATGAATTTCTTCTTAGCTGGCAGACTATGGGATGGCAGTATCATTGTACTGATTCTCCTTCTTTTCTTTGCTGTTTGGGTTCTATGCATTCAAGTTGTCTCCAACTTACACTGACCCTAAGATGAATCTACCGGGAGGGGGGGAGTCTTGACAAGACTTGTTCGGATGGGCTTTGCCTTTGCCTTCCTCTGAGGCTAAGGAGATTACTACACAGAGCTTTTAAACTGTGATTACAGCTAGAAAAAAAAAGTGGCTTTGGTGATACCTATTGCACAATGTCATGTCCAACATATAGATGCTACGTTCCACCAAGCGTGGTTAAGGCCCCCTTTTCCATTGATGGAGTAAACCTGTGAATGAGTTCAGAGTTGCATTAGTTCATTGGTGTGAAACATCACTGATAGGGCAGCTGGGATATTGACAGTCACATAGTGTTGGTGTTCTCTCCTCTTCCCATGTCCCCCCTTCCCCCTGCTATCCCCAAGTAGGGTGATGGCAATCCCCCCCCCCTTTCTTTTCTCCTTCTTTTTTAAACCTTAAATTGCAGTACCAGAGCTCTGGAACTGCATGAAAAAGTGTAAATAAAAATAATTTTTTTAAAAAAAACCCAAAAGGCATGCTGGATAAAGCATAGGGAAGGAGGCAGGTTTAAGGAGGAGTGAGAAAGAGACTGGCGGCAGAAGCAGCCCCTGTTGTGCTATTGTGGAGACATGCGATAATGTATGTTTCCAATTTTTTTACCTAACTTGCTTGTGGTAAAAACACGGCTTGTGAGGTAATACCCCAAGAGAATGTGTTTTACCCAGTGTCACCCAATGGATTTCCATGACCGAGTGGCAGTGATGTAGACTTGAGTCGACTGACTCAGACTCAAGCCGGACTCAAGTCACTGCAATTGGACTTGATGCAGCAATAAATGAGGCACGGCTCAACTCAACTCATGACTTCTATAGTTTTAGCAACCAACTTGCTGACCTAACTTCAGACAGAAAAAGCAAATGGGCTTGAGATGGGTGTTTAGGTCTACTCAGGAGCTTGTCCCTGCTGCACCTCGAGGGAGCCTTCTAAAGCTTTTGAAAAGCTTTAGAAGGAACCTTCCACACCAAGCCCAACTCATCCCACCACCTTTTTTTTCCTGTTCAAAGTTGACTCCCATATTTGAGACTCTACTTGAAAGTATCTTGCAAGGACTTGAGACTCAATTTGAGACTTGAAGGTAGAGACTTGACACTTGGAGTAAAAGAGTAAAAGAATATATTGCTACCAAGTGGGAATTTGAATCCTGCTCTCCAGAGTTGTAATCCAATGCTCAAACAACAACACCACACTGGCTCTTCTTCTTTTCTTTTTTTCTAAAGCAAAATAGCACTACAAAATCAGTGAATGCAAAAAAAAATCTAAAAGAAAGTGAATTGCTGAGTAATATAACTATAACAAATGTTTGCCTAGAACCTACATTTTAATTCCATTTCCAGCTGATTCTGGATGGGGTGTGCAAGCAAACACAGAAGCTTTTCAGATATACCAAAAAATTCAGGTCTTTTAAAATCATTTTTGTTGTAAGAGCCCAAACCAACAAGTAACATTAGCCCTAAGCCATAAGCTTCAAATGGGACACTCAAAAGTTCAAACAGCCTTTTGGGAGGAGAAGGAAGAGGAGGTCCAGTCCCCTTTCGGACTTTAAGTGACTGCAAAACCTCTATCATCTAGATACAGCTACAATAAGCAACATCACTTTAAATTCCTCTACATTGTTTTACCTTTGGGGATGGACACAGGGATGTGTGTTTAGTTCCCCATCTCAAATAATTAACCTAAATTCTAAGTCAGGTATGGGACAGCACAGGATCTCTGGCTGAATTCATCTGTGGGCTCTTTACACTACAGAATTGTAGTGCTATGATTCCACTATAATTCCACTGCAGCAAGCTGGGGGAGGGTTGCTGGGCTCTCTCCTTTGCTGCTGTGACAGAGGTCTCCTTGTAAGAAGGTCTCCACCACCACAGCAAAGCCAGGAGGGGTGCAGCAGAAGGAGGGTATGACTGGGTGTCACCCCTCTTCTGGGGTGTCACCCAGTGTTGTCTGTAATCCCTGCACCCCCCTAGTGATGCCACTGTAGAGGCATGTTGTCTCTAGGTATCACTAGGTCCTCCTCTACTAGAAAGGGCAAGATTCATCCCTCTTCTCTCCCCCCTGGTGAGTTAGCTGAGTGCAAACTCCTTTTGCACTTCAAACTGAGTTTGCAGCAATTGAAGTAAGCTGAGGACAAAATGGGAAAATTGGAAGAGGAGGAAGGAACTGGGACATTTAAAAGGCAGCTGAGAAAGTGGGATGGTAGTGGATTAACTGACAGCCGATGCAGATAGCCTGTAAGGAGTGGCTCTGTGCCGCCCCTGGGAGTGGCAGGTCGGGGCCGTGGCAACCACATGCTGCAGCCCTGATCCTCTTTTTTGCTGCCCCCAAAAGAGTGGGCAAATGCCGCTCCTTTTTGGGGAAGCAAAAAGCCATGATTAGAGCCTCCACTGCAGCTCTTTTGAGCCCCCTTGGTGCAGCATGTCTGCACACTGCACCAAGAGGGCGCCCTGATGCCATGTGCCATGAGGTCGGGAGCGCGATGTCAGGGCAGAGTCGGGGCAGAGTCAGGATGGCTGGTGTGCAGTCGCCCCACCCCACCTCCACCTCAGGCTGGCCTATAGTGCCGGTCTGCATCCCCCTTGAGACTCTCCCAACCAAATTAGTTGGACAGTTGGAGCGTATGGAACAAAACATTCACACAGTTTTTCAATATGTAGAGAAATCTTGTAGCACATTTGAGACTAACCGAAATAAAGAAGTAGGCAGCATGAGCTTTTGTAGACTTCAGTCTACTTCCTCAGTCTACTTTCTCAGATGCATTGAGGATGTAATGCATCTGAGGAAATAGACTGAAGTCTATGAAAGCTCATGCTGCCAACTTTTTTTCCAGTTAGTCTCAATGGTGCTACAAGATCTCTCTACATACTGATTTTACAGACTAAGACAGCTGTATCTTTGAATTCTACAATTCTTCAAGTCAGCACTCTCACCCTGAGATTCCTCCCCCTCCTTCTGAGAACCAGAATAGAAGGGCCAGGCCCTGTGATCTGGGAACCTTGTGTTTGCTTATACACTGCCATTTGTTCTGTTCTGCTTCTGTACTCAATGATTTTCCAGCCAGAGTTCTCTGAAGCTTACTTTCAGCCCTTTTGAACGGCTAATACTGGAACTCTACCTAGAATGTAAAGTAGATTTGAGCACCATTAATAGCTCTCTCTCTCCTTCTCTGCAAGAGCACAGCAAGGATCAAATGGCTTTTCCGAACCATTGTGAATGTACACAGAGCAGTTCCCCACCTCTTGACTTGGCCCTTTGTATGAGCAAATGCAGATTTTCCATCTCCTTCCCTCCTATTCGTGCCACTACAACATGCTAACTTCCTCTGTACTTTACTCAGAGTTTGGTTGCTGTCCTATGATTAGAGATAATAATAGTTTGTGTGTACTGTTTTAAGCCGATGAGTAGGTAGGACTGCCTGCTGCTTTTCAGAAATCTGCCACACCTCCTGGCTGAGTTTTGAGCGTCCTGGCATTTCCAAAGTCCTCTGGGTGTTGAAGGGAACAAAGGGTCAAACTCCATGTGATGGTCATTGTGGGAAAGCAATTAATGTCTGCTTTCTTAAAATACAGATACAGCACACAAATGTCTGCTTGCGTGCTTTCAAAGTGACCATCAACTTATGGTGCACCCATAAATCTCATAGAGTTTTCTTAGGCAAGGAATAGTCAGAGGTGATCTTGCCAGTTCCGTCCTCTGAAATATAGCCCAGAGCAGCTGGTCTTCATCGTTGGTCTCCCATCCAAGTTCTAAGCAGGGCTGGCCCTCCTTAGTTTCTATGATTTGACCAGATCTGGTACCTTTGGGATATTTCAGTCCTTTCACTTTCCTGGGTGTGCCTTCAAATTGCCTGTCAACTTATGGCAGCCCCATGGATTCTGTAGGGGTTTTTTTTTTTAGGATGTAGCTACACAGCAGAAATAAAGCAGTTTGGCACCACTTTTAACTGCCATGACTCTATCCCAGGGGTAGGCAACCTTTTTGAGCCGGGGGCCGGGTTGCTGTCCCTCAGACAATTGGAGGGCCGAATCACCAAAAATAAATAAATAAATAAAAAATTTAAAAAATGCATGCACCCTCTTTCAGCCCCAGAAAAGCCATGGCAAAACCCCTGTGCAGATTTTGCCAAGAAAACCCCAAGAACAAGTAATAACAACAATAATCAATATCATTATGGCGGGCGGCGGCAGCAACGGGCAGTGGCAGGATCAGCCTGGGGCCGGTCTAAAGGCCTCGCAGGGCCGCATCCAGCCCCCGGGCCTTAGGTTGCCTACCCCTGCTCTATCCTGTGGAATCCTGGGATCTGCAGTTTGGTGATGTACCAGAGTTCATTGACAATCCAAGCTGCATACCTTACCAAACTACAAATCCCAAGATTCCACAGGATAGAGAGGACTTTGGATTATGCATTTCATTGCTTATTCTATTGTGCATTTGGAACTCACTTCATGGTGCATCTTGAAGAGAACACAGATGTTCTGCTTCAGACCAAAATGTCCAAAATGTTCTGCTTCTCTAAGGGAACTTAACGCATGCGTAAGATGCTAACAGGATTCCAGTCGCTGCGTAAGGAGCTCAAGGAGCAGCGTAAAAAATCAATCTTGTCATGTTTCTCACAACCTGCTGCTGCATTTCTTTCCTTGTCCTTTCTTCAGATCCCGTTGTAGACTTTGGTGGATATTTTTCAGCTAGTGCATTCATATTTCCTTATGCGCACATTCATTTTATCTCATTGACTCATTTTTCCCCATTGGCAACAATAGGTGTGCCTTTCCCCTAACAGTTTGCATGATTGCTGTTCATATATTAAAGCCAGAATAGGGCAATTTTTTCCTTCCAGATCCTCTTGGCAGGCTGCATGCTTAAATACTGCTGCTTCCTATGAGGTTCTGGAATGTTTGTGGGGATGAGTTGGGAGTATTTCCATTTGTTTTATCATGTTTGGTGGGACTTTCTGGATGGTTTGGGAGGCTGAGAGCTTTGGGATCCAGGGGCCACAAAGTATGGTATCAGGGACCACATGCCCCTTGCAACCTACAACTGGCCACTCCATTTTGAAGGCCATGCATTGTTTTGTGCTTGTTTATTCCCCTGAAATGCTCCCCAAAGCCATACAAACATCCGAATCCTTGAAGCAAAATGAAGGAAAGGATTGCAGACAGATAGATTGTCTAGAGAGAGAGGAAAGGATTGCAGAGAGATAGGGGGAAGATGGCCTAAAGATAGGGAGAAGATTGTAGAAAGATAGGAAGAAGATGGTTAGAGAGAGGGAAAGGATTGCATAGATATATGGGCAAGATGGCCCAGAGACAGGGAAAAGATAGGACAGTTAGCTGGAAGAAGAACTAAATAGGATTGTGGGGAGCTGTGAATGATTAAATACTTCAGGGATTTGTGTGTGATTTAATTGCGTATTTTAAAAACTTCAACTTGTCTATTCTGTTTTACAACCATGTCTGGCTGTCCCTGTTAGGTTTTAGTAGAGAATCTGATCACAGTTACCACGGTGCTGAACAACTCATCCATTTGTGCATAGAGGGATCATCTTGAGCCACAAGTATCTGATCTAAGGGATTTTGAGGAAAAAGGGGGGAAAGATGAGTGTCAGGAGCCCAAAGGATTGGAACTGTAGGGTCAGGCTGGAGAGATGATATGTAATACCCAATTTACCATTATCCTTTCCCATTTGCCACAAAACACCGGAACCTTCCAAAGGCCTCTCAAAATACCAACCCAGTGCTTGGTTCTCACTGGATTGCTTTGTTTTGCAGCTACTCCCTTTGGAATATTTTTTTTAAAAGGATGTTTTGTAATTTTGTCCCTTCACATCCACCTGAGCATGCTAATCTGTCCCTCGTGCTTCGTGGTGACCTTATTTTGGCTCTCATCCGGGTGGCACTCAACCACTTCAGTTTGCTATTAGTGGGAATGATGTTCTCAATGTCCATTTTCCCCCTCCAGAGGTTCGTCTCTGGTACATCATTTTGTTCCCTCTCTCTCCTTCCCATGCACTCTCTTGCTTTGTAGAGATAGCCATAGCCACCAAAGGAAATAAGAAAGGAGCAAGTTCTTTCTCTGGTTTTAAAATAAAAGAGAGGGAGAGAGCAAAAGGGATGTGCAAATGGCTATTGTTTGTATTCTCCAAGGTTCTCCTTCCCTAGATTCTCTCAAAAGTTCAATTGTGGCAACAGGAGAAGATGTATCATCTCCAGTATCCATGCTCACTATGCAGAGCTTGCCATTTTGCAGAGATGAAGCAGTTGCCAAAATGTGTTTCAGAGCAATTGATCATCCAATGTGGGACACTTATCACCTCCCTCAACCCCCAACTATCTTTAACCAAGAGAAGAAAGACCCTCCTGGCTTTCAAATTGGTGCATGGCTACCGACTGCAGCATCAATGAGAACAGGATACAGAAAAAGAAGTGCAGCATTCAACAACAGCTCCCCCGCTAGATTTTCTTCACTGATCAAACTAGAAACCCATTTTAAATTTGGGCTTCAAATCCTTTCCCATTTTGAACAATCCTCTTCTGAACACTTTCCAATAACATAAAAATGTAAGAGAAGTTTACATTCTACCTACATAACCAAATCTTGAGAGCCAGTGTGGTGTAGTGGTTTGAGTGTTGAACTGTGATTCTGGAAACCAGGGTTTGATTCCCCAAAACAACAGAGTAAGGCATACAAATGGAATGAGCATCATCATAGGCTGGAATCCTGTTGCCATCTCACACAAGTTGCCCTACAAAAGTGGATGGCTATTTCTTTTTCTTTCTTTTTTTAATGCAGAACAGCTGTATTCAATTCAAGGTTGCAGAAGCAGAGTCATGTATACAGTGTCATTGTGCATGGATATTCATTGCCTATGTATGCCATACTCTCCAACTGTCCCATTTTGGCAGGAATAGTCCCAATTAATCCTCTATCAATGTCCCAGTTTCTCTCTCTTCCTCCTCCCACTTTCTCCTTTCTCAGCTTATTTAAGCTTATTTCAGTTGCTGCAAACTGAATTCAAAATGCAAAAGGAGTTTGCACTCTGTTAACTCAGCAGAGAGAGGAGAGGAGAGAAGAGGAAAGAAGAGCAGAGGAATCTCACCATTCCCAGTAGATCAGGCAAAATCAAACTGTTGCAGCCTCTCCTAACTTGTCTGTTCTTCCTCATTAATATCTTTTGCCACTTAGCCACATTTAAATGTTGTTTGGCCATACCAGTCCCGGTTTTCAACTGTGAAATGTTAGAGGTCATGGGGTCCACATACTCATTTTTGTATTGATGCACATTAGTCACTGTACATGCAGATGTGTGCATGCATTTGATTGTGTGTTCAGTTGCATAAGGTCATAATGCATTAAGGAAACAGTATTATGCAGCCACCACATAATTCTATGATCATAAAGTTATGCTCCATCTCCTTGATGTAGGATCTTTGTTTCCATCAGTATGTTGTGTTGGTGGTGGTGGTGTGTGTGTGGTCAAGTCATTTCTGATTTATGGCGACTCTATCATGGGGGTGTCTTGGCAAGATTTGTTCAGAGGAGGTTTGACATTGCCATCCCCTGAAGCTGAGAACATGTGACTTGCCCAAGTTCACCCAATCAGTTTCATGGCTGAGTGGGGATTCAAACCCTGGTCTCCAGCATTGTAGTCAAACAGGCCACAATTTAGGAAAACTCTGATGATAGGAGGGCACTACACTACACTACACTACACTGTTTGCATGCATTCTCTAATTATTATTTACGTTTTTACTTATTCACCTTTTTACAATGTGTGCATGCTCTCCTCGAAAGCCTCTCATGCGCAGATCTCTGAGACATAGTGCCTTTATTTTACAAGGAATCTCTGGAGGTGCCAGTAACAATATACTGTTATGCACGATCCCTACTATATGGCAAAGTATTTTGTGGTGGTTTGATTTTGAAATATCAGGTAAGACTCATTGACTTGACAAAACCTACAACTGATAACATTTGAAAATTAGAACTGATTTTTATTTTATTTTTTTAGTATGGTTCGACGCATTGGGTATGGTTCAAATCTTCTTGGGACAGGGGTAGTGGGGACTGCTATGATAGTGCTCTCCCTTTAAAATTTATTAGTAGGTCAAGTTACTTTCTGCCTTGTGGGTTCTGGAAACTGTTGTCCGCAAAAGTTATTTTCCCTAGTTCTTCCTGCATTCTTGGGATAATGATGACATCTTTGCACTTCCGCTTTGACCCAATTGGCTATTAATTTCCCTTTGCCAAAGTACCTTGTGCCAAAATGGGAGGACCATTTTCTGTCAGTTTCCATCCCCATATCAGGTCCCCAACAATAAACTCCTGTTTAATCAAGGTGCATGGTCACCTGTGCTACCCACAGCCCTGCTAATATTCAACAGCCACATTGCTTGATGTATGTAGCACAGTGCAGTGGAGGCATGAATATTTATTAACCAAACAAGATCTGTAAGGACATAAGTAGGCATCCATTATTCAATATGACAAGGGCGGCTAAATGTGTTTGTGCTCGGAGAACTGACTGGTGAGCTGCCAGCACCAGCAGCTTGTAGACTTCTCAATAGCTTTTGTGACCATAACGTTACCTTGTCCTGTTGTTAGGACTATAAATGCTGGCCTTCCTTTTGCAGCTGAAAGCACTGCTTCCTGAAGGCCAGAAAGAGCCAGAATCCTATTGGTGACTTACATCAAAACTGTAGGCAAGTGTAAGGACTTTGGGGTTATGCCAGTGTATGCCAGTTATGCCAGTGTGAGTATTTTGGGAGATGCTGTGCAAAGAGGTATTGCGTGCCTCCTTGTGCAATGCTTTCACATGGCACTAAACTACAGTAGCTGGACAGCTCCCACAACAGCTCTAACTTCTGGACACAGATAGGCTGTGACTTGCCATTCAGCTGCCATTGCACAGCTGGGGAAGAAGGAATAGCCTTCTATCCAGTTACACCAGTGTAGTTCCCAACAGGATCCAAGCCTTTTGTCCCTTTAGCTTGTGCAGAAAGATACACAGACACATATCACCCAAACAGAAACTCCTTTCAATGCTCCTTTGAATGTTTCACCAGTATCCCCATTTTGCTCATCCCAGCCTTTAGCCCTGCACCTCTTCCTTTTTTCTTTTTTTTTTCCAAAAAAGAAGGCATATTACAAACCCTGGTTTTAACTCAAATGTAAAGCTTTACTGCAAATTTGCAAAATAATATTGGGCCTTTACCTTAAAAAACAAAATACAGGCATTCAAATGTGCAGTTTGGTTGAGCCCCCTTATCTGGAATTTTGAAATCCTAAATGTTCCAAAATCCAAAAATGTCCACAGGGGGATGAGCAGAAATAATCCAGTTTGACACCATTTTAACCACCATGGCTCAGGGATATGGAATCCTGGGGTCTGTAGTTTGTTGTTGCACAGAATTCCATTGCATTGAGCCATGACAGTTAAAGTATTGTCAAATTGCATCATTTCTGCAGTGCAGATGCAGCCCATGGCCCCTTTGCTTTCTGGTGGTTATTATTATTTATTATTATATTTATTTATATCCCACCCTTCTCCCAGGATTGGTAGGGACTCAGGGCAGCTTACAGCCCTGGGTTGTAAGCTATGGTTCTATGTACACAATGTTTCTTGCACAAAATCATTAAAAATAATATGCATAAAATTACCTTCAGGCTATGTGTGTAAGGTGTATATGGAACATAAATGAATTTCATGCTTAGACATGGGTCCCATCTCCAAAATATCTCTATATGTATATGCAAATGTTCCAAAATCTGGCAAACTCTGAAATCCAAAACACTTCAGGCTCCAGGCAATTCAGATAAGAGACTCAACCTGTATTTTTAATTTGGAATCTATAATGTGAACTCTACCATAGACTCCCTGAAATGGGGATGAATAGCAGCATATGGAATCCAGGCTGCAAAACTCATTAAACTAGAAAGTCAAAGAGTGCAGGCAGTTAATGCATTTTGGCTGATGAGGGAGAACTTGTGGATGGGAGGGAGAGAAAAGGAAGGTCTTATTGGCCGTTTATGGATTGCCAGGAGGGTCTGAAGCTGTGTGATGGACTTGTTTTTTATATGAAATGGGGCTGGGCGGGCTTGGAAAGAAGATTTTCAGACCTGGTTGGGTAGGGAAATCCTTTGCAGACTGAGTGATGAGTACTGGGCAAATTTGGGGTTTACTTTTCCCAGCATTCCAGCCAACAGTGGCAAAAACTTTGTTTCATGTTGTCTTGGGGAGAATTTACCCAGATTCACAAATGGCTGCCATCCTGTTGGTGACATAGGGAGACACAGAGTTAGTCTGGAATATCAGTATGCAAAGGATCTTGTAGCACCCTATGAGACTAATCGTGCAAAAGAGGATACAGCACAAGCTTTCATAGACTTGGTCTACTTCCTCAGAAGTGTGCATCTGAGCAAGTAGGCCACATCGCCAAAAGCATATGCTACAACTTCTTTTGCACAGTTAGTCTCAAAGGTACTAGCATAACCCCTTTGCATAGGCAGACAGACATTGTTTTATCCCTTGTACCACTGTGCCACTCTTGGAGGCCTCCAGAAGTGACAATTACTGCTCTGGGGGTGTGATTTTCAGATTCACAACCAAAATTCGAGGGTTGTCAGGATATTGCGAAGCTCTGGGGGTCCAGGGGGGAACTGGAGGGCACATAAAGTCAATGGGCCTCAGTTTATCCACCTTTAGCATGTAGAGGCAGCAGTCCAACAAGATCTAGAAGGCCATGCGCAACCTTGCTGTAAAGTGTGTGATTTGGAGAGGGTTGGATGTAGCATTTAATAAAGGCAAGGGGCCAATCTGAAGTTGGAGGGAACTGCAGAGGGTACCAAACCAAACCAAACCAAACCAAACCAAAGCAGAGTATTGTTGTCATTGCTGCTATGCAGCTGAGAAGGTGGGGTATGAGATTCTTTAGAAGGATTCTAAACTTTAGAAGTCACCTAAAAATGGTCTGAGACAGCCTGCCAGCAGCATTGGCCTTGCCTTACCTTGAAGTGAGATGAAGTGCCTTCAAGCAGCTGATTCCAGAGGGAACACCATTTTTCTGTCACCAACTGCCCTCTATGAGTTATTTTAAAAAATGAGCAGAGGTAAGGTGTCATTTTGAGTTTACAGGTACTGAAAACAACAAAACAGAAAGAGCATCGAGGCCAGAATGGGAACAGAAGAAAGAGGTCCTCTGGATCAGAACAAAGGTCCTTCTAATCTTGCATTCTGTTTTCTGCAGCGGTTGAACAGATGCTTCCCAAAAGGTCAACCAAGACACAGAGGGAACTGAACCCTCTCCTTGTTAATCCCCACAATTGGTATGCAGTGCTGCACCCCTGAAGAACATGGAGGTGCTATAAAGCCATATTTTTAAGATGTGTAGTTTGGATGAGGAATCTCTAGCCTGTGGCCCACACAGTTTCCCCAGTTGGCTTCCAATCTGCTTTGGATGTGATTGTACATAAGAAGCTATTTAAATGCTTGGAATTTAGGGGGGTTGCAGACTGCCAGAAATAGTGTGAATTCAGTCCACTTTTAGGGTTAGGGTTAGTGCTAGGGAATCATGGGAACTGTTATTTTTCTGAGACATTGAGCCTTCTCTGTCAGACAACTCTGATGCCACAAAAAAATCATTCTATGTAGTGTACAGTCGCCCCTCTGTTTTCACAGGAGATCCATTCCACCACCACCCCCGCGAAAATGGAAAATCGCCAATATTCAAGCCCCACTAGCTTGAATGACGGTGCACTCCCACTCAGGAAAGGTGAAGGCTTCAGCATTTGACACAACCCCAGTCCCTCCCCACTATGGGCAAAGTGAGAGGCTTTGAACACGCAGCTGGGAAGTGACCTCTTGAAATACAGTCTGCAAGGTGAGGTGGGGCTGAGTCAGTGGGCTTTATAAGTCAGAAACTTTTCCCCATTTGCTCTGCTGGAAACAAATGTGGTTTCTCTCTCAGCCTGCATTTATTGTGAAACACACTCTTGTGATTTACAACCCTGGACTGTTTCTTGACTCCGATATCTTGCTATTCCACTGCTTTGATTTATGGCTCCTGACTCTGTTTGTTATCGGATAGTGATACCGCTTGTTCCTTTGGCTACTGCACGTTTGGCATTCTCTGCATTCTGTTGCAGCATGGGAGCAGGACAGCATTGCAGTAACCAGGGCCCTGTCTACATGGACAAGGATACTCTGAGGAAAGCCTGGAGTATCCTGGCCCCTGAGCTGTCTCAACTAGCCCCAGTTACAAAGGTCCTCTATTCCAATGCTGGGTGGCTCTTCTCATGGGTCTCCCACTGTGCTGCCCAGCCCATCTGCCACCACCATGGGTTGCTTCATGCCAAGGTCAGAACAAGGCACCTAGCAATAATCACATGGCTGGGCATCTCATTCTGACATCAGAGTAAGTGACTGGCAACAGCAGCAGTGGCACTGGGCAGCTCATTGGGACGTGTTTTAAACAACTACCTAGCCCCAGAACAGAGGGCTCCAGATCTTCCAAGAAGGACTGGAGCAAATAAGTAGGTTTTTTACTCATTACAAGGGGGGTATGTCCCTGTTCTGGTGCTGATAAAAACTGTACTTCTAAATGTCCAATGGATGGGTCAAGGCTCTGTCTGCATGGGCAACTTGTTTGCACCAGAAACATGATTTGCGACATTCAGGCTCCGCACTGAGAGGATGGGGGGGAAGACGCTTTATTTTGCCCATGCAGACAGGGCCTTAAAACATCCATTGGACATTTACAAATACAGTTTAGACATTCAAGAACAGGGAAAATGACCAAAGGAAGGCAAACACAGCAAATGGAAGAGTTGTGGATGTGAAGGATTTTCAGTGCCTGGTTCTGCAATGCTAGAAATTGGGAGCTGAAGGGAATTTCATGGAGGGAGCAAAATTCTTATTTGAATTTGTCCTCATTTTGCCACCACCCCCTTGCTGGTCAGAGCCCTCCAGATGCAAATCCCATCAGCCCCAGCCATCAGAACCAGTGGGGAGGAATTGTCATGTACCGCCTAACTTAGGTTCAGAGGTATAAGTCTCAACAGAATCAGAAAGTTTTATTTAAAAAACTGAGTTGTATAACATCACCGGCAATGGTGGAATTTTACTACACAAGTCCCACCCTGTCCTACTATATACAGATCGGCCAAGGGGCTGTATTGTATTGTGTTTTAATTTCTTCATAATTTAATTCTTTTTTAAGGGGTGGGAGGGTTAGGGCATGGGATTTGGGTATATTTTAACTGTTCCTCGTGTTAATATGTTGTTCGCCGCCCCGATTGCCGAGTAGAGGGGTGGCTTATAAATAAAAATTTATTATTATTATTATTCACAATATAACAGTGTTGTCAGAATTGAAGCATTTTCAGTTATATAGTATATTAGAAGCACACAGAAATTTAAACCTTTCCTGTGGGCTTATAATCCATTTGCCAACAAACCAAAACATTTTCTTTTTCTAGGCCTGCTTCTGCACTGCCGCATTAATGCTGTTTGACACCACTTTAACTGTCACAACTCAAAGCTATGGAATTCTGGGGTTTGCAGTTTTGTGATCTATATAGCCTTCTTTGTCAGAGACCTCTGGGGCCACAACAAACTACAAGTCCCAGAACTCCATAGCATTGAGCCATGATAATTACATGACTTTATCACTTGGTGTTTTAAAATGACTCAAGCCTCCCAGGCTGTAGCTGGGAGGCAAGATGGAGGTAGGGATTATTGCATGCTAAATTGCTGCCAAATCACCAGCCGCCATCAGCTCGGGTCCCAGCTGGGCTCAGCTGGCCCTTTAAAGAAGCCGGAAAGCATCCCAGTTTCTAAAAAGCACCAGCTGAGCCCGGCTTGGATTCGAGCTGATGACGGCTGGTGATTCAGCAGCGATTTAGCTTGCAATAATTCCCCCTCCATCCTGTCTCCCAGCTGCAGCCCAGGAGGCTTAAGTCATTTTAAAATGCCAAGTGATAAAGTCAACTGTGGTGTCCATCTGAATTATTTCTACAGTGCAGATGCAGCCTATGACTATCCCTCCTTTCTCTTCTGTACCAAGTATTCTCATAGAACTAACTTTGATAACTCACACTTCTGTTTTCCTCCCTACATGTGATACGGATGTTGTATTGAGCTCAGACTTTTGCCAAAGCAACTTCCATTGAACTTTTGGAGACTACCTTGAGTCCTGCCCTCTGTTTATTCAGCCTTGGCTACTTGGGCTGCATCCGCACTGCAGAAATAACTCAGTTTTACACTTTAACTGTCATGGCTCAATGGTATGGAATTCTGGTGACTGTGATTTGTTGTGACACCAGAGCTCTCTGACAGAGAAGGCTAAATGTCTCACAAGACTACAATTCCCAGAACACCATGGCATTGAGCCATGGCAGTTAAAGTGGTGTCCGACTGGATTATTACTGCAGTGTGGATGCAGCCTGGGAAGGCTCCCTTAGGTTCCCTTAAGCCAGATCCTTATTGCCATGTGATCTCTTCAAGATCTTGCCTAGCATCTTTCGAGCTCGCTGTTCTGGAAGAAGAGGATGAAACCGATCTCCCTTATCTGTCTCCAGGAGACTGTCCTTGCTCCTTCTAATCACTTTGCTTATTAAAGAACAGGAAATTAAATCCCTGCCAACCTTTTACACATTGTGATTTGTCTTGCAGCTCTGTACAGGAAGGTCAAACCAAGCCCTCCTGTATAGAATACGGGATAAGTTGGGATTGAAAGAACATTGCCTCTCTCTGAGATTTGATACCCTCGATGGGTGGAACATGTCGCAAGAAAGGAAAAAGGAAGAGAGAATGGGGCTGGCTAAGGGGGTCTGGGAGTTGTCATCCAAAAATAATGGGCTGAAGCTTTTGGGCAGTGGGACAGAAGCTGGAATCCTTTTGGTATCTAATGCATGCATTAAGTTCCCCTACAGAATCAGTTGGACATTTTTTATCAGATGCAAAACATTCACATTCATTGCAAGGTTTTGGGAGCAGAATTGGGCATGCAATGCCATTTCACATGCAAATGCACCATGTACATTGTACATACAGATGCACAGTGGGCATTGCACACAGATGTGCATTCTGTGTTGCTTACAAATGCACATATACATTGATGGTGCATTAGATCCATCAATAATTCCATGTGCGGGGATTCCATTTTACTCTGCCATTATATTTAATGGGACTTGAGCATCCACGGATTTTGGTATCCATGGCGGGTCCTGGAATCATAAGAATTCCACATGTGAGAATAATTCTGCATGTGGGAATTCTATATGTATGTGTGCATTAGTCTGCCCAGTGTCTTAGTGGTGCCTGCTTCCCACAAAGCACAAAATGGATATGTGACGCAGGTCCAAAGCCTTTTGTAATAACCTTGGGAGCCCTTGTGGGCTGGGAAGCAAT
The DNA here is from genome assembly GCA_026167975.1 of Phrynosoma blainvillii. Taxonomy (NCBI): domain Eukaryota; kingdom Metazoa; phylum Chordata; class Lepidosauria; order Squamata; family Phrynosomatidae; genus Phrynosoma; species Phrynosoma blainvillii. Next base: position 22,324,481 of record JANUYF010000010.1, on the reverse strand, counting down.
ATAGAAATAATTTAAATAAATATATATATAAATATGGGGATACAGTTGGCTCTCCCCTTCCATGGGCTGCCATCCATGAACTGGAGCATCCACGGATGGCCCAGTCCATTGTTATCAATATTGCATGCCAACAACAGAAACAATGGGACTTCAGGTCCCATGGATTTTGCTATCCATGGGGAGGGAGGTCCAGAACAGAACCCCTGTGGATACAAAGAGACGACTGTATAAGCAGATGCTTTGTCAGTTCCCTCACCACCAATGATGAATCCAGGGGAGCCATAGTGGAATTCTCACATGTGGAATTCTTATACTACACCCAACCATTTTGTATCTCGGTCTTTATGTGCTACACAACTGAACTGAGAGTGAATCTACACTGTAGAAATAATGCAGTTGGACACCATTTTCAGTGCTGTAGCTCCATCCTATGGAATCCTGGGATTTGTTATTTTGCAAGATCTTGAGCCTTCCCTGCCAAAGAGGGCTGATGCCTCACCAAATTACAAATCCCAGGATCCTGTAGGATGGAACCATGGTGGTTAAAGTGGTGTCAAACTATTATTTCTACAGTATGTAGAGAGCTCATGTAGCACCTTTGAGATTAACTGAAAGAAAGAAGTTGGCAGCATGAAGGTTTGTTGACTAAAGTCTACTTCCTCAGATGCAAAACACTGCAGATTACTATGGTGCAGATGCACTCTAAGACTTGGAAAATCCAGCCTGAAATTCACGCTGAGCTATAACACACACTGAGCCACCTGGAACCAGTCATTTTCTCAACCTGGCCTACATCACAGAGTTTTTATGAGGATTGAGTGGGAGGGGAGGGGAGCCATACATACATCCTTGAGCTGATTTGGTGGAAATATGGAATAAACATGCCGATGATGCTTTTAATGTTGTTCTTATTGTTGTTGTTGTGTCAGATAGAAGGTCCAGTTTCAAGGGTAGTATTTCTGATGTATCTTTGATATATTTGTTGTTGTTGTTGTTATGTTCCTTCAAGTCATGTCCAACCAATGGTAACTCTGAGGCGACCCTATCAGAAGGTTTCTGGGACTGAGAGAGAGTGATATATGCTGTACTTGAAAACAGAAATTGGGGAGGAAACATCAGAAGAGATGGGCTATTGTCTTCAGGTTGCACTTGCAAACTCCCTAGCGCCATCTCTCCGGCCGCTGGAGTTAACTTGGAAATTAGCCAAGAATCAGGTTGCCGGACTGCACAGAACTTTGATCTGACCCATTATGAGCAATGCATCAGCACTCTGCCTGGTCACTTTAAACAAAGATCCAGCTTCCCACTTATTGCTGAAACAGAAGTCAAGCACACTCAGGTCTCGTTATTAGAGTCCTTGTGTTTTGAAAAGAGGCTGGCTGAACATCAGTAAGAAGTGGCTGAGTGGTTTGAAAGGTTCGGTCTGCACTAGGGAATGCGTGCCAAAGTAATAGGGCCAGCGTGGAATTGCTCGTAATCAAAAGCCATTCCTAGGTGGCTCATATCTCTTTTCTTGTGTCTCCCCCCCCCCCCTCATAGGTTTATATGGGAGTGCGAATCTTCATCACCTCATTGTGAAAAAGTATGAGCCCTGTCAAAGAGTCTGACAAAGTTTGGAGTACAGTTCCCAGAATCCGTCAGCAAGTATGGTCACTGGGATATTACCTTCAAGTTGTTTCTGACTTACAGAGACCCTAAGGCAAACCTATCATGTGGTTTTCTTGGCAAGATTTGTTCAGAGGAGGTTTGCCATTGCCTTCCCCTAAGGTTGAGAGAATGTGACTTGCCCAACTTCACCCAGAGGGTTTCTATGGCTGATTTGAACCCTGTTCTCCAGAACCACAGTCCAACTCTAAAACCACTATGCCACACTGGCACACTGGGATCCTAGAAGTTGTCACCAATTTTTTAAACACTTTTAAAATCTGCATTTTAAGCATTCTGATTCTAGCAGGAGTCAGCCAGGTCCCTCCAGCAAGCTACCAAATGAAGCTTTAAGATTATATCCCTTCCTCTGCTTTCCCCTCTGCAGAACTAATATTCAGGGGGGTCAACTGCTTTTGAATATGGAGGCTCTGGTTTGGTGTGATGGCAAATCGATGAAGAGATCCTAAGAAGAAAACATCTGTGTAGCTTAATGCCTGAGATAATCATACATCACTTGAATTTAGTGGTGCAGGGATTGAGGATGAGGTTGGTGTCCCATCAGCCACAACTAGGGCAGCATCTTTACTGCAGAATTAATGCAGTTTGACACTGCTTTAACTGCCATGGCTAAATGCTATGTAATTCTGGGATGTGTAGTTCTGTGAGATGATTAGCCTTCTCTTGCCAGAGATCTCTGCTGCCACAACAGACTACAAATCCCAGGATCACATAGGATGGAGCCATGACAGTTAAAGTGGTGTCAAACTGCATTAATTGTGCAGTGTGGCAGCAGCTGTGGACAAAGGATGGGGATGCTTGGAATCCAGAAATCCTAAGCTTCAGCAGTTTTCACAAAGAAGATAGGAGTGGTATGAAGATGGAGGAGACAAAAGTGATCATGGAAGTGGTACAGCTTACATAAAGGGAGAAAAGAGAGAAAGAAAGAAGACAGAAGATAGATAGATAGATAGATAGATAGATAGATAGATAGATAGATAGATAGATAGATAGATAGATAGATAGATAGAAGCACTATTAATCCTTTGAAAGGTTACATGTAAAATAAGGGTGCTTTTGAAGGTAAAAGAATATCATTAGTGGTACTGCTAGCAGGCTGAAAAGGGAGCTGGTATTTCCTTCCTTCCATAAAACTAGACTTAGGTATAACTCATTAAAATATACAAGGAGGAGCAGAATTCACAAGGCACCTATAAGTTGCTCTCACTGCATTTTCATATCGTGCTCACACAGCCGCACATACCTGCAGTGCTTGGTGCCATGCTATGAAGGCCAACAGGATAATTGAGTTTTCAAAGAGGATTAGTCACATTCATGGAGGACAAGCAATCGCCCTTGGATAGTTATTAGCCAGGTTGTTCCAAAGGTTGATCCTCAAGCCAAACATGTCCCTACTAAATCTCCAAGAGTCACAAAAGGGAAGTGACTGCTGGAGGGCTGCTAATAGCTCTGTTATTTTTCCATTTCCTTTCTCCTTGAGCCAGTGAGAGCTGGTGGGTCTGATGGAAATGCTGCAACTCAAGGGTTTTAGTCTGAATTTTAAAGGTACTATCTAAGATGCTGAGCCTAGGGGGATAGAGGATAGGGCTTGGCCTCCTGGAGAACCCCTTTAAAGTCTGGGCTAAGATCCAAAGCGGATTCAGTACCCCACTGGCATTAGACCTTCCAACTCCCCCTTGAACATCTGGACTGACTCTTACAGGAATGCAATGCTATACTGAGAGATTGCACATTTTTCATATCTGGTGGTGTGTATCTGCACCAAACTGAGAGGGAAGTCTGTACATGGTCAAGACACTCAGGTTTGCAAGTTGGCAAAGCTCTGCATGACCCAGGACCTCAAGTTTGCAGACTGCAGACTGGTAATCTTTTATGTGGCCCAGGAGCTCAGCTTTGCACTGGCAAAGTTTCACATGGCAAAGGAACACTGGTTTACAGATTGTCCAAGTCTTGTATGGCAACGGGTGTTCAGGTTTGCAGACTGGCAATGCTCTGAATGCCTGAAAACTGTTGTGAGATGTACACCTGGCTGCACTAATTTTGCTTTAGCCTTATCCTGAGCTTTTAGCTTCACCAGCTCTTGAAATGTGGCCTCTGACACACCTCCCAAACTGGAATTCAACCTGGGAATCCTAAGTGGTTCCTGCAGAGAATATTGCAATGTAGAAGGCTGATGTTTGGGATTCCACTGCCCCTATTTTCTATTTCCCAGTGCTGACACATACAGTCAGGGTTACACAGGGTGCAATAACCCTCTTCCATCAAGCATTAACCTCCCTTTATCCTTCTAAAAAGGATGAGATATCTCTTAGGCTACTTATAACTCCTTCTTGTGTGTGTATGTGTGCATGTCAGTGTGCATGTGGTCCTGTTTTGATAATGCAAGTAATATAATTGTCCTCGTAGCCTGAATACTGAAATAGAAAAAAAGGATGGCAGTATAGATGCATGGGAAGGGGTGAGCACATAAGCTGATCTAAACACGGCAACCCTGAAAAGTTGATATTTATATACTTTGTACCCATTCTTTCCCATGCATTTGTCTGTGTGTACTGGAACAAAAGAATATGGGAAACATTTCCCAAATAGGTTCATCACCTTGGAGAATTGCTTTCATAAAGGAGAGGGGAAAGTGCAGCCCATGGGCCACAAGGAATCCTCCAAAGCTGACTTTTGTGGCTCTTGAATCCTCCTACATGTCCCTACTCTCTCTCTCATAACTTTTTTTTCTAGAAAATCACACCAACAGACATTCTCCCACAGAGCCCCAAATCCATCACCACCCCATGCCTCCTTTTGACCATATATCAGCCCAAATAGCAACTGGAAGTGATATTTCATCACTTCTAGTTTGACCAATATTTTGTTGTTAACTGCTCCCAAGTTGATCTCAACTCATGGCGGCCCTATGGATGAGACATCTCCAAGATCCCCTATCCTCCACTGCTCTGCTTAATTCTTACAACCCCTTAATACCAATGACCTCCTTCATAGAGTCCATCTATCTGGCATGTGGCCTTCCTCTCTTCCTACTTCCCTCCACGGTTCCTAACATTATTGTCTTTTCCAGTGATTCATGCCTTCTCATAATGTGTCCAAAGTACGACAGAGTAAGTCTTGTCATCTTGGCTTCTAGGGATATCTCTGGCTTGATCTGCTCTAGGACCCCTTTGTTTGTCCTTTTGGCCATCCATGGGATCCTCCGCACTCTTCTCCAGCACCACATTCTCTCAAATGCATTGATTTTCCTCCTATCATCTTTCTTAACTGTCCAGCTCTCACATCCATCCATGGTAATAGGGAATACAATGGCTTGTGTGATTCTAACTTTTGTGCTGAGTCGTATATCTTTACATTTTAGGATCTTTTCTAGTTCTTTCATAGCCACCCTCCCCATTCTTAATCTTCTCCTGGTTTCCTGGCTGCAGTCCCCATTTCTATCAATGTTTGATCCCAGGTATGGGAATTCTTTTACTGTTTCTATTTTTTCATTGTCTAGGAAAGTGGTCATTATATTAATTATCAGTTAATTGATCAATACATGGCTGTTGAAAAGAAGATTTGGTTGGGTGGAGGGCTAGGAGTTGCCCATTGGGAGGGTGGATCAGAGGAGAAATTGGTCCCTCTCCCCACACACACACACACACAAATTGTCTATCCAACTTTAATGTTCAGATTGAAAGCCAGAGAGGGTTTCCCACCAACTACCACTATGTGGATCACATGTGGTTCCTACTCACCAGTTCAGAACTGGTGCACTAAATAAGAGGGCTGTTAATAGTAGCCTTAGGAAACTTGCCCCGGGAACAACAATCTACTGCAGTAGAGACCTTGATAGCTAGGGAGCCACTCTCATTAAACTCCATCTTGTCAGCGTGCTCCTCATTGACTTGTGCTCTGATTTAAATTACTGTGGATTGCCTGTGCAGTTAATTGCATAACCATGCATTCTGCATAAGAGTAAAAACTCATAAACTGCATCTCCTGTGCTCATCTCCCTTTCATCTTCTAGCAATACGAAAGAGAGAGAGAGAGAGAGACTGTCTATTAGAAGCTAGTCACTATGGGCCCATTCAGACTATACAATTACAGTGACTTGATTCCACTTTCTCTGCAATAACTGCATTCTACGCAATCCTGGGGGCTTGTAGTTTGGTGAAGCACTAGAACTCTCTGGATGACAATTCTAAGTGCCCCTTCCTAAACTCCTTTCAGAGGCCAGAATTCCGTAGAATGCAACTGTGCCAGTTAACATGGCTCCAAACACACTGGAGAAATAATCCAGTTTCAGACCTCTTTAACTGCCCTGGTTCTGTGTTAAGGAATCCTGGGAACTGTAGTTTGTTGTGGCACCAGAGCTCGCTTGCAGAGAAATGACTCACAAAACTACAGTTCCCAGAATTCCCAAAGTGGATTATTTCTGCAGTGTGTTTTTGGATCATGGAATCCTAGTGAACTCATTGTGGGTATTGGATTCAATTCATTTCCTTGTGTGTTCTTTTTTAGCTTTCTGCTACCTGAGGATGGATTATTGCCTCTGAGCTTTTCTGAATCAATATCTGGAGCCAGCTCTGCCATTAGACTATGTGAAGTGTAAGGATGGGGAAAATATTCCAAAAATGGTTTTAAAGTATGTTTCTCAAGTGTCAGGAAACTCTCACGAAGAGCATCCTACACTGAGGGAAATCTTTGTAATTCAGGACTTATTTTGTGCAAAATTCATATATTATATGTCTGCGCTGTTTTCTGTGCAAAGTAAACAGAAAATTTTGCACAGAATAAGTCCCAAACTGTGAATAGTCTCTGGAAACAGCAGTTGTTAAAGACTTTCTTGCCACTAGGAGAAAATTGCTAAAATTACTCGTTGCTGCTTCCTTTGAGAACAAAATTATGGAGAAACAACCTTAGTGAGGTAGACTGGGGCATAAATCCTTTTTTAGTCCTAAATAAAGTAGAGCCAGACAAAGTGGAGCAATGTTTTGAGTGCTGGACTATGGAGACCAGGGTTCAAGTCCCCCCTTGGCCATGGAAATCCACTGGGTGACCTTGGGCAAGTCATATTCTCTCAAACCTATAGAAAGGCAAAGGCAAATCGCATCTGATCAAATCCAAGAAAGTTCACCTTAGGGTTGCCATTGGTTAGAAATGACTTGAAGGCACACAACAATAGAAGTAGACCCATTGAATCAATTGGATTCATCTCCATATTGACTCATGATTTAACAAGTGAATGAATGGGTTCACTGCAGTTGGGTTAACCAACAGGACACCAACCTGAGTGTCATGAAAGCAAGTGGTTCATTATTTAGTATGCTGTTATATTTTTACCACTGGGAACTTGAAGAGATGTTCGTGGACATTTCTGCCTCATGTGACAAAATACTTTGGCTGGTTTAGGATACTATATTCCTTGACTTGTGTTGGGAAAGGCATTGTTTGCTGCTCCACCTCATGCAGAAATATGTTTGGGGCTGGCCCTGAAATATAGCACATATGCTAGGCCAACAACTGTGACTGGCATCCTGTTGATGTCTTTGGTATGTGTAAGTTCCCCTATAGAAACAGGCGGACCTTTTTGCTGAATGATTGTCCTACAAGGGGCGCAGAAGCATGAGTTCTTCATGTGGTGCCATTGTGCATGGGTTCACATAGGTACACATGCTCACATGGATTCAGTTACACATTGGCTGTGCAACATTGCAATTCATCAATGGTATGCTGTTGTGCAGCTTTGTTATAACTCCAAGCACAGAAAGATATGCTGCTTCCCCTGATTATAGGATCAGTCTGTGGTTTTCTTCATTACATTGAATTTGTACCTTTCCCATTGTGTGTAAGTCCCCGTGGTGTGGGGTTCAGTTTCACCACATTAAGGAGAACACTGATCAGGATGCTTAGGCTGCAGGCTTGCTCCAAGGTCCTCCTTTTAAAGGATACATGATGTGTGAAAGGAATGCTTCACTGCCCAAATGGATTTGCTCAAAGTATACTTGATTCAGTTGTAGAAAGTGTTGTTCCTCTTCAGGAAGCCATCAGCAGCAATGCTTGACTTTTCATAATCATGTCTCCATCTACTGGGCATTTTTAGGAGCATTGTTTAGAAGTCCTGAGCACTGATATGCAATTGTGGTTACTTTTGTCCATCTACTTTTATAAAAGTAAGGGGATTGTGATGGCATGAGAAATAAGTGACAGGGTTAAGGAGTTGTTCATGCTCAGCCTGATTATTGCTCTTCTCCCTAGTGCACTCCTGGTGTCTCTGCAATATTTGCATTGTAACCTTCATTAGATTATAAGATGTTAGTAAAGCATTTGTTTCATCAAATCAGGGACAGGGAAGGTGTGGCACTCCAGATGTTGCTGAACTGCAGCTCCCATCATCCCACACCATTGCCTGTGCTGGCTGGGGCTGAGAGTGGTTTCAGCCCAACAGTATCTGGAGGGCACAGTTTAACCAATGCTACTTTAAACTTTTCTTATTCATAATCAATTAATTTAGAAATAATAAAGGTGGTTCTTTTCATTTTCTAGATTTCCTCCAAAGAGGTCAAGGTGGTGTTCATAGTTACCACCACAAGTACCTATTTCTGTCTTCACAATTGCCACATGAAGTTAGTTAGGCTAAAGAGATAGCGACTGACCCAAGAATATGGAATTAGCTACCTGGCAGAGAGGACTCAAGTCTTAGTTCAACACTCAACCAGTCCAGACAAGTTCTAATCCAAGTAGAAGAAGAGACAGGAGTTGGAAAGAGAGACCATTGTTCATTGAGGTTAAGGTTATTTGTCCGAATTACAAGGAGCTATTTGCTCTTTTATGGTAATACTCCAAGTTTTGGATTGGAAAGACTGTGGTTTTGTGTTAGAAGCTAGTCGGTGACCAATTGTAGCATTAATAAAGGATTTGATTATATGACCTCTAGGTGTACCCTAACTTCAATCAGAGTTTGAGAAAATTCCTTTTTTATATACTACAACTGCCCAAAAAATTCCAGCTACCAAAAGCCACTGGCCAGGTCACCTGAGGGATTCTGTCCTTCAGAGGGGCCTCTACAAATTGCGCCATGTCTTTCTAGTAAGACTCAATATCTTCACTTTCAGAGCTGTCCAGCTCCCCCTTGTCCACCATTAACAACAGCCAATGACATGGAATAAGAAGTAGGGGGGGCTGAGTGTGATTCTGGCCATTGTAACCCAATACCACAAGAAATCACAAAGCTGGGAGAGACTGGTCTACACCTCTCCCTGGCCAATTCCTCAGCTTCCCATTCATGGAAGGAGTAATGACATCTCCTACAAGGAAAGGAGACATTCTGATGGAGACAACCAACATTGCCTCAAGTCTCTGCCTCATTAGCTCTTTCTCTTTCTCCCCAGGTGGTCAGCCAGATCGACAAGTTGACTTCAGATTTTGAGTTTGAGCTGGAGCCAGATGATTGGACAACAGCGACAGTGAGCAGCACATCCAGTAGTGATAAAGGAGGTGGCATGTTTGACCTTGGGCACCTGGATTTCATGACCTCAGATATTCTCTCTGACAGCTGGGAGTTCTGTTCCTTTCTGGAGGCCTCCACACCATCAGATTCTGGTGATGGCTCAGAACAGCAGCAGCAACAGGGACGCCAGCCCGACTACCGTCTCATGAACGGTGGGGTGCTGATCCCCAATGGACCCCGGGTGGGAACGCCAGACTCTTCCAGTGAGGAGGCCTTCAGTTCGGCCCCAATCCACAAAGCCCAGCACCAGCGGACGCCAGGCACCAGGGAGCGGGTGCGGTTCAGTGACAAAGTCCTCTACCATGCTTTGTGTTGTGATGATGATGAGGAAGTAGACAGCAGCCCGCTCCCCGAGGACCCTCCAGAGGAACCTGGTGAGACAGCTCACAAAATGGGACCTGTCACCAAGACGATGCCACGGCGGTCCCCTCACCTCAGTAGTGCTCAGCAACAAAAGCTGATGAGGAACAGCAGCACCCAGACAGTGTCAGACAAAAGCACTCAGACAGTGCTACCTTATATTTCAAACAAACAGAAAATCAAGAGCAAAAACTGAGGACTAGTGGGGTGGGGAGGGTTTGGGGTGGGGTGGGGTGGGAACAGCAGGGGGGAAAGCTTCAGATATATATAAATATATAAATCTCTATATATATTTAAGTCAATAAATAATAATGATATGATTGAAAAAAATCCCACTATGGTGATGAGATAGCATCATGAAACTACCTACCTATAATTGTCAAGACTCAGGGAATTTCAACTGTTTTGTTTTACTGAATGGCACTTTGTTTTCTAGCTTAATAAATGCCATGCTTAGCCAGAAATACAAAGAAACACATACCCCACCTCTTGCCTGCGAAAAATATGGGGATTTTAAAAAGGGAACTGAATTAAAGGAACATGTTTCGTGAAATTATCTGCGGGGCGGGGTTGAAAAAGTGAAACATCAGCTCCCAAAGCATCTTGGGAAACAAGGTTTATCTTTGTGGGGTGGGGGAGAAAGCTAATCATGGGGAAGTGAGACCAGATCGATCAGGACTGATCTTCCGATGGGGCAGAGCAAGGATGTAGTCACAGATGGACAACATGAGGGCATTGCTCCACCCAATAAGAATTCTTCCCCTGCCAATGACATTTTAATTCTGTACACAAATTTCTAGCATTCCAGAGAATTAAACTGATATTTTCTGTGTTTGCATTCCTTTGGGAACTTTTTTGGATGTCTAATTGATGTCTGGGTTCCTACACTGACCTTACAAAATCATAACCTAGAGTTACAGATACATAACTGCTCTTTCTTCAGCTACAATGGAACCTCCCCATATTGTGGGAGGGGTGGATCCAGCAGCCTCACCTTGTGGATAGCAAAACATGTAGATGATCATGCTTCATAGTATTCACTGGCAGTGACGTGCATGCGGATGCATCAGCATATATATGTGCATGCATCACCACTGAATAATATGGATCGTGGTGATCTGCAGGTGATCAGATCTGCAGATTGCCAACCCACTGGTATGGATGGTCCATTGTATACTCCTTATTCATGATTGTGGCACTATTGTCATGATTATAAATGCCCCCAAAGCCCACCTTAAACTCCAGGCAGCCACTCCAAGCAACAGAGGTCTGAGGCTCAAAGAAATGGAGCAGAATTAGGCTAGCTGTGTCATCCAAAGAACCCCACTTACCTGCACCATAGGTCACTAACATTCAGAGCAGCCTTGGACTTTAAGGTGGGTTTTGGGGGTCAAGTCCTTAGGTCATGTATAGCACCATTGTAATAATGGATGTGATACAAGACCTTGTCCTATATTTCCAAATGCTTGACTGACATTCCAAGTTACTGCATTGCTAGAAATTTGGAGACTGAAGGGAAATTGGGGGAGGGATGGAATTCTTATTGGGGCCAACATCCTCATTTTGATTTCCCCCCCCCCCTTCCATAGCTACACCCCTGAAGCAGATTAAGTCAGCCACCTCAAGTGACAAGTGCTATGGGCAGCATCAACCTCCCCACATCTGTTCCTCATGGCATTCCTTAATCATTCCCCTCTCGGAGGACAGAACTATGTGCATCCCATAAACTAATCCACACTACCCTTAGGTGTGGTTGGGCACCTTACCTCTTTGCAAGTATCAAAAAGTGTCAAATGCCAGTCCAGCTGGCTCCTAGAAGTGGTTTGAAGGCAAGGGGAAGGTCCTTTGCCTCAGACAGCAAAAAGTCTTGGCTCAATCCTAGGACTAATTTAGACTCAATGGCTGGTATCTTGTTGGTGTCCAACAGTGGTGTAACTATGCTGACAGAAGGAAAAGGCCATGGGTGAAGTGGCCATGAAGGAAATAAATCAGGGGTGTGTAACTGGATAAATGTCAGGGACTGATTCTGGACCTCTTTGGCAGCATTCAGCACCTTGAATAGCAGCTTTAAAATGTGGTCCAAAAACCACAGTGGATCCACCACTCCTCCAACAGGGCAAACACCAACCATCACTGGTCACCATGGATTTTGCCAAGATACTTCTGAACCTATTAGGAGTGGTAGGGGTCAGCTCCTTTAAAGTTCAGACCCCAGAAAGGATTCACCAGCTCTGGAATGGAATTAACTAGGCACCATTGCATGATGCCCCAAATCTGCTCCCAAAGGGAGACCTCACCATTTCAAATGGGAGGGCCACCTCAACCCTTGAGAAGGCTCATGCATGGGAGAATAATGATCTTCTCCCCAAAACAGATAGAGAGAAGCAACTTTAATGCATAGTTGAAACCTTTTATGGTCTTGGTCATTCAAGGATCTCAAATACAACTTGGAAATAGCTTTTTTTTTTTTTTTTTTTTTTGTGGGTTAGAACATAAAACACCACCATGCCCAACAACCATGGCCTCTAGGTCTGGTGGATTCTGGGAGCTGTAGCAAAAAATAAAATAAAACCAAACATTTCCAGATTCAGATCTGAGGCATATATACACTATGCAGTTATAGCACTATGATTCCATTTTAACTGCCATAGTTCCATTCTCTGGAATCCTGAGGGTTGTAGTTTGGTGGAGCACTAGAACTCTCTGGCTGAGAATTCTAAATGCCCCTCCCTAAACTGCCAATCCCAGGATTCAATAGGACAGAGAGACGGCAGTTAAAATGGAATTACAGTAGTCTAATTCTGTAATGTGAATGGTCCCCAGGACAAAGGATGAAGAATTCATATGACCAGTCACAGCTCCTACAATGAATCCAATACAGGCTGAGTCTCCCTTATCCAAAATGCTTGGGACTACAAGTGTTTTGGATTTTAGAGTTTTTTACATTTTGGAATATTTGCATAGATATAATGAGATATCTTGGAGATGGGACCCAAGTCTAAACACAAAATCCATGTATATTTCATGTACACTTTCTGGTACATGTAGCCTGAAGGTAATTTTATACATCATATTTTTAATAATTTTGTGCATGAAAAAAAGTTTGTATACATTGAACCATTAGAAAGCAAAGGTGTCATTATGTCAGCCACCCATGAAAAACATTTTGGATGTTGGAGTACTTTGGATTTCAGAATTCCAGGTAAGGGCAAGTCAACCTATACAGTGTGGCTTCCAATACACTAGAAAAGGGGCCTCTAGAGAGAATCCCTCAGAATGCAGTAATTGTGTCCTTCCATTCAGGACACAAAGCTAAATGTTATATAGAACAACCCAAAGGACACCGGTGCTTCTCATCCTGTTTCCCAAAGAAGAGAAGAAGCCATTATATTTACATCTACGATGGACTATTTGTCTCCGAACAGGGAGACCGAAATAGAAAAATCCTTAGCCATCCCAGCTTGCCAAAGTGAATTTTATTCCTATTATCTGTTTGATCTACTGACTGGTTTCGGAAATAACTAAAGTGCTTGCACCGTTCCCAAATGCTGTAAAGAACAAATTGGGAGAATGGAAGAGGAAGGGAAATCTCACAAGAGAGATGATTCTGGCTTTTTCAAATAACAACCATAAAACAGCAATAATAAAGCAATGTTTCTTGTCAGGCTTTTCGTATACTGGAATTGATTTGGGGCTGAAGGAACTGACTTGGAGTGATCTCATTTCAAAACCTGAAAGGCTGCATGGATCTGGCTGCTATTGTTGGGGTGGTGCCTCTAACTTACATGGATATTATCTCATAAGAGCCCTGTAAGGTAGGCTGGGATAATTGAGTAGGGAGATGCATCTGCAACATCTGCATCTGCACTGCAGAGATAGTGCAGTTTGACACCATGGCTCTAAGCTGTCATGGCTCAATGCTATGGAATTCCATGATTTGTAGTTTTGTGAAATACTTAAGCCTTCTCTCTCTCAGTGCCACAACAGATTATTTCTTGTATCTCCTTTGAGACTAACTGAAAGAAAGAAGTTGGCAGTGTGTTACTTCCAGCAAAAGCATCTGAGGAAGTAGACTGAAGTCTAGGAAAGCTCACACTGCCAATTTCTTTCTTTCATTTAGTCTCAAAGGTGCTACAAGATCTCTCTACATACTGATTCTACAGACTAACATGGCTATATCTTTGAATTCTATTTCTGCAGTGCAGGTGCAGCCCAAGAGACCATTTTCAGTGGTTTGCCCGAGGCAGAATTAAATGGATGACTCCCCTTAAAATGATGGGTGGAGATCCTCACTACCACTCAGTCCACTAACCATGGAGTTAACCTTTTTCCCATCTCAGGACCAATCATCTGCAACAATGAAGCATGGAGAGTGGAAAGGTTGACCTTGATGTATACAGCAAAATCCATCAGTTTGACTTCATGAAACCTATTTCTTTCCAGATCATTCCTCCAGATGTTTCCTTCAGTTGTTTCTGAGAGACCACAAGATGTCAAGGAAGGACACCATCAGAGGTAGCAGGTGGCTTCCATGTTATTGGGATGATCAATCTAGTCTGAAGGTGTTATCCAGGGTGCTAAATCTATTTAGAGCTGAGATTAAGTCAAATCATAGAGTTAGAGGAGGCCCCAAAGCCCATCCAGTCTAACCCTTTTCTGCCACACAGGAACTCACAATCAAAGCACTCCCAACTGATGGCCATCCAGCCTCTGTTTAAAAACCTCCAAAGAAGGAGACTTCACCAAAAGCCAAGTCAGCATGTCCCACTGTCAAACAGCTTACAGTCAGGAAATTCTTCCTAATGTTGAGGTGGAATCTCTTTTCCTGTAGCTTGAATCCATTACTCCAAGTCCTACTCTCTGGAGCAGCAGAAAACAAGCTTGCTCCATCCTCTATACGAGACCCCTTCAAATGTTTAAACATAGTTGTAATGCCACCTTTTAAACTTCTATTCTCTAAACATACCCACCTCCCTAAGCTGCTCCTCATAGGGCATGGTTTCCAGACCTTTCACCACTTTGGTCACCCTCCTCTGGACACGCTCCAGCTTGTCCTTTCTGAATTGTTGTGCCCAGAACTGGCCACAATATTCCAGGTGAAGTCTGACCAAAGCAGAATAGAGTGGTACTAGTACATCCCTCAACTTAGGCACTATATTCCTATTGATGCAGCCTAGAATTGCATGGGCTTTCTTAGCTGCTGCATCACATTGCTGACTCATGTTCAGCTTGTAGTCCTGGATCCTTTATGTACTGCCATCAAGCCAGGTGTCACCCATCCTATATCTCTGCATTTCATTTTTACTGTCCAATGTAGTATCTTACATTTCTCCCTGTTGAAATTCATTCTGTTAGTATTGGCCTAGCTTTCTAATCTGTTAAGGTCATTTTGAATTCTGATCTTGTCCTCTGTGGTATTAGCTACCCCTCCTAATTTGGTGTCATGTGTGGATAGCTCTTCTAAAATTGGGATTAAAATCCAGAGCAGAATCACTCCACCACTAATACAGAAGCCACCAGATACCCCCAATCACCATGGATTGCAAGTTGCATCACAGTTTAATGTGATACACAGAAATCGCAGTTTTAAAATGAGCCAAGACTAAAGATGCAATGATCTTAAATAAATGACAAAATCCTTTTAGAAAACAAAATTTTAATATATATAAATAAATAAGAGACGTCTGGCATATTTATTTTCAGCTGACCCAAAACAAAAGGTGAGAGGAGGAAAATAATCATAAAAGGAGGCTGGTTTAAAATTAGCCAGGTAGAGAAACCCTAAAGGGAAAACAAAGGACGATAGGACTGCAACTAGTAATTAAGAAAAGCAGTTTTCCCCAACATCTCTGCCAAACCCTCTTTTTTGTTTGTTTGTTTCCATCATTCTCATAAAAACAAATAAAGCTTTCGGCCTCACTTTGGAGATGAGAAAACCGATGCCATTTTTAGCAAAATGAAATCTCCCAGTTCCATGACCAAATGGACTATCTTGGTTATGTGTTGCAGTGGGGAGGAGCTCCCATTAAAGATGGCGTAGGATCAGAAACAGAGATTGGAAAAGTTACTTTATTGGACTAGAACTCCTAAAGTCCTCCAGCCAGCAGTCATAGGGGATCTTCACAGAGAGAGAAAGAGAGAGAGAGATTTTCATGTTCTGGATACAATTAAGTTATTGCAGTCCCTAAGATGGATTTTATTGTGTTATGCATTATATAAATACTCAAGTAGCTCAAGTGGTTAAGACGCTGACTCTGTTGACGGCAAGAATGGCAAGTTGGCAGTTCGAGGCCCAGGTGCTGCCTGATGGGGTGAGCTCCCATCACCAGTCCCAGATTCTGCCAACCTTGCATTTTGAAAGTATGCAAATGCAAGTAGATAGATAGGTATCACTTTGGTGGGAAGGTAACAGCATTCTGTGCAACCATGCTGGCCACAGGAACACAGAGTAGTCTCTAACAACGCTGGCTCTTCGGCTTAGGAATAGAGATAAGCACCAACCCCTTCCTTGGAGGTCTTTAAGCAGAGGCTGGATGGCCATCTGTCGGGCATGCTTTGATTTGGAGTTCCTGCATGGCAGGGGGTTGGACTGGATGGCCCTTGTGGACTCTTCCAACTCTATGATTCTATGATTCTACGGTTGGACACGACTTGACAACCTTGTCAACGGGGAATACCTTTACCTTTACCTTATTATATAAATACTTTCAGAATTCAAAGATATAGTCATGTTAGTCTGTAGAATCAGTACGTAGAAAGATCTTGTAGCACCTTTGAGAATAACTGAAAGAAATTGGCAGCAATACTTTCACTCTTCTTCCCAAAACCCATAGAAAATGGTGGCTCTAGAACAGTGAATGCATGTCTGTGGGGCATGTCTGTGGGGCAGTGAATACATTCCATGTTTTATTTTCACCTTAAAAGGAGCTGTCCAATGGGCCTGAAGCGGGATATAAATACAAAAGAAGAAGAAGAAGAAGAAGAAGAAGAAGAAGAAGAAGAAGAAGAAGAAGAGAAGAAGAAGATCAGTACTTTGGAGAACTCCTTCAGAACTGAAAATCTGGACTGGATTTACTATGGAAAGCACCAACTGCCACTCTTCATAACACAGGCCTGTCAGAGAATCTAAATGGGATTAGATTCAAGATGAACCAAAGAAATTATGTTGTTATTGTGTGCTTTCAAACCATTTTCAACATATGGCAACCCTAAGTCAAGAGTTTTCTTGGCAAGTTTCTTCAGACAGGGTCTGCCATTGCTATCTGAGGATGAGAGAGTGTAACTTCTCCAGGGTCACCCAGTGAGTTTCATGGCCAAGCAGGGATTCGAACCGTGTTCTCCAAAGTCATAGTCCAACACTCAAACAGCTACACCACACTAGTATAAGAACATCCAAAATCCACAAAACAGTGATGCCTTTATTGGGCTACCAGAATGCACAAAATTTATGTTGCAAGCTTTTGAAGCTCCACTGGCTTCTTCATCAGGTGTCAAAAATCATACAAGAGAAAGAAAAATATGACAGTTCGAGTCATAAGCCTACATTTGGTTAAGATGTTGGTAATGTTGCTCTGAGTTAAGATGTTACAGAGGGATATGCATGCAGGCAGTCCACTCCTTCTTCTGTGGGTACTGGGAGACAAAGCCTCTTAAAGTCCAGGAAATCAAATTTAAATTACATTAGCAACACAGAATAATACTTCCTTTGAGATCCAGGATGTCTCTACCCTTTGTGATGCTACAAACCCCTTTGTTAGGCAGAGGATTTTGGATTTTATTGTACTCTGTTAGCTGTCTTATTGCTCAAAAAGTCCATAAAAGATTTCCAGTCTTTCAAAAAAAAATTGATTGGCTTATCCTTTAAAATCCATGTTAATTTAGCCATTTGGTCTAGCTCAGGCAACTATGCTGTGATTCTGCTGAGGGTGGTGTTGCTGCTTTATTTATATCCCACCTTTTCCCATTTGGAATTCAAGGCGGCTTACAAAAGTGAAAGCAATATAGCTTTTTAAAAATTATATCTTACAAATATTTAACATATAATCAAATACAATCTGCTGGGATTTGGTTCCAGGATCCACTGTAGATACCAAAAATTGTGGATGCTCAAATCCCATTAAATACAATGGCACAGTAAAACAGTGTCCCTTATGTAAAATGGCAAAATCAAGATTTGCTTTTGGGGATATATATATATATATATATATATATTAGTATTTTCAAGCTGTGGATAGTTGAATCCATGGATGCAGAATCTCTAAATTATTTTAAATTGTTCAGTTGTTTTAAACAATTTAAAATGATAACAAGGCATTTAAATAGACTGAAAGCATATTACAATGGGCCCTTGGTATCCGCTGGTGGTTTGTTTCCAGGACCTCCTGTGGATACCAAAATCTGTGGATGCTCAAGTCCCATTAAATACAGTGGCATCATGAAATGTTGTCCCATATATAAAATGGGAAAATTGAAGTTTGCTTTTTGAAATTTATATCTTATTAGAATATTTAAACCTTACTAGAATATTTTCAAGCCATGGATGGCTGAATCAGTGGATAAAGTATCCATAGATACAGAGGGCTGGCTGTAACAGAATTCAAAGACATAGCCGTGTTAATTCTGGATCAGTGTGCAAGCAGGTCTCGTAGCACCTTTGAGACTAATTTCTTCCATTGGTCTCAACGGTGCGACAAAATCCCTTTACATAAAAATATATTGAGCATGCTCATAAATTAAAACAAGTCTAATTTTAACTCTTTAAAAAAATATCAATAGTGCAACAATAATTAGAGTGCTTTGTTGTTTTTAAAAAGCCGTTTCAATTTTGATTTTGTATTTTTGCTTTGTTTTTGGCACTTTTTTAACCCATTGGCATTCCCCCTCAACACTGGTGATTGGAATCAATACATAGAGAGATCTTACAGCAGGTGGCGTCACGGCGTTTCTGAGGCACAGCATTTACACACCACAGAAACGTGGAAAAACCACCAGCATAGCAGAAAAGCCAGCTTTTTGCCAGCTCAAAAAGGAGTGACTTTCTGCTGCTTCTTTTTGATCCAGCAAATAGCTGGATCAGTTGCCGCGGCCTCAATCCAGCACTCAAAGGGGCAGTGACAAGCTGCTCCTTTGGGGTGGTCTGTTTTGCCCCTAAATGAAAGAAAGAAGTTGTCAGCATGGGCTTTCGTAGACTGAGGTCTACTTTCTCAGATGAATTTGGTGATTAGGGAATGTCTTAAAAGAATGAGAAACACACAGGTTTTCACCCACTGTGGCTTTTCCAATACAGTGCTCCTTCCATATTTGCTGGGGTTAGGGGCGAAGGGCTCCCGTGAATGTGGAAAAGCTACAAATAAAAAACCACTATTCTTTTTACCTAAGAGAACACCTCTCTAGGAATCTCCAAGTCCTCCAGTGCAACTCTAGAGTCAACATTTGCCAGAAGTTGATCATAGAGTTATGCTGGAGGACCTACAAATGCCTAGAGAAGTCTGGTCAACTTCCAGCAGGATTGCACTGGTGGATTTAGAGATTCCTAGAGAGAACACATTAATCCACAAATAATCAGATCCAAAAAAATCAAAACTGTAAATGGGGAGGGCCAACTGTACAGACAAACCTACCAAACCTACAATAACATTACAAAAGTTGACAAGTGTGGTATGGTTGATGCTTTGGAGAGAGCTCTTCAAAAGATGAAATATTGACCTGAATTGCTCTTCTGAATTGCTCCTTGACCTTACCTGCAAATTCACACAAGACAAGACTTTGGCTTTTGTGAAAAATTTAGCTAATTTCATCCACTGTCTTCCCCCCAAATTTTATCAGAACTCCAGTTTAACCAAATAAATGTTCATGAACTAATTCCATGATTCTAATTCTAATTCCTGCAAGTATAAGTCCACTTATGAAAATGTAAGCATCCCACAGGATTCTGGTCAATATTATTTGCTGACAATGAAGACGTATGGCAGAACACATTTAAGGCAAGTTTACAGACCCAAGAAGAGATGTTGAAGAAACAAGCACTGTTTTCTGTGTGCCTTGAAAGGGACTGGAAAGAATCAGCTGAAGCAAAGCCATGTTGACAAGCAGAAGCTGATGGAAAGGGACTGAAGGCTGTGATTGTCTTTATTTTTTTAAAAAATTGCAGACTCCAAACAAGTAACATGTCAAAAAAGTCATCTCTTGGCAGGCTGGCTTGTCAAAGGAACAAATTGGTGGAGATCCCTCCTTCCCCAGCACCTAGCCGAGGAGCTCCTGACAGCGGTATTTGACAGATCAAAAATAATGTCAATGAAAATGAAACATGCTAGAAGCTGTTCCTTCCTTCGCTAAAACAGATGGAATAAAATGGGCCAAAGTGTAAAAAAAGAAAAAAGAAGAAAAGGAGACTTATGGACAGTAGTGTAACAGTCCACATTCCCAAGGAGAGTCCAAAAATGCATTTAGTTGTATTTATCACTGTCTTCTCTCTCACATCTTTCTAGGAAAAGCCAGAGAGAGAATGAGAGAGGACCTGAGTTTTAAGGGTTGCACCTAAAAAAAACAGGGCAGTCTGACATGGTGATGGATAACTGGTATGTAGAGAGATCTTGTAGCACCTTTGAGACTAACTAAAGAAAGAAGTTGGCAACATGAGCTTTCGTAGACTTAAGTCTACTTCGTCAGATGTATTCTTAATGTCATTGTCCCCACTAATAACAATAATGATGACAATATTGGCTGGAATCCTGTTGGGGACTTACATCTTCATAAGTTGACTTATGTCTCTGGGAATTTGAACTGGACAGTTCCATGATCCAGGAAGGGGCTTTTGTCCTGGTCCTAACATATGGGAGCTGGCAAAGTGACCAATGCACAACAGGACCGATGCACATCAGTCCTGTTGTGCATTGGGACACTGGCTAGAGCGTGTCAATGCACATTACCCCTTGAGAAACTCTTGCCAGTGTCCCATTACACAGCTTTACAATGGCAAAAACCAGATTTTTTCCCCTGTACAGCAAAAGGCATGCTTTGACAACCATCTCCCTTTGGGAAGAGAATGGAAGTGTACAACATCATGTGGAGTGGCACAGA
The DNA here is from genome assembly GCA_026167975.1 of Phrynosoma blainvillii. Classification (NCBI taxonomy): domain Eukaryota; kingdom Metazoa; phylum Chordata; class Lepidosauria; order Squamata; family Phrynosomatidae; genus Phrynosoma; species Phrynosoma blainvillii. Next base: position 22,303,882 of record JANUYF010000010.1, on the reverse strand, counting down.
GAAAGCCACAACTCTCCTGATCGGTTTTGCCCTTTTTTGTTGTGCAGTAAAGTCCAACATTATTTATTAAACTAGAAGCATAATGTTGAAACAAGTTTAGATACATAGCCATGTTTGTCAGGAATACCAGCATGAAAAGAGTTCTTTAGCATCTCTGAGACTGTGCTAAAGAAGTTGTAGCCTAAGTTTTTTAGACTTCCATGCATTTGAGGCAGTAGACCAAGTCATCGAAAGCTTATGCTATTACTTCTTTCCAAGATCCCTTTGCATGATGACACCAGTTGTTCTGCTATCCTTTAAAGAAAAGGTGTTAGCAGTCATTTTCCCATCACCCAAAAAGTGGTGCACTACATGTAAGAGCATTAGTTTATCATCACAATTACTCTGCTGGTGCCACTGCAGCAACATTGCTTTTGGAGAGCTTTGCTAATGGGAAGGAAATGTCCTTTTCCATCCCAGTCATACCAGTGAAATTTGGCCCAGTTTAGTTTAAAGGAATATAATGAGAGTTCCAAAGCAACAAAAATCTTGCAGAGTGCATTCTCATGGGATTGTAGGACATGGAAACACATGTCAATATAATTGCAGGCATGAGGTACAGCTCCTGCCAGAGTTTAGTTCAGATGTATATTCAGATGTACAAGTTCTCTGCCCAAATTCGTGGTTGATTTCCATTTCAGATTCCACTGCTCACCAAACAAAATTGGAAAAAATAAGGCTGAGTAAAGTTCACTGAGAGCCAGCATGGTGTAGTAGTTTGAGCATTGGGCTATGACTTTGGAGACCTGGGTTCGAATCCCCGCTGGGCCATAGAAACGCACTGGCTGACCTTGGCCAAGTTACATTCTCTCAGCCTTAGAGGAAGACAAACATAACAACCATCTGAACAAATCATGCAAAAAACAAAACAAAGCCATGATAGAGTTGGCTTAAGGTCACCCATAAATGAGAAACAACTTAAAGACACACAATAGCAATCGTGACCTCAGGCTTGGAGGGATTTCCTCATAGTTTTTATGTGAAGTTTCTGATCCTGTGATTGTACTTTTGTCAACTCTGGGCTTTTTCTGATCATCCTGACACATCCCTCTTGTTCCTTATCAGGCCCTATTTTGGCTATAGTTCTGTTGTTACTCACCAGCTAGATTCATTATTTCACAATTAAAATATTAAGGCAAGTAGGCAGCAAGTGTTCCCCTCCTTGGGGGGTATATTTTTAATTTCAGGGACAGTAACAGTAATTCCCACTATCAATTTCTATTCTCTAGGAGGTCTGATTGAGAACTGTATAAATTGACAGAGAAAGGACTATGTCCTCCACTTGCACCAATTAGAGATGTAATTCTTTGCTAAGTTAGTTCTGAAGGAAGCAGTGAGGAACTTTGGCAATTTTCTATCTGCTGCTGCATTAAACAAAAGGTCATTGAAATCCTCACAGTTTTTGAAGAGTTAATTGCTTATTCTGCATAAAATTTGCATGTTTTATTTTTGCTCAGAAAACAATTTTTGTGTGTGTGTAGGAAATAGCATTTTCTGGGCAGAAAGTGCTGACTTCTGCTCAAAAAATCCATGTGCAAGTTTCTCATAGAATAAATTTCAAACGGTGAAGATTCTTATCTTCCCATGACGGTTTTCTGAGACTCTAGAAATGTGTGTGGTTTTTTCCAATCATTTTTCAAATACTTCTAAATATTCTTTCTCTCCCTAAATTAGTTTAATTGTTCTAGAGAACTCTGTCAATACTTTCTATCCATGAAAGCACTGGATGCAGAGAACAGGACAGTGAAGGTAAATTCCAAATGTCTGCCATATGGAAGGGTGATAAGTGATAAAATGAAATAACAATTCATTCCACTTTAGCACAAAATGTAAAGAATTAAGTAGATCCATAGAGTGTGGCTATAAGAGTTAGAAGTCTTCTCCTTATGGATTTCTTTTCTCTCTCCAAATTTCTGGCATTGCAGCAACTTAAAACTTCAGATGAACATTTAGAAATCCAGTTTAGGCATGCAATGAAAGGAGTGGGGGGGGGGTAAAGTTACTACAGGAATGTGAATATCACAAATAGAAGAGTTCTAAGGGTGAACATATTTCAGTGTCTTACTCTCAGAAATACCAGCATTTTAGAGAATGAAAGAAATTTTCATTGGGGGATCAGAATCCTTACTGGAGGCAAGGACCATATTTCCCCCTTCTCCATTGCTACATCCCTGAGAAAACACTGTTCCCACCCCCCACCCCCCATGGATCCAAATCAAAAAGAAAACATCTCTCCTAACTGCTCTGCCCCAATGCTATAGCTGTAGCAACTGAGACTAGATTTTTATCTCAAAAAGGAAGAAAATCAAACTTTCACATGAGCAGAAGCAGAAGAAGGAACATTTGGCTTCAGCTCTGGAAGGCATTACAGTTGATCATAATATTAAATTAAGCCTGTTATCTGCAACATAAAGTATCTGGACAGATACTAGTCAGGGATAACAACCAAGGCCCTGGTAGATTTTGGCAGTGGACATGCTGTTCAGTACGGAGGATAGTTTGGAAAACTGCCAGGACTTCTTATCGGTGTCAATTAATGAGTTAACTACTAAACATGAGCATCAAGCCCTGCAAGTAGCAGTGCTACTGCATTGATAAAGAACCCAAAGTATTCTTAGAGTTTGCGTGGGGAGGTATGTGCCTCCCAGTCGCCTCTGGACTTGTGGAGATGCCATGAATTTCCCAGGTTTTTCTTAGGCAAGAAATACACAGAGTCAAAGGGTCAAAGCAGACCCTTGCAAGTAAGAATAAAAGTAGATGAGGTGTTATACCCATGATCACATTTCTGTGTCTGTGTGCATATATGTTCCTTCCTGTTGATTTATGGTGACCCCATGAATTTCATAGGGTTTTCTTAGGCAAGTTTTCTTCACTGTCCAGCATTCTTAACCATACATAGAAACTGGAAGTACAATGGCGTGGACAATCCTGACTTTGGTATTCAATGAGATCTCTCCCATAGTTTAAAATGCAATGTGACCTACCATGTCAATGGGGAAATAAATTGCCTCTGGGTTTTCACCTGAGATTTAAACAAGCTACCCAAGATGATAGAGTCTATCCCTTCAAATATGGTCAACATCTTGGATAGCTCCTTTAAAGTTTGGACTAAAATCCCAATGAAGCAGTATGGAAGCCATTAACCACTAATTTCCATCACTATTTCTCCACACTGCAGAAATAATCCAAGTTGACACCGCTTTAACTGCTGTGGCTCAATGCTTGAAATTCTGGGAATTGTAGTTTTGTGAGGCATTTAGCCTTCTGTGTTGGAGAGCTCCGATGCCAGAACAAACTGCAGTTCCCAGAATTCCATAGCATCGAGCCATGGTTGTTAAGGTGGTGTCAACCTGGATGATTTCTGCAGTGCGGATACAGCTAAAGCTGATGTGGCCCAGAAAAGAAACTATTCCTTGCCCCCTCCTAGGCAATGCTTGAGAAAGTTTGTGTTTTTTGGGATTACGACTCCACAGTTAGCATTCTGCATTGCAGTTACAGATTTGTAATTTAGACTCACAGATCTGTAACTGCTCCATATCCATTAGCACGACTCAGATATAATCATGGCACTATTGCCATGATCATAAATGCCTCCCCAAACCTACTTTACCAGGCAGCATCTACACCAAGGGATGAAGGTCTGCTTAGCTGGCAATTTGGGGCAGAAGAAGAAGGTGTTGCCACCACCATCCCTTGCACCAGCAAGCAAAGCTGCAACAAGGAACTGTGACAGCGATCTTTCTTCTGATTGTTGCAGTCTTGTCCAGTGGTTGGAGGGGGTTGGAAACATCTTCCTCCTGTGCCCTGATTACCGGCTGAATGGATCTCCTTCTCTTGGTGTGGTTGCTGCTTGGTAAAGTAGGTTTTGGGGTGTGGGAGTCAGACCAAGAGACATTCCTTACTTATGCATTCATAACTAAGTAGATGATATCGACTCAAAGCCCCAGAATCTCCCAGCCATTGTGACCATTGGCCCTGGAGGCTTTCTGAACTGTTTAGACCAAAATAAAAATAAATTTCCCCAAGCTCTCCACCAATGAATCTGATTAACATCATACAGTTCAATGCCTAAATCAATAGACCCATTGCCTTCTCATTCAAATTGATTTACAAGCCCAAAGGGCTGTCAGGAAGATTTCAAAAAATCTAGTATCATTGATTGCCTTGCAGCCAAATCCTATGCATGTTTACTCAAATCATGATCCCCGGAGTTTAATGGGCCTTATTGCCAAGTATGTTTATTTAGGATGGCTGCCCTTAAAGGCAGAGCTGTTTCCCTTGGCTCTTAGCTACATTATTGTTTGTTTTCTTATGTGCTGCCTTTCTTCTTCATTTTCTTTCCTCCTGGCTCTTAATGGATCTATCAAAAGCCATCTCACACTGAATGAGTTCACAGTATTAATAACATTTAAAATTACTATCTAAATTTCATTCCAAATCAGGGAGTCCCCGACATTTCTCATAACCTCCTCCTATTTAACATCCCCAATTTGTGACTTCACCACATGGCACACATGGGCCTCAATTCAACATCCCTTTAGTGTTTAAGTACCCACATGCAGAGGGACACTATTCCAGCATTACACAACCCCTATGCAGAATAACAACATTGTGCAACACACGTCAATGAATGGGGGCCATAGCACAATACAGTGGGTCCTTGGATCCACTGGGATTTGGTTCCAGAACCACTAACACCACCCCCATGGATACCAAAATCTGTGGCTGTGCAAGTCCCATTAAATACAATGTCATTGTAAAATGGTGTCCCTTATATGAAATGGCAAAATCAGAGTTTGGTTTATATATATGTAGATAAAGGTAAAGGTATTCCCCATTGATAAGGTTGTCAAGTCAGGGTAGTGCTCATCTCCGTTACTAAGCTGAAGAGCCAGCATTTTCAGAGACTATTCTGTGATCCTGTGGCCAGCATGACTGCACAGAATGCTGTTTACCTTCCCACCAAAGTGGTACCTATTTATCTACTTGCATTTGCATGCTTTCGAAGTGCTAGGTTGGCAGAAGGTGGGACTAGTGACAGGGGCTCACCCCATCATGCAGCACCCAGGCTTCGAACTGCCAATCTGTTGATCTTGCAATCAACAGAGTCAGCGTCTTAACCACTTGAGCGACTGCCTCTGTATATATGTAATATTTTCAAAACTTGGATGGTTGAATCTGTGGAAAAGGAATGAGTGGATACAGAGGGCTGACTGTAGACAAGAGTGGAATGGGTTAAATCTTGAGAAGATAGGTCCAGTTAGGAATAGAGGAACTCAAAAGATCTGAATAGGGATTTTGGTTTGATGGGAGTTGAGAGTGTGGAAAGAGTTAAGGGAGAAGTATTACTTTGTTTTAAACTGAGGTGTGTGTACTGTATATTGATCCACATAAGGTTACACAGATTGAGTCTCCCTTATTCAAAATGTTTGAGACTAGAAGTGTTTTGGATTTCAGAATTATTTTTTATTTTTATTTTTTTTATTTTGGATCTTGAAAATATTTGCATATGCATACTGAAATATCTGAGAGATGGAACCCAAGCCTAAACATGAAATTTAGGAGAAAGGGAGAAAGTGGAAGGAGGCAAGAGAAACTAGGATGGGATAACAGAGGATTACTCGGGAGAAACCCTGCCAAATCATTGCTTGGTCCATGACCCTTCTGTACCCATCGCGAGAAATGGGTAAATGCCTAAAATCTCTCAGCAACAAATGGCATGTAGATAAAATTAAATAATAAGTGAGCATAGACATACACACAGCATACACTAACAGAAGTTGTACTTGATTTATTTCATGCTTCCTTGCACCCAATATTTGGGATTTGAGTGCTGGTTCCACATTTAGCCAGTTCTTGTCTTTGGTTAATTATTTGTATTTGTGGTGGGAAGGTTTTAATTCCCCTTTGCAAGTGGAAGTGAGACTGGAATGACAGAAGCAGCAAGGGCAGGAAATTCACAGCTCCTGTGTGTACACTGCAGGATAAATTTTGCCTCTCCTTTCCCTTCCAGATACCTTATCAAAAAGTACATCGGAGGGATGTGTCTGCCTCAGCTGAACGTTGCTGCAAAAAATGATGAGAAAATATGGGTTGTAACTCCCAGAGAGAGCAAGGTGGAAAAGAAGATAGAAAGGGAAAGGGAAAGGGAAAGGGAAAGGGAAAGGGAAAGGGAAAGGGAAAGGGAAAGGGAAAGGAAGATTATAGGGTAGGGAGGCCTGCTCTTCCCCTACCCTGTAAAACTATACTTAGCCTTTGCTAAGTAAAAGGATGGGGAAAGAGCACATCCCCTCTCAGGGTTTCCAATGTATAAAAATGCCCATAAAGGCTGTGGGAGTTATTTTGACATATTTTGAGCTCTGCTGGGCCATTTTAGGCCAAGGAGATGCCCTTTTTTTCCAATAGAAAGCAATCCAAACATCAACTTTTTAGCATGTTTTTGGTACTGCGCAGTCATTTTAGGCCCAGGTAAGGCTTTTCCCCAACAAGAAGCATGCCCTCCAACTGTCTCAATGTGTCAACAACAGGCCTGACCCACTTTTTCAGCTGCTTTTTAAAATGTCCCAGTTTCTCTTTCCTCCTCCCACTTTTTCTCTTTGTCCTCAGTTTACTTCAAATGGTACAAACCCAGTTCAAAGTACACTCAGTAAATGTTGTGGAGGTTAATTGCTGCCCCATGTTGCAATGGGAGTGCCTAAGTAATGGGGAGCACAATGGGGCAAATCTGGGACCACAGGACTCTGCTCTGCTCTGAAGTATTCTCAGGCAGAGCCTGAGACTTGTAGTTCAACTATATCTAGATAGTTAATTACATCATTTCCATGCCACTATTGAGTTTAAAGATAACATAAAGTTACTCAACATTCAATGGCTAATATCAGGCTGGTTAGACTAGACTAGGCTCACTAAGTATGCCTATTCCAACACACATCCATATTAGTCTGTGTCCGTGTAGTACAGTTCACAGATTCTTTATCCATGGATTCAATCATCCATGACTTGAAAATATTCAAAAATATATAAATTCTAAAAAGCAAATTTTGATTTTGCCGTTTTATGTAAGGTACGGCTGAGGCAGGGAGGGAAGGCAAAATTCATCTCAGCTCCACAGTCTACCTCCACAGAGAAAGAGAAAAAGAGAAATCCAACCAGTTAAGAAAAAGGATAGGAAGAAAATCAATTCCTTCGAGATGTGATGCTGGAGAAGAGTGCTGAGGATCCCGTGGACAGCCAAAAAGGCAAACAGATTGGTCCTAGGGCAGATCAAGCCAGAAATCTCCCTGGAAGCCAAGATGACAAAACTAAGGCTGTTGGCCACATCATGAGAAGGGAGGACTCATTAGAAAAGACAATAATGCTAGGAAAGGTGGAGGGAAGCAGAAAGGAAGGAAGGCCACATGCTAGATGGATGGACTCTATTAGAGAGGTTATGGGTATGATTTTGCAGGAACTAAGCAGAGATGTCTTGGAGATGTCTCGTCCACATGGGTGAGATGTGAGGGTGAAATATCAGCCCATGACTCAACACCATGGGTCAATATCAACTCAAGGGCAGTTAACTACAAATAAGGGACACCATTTCACTTCCATTGTATACAATGGGACTTGATCATCCATGGATTTTGGTATCTACAAGGGATCCCAGAACCAAACCCCAGCAGATACCAAGGGCCCACTGTATATGTTTCTGGGCCTTACTGGACCATTTTAGGCACAGGAGAGACCTTTTTTAACAATAGGAAATGAGCAGAAGTAACTTCTTCTTCACTGTTTCAAACAAGTCCTCTCCTGGGGTGACATTGGTCCAGTAAAGGCAAGGCATGATGAAAATACCCAGACACACCTCCTAGGGGGCATTTGGGGCAAAGAAAAGTTTGAAAAAAAATTCTTTAACTCCTGGGAAGTTAAATATGGTGGAAATGGAAAAGCTCTTTGCACCCTTCAGGGGCATTTGAGAGCAAAAAGAATGATGTCTGGGGGTTCACAGTTTGTCCACCCCGTAGTATACAAAGGGATCTTGTAGCACCTGTGACACTCAGAGAAGGAAATCTGTAGTATAAGATTTATAGATGCTTCATCAGATGAATGGAGTGCAGCATCTATGGTCAGACATTTATACCAATGAATGGCATGTATGTGTGTGTATAGTAATACTGATGCAAAACATGTGGGCATGGAGGGGGTGACAAGCTCAGTTTCAACAATGGTTGTAAAGAGTAAATAGGGGACAAAAGTGGGGGGCAGGATCTACATAAAGCCAGGACGACTAGACGTACATATGAGTAGTGGAGGAAAGTTCTTGGTAGATGTCTGATATGTGTTACAGACCAGAAGAGAGATGTAATAAAGTAGGCATGAGAACCTACTAGTAGTTGAGATGTCAGCTAATGCTATAGTATGCATAATGTGCCAGGAAACCATTCTCTCTGATCAAACCACTGGAGTTTGTGGATATATCCTAGGACATCTCTTTCTCTTTCCGATCTCCCTTTGAAGTTATTTTTGTTCAAGGACTGCCATTTGGAGGTCTGAGATGAAATGTCCAGAAAGGATTAAGTGTTCTGCAACAAGTTTTTGAGTATTCCCATTTCTAGCGTCCAATTTATGTCAGTTTCTCCTCTGACTAGAGACTTGCCTGTTACTCCATGGCTTATACCTATGCTGTTGCATAACAGTTGCCATCACCTTTTTCTTAACTGGCCCCACATCTTGAACAACTCCAACTCTGTGCACATAAACTGGCAGAGAAGCTGTTGTCTCTTCTTTGAGTTGTTTACCTCAGCCTTATGACAGCTTTCCTTGCACTGATTGTAAAGGTTAATACTGCTCTTACTGCCTCCATTGCCTGGATTTATTGGAGAGCATGAAATAAAGCTCACAGAGTTGTAAATATGTTCTTAATAGAAACATGGGAGAAAGGATGCTGGAGGAACTATTATCCTTGTACATTCATTCATCCCTGCCCTCTGGGCAGGAGTCAGATATAAATCAAGCCTTGGCGATTTCTTTTCCAACATCTGTTTTCTCCCTGTTCTCTGTGCCTTCCCCACCTCAAGGTGAACTGGAGGAAGAGAGTTTGTATAAAGAAAAACTTGACTCAGGGCAGTTCACGAAGAAATTGGCACATGAACATTGTCCAGTAGACTTTAGGGAAGGACTCTCCAGAGAAGACCTGGGAATGGAATAGCATACACTGTAGTGTAGGGGAACTTTTTTCTGAATTTTCTCTGTCCACAGTTCTGTATCCTACAACTGTCCATGCCTGGCAGGAACAGTCTCAATTAATCTTCTGTCATCCCACTTTTTCAGTTGCTTTTAAAACATCTGAGTCTTATTCTCTGGAGCAATGGATGCAAGCTACAGGAAAAGAGATTCCAGCTCAACATTAGGAGGAACTTCCTGACAGTAAGAGCTGTTCAACAGTGGAATAGCCTTCCTCGGAGTGTGGTGGAGTCTCCTTCTTTGGAGGTCTTTAAAGAGAGGCTGGATGGCTATCTGTCAGGGATGCTTTGATTTTGAGTTCCTCCATGGTAGGGGGTGGACTGGATGGCCCTTGTGGTCTCTTCCAATTCTATGATTCTATGATTCTATGATCCCAGTTTCTCTCCTACTTCTCCCACTTTCCTGTACTTGCTGCAGTCGATCTTAAAGTTGGGCACCTCACTGTGACCTCAGATGGAGAGACTTGCACCAGCAATGTCAGCAACACAGTGGGACAGGTGTGTAGACAACTGCCCAGCATCACTACTGAGTACTCAGGGTTTTCCTGCAAAATCTGGAGCAAAAGGTAGGTTTATTTATACCAATTAAAGGAAGGGATAAAGCAGATTCAATGTAGAACTAGCCTCATGTCATAGACAGTCCACACTCGAATTGGGGATTTGGCCCTGCATCGTGTAGACAGGTCACAGTGAAGATGGCAGGGGAGAGGGAAACCATTTTATTTGGCTCATGAAGACAAGCCCTAGCTCTGTGACAGAACCTAAGCTTTGTATCAGGGGGCCACAGGTTCACCCTCTGGCATTGCTGTAATAAAAAAAAATCTGAAAGCAAGTGCTGGGAAAGGCCCTTCTCTGCCTGAAACCCTGGGTGCATCCACACTGCACAGTTTGATCCCAATTTTCACTGCCAGTGACATTCTGTGGAATCTTGGGACTTGACGTTTGAGAAGGGACTTTGAAATCTCTGCTAGAGAGCTCTGTTCCTGGAGTTCAGGATTGGACTAGAGATCTCTGGACATTACTACACATAGTTTTTAAACCACAGTTACACTAGGAACGAAGTGGTGTTGGCCATACTCATTACACAATAATGCCTCTGACCTGTAGCTGCCCTGTCCCTGACCTGTCCCTTTTCATTGATGGGGGAAACCTGTCAATGACCTGACTTCAATCACAGTAGCAGAACTCTGGAATTGTAGCCCCCCAAAAGTAGAGGAAACACATGCTGAGTAGGGCATAAGGCAGGGAAGTAGTGTTGAGGGAGAATCAGAGCACAGTGGGGGCAGCAGCCCTGATCAGGTCATTGAGAGGAGATGCAGTAATGGCTGACTTGAAAGTGGTATATCCCCATTTTATTTTTACCAGCATGGCTGTTGAGGGAACAGGGCTCATGCAATAAAGTCGTCTGAGTCCCTCACCAAACTACAAATCCCAGGACTCCACAAGATGGTGCCATAGCAGTTAAACTGGGATCAAACTGCTATAATTGTTCAGTGTTGATGCACTCCCAGTCAGAGTAGATAGTGCTAGGGTAGAGGGAGAAAGGGACAGTGACCCTACAAGTTTGAGTATAGCATAAGAGTTCTACATGCAGGACTCTGGCATGGCTTCCCTGTCACCAATCCCAAGACTCACCCATTTTAGGGGGAATATTTTTCATTATTCTTTCTACCACTGTCTGGGAGTTACAATCAAAAAGGAAATGTTTGCAAGCTCTGTGCTGTTTCTTAGAGGCTCTAACATCTTGGCTTTTGCTCCTGAGGAAAACCACAGGCTGGCCTTCCAACAGATCTGTTAAAGCAGCCTTTGTAATGGACTATAAAACATTCCTTTATTATCTCCCATGACTAACAAAATCATTCAGGAGCAGAGGGAATGAATGCACAAAGGGCCCTCCGAAGCTGGATAGAGAACCACATCTGTTGGCCTAAGAGGACACCCTCTGGTTCTCCTGGCTGGGGGGAAATTAAACCCACTAAGTCCTCTGTGTTGCCCTTTTTCCAATTTAATTACTGTTTGTTCAGCAGTGCTATGGAGTGATAGTCACATAACAATTGCACAGCACTTTGCCGCCACATTATCGATTGCCCAGCAATGTGAGGAACACAACATTTTATGAAACTGGAACTCCAAATCTACATGGCTTGGTTTCACATTGCAAATAATTGAATCAATTTTGTGTCACCTCATCTGTTGCTTCTTGCAAAAAAAAGAGGCCGGTTTCTTTATTTTTAAAAAAGCAGCAATTATTAACTGTCCATGGTTATACGGAATGCTTCTCATTTTTAAAAAAAATTTTTTTAATTTACTTCATTTTATTTACAGAAAGATTTCATTCCAGGCATTCTGGGGCTTTGGCACAATGCAGAACAGCTTAGAAACCTTTAAAATCACAATGTTGCAAAATGCAATAAAATACATTAAAAATACAATACAGTACAGCACCAATACTTTTGAAAAATGCAGCAAAGCAGAGACCACAGATAAAACAAAAGCTTTACATAAAACAGCAGATACTTAATAGGCAAAAGACTCCTGTTGTGTGGAAATAGCCAGACCATGCAGTGAATCTGCCATATGTTTTCATCTAAGCTTCAAGTAAAGCTGTAGCACACATTTTAGAAAGTTTACATTAAAACTCGGAGTGGAATCACCTTAGACAGGTCATATACTCTCAGCCTCAGAGGAAGGCAATGGAAACCTTTTCTGAATCAACCTTGCCAAGGTAACCCTAGAATAGGGTCACCTTAAAGTCAGAGCTGACTTGAAGGCACATACGATCAAGGAGCATACCTATTTTCTAAGCCTTTACGCAGATATTTAAGCCATGCTGATATTCTGGATCGCTTTGCATAGATGGCCCTTCCTCTTAGGTCCCACTGACCTGGAAGCCACCAACAGCCACTGGAAGGGCAATCTATGCAAAGAGAGTGTGACCTGTCTAAGGTTACCCAATGGGTTTCCATGGCTGAGCAGGGATTTGTACCCTAATCTCTTGGAGTCAAATATCAAACTACACTGTTATGGTGCTATTATTCTGCTTTTACTGCTATAGCTGCCCCATGTGAAATCCTGGGATTTATAATTTAGGGCAGGGCATTTAGAATTCTCAGCCAGAGGCTCTTAAACCTCAATAAATAGCGAACCCCAGAATTCCATAGGAGGCAGCCATAGTAGTTAAAGTAGAATAATAGTGTTATGACAGTATAGCTATTGACCTCTAACATGTAAACTACTACACCATTCTGGCTCTACCTTTTTGATCTTGCTTCTAGGTATTTGAGATCTACTGAGACTGTTGAGTGAAAAAAAGAACTTCAACTACCTTGAATAATTTTTGCCCCTGCACGATAGGAGAAGATTACAGCAGTCTTTTGCCATAACTGCCCAAGAAGCAATTATGAATGAGTAACCTAGAGTTATACACTTGCCCCTCCACATTCACTGGGGTTAGGGGCACAGGACCCCTGTGAATGTGGAAAAACCCAAATAACAAAAACACTATGTTTTTACCAGAGAGAACACCTTTCTAGGAATATCTAGGTCCTCCAGTGCAACTCTGTGGTCAACATCTGCCAGACATTGACCACAGAATTGTGCTGGAAGCGCTACAGAAGTCTAGTGGAGTGTTCTCTCTAAGAATCTCTAGGTCCTTCAGTGTAACTTTTGGTTAAAGTTGACTGTAGATTTGCGCTGAAGGACCTAGATATTCCTAGAGAGAACATATTAATAAAATCCATGAAAAATCAAATCTACAAAAGTCAAAGCTGCAAATGTGGAAGGACAAGTGTATATTCATGGATGCTTCATATCCATGATCCCTATATATACCCTAGTTTAGGGAATGATTTAGATCCATGACAGTCCACCAGTTCCCACTTACTGGTCAGCAACCACTGTGAGCAACACAGGTCTGTTCGCTATTGATCAGAAAGCAGCTGGCTGATGTGCCCACCCACCCTTCATGTAAGCAATCTCTGGTGCAGGGGGGATTACAAGGAGAACCCTGCTTCTGCATGTTGTAACAGAGATCACGCATGGGAGTGGGGGGGACATCAGTCAGCAACTTCCTGAGCCATGGAAAATTGAATCCTGTTGACTGCAGTAGCTGCTGCTGAGCAAGTGGGGATGGAGGTGAAGTGGGGATGGAGGTGACGTTACCCTGTGGTCTCACCAGTGCCTAGATGGCCTGGTCCTGTCAACCCATTCCCTTAGCCACCACTGACTGTTTTTAGGCCTGTTTTATGGTTCTATTATATGATGTTTTGGTTTTATTCTGTTGTTTTAATTTTATCTTAGTTTAATCTATTTTTAAGGGGTGGGCGGGTTAGGGGGACTAACTTGATTGATGTTTTTTATTCTTGTATTGTTTTAATTTGTTGTACGCTGCCCCAGTTGCCTAGCAGAGGGGCGGGTTAAAAATAAAATTTATTATTATTATTATTATTATTATTATTATTATTAGGTGGGGGACATTGAAGTGGCAGCAGTGGCAGCTTCTCTTTGAAATTTTGGAGACATTATAGCTCAAAAAGAGGCCTGCAAGGAGATGATAACTTTGAGGATCTTTTCACCTATGTCTACCAGTACTAGGTGCATAGAGCACTCCAGTTTCAATGAATAGAAGGGTTTTATTTAGGAATGTGCAAGGGTGCACACAAATATGCAAACCAAGACAACCATAAAAACCATACAAGGCTATCAGGAAAAAAAGTGTGGAAGGCTAGATAAAGTTGAATTGGGAGTTAAAGCAGGTAATAATTAACAGTCCTCAAGAGAGGTCCATGGAAAATGGAGGGTGGCTCAAACAGTGTGGAACAGCATGCTAGAGTTGGAGGATATTTCTATCCCATTTCATTCCCTCTAGGGGTGCTTGGTGTGATATTCAGTGTGACAAAGGTCTTGATGACTGTACCAGGAAATTGACAAAAGAGGTCCAGAATGTCTAATGGCTTTAGCTCCAGAATGACAAAACATTGATAAGATCTGAGACAATCCCTCAATGATCAGGCAGAAAGGGGAATGTAGGAACATCAGATGGTGAAGTACTTGGTATGGTCTCCCATTGTTTTATGATGAGACTCTTTTTGTCTCAATTACAAGAGGAAATATAAAGAGCCGGGGGGGGGGAGAGAGGGGGGAGGTGCTAAGCAAACTCTTTTTCTTGAATCTAGGTCTTAAGCTTGTCCTCAGGTCAGTGTGACTCCTATACATATCTATTTTCCTAGCTTCCGCAGGTCATTGTGGCCTTAGAATATATCCAGTGGGATGGGTGTAGGGTATGCTAACATGGGGTCAGGATAAAAGTCTGTAAGTGCCAAGTGGATTCCAACCCACTTATGTGATTACCTGCAATCATAAAAGAAAAAAAATTACAAAATCACTGTGCTTTGCACATACATAGAAAAATTGATGATTATGAAGATGATGATTGTCATGGTCATGATCATAATGATTGCTGATTTTGTTCTTGACAGGGAAATTCTGGAAGATGTAATCTTTTTTTTTTTTAAAGTAACTTTCCCAAGCTCTATTTTACAAAGGTTTTTATTTTAAAGAGAGAGGGCAAATATCATGGCTTTGAGGCTCACTGGTTGGCCCTCGGTGACCTAATCCTAAAATGTGATGGTTTGTGTCTTTGTAACAGTTAAACCCCCATGTTTCTTTGGATAGCCCAACTATAAAGAATTAGAGAAAATACAATTAAGACAACAATTAGTCTTGAACAAGCAAGCTAATGATGCTACAGTTGGGCAAAATGGTATCTTTAACAGCAACAAATGTTTTGTGCTTTTGGCTTGCTGTCTTTTCCAAAAGATGTGTGCTGGTAATTGTAGTTGCTGTGTTTACGAGCTGCTCTGGGTACTACCGCTGAATTACTTGGTTGCTTGAAATAAATAATTGGGTTTGCCTTGACTGTTTGGCTCAGTGTGGGGCTGTCTTCATCATACAGGAGGTTTTGTTTGTTCAATTTGAGCAAATCCAGGCCCATGCAAAGTGGCAGAGGTCCAGTAACTGTGCTTCAGTTCTATATGGGAAGGGGTTTTCTTGTTTGTTAGATGTTTTCTCCATCTTCTTATCTTCCTTCTCAAAGGCTATGGCCCTATACCATTTTCTTTGGGAGTAAATCCTGTTGGACCCAGCATGGGCTGATGTCTGAGTAGACCTGAAGCTGTGAGTCTTCCCTTTGTTTGTGGAACTTTTCCACAAATGACATTTTGACCCTGAAAAGAACTGCAGACTAAAAACATGCTGCTTGCTACAACAGCGCAAACAAACAGAATAGCAGAAGAGTTCTGCAGCTTTCTTTTAATGAGTGACTTGGCCACAGTGAAGTCATGACCTGTACACCCCAATTAATGTCAATAAAGTATAAAACCTTTCAGAGGCAATGCAGAGTGAGCAGCCATTCTCCGGGAATGGCTGGTCTGCCCAAACATCCTTTCAGATGCAGACAGTCTGGAATCCTTGTGGAGACTTAGGCTTGTGTAATTGGCCAGTTACACAACATGTTGGACATTCTGCAGGCTTGCATAAGGCAGTTTCTGAGACCCTCTTATACAAGTCTTCTACTAAGTAGCACAACAGGCTGGGATGCCCCTGGAAGGAAGTGAGGGTACAGATTTACCTTCCCTATACCATTCCAGAGGCCTCAGGTTGCGTCCACATAGAGAAAAGGAAACATTCCCATCCAGTTCCCACACTAGCCTGTTCAGATGATGCACAGAGCCACCATGAGCAAAGCACAAGCCCAATCTGCATTTCAGGGCAATTCTCTAGAGTAAAAAGAGTCCCCTTTTGCTTTGGATCAGGGCAGAAACTGGAGAATCCCCTGGATATGTGGATGGTGTGCTGGTGTAGGGATGGGAGGAGCAGGCATGCACTAACCTCTTCCTACCCAAAACTTCCAACTCCCTGCCACAGCACTGCCAAGTTCTCACAGTTCCTCTGGCACCAGATGTTGCACACTGATTGCACAAGTGCACATTACCCAACAATGCATCAGTCCTGTGCACCCAATGCTCCCTAGGATGGCCATTGCTTCTGCAAAGAGTGGTACAAGAGGGAGAGGGGTTTCCTGGGACAGTGCTGCCAGTATTGGCTCATTCTGGGTGCCAGTTGCACACACCTGGAAGCCCTGACAATAAGTCAGGTTTTCCCATCAGTGCAGACATAGCCTCATTTCTCAGGGCCACTGAAAGTGGGTTCAGACCCTGGTGGGGGGGGAATTGGGAGTATGCCCCCCCCCCAGTTGTTCACCACCAGCAAATTTTGCACAATGGATTTGGGCCACCAGTGGGTGACTGCTAGCTGGCCAACTTGCAGGGTAAGCACCTCTTGGCTAGAATGGTGGCTTTGGATCCAGGTAGGAAAGGGATTCCCAGCTGTGCATAACAAGGAGGAATCCAAAGGAGGTTTTTATTACGTTTCCCTCCACCACCACCACCCCAATTCCTGCTGGCTGGGAAGAGACTCTGGAGACTGCTGCCCAGGGCTCCTTCTATTGAGCATACTTGCAGCATTCCCAGTAGCAAAATAGGTAGACAGATAGACAAGGGGGAAAGTGAGATGGAGATTTTGTGCTTTGGGCAGAGGAAATAGCAAATCTCTGGTTTCTGGAGCACACTAGAGCCGCAAGCTATAGGCAGAAGGACTTTCTTCCTTTGCTCCCATACTCAGGCCACCTCACTTGGCAGCTGTGGAAGTGACTCCTGAGAAGTCCAGTTTCTTTTCCTGGCCTACCTAAGAGCAGTTGTGAGTGTCTGGTGGGGTTTGTGTGTATGTGTGGTGTGCCGTCAAGTCATTTCTGGCTTACAGTGACCCTAAGGTGAACCTATTATGGGGTTTTCTTGGCAAGATTTGTTCAGATAATGTCATTGCCATCATCTGAGGCTGACAGAGTGAGACTTGACCAAGGTCAGCCAGAGGATTCCATGACTGAGTGGGGAATCAAACCTAGGCTCTCCAGACTCGTAGGTAGGTAGACCAACTCAAAATCTTGACAGATGATTTCAGATTTTGCACATTATTATGACACCTGGTTTGGAAACAGTATGTGTTAAAAGGATCTTGAGCAGTTAAAAAGATCACAAACTAAACATAATGCAACAGTGTGTTGTGGTGGCCAATAGTGCAAAATAGTGCACAAGTGCAAAACTGAGCACTAAGAAATGAACCAATGCTCGGGATTTCAATACCCATACTCCTTGCCCAATCCATTCTGACTAGACTGATAGTCTCAAACAACAGGAAGAAACAAGGTTGGGAGAAGCTGGCTTCTACGGATGTTTTGCTGTAAGGCTTAATTTGATCCATTTGTTTGGTTTATCATTAAAAAGAGCAATGCAGTATACACACACACACACACACACCACAAGAAAGTGAAAAATGAATCAGTTCAAGCAAGCAAAAAAAAATAAAAAAATGCCAGAATGGGGTGTTCTTTTTATTAAAGACAGCATAATACAATTTTTAAAAAACAAAATAACATACATAGAATCCAACTAAAATGAAAGCAATGAAATTAAAAAGCAAAGGAAAAACAGATTAAGGGAGGAGAGAGCCTTAAATCAATTTAAATATTAATTCTCACAATTGGAAACTAACAGCAGTGAGGAAAAGGAATGCCCAACATTTTGCTGCAGGCATCAATCTGGCAGGTTTGAAAATGATTTTTTAAAAAAAGAAAAAAGAGATAGAAAAAGAGAAAAAGAAAAAAGAAAGGAAAGGAAAATATGAATCACGAAAAACAATTATATAAAATGACATTTTAAAAAAAGTCTTCTGGGTGATAACAGATTCTCAGTTTAATCATAATACAAAAGAATCAATTTTGCACTTTATATGGAGTTAATCTAGTTTGTGGTCTTCACTGCTTTAATAATATGAATGACTGCATCCTTTTTGGTCTGATGGAGTTATGATTTATGGTCTCTGAAAAGGGCAAACAGAAATCTCTGGAAATTTCAGAATTTGTGGCTTCACCTCCTTAACACACACACTTACATGTGCAAAGACACAAACATATGCACACGGTACCCTCCAACACTTCACAACACATTCCCAAACTGGGAATGTATAGCCAAGCAACATCAGAGTGCAGTCAAGATGGGGGAAGTTATTAAAGTGGAAGAACACACAAGCTAGGAGAGCCTGCAGCAGTTTGCTTTTGCCTAAGTCTACTGGGAAGAGCAAGATTCTGCCCTCTTCTGTTCTTTCCTCCTGCCCTGCTTTTGCACTTTGAACTCTATTTCTAGCATTTAAGTAAGCTGAGGACAAAGGGGAGGGAGTGGGAGAGACAGTGAGAAACTAGGGCATTTGAAAAGCAGCTTAAAAAGTGGGATGGCACAGAATTAATTATGATTTCACTGACAGGTTGGGACACTTGAGTGATGTGCCTATACACATGTATATACAAAGTGTGCTCTGTTGACAGAAAATGCCAACCAGTATTTTTCAACAGAGATTGTATGGTTCGGTAAAAGTTGTCACACTAGGAAGCTTATTGCATACCTAAATAAATCGCCTTATCTGATCCGGTTTGAAATTTAAATCAGGTAGCATCCTGATATTATCAGGAGGATTTAACTGCTGAATCCACCACCTGGGTCCATCCCGGGTCCATCCCTACTCCTAGGGGCACTCCAGTTGCCATTTTCTCAAGCCAGAAAATTCCCGGCTACGAAAAGAACCACACTGCTATAGCAGGGATGGACCCAGGATGGACCCAGGTGGCAGATTCAGTGGCTAAATCCTTCTAATAGTATCAGGATGCCACCTGATTTAAATTTTAAACCAGATCAGGTAAGGCAATTTATTTAAATATGTGATAAGCTCTAGAAGTGGAGCCAAGAGAGTAGAGTTGTGGTCCAACCATCAAACATGGCCCCACCCCACCACCGTCAGATGATTCTGAGCCAAATATAACACAACTCATGTGTGGCCTTGTGTCAAACCTGTCTCCATCCAAGGAGTTGTTCTGAGATGTTCAAGAGTCATCTAACAATGTGTTGTTAGTTGTCCAACAACACAACAACCACAAGTCATCCAACAACACATCGACATCTTTGAATGCTAACATTTGTAGCTGCAGCCCTCTTGGTGTTGACGGGGGGGCTCTTGTTCACTTGACTTTGATGGTTACCATCCAAAAAATTGAACTTTTCCAAGCTTTGCCCTCAGGTGTGATGGCAAACTCCATCGTGATCTCTTTTAAAGACAGTCAAATATGAGTCCTGTCCCGTCTCTTCCTAAATAAGGAATGGAGTCCATGTTTGCCTCAGGCAGCAAAATGTCCTGCTCACAAAAGACCCATTGGAATAAATGCTTGCATGCCACATCTGGAGCCATGGAAGAGCTTGGGAAAGTTCCTTTTGGAACTACATCTCTGAGAATCCCCAGCCAACTGGTGGATACTCAGAGTTGTAGACCAATTTTTGGTGTTTGGTTTTTTTTAAATAACTTTTGCAAGCTCTAGGAAATGGACAACAGCAGCGGGTAAATACAATGGCTGCAAGCCAGCTGCTATTGTATTTATCCACGGTAAATACAATTGTTTGCATTTGTAAATACAATCAATATCATTTACCCAAAATAAATACAGAAGGACAGGGATATACACGGGGGACAATGTGTTGATATTTAATTAGTTACATAATTATGAAGAGTGTGGTGCAATGCAGTAATATTTGTTTAAACCTGCATTTTTGGGAACAAGCTATGGAGGGCTCTTCATCAAATGGTAAGATGACTATGAGTCCTACTTTAAAGAGGATTGCCTATTACTGCTACTGCTACTGCTACTACTATTGCTGTTGTCATCCTCTCTTTCTTCCAAAACTGGAACTTAATACAGCTTAAACATGCAAAGAATGAACATTAAAATGGAATTAAACTATTCACAATATTAAAATCATTTAACCCTACACTTAAAATGATAAAATTCCATTAACAAGATTTTAAAAATATTGAAAGTGGTTTATTTTAAAACAAAACACCACCCTCAGTCTGTGAGAGAGCTAGTGTGGTGTAATGGTTTGAGTGTTGGACTGCAACTCTGGAGACCAGGGTTCGATTCCCAGCTCAGCCATGAAACAAAAGACAACCCTGATCTGAGATTATTCATCTAAAAGACTCACCTTACTCCAGGTTAATGCCTTTGTCCTTCAGTCAGAGTACTTAATGGATATTAACAATAAAATACAGTAAGTAAAAGTAAAAGTTGCATCTTTCTTCCCACTCCTAAATTAGGATGGTAGCCACGCAACCCACTGAGTGACCTTGGGCAAGTCACACTCTCTCAGTCTCAGGGGAAGGAAATGGCAAACCTCCTCTAAATAAATCTTGCCAAGAAAACCCCATGAAAAGGTCGCCCTAGGTCGCCATAAGTTGGAAAGGACTTAAAGGCACACAACAACAACAACAACAACAGCCCTCAGCCCATTCTTTATAGTTATTCTGTTTTAAAAAGCTTATTGGAATAAAAATATCTTTGCCTGCCAACAGAAGGACAACAAGAAGTGAGCCATTCTTGTCTCCCTGGGAAAGGAGTCTAGTGGCAGCCATCGACAAAGCACTGTCTTGGATCCCCACCAACCATGCTTTGTGATGGTGGTAGGACTTAGAGAAGGGTCTCTTCTGGAGATCTCAGGGCCTAAGCAAACTCATACAGAAAGATATAGTCTATCAGATGATGAAACTGTCTCTGTGGAGTGGGGATGATGGGATCTGGAATCCAGTGAGGCAGAGAGGATGGGAGTCAAACACATCTATAAGGCTGCAGATTGGGGAAGCTGAGCTTAAATGGTTCTCAGTGGTGCAATGTTTTGAGCGTTGGATTAGGACTCTGAAGACTAGGATTTGTGTCCCAGCTCAGCCATGGAAACCCACTGGGTGACCTTGGACAAGTCACAGTCTCTCAGCCTCAGAGGATGGCCATGGCAAGCCCCCACTGAACGAATATTGCCAAGAAAATAACTTATAGGATCGCCCTAAATTGGAAACGACCTGAAGGTGCACAACAACAACAACATAAAGCAGAGCTTGCAAAAGTTACAATTTTGGACTGCAAGATCAGTACCTTTACTAAGTTCTGGTAAAGCCAAGGAGCCCTGAGTTCAAATAAATCCTGAGTGCAGTTAAAGGTGCAGCAGAGAGGGTGGCAAGAGAGGGATATACGTTTGAGTGAATGCTTGGAAGAAGTGAAGGATAAGAAAATGGCTGCATCAATGGGACCGTAGCAGCCAAATCAAGAGAGGTAGTAATGCTAATCGATTCTGCTTTTAGACCTCACTTGGAATACTGTGTCCAGCTCTGGACACTCCAGTTGAAAAAGCATATTGACAAGCTGGAATGTGTTCAGAGAAATGTGACCTAGATGACCAAAGGTCTGGAAACCAAGCCTTACAGGGAGCTGGTTATGTTTATCTTGAGAGCCAGCATGTAATGGTTTGAGCATTGCACTACAGCTCTGGAGACCAGGGTTCAAATCCCAGTTCAATCATGTAAACTCACTGGATGACCTTGAGCAAGTAGCATACTCTCAGACTCAGACGATGGCAATGGCAAACCCCCTCTGAAGAATCGTACCAAGAAAACCCCTACGAACTGTCTTTGGGTGGCCATAAATAGGAAATGACTTGAAGGCACACAACAACAACTATGTTTATCTTGGAGAAGAAAAGACCAAGAGGTGACATTAAATATCACGTAGAAGATGAAGCAAGCTTGCTTTCTGTTTTCTCCAGAGGCTGGAACATGCAACAATAGGTTCAAATTACAAGAAAAGAAATGCCACCTAAATGTTAGGAATAACTTCTTTATTGAAATCAATGTTAGTCAGTGGAACAGATTGCTGGCAGGTGGGGGTTAGACTTTCTTTCTTTCTTTGGAGATCTTTAAATAGAGGTTGGAGGGGCATTTCTCAGGAGTGCATTAGTTGTGTAATCCTATGTGGCAGGCTGTTGGACAATATGGCCTTTGAGACCCCTTTCCAACTTGAAGATTCTGTGATTCTATGAAAACAATGTAACATATACACAGATCCCATACACACATATAGCACTTCTAAACAACTAGCAGGACTTTTTTGCATAGACTCACCAAGCGAGCCCAGTCCTCCCCAGCAGAAGTTCAACTCCTTCTCCATTGGACCCTTTCCCACCTGTCCAGTCCATCTATCCATCATCTCTTCTCTTGTATCAAAAATGCACAAACCGTGTACAACCTACCCCCCTTGCCGGCCTGCTCACCAGCAACTATAGAGCACCCATTCTAAGCTTTCTGTTGCATTTTCCCTCCAGGCAGTTTTGATGATTAAAAAATCCCAAGCTTTGTGTGGATCAATAGTTTCTCTCCCTTTAAGGCCAAATATAAAATATAAAATAAAATGCACTTACATCTTGGCAGTACTGAACTGCTGTTGGAAAGGGGAAATGATGGAAAATGGGGGTGGGGGTATTTTATTTTATTTGAGGGGGGTCTGTTTGTTTGTTTTTCATTTTTGGTAGCAAAATAAAACAGCACAGGAAGAGGGATGGAGGCAATAAGATGCTGTGGATCTGAAGCCAGTTATCCCTCTCCAAGATAGAGAAAAAGAGCAGGGGAGAGAGAGAGAGAGACTGTTTTATTCTGCATGGTCTGGGATAGCAATTCTCAGTGTTCAGTGAAGAAGAAAGTTTATGAAGGTTTTGAATGCTGGAGGGGAAAAAGAAGGAACTCCTGAAAAGGGCCACTCATAGGGCAAGATCTTGGCAGAGATGTACTATCCAGCATCACTTCTGCTGGTAATAGCAGCTAGGGATGGCAGAACAGCTCTTTTTCTCCAAAAAACAAGGATAATTATGCCAAGAAGCTGTAGGAGAACATACCCTCCAGGTGTCCCAATCTGGCAGAGAGAGTCCCACTTAATTCTCTATTGTCCTGCTTTTTCAGCTTATTTTAAAATGTCCCAGTTTCTCTCTTCCTCCTGCTTTCTCTTCAGCTTAATTCAATTGCTGCAAACTGAGTTCCAAGTACAAAAGCAGGTAAGTAAGTTAGGGGGGTTGCAGACTGCCAGAAATAGTGCAAATTGAGTCCACTTTTAGGGTTAGGGTTAGTGCTAGGGAATCATGGGAACTGTATTTTATTGTGGCACCAGACCTCTCTGACAGAGAAGGCTCAATGTCTCAGAAAAAAAACAGTTCCCATGATTCCCTAGCACTAACCCTAACCCTAAAAGTGGACTCAATTTGCACTATTTCTGGCAGTCTGCAACCCCTCTAAGTAAGTAAAAGGAAGGAGCAGAATCTGGCAGAAACTTCCTAATAGTTTCAGGCAAAAGCAAACAATGGCAGCCTCTCCTAGCTTGTGTGAGCTTCCTCATTAATAACTTTTGCCGTCTTGACCAGGTTCTCATGTTGCTTGGCTGCATGGGTCCTGAATTTCATCTGTGAAATGTTGGAACGTGTGTAGAGGCAGGAAGGGAAGAGAACAGAGGACTCATCAATCCTGATGAGGAAGTATACTCCCTCCTTCTGTTGATGGTTACCTGTCATGCACTGCTTCCAGAACATGGATGTAGACTCTGATTTAGAGATTGAAGCAGTGAACATAGTAGGACCTGCTGTCGAACCAGAGCAGGAGGAGGTTCCAGAGCCACACATCTCACAGACCAGAGTACAGGACCAGCTCTGGCAGAGAGTCCTGCCCATTCAGATACAGAAGACACCTTGCCCTTACCTACCTTTGCTGAATGGAGATGACAAAGGGAGAACTTGAGGAGGTCTCAGAGGATTTATAGGAAGAAACAATAATCAGCAGCTGTGTTAGGCTCCTAATCTATAAATTCACTGCCCTGCCCTCCAGAAGTGTTCAGAGATTATCTGATTTACTTGGCTCCCCATTGTGTTCCTGAACTGTTTGACCTGGACTGTAGTTGTAGACTCTCGATACAACTTACCCGACTTGAATATTGCTGAACCCTCTTGCCAGACCTGAAGCTTGTGAATTAACACTATTTGGGACTTAAGGCTTCTGTCTACTAAAGTAAAGTAACTGCTGAACTGTAAACTGCTCTGTGACTTTGCTTGCTCATTAGTTAGCCACTATCAGCTTTATAGCAATCCGCCTTTGACTGGTTGCCCAGACTGTGTTTGGGATATCACCTGGCTGCCAGCAGATCTTCCAGTGGTAGAGAGGGAGGAAGACAAAGGTAGAGAGCCATCATCATCTCTGCTGAGAAGCTAGGCGTCTTTCTGCTAACTCTCACCCAGCAGTAGCTATCCCAGCAAGATGTAGCAGAAGCAGGAATGGAGCAGAGTCCCCATCATAGTGAGATGTTAGGCTTCTTCCTTCCCATGAGAGTCACCTGGCTGACAACAGGTCTTACAGTAGGCTGGTAGACAGGGATAAAGACAGTGGGAGAGCAACATCACCTCTAAGGTAAAGCTAGACTTCTTCGTTCCCCTAAACTGACATCTGGCAGCAGCCATTGCAGGATGCTCTAGCACAGTGATTCCCAAAGTGGGAATTATGCCCCCAAGAGTGGTAGAAAGATCTAGGGGGTGGTGAAAGGGAAAGGGGGCATCAAGGGGATAGTGAAGGGAAAGGGGGGCAACAGGGAGGCTTCAGTTAAAGTATTGGTGTGTAAGAAAGACAAGGGGAACCAGTTACCTTTAGGACCATGGTGGGGGTGAGGGTTGCATGAACCTTCTTTTCAGGGTTTCTTAAAACCACCATGAAGCCTCTTTTGGTGTGATGGTATCTCTCGTTCTTCACCCACCGGTGCAAGCTCACTCTTAGCTACATCTTTCACTAGTTGTGGTGGGAAACTCTTGTGAGGGTTGGGTGCAAGGCATCATTTCTGTTCTTTGGAGCAGCACCATTTTGGGATAGACTGACTGACTGGAGCAAGGAGTTAGGCCACATGGCAGTGGGGAAGAAGCAGCAACAAAAAGAAGCTTTCAGGTTTGAGACCCTGCTTAAGCTTTGCTTGCTCCAACCTGCTCTTGTTTTCCTTCATCAGAGAGGCTGAGAGAAGAGGTCTCCAATCCAGAGCATGTAGCCTCTGTAAACCCCACTATACACACACCGGCTGCTCCTCTCTCCACCCCAAGGATTGAGAGTACTTCCTCAGTAGGAAAAAGCTTTTCCCTTTGCACTTAGTTACCTTGGGAGCAGTGATCATGCAGATGGTCTGTAGAGGCCCTAAGAAGTTTTTTGCCCACACTGGCCTTTGTCACAAGGCTAGAATGGGCGAGAGGCTTCTTCGTCACTGCTCTGCCAGCTGCATGGTTGTTGCTGTGATGGTGCAAAGGGAGTAGCAACCAAGCAGCCAGTCAAGCAGCAACTGAGAAGCCTCTCGCCTGTGCTAGTCTTTACCGCAAGGCTGGCACAGGCAAGAGGCTTCTTGGTTTCTACTCAGCCAACTGCTTGGTTGCTGCTCCCAAGGTGAGTGGCTGCAAAGGGAGCAGTGATCAAGATAGGTTGTTTTAAATTTGCAATAGAACAGTAACTTAATATTGGTAAATAAGCATTGGAGGGGGTGCTAGGGCTGTTTCCCAAGAGTAAAGGGGGTGGCGGCCTGAAAAAGTTTGGGGACCACTGCTCTAGCAGAAGAGATAAGGAAAAGAGTAGCACTGTCATCAGATATGATGAGAAGATAGGTTTCCTTTCCGTCTTCGACCCACTGCCATTCCAGAAGGCTGCAGCAAAGGGAGAAAGAGGCAGAGCAGAGCTACCATGAGCTCTGCTGCAATTTATGGCTCCTTCTTTTCCTCTTCCCTCCCCATAACTTTTCCTTTAATGTCTTGTCTTTTAGGCTGTAAGCCAAACAGCAGAGATTGTTCTGTTTTTCATTGATACATAAGCCTCATTGATCTGTGAGCCTTTCTTTTTGTTAAAAAAAACTTTAAATAAATAAATAAGAGGAAAAGAATGGTATTTTATTTTAAAGTTCCCTTGAGCAGAGAGACACAGAGGATGATATTGGATGAGACAGAAGGAACTTGAGGGTGATTCATCCTGACCCACTTTTCCAGGCAGCTCTACTAGCAGAAGGAGTAGAGAGGATTTGTGGGCTGGTATTTTTAGCTGACTCTAGTGTCAGGTTTTGCTTGCTTACTCAAGGATATTTTTTGTGAAAGGGAAGATAAAACAAACCATGGAGCAAAGACAATCTAGCAAAGCTCCGTGAGGCTCTGTCTTCCATTCATGGTCCTTCCATTCCATGTGACAAGGCAGTTCCTTGCACTATCAGGTTGGACAAAGATGCCAATTCAGAGTAGTTGGGTCTATTGTCTTCTTTCTTTTACACAGTAAAGGGCAGAGATGACTGCCTATGTGCACCTGAATACTCATGGATAGAGCTAGCTTCCTATCAACCCAAAGGGGCCAAAATATGGCAAAAATGCACCCAGTGCATTCTCGAGGATATTTGGGGGCAAAAAAAGTATATTAACCCCTGGGACGCTCTATGGGCCACAAAAATGGGCCAAGATGCCACATGTAGACCCCAGTTTGTCCATCCTGCCCTAGACTAAAGACTTTCTAACTGGACATTCTTCATGCTTGTTGTCATGTGCCTCCAAGTAGATGCCAGCTTATGGTGAACCTATCCTCATAGGCATCACTAGGGGGGTGCGGAGGGTGAAGACTGTACCAGGTGACACCTTGGAGGGAGGTTGAACACCTAATGGGGCAGTCACTCAAGTCCATCCCAAGACAGGTGGGGATGGGATGAAGCTGCTGGGTCTTGCATCGCCTCCCTTTCCTTCTCACCCAGCAGTTATGCCAGATGCAAAATGGGCATCCAGTGGTGACAGCACTGCCCCCATCAGCAACTACTGTTGGGGGATTCAGTGCCTTCCAGGTCTGGCACAGTTGCTGGGCAAGCAGCTGTGTCAGAGCTGGGCAATCAGCCATGGCAGACCCAGACCCAGGAGGAAGCATCTCTGCCCCACCACCAACATGGCAGAGGTGGCCTGGCTGGCAGAGAGGTATGGCTGGAGGTGTGCCAGCATGGGTGACACCAACCCTAGTGATGCCACTATCACAGGGTTTTCTTGGCAAGGCCTATTCAGAGGAGGTTTGTCATTGCCTTCCTTGGAAGTCTGAGAAAATGTGAGTTTCCACGGCTGAGCAGGGATTCAAACCCTCAGGTCCAAAACACACTGAAGAAATAATCCAGTTTGAGACAGCTTTAACTGACTTGGCTCAGTGCTTGAAAATCCTGGGAAATATAGTTTATTGTGGCACCAGAGCTCTCTGACAAAGAAGGCTAAATGTCTCACAAAACAACAAGTCCCAGAATTCCTGAGCATTGAGCCAGGGCAGTTAAAGCCGTCTCAAACTAGATTATTTCTGCTGTGTTTTGGACCTCAGAATCAGGATCAGAATTTTTATTATGTTCATGAACCAACACAGATAAAAATGGGTTAGAGAATAAAAAAACGTAAAAGCACAGGTTAAAAACAGGATTTAAAATTCAAACCCTGGTCTGCCAGCATCCCAGTCCAATACTCAAAGTCAGCAATAACACACTGGGTTCATGGTTGATTGTGCTGAATTTCTTATAGAGCCTCCTTTGTTTTTAATGGGTCAGGGTGGGAATTAAAACTGCACTAAAGCTGGCCATGTCAGAACGTGGTAGATAGCAACTGTGCCCATCTTTCCTTTATTTATCGGTTTGTTCCAACCTCCAATGATTCTTGATGCTCACAAAATAAAAAGATGAAACAGCCATGGGAAAACTCTAGAAACCACAAGTCGAGAGAAAGAAGACAGCCAAAAAAGCAAAAAAAAAAAATCACCACTACAGATCCAGGCAAATATTCATCAGGCAAAACAAAAAGCCATCTATTCCTCTTTCCCCATTCCCCAAAAATAACTTTTGAAAGCTATGGTCATGCTGTCTAGGGTTTCAGAGAGATAAAGATAACCCCCCAACTGTACTGATCTGGCAGCAACAGTCATAATTAATCCTCTGTCATTCCAATTTTTCAGCTGCTTTTAAAATGTTCCAGCTTCTACCTCCTCCTCCCATTTTCTCTCTTTTCCTCTCAGATTACTTTAATTGCTGCAAACTAAGTTCAAAGTGCAAAAGGAGTTTGCACTCGATTAACTCAGGTGTGGGGAAGAAGACATGATGGGGCAGAATCCTGCCTTTCCCAGTAGTCTCAGGAAAAAGCAAACTGAGGAAGAACACATAAGGAGATGCTAGGAGATGCTGCAGAGAAAGAAATCAGGACAACCAGATGAACAACTGAAAATTCAACCAAACACACCATTGAATGTATAAGGGCACCACATCTGCTTCCATAATTTTAAACTGAATGCAAAAAAAAAAAATGAATGCAAAAACTGAAAGCAAAAATATCCCAACTATTTATGTTGGGGAATTTATACTTGCATAGGTTTCCAAGCAATAGATTTCAAACTAGCAATCACTTACCATAATTAAGCCTTTGCAAACTGCCAGAAATAGTGCAAATTGAGTACACTTTAATTGCCCTGACTCACTGCTAGGGAATCATGGGAACTGTAGTTTATTGTTATCTGTTTTCTCCATATAATTTGCAGGACAGTTTAATTAGGTGAGTCCACTCCTCGTTCTCAGTTTTAAATATCTAAATTAGAACCTTAGGTAAATTGCAAATTTGTTGCAAGGGTGGGGAGGTGGCAACCACAGAGGAAGAAAAAGATTGATACCCAGAATATTGGGGTATTATTCACCCCATCTCATCCTCTGGAATCTGGCATTGCGTTAGAGCATCATTAACTGTACGAATGAACAATTGTGAAGAATGGCCATAGTTACGAGGGATAATGCCTCTGAGTCTGCAGGGTTTAGACTTACTCCAATGAGTGCATCTAAGCTCCATTAACATTATGGGGAAGCTAGCCAGATGAGATGTGCAGTTAGACAGGCGTGTCATCCTGGGAGAAGATAGGAAACAGGGTGTAGTGTTTAAAAAGCAAAATAATTCTTTAAAAAAAAAAAAAGGGTTCACATTTAACCCTTCTGTCTACTGCTGTTGTTGATTCTTCCCAGAACACTGGTATCTTGCAATTATGTCAACATTTTCTCATTTCCACTGTTGCTGCCTTTGCAATGATCCTGTCAGTTACACCACCAGTGTTCTCCTTCCAGGCTATCCCAAAGGCATTTTGCTGCCTGGAACAATGGACAAGATCTCCGCTCCCCTGCTCCATGTTGTTGAGATGTCAACATACAAACTAGATCCCAATTAGAATGAGAATTGTATCTACTCACTGGAAACAGAGCAGGAGGAGGTTCCAGAATCACACGTCTCAGAGACAGACCAGAGTTCAGTGCCTGCTTTGGCAGAGTAAGACTCCTACCTACCTTTGCAGACTGAAGATGTCTGAGAAAGTCTCAGAGGATTTATAGGAAGAGCAATTAATTAAGCAGCAGCTGCATTGAGCTGTTGATCTATAAATTCCCAGCCCTGCCCTCCTGGAGTTGTTGGAGATTATCTGACCTACCTAGTTTCCTCTCCCGAACTCTGTGCTTGACCTGGACTATATACCTGACTTGAACATTGTTGAGCTTTGTTTGGGACTTAAGGCTTGTATTTCCTAAAACAAAGTTAGTGCTGAATTGTAAACTACTCTGTGACTAGGTTTTCTCATTAGCTGCTGACTATCAGCTGTGTAGCAATCAGCCTTTAGCTGGTTGTCTGGATGTCTTTGGAACAAAAATATACAAAGCTATGATTTGTAGAGTAGTGAACTGACTATCCACACCTCTATCACACTCCCTGGCAGCAATGCAAACAGGGTAAGCAAGAAAGATATGTACAGATATATGGACCAGACAGACTTGGGAGTGTTGCTAGTAGGCCCATGACATGGAAGAGGCCATTGGGGTATTATTCACCCCATCTCATCCTCTGGAATCTGGCATTGCGTTAGAGCATCATTAACTGTACGAATGAACAGATGCATGAAGCTCTTGATTATTCCTTGAATGTACGCTTCAATGTTCCTAATTTGCTAAATATTCAAAGGTAGACAGTAAATATGTTCCTATTTCTCCCTCTATAATTATCTAGAGCAGAAGTGAGGAATATACAACCTGCCCCCAATTTTTACAGGTGAACATTTTTTTTGATCCCATATCAATAAAAAGCAGATCAAAACCATTGCAAAACATAGGTGTTCTCCTACACAAACCAGATGTCCAAATTTGGCCAGATCTCCAAATAAACAAAAAACATAGAAACATTAGTACAAAGTTGTGTCTTTGTATGTGGGCTTATGTGTGTAAGAATTAGAATTGCAAAGATGCACAACATTCATATCCAGAAGAGAGTTGCTGTTGTGTAACTATCCAACAGAGCCAGCAAAATGACCAATGCACAATGGGATCAATGCAAATCACATCCCAATGTGCATCAGGCACCAATGCACATCAGGTACTCTTGCTGGTGTGTTGTTGCAGATCTTTGTAATTCACATTTTAGTGCCGCTGCTATGTAGTTAAGTGTACATAGATTTACACTGAGTGCATGCTTTTAAAAATTAGTGAGTGCATGCTTTTAAAATAAAAATCACCCAAGAAAACAAACAGGAGGTGCAATATTACTTCTGGTAATGATGGACCCACTGATATGGTCCCCTTGGGGTTGCAGGGGTGAAAAATGTCTGCCACCTGCTCCACAACTTCCTGTACCTGATCCAGAATAATGTCTGAATGATGCTACTGCCCTGTGCCCTTTTAAGACACCAGTGTGGTTTAATCCTTATTTCATATAGTCATAGGCGATTACAGTCTGATAAACAGTGTAACACCAGTAATTGATAGTGGAATAAAATCATGTAAAATATGTTTTCCTTTTGAACCACCTTAGAGCAGTAGCCATCTATCCATACAACCAATATACTGACAGTCCTTGAACATTAATGATGACAAAATCTAAAAATCATTAAAATGAGTAGATAACTGCCCGGCTTCCTACACTGTTGCTTTTAACTGATGTGACTTTTAACTCTCGTGTTTATATTTCAGATCACAAGGCAACCTGAAGACCTTGAGCCAAAAAGGCAGGGTTGTCTACAAGAAACCCATAGCAGGAACAAAGATACTAAATTTCTAAACACACACACACACACACACACACACAAAAACAACAGTTTAGGCAATGTCTTCATTTCCAGCAATGAGAAAAAGAAAAAAGGGGTGGTAATCTATGTAAATAAAATAATCCAGGTGAAAGAACTATTCACAAACAAAGAAAGACATATGCTTGGAATTCAAGTTAAGATACAAGAACTTAATTTTTTAGTGGTAGGAATATATGTCCCTTTAAAAAGTCAACATAATTTTTTTAAGGAAACTTCATGAACAAATTTCAAAACAAGATTTTGGTAACTTACTGTTATTGGGAGATTGGAAAGGAGTTATGAACCCAGAATTAGACAGAAATTCTAAAAGCAAAAACAAACACGGAAAACCACCAAAAAACTTTTTTGACCTTATGGAAAACTTTACATTACCGGTAGTTGATATGTGGAGATTAAAACACCCAACAGAAAAGGATTTTACATTTTATTCAGATAGACTTCAATCTTGGTCAAGATTAGACATGGTTTTTTTTTTTTTTATTTCTAAAAGTCTAAACAGAAGAATTAAAAAAAAAACCTCCCAAAAATCATTTCAAACCACAATCCAGTATTGTTACATTTTGCGAACAGAAAATTTGAATATAATTAGAAACTCCATGAAAATTTAATATTGGAAGACTCAATAGTGCAATAGTCTGCACTTAAAATAAGTAAGGGCACTAGACATGGTTGCCCTTTATCCCCTTTGCTTTTCTTAGTGGTAATAGAAATCCTATTAAGGAAAATAAGAAAAGATGACTCAATAAAAAGTCCATCAATAAAAGGCATTGAATACAAGGTCAAAGCATTTGCAGATGACATTGTCATTTTTTTTAGAAGACCAAAAGTAAGTTTGGAAAGACTAAATCAAATTCTGAAAGAATTCAGAAACTGGTCAGGATTTAAAGTAAACAAAGATAAAACAGCTATAATAACTAAAAATACAGGGGGGAAGAAGGAATGTTGGAAAACCTATCAAATTATAAAGTTCAGAAAATGGTAAAATATTTGGGAGTAAATTTAACTAATAAAAATGCAGAATTATTTAGTAATAATTACCAAAAAAGCTGGAATAAAATTAAAAATGATTTAAGAAAATGGAACAAACTAGGACTTTCATTATTAGGAAGGGTGGCAACAATAACAATGAAGATTTTACCTAAAATGTCATACTATTTTCAAAATATCCCTATAATAGAGACTGAAATAAGGAATTATCAAATTTCAGCTGGGGTGCAAGAAAACCAAGAATAAAATGGAAAGTTATGTATAACTCAAAAGAAAGAGGAAGGCTAGGGCTTCCAAACTTGAGATTATATTTTCAAGTAAGCTGTCTAAATTGGATTCTGGAGTGGATCAATTTACAAAATGAAAAAATTATTAAATTTAGGAGGGTTTAATGCTTGATTTGGTCTTCATGCATACCTATGGTGTGACAAAGATAAAATTCACAAAGAGTTTATGAATCACTATATAAGAAAACCTTTCTTATTGACTTGGTTAAAATATAAAAACAAATTATACCAGAGAATAGTACTTTGGGTGTCTCCACATGAGGCATTCATCAAAAAAAGTTGGCTAGCATATAACATATAAAGACTTCATTGAAAATGGTCATAAGATCAAGAGAAGAACTCCTAGAAGAGGGAATAGTATGTAATTGGTTCCCACACAGGCAACTAATGGGAAGATTCGAAAAAAGATTTAAAGTTGATTGGTTTTGAAGTATCCAAAGGAGAATTTGATTAAATTTTACAGCCAAATAGAAAAAAACATTAGCAAAACTATACCAAATATTACTAAAATTAGATATTGAACAAGAAGTAATCAAACCCCAGATGATTAAATGGGCACAAAACATTGGTAATATAATTCTATTGGAAGATTGGGAAAAAGTGTGGACAAAATACTTAAAATTTTCAAAAAGCAATATATTAAAAGAAAACTATTATAAAATTTAACCCCTGAAAGGATTGCCAAAATTACCAAGAAAACATGGAAAATGCTGGTGATGCAAATAAAACAAAGGAGCATTACTCCATATGTGGTGGCAATACAAATAATTTTAAAAGTTTTGGAGAAAATTTCATAACTCAGTAACACAAATATTAAATATCAATTATCCCATGAAACCTGAAATATACCTATTAAATATGCTTAACAATTTTGATAAACAAATGGAAAGTAAAAACGGAAGATATTACTATACATGATAACAGCAGCAAGATTAGTAATAGCTAAAAATTGAAAATCAAGTGCAGAACCAGAACTAGAAGATTGGATATTAAAATTGTACAAAATGTATGAAATGGATATTCATACTCATGTAGTAAATGGAAAATCAATAACAGAAAGAAGACGATTTGAAAAGATTAAACCCATTATGGAAAAACAAATGAGGAAACAAAGGGATACGATTTAATACATAAAATCACTAAATACTTAAATAAAATAGACAAAAATACAATCATAATACAAAATTATAATACAAAATATAAATACTGATATTAAAATCAATATAATTATTATAAAACCACAAAGGTAATTGCCAGAACTCAAAAGAAGAAAAAGAAAAGGGGGGGACAGTAGAGAATAGGAAGTCTATAAAACAATAGTAATAATAAATAAACACTCGATAAATAACTTGACTACAATCAAGAAGGAAACAGTACATTACAAGGAAACAAAGATAAGAAAAGAAATAGCTACTTACAATTGATATCTCTGGTGGGAAGTCTTACTATCTACATTTTTGAAAGCTTTTATACATGTAACTGTTTTCGTTAGTTTAATGTATGATACTTTATTCTATTCTTGATAATATTTTTACGCTAAAGAAAAGGAAAGGAAAAATAAGATGGGGGAAAGGGAGAGGAAAGAAAAAAAAAAACTAGAAGAAAGGAGTATATGGGAAAAGAATAAAGAAGGTTTATATTGACCAGATGGGAATACAAATGATTTATTGTTATATTCTCTAATTTATATATAGGAGTTTGGAAACTAAAGATTTTTCTATCATGTTTTTTTATGATTGTATGTCAAAAAAACCGTAATAAATATATGTATAAAAAAACAAAGCAATCAAGAAGAGCTTCTGAGGACTGGACACGTTGCATGAGATTGTTCTTTAAAGGTCATCAGAAGCTGCGTTGGAAGAAATTATTGGGAAAGAATTTATAAAAGATTAGCTCAGCTGCAGGGAAAAGGCTTGATGCCATGAGGAGGGGCGGCTGTCTACCACAGAAATGGATCCCTCCTTTGTGAAAGGTATTGTGGTAAAAATGTCTTGTTGTCGTCTCATCGAAAGGCCATGGTATAAATGTCAGGTCTGACTTGGTCATAGGGGAAATACAGAAGCGCAGGATGGAGGCCATTCATCAGAGTCTATGAGAAAGGCTTCAGTGACAACACTGCTTGTGGGCATTTCTCTGACTCAAGGGACAGAGTCAGTTTCTCTGCTGACCCACTTTCAGAACTAGCTTCTCCCTTTCTGATGAGATATCGTAAGAGCTTCAACAATGAAAACACCTATCAATTGCACTCTACGTGAGGCTGCCTTTGGAATATGTTTGGAAAATTATCAGAATTCTGCGGCCAGAATTCTGACCAGGGCTATTATAGGGAACATATAACTTCCTTGTTAAAACAACTTCACTGGCTACCAGATCATTGCTGGGCACAGTTCAAAGTGCCAGTGGCTATTTGAAAGATTGTGCAGTGGTTTGAACATTGGGCTATGATTCTGGATTGGGCTATGATTCAGGGTTCGAATTCCCGTTTAGCTATGGAAACCCTGTTGATATCCATGATAGCCCTGTTTTAAATATTTGAAGTAGTGTCATATTGAGGATGGAGCAAGCTTGTTTTCTGCTGGTCCAGGGAATAGGACCCAGAACAATGGATGCAGGCTACAGGAAATGAGATTCCACCTAAATATTAGGAGGAACTTCCTGACAGTAAGAGATGTTTGACAGTGGAATACACTCTCTCTTTGGAGGTTTGTAAACAGAGGCTGGATGGCCATCTGTTATGAGTGCTTTGATTGTGGATTACTGCATGGCAGGGGGTTGGACTGGATAGCTCTTGTGGTCTCTTCCAACTCTATGATTCTATTATTCTTTGACCTTGGGCAGGTCACATTCTCTTAGCCTCAGAGAATGGCAAACCCTTATTGAAGAAATTTGTCAAAAAAAAATCCAGAATAAAGAGAAGAGTGGTCAGGCAGTCTAAGCAGCCCAGGGTCTAAGAATGGAAAACAGTCCAGGCAGAATTCAACACCAAATAGGGAACAACCAAAGAGCAGCATCCAAAGAGCAAGCTGAAGCTCAGGAAACTAGTGTTGTAGTACAAGAGATAGTAGAGTTGTTCTGCAGCACAGAAATGGCCTTATATCTGACCATAAACTTGCTCATTTATAACCAAATATAACTCGGTACAGTACAGTCTAATTCTTCCAGCATTTCCCTTTTAAGGCAGCCCATACCCTTGCCTGTACCTTTGTTGCTATCATTTCAGTCTGTGATGCTCTGAAGGATGATGGAGCTCAGACTCCAACTCCCTCTCTTCAAACTGAGCATGTGATGGCCCAGGCTCTACTTTCAATAGCAATAGCAACTATATTTCTATACTGCCTATCAGTGCACTTAAGCACTCCTTAAGTGGTTTACAATGTATAAGCTAATTGCCACCAACAAGCTGGGAACTCATTTTAGTGACCTCAGAAGGATGCAAGCCTGAGTCGAGCCTGAGCCCCCTAGATGGTATTTAACTTGTAACCTTATGGTTTGCGAGTGAGAGGTTTCAGTACAGGCATTTAACCACTGCTCCACCAGATTTTCAGAACAGAACTACCATTCTCCTCTGGCTCCAAGACATGACTGCTAGCTTCCTCAGATTCTGACTGGAGCCTGTTACCTGGGCTCACCTTTTCCCTCCCTCATCTGATAATACCTCTTACAGGTAGGACATGGCAGGTGGTCCACGGGCTAATGTTCATCCTGAAGCCATCTGTTGCCAGGCCCTGGACAGCTTCCAGGAAAGAATGTGGGGAAAAATATTGCCAATTAGCACAAATAGGGTACTAGTTCCTGGCACATGGGGGGGGATTACCAGTCCCCACATCAAATAGCTTAAGAAGCACTGATTTAGGTAACAGAGGGAACATAGATCAGAGCTGTCTACTGGCCTCATATCAGCAGTAAAGCTTTAGCGGACTCGTATAGGGAAAAGGAGGGACTGTTAATCAGTGAGAGCAAGTTGTGATCAGTAGAGCCAAGAGATAAGTGTATCCTTGCTTCTATCTGAAGCTATTTTTGGTTGTGGTGTGCACTGAAACACAACTTGTCCTTCTAACAACATGGTAGCTTTTAGATATTAAGATATGCTAGGGAATGCTTCCTTCCATATCTTAGAAGGGCAACTGTTTTAGTCATACAAAGATATTTAAAGGTAATTAATCAGTTTAAAGGCAGATGATTAAGCTACAAAGAAATTGTTAATTAGTGGGCCTTGATAATCCATAGGACTTTCTGTCTCTGGATCTTGGTGGGATAATTGTTAGTATATACTTCAGCTCGTCCTGTGAAGCTAAAAAGCAAATATTAGATCCTTGCCCTGTTGCAGAGCACTTGAGAATTAATTGCACTGGAAAATGCTTCCTTCTCAGCTCATTACCTATATGCTGCCCTGTCAGTCGTGCTTGATGCATGCTCTCCAGGCTGTAAAATAAAATCTTTTAGTGGAGCGTGGGCACTATGACAAAAAAAATGAGCTATGTGCTATATACTGTCCTCACAAAAGTGCAGAGGCCTCAATAACTTCATGTTCCTGAATCTGTGTTTGCCAAGGCAATATTGGGATGAGAAGAAACTGGGAAGGACTTGGGGAAGAAAAAAAATTCTGACCCAAGTCAAAATTCGTAGTGGTACAGTGTCACCATGATATCTAACCAGACCCAATGTGCCTGAGATTTGGGGGATCTTTTATACCCTTAAACCTAGCCTGAGATGAAGATTTGTTACTGTATATCAAAGGATTCTGGATTGATACTCTTTGAAGTAGACAAATTCCAAAGAGGGGAGATGGGGTGTTGATGTTATCTCATCCTCAGCCAGACACATACTGGCTGGTACTCGTAAATCTCCTAAATGTGAATGCTAGGAGTGAATGTCCTGTTTTGAAGCTCCTAACCCTGATCTTTTGATCTTTTAATGAATTGTTGAGGCAGACGTGACCACTCAAATGTCTACATGATGTCCTCGCTTTGGATCCATGGCAGTTTGGGCCTTTCTGGTTTAGGGCCATGACAGAGGACCCACAAAGGAAGTTTTATATTAGAACAATGCTTATAACAACATGACAATGAAGGCATTTGGTCAAAGTGGTGAGTTGAAAGCCAGGCGGCTGGACTGAAGAAAGCAAGATTAGGTGGAGAGTAGGCGCAAGTTTATGGGCGAACCAGCATGGGGTAGTGGTTTGAGTGTTGGACTAGGACTCAAGACCAAGGTTCGAATCTCTGTTCAGCCATGAAAACTGACTTGATGGCCTTAAGCAAGTCACACACTATTAATGTTGGAGGAAGGCAATGGAAAGCCCCCTTTGAACAAACTTTGCCAAAAAAAAAAAAAAAACCTATGATAGGTTTGTTTTAGGGTCACCATAGGTCAGAAATGACTTGAAGGTACACAACAACGAGGCGCTTCTGCAGCAGGGCAAAAGGAACCACTAACTCCCATCAGTTTCTACCCAGTGCAACCAATGGTGAGAGTTTATGGGAGTTGCAGTCCAACATGATCCAAATGACCACCTCTTCCCCATCCTGGTGAAAGGGCTAGCCTGCCTTGCATGTCCTTCAGGAAAACCACAAAACAACATCGAGGGGGAAATTATTCCCTCTCAGAAAGGGTTTTCCCTTTTCTTTTAGAACAGAACAAAGATTTCTCAGAACATATCCCCTTCTTCTTCAAAGAAATCTGATAACTTTTTTTCACTTACATCTCTACCCACTAGGAAAATGTATCTACCTCCCAGAATTTTCCTAAATATTCTCCACCAGTTCTTGTATGATGACTGCCATTTTCCCCTTCCCACTACCTTAGGACGTTGCACTGGAGAACACAAGATGGTCACCAAGATGTCATCTCCATTGCTGTTGCTGTTTCTGCAGTGGCCATAAATAAATACTGGAGGTGGGGAGAGAAGTTGTTCTATAACCATTCTTTCCCATTGTTGGAGAATTTCTCCTCCCCAGGGGAAAATAAAATAGCTTTTTAAAAATCCCCAGGTTGGCTTTTTTCCTACACAAACAGAATGGAGAATTTTGAAAGGTTGTTCATGCACGGTTCTTTCCCATGTCGGATTCAATCTCTTCTGTTTCTCCCTGTGTGGCAAAATACCTCCTCAGTTCTGACTGCCGTGCAGAGCTACATGCTGTGGTTAGGCCAAGACATAAAAATGAATCAAATGATTTCTTTTTAAACAGATGTTCCTCTCTTTCACTTTACATCTTTTTTGTTTTTTTAAAAAAAAACCTCCCATATTTATAAAATAACAAGGCGGTGGTTCAAAGCTTGTGTTTGATTGAATTAGGTTACTCATCTTGTGCCTTTGAAAACCTGACAGCTGATGAAACATTTATTTCATTTTCTGCTTTTCCCTCCTTCTTTTTTGGTTCCCCAAATCACCCTCCCCATCCCCATTTCACACAAACACACATACACACTCCACAAACTGCCAATATCAAGTAAAGAGAGGGCTACAATTGTTGTATCAAGTGCTACAAGAATGTTGGATGGGGTTATATAAAATAATGTTAAATAGAAGGACACCTGCAGTCTACTTTTTCAAATTCTGGTCTTTGCTTTGTGTTTCCTCATGGTGTTATATTAGCAATATGTCTGCTTCATCAGTAAAAGATGGGCCTTTTCTCTAGGGGAGAGTGGTAGCTAATTCATTTCTTTTTTCCTGTTAAAACAAAATTGACATGGGAAGTTGAATAACAATACAATGGGACAATCAAAGCTCACTGTTTAGTACATGAACCTCTAGTCTACAGACAGGATGGAGAGAACCATGCTGCACCTGCCTGCCCTGTAGTTGTTAAAGATGAGGAGCTTTTCAGAGAAAAGATGGGGGAAACCGAACTCAGTGCCACCGGTATTGATTGTGTATATGGGGATTCAAGGAGAGCCAGAGTGGCATAGTGATTTGGGTGTTGGACTATGCCTCTGCAGACCAGAAGTTAAATCCCTGCTCAGCCATGTAAACCCACTGGGTGATCTTGGGCAAGTCACACTCTCTCAGCATCAGAGGAAGGACAATGGCAAACCTCCTCTGAACAAATCTTGCCAAGAAAACCCCATGATAGGTTTACTTCAGGTTCCTCATAAGTAGGAAATGATTTGAAGGCAACACAACAACAACTTCATAACATAAGGTTGGTGTGGTAACTGTCCATGGTGCTGAACCTGGAAATAGGGTTCACCATTTTGGTTATTTCCTGTAAATGAGGAGTTGGTTGTTGTTAGCTGCCTTCAAGTCAACTTTAACTTATAGAGATCCTGTGAATGAGACGTCTCCAAGCCCCTCCATCCTCTACCTCTCTGGTCAGATCCTGTAGGATCAGGCCTATGGTCTCCCTTATTGAGTCTATACATCAGGCATGCAGTCTTCCTATTCTGGAAGCTGTAATCTTAAGAATAACTTTTCTCCAAGCCTTGCTTTTAACCGTTCACTTAAGGTTAAAGCATCAACCTTTGCCTCACCAGTGCTACCAAATGCACAAATGGAAAGAAAGAGGGAGCATGAATGTGAGCAACTCTGTATCCTCCTAATAGCCCTAATATTGTTTGCCACTCTCCTTCTCGGCTGTAATCCAATTCCTTCATTGTGATAAAATATTCTGCTGCCAGCCATGTGAGTTTATCCACTTCACAATTGTATTACAGCCTCATAAAGCAGAAAGGCAATGATATTACTGCTTAATTAAAAATCTCATCCTTCAATTCCAAGCTCCTTGCCTGAGGATCAGAGGGATTGTCTACATTCTGACCATCTCAAGGACAGTTTCTACTGTTTTTTGGGGGGGAAACTACAATTAAAACATGGAAGGCAACCCAAGAGGTCATTTTATCTGACCCAACCAATGCAAGCAATGCATTGCTACACCATCCCTGATAGATGGCCACTAGGGCTGGCCCTACTGTTAGGCAGAGTGAGACAGATACCTTCACTTTTCAAATCATGAAAAGGCATCATTGTTTGATTTCTTAATTCATTGTTACTTTACCCTTACTGCCAGATAAGTATAGAGAGACACCTGTGAGATTTTCTGTTTTTGTTGCCAAGGTAACTTGATTGGTCTTAGGCACTGTCTGGACCATGGGGCCTAATTTGCTGACCTGTCTCAGGCAGCAAATTGTCTTAGACTAAGACCCCGATAGTCTGTGCTTAAAAACGTCTAAATACAGTCAGTCCACCATCTTCTGGAACAGTCTGTACTATCTCCAAAAGCCCTATACCACAGGGAGACTCTTCCTAATATTAATTTGTAAATTGAAATCCTTATTTTTGTTGCCATTTTTGCAAGATATTTTGGGCTGTCTTCTTTTTTTAAAGAGTTTTGCCTCCTCCCATGGCCTCAAGGAGTTGTACAAATGAGGGTGAAGGCTTCTCACTTCTAGCATACCTCCATGAAAACACAGGTGCATGACTCCTAGGACACTAAACAATACGGCACCACATATTTCATCAGCAATGTCAAGTTTTGAATAGCTGATGAAAGACATAGGGATCCATGATGGACAGCAGATCTATTATTTTGGGGCAGTGAATTCATGCTATGCTTAACAGGAACAAGAGCTCTAAGGTTTATGTTATTGTTTTATGGTGCTGAACCTGTTTGGGGTACAGGATTCAGCACCTTGGTTAGCTCTGGTAAACAAGGAGTAGCTTCTGTAAGCTCAGTGTGGATTCACCACCTCAGTTGTGCCTTACCTGGAGGAGCTCTCCTTGGATGAAGAAGGAGAAGAAGAGGGCTAGGAGGATGGTC
Source organism: Phrynosoma blainvillii (assembly GCA_026167975.1). NCBI lineage: Eukaryota > Metazoa > Chordata > Lepidosauria > Squamata > Phrynosomatidae > Phrynosoma > Phrynosoma blainvillii. Next base: position 22,262,470 of record JANUYF010000010.1, on the reverse strand, counting down.
CCCAGCTGGAGCTACAGAAGGCTGGTAGGCCTATTGTGAAAGAAGCAGAGCCCAGGCATCCATGCAGCATCTCCAAATTTGGAAGAGGAAACAGAGTTTCTGCACCCTGCACCATTCTTAAGTCAACAGCTCAAAGACAAAGAACAGAAATGCCAGAAATGCTCTCATCTGCCTTAAATAAACTAGGGAGCAGATGAGCACATACAGAAAGATCCAGCTTACCTCTTCTGAACTGGAGCCCAATTCAGGCTGAAGCTGGGTCTTATCGCATGGCTTTTTCAGCTTAATTGAGCTTCTGAATACATCCCCACTCCAATGAGGATCCAAAAACGTGCTCCAGCAGCTATTTTTTTTAAAATCAGAAGTTTCCAACTTTAAGAAATGGCCATTGGAGCTGCTTTTGAGGGGGGGATTTGCATTAGAGCAGGGATGTACTCAGAAGCCGAATTAAGCTGGAAAAGCCATGCGATAAGACCCAGCTTCAGTCCGAATTGGGCTCCAGTTCGGAAGAGGTAAGCTGGACCTTTCTGTATGTGCAATAATCTCTCAGGATGAGTTAATGAGACCAACTGGGCTCATCTGGTCTAAACTACTGCTGGCTATGAATTAGCTCAGGCATGGCCATTCTGGTTGTGTGAACAATGGATCCATCACTCCCTGATAATCTTGTATGATTTCCTTGTCTTCATATATCTTTGACCTTTGGCTTGCATTTGGACTAATCTCTCTGGCCACCTCTTTCTCAGTTTTGGATTTGGCTCAGGATTGTTTGCATTCTTTGACTTTGGACTATTTGGATTACACTTCTGTTCCTAAAGATATAGGTGTCACCTTGGGGCTGGGCTGGCTTTCACCTGGTGAGCTTCTGTGGACTGGAGGTATATGCTCATGGGTGCTTGCCCATATTAAAACAAAACAACCCCAAAATAATGAAGCCATCAGCCATCCTCAATCCCAGGCATAGCATTAACTTAGAAAGTTTGCAAAGGGATCTTGTAGCACCTTTAATACTGACTGTGGGAGAGACGTTGTAGCATAAGCTTCCATAGACTTGGTCTACTTTTTTAGATGCATGGAATGGACATGCAGTCCATGAATCTGAGGAAGTGGACCAAGTCTACATAAGCTGATGCCACACCTTCTTTTACATGTTGGTCTCAAAGGTGCTACAAGAACCCTTTGAGTATTGATATTCCAGACTAACACAACCAACCCTCTGAATTAACTTTTAAAAAGTAACACTTTGCTTTAAATACAGAGCTGTGGGCAAACAGCCTCTCAAAAATTCTCTACTCTCTTTGTGGGGAAAAAGACTGGAGGGAGGCAGGAATCATTTCACTGAATTTCCCCAAGGGGAACATTTGCACAGTTGGGAGTCACTATTTGTAGAACCAGTAGCACTACTATATTTGAAACTGGCTTTATTCTTAGTTTTACTAAAAAAAAAAAAAATTGGAAAAATATAACAAAATTTCAGTTTATTAGAAAGACAGGGTGAAAAAAAATGAAACCAAGATATAATTTTAACTATGAATCCAGCAATAACCTCTTTTTTTTTAGTTATCATGTAAACTGCACAGTGCTCACCTATTAAATATCACTGAGTTTTAGATGCAACATATTCTTGTCTGCAAACAAAAGACAACTATGTGTTCTGTTCTGAGATTATTCATCTAAAAGACTTTCCTTATGCCAGGTTAATGCCTTTGTCCTTCAATCAGAGTACTTAATGGATATTAACAATAAAATACAGTGTGAAAAGTAAAAGTTGCATCTTTCTTCCCACTCCTAAATTAGGATGATAGCCATGCAACCCACTGGGTGACCTTGGGTAAGTCACATGCTCTCAGCCTCAGGGGAAGGCAATGGCAACCCTCCTCGGAAGAAATCTTGCCAAGAAAACCCCATTATAGGGTCACCTTAGGATTGCCATAAGTCCAAAATAACTTTTATCTCTTCTGGATGGCCAGTCAAAAGGGGTTCCCCTGGGATGGTTTGAATGAATAGGAGCTATGAAGTCAGCAGAGAATTTCTGAGCCATTACAGATACTTGTATTTTTTTTAAAAGAAATTATACAATCTATCGATTCATTCATTGGATACCTTTTTAGTTGATTAAACTAAACTGATTTCAATGGATTAATCCACTCAATTAATTAATTCAGGTAAAGATGCACAGTATAAGCCTCTGCCTGTGCAGTTATACATTAATTGTGCTACTCAACCCATGTGAGTTGTGCAATCGAATACACACCCAACTGTGAATGTACCCAAATGTAAAGACCTTTTTTTTTTTTTTTTTTTAACTTAGGGAAGCATTTAGTTTTTAATATGATGTGGCAGATCGAGCTTTTAAAAGGGTGAGGAGGGTGCTGTGTTTCTATTTCATTATGTCTTAAATGAGTTTTTAAAATTCCTTTTAATTTTTAATTTTCAACTTGTGATTTTTTTTAAAAAAATAGATGTTTGGTTTAATTGTGTTTGACCTTTTGTATTAACAGGGGTTTGTTTTAGCTGTACAGTATTGTGTTTGTACATGGTTGTAAGCCACTTTGAGTCCCATGCAGGTAGGAAAGTGGGAATATATATATATATATATACTGAATACACACACACACACACATGTACTTATACATATATATATGGTTACCCAGTGAGTTTCATGGCTCACTGAGGACTAGAATTCCAATCTCCCAAGTCTCAGGCTGCTGCCACATTGCTGCCAAAATGCAATTTGACATCACTTTAATTGCCACAGCTCAGTGCTGTAGAATTCTGGGATTTGTAGTTTGTTGTGGCACCAGAGTGCTTTGACATAGAAGGCTAAATCTTCACAAAACGATAAATCCCAGAATCCCACAGCATTGAGCCATGGCAATTAAAGCAGTGTCAAACTGCATTAATTCTGCAGTGTAGATGCACACTGCCTCTTACGGCCCCTCTACATGGGCCAAAGAAAAGAGTCTCATCTAGAGCTGTCCAAACAATGCACAGGACAATTGGGGAATGAATCTGGGCTTTTTCATCACCACAGGGCTTTAATCCAGGGAGGGGGAGTGAAGATTTATCCCAATTTTGAGTTTATGATCCTGATATCCGTGTGTGTGTGTGTGTGTGTACTGCACCTCATAGCAATATCAGTGTAAGGCAAGGGGGCAGGTGTTCAGAAATGCATATATTTGCACACATAGAAGGCAGAGTAAAGAAAACTGGAGTGACCACAGGTGTGTGACGGCACGTATTGCAATTTATTGAATTGGGGTGTATTTTAAAGGAAGAACTGTGTGGGCAGTTGTCCCAATCTTGCCTCTGGGGAGGGGGGGTATAGACAAGCCCATGGTTGCTACAGATCAATGTAATCCAAAAGTAAACTGGATTATCCTATCAGTGTAGATGCACCCTTAGTGAGGCAAGACAGGCCATAGATACTCCCATTGTAGAGTTGCAAGTGAAATAAGGGAGAAGGCTCCTGAACCTTTAATAGTTGCAACTGTTGTTGTTGTTGTTGTTGTGTGCCTTCAAGTCCTTTCCAAACCCATCCTGGGGTTTTCTTGGCAAGATTTGTTCACTGGAGGCTTGCCATCTCCTGAGGCTGAAAACATGCGACATGCCCAAGGTCAGGGGTAGGCAACCTGTCCCCTTTATGGGCCAAGGGACTTCAGCTCCCAGAATCCCAGGAGCTATTGGCCAACATGGGACTATTGGCCAACATGGCTGAGGCTTCTGGGAGCTGAAGTCCCTCGACCCTTAAAGGGGAAAGGTTGCCTACCCCTGCCCAAGGTCATCCAGTGGGTTTCATAGCCAAACAGGGGATCAAATCCTAGTCTGCAGAGTCATAGTCCAACATCAAAACCACTACACCACACTAGAAGAGGGAATATCAAGAGATGCTGCTTCTCATGCAAGTAAAACCTGCCAAAATTGCCTCTTCTGCACAGCCATTAAAGGTCCAGGAGCCCTCTCCCTTATTTCACTTGGTAACCTTATTCTTGCCCACCTCACACCCTGCACCAGGATGGTATGGAAACCTTAAGTTGGCTGTAGTTCAATATTCAGTAACCATAATCTTAGGGAGCCCAACGTTTGCATATATCTGATTACCATCCAGCACACTCTGATGTTCCCATCTCAGCGACCTCCACTCCATGAGCAAATTAGTTTAAAAATATTGCTCTGTATTAATTCCACCAGATGTAATCCTAGGGTTTAAAATAGGACTGTAATAGTAAGAGAGAAGGGGAAAGGAAAGCCGGGGGGGGGGGAGCAAAAGAGAGAGAAAGAGAGAGTCAGAGAGACATGTAGCAATTGTCCCGAACATGCACAGCAACAGTATTAATAAATCACAGCGCTAATACCCAACTGCTCATTTGCACCTATTTAATATGCAGTTCCAGTTCAATTTTTAAACAACTTACAGCTCTGTTACTTGTTGGTGGTGCCCCATACCTCGCTCCAATCTGTGAAAAGTCAAAATTTTGCAGCTTCTTTAAATGCTCTTCAGAACATTGCAAACATACAGGGTTTTGCAGTACATACTTTCTAACGTTTCACAGTTGAAAAGCAGGACGTGTGTGCCCAAGCAATATCGGAGTGTGATCAAGATGGCAAACGATAGATTCTGCCCCCTCTGCCCCTCTCTTGTCTGTCTGTTAATTGCATGCAAACTACTTATTCATTTTTTATTCCATTTGCAACAGTTGAGGTAAGCTGAGGACAGAAGGGGGAAAGTTGCTGGAGAGGGCAACGGGAACATTTTAGAAGCAGCTGAAAAAGTGGAATGACAGAGGATTAATTTTGACTGTGCTTGATCAACCAGGACATTTAGAGAGTATGGTATTATTGCACATCTGCTGAGATGCACATCCCAGCAGAGGCCCACCACTGGTGCTTACAGCTTTCTTCAGCCTTGTTGTGCCTCCTTTCTTTTCCTTCCTATTGTTGATTGTTTATCATCCCCATCCAGAACTTGAAAAGAATCTTATTTTGGACTGCATGCCATAGGAGCCAAGATCTGAGATTCCCAGCAGAGCCCTGTTGTATGTCCCATATGGCTACTCCCAATGGGTACTGTCATCCCATGATCTAGCCCCCTGCACCCCTCCTCTTTTTCCATATCAAGTTGATATCAAAAGGGATGCTTAAGGCATGCAGCTGAGAAGGCATCCCAAATGCAGGAAACTAGCCATGACATATAAGGAGATCCATCACCATATTTGAAAATTTGGGAAGCTCATCATGGGGGAAACCCAACAGCACATGGCCAGGAAGATCAGTCAAGTTTGGAATCTGCACAATCCCTTCATTGATAGGAGTGATGGTGGGTGATAGACCTGGTGTTTGCAAAAGAACAAAAGTCTGGATATACTTCCCTCTGGAGGAAATACCCCATTGTCCAGAGACATTTACAAGTTCCCTTCTCATTGTTCTCTCCTGGAAACTTCATTTTAATCCCAAAATCTGCCCCAGGATATGTTTTGCCCTATAAATATTCCTGCTAAGGCACCTAGAATTTGGTTTTGCCTGAGACTCAGATAGACACTCTGTCAGTATCTCGCTTGACTCCTCAGTATTGGTGGCAGCTGCTGAGCCACCTTCATTTCACAGAATCCCCTAACTGGAACCTCTGCTTCTGGAACCAGTATAGTATTATGTTCTGCAGCCCCTAAAGTCACTGTCTGCTATCACCTTATATAGTGTTAGTTCTTGTTAATATGCTTTTGTATGAGTGGTGATTTCCTTTTACAAATAAAACTACATTTGGACCTTGCATTCCAGAGTTCTGTTTCTCAGAACAAGTGTACACAAGCTTGATCCTGTGTACTTGATCAGCTGCTGCAATTGAGCTAATACAATTCCCATATTAAATATTGATTGTGGATGCCTTCTCAGGTCCCTGGCATTTTGGGTAACAATAATGTGACTGGGACTTTCTTGGCAGCAGTACCTCAGCTGTGGAATTCCTGTCCAAGAGAGGTCAGGTTGGCTCCCTCTCTCTTGATCTTCTGGTGTTCAGCTATGACTGTGTTGTTTCACATAGCCTCCAATCCTGAAAGCCATGTTGTTTTCTTAACAGCTCCAGTTGTTTAACTGTAGTTTTCAAACTATTTCTTGAAGAGGAGTTTGGGTTTGTTTGTTTTTTGATTGCTCTTAAATGTGATTATTTGTGTATTGAATGTCAAAATGTTTGTGTGTTTTTTTCTGTTATACATTGCTATGGAACATAAACCCTTAGAGGCTGAGAGCTGATTCATACATTCTGCAAGTAACTGAATACATCTTCCCAAATCTCCAAGCCAACATGGCCACTTGCCATACCAGCTGGGGGATTATGAAAGTTGTGGTCTAAACAAGGAATTTTCCCAGTTTTGTACCTCTCCAAGCAAGCATACAAATGCCGCAATTTGGCAGGGACAATCTTGATCAATCTTCTGTCGTTCCAGTTTTTCAGCCACTTTTAAAATGTCCTAGTTTCTCTCTTCATCCCACTTTCCTTCTTTGTCCTCAGATTATTTCAGTGGCTGCTTACTGAGTTAAATGTGCCAGAATAGTTTATGTTCAATTAACTCAACAGGAAGGAGAGGTGAGGGCAGAATATTACTCTTTCCTGTAGTCTCAGGCAAAAGCAAACTGCTGCAGCCTATCCTAGCTTGTATGTTCTTCCTCATTAATAACTTCTGCCATCTTGACCACACTCCAATGTTGCTTGGCCACATGCGTCCCAGTTGTGATCTCGGAACTTTTGGAGTGTATATGAGAGGAACAAGGAAAAGGCATAGTAACGTCTGCATTCATTGTCTTATGTCTCTCTCTTTCTCTCTCTTGCTTTCTCTGGAAAGTAATGCAGACTGGGCCTAAAGAAACTTAGATTACAATGTACCATATTGTCCAGCAACTATGGCGGCTGGATGATTCAGGGAGTTGTAGACCAAATAAGTAACTTTCCTAGGTTCTGGGCAGGGTAATAACAGTGGCGCTGAGGGGATGGGTGCACTCAAGTGGAAAGCCTCATTGGGATCATCTTGCCCAAGGGATTCCCAAACCAATGTGATGGATGCATCACAGACCACATAATGCTTGTTCAATCGAATTGCTCTGGCACACGCTCTTCTGCCATTGTGCTGCAGTGGGTTTGCTACCTGATTAGTGTGAATGAGTCTGTAATGATGCTTTGGCCTGAAGCAATTCAGGGACCTTAATGCACCTTTAATGTCTCCTGAATGGGCAATTTGCCCACAGCAGTCACATCTGAGTCTGTTCCTTGGCAGACTGAGCATACAGTGGACAGGCATGTTGAATGGAAAAATGGAAAGCAAGGCAGATCAGATGACAATAAAAGACCTCAGGGTGAAGGATCACTTTTGTGGAGTTTCAGATGTGGGGTAGCCAATCTGAAGGCCTGAGGTTGGCTTCCTCTTAGGCTGTACTCCTTAGCCAAGATTCTGGATTAGGAGAGATATTACACCTAGAGTTGTTAGGTCAGTAGCATCCCAGGTCCCAAGATTTCAGGGCCAAAACCTTTGTGATGCCACAGGGGGGCAAGGCCATGGTGGGGTCATTTACCATGATACATTAAATTTCAACCATAGGAGTACAGAATATCCCATTCAAATAAAGAACACCAGGTGCAACAAATGAGGAAATACATATGCACACTTTTCAAGACAGTCCTCTCACCCAGAGATTCCTCCCTCTCAACCTGAGGACCCAAACAGAGGGGCAAGGCCATGAGATACAACACAGCCAGAGAAAGGTGACCAAGGTGATCAAAGGTCTAGAAACCAAGTCTTATGAGCAATGAATTAAGGAGCAGGGTAGGTTTAGCTTGGAGACGAGAAGACCAAAAGGTGCTATGATAGCCATCTTTAAATATCAAAATATATGTCATGAAGAAGATGGAACAAGCTTGTTTTCTGCTGCTCCAGGACATCAACATGAATCAATGGATTCAAATTACAAGAAAAGAGATTCCACCTAAACATTAGGAAAAACAGCTGGAATCTTATATGATGCTTATGTACTACGTAGCACTGTCAATACCCCTGGGATGCAATAAATCCCACCCTGACCTCCCCAATCCCCACTTACCAGAAGCTTCTACAATCGATGGAGTCTCATGATCTGTTACTCAGATACCAGAGAGCTGCCATTTCCCTCTCCTCCTGCGAACAATCTCCAGTTCAACAGGTAGAAATGGGACCCATCACAATTCCCACTGGTGCTGAAGATTGTTTGTACAAGAGAAAATGGGAATGGAAGCCAAATGTTTCCTGAGTGACAGGAGAACAGATCTCCATTGATCACATTGGCTGATTCCCAGTACATGCAGATTTGGGAATTTTCACAGCCCCTATATACCAAATGTGTCATACTGGTTTGAGTGTTGAACTAAAACTCTAGAGGCCAGGATTCAGAACAGAAGACTGTGAAACCAAATGGTTCCCAATTGGCAAAGGAGTCAGACAAGGCTGCATCCTTTCACCTGATCTGTTCAACTTGTATGCAGAACATATTATAAGAAAAGCAGGTTTGGACACAGAAGAAGGAGGAGTGAGAATAGGAGGAAGGAATATCAACAATCTAAGATATGTAGACAACACAATACTACTAGCAGAAAACCTCACAGACCTAGAGCGACTACTAAGGAAGATTAAGGAAGAAATTGCAAAGGCAGGTTTATTGCTCAACATAAAGAAAACAAAGGTAATGACCATGGAGAATTTACACAAATTCAACCTAGACAATGAGGAAATAAAAAATAGTCAGAGAGTTCTCATACCTAGGATCAAGCAACATGCAGAGGTAGCTGTGTTGGCCATTTAGCAAATTCAAACAAAAATCCACCAAACAGTGATACCTTTATTGGCCAACCAAAATATACTTTTTGCAAGCTTTCGAAGCTCCACCATCTTCTTCATCAGGCAAGGTGTTACAAACCAAACAGGAGAAAAAACTGGAGATGTTAGTCAGATGCCTACATTTGGATGTTTCTATCCTTAGTTAAGATGGTAAGTAGAGGGTATCTTTTGCTGGCTGGCTCTCCTCTCCTTCTGTCCATGTGAATATTGGGAGATTTGCAAAGACCAGGAAATTTAAAGTCTATTTGCATCTCAACAAGGACCCCTCTCTTGCAATCCAGTATGTCTCCATTTCCTTGAGATCACAGGCCTCTTTGTAGGCAGAGGACAATGGATTCCTCAAGGAGTCTTCATGTTTTTGTATCAGAGTGAGGACTGCAGTCAAATCAGGGACCACTGGAGGATCCTCTCAAAGATTTCTGCAAATGCCTGATGCTGTGCGTCAAGTTATAGGAAAATAGCTGGATAGTTCTCTGCTGCTTTCCCCAACTCTCAACTGTCCAGGAAAATGCTGAGTCCAAGGGAGTGTGCTGCAGCAGAGAAACAGAGTTTGGGAGGAAACTTTTGGTCATTTTATGGTTGGTATAGAAGACATCCAGTATGGGAAAGTGGTCTGAGCACTGGATGAAGACTGGAGACCATGGTTCGAATGCCTGCTCAGCCCTGGGGACCCAGTGGTTGTCCTTAGGCAAGTCTCAGCCTCAGAAGAAGGCAAAGACAAACCCTGTCTGTAGAGATCTTGCCAAGAAACCCTCATGATAGCCTTTAGGGTTGCCATAAGTCAGAAACGACTTGAAGGCGCACAACAACAACAGAATTCCAACTTCCACAACGTCTCAAAGAGTAAATTAAGTTGGTGTAGAAATTCATGGGGTCACCATAAATCAATAGGCAATGTGAAGGAGTACACACACACACATAAGTTGAAATTATACCATTGTAACTCCCTAACAGGATGCCTGCATTGGTTAGCATTATTACTGTATGATTTATTCATTTCTATATGCTACCTTGGTCCCAAAACTGGGGCGCAAGGTGGCTTACTGTTAAAAGCGGCTTTTTAAAAAAGAAGCACAACGAAAAACACTTACAAAAGGGAAAGCCTAAAAAAAAGTTATTTTGAAGATGTCACACAGCTATTCCTCAAAGTGAAAGCATTTAAAACGAGTCTATTTTTAAAAGAAAGGCGAGAGATAAGGGCCGATAAAATGGCACACTATTAAAAGTCCTTGCAATCAGTTCCGGGAAACTTCTCCAGATGGAAGAGTTGTTGTTTTCTTGACAAAAGGACTGCAAGGGCATCCTTGTATTTCAGAGGTGGGCAAAAGTGGGGCCCGGAGACCACATCTGACCCTCCCATGTGTGTGTTTTGTGGCCCCTGACACACACACACACACTTGCAAGCCTCAGTTGGGATTAATTCTAGAAGCTTTTAAAGAATTGCCGTTTAAAAGGAATTAGCTTTTAAAGAGGTTGCAAGGCACAAACCAAATGTACGGCCAAAGATGGAATGTCATACCCTCCAATGCTTCACAGGTAAAAATCAGGACACATGTGGCCAAGCAACATCAGAGTGGTTTAAATGTAATTATTAATGAGAATGAACACACAAGTGAAGGAAGGCTGCTGCAGTTTGCTTTTGTCTGAGCCAACTGGGAAGAAAAGGATATTGCCCCCTCCTCTCTTCCTAGTGAGTTAATGGAGTGCAAACTAGGCTGTTGGAGTAGGACTCCTGAGGCCAGGGTTCAAATGCCGGTTTGGCAAGTCACATTGCCTCAAAGGATAGTAATGGCAACCCCCCTCTGAAGAAACTTGCCAAGCTGGTTGGTAAAGTGGAGGTTTGGAGGTCTTTAAACAGAGGCTGGATGGCCATCTGTCAAGGATGCTTTGATGTTGAGTTCCTGCAAGGCAAGGGGTTGGACTGGATGGCCCTTGGGGTCTCTTCCAACTCTAGGATTCTATGGTTCTATGATTCTATGATAAGAAAAACCCATGATCTTTGGGTCACCATGAGTCGGAAATGACTTGAAGGCACCCAACAACAAGATAGAGCCTTCTCAGTAGCTTCCTCTAAGCTATGGAAATCTCTTCCTAGGGTGGCCAGAATGGCCCACTCCCTGCTGACCTTCCATCGGCAGGCAAAGACATTTCTATTCAGACAGGCTTTTAAAACAGATAGTTTTTTGAACCAACAGACTGAGGGTGCTCTGCGATTTTAAACTCAACTGTTTTAATCCCTTTTTATCTTTTAATTGCATTTTATCTTTATTTAGCTTGAAATCATTTAAATATTGTGAGTAATTTAATTCAGTTTTAATGTTTAATTTTCATTTTTTGTAATTTTTTCAGCTGTATTGTTCTTTTGAAATTGTTAGTCACCTTGAGTCCCAGTTTTGGGAGAAAGGTGTGTATCATATTATTATTAGTAGTAGTAGTAGTAGTAGTATTAAATTAAATAAATGCCCAGCACAGAGTCACTATCCCACTGACATGGAAGAAACCAGCTGCCACCAGAGAAAAGGAAATGTAGGCCAGCAGAGCTGTCCCTGGAACTCCTCTCTACTTGAAGGAACTGGAAATATCTGACACAACCAGCAGAAGAAACTTTAAAACCTAGATAAACATTTAAACTGGATTATGGCTGCATACATGCTGCAGAAATAATCCAGCTTGATAAGTTTGCCCTTGGGTCACCATAAATTGGAAACAATTTGAAGTTACACAACAACAACAACAACAACAACATGTGGAGATTTGGGTAAGCAGAATATGGAATGGAAGAGGGCTGGCTTAGACAGCTCTCAAGAGGCTTTGCATTTTGGGGTTGGTTCTGCAATGAACCATGGAAATAGCTGGGCTCATTTCTCAGCCAAACCAAAGTGAGCGGAGGAAAAGTAGGCAGGGGCACTGAAGCTCTCCCGTCTCTAATTAAAATATTCCCCAAGCACACTCATGTAAGTCGTTTTTGAAATCTTCACTTCCAAAAGTATTCTTTTTTTTTTCCTTGTCACTTCTACAAACACATCATTACTGGGGCTGCAAGGTTTTAAATTAATGAACCAATGCAATTAGTCAACTCAAGTTTTAATAGTGAATTCCATTCTACCCGCACCATCCTAGCATTGATGGAGTTGGCAATAAAGTTCTTTCTAGATGATCGGCTCACAGCAGAATAAATGGAAAGGTATTACTTATCAGCTGGAAATGATGCATCTCTTCGAAGTAGCATGCATGCTGTGGGAGGTAGTCGCAAATTTTTCTTGCATCCCAACCACAATCTCCAGTTGCTTAGAAAACGTCATCACTTCCCCAGCTCTGGCCAGAAAACAGCAAATCTGCTCCATCCCTTTTCTCAATTGTTCTGGCCTCAGTTCCTCCTGCACTTGTTTTATTTCATTTATTAGATGTATACCTTATCTTTCCATCAGTGGCCAAAGTACGACAGCCTCAATTTAGTCATCCTGGCTTCCAGGGAGAATTCAGGCTTGATCTGTTCTAGAACCCATATATTTGTGTTTTTGGCCATCCATGGTATCCGCGGCACTTTTCTCCAGCACCACATCTCAAATGAATGGATTTTCTTCCTACTGTTTTTCCCCCCACGATTCGGCTTTCTCATCTGTACATGATGATGGGGGACACAATGGCTTTGGACAATTCTAACTTGTGCTCAGTTGTATGTCTTTACATTTTAAGATCTTATCTAGTTCTTCCATAATTGCCGTTCCCATCCCTAGTCTTCTTCTGATTTCTTGACTGCAGTCTCCGTTCTGATCAGTATTTGAACCAAGGTATGGGAACTCTGACTGTTTCAATTTTCGCATTAAAAGGATCAATTCTTTTAGCTTTTTCTTAGCCATTTATTTTATTTTATTTTATTTTATTTTATTTCTGATGTTCAGCATTAATCCAACCTTGCCACTTTTCTCTTTGACTTTCATCAGTAAATGCTCCAGGTCTTTGTTGGCTTCTGCTAGTAGTATTGTGTTATCTTTATCTTAGGCTGTTCATGTTTCTGCCTCCGATCTTCACTCCTGCTGCCTCTGAGTCTAAGCCTGCTCTGCATATGATGTTTTCTAAACTAAAATATGCTGGTATTTTTTGCTCTGCCCACCAATGGAAATGTGGCCTCCAAATGCATCTCTGATGCAACTTGGCTAATCTCCTTGGGCTAAAATAATTCCCTGCTCTTGCTCTCACCATCACACCATGCTGGTCATTCAACTGGCAATCTCTCCATTTTAATGAGTACAGTACTTTCTAAAATAAAATCCAGATGTGGAGCACTCACACAATGGGAGCATTGGTAGTCCTTCCAAAAGACACCTTTTGATCTTTTCAATACTTTTGTGGCTTTATTTTTTTTTTCTCAACATTACAATGCGTGCACAGGCAGACATCTCCAAGTCACCTGTCAATTTATGGCAATTCCATGAATTTCATAGAGTTTTCTTAGGCAAGGAATCCCCAGAGATGGTTTTGCTAATTCCTTCCTCTGAAATGTAGCCTACAGCACCTGGTATTCCTTGGTGGTTCCCCCCATCCTAGTACTAACCACACTTGACCCTACTTAACGTCCGAGATCAGTAGGGATCTGATGGCTTCAGGATATCATTCTTCTGCTTTTCAGACCTCACCTGGAGTTAAAGATGGAGATGAATTTTATTCAGCCCACATTTTTAAGTGAACTCACCTAATTTACACTTCCCAGAAAAATACGCCAATTAGAACACTGTTAACCTTTGGACTGCACACTTCTCCAGATTTAGCAGTGTAGTTCCCTGCTTAAAGAGGAAAAAACTGTACCCAAAAAGGTGCATATTAGAGGAAGCTGCATGCAAAAATCCAAAGATTAGAGGAGGCACCTAAACGTTAGGAGAAATGGAATGAAAATGAATGTACTTTTGTAGACATGCATTTTTAAATTATGGACTGATATAACAATTAGACTTATAATTGGACTTATAATTGAATGGCTGGCCTCCTGCTAGTGGCATTGTTGTTGTTGTTGTTGTTGTTGTTCTTGTTTCTGACTTCTAGCAACCCAAAGGCTATCATCTGGTTTTCTTGACAAGTTTCTTCAGAGCAGGTTTCCCATTGCCATCCTCTGAGGCTGAGAGAGTTTGACTGGCCCAAGGTCACCCAGCGGGTTTGCATGGCCGAGCTGGGATTCAAACCCTGGTCTCCAGAGTCAGTGTAAGTTGTGGTACACATGAAGTATTTTTACTGGACGTTGTGCAATGGTTGTCTTTTTCACAGCTCACCTTTTGGAATCTGAGGGATCTGACACAGAGGAGTTGGACCACAAGGAGTTTGAAGGCTCCCTCCACAGCAGGACTTGACAAACACTGAAGAGACACTCCCATCCTTTGAAGTCTTGCAAAGAGAGAAGGAAAAACTTTATAGGAACCATTGGTTAAATAGAAGATGCTGACTAATCAATCATCTGGTGTAGAGAGGCACCACTTTTTAATCTAGCCCCAGGTGTAGGGCATCCTTGTTGTTCATAACTGGTCAACCTCTTTGACTGTGTTCCTGAAGTTTCTGTGTTTGCTGGCATTCTTGACCCTGGCTATGCTTAAAGACTATTTCATAGAATCATAGAGTTGGAAGGGTCATCCAGTCCAACCCCCTGCCATGCAGGAACTCAAAATCAAAGCATCCCCAACAGATGACCATCCAGCCTCTGTTTAAAAACCTCCAAAGAAGGAGACTCTACCACACTCCAATGGATTGTGTTCCATTGTCGAACAACTCTCACTGTCAGGAAGTTCTTCCTAATGTTGATGTGGAATCTCTTTTCCTGTAGCTTGCATCCATTGTTCCTGGTCCTACTCTCTGGAGCAGCAGAAAACAAGCTAGCTCTTTCCTTAATATGATATCCCTTCAAATATTTAAAGAGGACTACTTGATGGATCCCTTTTTGGCTTTGGATATCTGGACTACTAATTTGAGTAATGACTTCTGAACGAGCTGAGACCTGCACCACCCTTCTTGAATTGCCTATGCATGACCAGGACCACACTCACTTCCCTTAAATGAATCCATTGCGGATGTTTGCTAGCCATAGGAATAGGGCAATATCAGCTGAGGGGAACAGAAGCAGAGGTTCCCATGTGTAATACCTATTGATGCACATTGCATTGTGTCTTGCAACGGTGCAATGGGATATCAGTCATGTGCATTTAGCAGTGAATCATACACATATCTAATACAGGGACTGCCAGAAATAATGCAAATTGAGTCCATTTTAACTGCCCTGGCTCAGTGCTAGGGAATTATGGGAATAGTTTAAGCTAGTTGAACAGACGATACTGTTAGGTCTGGTGGGAAGAAGAAATTAGAAGAGGTAGAAGAATTGCTAAGAGCCAAGGAAAAGAGGAATAAATCAAGTAGAATCATTGGGCCTTTGCAGACTGCTAGAAATAGTGCAAATTGAGTCCACTTTAACTGCCCTGGCTCAGTGCTAGGGAATCATTGGAATTGTATTTTTTTCTGAGACATTGAGCCTTCTCTGTCAGAGAGCTCTGGTGCCACAATAAACTACAGTTCCCGTGATTCCCTAGCACTGAATCAGGACAGTTAAAGTGGACTCAATTTGCACTATTTCTGGTAGTCTGCAAAGGCAATATGTAATGGAAACAAAATGTAACTCCACTGGTAGCTATTTACACTAGTGCTAGTACAGGTGGTAGTCCCTGGGCAAATGCTAGTTCAGCAGTAGGCAACCTTTCTCCTTTAAGGGCTGAGGGACTTCAGCTCCCAGAATCCCAGGAGCTATTGGCCAACATGGGACTATTGGCCAACATGGCTGAGGCTTCTGGGAGCTGAAGTCCCTCGGCCCTTAAAGGGGAAAGGTTGCCTACCCCTGTGCTAGTTCCTACATCATTGGCTGTTGGTTCCTGATAAGTTTCCAGGAAAGAAAGAAGCAATTGTAGCTAATAGCTGATCCCTGGCATACTGAGGAAAAATAATTGCTGATCCTCCACATCAAATAGCCTGAGAAGCACTGATTTATGTTATGCTGTGGAAATGTAGGATGTTGCCCAATGACTGGTACCTATTAGTGTCATACTAGTGAGTCTACCTTACACTTGCATATGTACCTCTTTTGTCCTTTCAGAGCCTGAAATTCTCCTTCTCTCTCCACAGTCCCAGCTGATACATACACATATCAGGATTCACCATAATGCTGTAATAGCCCCCCTGCCCCATCCCTTTCTTTGATGGTGGAGAATGGAAAGGAATGGGAAAGTGTCTAGTTATGTTACCACAGCCAAATGCAGACTTGATGATATCATCCATTGAAACCTTCTGAGGGCACCAACAGATCGCAATGGAAAACATAACCAGATGTTTTCCAATCCCCCTTGCTCCCTACCAGTAATGGACTAGTTGGGTGGAGGGCTATCACAGCACAACACTGTATTTTGTGGTCTTGGGGATGGTGGCAGGGCAGCTCTAACATAGGGCCTAAGCAGACTGCCAGAAATAGTGCACATTAAATTGAGGCACTGCCCTGGCTTAGTGCTAGGGAATCATGGGAACTGTAATTTATTGTGGCACCAGAGCTCTCTCACAGAGAAGGCTCAATGTCTCAGAAAAAAATACAGTTCCCATGATTCCCTAGCACTGAGCCAGGGCACTGCCTCAATTTAATGTGCACTGTTTCTGGCAGTCTGCGTAGGCCTATAGTTCTGCATGTAGAGCTCTTATACTACACTCAACCATGTAGGATCCCAGCCACTGTGTGCAAATCTGGCATGGATCAGAGCTAGAACGAATACATCTGTTCTTAGCTAGATGGAAAGTTGTGTGCAGTTCTGGGCACCAGAACTTTTTTTACTGTTAAAGTTGGCTCCCAGATTTGAGACTCAACTTGAGACTTGACTTGAAAGCTTCTTGCAAGGACTTGAGACTTGAAGGTAGAAGCTTGAGACTTGACTTGAAAGAATCTTGCAAGGACTTGAGACTTGAAGGTAGAGACTTGACTTGAAACTTGGAGTAAAAGACTTGAATATATCACTGATATTTCCAGGATATCTTCACACACACACACACACACACACACGAAAAGTTAAGTAGATTTTTAAAAAGAAGAATGAAAGGAAGGTCTGAGAATGGGGGGTTGTAAGTGGAAATTGGAAAGAGAGTATATGAGATGAAAGTATGTTAATGGATATTTTGGATCATGACTTGTTGGGTTATCAGTATTGGTATATACATATGTATATGTATTTGTTTTGGTTTATGTGGTGTGAGTTGTTGGTTTTGCATATGTATAAATATTTCAGTAAAATACCTTTTTCAAAATAAATCACAAAAATCAAGAAGATTAGTCTTAGCTGGGAAGGCTTTGCAGCCTGGACATTAGATTATTATACCTTCCAAAGGAAAAGCAGGAGGGAGGGAGGGAGGAAAGTGACTTAGGGCTTCCATGTCAATAAGGCAGCCCTACCAGCTCTGGTTTTAGCCTGAACTTAAAGATACTTAATTTGTATCAAGTTCAGTACCCTGGATAGTTCTCGTCAAGTTCTCACTAAAACCCAGAGTGGATTTGCCACCCCATGGATGCCACCAGTTGAGATCAAAGACTGAGAAGGAGAACCTGAGAGAAAAAGAGAGAGAGGAAGGATGAAAATGGTGGAACATGAGGGGCTATTTTACATATTCTGTTTGGAAAGGTCTGGTGGCAATAAATATCATTAGGAGAACGCTGAGCAGAGTGCAGCTGCCCTCCCTTCCTAATCCATCATTAAAACCTCATTTTTCAAGAAAACCCAATGAGGGGAATAAAACAATCATGTGTGTGTGTGTGTGTGTGTGTGGCAGGTGGAACTGAACAAACACCAAGCATATTGTGGAATGAAATGTATGAGTTAATAGGGAGCTAGTGGTACCTCGCAGGTTTCCTTTATTGATTGGTGGTGAACTGTAGAATACACACAGCCATTAGCCTCCATCCATCAATGTGGCCTTCTGGGACCAAGAAACACTAAAGAGAGAAAGAACGCCAACAAATGTACTTTTGCAGGACTGATTATGGTCCATAACAGTATCTAAGATTTTTGCTTTTGTTTTTTTGCACCCATATCTCTGTCTTCCCTCTCTCAGTATCTCATCCACTAGATAATTCTACTGTTAACTCTAGCTGAGAAGCCCCTGGGATTCTCTCTGAAAACTTTTTGCTTGTTACCAATGGATGAAAGTCATAGTTCAGTGGTCCAACAGAGTCTGAAAATGATTTTCTTTAATTATGATATTGTTGTTGTTGTTGTTCTTGCATGACTGTTCCCAGAATCATCTCACCAGCATGGCTGCTGGCTATGCTAGCAGGAAATTCTGGGAACTTTATTGAGAAAAACAAGAAACAAAAAAAACTTCTAAGCTCTGTGATGTGGAACATTTTTAGCACCATTTGTTGGTATCTTGGGTTAGAAAGTGTTAACAGGGCTTGGAAAGGCCTTTCTCTGAGACCTGAGAGAACAGAGGTCCTTCCACATGGCAGAATTCTAGCACTATGATTCCACTTAACTGCCATGGTTCCACGCTATGAAATCCTGGGTAGAATAAGGTGGTACAGCTCTTTGGCTGAGAGTTCAAATGCTTCTCCTTAAATTGAAAATCCCAGAATTCCATAGGATGCAGCCATGGCATTTAAAGTGAAAACATCGCACTGTAATTGTATAATGTGAAAGGGCCCCGTAGTTGATCCGAGCAGTAGACAGTACCAGGTTAGACATATCAATTGACTAAATTTAACACATCTTCATGTATCTACAGATCTGCTCTCATTCTCTTGTTCACCAATGGCTTGTAATGAAGGCATCATTCCATGTGAAAGTGCACAGGAGCAACTTTCCATCATGTGAGCAGGACTTCCTTTTTGTATACCTTTGCTCAGCGCCTCGATTTGCCTTGGTATAAAGTGAGAGGGAACAGAAGTAGTGACCTCTTGCTAGGATCTTGATACTCCACTCCCTCAAATCCAGGCATCTAATTTGCCCATTATGCAAATTATTCTAGTTATGCAAATTACTCCCATTTGCATTCTAAATATGCAAATGATCCAATACGTCTTGCAATATATTGCTCTCTTGCATTTTCCATACTGCTGTTTGCATTGCTCACTCTCCCTCCCTCCCTCACCTTGCCCCATGCTTCTTGCACTCTCCTTTCCCTTGGGTCTGAAAATTCAGGAGTGGACTTGTTTCTTACAAAACAATTTGACAGAAGAGTGCCTGCACATTTGGCCTAATGTCTCACCTTCTAGAACAGCTAGAGACTTACCTATGAAAGCTTGGAATCTGGTCCAGATGGTGGTCCACTGGGTGCATGCCTGGGTAAAACCTGGCCAAAGCAAGGATAGTTTTATTATAATCATCATCATTTATTTATATACTCCCATCCATGTGCATGGCGATATGGAAACCCAACCTTTTCTCTCAGGATCTCCACTTATGTGTCCCACATAATGCTGGGGATGGGATCAGGGGAGTGGGCAGGGAAAAGAGCCCATTTATACCTTTGTTGTCATGAATATACAGCAGAAGTAGGCAAGTCTTAGGACCTTATTGCATGGGGTAAAAAAGCCGGCTTACCTTTCCCGAATTGAATTCTAATTCGAGCTGCATCCGGGTACTATCATATTTAAATTGTCACCAAATCCACCGGCTGAATACATCCCAGATGCAGCCCAGGTCCCTGGAGCACTTCGGCAGCCATTTTTTAAAGTCAGAAAACTCCCGACTTCGAAAAAGAGGCAGCTGAGCATGTTTGGGACCTGGGATACATCCAGGTTGTATTTGACCAGCAGATTCAGCAACAATTTACATATGATAGTACCCGGATGCAGCCCGAATTAGAATTCAATTCAGGAAAAGTATGCCAGCTTTTTTACCCAATGTGATAAGGCCCTTAGTCTGTGGGTTAACTTAACTGCCCCCCACACCATCCATTTTCTTACCACGGCCACCAAATAATAAACCAAAATCATGGCACAGAGTATCAACAGGGTTTGGGAACCCTGTGTGATGCTCTGTGCTGAAGTCCCAAATTTTTTCTCAGTGGCTCCAAAGGTTAGCACTTGAAATGGACATATATGTATAAAACAAATTTTGGCCTCACCAAAAAGTGGGTCTCTTCTATCCTGCCCTATGGTATCATAGAATCATAGAGTTGGAAGAGACCCCAAGGGCCATCCAGTCGAACCCCCTGCCATGCAGTAACTCCCAATCAAAGCATCCCCGACAGATGGCCATCCAGCCTCTGCTTAAAGACCTCCAAGGAAGGAGACTAGAGAGCATTCTTTCCCCCTTCTAAACCATACAAAGCCACGACAGTGGCTGCTGAATTTTACTGCAATGGTGGCAAACATGGCTCTAGCAGAGCAGTCCCAGTGGGTTCTGGGAAATCTAGTGTGGCCTCCATACCCCCTG
Organism: Phrynosoma blainvillii; assembly: GCA_026167975.1. NCBI lineage: Eukaryota > Metazoa > Chordata > Lepidosauria > Squamata > Phrynosomatidae > Phrynosoma > Phrynosoma blainvillii. The sequence goes on along the minus strand of JANUYF010000010.1, from coordinate 22,242,177 downwards.
AAGCTGACCCATCCCTGGCCTACAGGATGAGGTGAGATGCATGTTCAACTTACTTTTCAAAAAGTCAGACTTCCCAGAGCCCCAGCCTCTGACTCCATGCCATTTTGGAACTCTTATGCCATTATGGGCCCTATGATTTGTAGCTGAGTTATTATGCTATCCTTGGAAAATCAATTTGTTTTCATACTGTGGCTATGTTGTGAAAAAACATAAGCTAAGCTCATCATGTTCAGAATCCATCAGCAGCATCTACTTTGCTCCTGTGTCACCAAATGTTATTTACCGTCTTTAGGAATGACCTGTAATCATTGCATTTAAAACATAGACAACTACACACACACAAAGACCCATTCAATTAAAAAAAAAAAACTTAATAATGACCTTTGGGCTGTATAGAAAATTATCTTCTTTTAATTATATAATTAGCCTGCAGGCCACTTAATGAGCATTGCAAAATGCTTCTCCATAGTGTGTCATTTACAGCAAGCTCATGACACAGGTGAATGAGTGTAATGTATATATCCAGCTTCATTATTAATGCTTCCAAATATATTGCACTGCTAAGCTTGTTTGGCCTCCTAATGATGTGGTTATTTGAGTGTTTGTGTTTGCAAGCAGCAAATGAAAGATGATAAAATGCTGTTTCCACGAGCAGAAAACGGGGGAAAGGCAATGTTTAGAGCAGAGAGATGGGGGTGGTAAGTGGCGGTGTCCTTCTAATGCCAACTTCAAGTCCCTCAAACTAACAAATTGTGCATTCTCATCATTAGTGACCCACAATTAAAGGAAGGGCAGCTCATCTCTTGCTTGATTCCCCCCCCCCCCCAGCCTTCCATAGGGAGAGCACACCACCATGTCCTGCAATATTTCACAGATCAGAATGGGAACAAACCTGGGCTGTAATGAGTCTTCATGGAACATTGGAAAGTTACTTTTTGGACTACAACTCTCAGAATCCCATAGCCAGAATAACTAGTTGTGTACACTGGCTATGCAAGGGGCAGAAACCCTGATGCAAAACCTGTTTGCTGCCATGATTCTCTGGGTCATCATGCCCTGTGGGGAGCTGTGTCTCCACACTTTCAATCCTAGTTGTCCTGATGATCCCAGACTCACCAAAATCAGAAGGTAGAGAAAGATCTTGTAACCCCTTTGAGACTAAATGAAAGAAAGAAGTTGGCAGCATGAGCTTTCATAGACTTAAGTCTACTTCCTTAGGAGCACACACAACACAGATGTGGACACTGGTACAAAGCCTTGCCACAAACCAAAATGCCAGCTTTGCTCACACATTTATTAAGAAAATGTCATTACAAGACCTAATGACATCACCCACAATATTAGGGGGACCTCCAATGTGATTTATGCCATGCTATGTCAGCAATGCCCTTCAGCACTCTACATCAGGCAAATAGGTCAATCCCTGCACCAGAGGATAAAGGGACATAAATCAAACATTAGGAATGGGAATACACAAAAACCAGGGGCAGAACATTTCAGTCTTCCTGGGCATTTCATCTCAGACCTCAGAACAGCAGTCCCTGAACAAAACTACAAAGGAAGATTGGAAAGAGAAACGACAGAATTGGAATTCATCCATCAGCAATGGGTTGAACAAAGATAAGGTTTCCTTGCACACTACACACATTTCAACACTATCTAGCCCCCATCTTCATGGGGATGCCCTTGACTTTGTTCATCACATCACTTTCTGTTTTCCACACTCATCTCAGGCTAGTTTCCTCTGTCTTTGTTCACCAACGACCACCATTAAAACTGAACTTGCCACTTCATGTCCATACACAAAGGATTTTGGATTCAAATTGACATTCTCACACACTAATGGCATATATAGGTCTGTCTTTGGCCTTCCACTCCACCAAATGCATCTGAGGAAGTAGACTTAAATCTACAGAAGCTCATGCTGCCAACTTCTTTCTCTCAGTTAGTCTCAAAGGTGCTACAAGACCTTTCTACATACTGTGTCCACAGACTAATGTGCCTATATCTTTGAATTCTACAAAATCAGAAGGAATTACTTCCAGACATGGGAGAGACAGAAGCCCCATTCTTGGCAAGAGAAGAACATCCGAAGGGTAGAATTCTCAACTGGAAGGTAGAGTCTCACACTCCTGTAACAAACCCCCAGGCATATTTGTTGTTGTTGTTAACTGCCTTCATGTCGATCTCCACCCATGGTGACCCTTTGGATGAGATAGTCTTCCTCTCTTTCTACTTCCCTCCACCTTTCTTAACATTATTGTCTTTTCTAACGATTCATGCCTTCTCATGATGTGTCCAAAGTACGACATACCTATCATAAAATGATGCAAAGTGATTTTGGCAGTTGAAGGACAATGGTACTTGCTGAGCCCCATTTGGCTGGCAGGCATCTGCTAACCATAGGAACCTGTCTCATTAATGTCAAGAACAGCCCCTTGGCCACCACACCAAACACATTTTTTAAAAAGAGGTGCACTCTAATCCAATATAAACCACCTTGTTCCAGCCTGTGACTCTTCACTTCTCCCTTGTTGGCTTGTAAGTCAGATGTTCAGCTCCTCCAGATCATTAAATACTCCAATACATGATGTCTTTGGACACCGTGTTTGCTTTAGCACATTGTTCTCCTCTTCTTCAGCATATGTCAGCAATATCCTCTCTTCACTTTTACGTTGTCTGGTGTGACAAATGTTCTACTTTCTTGCTTTTCCCTTTTTAGAGCATACCCTCCTCCTCTTTCCCCTCTTCTTTAAAGAATTTCATTTGCAACCACTTTAAAGGTCAATACGCATCCATAACCTCTGCCAGTAAATAGGCATAGCTTGACCTGAAGTCATGGTTGATGATTGCCATAGCCACCCACTACTCTTCTCCCTCCCTTCCAATGCTCTGATGTGCAACTGGAAATCATTATTTAAATTTTACTAATGTATAACATTGCTTTAGTGAGGAGCATCTTCAGCTTATGGAGATCTACCAACTGCACCAAGGAGTTTCTTCTAGCCTTTTCTTCAATCAGTGATTAAAACAAATGGCTGCTTGAAGTCCTACAAGTTTTTGCATGGAATGAGAGCTCTGTCTCTGTTTACACAATGGCCCTGGAGACATAGGTCCAAAATACACTGCACAAATAATCCAGTTTAACTGCCCTGGCCCAGTGCTAGGGAATGCTGGGAATTGTAGTTTATTGTGGCTCTAGACTAGAGCTCTCTGATAGAGAAGGCTCAGTGGACGTTATCACATGGGGAGTTGCGGGGAGAAAGTGGAAATAAACGGGCACGAGTGGAAGTCTTTAATTTACGGGATTTGTCCCGTTCCACCTCGTCTGATAACTAAATTCGAATTTAAAAGGGGGTTAATTCAAACAAAAACCTGATCTTTTCATTTTCGGGATTTTTGAGGATTTGAAAAGATCAGGTTTTAGTTCGAATTAACCCCCTTTTAAATTCGAATTTAGTTATCAGACAAGGCGGAACGGGACAAATCCCGTAAATTAAAGTCTTCCTCTCGTGCCCATTTATTTCCACTTTCTCCCCGCAACTCCCCATGTGATAACGTCCAATGTCTCAACTGGATTATTTCTGCAGTGTGTTTTGGACCATAGCTACATCTCTGTTCCCTAACTAATAATACAAAAATTGCAATGCAATGCAATTTGACATGATCATAAGTCAGTTGTGTGCCTTCAAGTCATTTTTGACTTATGGTGACCCTAAGGCAAACCTATCATGGGGTCTTCTTGGCAAATTTCTTCAGAAGGATTTGCCACTGTGATCTTCTAAAGCTGAGAGAGTGTGACTTGCCCAAGGTCACCCACTGGGTTTTTATGCTCAAGTGGGAAACTGAACCCTGATCTCCAGAATCATAGTCCAACACTCAAACCACTATGCCACACTGGCTCTCAAATACCTAACAGGATGCCAATCCCTGTGTATATTTGAAGTAAATTAATGAGACCCAAAGGCTACCTTTTTTACTTGGCACCTAAGGAGAGGTTATTCCACAATTGGGGGGCCAGAGCTGAGAAGGTTCTCTCCCATATCCTCGCACAATGTACTGACCTCACTGGTGAGACACATGGAATAGCCTTTGCCAGAAGACCCCAGTCCTCGGCCAAGTACATCTAATCAAACACACTCGGGAACAATCAAATGTTCTTGGAAACACAGGCAGGCATTCACAGGTTTTGTTTTTTATTCTGAATGATGTCCAGATTGATCTTTGCAAGACCAGCCTAACAATACTGTCTCAGAAAGCACACCTGTAGCCCTGGACAAAAAAAAACAGCCACAGTCTCTCTGCCATTATACACGTCTGCTGGAATTAAGCCAGCTAAAGACTGTTGGACAGAGTTTCTGGCTGATCCAACCTACAAAAGATTTCCTATCTGTTAAATGGAACTGATTTATTCATTATGCACCGGAAGCCAATTCCTGCTGCCTCGCTTACAAAAACTTCAAGCTGAATTTGCAAAGGGCAATGTGACATCTGGAAAGAAGGACTCCTCCTTGATATGAATGGTACTTTTTGGAGTTGTTTCCTACCCTTTGCTTCAGTCGACAATGATACTAAATCACACATTTGCATTTAATACACATGTGTTGCAAATGCCTACAGCTGAAAGAATTTTTTTAAGAATATGGGTTTAATGATTAATATTCCAGATAGCCTCAGCACCAAGAAAGCAAAGCATTGGAAGAATGCCAACTCTAAATGGAGAGTCTAATGCAGCTCTCACAACAGGGAGGCCTTCTAGATCAGTGATTCACAAACTGTAGTCCTCCAGATGGACTTCAGCTCCCAGAATTCCTGACTGTTGACTAAGCTGGCTGGGGATTCTGGGGATTGACATCCAAAATTGTTTGCTCTAGATGGTTTAATCCTGACTCCCTGAAGCCCTAGGTGGCACAGCCAATGGTCAGGAATGCTGTGGGTAGGAATCCAACACATCTAGAGAGCACCTGGTTGGCAAGACAGTTTGAAATGTTATGTTCTGGAAATGTTAAATGCTGGGAAAAGTCAGTTTGTTTTTAATTATGAAAAAAAATCCAATATTCTACATTGACTGCTAAGCTGTGTACACATAACAGCTTATCACATGAGAAAACAAAGCAGAAACGGAGCTGGAGAGTAGTGGCTTTCTTCATGACTTACTGCATGGTGTTGTAATACCTCAGTTCTCTTCCCAAGAGACAGTCATAAAAGCACATCTTTTGTCTAGCTGGAAAAATCAGTTTGACAAAAGACTTGCTTTTATAACCCTGTCCTGTGGGAAGAGAACTGAAGCGCTACACAATTTTTAAAGAAAAATTAAGAAGAGTTTAACAACATTAAAACCTGAGGCTTCTCTGCCCACTGAGCCTTGCCCCACTCTTGCCTTCTTTTCTGCTGAGCTCCAGCATTTTAAAGGGATGTGGGTAAATCCCACATCCCAATTTCTGCCAAAAGGTGGACATTTGGGGAGCAGTGGTATCACCCTCCCTCAGGGTGTCACCTGGTACACTCCTCACTCCCTGCACTCCCCTAATGACACCCCTGTTGGCATGCCAATCTGGGTATGTTACTGTGTATATGCAGCAGTTGTGTATGTGTAAATTGATCTTGCTACCATCAGCTGGATGCATCTGTTTCACATTCTCTTAAAAAAAAGTCACATTGCCCGAGTAGTATGACTTATACCTCCATATTTCAGCAACAAGATTCTCACCAAGCTCTGGTCCAATACATCTCCCCTTTGTTCCACATCCAACTAAACAAAGCCCTACTTCCTGATGCTGTTTCTTCTTGTGCAGTGGCTGACGGGGGAAAAAATTGCTCTAATTGCTCAGAGTTTTAGATGCTCCCCATTCTAATGATACCTCATTAAGATTTCTTGTTGGTATCGGTTGGGTTTTTATTAAGTACTTTGGTGCTTCAGCACATAGGCGCTTTAATATTTTTCATGGCTACTCTACAGGAAGTATTGATTTGCTGCCTGCTAATCTTGGCTGGTTTTACAACAGCCTTGGGCAATCAGATAAACAACTGGGGAGAAAGGGACAGGATGATTGCTTCTTTAGAACTCATCATCAGAAGATGGGTTGGGTTGAATACTCCTGATAAAGAGGAGACAGGAATTCAGGAGCAGGCTTCTAGAGGAAGCATGGCGTAGTGCCTTGAGTGTTGGACTAGGACCCCCAGATCCCTTCACACTACAGTTATAGCACTATGATTCTACTTTCACTGCCATGGATGCATCCTATGGAATCCTGGGCCTTGCAGTTTGAAGAGGGACTAGAGCTCTCTGGCTGAAAATTCCAAATATTCTATCCCTAAACTGCAAATCTCAGGATTCCATAGGGCACTGTCATGGCAATTAAACTGGGACCATAGTGCTACAATTGTGTCCTGTATAAGGATTTCAGTAGACTAAGGCTGAAATCCCCATCCAGCCTTGAAAACCCACTGAGTGAAAGATGCCCAAGTGCTTTCATTCTTAGAGGAAGGAGATAGCAAGTCTCCTCTGAGTCAGTTGAGACAAGAAAACCTGATAATAGGGTCAACCATACGCTGGAGAGCTAACATGGCATAGCAGTTTGAGTGTCGGACTATGGCTCTGGAAACCAGGGTTCAAGTCCCAGCTTGGCCATGAAACCCACTGGGTGACCTTGGCCGGGTTTACATGCTTTCAGCCTCAAGGGAAGACAATGGCTAACCTCCTCTGAACAAATCTTGTGAAGAAAACCTTGTGATAGGGTTGCAATGAGTCCAAAACAACTTGAAGCCACACACCACCAACAACAAAGTCAGAGTTGCCTTGAAGGCAATGAAAATCAACAACTTACATCCTAACTTTATTTATCTCAGGTGCCATAGCTCAGGACTGTTAAAATATGGGGGAAAGAAATAAAAATTAAGAATATTCTTAGATATTCTTAGATTTTGGGTGGAGAACATTTACTGTACTTCTGTGGATGGGTTGCTTTGGTCCATTTTCCCACCAGCATTTTGAGGGCCATAAAAGGAGTAATGAAGGGTGTATTTTGCTTACCCCAGTGTAGTGGTTTGAGTGTCAGATGAGGACTCTGGGAGGCCAGGGTTCAAATCATGGCTCAGCTATAGAAACTGGCTGGATGACTTTGAACAAGTCACATTCCCTGAGATAAACCTCCTCTGAAGAAATCTTGTCAAGAAAACCCTACCATAGGGTCCCTGTAAGTCAGGGTTTACTTGAAGGTGAATAACAAGAACACTGATGAACAAAGGAAACGTTTAAAAAAAAAACCTGAATGTTTATTACTTCTCCAAAGGCACCATGGACTCTAAATACTAAAACATAAATAGCTATCTCATTGGAAAAGCTGAGATTTGGAAAAGAGAACAAGTTTACAGCTCCACTGAAATACCTGAAAGCAGAGATGCCCTGGGTGAGGCATGCGGCAGTCTACAATTCAGTATAGTACAATTCATTCCCATTGGCTTTCAACCCCATCTCAATTTCTTTATACAACTACAGTCAGCCCTCCTTATTCCAAA